>JALGQZ010000006.1:61302815-62615815 GCA_023105745.1 Austropuccinia psidii | reverse complement strand
AATTATTGTTGTTCAAAGATAAAGTGGTAGTCCCAAGCAATGAAGAAGTCTGAATGAATATTCTTCAAAAGTGTCATGAATCACTGTTGTCTGACCACCCTGGCCAGGAGAAGACCCTCAAGCTCATCAACAGGGATTCGCCTTGGGCTGGCATGAATCAATTCATTAAGGACTATGTGTCCTCATTTCAGCAATGTTAAAGAAACAAGAAAATCAATCATAAGAAGTTTGGATTACTCAAGCCTCTTCAAATTCCATCTGGTCCTTGGAATTCATTATCAATGGACTTGATGACTCGATTACCCTTGTCAAACAGCTTTGATTCAATTTTAGTAGTTGTGGAAAGATTCTCAAAAATGGAAATCTTCATTGCAGGTTATGGAACAATTACTTCCCTGGACTTAGCTCAAATTCACATTAACCATGTCTTTTCCAAACATGGTCTTCCAGACAGTATTATTAGTGATAGAGGTTCTTCATTTGCTTTATCATTTTGCACTCAATTATGTCAGCAGCTCAAGATATCAAGAGATCTTTCAACTGCTTTTCATCCTGAAACAGATGGACAGACAGAAAGGGTAAATCAGATTCCAGAATAGTATCTTTGGATGTATGTCAGTGACCATCAAGATGACTGGCACACCTGGCTCTCTCTGGCTGAATTTGCTTATAATAATGCAGAACACTCATCAAAAAAGAAATCACTCATTTTCACCGTTTATGGAAGAAATGCCACCTTTGACTCAATCCATGTCTTGCAAGACTCACCTGCTAGAAAGCTATCAATAAAACTCCAATAAGTACAGCAAGTTGTCAAAGAACAATTCGAGTCAGCAATAAGGAGATTTAAGAAGTATGCAGATAGAAATACTAAAATTCCACCTTATTTCCAACCTGGGGATAAGGTATGGCTAGCTTCAAAGAACATCAAGACTACAAGACCCACCATGAAGCTTTCAGAAAGATGTCTGGGACCCTTTGAAATTCTTAAGATTGGAAGACATGCATATCACCTCAAGTTTCCTCAACAATGGAAGTCAGTTCACCCTGTCTTTCATGTGTCCTTATTAGAACCAGTGAAGCAATCAACTATCCCAAATTGACATCAATTGCCACCACCACCAGTCATAGTGGAAGAGCAAGAATAATGGGAAGTGGCTCAGGTTTTGGACTCAAAACTCAAAAGAGGTAATTTATGGTAACTTGTAGAGTGCAAAGGATTCAGTGTAGACCCAGAAAGAACAACTTGGGAAATGGCTTCCAACCTTACAAACTCACCAGACCTTGTTAAGGATTTCCAATCATTGTATCCAGACAGGTCTGGCCCAAATACCCCAAGAGTTTGATTTTATGGTTCTTGGTGGGGACTGGATTTTATAAAAGTCAGTTCCTCTCCTGGCATTCACCTTTAAGGGGGTATTCTACCCAAATGTTTTTGTAAGCATCGCCTTGGTCATGTTTGTGAGCACTTGTCGGCTTTATGGACATATTCAAAAGGCCTTGCAACATCAATACCCTCAAATTTGAACCTTTCATCAAGATATGGCCAAATTCCTTATTTCTTTCTTACTTCTTTCCTTTCCAGATTATGCCAATTATCATTATTCAAAGAATTCATTACTTCAAAGTCAATTATGGCAAAGCTATCTGTTTTATGGCTCTTGGTGGGGAGTGGGAGTTACAAAAGTAAGTTCCATCTCCTGGTATGCATCCCTGAGAGTTCTACTTCTTGTAAAACATGCATAGCCTTAGTGTCAGGCTGAGTCTATGATGAGAGTATTTAAAAAGTATTTACAACTCTCAACTATGACTTTGACTTGGTAAATAAAGATTTAAAAGATTTTTATCAGAGTTAAAGATGGTTTAATTTAATAATAATAGGGCTTTACTATAAGGAATATAGTGGTGGTGAGCGCTGTTGAAAGCCCTGGGTGCAGCTTTACCTGTTGGGTTACAATAATAAAGACTACAATACTTTAAATTAAGAGTATACCTGGTTATTACCCAAGAGTAAAACTGTTTTTGACAGTTTACTACATAGGGTATTCAAGAGCAGGATGAGGAGACAATTCTGGCTGTGAAAAAGCCTCCTTCTTATTCTGAAATGGGGTGAAAAGGGTGCTAGACCTTTCCACGTAGAGGAAGTGAAGATGTTTCACTCTCTAGGAGTGGCTTTTGGTTTGAATCCAGCCTGTATAGCCTGTATTGGGCCCAGATGTGGTTTTGAAACCACATCTGGGCAGTTCTCACCAATACAAGGTGAAGATTTTCATGTGGGGACCTCACAGCCTGATTCTGACGTGTATGACGCGTAGAATTCTGTACAGAAACTGTATGGGACCTCAGTATTGACTGACGTATGAGGTATTGAAGTATTAACATGCTTCTTTGTCTGTTTGACACCTCATAATCAGAGTACAACTGTATCCTGTCATAATACAGCTGTATTGGTCATATTGTGGGATTATAACTTTCAAATGGCCATAACTCTGTCCGTTTTTGAGATATCATGCTCAAAGCTGGTTCATTGGATAGCCCTGTATGGGCTCTACACAATGATACACAATTTGGTATGGCTATCATTAAATATGACAAAGTTATCCCATGTACAAGGTTTTTTGTACATGGGGGTGGTTTGGGCAAAAAGCTGTATTGAGCTTGTTTGCCTCATAACTTCTGTTATAGTTGAGATATGAAGAAGTGGATGGCACCATCAGATAGCCCTGATTGTGCGCTTTCCAAAAAGACCCCACTTCAAGTATCCCACACTAAAACTGTAGAAGTTAGATGAGAGGTGAATGTTTTGTTCACCCTTATTTGGCCTGAAATTGACCATAACTCCAGTAATATTGGTGCTAGCTCAGTTTGGCTGGTACCATTGGATAGCCCTGGCTTAGAGCTTTATTTTGAGTACCCATCTGATGGGGTTAAGCCTCTCCTTCTGGATTTTAGATGAGAGGTGAAAATTAAGGTTTATGCTCAGCAATAACTTTGAGCAGGAATAACTTTGTTATTTCTTGTCCTATGGCGATGGGACTTATATTTTCAGAAACGGGTGAGTTTCCTCTTTCTTTTGATACCTTTTGAGCTGATTTGGCTCAGCTCCATGTTTTGGTGGTATCTTGGCTATACCATTGGTTTATGGTATTTTGGCTGTCATGCTTGTGCTCTGGCTTTGAGTCACAGGCTGACATACCCTCCCTCTAAAAAAAGGCTCATCATTTATGAGACTGTTCAGTCCTCCTAGAGGCCCTGAATCTTCTTAGATGACGGTTCCCATCTTGTATGGCATCTTCTGCCAACCATTTGTCTTTATTAGCTGTTTGGTGTTTAAATCTGACTAAATATTGTCTTTGATCCTTTCCATTAAGTCTGATCTTTCTGGCCCTGATGATTTTACTCACAGGCCCTGGGGAATCCTCCACTTCCACTATATCAGGTGGTGTGGGGTTCTTTTTCCTGGAGGGGAATTTATCCTCCTCTGTCTGGAAGTATGGTTTGACCAAGCTTACTGGGAATACTGGGTGCTTCCTGGAAAATTCCTCTGTAAGTTTGACTTCCACTCCATTCTTTCCTATCAACCTAATGATAGTAAAAGGCCCTACAAATGAATCCCTCATCTTCTTGGGTCCTTTAAGATTATTAAAGTTCAGTGTAGACACTAGCACCTGGTCCCCTTCCTTAAAGTCAGGTTCCATGTGTGTCTTGTCCCACCTCTGCTTATTGTATTCTTTTGCCTCAGCTATGCATTTGGCAGCTGTGTCACAAGCCCTCTTCCACATATCATGGAAGTCTTTGGCTGTGGGGTGGATGGTTAGAAGATTCTTTTTTAAGTGATCCACAGGCAACAGGGGATTCCACCCTTTCTCTACCACTGTAGGTGTTCTTCCTGTTGTAGAGTGCTGACTTGTATTATAAGCCAGCTGAACAGCTGGCAGAAGGGTAACCCAGTCATGGGTGTATCCTTCATGGTCCTTGTATTCCATGCCATAGGCACAGAACCTTCTAAGGATGCCTTCCATAGTCTGGATCATCCTCTCAGCTAGGCCATCTGTTTGGGGATGGTAAGCTGTGGAAAAAGCAAGCTTGGTTCCAAGCACTTCATACAAGTTGGTCCAAAAATTCATATGTGAATTTTGGGTCCCTATCACTAATGATGATTTTAGGGACTCCACAGGTAGATATAATGTTATTCCAAAATAACAGGGCAGTTTTCATGGCTGTGTCCTCCTTGTGGCATGGTAGACACCTCATGCTCTTGCTGAACCTATCAACTAGGATTAGGCAGGCATTGTAGTTTTCTTTGCCTCCTGGGACAAGTCCTGTGACCCAGTCCATGTTGATGGTTTCCCATTAGTGCTTGGGTTCCTCTATGTGCTGAAGTAACCCAAACTTCTTCCCACGTTTCCTGTTTGCCTTTTGGCATCTTTCACAGGTGTTGATGTATTCACTCAACTCCTGCTCCCACTTGGGCCACCAAGCTGTGCTTTCTACCCTCTCTTTGGTCCTGTCTTCACTCATGTGTCCCATATAGGGGCAGTCATGGCATTCCTGCAGGATCACTGAGATGTGGTCTCTGTCTACCACTGTGAGTGCACTTGTGTGCTTTTCTCTGTGGTAGAGCAGGCCATCTATAAGGAAAAACTTGTTATCCTTATAGGCCCTCAGCCAGGGCTCTTCCAGTTGGGCTTCTAGTTCTGGACTCCTGTATTTTTGTTGAAGGAGTTGTAGTAGTATGCCACACTGTTTGTGTTTGGCATAAGACTTCATTACTGCACTAAAAAATTCATTGTGCAGTTCAGAGGATCTTATTCCCAATATGGGAGTTTCTGTCTCCTCTGAATCAGTGTTTCCACTGTCAGGGTTACCACTCTCTGGTGCCCATTCAGAAAATCTGAAGTTCTTCCTCCTATCTATTTCCATGAAATTGATAGGGATTTTGGCTGCAACTTCAGGGTCATAAGCTGGATTGCTCTTGAAATTATCCAGTGGCCATCTGCTAAGGCCATCTGCATTGGTATGACTTTTACCTTCCTTCTATATTATGGTCATGTTCCCTTTATACTCCTGGATGGCTATTTGCCATCTCCCCATGTGTCTATTTGTAGTCTTCATGTTTAGTAAAGACTTCAAGGCTATGCAGTCTGTGTAGACTTCAAAGACTGCACCCTCTAGATAATAATGGAGTTTTTCTAGAGCCCAGACTAGAAATAGACACTCAGTCTGGGTGTCCCCATACCTGGCTTCTGAATCTTTCAGATGCCTTGAGATGTAGCAAATCACTCCTTCTCTTGGTTCACCATCCACAATTTGTCTTTGGTGAAGGGCTGCTCCTAGGCCTTGACTGCATGCTGCATCTATATATAACTTTAATGGTAGTTCAAAGTCAGGAAAGATGAGCACAGGTGCATTAGTGAGTTCATATTTGATCCTCTCATATGCATCCCTCCTTTCCTTGGTTATTTCAAAAACTACATCTTTTGAACATAACTTGTATAAACTACTAGTTATGTGTGCAAAGTTTTTGATTTTGTTTTTATAGTAGCTATCAAACCCAAGAAAGGATTGCATCTCTTTGATGCTTTTTGGTACTGGCTTTTGCAGTACTGCTGCTACTTTATTCTCGTCAATTGCCAGACTAAGACCTGAGAGTTTATGTCCTAGAGCCAGTAACTCTTGTTGGCCAAAATTGCATTTTTTAAGTGAAATTTTGAGATTTATGGGTGTGCATTTACTCAGTACTCTGTCTATGTATTGCACATGGTCCTCCCATGTCTCTGAGTATATATTGATATCATCAATATATACTACCATCCAGCCCTCCAATATTTCATCTTGAAATATTGTGTCCATCATCCTTTGGAAGTGGGCTGGTGCATTCTTGATGCCAAATGGCATTCTGGTGTACTCATATATTCCCATATGGCGTATTATTCTGGGTAATTTCATGGAGTTTGGTTTAACTCCATTTTGGTGGAAACCCTTCATACAATCCATTTTGGTTATGTATTTGGCTTTAGCCAGTTTATCCAAGGCATGAGGTATCCTGGGTATAGGGTACCTGTCTGCTTTTGTGTAGTTATTCAGAGCTCTGAAATATCCACACAGTCTAGACTTGCCATAATGCCAGGTGATTAGGACAGGGGTGGTGATTTCCACTATTTCATTATGTCCAATCTTCCTGATGACATCCATATCCAGGAGTTCATTGATATGTTTCTCAATTTCTTTCCTGGTTTCCAGGCTTGCTGGATAAGGAGGTCTCCTAAGCATGGGTGGATAAGGCCTTTCCACATCCAGATATATTTCTATTTCATAGCCTTTGATCTTGCCTAATGGTTCTTCACCAATGTCAAATGCTGGTCTGTTCTTTCTCAGCATCTTCAGTAAACTTAGTTTTTGTTTACTGGTGAGGGTAGTTCTAAACTGTCCCTCTCTGAGTTCCTTCAGAAGTTCTTCTAGTGGATCCTGAGAAGATATCTTGTATATATCAAGTGGAAATTTCTTTTCCTTGTTAGTACCAATGGTGATGTGCCTATTTTTACTGTTGTAAATTTCTATGCCATACATCCTCTGGTAATCTGTTCCCAGTAAAAACCCTTGGATGTGGGCATCTTCAAGGACTACAAACTCTGGGTTTAGTCTGATATTACCCTTCCTGTGGGGTATAATTATCTCTTTGATAATTGTCCCAATGGAAGTCATCTTCCCTGATGCACTTCTAAAGTTCTTTGCCTTAGTGGGCAGGAGTTGTTTTTCCCAGTTTGGGAAGTGGGTATCCAGATAGTTTCTGGCCACTATGGAGCAGTGTTCCCCACTATCAATGATCAGTGGATGCTGAGCATTGTCAATGCAAACAGCCTTTTTTGTGGCTGTCCCATGTATATATGCCATTTCTTTGGTTGGTGTAACCAGGAATGTTTGTGCATCTTGTGTGTGTTTGCACAAGTTTTTATTAGCAGTGTCCTGTGGCATGCCTGCTTCCAACTGTATGTCCTGAATTTCTAGTGGGGTTTCCTCTTGGTATTCCACTAGAAATTCCTCTGTTGGGTCTTGATCATCATCAGATGGTTCTCTGATGGCATCACCCATGGAGTCTGATTCAGAATCCTCTGTTGGAGGGTCTTCCTCAGGGACTTTCTCTATGGCATAGACTTTTTTCTTTGCCTTTGGACAGTTGTTGGCATAGTGGTCTGTCGAACCACAATTGTGACAAGAATTCCTCTTCTTTGCCACTTCTGCCACTCTTTCTTTAAGTTTGTCTTTAAACTCTACCCTGAAAGGTTGTTTCTCTTTGAAACTACTGCTCTTATATGGGGTGAATTTCCCTATATTAGTCCTTTTCCTTATGTCTTGTAAGGTGTTGGCAATGTCATCTAGAGTGCAATTTTGGTTGCATCTGCATTTTACTGCATGCTCTAGTTCTCCTGGCAATTGTGTCAGAAGTTTCTGATTCCTCATTTGGATGTTCATCTGAGGTTCAATGGCTTTAAGTCTTTTAGACTGTCTAAGACACCACTCATATGGATCTTTGTCCACAGAGTATTTGTCATTTTTAAATGACAGGGTCCTTTGCCATATCCAAGTTCCATTACTGTACTTTTGGATGATTTGACTCTTCCACCATGGCCAGTTTCTTCTGCCATGGATTTCTTTCACTTCTGTGTACCATATACTGGCATGACCATTTAATGCAGTATTCAATCTAGCAGTGATCCAGTAGTCTGGTATGCTTGGTACATCAATGAAGAGTCCATAAATATAATCTATGAGTTCCATATGATCATATTCTCCTGATCCAGAGAATTTGTGCCAGCTTGAGGCCTCAGGAAGCTGTTTCAAGGCTCCCTTCTCTGAATAAGACATTCCATCTCAATCCTGGTATTGTGATGGAGATCTTGCCTTATTCATCAACATGCCATCTGTTTTGATGTCATCTGGTTGATATGGATTCTCCATAACTTGGCCTTGTGGTCGGGGCTTCAAGTTATGGTATGCATTAAACAATTTGTTTATGTCTTGGTCCAGACAATCCCTGTCCCTTTTGCTGTGGTGTTGTTCTTCAAAGACTGTATTCAGTCTTTTGTTGGTTTCTTCAGAGGCTTTGCTCAGTTGAGCATATCCTTCTTGAAGATTCTTAACTATCTGTTCCAAGCAGGCTTGAGTTTTTCTCATCCTCTCTTGGCCAGCTTAAATTTCTGCAAACTGCTTTGCAGATTGCTCAGCGTATTGGGACAATTGTAACCACAGTGTATCACTGTTGATGTTACTCTCAGATGTGACAATGTTATGTTCAGTCTGAGTGGGGGTAATGTTTCTATTACTAGGACTACTGATTCTAGAGTGGTTTACAACTACTTCTGGTTCTTGTGCACTTCTTTTACCAAATCCAACAGCTTCTGAATCATAGGTTCTGACTCTTTCCTCCTCTGGTTGAAGGAGGTTTTGTTCTTGCCCTTGTTTCCTTGTCTTCTCCTGGAAACTTCCTGGAATTGTGAAGAATTGTGACTCTTGGCTACTGATCTGCTGGTTTCTGAATGGTTTGAAGCCACTGGAGAGCTGATTTGGCCTGCTCCTTGTGAGCCTGAAGGAATCTGAGTAGGCCCTGTCTGGGTTAACTGTTCTTCTATAGCTTGGATAGTGGCTTGATTCTCCCTTATCCTCTGTGCCCTTGCCTCCAGGAGTCTGAACTGCCTGGTAGGATTCCAACCTTTGGTGATTACCATAAGGCCTTTGAAGTCTATTTCTTTGAGACAGATCTTCTGGCGACTTGCTCCAAGTTCTGCCCAGTGACTTGCCAGGTTGAACCTTTTGTTGTCCATGCTCCATTGAAATAAATCTTTGAGGAGTTGGTGCAGCTGAAGAACTTGATCCATATCCTTCCAGTCCTCTGGTTTGAGGTTCCTGTTGAATTGGAGTGTGAATGGCAAGGTTGACATTATCTCCCTCATTGTTTTGCCATCCGCCACTGTGTCCAAGGTGTCCTCTTCCAGGTCTTCTGGTTCTGGACAAGCCTTCTCTGTCCTCTGGCTGGTTCCTTTGGAAGCCAAGGTCTCTGAGGTATGCAGGGGACATATCAGTGTTTGCAAGCAGTCAAGCACTTTATGTTATTAGGGTATTTACCTTTGAGTGTGCCTTGTACAAATTTGTTATCTACTGATTTGGGCAGTTTGCCTTTGGAGGTTACAACTGGCTTAATAATTGTAATTTTTCCTGTACAAGTGGTTAAGGTTGGTTTACCTTGTATTGAAACAGAGTTTTGTGGTTTTCTACTCCTCTGAGTGGCTATTGGTGTCCACTTTTTGGCTGTAATGAGGCCTTCACTAAGTCTTTTTCCTTTGCCCTTGCTGCCCTCTGGTTCTGAGGTTCTCACTGGTGTGTTGGCCTGTGACTGGGTCTCAATTGGTATGAAATTTCCTTCCACTGAATCAAACAGGAAAAGAGGGCTTATGTCAGTTAAGACTTCTTGAAAGGCTGGTTTTGCACGTCTAAGAATTCCCTCTGGGCTTGTACATTGTTACAATATGCCCTTGTATGATGACAGTGTAATTGAATTAACAATTCCACATCAAAAACAGAGCCTATTGATATGTGGTAGACTGTTTGTATACCAATATCTTACAGAATACTTGTTATTAGCAAGTATAATCTGTTAAAGGTGGTGTATTACAGGGCAATTGAGTTAACAATGTGCCCAAACATGCCTCAACTGTTGGTTTATCAGTATGAGCTGTCTTGATTCAATTAAGAATTAAGACTGTATTAGTGGCTTATAAGTGTTTTTATATACAAAACAGGCCAAAAATACTGGTCTTGTGGCTATTAGCCACATGACAGATACTCCTTAAAATATGAGTATTTTCAAAAATAAAGAAAAATATATAAAAATATATATTTTCAAAGAAAATGATGCCTAAAAAAGATAAAACAAGTGTCAATAAGTGATAAAAGAGAAAAAAAACTTACTTGTAAAGGTCCAAAAAAGGTTTTGAAAGATGGCCAGGCCCCCAAAATGTCAGGCTGAGTCTATGACGAGAGTATTTAGAAAGTATTTGTAACTCTTAAACATGACTGTGGCACGGTAAATAAAGATTTAAAAGATTTTTATAAGAGTTAAAGATGGTGTAATTTAATAATAAGAGGGCTTTACTATAAGGAATATAGTGGTGGGGAGCGCTGTTGAAAGCCCTGGGTGCAGCTTTAGCTGTTGGGTTACAATAATAAAGACTACAATACTTTAAATTAAGAGTATACCTGGTTATTACCCAAGAGTAAAACTGTTTTTGACAGTTTACTACGTAGGGTATTCAAAAGCAGGATGAGGAGACAATTCTGGCTGTGAAAAAGCCTCCTTTTTATCCTGAAATGGGGTGGAAAGGGTGCTAGACCTTTCCACGTAGAGGAAGTGAAGATTTTTCACTCTCTAGGACTGGATTGTGGTTTGTAAACAGCCTTTATAGCCTTTATTGGGCCCAGATGTGGCTTTGAAACCACATCTGGGCAGCTTTCACCAATACAGGGTGAAAAATTTCATCTGGGGACCTCACAGCCTGATTCTGACGTGTATGACACGTAGAATGCTGTACAGAAACTGTATGGGACCCCAGTATTGACTGACTTATGAGGTATTGAAGTCTTAACATGCTTCTTTGTCTGTTTGACACCTCATAATCAGAGTACAACTGTATCCTGTCATAATATAGCTGTATTGGTCATATTGTGGGATTATAGCTTTCAAATGGCCATAACTCTGTCAGTGTTTGAGATATCATGCTACAAATTGGTTCATTGGATAGCCCTGTATGAGCTATACACAATGATACCCAATTTGGTATGGTTATCATTAAATATGACAAAGTTATCCCATGTACAAGGTTTTTTGTACATAGGCGTGGTTTGGGAAAAAAGCTGTATTGAGCTTGTTTGCCTCATAACTTCTGTTATAGTTGAGATATAAATAAGTGGATGGTACCATCAGATAGCCCTGATTTTGCTCTTTCCAAAAATACCCCACTTCAAGTATCCCACACTAAAACTGTAGAAGTTAGATGAGAGATGAATGTTTTGTTCACCCTTATTTGGCCTGAAATTGACCATAACTCCAGTAATATTGGTGCTAGCTCAGTTTGGCTGGTACCATTGGATAGCCATGGCTTAGAGCTTCATTTTGAGTACCTATTTGATGGGGTTAAGCTTCTCCTTCTAGATTTTAGATGAGAGGTGAAAATTAAGGTTTATGCTCAGCAATAACTTTGAGCAGGAATAACTTTGTTATTTCTTGTCCTATGGTGATGGGACTTATATTTTCAGAAAGAGGTGAGTTTCCTCTTTCTTTTGATACCTGTTGAGCTGATTTGGCTCAGCTCCAAGTTTTGGTGGTATCTTGGCTATACCATTGGTTTATGGTATTTTGGCTGTCATGCTTGTGCTCTGGTTTTGAGTCACAGGCTGACACTTAGCCACTCTGTGAGCATCAAATGCTTGGTTTTTGTCTTCCAGACAGCTCTTGGCCAAAATCAAGCAGCTCACCACAAGAAGGACAAGCCTCAGGAATTTTTCTATTTCTTTTTCTCTCATTTTCTGTATCTTCTTTATTTGTATATTTCATTTGATTTCTTTATTCTTTAAAGCAGAAGCATCCCCTCCCATATCATGTATTGGGAGGTTCCTTTTTTTAGTATTTATAAGAGTGGGGATATAAGTCAAACCAAACACAAACAAGGACAAGGGAAATAATTGTCTCTACCCATATGATCAAAAGTCCTCTAGAAATCATTGATCAATTCATCTTCATACCAGGAAAATTTTGCAGCCATCTCTTCAGAAGAAGTACCAGGAATATTCCTATCATTAGCATACATAATCACCTCCCTACTATTCCTATCAACTCATCTGCAAAACCTGGCCACAGAATCTTGATTTTCACTCGCCGTATTTTGATCTTCTCTGGTAACTCAGATAAGCTAACAATCCCTTGACTGAAATACTTGGGTAGCAGGATAAGTCAAAGGAGAAAGCTCTTCTCTTCTTCTACTGGAGCTGTTGAGAGGTGACCATAGGTGAATTTCTGGACTGTTGAATGGGGGATGGACTTACTGCTGGAATCATGGTAGGCCTGGTGTTGGAGGAACTTTGTGAATCAGGAGAAAGGGAAGTAGGAATGGTAGAAAGAGCTGGTGGAAAATTTCCAGGGGTACTGGTAATAAGGTGGATTTGGAATCTTTTGGCAGGAGGCTGAGAAGGAGAAGAACTGGATTGAGGGCCAAAAGGATTATTAACCACCTCAAATTCTTCACCATCCAATCAATCACTACCATCAGCATCCAGATCAGGTGGGCAATCAGCAATTTGCCTTATCCGTTTCACTACATCTTCAGTATGTATCCTGGATATTGGGACTGCTGAGATGGAGTAGATTGGCCTACCACAAACTGGGATGGGCCCTCCAAAATTAGTCCATCTTGCCACATCCCTCTGCCTAGAACCAGTCACTAACTCAGAATATCAGTCTCCAACACAGTCAAGAAATTCAGTTTACTCACAATCAGAATATCCTGAACTACCATCAGTAGTAGGGCCCTCATAAACTGGGAACTCTTTCCCAAAAGGCCCATCTTTCTTACTCCACAAATACCTTTTGACGTTGGAAGCCACTAGCCCAGGACAACAACATGGCTTTTTTCCAACAAAGCAGAAATGGAACTTTGAAAATTTTGGATTGGAATGCTGGAAGAAATGTTTTCCCTTGGCCAAGCACTCAGTACAAGCAGGATAAAGAACTTCAACTGCCTTGTAACCATCATAGGTTTGGCCAGAGGAAGCCATCAACCAAGGTGAAGCCAATCAACTGAGGATTCCAGAACCACAAAGGACAGACAGTGGTGGTGCAGGAGAAGAGTCAGTGAGTTCAGTCAGTTTGGAACTCATGGCTAAAGATCGTGCAGGCATCAGAATGATGCACTCCAAGCCTGAAAATTTCATCAATGAAGATGGCCATAATCCAGTTATTGCCCCTCAAATTGGGCCCAATCAATCACCCAAGACCTCCCCATCAACATTGGGGAGGTCAGAGACTTATGGTCCTGGACCCTCTCAATGGGCCCAGGCCATATGGGTGAATTTGTTGTCCATGGCCACTTTAATGGTCCCATGGACCCCCTGGAACCCTGGCATATAGGTCCAGTTTGGCCCTGGGGGACTCTAATAGCCCCCATGGCATACAGACTGTGCGGACTGTAGGAAACTCAAAAGACCCAAGGTACCCAAAAAAGGCCAAAAGGCCCCTAATCATGTTTTGATAAATAATGGCCTAAAAAAGGCCAAAAAACCAATTTTAGGCCAAATCTCAAGAACAATGGCAACAAGCCCCCTCCTTGGATGATGCCAAAGGTCAATCAAGATGAGGAGGACCCAAGAGGACCAATTGGCTGGTCAATGATGGGTATATACATTCATATATCCATTATTCATCAATTTTTGAGCAGAAGAGCTCTAAGGCCTTCTTTTTGGGATACAACCCAAGGGCCATGCTTTTAAAGGAAGTTATTGATTGTAATTCGTAAGAAGAGTATAATTTGAAGGTTAAAAAACTTACTCAAGAATAAATGATGGGGAGAAGACAGATAATCAAGGACAATGAAGAGAGGAGAGGACTTTCAGGATAATGGCCAAGAGGAAAGAAAAATCAAAAAGAAGATTTTTGGAAAATATGTGGGGATGTTATGATACCACTCAACAGTGGCAGGGTATTATGGTGTTTGGGAGCCCACCATTTTCAAGAGGGGGATACTGTAACAACCACTAGTCAGGGGTAAGGGTATTCAATCTTACACCCACTAAAGCACCTAAAATCAGAAATCCACTGTGTGTATCAGCAATCTTTCTTTCTGAAACATGCATACAGTCTGGTGCATCAATACAGCCTTTCAATACTTGTACAGGTTGGAATTACCCAATAAAGTTTGGATACATCATCCTGAAACTGTATGATCACTCAACACTACCACTCCTACTGTACAGATCATGTAAAGATCTTACAGGACCTGTAATGGCCAAATTCAATTCAATTCAATCATCAATCCCTCTCATGAAAACTCTCTGTCTGGATCAGGGCTGGTGGTTCTCACATATACCAGCCCCTCTTTCTCTCCCCTGGGGACTTTTCCTGAGTTAATTAATTTAGTTGATTTATTATTGTATGAGTATTCTTACTCTTATTTTTGGTATTATATTTATTTGGTATTAAGTTAGTCTTTGCATTTTTTTCTCACCTGGTCAGTATGAGTTGTGGTGGCCATATCCTTATTAACCCTCCTCTTTCTTTCTGACAGGTTGAAACAGTGGGCTTGGACTTGTTTGTGGTTGGCTCTTTTATTTCTTACTCTTATTCTTTGTTTCTTTATTTCTTATATTATTATTTCTCAGAAATCTTACTTTCATTGCATTCTTCAGTGTTTTGCCTTATCTTATCCTTGAGCCCTCTGCAATGAGTGCCAGGCCCTCTTCACTTAGAAGAGCCCCTGTGACAAATTCCCAGATGTGGAAAACCACAGGCCAGTACTCTGAAGTGAAAAACTTCACTTCTTCCACATGAAGTGGTGCAGAGGACCTTTCCACCCAATTTCAGGATAAAAAGGGCTCTTTCTCTGCCCAAAAGAGGACTCCCCATCCTGGTCTTGAATTACTACATAGTACAACTGTCAAAAACATTTACAATCTTGGGAAATAAGTCAGGTATACTTCAAAATTAAGTATTGTAGCTTTTATTATAGTAACCCAACTGGTAAAACTGCACCCAGGGCTTTCAGAAGCACTCACCACCACTATTTCTCAATAGTAAAGCACTTTTATTACCCTTAAAAGCATTTTCTTATCATACTTATCCATGTCACAGCCATAGTTAAAATTGTAAATACAATTATTTCCACTTCATCATGGACTCAGCCTGACAACATCTATACAGGTCTTTTATTATCCAAATGAATTCAAATCAATATTCCTCTCAATAAAATTCACTCTTTGGATCAGGGCTGGTTGATTCTCACATATACCAGCCCCTCTTTCTCCCCCTGGGGACTCTTCCCCAACTGACTCATATATTCTGATTTATTATTAAATGAATATTCTCACTGTTATTTTTGGAGTGTTATATTTATTTATTTCAAGTTAGTCTTTGCCATTCCTCACCTGTTCAGTAGAGTTGTGGTGGCCCTATCCTTATTAACCCTTCTCTTTCTTTCTGAAAGGTTGAAACAGTGGACTTGGAATTGTTTGTGGTTTACTCTTTAATCCTTTATTCTTCTTTTTGTTGCTGCTACTTTCTTATATTCTTTATTTAGTAGTTTCACTCTTATCTGCACTATTAAGTGTCCTTTTATCCTATCCATCCCTTGAGCCCTCCATAAGTGAGTCCCAGTTTACTGAGTGCCCGGCCCTCTTCACTTCAAAGAGCCCTTGTGACATGAATATGGCTTGAATATCTCAGAATTTCTGTGAATATAAAATCTCTTCTTAATTTTATAGGCACTTATGTTTTTGAATAACATTTATCCATATTCAAATATCAAAAAACTAAACATATATTAAGAATTATTTGAAGTCTAGCTTCAATTGAAAACTTTGAATTAATGAATTCAATATTTATTGATAAGAAATTCCTTTTTCATAAGAAAGTTAGAATTATCATTAAAATTTGATATCTTCTTGGATATTTTTTTCTTAATTTTATAACTACTAATTTAATTGTACTTTCTTCAAACTGGAAAGGTTATTACTCTTGCTAATTTTCTTATCTCCTTCATAATTAATACCAACTAAAAACATAAAGTCAATCTTTCTAATTTAATCATTTATCAATTATGAATGAAAAAAATCTATCATTTTTAAAGGGAAAAAAGATGAGAATCAGTTTAATTAATTAAAAGACTTTTATCAAAATATATATGTCCAAATAAATTTAAAAGCAAAATGCTATTAAGTAATATTTTCTTTTAAATATTAAAATTTCAAAACTAAAAACAAATGGCTTTAAAACTATCATTTTTTACAAAAACTTCAGAATCAAACTTATCTGATTTTCTTTTTGAAAAAACCAATTCTAGAAAAAAATCCATATGAATTGATTTATCTTTATTGAACTTTTTCAAAAAAGAAAATTAAGACCTCAAGGAAGGAATTTAAAGCCAATTCATGAACAAGAATTTATTATTTATCAATTTGCTTACCAATAATGTTATCAAAAATGAAAATCAAAGTAAAAAACTTGAAAAACTTCAAGTATTTCAATAATTTTCTTTTATCTTTCAAGAATAATTACTCATTCAAAAGCTTCTTTATTTTTTTCTTGTCATATTTTTTTGGAAAAAAAAAACATCTTTTCTAAAATGAAATGATGATTTTAGCTTTTGGTTAAAATTTGTTACTTCTATTGTTTTTAAAGTTTCCTCGGAATGTTTTTTTTTGAAAAATAAGCTGTTTCCTTTTTTACAACTTGTTTGAATTAAAAACCAACATCTTCCACATTCTCTTGTCAAATGCAAATTATCATTGGGGCATCTCCAACCTCATAATCCTGGGTTACAAATGGTGAATTTTCTCCCAAAAACCTGATTTTTTTAACCATTGAATCATACATGATTTTTAAATGCATTATGGCATTGTTTTTCATTCAAAAAACATCCTTTGCTTATTTGACCAAACTCCGCTTTAGCCAGAAGATTTGCCTGCATTTCAATCTTTCATCGATGTCACTTTAAGTTTTGAGATTGCTTTTTCTTGAGGTTGTAATTCTTACAGATATAATAAGAAATGTTGCAAGAGTTTATTTTTGAATTATAATCTGATTCCACAGTCTGATGTGAATGCTTTGGAAAGAGGGATGAAAGTTTTTGATAGAAATAAAGTCTATGTTGTCAAATAAAAGTTCTTCAGGTGAGAATTGCGTCATAAAAAGGAGATCACTTCAGTATCTTATGTAACAATTTAGAATGTAGGATTATCGATAAAAATCGATGTAAATCAAAATTGAACAGAAAAGTTGACGTCACTTTGGATGGGGAAAGTCTTTGAAAATCGGAAGCGACAAAAAATTAAATTGAAAATGGGAATTAGCATGTTATCAAAACTTAGGTCTTACGTGTGTATTTAAGTAAAAAGGGTCACCAGAAGTATACATATGAAAAAAAAATCACAATGATAAAATAAAGCTTAATAGTGATAGCTCGTAAGATTAAAGCGATAAGACATTTAAAAAGCTTAGATTTTTCTGTCCACTCCAACTTGATCATCAATACCGAATTCAAGTTCATATTCAATCGGCACAAAAAAATCTTCTTTTTGATCGTCATCAGGCTCAAATTCAACAAAATCATCATTTTTGACGGTTTCTATAGATTCTTCAAGTAGAATGGCTCTTCGTTTCCGATGAGCTTCAAGTCTTGGAGAATGGCGTTGGTCTATGGTAAAAATGTCAACCGTTCTTTCTTGCTCATCTTTCCTTCGCCTTTCAACGTCCGACTCATCCTCCTGAAAAATGTGAACCAAAGAATGGATGAGTTGAAGGTGATTGATAAGAGTTTTTTAAAAGGGAAGATACTTGAGACTCACATAATCAAACTCGTCCTCCTTCTCACGATATTCAACGTTTTCGTCCAATTCATCAAATCCTGGTGCATAGGCACTCCAATTTTCAGTAACAGTAGTTACCCAAACATGAAGCAAACCGATATTAGACACTGAAGCCAGGATTGGTCTAGTGGGGTGCCACTAATGATAAATTTCGAACGAAACGGTATAGTCAGAAGGGCTCAAAAAAGCAATGCGAAAGGTTAGGTGGTGCTCATTGATCATGTACATCAAACGCTTCAAGTGGATCTTTTGGGCCCTCGAGAATTTTAGTCAATGTGCCCGAGCTACGATCCCAGATAAAAATTTGATGTGAATCTTTGTGTCCGGCTCCAGCGACGACGTATTCGGAACCAAATCCGCAACCTTGCCAAGGTGTGCGAACTATTACATCTTGAAAGCGATGATCGAGAATCATGTTGGGCACGATTTGACCAGGTAAGAAGCGAAAGGAATAGACTCTAATAACCCGATCATTGGCGTTCAAAACGAGAGAAAGGCCTTTGGCATCGAATTCCATTGATTTTATAGTATTGTTGTTGGATATTTGTTCGACGTGGACTAACTACTAATGATCATTACAAAGAAAATGGTTTAGATCTCATGTGAATCACAGCAAATTATAACTCACCATTTTTGTTCTGGAATCAAAAACATGTAGAGTACCCATAGAAGTTCCTACGTAAACCAAGTCACCACTTGGATTAAATCTAGCAACCGTAGCTGTTTGTCTTATCCAAAAAATTAGCTGCGGAGTGGCATAAAAGCTGACTTGATTAAGCTCGCGGAAAGGATGGTTGAATACCTTTTTCGACGTGAATTGAACTTGCCAGAAGATTCTTCATCTTGCTGATTAGCATTTTCGATAGAGGGAGGCTTTTTGGCCAAGGCTGTGGCTGGATCAACCTGTCGAGAATCTAATTCCCACCTTCCACCTTGAGAGCGCAGGTCGACAAAAATAGCTTCCTCTTGGCTTTGAAGAGTCACAACGACGACCTTGCTAAGAGTAAACGATACAAAATGTGAGGCTAGGAGAAGCATGCAATCGAGTTTAAAAAAATTGAAAAGCACCTATTGAGCGGATGAAAGTGAGCACTGGTGACGGGTGCATCAAACCGAATGGTATCCCTCCTTTCGCCTGATTGAAGGTCCCAGATGATTACATTCCAATCTCGACTTGAGCTCAGGAGGTAACGCGAATTTCGGCTCCAATCGAGTGAAGTGATTGGTTTGACATGGCCCATCAAGAATTTGATAGTCCGTTTGGTCTCAAAATCCAAGATTGTCAAACAGCCATCAAGTCGGCCGATGGCGAGATATTGACCGGCAAATAAACCAGATGGATTAAATTTCGTGATGATAGCCAAAGAATCTAAAGACGTCTCGACGGTATCGGGAAAATCTTGAGCAAATGGGTCTAGCTTGTGACAATGAAAAGAAATCAAAGACAAAATCAGGCTCCTGGCTATCAATACCACATCAAAACTTTTCAAGACACGTCGATAAGGAGAGCATTTCGTATCAAAGATAACTTTTGAAGCTGCCCTGATACTGACCTTGCAATTCTCGATTCATCTTGGGAGAATGCCACCAGCGCCAATCAACTGATTAAGGATTATAATCAAGAAAGAGTTTTCAAACGATTGAACCAAAAATTTCATAAGTTGCTCCGAATCGAAGGATTAAGTAGCTCGAAGACTGAGGATAATTGCAAAATTTTAGCCTGGGCAAGAAGATCTACTGACAGCTGAGATGCTTCAATTGACAATTTCATCAAAATTTGAGTCAATTCTCGTCCACAGTCATCTAAAGACAACTTTCTACACCAAAACATTCCAAACTGTTCTTTGAGCATGAAATACTTACTATTTAATGCTCTGCGTCAATCTTTCTTTTGGAAAGGAAATATTTTGATTGCCCCTTGGGGGTAGAGGCCACAGAACATTGAGCTATGCAGTATTCCGGAACAGGTCTTTCAATGCAAGAAGGTTTCTTGCTTAACATCAAATTTAGCCTAATTTGAAATTTCGAGTTTTTGCGTGAGAAGTCTATTTTTTTATTTCAAAAGTCTTTTTATATTTTATTTGACTATGCTTTCAATCATTCTTAAACAATTTGTGCTAGAAAACTGTATACAAGAGTTTTCTTCCATAAATCAAGAAAGCGCCATCATCTCCTGGGAAATGACACAATAAAGCTTTGAAAAAAAAAATTCAATATGGTACTACTTACGCAATCTTTCATAGATTCATATGACCCACTCAATTATCAAAATTCAATGAGACTGAGGGGCTGATATGGTTTGTTTCTTCAAAGACCCTAAAGGATAAATTTCACAAAGTAATTTCACAAAGAATGTTGTATTTTTCATATGTTTTTTTATGCAATTCAATTGAATTTTTTAACTCAAATCTATTACAAAAAAGGAATTCTTTTTGTTTACACAAATGAGGGGGTGTCAAATTTATAAAATCCAACACTGAAAATCCTGATTTTTAACGTAAATACCATGTTGAATTTGTGGTATTTCCAAAATACCACACGTTCCAATTTGGTTTTCATTAAAAATACCACATTAGGGGGTGTCAAAGTTACCAAATCCCACCTTAGAATAACATGAAATTTGGTACCCAAATCCCACATGAAAAAAGATAGGTTTTCCAATGCAAAAGTAAATGTTTTTTGACGGAATCCCCTGGTATTTTAGCAAAATCATAGGTAGATGAGTTTTACCCAAACCTAACAAAACAAGGAATTTAATTTTCTCAATTTGGGTCTTACCCTCCTTCACTTTCATAAATAAATGCTAGTTTATTTCAACCATATTTATTAAATTTTTCTTCTAATTAGATCAGAATGCCCTGACCAAAAGGTAGTTCAAGAAAGACCATGCAGAAGTCCAATGCTGCACACACACATCAATCAAGCCATTTAAATTGGCCATACTATATCAACATAATTAATTGGATCTCAATTAAATCCAATTTTGAGGCATGTTTTGGTGCAAGTGGTTTAACATTGATTGGCCAACCACCATCATACAAACAAAATGGACTTCAAATGGTGGCTATGGAAGTTAATAAGAAGTCCTGCAATCGCTTAAACCTCAGTGATGCAAGTATTCAAGATAGATGGCGTACTTAAAAAAAGGAATAAACCATGGCTAAGAAGTATGAGAATCAAACTGGAATTGGAATCACTGAAGAGGATGAGAGAAAAGGTATTCACTCAATTGGTGAAAAGCTTAAAAGCATTTTTCCATGCGTTGTTGAAATGGATAGTATATTTGGTAGTAAGCTAAATATCACCCCCAATGCAATTTATGATTCTCAATATGTTAATAGTGTGGATAAGGACAATGACAATGGTATTTACACTGCAGTCATAAGTCCTTATAATTAAGATCTGAGGTTTTAATGAATATTAATCTTCTATATCAAGCCAAGGTTCAATCCAATGGAAGTACCAATTGACCCACAAATAGAGAGAATTCTTGATGATGAATTGGAGCAATTGGAAAACATATATAATGAAGTGGTAAGTGCAACAAGTTCCAAATACATAATAAATGATGTTTAAAATGAATCTCCCTATGGCTTCAGCTACCACCATCTGAAGGACCATTCACTACCAAGCGCAATCTTCCTTCAAGCCCAATTATGAATGAAAGGAGTGGTGCTTGGAATAAAAATGTTGATCCATTTTCTCCCCCATATACCAACGTCTTGGAGGGTTGGAAAAAAGGTTTGAGACTTTCATCAATCATTCACTTAAATTTTATTGATTGATTTGATTGTTTTCCAGCACGTGAAGTAAAATAAAAGGAGTATTTGGAATGGGAGAAGGCTAAGGGGAATGAAGAAAAGCAAAATGGCTTGGTGGCTCACAAGTTTGAAGAGGTAAAATTGAAAATTAAATTGGAAGCTGAAGAAAAGAAGCAACAAAGGCAACTCAATTTTGAAAAAGAGAAGTGGCATAAAGAAATTTAGATCAAAGAGAAACAACAGGTTCTGGACATGACTATTGCTGCACTGAATCCAACAAGACCAATGTTACAGTTAGAGCCCATTATGGCATTAATTAATCATAAATGATAGCTGTCATAATTTATTATAATCAAGGCTGAATTGGTTTGTTTCAATTAAATGACTGAGAAGTGCAAGGAAGTTTCAAAATTTAACCATTTTTTCCTATTATGAGCCAGAACAGATTGAAAGATTGTCTCATAGCTAAAATGAATAAGTTCATACAAGTAGGTAGTTGTTTTAACCAATGAATTAGCTTAATTTTGTAAGACTTCATACGTGAGCTGTTTGGACCCACCAATTCAAGTATTAGTATTTTTTTGTATTTTACACTCCCACCCTCTCCTAAGACATTTGGTATTATTGTTTTTATGTTTTAGGCCCCCACCCTCTCCTTGGTGCATTTTTTGCTTATTTTTTATTTATTTCAGTTTTTTCTTTGATTTTTTAGGCCTCCCTTGCACCATCAGTGTTATTTTTTCTTTTTTTAAATTTTCTAGGCCCCACCCCCTCCTTGCACCTTTGGTTCATATTTTCTCCTTTTTGATTTTTAAATTATTTTATATTTTTGAATCTCTTGTTGATTTTCTAGGCCCCCATCCTCTTCTTCCACCATTGGTTGTTTATTTTCCTTTTTTTATTTTGATTATTTAGGCCCCCACCCTCTCCTTGCACCATTGGTGCATTTGTTTTTTTCTAATTTTTTTCTTTCTAGTAACCACGTTCAATAATCAACTACCTAAACACTTATGTTATCAAAAAAAACCACCTGAGGAACTGGTTAGGATAAAGCTAGGAGAAGTTTTTGATAAATACAGCTCATCAAATTTTCCTAAAAATAATGTAATGGTTAGGACTAAACCAAATATATATTATTCTTCAGCTAGATGCAACCTTGCTTATGTTCAAAGAAGTCCTATAAGGATTAATAAAGAATTAATGTGAAAGCTTCAAGATAATTCAAATAATCATAAATATTTTATTATGATTCCACTTGATAAAAAGCCTCCCAATTCATCATCTTTAAAGCTTCCAGAATTAAAAACTCTTCCAAAGCCATATGTAGTTAGTTATAATATAATGAAATCTCCTTTAGAAATTTTTATCTATCAAATCCATCCATTTGAAAATCCAACTCCAGATTTCAAAAATCTTCAAGAATTAATTATCAAATTAACTTACTTGGCCAAGAATAGACAGTAATTCACTAATAATACAGACTTATTAGGAGTCACCATTAAAGAACATGGATTCCATTAAGGATCTGATTTAGGAAAATCAGATGATGCATATTTCAGAAAACAAGGAATAACTCTTTAATAAGTTCACTCTGTTAATGATATGTGGAATAAATTAAAGGAATTAAATAAATTCATTCATTAAAGGATTATAAAATTTTAGAATTTGCTGCATATGATAATCGATAAAAAAAGAATAAGTCTAATTTACTGAATTTTAGTCAAACAGAATGGAAAATTCAAGAATCTAATCAATTTAAAACATTATCCAATGTGATTATAGCTTAAGATGGATTTTAAAATAAACTACATAATGATAACAAAGACTTTAATCATTGGACTTATGGTATTTTTCTTTTATTTAAAAATCAAAATTTAAACCAATTCCTTCTTTTTTGTACCCCTCTGATCATGTCCTTCACTTTCCTGAACTTAAATTTGAGTTTTATTTTTCAAAAAAACTGGAATCATTGAAATTTTATGGAAAACCTCATCCATGAAGCATCAAACAACCAAACCACCCACAAACCTTATCAATCATGACACTTTAATAGACTTTGGATGTTATTTTAAAAGAAATAAAAAATTATAGATGATGGATTCAAAGACAAAATAATTCAAGGTTCTTGGGGAAAATGAATATAATGCCCAGGATGAGAAACAAGCTAAAAGGGTAAAGATGAAATTAAGTTTTAATTGTTTTCCTTCTTTTGGAGAAATCCACACTATGAAGAGGTTAATCAATAATGTGTGTTTTCCATTATATTTTATTTAAAACTAATCATTGCTGTTATAAAAAAGTAATGTTTGAGGTTTAACTTTCTCTTGCATATTAACCATACCATCTATCATCTATAGACCATTAAGATTTTGTGCTTCAGGGGGGTCATAATCATCATACAAATCATACCATTGATCTCCAATTTGTGAAAAAATATTGTGTAACATAATACATGATACAACCCAATTTACAAAATGTTTTACCTCTTTATCATTTCTCTAAAAGATGCCCATCACCTCTTCAAAATTCAAGTTTCATGTTCAATTTGTCCTCAAGATCTAGAAAAAAAGTAATTAAACATTTTTTGTCTTCTTTTGAGCTGTATTGCCTTAAAGTGCGGGAACTATCCACAGAAAACTGGCCTATGCTTAATTGGTAAGTAGATACTGGTCCCCTCATAGTAATTTTGTGGAGATTTTGCAATTTGCAGCCCTTGATAAACACTTGAGTCATGAAGGTAGCCAGTGTACCCAACATTCAATGCAATAAACTGTTTGTTGATGTCACCTACTAGTTGTATTGACATTGAGTACCCGGAACAACAAAAATTAGCTCGTAAAATCAATATTTGCAATTAAAATTACAGTTATTTACCTATGTTTACAATCAAAATAAGCTTCACCATTATTTGGAAGTCTTTGCAACAGTGGTATGAAACTTCCATCTATGAATCCAATAAATCCTGAAAATCCCTCAGCCTGAATCACCTCTGAAATTTCTTTCCTTGCTTAAATATCAGGCCAGAAAATATATCCTCTTTGGCTCTTTATTAAAACTGAAATCACCTGATGTGTATACAATACAATGTCCCCATGGCTAACTCCAAACAAAATTCCAATCTTAAAAAAGCTCCTCCATTATAATTTGCTCCTAATCTTGCTAATTAAACCACCAATTGTGTTTCAAGATCCCTTTGTTTATTCACAGAAAATTCTTTGAACACTTTATCATCTTTGATCCTTGTAGCTAATTTTGAAAAGGCATCATGAATTGTATGGCATGGCTGATGAAAATTATTGAATGAGAGGTTTTGAAAGCCAATTGAGATGTGAATTTATGGTGATGGTTGGATTTTACAATTTTGGAGATATCTTTGACTAAATATCATATGTAGTAGGGAAATATAATCTTCTATTTTGGAATCACTACTGGATTCAAGGGCATCAAAGAATTGAAGTGATTTCAATAAAAAAAATCATTGATTTCTGAGATGAGGTTTTTGGCATAGTTACTAATTTGTTTCAGATTTTGGCTATGGAACACAAACAAAAAAGGTGTTACAGCTTGAAGAAGAAAAATGACTTTAATTAAATGAGTATTTGGTTTATGAAATTGCATAAGCCTTTTAATGGGTGAGCTATTGGATTAATGTGGGATTTAAAGTCTTAAAATGTGGGATTTGGTACCAAAAATATAGGTTTTTGTACCCTGAAATACCACACCTCTTGTAAGGTGTGGATATGAAACTTTGATTAAAAATCAAGTACTTTTCCTGTCCTCAAAATTTGTATAAGGTAAAAATCAATTAAAAATAGTATGAAATATTATTTTTAAGAGAAAACACACCAATTTTATTGTTTATAACTTTTTTAGTATAAAACAATCATAGTATAAAAATTTATTTTTTTACCAACAATAAAAATTTATCCAAAAAATATTCTACAAGAGATATTTTAAGGCTACAAAAGAAATTTCTTCAAGAGCAATTTAAATTGGAATTAATTGAGCAAAGAACTGCAAGCAATTAATAAAGAACAAAGTCTTTAAAAAGAATATTAAAGAGAAAACACGCCCAAAAGTGACCAGAGTGAATTTGGAAACAAAGTGACAAAGTTATCAGTGATGAAAGATGCTTCAATTCACTTTTGGGGTGGTTGAGGGGTAAAAATGATTATAAAAGTTACAAACAATGATTATAATGATTTTTTCACGTGGTTAAAAGGTTTAAAATGATATAAGAAAGGTGGTTGGAATCTTTTATTGATTGGTTTAACAATGTTTAAACTAATTATAAAAGGAAAAGATTCTAACATGAAGAGAAAAGTGGGGTAAAGAAGACATTCTTTTATAACCATCAATTCTCTTACTCCAAAAGTAAAATCTACTCTTTTCAGTCGTGAAAAACAGTCTGACAACAGAAAAGCCAATTATGGCATCATTGAACCCTGGTTTAGACCAAAAAGGGCTGGTTTAAGCCATTTTAGACCCTTAAATCAGCCATTACTATAGCAATACCTGGTCTAGAGCCTTCAAAACACGTCAAAATGTGTGTAGGAGACGTAGAAACCAGTTAAAACTGTTTTTACTATGATGGTTTTATCTTAAGGGTAGTTTTACCCTCTTGGCAACAGCTAAAACTACCCCAGTTGGTATCAAAACCTCATCATCAATTGAGTCCACAGACCCTGTAACTCAATTCCAGGCCAAAAGTGATGGACTTTTGCATGAATTTTGACACCACACGCCTGTCAGCAATGATTTTGGGGATCTAGCTCCCCCTTAGAGCTGGAGTTCCTTTTCCCCCCCAAATTTAATCTTTCCAATTTATTTTTCCTTTAATTCCTCATCATGTATTATACTTATAATTTACATATGTAATTCAATTCAATTGTACAGTACAATACAGTAATAATTGACACCTCATATGTAAATCAAAGTTCACTTATGTAATACACGCGCACATTTTGACATTTCAATTGAATTCAATTGAAAATACTTCAATTCCTCATAACTTCTAAACTAAACACAACACCTCAATTTTAACACAAAAATTGATGGTTAACACCACATGTGGTGTGAATTAAATTAAAGTTTTGAGGATTTTCAACTATTGTATTGAAAATACTAAAAACTTAATTTAAGCTTATTTAGAGTTGAGTTACAAGAATTTCACTCAGAGGTGACCCCACCTGATTTTTTATGAGGAATCCAATGGTGAAATAATTTTTATATGTTTATTTATTGGATAAAAAGTTATAATAAATTTTATTTAACTTTTTTCCAAATTTATTTATTTTTTCACAATTTTGTTAAAATTTCATTTTTACTTAATTTTTTCAAGTATAAATGTAATTTTATATTTACAAAATTTAATGTATTTTTATTTTTAAATTATAATTAATTTTTTATTTTTTAATATAATTTTATATTTATATTTTGATTTTTATTTTAATAATATAAATAAATTTATTTGATTTATATTAATATGTTATTTTTGTATTTGTGGTCTTTTGGGTATATGAAATTACCTCTAAGGCTCATGTTCCCTCCCCCTAAAAAAGAATATTGCTTTGTAATATTGATATTTCTAGTGTGTCTGAATCTCCTGAGGAGTTTGGTAGCTTCTGGTATATCTTTTTCTTCTAACCATTCATCTTCACAAGTTGGGTCACTGTACCTAACAAGGTATTCCCTTACTTTTTTGGTTCTTAATTTCCTTTCTTTAAGAACTTTGGTAATTTTCTTAGTACCAGATGTCTCAATAGGAGGTATAACTTGGGGAATCTTATTCCTCAAGGGAAATTTCTCAGCATCACTAGCTTTATATGGCTTTATGAAGCTCACTGGAAATGTAGGATGCTTATTGCTAAGTTCTTCAGATAGCTCTACTTCAACAGCATTTTCTCCATGGAGGGCCTTAATCACAAAAGGTCCTGCAAAGGAGTCTTTCAACTTTTTACATCCTTTGATGTTATTGAAGTTAGTGGTGGATACAAGAACTAGGTCACCCACTTTGAAATCTGGAGTTGCATGTGATTTATCCCATTTGTCTTTAGCATATGCAAAAGAGTCCTCCATGCACCTTACTGCATGCTTTCTAGCTTTGTCTAGCATTCCTTTGAAGCTAGCAGCTGTGGGATGTATTTCAATTAAGTCTTTCCTCAAAGAATCTTGGGGTAACTTGGGGTTCCATCCTTTTTCTAGAATAGCAGGAGTCTGATTGGTACTGGCATGGATTGATGTTTTATATGCTAATTCCAGTGCTGGCAACAGAGTACACTAATCATGGGTAAATCCATCACAATCTTTGAATTCAAGGCCATATGCACAAAATCTTCTCACCATTTCCTCTAAGGTTTGGACCATCCTTTCAGCCAGGCCATCAGTTTGTGGGTGGTAGGCTGTAGAGAAAGACAGTTTAGTGCCAAATAATTGGTGAAGATTTGTCCATAGTGCTGAAGTGAATTTGGGATCTCTATCACTGATGATTTTTGTAAATATCCCAATACATGACACTACTCTATTCCATATCAGAAGAGCTGTATCCATGGCTGTATCATCCTTGTGACATGGTAAAAAGATTGGAGTTTTACTGAATCTGTCCACAATTACTAGGCAAGCATTATAGCTTCTGTCACCTCCTGGTGGTAGGCCAGTTACCCAATCCATATGGAATATTTCTCAAGGTCTGTTTGGTTCTTGGATTTTTATCATATTTCCAAGTCTCTTGCCAGTGGATTTATTTGTGTTTTGGCATCTGTCACAGGTTTTGCAATACTCTTCAACATCTTTCTGCCACATTGGCCACCATATGCAGGTCTTTACTTTCTCTCTTGTTCTGTCTTCAGACAGATGTCCTGAAAAGGGACTATCATGGCATTCTTTCAGTACAAGATTGATTAATGACCTGTCTACAACTGTCATGACACATGTGTGCTTGGGTCTGTGGTAAATTATACCATCCAGTAGGTGAAATCTTCCTTCATCATAAGATTTTCTCCATACTTCATCCAAGGCATGTATTAGAGCGTTGTGTTTACAGTCTTTGTTAAGCATTTGGCATAAGATGCTACAATTCTTATCTTGAGTGTAACTACTTCTGACTTCTTCAAAGAAGGTGGTGTTCAAGTCTGTAACACTTATTCCTTCTATTGGGATTTGTGGTGAAGCTTCTTCTGGCACATAAGCAGGATTATCAATATTATTTGGTAATGGCCATCTGCTTAGCCCATCTGCATTCTTATGAATATTCCCATCCTTATGAAAAATAGTCATATTGCCTCTGTATTCTTGTATGGCTATTTGCCATCTGAGCATGTGTCTGTTGGGTGTTTTCATGTTCAAAAGTGATTTGACAGCTGTACAATCTGTTATCACCTCAAAAACACATTCCTCTAAGAAGTAGTTCAATTTTTCCAAGGCCCAGACAAGGCATAGATATTCCATCTGACTTGCTCCATATCTGGCTTCAGTTGGTTTGATTTGCCTGGATATGAAACATATGGGTCCTTCTACAGGTTTATCATTTATGATCCGAACTTGGTGAAGTGCAGCACCTGGTCCATCCCCTGATGCATCAATATACAGTTTGAAAGGAAATTTAAAGTCTGGCATCAGTAAGAGTGGAGCAGTGGTCAATGCTTCTCTTAGAGACTCAAAAGCTTTGACTCTGTCAACAGTAATTTCAAATACTGTGTCTTTGTCACACCATTTATAAAGTGGTATTGCTATGGATGCAAAATCTTTAATGTGTTGCCTGTAATATCCTGCAAAACCTAAGAATGACTGAATTTCCTTTTTGTTCTGAGGCATGGGTTTTAGCAATACTGCTGCAACTTTGTTTTTGTCAATTCCAAGGGACAAACCAGATACAACATGTCCTAGTGCTTTAAGTTCTTTAAATCCAAAATGGCATTTATTCAAGGAGATTTTCATGTTGACTGATTGAATTTTTGTCAAAACTCTGGACAATCTGTACATGTGCTCTTCCCAAGTCTTGGAACAGACAATAATGTCATCAATGTAAATGATTAACCATCCCTCTGAGAGTTCTTCAGGGAAAATTTCATTCATCATTCTTTGGAAGTGTGAAGGTGCATTTTTAATACCAAAGGGCATCCTTAAGTATTCATACACTCCACAATGAACTATAATTCTCAAGTATTTTCTTGCTCTTGGTGTCACCACATTTTGATGGAAACCTTTAAGGGCATCCATAGTGGCTATATACACTGCTTGAGATATTTGAGTAAGGGAAATTTGGATTTTAGGTATTGGGTATCTGTCTGGAACAGTGTAAGTGTTCAGAGCTCTAAAGTCCCCAACCATTCTGTATTTTCCATTATGCCATGCCACTATGACTGGTGTAGTTATTTCTACTTCTTCATTGTGGCCTATTTTTCTTATTACACCAAGGTCCAGAAGTTCTTTGATACGAATTTCTAGAGCTTCTCTTGATTTTGGACTTGCTGGATAAGCAGGTCTTCTTAAGAGTGGTGGATAAGGTCTTTCAATGTTAATAATGATGTCAACTTCATGACCAATAATTGCTCCTAGAGGTTCTTTGTCTGTAGCAAATGCTCCTCTGTGGTCATACAAAAGGGAAGAAAGTTCATTTTCTTGTTTATCAGTCAGATGAAGGCTTATTTCAGCCTCATTTAACTGTTCAGACTTGAATTTCTCTAGCTCTAAGTTGAGTGGTGATACTTTGTTTACTGTAATTTGTCTTTTAAATGGTAAAAAGGCAAATTTTTGGCGCTTATTGTCTCCAATAGTAAAGTATCTGTCTTTTTTATTATGCAAATCCATCCCATACATGATTAAATAGTCATTTCCCAATATAAAATGGGTACTAGAGCAATTTTCCATAACAACAAATTCAACTGTGATTCTTAAATTCCCATTTATGTGTGGGAATATGACATTGGTCTCAAAGATTACTAATGCTTTCATTGGGTTACTTGCACTGTTGAATTTTATACCATCAATTGGTAACAATTGGTCTTCAAAATTTGGTACACAAGTCTTAAGAAAAGATTTTCCAACACAAGAGCAGAAGGCTCCTGGTTCAAGCAAAATCTTGGTGGGCTTGTTTTCAATCACCACTTCTGTTATACAGGAGTTACCAGCTGTATAACCTTTTCCTCTGTTTGGTTTTGTCTTCATAAGTTGTGCATCTTGAACTTTTGATAAATCAACTTGACCATTGCTCAATTGTGGCAAGTGGGAATAAGATTCCATGATGTCAAAAGTGGCATTGATATTTTCTATATCTTTTGAAGATTCAGAAAATATGGATGACTTATCATCTGAATTCTCTTCAATTATGTCATCTTTTTCAACATCAGGTTCCTTTTTAATATCAATTTCATTGATTTTCCCCCTTTTTGGACATGTATCGGCTAAATGGGTGGTGCTTTGGCAAATATAGCCCTTTCTGACTTTGTCTGCAGATTTATACTTAACATTATTAGAATTTTCTTTGGGGTTTTTGTCCACAGAATCTTTCCAAGGTGTATTAAACCTTTTTTTGAGATTCACCCTACTATAACCAATTTCGGTTCTGGTGGTTACTTCTTCTAATATATTGATAATATCCTCTGCTGAAGATTGTTCAGTAGTCCTGCTTTTGACAGAATTCTCTAAGTCACCTCCACATTGTCTCAGAATTTTCCCATGGATCATAAATTCTGACATGTCAGGATATAATGCTGTTAGTCTGTCCTTTTGTTGGCAAAACCATGGTAAATCTTTGTCTTTATCAGCATTGAATTTGGCAGATTCAAAGGCTGTTTCAACTTTAAACCTCCAAGCATCATTTGCCCTTTTGTTGATGATTTGGGTTTTCCACCAAGTCCAACTCTGGTGTCCATGTGCTTCCCTTATTTTGATGTACCATCTGTGAGCTGATATGGTAAACAAGGTGTTAAACCTGGGTGTTACCAATATGTCTGGTAATTCAAAATCCTCTTTGATCATGTCAATACCTCTAATGATTTCCATATGGTCATACTCTCCTTCACCACTGAAGTGAGGCCATTCTTTAAGTTTTGGAACTTCTTTCAAGAGTGCTTGGCCCATTGATGGTTCCAAGTTATGAAAAGAAGTGGATAATTTATTTTTTAATTGTGAATTATCAGGATCCAATACTTGTGGATTTGGAATTCTTGTGCCCTCATTTTGATTTAGAGGTGTAGACATTCTTGGTAAGGTGTTCAGTATTTGTTCAATGTCATTCATTTTACTGTTGCTACACCTTTGGGAATTTCTGTATTCATGTTGGAAGCTTTGTATTAAATTTATTACTTCAATTTTATACATGTCTTCCTTATGTGTCAGTTCTTGCCATGACTCTGTCTGTCTTGTATTATCAGCAGTGACTTGATTCAATTTCATTGATAATTTTGATACTTCTTCTTGTGAAGCATCAAAACACTTTTTCAAGGCAATGGTATATGTCTTTACTTCAGTAAATGAATTTGAAATGTCATCAAGGACTTTCTTGTTATCTGTTTTGATAATAAATATGGCTTGTTTAATTCTTGTTTCAATTATGTCATCAATATTCAATTTAGAATATTTATCTGTTAATTCTTTAATAATGGCAAATTGTTCATTTATTTTATTGCTAGAAGAATTATCATTATTGGAATTTTTAATTGTTCTTAAAACTTATTCAAAACACATAAGTGTTTCATTAATTTGGCACAGACTCAGACTGTTTGTTTTAATGTTGTTACAAATGGTTTCATTTTTATCAGAAAGATGTTTTTTCACGTCATTTATAGCATCATACAACTCTGGGATGGAATCAAATATATCAGAAATCATTTCTGGAATTTTAATCTGGCTTCCTCCTTCTGTAATTCCATCATGGTTCTGGCCATCTGAAATAAATTTTCCATGGCATCCTGCTGAATCTTTGGGATTCTGTAGCTGTGGCTGTAAGGTTTTGGGGCTGGTGCCTTCCCTTTGCCCTTGTTTGGAGTTTGTGGCTGCTTTTTCACATTGGAATTGCTGCTGTTTTTGGCACTGGTTTGGGTGGTGGAGGGTTGTTTTTCCTCCATTCTAGTGTCAAAAGCATCATGTTTTTCTTCTCCATCAATGGATGTTATCCATTGAGCAATTTGCAAGTGTTGGGATGGCCCAGGAACTTTCTTACTGTCAGGTAAGAATTAATGCAATTCTTCCACAGGTCTGCAAGGATCTGGTACTCCTTGAATTGAAGTGCATTGTTGTATGCACTGTGGCTGGCTTTGTATATGTCCACAGAGGCTTGTTGTGGCGGTGTCAGCTCTTTTTGAAGGTAAAATAGTATTATCAGCTTCAGAATGACCCAATTTAGTTGTTTGGAAGTCATCAACTGACCCTTTTCCTTCTGTACCTGATTGTCTTCTGCCATAATCACATCTATTACCTTTTTGGGAGCTGCTTGAGGGGTTGTATCTGGCTCCTGACCTGGTTGAAGGCATAATTATGGTTTAAAAAGGCTTGAAAATAGTATTTTTACGTCAAAAAACTTACTATTGGCCAAATTCTTAGCTTTCTGAAGGGTATTACTTATGTCCAAGTTAATCAATTCAGAAGATATTGGTTCAGGTTGGTTATTTTGAGTCACAATAACAGTACTATTATGGTCTGAATTAATAGTACTAGCAGGAACAAAGCTGGTGACTGTTGAGGCTGTTTCAATGTTTTCTTGTCTTACCATGTTGTAAGACACTAAAATTAATGAAAAAACCAATTAATCAAGTAGAAAAAAGGATATTCCAAAAAAGAAATAAAAATATAAGCCTCACTTATAATATGAAAAAAAATATTTTTCATAGATTTTTTGGATTATAAGTATTTTTATATGTTTTTGAATTTTTTCAATATAAGAAAAAGGATTTAAAAAGAGTAAAAAAAATATGTCACAGGTAAAATATCACGGCTGGGCCCCCAAATGTAAGGTGTGGATATGAAACTTTGATTAAAAATCAAGTACTTTTCCTGTCCTCAAAATTTGTATAAGGTAAAAATCAATTAAAAATAGTATGAAATATTATTTTTAAGAGAAAACACGCCAATTTTATTGTTTATAGCTTTATTAGTATAAAACAATAATATTATAAAAATTTATTGTTTTACCAACAATAAAAATTTATCCAAAAAATACTCTACAAGAGATATTTTAAGGCTACAAAAGAAATTTCTTCAAGAGCAATTTCAATTGGAATTAATTGAGCAAAGAGCTGCAAGCAATTAATTAAAGAACAAAGTCTTTAAAAAGAATATTAAAGAGAAAACACGCCCAAAAGTGACCAGAGTGAATTTGGAAACAAAGTAACAAAGCTAACAGTGATGAAAGATGCTTTAATTCACTTTTGGGGTGGTTCAGGGGTAAAAATGATTATAAAATTTACAAACAATGATTCTAATTATTTTTTCACGTGGTTAAAAGGTTTAAAATGATATAAGAAAGGTGGTTGGAGTCTCTTATTGATTGGTTTAAAAATGTTTAAAATAATTATAAAAGGAAAAGATTCTAACATGAAGAGAAAAGTGGGGCAAAGAAGACATTCTTTTATAACCATCAGTTTTCTTACTCCAAAAGTAAAAATTTACTCTTTCCAGTCGTGAAAAACAGTCTGACAACAGAAAAGCCAATTATGGCATCATTGAACCCTGGCTTAGACCAAAAAGGGCTGGTTTAAGCCATTTTTAGCCATTTTAGACCCTTAAATCAGCCATTACTATAGCAATACCTGGTCTAGAGCCTTCAAAACACGTCAAAATGTGTGTAAGAGTTGTAGAAACCAGTTCAAACTGTTTTTACTATGATCGTTTTATCTTAAGGGTAGTTTTACCCTCTTGGCAACAGCTAAAACTACCCCAGTTGGTATCAAAACCTCATCATCAATTGAGTCCACAGACCCTGTAACTCAATTCCAGGCCAAAAGTGATGAACTTTTGCGTGAATTTTGACACCACACGCCTGTCAGCAAGGATTTTGGGGGTCTAGCTCCCCCTTAGAGCTGGAGTTCCTTTTCCCCCCCAAATTTAATCTTTCCAATTTATTTTTCCTTTAATTCCTCATCATGTATTATACTTATAATTTACATATGTAATTCAATTCAATTGTAAAGTACAATACTGTAATAATTGACACCTCATATGCAAATCAAAGTTCACTTATGTAATACACGCACACATTTTGACATTTCAATTGAATTCAATTGAAAATACTTCAGTTCCTCATAACTTCTAAACTAAACACAACACCTCAATTTTAACACAAAAATTGATGGTTAACACCACATGTGGTGTGAATTAAATTAAAGTCTTGAGGATTTTCAACTTTTGTGTTGACAATACTAAAAACTTAATTTAAGCTTATTTAGAGTTGAGTTACAAGAATTTCACTCAGAGGTGACCCCACCTGATTTTTTATGAGGAATCCAATGGTGAAATAATTTTTATATGTTTATTTATTGGATAAAAAGCTATAATAATTTTTATTTAACTTTTTTCCAAATTTATTTATTTTTTCACAATTTTGTTAAAATTTCATTTTTACTTAATTTTTTCAAGTATAAATGTAATTTTACACTTACAAAATTTAATGTATTTTTATTTTTAAATTGTAATTAATTTTTTTTATTTTTAATATAATTTTATATTTATATTTTTATTTTTATCCTAATAATATAAATAAATTTATTTGATTTATATTAATATGTTATTTTTGTATTTGTGGTCTTTTGGGTATATGAAATTACCTCTAAGGCTCACACCTCTTGAGGTGTGTGATTTATATTTTCACAACAAAAGAAGTAGGATTTTGATCAAAAAAACCTTGGGATTTTGATTTCAGGATTTTTCAAATTTGACACCCCCTAAAAAAGACTTAAAACTCTGAATTTTTTTCCACTGGAAAAACATTTATATTTATACAGCTCATTAAGCACATGAAAGATTTAAGAAATTCCTTTTCATATTCATAAATAATATATACCCAAGTTTGTTCCAAATTAAAAGAGAAAACCTATTTTTTCTTTCAAAATTATTAAATTAATCCTAGCTTATTGGTGAAGCCATGCATGTTTTTGGTAATTTCACACAAGCCCTTATTTTAATTTACCAAAATGGGCCAAATTTGCCTAATTTTGGTCAATTAATGTAAAAAAGGGTCTTTTTTAGAAAATTTACCACAGATTAATTGAGTTTATTATTTTTTCAAAATAAGATTATTATTTGGACCCCCAAAATCTGCCCATAATTTTCTGAATATTTTCTTATGTGCCAAGATTTCCAAATTTGACCAATTTGGAAAATTTTAGTTTTTTTAAGAGAGATCATTATAAAAATCTAATTTAATATTGTAACACAAATATCTTCTTTTTAGAAAGAAAGATATTAATGTGGGGAAAAAACTCTTAAATAACATGAAATTTGACCAATTTCTATGTATGCTGTTTTGACTCCTACAAAAGGGGTATTTTTTGACATTGGGCCCAAATTATACTTTTTGGAAAATATTTGGTAGGCATAGTGGTAAAAAAACGTATCATAATAAGTGCTTAATTTTTTTTTCAATTATAAGTGTAATTTTCCCTTGAAAAATAATGCCAGGGAGTTCTTGACCAAAGAAAGAAAAAACCCAATTTTATTACAAAAACTGTGGTTTTTGGAACCAAAATTTGCTTCAGAGGAAGTAAAATGATTGAAAATCTGCCAAAAAAGGGAAAAAATGGAAATTTGATAAGATATCCCAGATTATGAGATTGAATTGATCCTTCAAAGAGCTTCATTGGTGGTGAAGCTCCCTTAATTTTTGAAAAGTTGGAATGGCTGACTTGTGTCTCAAAGCAGAAAATTATATCTTCCATTTATGATTGCTTAGTGTATTAATATTTGGTAAGTTTTGTAACAAAAAGTAATAAAATAAATCGATATTCAAAAAAAAATTAATAAGACAAATCAATTTGAAAAAAACCATGTTTTTCGTATTTTGCTTTTGAAATAATATTCAAATAGCTTCATTGCTCTCAATTTGACCTATTTTGTATGAAAATTAGGAAAAGAGGCTTTCTCACATGGATTTCCCAAGTATTTATGTTAATTTACTAGCTCTTGGTCAGTTAATGTAAGATCTCTTACGTGAATTTACCAAATTATGATGTGGCTTTACCAATTCTCTAAGTTAAATACCTATCCAATGCCCAAAGCATTGGGAATATGATGCTTAAATTGTAAGGTTTGACTATGAAACAATAAGTAAAAATTACCAATTTATTACTTATTGTACTCTGAATGTCCTTATAATTGAAATAAATAAGATTAAAATAATAATAATAATAAAGAAATATTATTATTATGGCGTAAAAATATTATATTATTAAATAAATATAATAATATAATTAATATTATATGAAATTATAATATTGTAAATAATATATTAATATAAAATAATTAATATATTATAAAGCTCTTTATTATTGTTACCAACAAATAATAAAGGCGTAAAAAACTGTTTTTTATAAATAAAAAACAATCAATAACAATAATATTACCAATATTAAAGTTATATATTAATATAAATACTATTTATATTGATTAAGAATTATTAAGAGTAATAATAAGAGAGAAATTATTATAATAAGATGAAATAACCTACTTTTAACACTTAAAATAATAATTTTGAGATATTTTACTCCAAAAGAATATAATACAACTTTTTCAAATTGTATTTACAATAAAAATAAAGAAAATTACTAAATTTCTTGATTTTACGTGGAAATGAGTCTATAGAGAGATTTATGACAAAAACAATTAAAGAATTGATTTAATCACGTAAAAATAGTGATTAATATTAAGATGGTCTTTGGTTTTTAATAATAGAAGAGTTTTATATATAAAGAATAAAGAAATTACCTTTTATTTAATTGATTTAATGTTTTTGATGCATCTGAGGGGAAAATAGAGTAAAAAGAGCTCTATTTATAGTAAATACCTCCCTCCTAGAGTCCAACAGGCTTCTAGTAGACGTGTACTGATCATATCCACTGGAATTGATCAATATTTTAAGGTTTGGAGCTGATTACATCATTATCAAACCATATTACATCATTATTACACCATTATTTAGAGTTATCACTATAACTCTAAAGTTGATGACATCAGAGGCTTGGCAGAACCCCAAATTTCGTGTATTTTATTAGTTTTAATCATAAACTAATAGTATTCACCAATTTTATCACTCTTAAGACTGTTAAACTTAAATTAAGGTTACAGTGTGTGATCATAACTGCTCAAATTAAGCTCAAACTTTGATCCTCAATAACTTTTAAGATTTACACGCTACAGCAATTCAGAGAGTTAATTCTTACAGCCTGGCATAACCTTATTATGCTGCCAAGAGCTTTTCATTACATCATCAAAACTCTAATTTTGATGATTTTTCTTGTAACTCATCTTTTCTGTCGAAATTCAATATTTTAAACTTCAAACCTTGATTTCAGGGGGTTATACCCTGAATTTAATAATAAAATCACATCATTCTTCACGAATGAACTAGTAGAATCCAACTGTATACTTTTTTTTAAGTTTGGAACACTTTCACAACAAAGTGGTCAACAGCTCTGTTGATTTTTATCAATAATTCATCATAGGTTTTAACCTTGTTTATAATTTGTAAAATAAAGTTCATATCTGTGTTCTTACAGTAATTACGTGGTAACTTTATTTTTGGTTCATCATTCTATCATGTATAGTTTAGAAGATATTAGCTATGATCCTTGAATATATGCGTTGACCAAAAAAGTGCATATATTCAGGTTAATTCCTTAAGTATTAACATTGGAAATTAGATTTATTTCACATGTTGTTTCACTAGTTCCTGAGATAAATAAGGTTTTATGGTTTTTATAAGGTATTATACATTATAATTCCTTAAATATTGACTTTACAGATATGCCATAAAAATGGTATGTGTGTATTTTTCCATGGGGAATCCAATGGTATAATTTATTTTACATGTTGATTCATTGCTTTTTAAGTTAAACCAATTTTTGTACCAATTTATGGTATTTTTTGTATATTTAAGTAATTATTCTTAATGTATAATTATTCTAAGTAATTTTAATATAATTATATTAAAGGTATAATTATTCTGAGTCTTTTTTGTGACCTTATTGGGTATGTGGTCATATCTCAAAGGCTCACATAAATACTTCCCAAGAAAGAATATGAAAATTAAAAAGGAGAAAAAATAAATATTGGAAATCTCAAGCCATCTGATCGGCAAATCTGAAAGCATACATTCTGCATATAGATTATAGGCTCACCCAATCCAACCAAAACCAGATTCTCCCAGATACACACAATATCCCTCTTATCTCATCTTTTTTTCTTGAATTCATTTTAATTCTCATTCTTTCCCCATTTTTCTCATTTAGGCTTTTTTTAGTCAATTCATTATTTTTTATTTCCATTTTTTCTCTCTTTTCCCTTACTATCTTTGTATTTAATAGCTAATTTGCAATTACTTTTGTGTTTGAGTTAGGATTTCTATATCTCTCAAAAGCCAACTATAAAATTCTGTGTTTATGTGATTTTATCTTCATAATTTTAAAGCCATAGATTTTAGCCCACCTTTGTGCAAAGGATTAAAAAGCTTCATTAACATCAAGCTTCCAGAGGGGTGGTTGATTTAAGGGGTCTATAGAAGCATATTTCTTATGGTAGTATTTCAATATTAGGTGTGGATAATGATATTTGAGTAGGGGCTTACAGCCATATTTGAAATCAAATTATCATATGTTAGCAGTAATCTAGATTTCCGCTTTCTCATAAGCCTCCATTGAATTAACATCTGGGCCATCTTGAGAGAGGTAAGTTCTAAAAGGGAATTAATCACTCAAGCTTTTACTAGTAGATCAATTAACATTAGTTTGGAGAGAAATATGTGTTGATGTCAAGGTATCACACAGGGATGGGGTTTGAGGATTGGAATTTGAGAATTTTTTTTTTGGGGGGGGTGAGAGATTATGTGGTATAAAAAGCTCATTTTCATCATCATGTGATAGCTCTGAGGTTTGAAATTGTAGTATTAACCTATAGATCATGAAAAAACACATCTCAAAACATGATGTCTATAATTGGGGAAAGCTCTGTTAAAGGTGTAAATGAAGCTTGATGAATTTTTTCATTCAGTTAGATTCGTTCAACCTATCAATTGAAGAATATGAAGATTTCTGAGATAAACTCTGAGGTTAGATTGGCAGTGCTTAGAATTTTCGCTACAGAGACATATGATCTGGATTGCTGCTTTATTCCCCCCGGAGGAGTTTGAGAATGAACCTCTCAATTTATTTATTTTAAATCAATTGGATAAAGTCTCAATCCCTCTGACCTATCATTTGAGTATTATATTATGTATTTCAAAAAATCAAGCCTGTTTTTAGGATTATTGTTTCTCAATTGCTTGTATCCAAAGCAATTTTGTTAGCTTGAACCTAAGGTCTTTCTAACTTATCAAAATATTACTTCTATTAACTTCTGGTAAAATCTTAATATTATAAGTATATCAGATAATCAAAATGATAGTTCTGGTATGAAACTATCTTCAACAGAAAATTTGATTCCGCTTGGTGATGTTGAAGATTTTAGACCCCCCCTCCTTTCGAGTGGTAATTCACTTCTTTGCTTCGGAATATATCTTACTGAGAAATATTTTTCATTCATGGCTTAGATAGCTAGAGTAAGTAAACATTCCATTCATCCACCTGGCCCATAATCACTGGGGAAAAGGTTTCACAACCTGCATGAAAGTCCCCAACACCGACTAAATTACTTTAGTTAAGTTTGTGGATGGGACGTATTCACGAGTTCTAAAGGATTCCTCCCAGTATATGAGTGGAGCTCACACAAGAGGACGATGATGTGGTCACTTTATAATGCGAAATTGAGGTATTAAAAAAGGATAAATTTATTACAAAACTCCCCAGATGCATTGAAAATAATTTTTGACTTCCTAAATTTGTATGTGGAAGCATTGAAAAAGACATTAAGCTTTTGAAGGATGACATGGATGGTGGACTTGAGCTCAAAAAAGTAAAGGGATTACTATATTATGATACGGATATGTTTTGTTGTTGTAGCTTCTAAGTGTGAAAAGGCCCTCGTACGTGAGGCGCATATAGAAATTGAGGAATGAAGGTCAAGGGACCCAAGATAATAGCAAAAAAAATCAAAAAAAGGGAAAACACAAGAGTTGGTGAGCATAGGAAGCAAATGCAGACAATGATACTCAGGTTTCTTAAATTTACTAATCTCAAAATTGTAGAAGCAAAAAGGATACTACAGAGGTTTCTGATCCAAATAATGATTCCCATGGTTGTCAACTGAATTATTGATTAGATTTCTCTTCAGATGTTGGGGTACATACTCCTGTAGGTACTGCAGTTGAATCTGATACAGCTCAAGATGTGAAGAATATATCCATTAATACAGTGAGTACTGAAAATGCTTAGGGTCCCAAATTCAGACCCATTTTGTCAGCTCAAATCATGTATTAAAATGATTCAGAAATAAGTAAAACTAAATAAGGCTAATGCCAAAAATCAAGTAGTATTAGATCCGAAAAAGGACAGAATAATGACAATGAATCTGAGAAATTTATCTTAAGAGAGGAAATATTCTTCACTTATAGACTTTTCTCATATGGCTTGTTAACAAAAAAATGATTGGATGAAATTTCAAACATCAAGAAAAACCACCTTCAAAAAGCACCTCTTTGCTATACCTGAGGCAGGATATCCAATGAGTTTTATAAGTTGTTTGTGGTTCAAAAGTGTTTCTCATACAACACTACATATATGGATTAGTGAGATTCATCAAGGAGGTGAGATAAGATCATCCATCCAAAATATCTACTAAACCTGTTTCTGAAACATGTAAATCCTGTTTTATTTCTGAATTTTCCTTAGCTAAGAGTGAAGAGCCCTTGCAATGTGAGTATATATGAAATTTCTCAATATTTGAAGGGAATTTGGCTACTTCACAAGTAATACCTGAGATTCTTCACCCCCTATATCAAGTGATAAAGAATATGTGTAAACCAACTCTGCATAAGAAACAGAGGGCCTGAAAGTCATGATTTGATGCCATTGCATTGAATATGGAATATGGAGGATGGAGAAAATAGAAGTACCCATAAACCTACCAACACCAGATTGAAGTGAACCTTTTTCCAAGGAAATAAGTGAAACTATAGATTTGGGCTTATATCCAGGTGTGAAAAAAACTACAGTAATATATTTCCTTTCAATTAATGCCTACATTCCAACTCTCAAGGGACCTTCAGCTAATATAGCACCATTAATGAACCCTCAAGATTCAATTATACAGCCATTGATTTTTTTAATCTGGGTTCATGAACATGCAAACACAATAAAAAGAATGCTACCCCTTGTGGCAGGGGTAGCAATTCCAACCCAGCTTCCAATTTGCTTCATACTAGGCTCTAACTTTGTATTATTATTTGGTCATTTTCCAAGCTGGATTTCCAATTTAAGAAGTTCTTCACATGAAAAAAATGAATTATTTAGCTTCTGGAAGCCTTGAGAATTCCTTTTTTCCACCAAATTCTTTTGAAATCAAACCATAAAATTTCAAATATTGATAAGTCCTATAGGCATGAAATCCTTCTTTATATATTTCTCCAAATAAAAGTATAATTTTCTCATCTACTATTGCACATTACCTTTCATAGGTCTTTTTTTCTGAAATTCTGTCATGAGATTTTAAAATAAAAACTTGAAAATATTGAGATCAAGATATTCTTCTTTAACAAATTACTCATCACAAAATGAAGATTTATCATTTGCTTTTTGAACCATTTGAAAGAAAAGCTACAAATTTCTTTTGAAATTAAAGCTGAAATAGAATCTTACTTGGAAAAAAATTTCTTATTCTAGCTTTATATAGCTCTAATTCTTCCAATTTAATTGTTTCTTTGAAAGAATTGGAGACAATTTTATTATAGTTCCTCCAAAATTTAAGATTTCTTACCTGCCATTCATTTTTCCCATGATAAAAAACCTGAGTCCTCTGATTTCTAAAGCTATTAAAAACCACTTAATACAACTGAAATTCGAAAAATAAACTACTTTATCTTAAAATATTCCAAAATATCATTACTCTAGCAATAGGGCTATTATTGTAAAACCATTCATCATGTCATAATCCTGTGGGTGATTGAGAACTAACTCAATTTACAAATATTTTCTTTCATTTTACAGAGAGGCTTTGATGAGGAAAAAATTCAAAATGTGAGAAGTCATAATTTCAATGAAAATTCAGTTTCATGACATGCATATTAAATTATCACATATTCTTTTTTCAAAGAATGGCAATTCATGCAAATAGAAAATCCCAAATAATTTTCAAAGCTATTTCTTTTATTTCCATTTTTGATGAATACTAGCTTAATTCCCCTGTGATATCTTATTATGGAGAATTATCATTTTTGGTTAATGAAGAGGATTTATTCAGCTGAACTTTACTTTGGCTAGAATGGATGTAAATTTATATGGATATTGAAATACAAGCCCAAAAAATAAGGACAAGCACTCTCAAAAAGCTTAATTCACAATTACATCAATTTAATTCATTTGATAGGCTTTTGTGTCCTTATCAAGAAAATTTTAAACATATTTGTTCCAAAAATGTTTGATTTAAATTCAAGAAGAGAAAATCCAATTTTAAAGCCTTTCCTCTCACAAGTGAAACCCCAATGAAATATCAACCATTTATTCTTTTTTTCAGGAAAAATCATAGATTATATTTCTAGAAATAAAATTGACTCAAATTCATGGTAAATATAATCTTCTTCAGGCATCTAATTTTATTCATAAATCTCTAATATTTGTGACATAATATATATTGTTTCATCCTGCAGAATTCCAAAAACTATTCTTCTAAGACTCTACCTCCCAAAACTTTGGAAGTACTAAGGCCCTGCAAATTTGGCATATCAGTAAGAAGTTACAGAAATATGTTCTCTGGGCCCTTTTGAAACGAAGAATATATTTCAAAATACTTCTGCAAAGCATTTGCATAATTGAGGAGAATAAGTGCTATTTTTGTAAGATACTACTCAAATTCTCAATCTCGAAAAAGCCAATTGGAAGAATATTTCTGATTCAGGTAGCTCTAATTGGTTTTTGAATGATTTGATAAATTTAGGAATTATATTACATATTTTCAAACTAAATTTGTGTATAAATTGAATTATATTTTACCTATAAAATTTGCTACTAAAGTTTGATCCAGGAGTTGTTTATGGAACATGGATGTTTCCCATATTTATATAAAGCATATCCATAAAATAAGTAAGGATTTCTTTATTATCAAATTGAAAAATTTGGCTAGTAATTTACTCGAAATGAAATGGTTGAATCTGAAGAAACTTCTTTTCCATTTCTCAAACTTCTTCACTACCTATTGAACTTCTATAAAGTGAAAACTCTGATTCTAATCTGAGAGGGGTTTCCAATTTCAAAAAATTTGTTTCTAAAGAGCAAAAAATTGAAAACATCTTTCATTTTAGAGTGGTATATATATGCTGCAGGATTTTTGATTGAGAAAACAAATCCTGAAGGTCTTGTGCATCAATTTTCAAGTTCATCGTTCTTTCCTTATTCTCACAAAAAAGTGATGAAATACCAATCATTTTACACCATAGTCTTAAAGTTTTTAATAAAGTTTGTGCAGAAAACATTTAACATGTCTGTGTCACAGGGACTCTTGGGGAAACAAGAGTGGCCTGGCACTCAGGTATGAAGAACTCACTTGGAGGGCTCCAAAAGGATAAAGAAATAAGACAAGAATATAGTTCTTTGAGAGAAAAATGAAAGCAATACAAGATATGCCAAAATAAGAAGGAAGCCAAAGGCCAAAGAGCCAACCAAATGAATCCTCAATTCACTTTTTCAACCCGCCAGAAATAAGAATTGAATTAGTAAAGGATATGACCACCAATATCAACTGAAAGGAAAAGAAAAATGTGCAAACAACTGACTTAAGATTATCAGTATTTACTTTAATAATGAAAAAGAAAATAAGGATAAAAATAAATCCAATATATTAACTAACTGGGGAAAAAGTCCCCAGGGAAGAAAAGATGGCTAGTATATGTGAAAAGTTGAAAGACTGATCCTGGAGGGTTTATCAACCAACTGTATTGACTGATTTGGGTCAATACAGAAATGGCCACCTTGAGAATTAAACTGTGTGACTGAATTCCCACAGTGGAGCATGAATTGTCCCAAAAGGACCAAGGCCATACAGGTTGCTTGAATACAGCCTGTATGGACCAATTGAGTTTTCCAAGGAGTACTGAAGTGCTTGATGCCTTTAAAATTGATTGAATGATTGATAAAATTTTAAAATTACCCCTTGAATAATCCTGAAATGCAATAACAACCAAACTCCTGCAGGGCCAGGTGGTTGGGGTCCTTGAATGGTCCTCTGGTAGCTGTCATGGATTGCAAGACTGAATGGCTGAGAATTCTTCCTGTGAAATGGGTGATGGATTTGGGGACTGGAGTTGAAATGATGGTATTGGGTCTTGAAAACATCACCATTGAATTTCTGAGGAAAAATGGTGCATAATGGTAAATTATAACATATATGCACCATGCCTGGATCCTTTGGTGTGGGGTCCATTAATGAGGGGAAGCCTTTCTGGACCTGAGCTGGTGGCCCCTAGTGGTTGCCAGAGGCTATGGATTGAAAATGGGGTCCATGGCTGATTGTGGCCAACCTGTGGCTATTAGCCAATTTGGGAAAAAATGACCTCAGGTAGGCCCACTTGTGGTTTGGGGGCTAATGGACTTCCCCATTGGCCCACTTTTTCCTCATTGGATTTAGGAAAAAAGGGGCATAAAGGGTCCCACTTACTGCAGGCCATAGAGGCTGTAGGGGGCCTAAATGGCCCAAAAAGGCCATTTGGGCCATAGACCCCCTAATAAAAAGAGGTGTGCTAAAGGCCCTGGAGATGGCTAGAGGGTCCAGAGGCCCTTGGAAGACAGAATGACCCCCAGGCCCCAAACAAGGATATTGGCCTGGGGGTTGGTGAGGTGGAGAATTGGCCAAGGAGGGCCATTACTGTGAGCCTGTGAGGTATGTTTAACATACCCATAAGGCCAGAAATGATTTTATAAACAATTAAATTTGTCTTAAACAGACTTTTTAGTTGAATTTAAAATAAAAAATAATAAAAAATAAGTATAACTTTTTTTTGGATAAACAAAGTTATAATTATTATGTCATTTTTGGATTCTACACCAAAAATAACCTAGGGTACACCCATAGGGTGTTATACCCAAAAACACTTATTTCTTGTGTTATTAGAAGATTTAAGAATCTCACAGTACTAATGTAACTTTTTTAACATTTTTTTAAATTGTTAAATTTAAGCTTAATTAAGCTTAAATTTAAAGTTACATAAGGTTTATGCAACTTTACCAAAATTTTAGTTAAAATTGAGGTGTGGTGTATATTTACTGAATTGGCTAAGGATTTGCCATACAGAATGTAAATCCTGCGTGAGCTCAATTTAAAAGGGTTTAAGGCCATAGTATGGCTTTAAATAAATAAAAGGGCAAAATCCACGCAAAAAGGTGGGACAAAGGAAAAAGACCAAATAGAGCTGGGGTACCCAACTTTTTGGATCTGCAAGGATTCAATTAAGGTTGTCCACCTGTATTGGAGGATTTTCAACCTTATTTAAACTTTAAGATTAGACTTTGATCCAACCTTAAGGTTTAAACTGGTTTTATCCTAAATTGGACAGGAATTTCAAGCTGCCAAGAGGGTAAATCCCAATAAGCAGGCTTGGAATCAAGGTTTTAAGAACTGTCAAAGCTTAAATAAGCTTAAAACTTTAAGGTTTCAATCATCAAAACCTTATCAAAACTTAAGGTTTTGTGTGTATTGCTATTTTACGTGGAAAAATAGTAATAACTTCAAAAATTCATATCAATCCAATCATATTAGAAATTTAAACAGGTAAAGTTTTATTAAATATAAAATCTTATTATTAAAAGTAATTCTTAAGTTATTTTTATTCTTTATTTATTAAATTAAAGAATTGAAGTCATAGAATTCAGATTATTGTTGTAATCATCTATAATAAATTTTATTATATAAAAATATCATCTTAAATATCTTTTAAAATCCACAAATTCCTCTCAAAAACTCTTTAATCATAAATTTTAGTATAAAAAGTTGTTTTATCTTTGATTTTATTGATTTTTGGCGTGTTTTTAACTTATAATCATTATTTAATATAATAACTGTTGTTTTATAACTTGTTGTATTAAATAAATATTATAAGTAAGTTTTCTTTAAAGTTCTATATTTTTTTTATCTATTATTAGTTTTTTTATATAGAATTTTATTCTATAAAGAATTATTTCTGCACAGTGTGTGATTAATCCTTTTTATAAATAATATTTATATTATTTATAAGTGGTTAATATTCTTATTTTCCACGTGTAATTGTCTCATTAAGAGCTTTACACTTCTTATTGTTATAACTGTCAGTGACTATAACAATAATAGAATAATTATAATTTATTATAATTATTATATTTTTTTATTATTATATTATTATAATAATAATTAAATTTATTTTTTTATATAATTATTTTTAATAATTATATTTAAATTTGTGGTTATAATATTTCATTATATTATATTTTTCTACTGAGGACAGTCATAGTACTCTTGATATTGTTACTATTATCAAGAGTTTCATAGACAAACCTTACATTTGGGGGCCTGGCCGTGATTTTAAACCAATTTTTGGGACATAAATCATATTCTAGACCTTATTTTACTATTTTTTGACGTAAAATTGCCATATTTGTCTTAATATTGGCTTTTTTGGGACTTATCCCTTATAAATAATCTTTATAATATTGATAAAGTTATTTTTTTCTTAAGAATATTGTTTGAAACAATATACTATTGAGTGACTTGGAATAAATTTCTTTTGTCTAACTAGTGGCTTTTTCACATCACAGACTTGAAATTTATTCTTTGAGTTATTCTAGTATAAAGTGAATAATAAATATAATTTTGATTAATAACTTATTGATTGCATAATTATTATTTCTTTAAAGAATAAATCAAATAAAAAATCTTTTAAAAAAAAATAAAAATCTTTACTAAAAATATTTTTCTTTTATCTTAGACATTTTTCTTTATTTTTGACGTAATTTGCCATAAAATTACATAAAAACAACTTTGTTTAATAAGTTGAGTTTATAAGTTATTTTCATTGTTTGATAAAATAACTTATATTTTTAATTTCTCTAGTGTCTTCCATCAGAGAAAATTCTTCAGATTCTGAAGCCTCAGAGTCAAGTATTGAAATTCAAACCAGCCCAGCACCAAGGGGTTTAATAACCAAAGAGCCCTTTAAAGGTCCTGCAGGTGAATTCAATCCACTTTTACTCTAATTTTTATTAAAATTGACGTGAAATGACTCCTACTAGAAGTGGAAGCAACTACTCCATCCAATCAAATGGATCTGGACCAGGACATTCCAGCCATAAATCCAAAAGGCAAGAATGTCCTCCCAGAGGAGAGGCACAAATGGAGGATGCCAGAACTTCCACCAGTTCCCAAAGGTTAGCCAGCACCTTTGAACCTCTTATTGAGAGTCCAGAAGCTGACATAACTGCTATTGCTGTTAGACCTGAACCATTTCCAACAGGCAACTGTGGAAATTTATCAATCCCAATGGAAAAACTGGTTCCTGGCGTCAAAACAACAAGAGTGGGAACTCCTTCCAAGTCTTTGGATAGGCACCATGAACTCTTATCTTCAAGTGAAGAAGTTCATGGGGCCAGAAAAGACAGAAGATCTTCTATTGGGTTGGACACCAATGTCTGTCAAAGGACAAGTCCAACAGATAAAAGCTTGGTTGAAAAACCAAAGCATGTTATCAGAAGACCAGAAGAAGAAGTTGGCCCAGGGCAAGGACAACAGCCAAGTGGAAGCTCCTCAAGCATCCACCAGCAAAAATCCGCCTCAACAAGTGCCAAACAAGCCCAAGCAAGCCCCAAAGACCAACCAGAAGGGCAAGCAAAAGGCAAAGGGAAAGGCAAAGCCCAAGTGGAACAAGCCCTACCCTCAGAATTACAGAATTCCAAAGAAGGAAAAGACAGCCATGGACAATGTGTTCAATATGGCAAGAACTTTGATGGAATTCAAAAACAAGGAGGAGGAAAGATTGAACCAATCCTTTCCAAAGAAATAGACCCTGTAAAGCTTGTAACTTACTTTGAATCTTGTAATAAAGAAATTATGGCAAAATTTAAAGCATTTGATCATGTCCAACAAAAGCTGGGCAATGAAATAGTATAAGTTAAAGACCAACAAAAGACCATTATTGGCCTTGAAAATGTTAATAAGGCAAATATTTTGTCTTTGACGCAAATTTGTGAAAGACTTGAGCATAAAGTTACCTTACTCAATCAACCAGATGAGAATTCAATTTCTTTTATAACTGGACAGTTAAGAGAATTGAAAATACAAGTTCAAAACTTGGAAAATTCAACTGGCCACAATGCAGCTCTTTTTCAAGAACAATTGGAAAAGAGTGATAAAGCAAGACTTGAATTGAAAGAAGATATTCAATCAAGTATTAATAATATATCACTAAAAAATGAATTGCCAAGGCAATCCACACCATTTCTTGACAGAAATGATCTTAACTTGAATAATGATTTACATCATACAATTTCAAGTAATGATGTGGAAACTGCTTGCAATTACAAAGACATTCCAAGATTAGAGGAATGGCCAACCTTCAGTGGTGAAGGAGAATATAATCATATGGAATTTATGAAAACAATTGATATGTTCAAAGAAGACTTTAACATACCAGATGAATACATAAGTGCCAGATTACACTCATTATTTACCAAATCAGCTAAGAAATGGTATTATAAAATGAGACAAGACCATGGAAAACATTCCTGGCCTTGGTGGAAAGAACAAGTTATTTCCAAATGGGCAAATGATTCCTGGAGATTTAGAATGGAAAATTCTTTTGAGGAAGCCATTATTAATATTGAGAGGGACAGGCCCATGACTTGGTTTCTTAAACAGAAGGACAGATTAACTGCCCTTCATCCTGATATGTCTGAACCAATGGTACATAAAAGGATATTAAGAAAGTGTGGTGGTGACCTTGAGCATGCTATAAGAAGCAGATGTATTGAGCCTTGCTCTACAGAAGATTATATCAATGCTATGGAGGATATCACTACTAGAACAAAAATTGGAAGAAATTGGTATAAATCCCCAATAGACAACAAGACTAGTGGGAAACCAATTTCAAAACCAAATAAACCACATGACAGACCTCCTTTGAAATGTCATAAATGTGGAAGCACATCTCATTTAGCAAACACTTGTCCAAAAAAGACAAGAGTCAATGAGATAAGTGTAGAAAAAGCGGAAGACACAAAAGAAACTGAGGAAGCTTTACATGAAAGTGATTCTGAACCTTCAGAAGAAGAAGAAACATCAGAAGAACTTAGTATAGAGAATATTAATGTTTCTTTTGAGGTCACTGAGGTACATACTCACTTACCACAGTACAGTGATGAATGTATGGATCTCATACATGTGCAAGATGCCAGAATGCAAAAAACCAAACCTGCCAGAGGTAAAGGTTATACAGCTGGGTCATCTTGTATCACTAATATTGTGATAAATAACACAGAAGCCAAGATACATCTTGACTCAGGTGCTTTTTGCACTTGTGTTGGGAAAGATTATCTTGACAAAATTTATACCAATTGGCAAGACAAGTTGATGCCAATTGAAGGTGTGAAATTCAGCAGTGCTAGCCAGAATATGCATCCTTTGGGTATATTTGAAACTACAATAATATTTCCTCACCCTGCAGGAAGTATGAGATTGAAAGCTGAATTTGTTGTTATGAATAATTGTACTTCACAACACTTTATACTTGGGAATGATTATCTCAATATCTATGGTATTGATATTAATAATTATAAGGACAGATATTTCACTATAGGGGAAAATAAAAGGCAAAAATTTGCTTTTTCTCCAGAAAGAAAAGAAATTACTGTCATTCAACAAGTAAAAAATGTTAATAAAGAAAAATTTGTGTCAGATCAATTAAGTGAAGCACAAATTAGTCCTGAATTAACACCAGAAATGAAGGAAGAACTTATTGAAATTTTATTTCAATTTCAAAAAGCCTTTGCTTCTGATGATGAACCACTTGGGGCTATAAAAGGCCATGAAGTGGATATCATGCTTAACGTGGAGAGACCTTATCCCCCACTATTAAGAAGACCAGCTTACCCAGCTAGCCCTAGGGCTAGAGAAGCATTAGAAAGTCATATTCATGAACTAATGAAACTGGGAGTTCTTAGAAAAGTTGGACACAATGAGGAAGTGGAAGTCACAACTCCAGTAATCATTACTTGGCATAATGATAAGTCAAGGATGGTTGGGGATTTTAGGGCATTGAACACCTATACTATTCCAGACAGGTATCCAATCCCTAGAATCCATGAGACTTTGACTCAATTATCCAAAGCAAAGTTTATTACTTCCATGGATGCTCTTAAAGGCTTCCATCAGAATGTTTTAACACCTCATGCAAGGAAATTATTGAGAATAATAGCTCATTGTGGTATTTATGAATATTTGAGGATGCCTTTTGGTATTAAAAATGCACCCTCTCATTATCAAAGAATGATGAATACCATATTCCCACATGAATTATCAGAGGGATGGTTAATCATTTATATTGATGACATTATCATTTGTTCAGAAACCTGGCAATCACATTTAGAGAGACTTTCATTAGTACTTAAGAAAATTCTACAAGTGAACATGAAAATTTCTCTTAAAAAATGTAATTTTGGGTTTCATGAGTTGAAAGCTCTGGGACATGTAGTATCAGGACTGAGCCTTGGTGTTGACAAAAACAAAGTGGCTGCAGTTTTACTGAAACAAATGCCCCAGAACAAAAAAGAGATGATGTCTTTCTTAGGATTTGCCAGTTATTACAGGCAACACCTTAAAGATTTTGCAATCCATGCCAGATCATTATACAGAATTTGTGATCAACAGACTGTTTTTGAAATTACACAGGAGAGAATTGAAGCATATGATAAAATCAAGTATGCCTTGACCAATGCACCATTATTATTGATGCCAGACTGGAAACTTCCTTTTAAGCTGTATATTGATGCATGTGGTGATGGTTTAGGAGCTGCTCTTCATCAAGTTCAAATTGTCAATGACAAACCTTATGAAGGTCCAGTTTGTTTTATTTCAAGACAAATTAAACCTACTGAGGCAAGATATGGAGCTAGCCAAATGGAGTGCCTTTGCCTTGTTTGGGCTCTGGAAAAACTTCATTATTATCTTGATGGTAGTGTGTTTGAAGTAATTACTGATTTTAATGCAGTAAAATCACTTCTTAACATGAAGACTCCAAACAGACACATGTTAAGATGGCAGATTGCTATACAGGAGTATAGAGGCAACATGACCATAGTACATAAAGCTGGAAATATTCATAAGAATGCTGATGGCTTAAGTAGATGGGCATTACCCAATACACCTGATAATCCTGCCTATGTTCCTACAAGTGCAGAACCTCAAATCCCAATTGAAGGAATCAATATCACAGATGTTGGAACAGAATTCTTTGAAGAGGTTAGAGAAAGCTACAGGCAAGATAAGAATTGTCATATTCTTACTGCTCTACTTGACAAAGATTGTAAAGATGTAGCCTTGGCTAATTCTCTGGATGATATTTGGAAAACATCTTATGATAATGGAAGATTTCATTTGTTTGATGGTATACTATATCATAGATCTAAACACACATGTGTCATGGTCCTATGTAGTAGAATGTTGATTAACACAATACTACTAGAATGCCATGATAACATTTATTCTGGACATCTGTCTGAAGACAGAACAATGGAAAGAATTAAGACATGTGCCTGGTGGCCATCTTGGAGAAAAGATGTCATTGAGTACTGTCATAGTTGTGATAGATGCCAGAAAGCCAATAAAGCTACTGGTAAAAGGTTTGGTTTAATGATCCATATTCAAGAACCAAGTACCCCATGGGAAGTGGTTCACATGGATTGGGTAACTGCTTTACCACCTGGAGGTGATAAGAGTTACAATGCATGTCTTGTTATTGTGGACAGATATAGCAAGACACCAATCTTTTTACCATGCCATAAAGATGACACAGCTATGGATACAGCTCTTCTAATTTGGAACAGAGTCATATCCCATACTGGTCTCTTTAAAAATATCATTAGTGATAGAGACCCAAAATTCACATCAGCCTTATGGACTAATCTACATAAGCTTTTGGGTACAAAATTATCATTTTCAACAGCCTACCATCCACAAACAGATGGACTGGCAGAAAGAATGATTCAAACCCTTGAGGACATGATCAGAAGATTTTGTGCTTATGGCCTGGAGTTTAAAGATTCTGATGGCTTTACCCATGATTGGTGTACTCTTATACCAGCATTGGAATTAGCCTACAAAACCTCCATCCATGCTTCAACAGGCAAGACTCCTGCAATGTTGGAAAAAGGATGGAACCCCAAACTTCCAGTTGATACTTTGAAAAAAGATTTGGTTGACATTCATCCAACTGCTTCAAGCTTTAAGCTGCTGCTTGATAAAGTAAGACATCATGCAAATCAAAGCATGAATGATGCCTTTGAATATGCTAAGCAGAAATGGGATAAAAGTCATAAGACACCAGAATTCAAAGTAGGGGACTTAATACTAGTTTCAACCTTGAGCTTTAATAATATTAAAGGTCCAAAGAAATTGAAAGATTCCTTTGCAGGACCATTTATTATTAAAGCCCTCCATGGGACAAATGCAGTACAAGTAGAACTGTCAGGAGAGTTAGGAAACAAACACCCAACTTTCCCCGTCAGTCTTGTAAAGCATTACACATCAAGTGATAAGGAATTATTTCCTTTGAGAAATGAAACACCCTTAGAGGTACCCCCACTTGAACCAAGTGAGGAAAAGAAAGTACTAAAAGTCTTAAAAGAAAGAAGACTTAGGGGTAAAAATGAAAGAGAATACTTAGTCAGGTACAGATATCCACATCATGAAGATGAGTGGGTTGAAGAAAGTAAGATACCTGATTCCCAAAAGTTTCTCAGAAGATTCAGACATGAGAGAAGACCAATTCCTCAATAAAAGTTTGAATTGTGTGCTTTACATACTTGAACAGTATAAGTAGAGAGGTTGGACAGTGGATTATACCCCCCCCAAATAACTTGGGGGTATACTACAAAGGAAAATTGTGGTACAATTTTTTTTTTTGGTGGTAGGGAATGTGAGCCTGTGAGGTATGTTTAACATACCCATAAGGCCACAAATGATTTTATAAACAATTAAATTTGTCTTAAACAGACTTTTTAGTTGAATTTAAAATAAAAAATAATAAAAAATAAGTATAACTTTTTTTTGGATAAACAAAGTTATAATTATTATGTCATTTTTGGATTCTACACCAAAAATAACCTAGGGTACACCCATAGGGTGTTATACCCAAAAACACTTATTTCTTGTGTTATTAGAAGATTTAAGAATCTCACAGTACTAATGTAACTTTTTTAACATTTTTTTAAATTGTTAAATTTAAGCTTAATTAAGCTTAAATTTAAAGTTACATAAGGTTTATGCAACTTTACCAAAATTTTAGTTAAAATTGAGGTGTGGTGTATATTTACTGAATTGGCTAAGGATTTGCCATACAGAATGTAAATCCTGCGTGAGCTCAATTTAAAAGGGTTTAAGGCCATAGTATGGCTTTAAATAAATAAAAGGGCAAAATCCACGCAAAAAGGTGGGACAAAGGAAAAAGACCAAATAGAGCTGGGGTACCCAACTTTTTGGATCTGCAAGGATTCAATTAAGGTTGTCCACCTGTATTGGAGGATTTTCAACCTTATTTAAACTTTAAGATTAGACTTTGATCCAACCTTAAGGTTTAAACTGGTTTTATCCTAAATTGGACAGGAATTTCAAGCTGCCAAGAGGGTAAATCCCAATAAGCAGGCTTGGAATCAAGGTTTTAAGAACTGTCAAAGCTTAATCAAGCTTAAAAAGCTTAAATAAGCTTAAAACTTTAAGTTTTCAATCATCAAAACCTTATCAAAACTTAAGGTTTTGTGTGTATTGCTATTTTACGTGGAAAAATAGTAATAACTTCAAAAATTCATATCAATCCAATCATATTAGAAATTTAAACAGGTAAAGTTTTATTAAATATAAAATCTTATTATTAAAAGTAATTCTTAAGTTATTTTTATTCTTTATTTATTAAATTAAAGAATTGAAGTCATAGAATTCAGATTATTGTTGTAATCATCTATAATAAATTTTATTATATAAAATTATCATCTTAAATATCTTTTAAAATCCACAAATTCCTCTCAAAAACTCTTTAATCATAAATTTTAGTATAAAAAGTTGTTTTATCTTTGATTTTATTGATTTTTGGCGTGTTTTTAACTTATAATCATTATTTAATATAATAACTGTTGTTTTATAACTTGTTGTATTAAATAAATATTATAAGTAAGTTTTCTTTAAAGTTCTATATTTTTTTTATCTATTATTAGTTTTTTTATATAGAATTTTATTCTATAAAGAATTATTTCTGCACAGTGTGTGATTAATTCTTTTTATAAATAATATTTATATTATTTATAAGTGGTTAATATTCTTATTTTCCACGTGTAATTGTCTCATTAAGAGCTTTACACTTCTTATTGTTATAACTGTCAGTGACTATAACAATAATAGAATAATTATAATTTATTATAATTATTATATTTTTTTATTATTATATTATTATAATAATAATTAAATTTATTTCTTTATATAATTATTTTTAATAATTATATTTAAATTTGTGGTTATAATATTTCATTATATTATATTTTTCTACTGAGGACAGTCATAGTACTCTTGATATTGTTACTATTATCAAGAGTTTCATAGACAAACCTTACAATTACTGCAGGATATGGACTGAGGCCATGAGTGGCCAGTGAAGGTGGATATGGCCCAAAGAACATTAAAAACCAACAAGGGCCAATGGGCCCTAAGAATGATGGTATGGCCAATAAGCCATAAATCTGGGTCAGGCTAGATTGGCCATAAAAACCCATTGGGGGGTTATTACATGTGGTTGTGACAGTACCCCCCCTTGAATGGTGAGCTCCTGAGTACCAAACCAATGTAGAAGCCTGTTGAGGCTGTTGAGAAGGATTGGGAATAGGGAATCCAGAGGTATTGAATCTTGAACAAAACTTTTATAAACTGATGAAAGCTTGGCATATGACGTGAGGAGGACTTGGTCTTCTTTTGACATTTAGCTTTGGAATTTTTTGAAGGATTGAGTTGACGTAAAGATTTTGGCATTAAAATCATAAGAAAGAGAAATGAAAGGAAAACATAAAATAAGAAAAGAAAATAAAGAGAAATGGAAATCTGGGAGGGGTTCCAATCTTGATCACAGAAGTTAACAGCTGATTTGAATTGGCCAAGGACTTTTGTAGTTACCAATCCTGCCAGTGCCATAACAATGAAAACATTTTGCTTAAGGAATGAATTGTAAATGGAAAGACTTGGAAAGTGAAATTCATAGTGAATGGTCAATATGCCCAAGTGAAAATGGCCATAAGGATTGGAATTGGTGTTGAAAGCTTGGCCAGACTCCTGTGTTAAGAAAATTGACAAGTGCTAACAGAGTGGCTATGGTCATGCTTACGACAAGAAAGGTAGAAATACCCCTAAAGGTGCATACCAGGAGTGGGACTTACTTTTGTTAATTCCTCTCCCCACCAAGAACCATATAAAAACTCAAGCTCTTGAATAACTTGGTCCTGGCTTGTCAGGATAGAAATAATGAGAGTCCTTGACAGCTTCAGGGTGATTCTTGAGATTTTTGGTTTGTTCCCAAGTTGATCTTTCTGGGTCTTGACTTCAACCTTTCCATTCCACCAAATACCATAGATTTCCTCTCTTGATCTTGAAATCCAGTATTTGAGAGACTTCCCATTCCTCTTCTTCTTCAATAATGATTGGAGGAGGATGCTCTTGATGCCAATTTGGGATTGTTGATGTCTTGCCTGGTTCAAGGAGGGAAACGTGGAAACCTGGGTGGATGGATTTCCATTGGGATGGAAGCTTGAGGTGGTAAGCATTAGTACTGGCTTTCTTCAAGCCTGGAAAAAGACCCACACATATTTCAAAAAGTCTTTTGGTGGGTCTAGCTGATTTGATGTTCTTGGAAGGAAGCCACAAAATGTCACCAGTATTGAAAACAGGTGGACTTGATCTACTTTTATCTGCATACCCCTTAAACCTGTTTATGGCAACTTCAAGTTGTCTTTTAACATGTTGATTTACTGATTTAATTTTTGTTGATAACTTTCCAGCAGGAGTATCTTGAGTGATGTGAACTGAGTCAAATTTTGGATCTCTTCCATAAATTGTGAACAATGGTGATTGTTTTGTTGAAGAGTGATCACAATTATTGTAAGAAAATTCAGCCAGAGGGAGCCAGGTGTTCCAATAATCTTGATTATAACTGAAATATGTCTGAAGGTACTGTTCCAGTATCTGATTTAGCCTCTATGTCTGTCCATCAGCTTCTAGATGGTAAGAAGTTGACAGATCTGTTGAAATCTTGAGCTTCTGACAAAGATTGGTTCAAAAAGAAGAAACAAAAAGTGAACATCTATCACTGACAGTTCTTGAAGGAAGGCCATGCTTTGAAAAGATATTCTTGATGAATAAATGGGCCAGATCCAGTGAAGTTATTGAAGACATTGTTGTAATAAAAACTGCAATTTTTTGAGAATCTGTCCACTATGACCAGAATTTAATCAAAAGAGTTGGACAGTGGCAGTTGAGTAATAAAGTTCATTGAGAGGCAAATACAAGGACCATTTGTAATCAGAAGAGGTTTTAGGAGTCCAAACTTCTTGTGATGGATATTCTTGCTTCTTGAACACTGTTGACAGGATGTGACATAATCCTTGGTAAATTCAGTCATGATGGACACGTGGAAATCCTGCTTGACAAGCTTGAGAGCCTTCTCTTGGCCAGGGTTTCCAGCTAGAGGAGAATCATGATGCTTTTGAAGAATACTGGGTTGAGTTGCGGGGTCATTTGGGACCACCACCAAATCTTTCAATAAAAGGAGTTTGGAAGAGGGATCAAGAAAATAATCTTGGACAGATTTACCTTTATTCAATTCTTAAAGGATACTTCTGTAGTGAGAGTCTTGCCATAATGTTTTCTGAAGTGATTCAATAAAATTTGAAAAACATTCCACCTTGACTGCAAAAAATCTTAAGGGTTGGACTTTATCTTGCTTAATAAGGTTTTTAAAGTTAATTGGATTATTGATGATGCAATCCTCCCCCTCTCTGGATAAACGTTGTCCCAACGTGATAAGGCATCTGGGAGAGTAGCTAGGTGACCAGGGCGGTAAGTGATTAAAGAGTGAAATTCAGAAAAGAACTCAGCCCAGTGGGCTTGATGGCAACTAAGGACTTTTGATGACATGAAGTATTGCAAGGAAGAGTGATAGGTGAGAGCTTTAAAAGGGGAAGAAAGGGAAAGAAGAAAATCCCTCCAGAGCTTGAGAGCGCAAACTATGCCAAGGAGTTCCTTGTCATTAATTTCTAGGTTGAGCACTGCTGGAATAAGTCTGTGGCTATCAAATTCAATGGGATGTTTTCTTGAGTCAGAAAACTGACTCAGTACAGCACCCAAGGCATAATTGGATGCATTGGTATCTACAATGGTGGGTAGAGAAGGATTGGAGCTGTGGTGAAGACCTCTTTGAGTTGGTGAAACTGGCAAAGAGCTTCCTAATTAAGGGGAAAACAGGAATATTTCTTGAGGAAACTGGTGACTAAACTAATTTTCTTTGAATAATTCTTGATGAAACAGCAGTAAAAATTGGCAAAGCCAAGGACAGATTGAAGAGCCTTGAGGTTTCTTGGAGATGGAAGATTGAGAATTTGCTGGAATTTTGCTTGGTACATCTTGAGGCCTTCAGAAGAAATAATATAACACAGATAATCTACACTAGAAACATGAAGGAGGCACTGGGAGGCCTTAGAAAGGAGGTTATTGGGTCTGAGTCTGGAAATAGCAGTGGACACCTGAGTGACATGTTCTTCCTCAGATTTGCCAAAGACCATCATGTCATCCAAATAAACTACAAAATAAAAAATATCATTGAAAAGAGGAAGGAGAATTGGTGAGCCCAAATGGCATAACCAAATAATCATAGCTGCAATATCTAGTTCTAAATTCTGTGAAATGTTCATCACCATCCTTGGTCTGAGCAGGTTATATGCACTATGCAAATAAATCTTGGAGAAGATAGAAGAACCATTAAAGACAGCAAGAATCTGATTCATGGGAGGAACAGGATATTTGTTCTTCCTAGTCACAGCATTGAGTTTGCAGTAGTAAACGCACAAACAGAGGCCACCACCCTTCTTGTTGACAAAGAGAAGAAGTGCTCCTGTTGAAGAGGAGATTGTCCTTATGAAACCTTTCTCTACATTCTCTGAAATGTAGGTCCTGAGTGTATCTGACTCTTGGTTTGATAAAACGTAGATCACCCCAACTGGAGGTAGAGACCCCTCCAGCTCAATATGATGATCACAGGTGTGGTGAGGAGGAAGTTTCTCTGCTTTCACCTTGGAGAATACATCCAAATAATGGTGAAAAGCAGAGGGAACAACCTTCACTACAGCTTATATTTCTTCTGGATCTTTCTCTTCATTCCACAACTCCTCCAGGGGGTTATGATAAGATGAATGAGGAAGGTCCATACTCCCAAAGAAGAGATGAAGTGAAGATACAGAACTATCTTCTCCAACATCTTGAATCTCTTTGAAGACTTCATCTCTAGAGGATAGTAATGACTAATGGGAATTAAGAGAAGGAATATAAACAGAAGATGGAAATGATGGTTTTCTAGAATCACCAACCAGAGCTGCACATTATTTGGCAGAAGAATAGTGATTAATGAGATATTTAGAAGGATCACAATAGTCCTTATGATCAGAATTAAAGGTGAGCAGCCCTTTACTCTAATCAATAGATGGATTAGAATGATTAAGAAAGTCACAACCCAATTCTTTCCTTTTCAGAACTCATCAGCTTGAAATCTTTATTCAAAAAAGAATAATGGGGCTTCTCCCTCTTCTGAAAATTCTCCTTCTTTTGATGTGAGCTTGAAGAGCTTTGAGGAGGAGAAGAATTTGAATTTGAGGATTCAGGCTTCTTCTCTTGATAATTACTCTTCTCCTTTTGCCTCTCATGGTACCTGGTATCAAGCTCCAGGGTAATATCCATTAAGTCTTGTAGAGAGAGTCAATTCTTGAAGGATGGGAGGCTGTTTTATCCAAAATCCTGGATGGCAATACCTTCCTGAAATGATGGATGGGATCTCTTTCACCCCAATTTACAATTCTTGAAACAAAACTTCTGAAATCAGCAATGTATAACCAAACATGACCACCTTCTTTCATTCGTGAGGAATCCGACTCTTCTTCAGCTTTTCTGACTTCATTTGGGTCCTCAAATAGAGTAAAGAGTTGAGAGTCAAATGAAGTCCAAGCATTGAGAAGGTGATTGGATCTTGATTAGTGAGATTGAAAAGAAAAGGTTCAATCCATTTTCATCCCTGCCAATGAGAAATGAAATGGAATAAAAAACTTTCTGTCTTTCTTGAGAGAAATTTGCCAGATCATTATGACAATCAATTGACAAGACTGAATAAAGCTTCTGAATTTGAAGGGCTGAGTACAATCAAAGCATTCTGGTGCCTTCATAGATGGTGTCTTGAAGGCTGGTGGTCTTGATAATTCAGAAGATGAAGCTGCGTTAAGATTGGCAATAATCTAAGTCATTTTCTGCTTAATGACCAAGAAGGATGGTTCAGACTGACAAGAGACAGGCTGATTAGACTGTGCTAGAGCTGGTCCCCAAGTACCTTGTGATTCCCCCACAGGAGCAGGAACACCTTCAGTACCATCAGACTCTTCCTCTTCCACAGAATTCTCCTCCTCCTCTTCACCATATTCACCCAGACCCTTCAAAGTGACCTTTGAAAGTCCTGGAAAACTGCCATCTACTCCTGAAAAGGAACTTGATTTTCTTGGCCCTCTTCCTTCCTTCCAAATTGGGCCCTCAGTTGAGGGACTGCTGGGGTGCTGTCAAGAGGAGCTCTTGGAGTTGGAGTGAGAACAGCTTGAACTCTGGCCTGAGATTGTATTTGTCTTTCAGAAGGTGAGTGTTGGATAGGCATGATTCCAGGATAAGAATGAAATAACATAAACAAAAAATAAAAATTTGAAGATTTAAACTTGAGGCAACTGAAAAATAACCTTGAAGTCAAAATAAAAATCCAAATCTTAGGAGAAAGTCAATGAATCAAATGAAAATCTTCAGATATCTCAATCAATCAGATATAAAATGAAGTCTTAAAGTAAATAAATCAATATTTCAATTCAAACAAATTGAAATCTTGGATAAAATCAATCAATAAAATGAATTCTTGAGGAAAATCAATTCATGTCCAAATCTTGATGTGAAAAATCAGCAAAATCAATAATCTTCAGGTCAATCAAATCTCTTGAAGTCAATGGCAATTTTACGTCATATGAGTCAATCAAGTGAATTCTTCCTTAAATCAAAATTTTTGAAGAATAAATCAAATTTAATCCTGATTTGAAGAACATTTCTGAACAATCTTGATGACCAATTTGAAAATCACTTAAAAAATAAAATGGGACCTTAATTATGACTTGAAAAGAATTGATGATTGAAATGAAGATTTTAACATAAAACACAAATAAAAATGGGTCAGCTTTCAATTTTTAAGAATGAAAAATGAATGAGAGAAAATTGAGAGGTGAAGATAAATCATAAACTTTATAAGCATTAAAGAGTAATAATTTTGATGCAATGAGTGAATGAATAGAATGAAAAGAAATTATGAGTTAATTAATACAATGTAACAGGGGCTCTTGGGGAAACAAGAGTGGCCTGGCACTTAGGAATCAAGAGCTCACTTGGAGGGCTCCAAAAGAATAAAGAAATAAGAGAAGAATATATAACTTTAAGAGAAAAATGAAAGCAATATAAGATATTACAAAATAAGAAGGAAGCCAAAGGCCAAAGATATTAAGAGAAAGACAAAGGACAAAGAGTCAACCAAACAAATCCTCAATTCACTCTTTAAACCTTCCAGAAAGAACAATGGAATTAGTAAGGGATATGACCACCAATATCCACTGACAGGCAAAGAAAAAGGTGCAAATGACTGACTTAAGATTATCAATATTTACTTTAATAATGAAAAAGAAGATAAGGATAAAACTAAATCCAATATATTAATTAGCTGGGGAAAAAGTCTCCAGGGAAGAAAAGATGGCCAGTAGATGTGAACAGTTGAAAGACCAAGCCTGGAGGGTTGATCACCCAGTTGTATGGACTGATTTGGGTCAATAAAGAACTTTCCATCTTAAGAATTTAACTGTGTGACTGAATTCCCACAATGTAATATGAATTGGCCCAAAGGGCCATGGCCATACAGGTTTCTTGAATACAGCCTGTATGGACCAATTGAGTTTTCCAAGGAGTACTGAAATTCTTGATGCCTTGAAAACTGATTTAATGATTGATAAAATTTTTAAATTACCCCTTGGCAAGGAGGCCCATGACTGCAGGATATGGCCTGAGGCCATGAGTGGTCAGTGAAAGTGGATATGGCCCAGAGACAATTAAACACCAAAAAGGGCCAATTGGCCATAAAAATGATGGTATGGCCAATTGGCCATAAATTGGGGTCAGGCTAGATTTTCTGTAAACACCCATTGGGGGGGCTATTATATGTGGTTGTAACAGTCTGATTTGCTGTAATTTGAAAATGAGGTATTACAAAGAGTGTTTCCACATAATAATCATTAATTTGATATGAAGTGTTAATATTGATTAAAATACTTAGTATAAATAGCTTAGTTATCTCTGAAAACATTAATGAAAGCTTCCTACACTAAGTCAGCAGTACTTAATGGATAAATAACCAAGTGGTCCACAATATTCTTAATTTAAGAAGGAAGAATATTTGGAAAGAAATAATTTCAAACAACTACTTCTATGGTGTGTTTTGTTAGTTTTTTTGGATTATTTTGATCTTTGCATTAAGCTTATGTTCAAATTATTTCAAATTCCTCTCAAACCTTTTCCCCACCCACCTAAACTAACACAACGGAAATGTTGTTGGAGTAAAGTTTGGAGCAAGTTGGATGAAAAGATAGTTATTAATTTCCTACTCTTCTACACACCTTGATTATTGAATTTATGGAAGTATCTTGAGGGCCATAACCTGAAATGAATTTAATTAAGCATGGATTCAATCATTTTAAGGGATATCCTCTATCACCCTATTAATAATTGTGAAGCTAATAGTATTCTTGGCAATCCAGATTTGTGAAAAATCTGTAAATGATGTTAAGGAATGATTATTAATTTTTAAATTAATTTTGAATTTATTATCTCTTAATCCACAGGGACTTATTACAGTGAAAATTATGGCTTTCAGAATATATAACAATTAATAATCCAATATCCTCACCTATGGTTCTGTGGTGATGTTTTGAAGTTTTATTTTCATTTCATACAATTCATATTTTTTATTTCATTCCTTTCCAATTGATTTTCTTGGACATGATTCCCCTATTTTATCAGGCTGATTGCCAAATAATATTGTTTTTCTTGGTTTTTGATGTTTTTTTTTTTGTTTCGGGATCTTATTATTTTCACAATTTTTTGGTTTTTTTAGATTCTTAACTTAGTTTTGTTTTTGTAACATACTTTTAATTTTTATTTTTATTTCTTGCATTTGCTTTTGATTTTTTCCCTTTTTTCCCTTTTTTCCCTTTTTTGGGTTTTTTGTTCTTTTTTTATTTTTATGGGAGGTTTGGATATTATTTCGTTAAAATACTTCAATTTCGAACCTATTCTCTCTTAATTAAGTTTTTTTCACTTTCTTCCAATTTTTTCTGATTTTTTTCATTCATATTACCTTGTTTTTGAATTTTATTTCTGGCAATTTTTCTGCTTTGAATTGTGTTTATTTAATCATTCATGTTTTGTTTTTCTTTTGTAATTTTGACTTTGTTTCATTTTTTAAATTTTTCTTTCTTTCTTAAGCAGTGTGAATACTCTAACTCAGTGCAGAAGCACTGATTTAGACTATTAACCCCAACGTCCCAAAAAAAAAAAATATAAAAAGAGAGAAAAAATTAAAAAGAAAAAAAATATAAAAACCACAAAATCGAAAAAATCTCAATCTTATGAAGAAGAAAATTAAAAATAAAATGAAAAAATTGAAACATCAAAAAATCCAAAAAAGTTCAAAAATTCAAATAAAATCAATTTTTATAAAAAAAAGACAAAACAAATTTCAAGAGTAACAAAAACAAAAAAGAAAAAGAAGAGAAAATATTTTCCAATACTTGAACCCAATAATAAATAAAAATTGAAAGAAATCGAAAATTTAAAAAATAATTGAATTCTAATAAAAGAGGGAAAAAATGTTATTTTTGGTATAAATGAAAATAAATCTTGATAATGTTTTTATTTTATTCTTTAATCTTCTTAAAATACACAAAATATGGAATTCAGAGAAACATTACAATAGGCAATTAATATTTGGGCAATAATTATATCACCTAAAAGATGAACGGGGTCAAAAAAGCTATTAGAACCATCAAACTAGAATGATTCTTTTTTTGAATTTGAGATTAGATAATTTTGCCAAGGAAAAAAATAATGTGTGAAATTTGGAAGTTTTTCTTCACACAATTCAACAATAATAAATAAAGTTGGAAACAAATCTTATGAGGACTGAAATGATTGATTTTGAGAGTGAAAAAAATCAAAATGAAAGGGATTTTAAATTAAAAAAATACTTCATAAATGGGATTTCTCATAATGTAGAGAGAATTTTACAAAGGTGTAACAATTGATTTGAATGAGAAGGAAATCCCTTCCTTATGAATATTGTGGGTAATCAAGAAAATATGAAACAGATTTGAAGGAAATAATACTAAGAATGATTTAATTCACCTCCTAGCTAAGTTAAAACTTGCTAAATATTATGAAATCAATCATTTCAAAATTAATTTTTTATATAGTTAGTTGAAACAAGACTATAATATATGCATCAAAAAATGATTCAAACCACTGCATATCATCCTTCAAAGGTGTTTCAAGTGTCATAAAAGAATAATAGACGAACTTTATGGTAGATAATTGGACTTGGGAATGATTCAATTCTGTATAAATTGTTTTTATAGGTTGATGATTTTTATTCAAAGAAACTTCATAGAGAAATGGTTTGAAATAGTGGGAATCTTTTACATGGGCCAATAATTTCAAGTAGAAAGGAAGATTTCATTTCCTTAAAAAGAAGCCACATATTTCTGTGAATTAAGTGTATTTCTATATGAATAAGTATTTAATTCAATAATCGATTGTATTGGTGAATTGAATATGTAATATTCTATTTTAATTGAGTGAACTTCTCAAAATCCAAACATATGACTGAAAATATATTCAAAAAGCTTTCAAGGTTAGAAAAAAAGCTGAGACTCAGGCTGAAAGCAGGCTGGACCTGCTACCCCCACCGGCAGGGAAAGCCTTCTTTTTCATGGTGAAATGTCCAACACAAATAAAATGAGCATTTTGAAAGAATAATTTTAAAGTCAGGTGATTATCCCCTCAAAGTGTTGATTCATATTGGAAAAAAATAAATATTTGGAAGCCATTTTATAATCTCATTGGTAATTTCCTGAAATCAGGGCTCCAAGGATTATTAATTTGTACCTTATATTATAGGTTTCACTGAGACAAGGAAATGATTAAGGTGCTTTAAACCAGCTCAGGGGATGAATACTGAGGAAAATTGGAAGTGTAAAAATATTTATATATTTTCAATCATGAATGGAAGATATTTTGTAAATCATTAATATACAGAAATAGGTCCTAGAAAGTACAGGATTGCATAATTTTGGATTTAGATTAAGTGAGGAATGGAAAATAATGCAATCAGAAGAGCCAAATAATACAATAAATTTTCCTTCCAAAGCACAAATTGATAGGTGGTTAAGGATAAATAGCTCAAATAATGTATTTTCCCATATATATGGATGAAACATGTAAAAAGTAGAATTTTCAGTTTTTTGCTTTGGAATTACGGTGAGAAAGTATAACAAGAAGTCTTTTGAGAAATGAAGCACATGTTATTTGTAAGGTTTGACTATGAAACAATAAGTAAAAATTACTAATATTTTACTTATTGTACTATGAATTTCCTTATAAATGAAATAAATAAGATAAAAAAAATTATAATGATATAGAATTATTATAATTATGGCATAAAAAGAAGTATATTATCAATAAAATATGATAATATAATTTATATTATAAAATATAATATAATAAAATAAATATATTAATATAAAATAATTAATATATTTAGGGTGTTGGTAAACACACGTAAGCCCTTACGTGTTTTTACTAAAAATGTTAAGGCCAAAAATGACAATAACAATGCCATTTATGGAATTGTTAAGGCTATAAATGCCATTCAAAATGACATTTATGGAATTGGTAAGGCTATAAATGACATTAATAATTCCATAAATGGCATTAATGGCCTTAAAAATGCCATTCATGGCATTGTTAATGTCATTTATAGCCTCAAAATTTCCATAAATGGCATTGTTAATGTCATTTGTGGCCTTAACAATGCCATAAATGGCATTAATGGCCTTCAAAATACCATAAATGGCATTAACAATTCCATTGATGGAATTAATAATGCCTTTTATTGCATTTATAATGCCATTAATGGCCTTAAAAATGCCATAAATAGGCATATTTCTTTTAAAAACCACCCCTTATGTCTTTTTAACATATAATTACGTGTTTTTACCATAAATTGGTAAAAACACATAAGGGCTTACGTGTTTTTACTAAAAGCTTACGTGTGTTTACCAACACCCTATATTTAATGGCACTTTATTATTGTTACAAACAAATAATAAATGCGTCAAAAATTGTTTTTTATTAATAAAAAACAATTAATAACAATAATATTACCAATATTAAAGTTATAAATTAATATAAATACTATTTATATTAATCAAAGAATTATTAAAAGAATAATATAGAGAAAATTATTATAATAAGAGAAAATAACCTACTTTTAATACTTAATATAATAATTTTGAGATATTTTATGCCAAATAATGTAAATACAACTTATCCAAATTGTATTTACAATAAAAAATAGAGAAAATTACAAATATTCTTGATTTTTACATGGAAATGAGTTTTTAGAGAGATTTTTAACAAAAACAATTAAATAAATGATTTAATCATGTCAAAATTGATGATTATAATAAGATGATCTTTGTTCTTTAATAATATCAAAGTTTTATATATAAAAAATAAAGATATTACCTTTTTAATTATATTGATTTAATGTTTTTGATGCGTCTGAGGGGAAAACAGAGTAAAAAGAGCTCTATTTATAGTAAATACCTCCCTCCTAGAGTCCAACAGGCTTCTAGTAGACGTGTACTGATTGTATCCACAGGAATTGATCAATATTTTAAGGTTTGGTGATGATTACATCATTATTACACCATTATTTAGAGTTATCACTATAACTCTAAGTTTGATTATGTCAAAGGCTTGGAAGAACCCTAAATTTCGTGTATTGTATTAGTTTTAATCAGAAACTAATAGTATTCACCAATATTATCACTTATATGACTGTTAAACTTAATTTAAGGTTACAGTGAGTGATCATAAAAGATCAAACAAAGCTCAAAATTTGATCCTTGAAAACTTTTAATATTTTCACGCTACAGCAATTAAGAGAGTTAACTCTAATAGCTTGGCATAACCTTATTATGCTGCCAAGAGCATTTCATTACATCATCAAAACTCCATTTTTGATGATTTTTCTTGTAACTCATCTTTTCTGTCGAAATTTAATATTTTAAACTTCAAACTATGATTTCAAGGGGTTATACCTTGAATATTATAGTAAGAAATACATCATTATTCACGAATGAACTAGTAGAGTCCAACTGTCTACTTTCTTTTAAGTCTGGACCACTTTCACAACAAAGTGGTCAACAGCTCTGTTGATTTTAATCAATAATTCCTTACATATTTTAACCTTGTTTATAACTTGTGAAATAAACTTCATTTATGTATTCCTACAGTAATTAGGTGATGACTTTATTTTTGGTTCATCACTTTATCATGCATAATTCAAGAGATATTAGCTAAAATCCTTGAATATATGCGTTGACCAAAAAAGTGCATATATTCAGGTTAATTCCTTAAGTCTTGATTTTGAAGCTTAGCTTATTAATTGTTTTATGTGTGGATGTTTATGAAGAATTCAATGGTCCCATTTATTTCACATGTTGTCTCATTGGCCTTTGAAATAAATAAGGATTTGTGTTTTTTATAAGGTATTATTACTTATAACTTATTAAATATTGACTTTACAGATATGCCATAAAAATGGTATATGTGTATTTTACCATGGGGAATCCAATGGTATAATTTATTTCACATGTTTATTCATTAGATTTTAAGTTAAACCAACTTTCTCCCAATTCATGGTATTTTTGTAGTTTTAAGGTACTTATTTTTAATGTATAATTATATTAAATATTTCTTGTGACCTTTTTGGGTATGTGGTGATACCTCAAAGGTTCACATTATTTCTCAAGAAGAACATTAAAGAATCTTGGATTTGCACTTTAAAATGAGTTTTTGCAACATATAGACAGATTGGTAAAATGGTTTGTTCTAGAAGGATGGCTTAAAATGGTGACTAGCTTTCTGGTAAGTTGTTGAAAATAAGAAAAATTGTATCAGGAAATTTTTATATCAAAAAATGAGATAGATTACATATGTTGTCAATTTTCACTTGAGCTGTAAGAAAGTACCATCTGTATTTGAAGGAATTAAGTAAAGATTTATTAAGATGTTTTAGTGTGAGAATATAATAAATATGATTAATTTTGTATTGATTGCATTCAACGGTAGTGACATTTCCTCTGAATAATGAAACAGACAGTATAATTTAATTACAGATGTAGTGTCAAAAAAGTTCAAGGATAAGTAAATTTGGAATTATGACTTTGGAATGTATTTAAATTTTTCCTAAAAGTAGAAGAATAATAGGGAGCACTTGCCTCAAAAGAGAATACATATTATTAATTTCGTGTTCATTCCTGTGAGACTTGATGATTTTCTTCTTTAATTGTGAAAGACTAATTCTAAATTTATCAAGGATATCGTGGTTTAAAAAAAGAAGAAATATTATTCATTTAAGATTAATTTAACCTTATTGAAATTATGGCTCCAAATTGAGATGATTTTTACCTCTGAATAGTGAAAAAATCAGTGAAAACTTACTAGGGATCTCTCGTGTGAAAAGAGCGCAATAATTATTTAATTCAGGATCATGGGTTTGAAATATATTTGTAATTTATTTCAATTGTAGAAATCTCAGTCATATCCTATGAGTGAGACCTTATCTCAAAAGATAATACATTTTATTAATTATTCATTGATTGATTCAAAATTTATTTATATTTTCTGTGAATATTGAAAAACTGAATAAGACTCTATTAGGGTTCTCTTGTGACAAAAAATAATAAATATTTTTCATTTCATATTTATGAATTCAAATTCCAATGTGTTTTTCTGTCAGAAATATGTGGGAATAAAAATTTGAATACTGTTGCGTATGAGATTTGAAATGATTAATATTTCAAAATAGAGGATTCTCACATTCACTGAGATATTGATAATTCAGAATGATATTAGTCTCTGGTTTCCCAAGGTCAATGACTTTAAGTATATTTGCATATTTCATTCAATATTTGTTAAATGTTTTTATTCCTTTAGTTTGGAGCCTAGTCCCCAGCACTTACATATCACTATGAAGTAAAAAATGGACAATACTCCAGATCTCTCTTTTAGTTAATATTTTGACACAACCATTTCAAAGCTTGTGGTGCTTTCCCGTTAAATCAAATTTCGTTATACATTTTTCGAAAATAGAATAATTTATACTTTAATCTTATTTTTCCTCCAGCTAATTTTCTCAATTTATTTATGAATGAAAAAAGATTACTTAACACTTCCCTCATAATCCATTAATTTATTGGAGAATACCCTTGTTTTTCAAAAATTATCTACTATGTCTCTTACTATCTAGTATTTTTCAGCTTCATATAGATTTTAATTCAAAAATAAGTTATATAGTAATTATACATAATACGCTAGATCTTAAAAACCAATTATTCTCTCATTCATAATAGATTCATCATTTCTGAAAGGGTGCTCATCTGAAATATCAGAAAGCACTTTGATGAATATTTCCAATTCTTTTTAAACCTTAAAATTCCTGAATCACTTCATGTAAATAATCTAATAAAAAAACTAAATATACATTGTTCAATAAAGATTGGGTAATAGTAATTGATTAAGAAGAACAAGGTATAACTGTTCTTTCATTTTTCACTCTTTTCAATATCATGTCAGATTAAATTAAAAATAATTTTGGTTTCTTTCTCATACTCTAATTACTACTAGTAAAATCTCCTCAAAACCAAACAAAAATTTACAAATGCAATCAGGCCCAATTTACACGCTTGGATGGAAAAACTCCTTTGGTAAAGATTAATTCATAAAGCAATATGGAACCTCAGACCAGAACAAAATAAACTTTACCAAATGGCTTAGAATTTAAAAATACTTATCAACAGTGGAAGTTCTTTTTGCTAAAAGCTTAATATCAATTCTAAGAGTCCATTTAAAGAAGTAAAATGACAATTATTAAATATTCAAGCCCCAGATTCTTGAAATAAATCCCAATTTTAATAGCTCTCTCCATTAAAATTTATTTCCAACTTAACCTTTATGTGTTCAAACCTTTTCAAGAAGCCCCATGAAGATTAATATGAAGAAACATTTGAATTTGGTGTATGTTTCCCAATAAACAGGACCTCAGGAGATTTGGTTTAGGATGATTCTCAGGTAAACAAATAGGATTTATACTGTGTTATCAAGTCTTTTAATTTTAATTTTCCAATTGAAATGGCTCAGTTTGAATCATGAGAAATCAAAGGGCTTTTTTCAGAAACATTTACCATCAATTCTATGGGGCTTTCTACTCAACCTCCATCTAATTCTTGTCCACCTTTTGTAAAGATACCTCAATCAATAAACCAGAACAAGGGCAAACGTTTTTTGCATTATGTCCCATATATTTATTCAAAAATTTTGTCAAATAATTAATTTCTCTTGTGTATATGTGTTACTAGAATCCTTCTCTAATAATTTTTCACCTCTTCTTGTCTTCAAAGTTTTCTGATTCAAATGAGAAAATTAAATAATATCATATAAAAAATAAGTGGGTCTAACTGCAAAGCACAGCTATGGCTTAACAACCTTTTTAATGTTTTTGGTTTAATACTACCAATTCGAAATTTACTTAAAAATAACAATGACACTTCGACACATCTGAGTGAATATATGATATTCTCTTTCAGAATATTTCAATTTGAGTGTTGAATAAATAAAATATTGATTGAAAAACATAAACCACAAGTAATCATAAATTGACAGGGTATATAAAGTTCAAGACCATTTCCATATCATTGTTCCTCTATATTTACTTCAAAGAAAAAAAACACAGTTCTTTTTGAACATGATATTTGTTGACCAGTATGTTACTTCTTCCAGAAATTCCTTTCAAAATCTCTTCTCCCTTAGACCTCCTTCACACAAATTTTTGTATCAGGATCCTTTCCACAACTCTTGACATCGCAATACAACCAGAAAAATGGATTCTGACTCTTAAAAACAATAATCAGATTTTATTTATACAGGTAGTAAATTCAATCATGGGGAACAAGCAATACGCCTCAATCCCATCTCATGTATACTATTTCTAGCTCCTGAAACAATCATATTTTGAAGTTCTTCTGGGTCGGGAAAGAAAACATCCAAGTAAGCCCAAAACAAAAGATTTTTTTAAATTTATTCAAATATTAGGAAATTCAACAAAAAAAACCTTTTATTAAACATTTCAATTTTTTGTTTGCATTTTAACCTCAAAAAACACAGATTATTCACCTTATTATCCAGGACTGTATCTCCCAGACAAACTATGAGTTATAATAAGATTAATAATTTTTTCTTTCCCCTCTCCAGATGGAAGGAAGTTACTTCTTCTTCTCCGAAAATTCTCAGACCACCAATTAATGAAAAAACATCATAAATACCTAGTGGTAGAAATATGAATTCACTTTATTATCTAATCTAAGAACTTACTACAAGCTTAAACCACCATCCAAAACACGGTATAGAATTACTCCTTTACCATTAATTTTAAAATGGAAAATAAGCCATGAAACGTTGGGGAAATCAATCTTAGAAAAATTGAATATCACTCCAACTAGACCATGGCCACAATTAAAACATTTTAATAGCCAGATCTCATCTATTGGTGAATTAAATGAAGGATCATATTAATGGAAAAGTATACTGTATTTTCAAAAATAAATGGTATCATCTTTTTTTGGGTGAAACACAGGAAGTATAAGGGAGATAAATGATTATGTAACATTTTACCATTTGCCTAATTTCCAATAATCATTTTCTAGCTATATTATTAGTAAGGATTCTATAAATTACAAAGTCGGCAGGTACTCAGAGACATCAAGAAATTTATGCCTCACTGGAAAAACCATGAAAAATAATTTGATTTATCTCTTTGGCCTTGCATCGTTTACCAAAAAACCCCCCAAATCTCAGGAGAGCTAGATAGAGCACAAACTTGATTAATTTTTCCATGGAGATCATGAGTATCTGAAATAATCCTTTAATGATTTAGAGCTATATAGAAATGAGACATAAATATCACAAATATTTTATCTAATCATTTATGAATATAATTACAAGCCTCTTTGAATATGAACCTTACCAATATACTACATGTTACACAATGAATTAATATGTGGAAGATTTCATGAAGTGAAAGACTATGAAGAAGCACTTTAAACCTTTGTATTTTCAGAAATAACCCTTTCTTGAGTGATTCACCACAAGAATCTTCCAATATTGATTGAAGGGATATTAAAATTACACCTCATATCTTAAAGTATCAACATTGCACAACTGTAAGGTTTGACTATGAAAAAATGAGTAAAAATTACTAATATTTCACTTATTGTGCTCTGAATGTCCTCATTGGAATGAATGATAAGATTCAAAATGATTATAAAAATAAGATATCATTATAATTATGGGATAAAATATTTATATTATTTAAAAAGAATGAAAGAAATATAACAAAACAAATATATTAATATATTTATTGCAATTTATTATTGGTACTAAAAAAGAGCAATTAAGAATAAATTGTTATTTAATAATTAAAAACAACCTACAACAATGATATTGCTAAATTTGAAGCTATATACTAATATAAATACTATTTATATTAATAAAAGAATTATTAAAAGGAAAAATTATAGAGAAAAATATTATAATAAGAGAAAATAACCAACTTTTAGCACTTAATATAATAACTTCAATCCATTTTATTCCTAAGAAGTTCATTAAAACTTATTTTAAGTGTGTTTAAAAGAAAAATAGACATAGATACAATTTTTACCATTTTTACATGATTTTAGAGATTTCAAGATAGTTTCAGCAAATGAAAATTAAAGATCAATATAACCATCTTGATTTTGGCTATCAACACAATATAGTACCTTATTCCTTCATAATATAAGAGTATTGTATAAGGAATAGAGAATATTACCTTTTTATTTAATGTTTTTATTGTATTTGATGTGTCTGAAGTGCAAATAGAAAAAGAAGAGGTCCTTTTCTAGTAAGGATCCTTACATAAAGTAATCAGATACTTTCTGGTAGATAGTTACTGATTTTATTTACTGAAATAGATCAATATTTCAAGGTTTGGTGATGATAACATCATTATTAAAACTTTTTATCTCATAATTACACCATTCTTTAGAGTTATCACTGTAAATCTAATTTTATGACATCATAAGCTTGGAATATTACTTAATTTCATGGATAAGAATAGTTTTAATCATAAATTCTCAAAACACACCATTTTTTTCTCTTATCAAACTGTTAAACATAAAATAAAGTCAAAGTTAAACAAAAAAATGATCATTCTTGAGCCTTTAATTTAATCTCTAATAACCTTTAAGTTTTTCATAAAAATGGAATTAAAAGGTTTAATTCCAATAGCTTGGCATGTTCCTACTAAGGTCCCAAGAGGATTTTCTAAAATCATCAAGTCTCTATTTTTGGTTATTTTTCTTTTAATTAATCTTTTCTGTCAAAATTTGGTATTTTAGACTTTAAACCATGATTTCATAGGGTTATACCTTGAATATAAGATCACCAATTGCATTGTTATTTAATTATGAGATAGTAGAATCTTACTATCTACTTTTTATAACTTTGGAGCAAATCCAAGTTGGAGTGGTCAACTGTTATTGCTATTTTGACCACTTTCTCCTTATTATTCTCAACCTCATTTATAGCTTTTTAAATAAATCTTATCTATTTATTTCTAAAGGTATTAAGTTGTAACTTTAATTTTGGATCAAGTCTTAATAATGAGTATTTCAAAATATCTCAGCTGAAAACCATGATTATATGCACTGATAATGAAAGTGCATATATTCAGGTATCTCAGTAATTATTGAGTTTAAAGCCATGCCATTTATGAGTTATACATGTATCGTTTTATGGGGAATCCAATTGTAACATTCTTCCACATTTTTAAAAATTTTTATATGAGATAATTAAGTATTTATGCCTTTTAATGGCATTTTTACTTATTTTAATTGTTTTGAAGATTAGAATTTTAAATTTTATTATTAAAATAAGCTCTGTAATATTTTTTTCAACCTTCTTTGGATATGTGGTAATATCTCAAAGGCTCACATTCCCTACCACCAAAAGATATTGTACTACAATATGATATATTTAGTTATGGTATCATTAGCTGTCTTACCCCTTCAATAGACATTTTTAGTTCTGAAGCTCAATGATTCTTGCATTTTTTATTATTCAGGCTTCCTTTCAAGTCTTGAACTTCACAATTGTCAGCATTAGTTCTATCTGTCTCAAATATCAAGTTGTCCTCTTTAGTTGAATTTCTACAGCTTACAAGGTATACTGTTTCTTTTTTGTTTCTTGTCCTCCTTTATTTCAGAAGTTTTACAATTTCCTTTTCTCCTCCTTCTCATGGAGGGGGAATCCCAAGTGGTGTTATATTTCTTGGAAGAAATAATTCCTTATCACTTGAACTGTAAGGCTTTGTTAACCTTAAAGGGAATTCTGGGTGCTTGTTCATTAATTCACCGGTTAAATCTAGAAGTAAAGTATCAGGTCCATGTAGGGGTTTATTATAACAGGTTCTTAAACCAAATATTTTAATTTATTTGGTATTTTAATTTTATTAAAATTTAGTGTTGATACTAGCACTACATATCCTATTTGGAAATAAGATGCTTTATCATTTTTTCCCATCTTTATTTTGAATATTTGAAGGAATCTTGCCTAAACCTATTTGCATGATGTCTTGCTTTATCAAAGGTTATCTTAAAACTTCTTGTTATTGGGTGTATATCATCTAAGTGCCTTTTACGGGTGTCATAAGGTAGTCTTGGGAGTTGAACATTCTCCAAAATTGCAGGTGGTTAACCAGTTGATGAATGAATTGATATTTTATATGCCAGCTCAAGAGCTGGTATTAGAGGACACCACTCATGGGTAAAACAATCAGAGTATTTTAATTATAGGCCACAAGCACATAATCTTCTGATCATTTCTTCTAGATTTTGTATCATTCTTTCTGCTAGTCAATCAGTCTGAGGGTGATAGGCTGTTGAGAATGATAATTTTGTGCCGAAAACATTCTGGAGATTTGTACATAATTCTGAAGTAAATTTGGGATCTCTAGTGCTTATGCTATTTTGGAATAAGCCTTTATGGCTAATAAATCAATTCCCTATCATAACTGCTGTATTAATAGCTGTGTCAAATTTACATCATGGTTAAAGCATTGGGGTCTTACTGTACCTATCAGCTAACGCTATGCATTCATTAAAATTTTTAAGGTGTGGATATGAAACTTTGATTGACAATCAAGTAGTTTTCCTGTCCTGAAAATTTGTATAAAGTGAAATATAATTAAAAATAGTAATAAATAGTATTTTTAAGAGAAAAGACACCAAATTTATTGTTTTTAAATCTATAAGTATCAAACAATAATGTAATAAAGATTTATTGTTTTACCAACAATAAAAATATATCCAAAAATACTCTACAAGAGATATTTAAGGCTACAAAAGAAATTTCTTCAAGAGCAATTTCAATTGGAATTAATTGAGAAAAGAGCTGCAAGCAATTAATTAAAGAAAAAGTCTTTAAAAAGATATTTAAAGATAAAAAAACCCAAAAGTGACCAGAGTGAATTTGGAAACAAAGTGACAAAGCTAACAGTGATGAAAGATGCTTTAATTCACTTTTGGGGTGGTTCAAGGGGTAAAACTGATTATAAGAGTTACAAAAAAGAAATAAAGGACTTCATTAAGCCAATTAAGGAATTGAAAGAAGCAGTACTAACTCAAAATAAAACAGGACAGGTATTCAAGCAGGAAAATCAAGCAAGGTACCCAAAAGATAGCTTACCACCCTTTTCACAAAGGCATATTCCCTATGCACTAGCACAAAACATACCAAAACCATATCTCAAATGCTATTATTGTTTGGAGGAAGGAAATTCAGTTAATAGATGCAACTACCTCTTTGAAGATCAAAATAAGAAATGGGTTAGCAGAAAAGGAGGTGGATTTTTATTTCCCAATTGGCAAAGAGTTCCCACTGATGGTAAAATAGCTCCAAAGAAGCTAGTTGAAGATTTTGCAAAAGAACAGGAAGAACTTACCAAGAAAAGGAAAGAAAATGAAGCTAAAGAATCAACACACCAACCAAAAGGAGTAAACCTAATACAAGGAAAAAATGACATTTCAACAGCTATAGCCAAAATTGAAGATTGGGGAAGCTGGCAGCCACCAACTATATCATCAGCAAATGATCCATTTCTCAATAACTATGGATTGAGAAACACCAAACAAAGATCCTCAAGAAATGAGCATCCAAGTCAAGAACCAAAAAAGTCATCACCAAAGAAAATGGAAGAACCACCAAAAAAGAAGCCACACATACCTGGAGCCTATATTGAAGATGAACATGGTACAGTGGAAAAAACAATTATTCCCACTAAATTCAAAAAACCTCAAGAGATCAAAGGTGAAGAAGAAGTTAGCCAAGAAGCTAAAGAAAACAGGATTCTGGAAAGAAGCTGGTGTTGACTAAAAGTACTGTTAAAAACAAGAATATCAAGCAAGAACACACAGAATTTCAAGAGTTTATGAGTCAAATTATCAAAAGGGTTTTGGATAAGAAAATAAATCTCACCTTAGAACAAGTTCTTATCATGTCACCCAAAATTAGCAACCAGCTTAAAAAGTTGACAACAGAAGAAAGAAACTCAATCAACTCACTTGAAACAAAAGAAATTCAAACCAAACTCATAAGCCATCATTTAGGAGATTAGTAACAGCCCAAATTACATTATGCCTGTCCATTGAGATTTATGCAAGTGTACCTAGGAGAAGAAGGACATGAAATAATGGGTCTAATTGATACAGAATCAGAATTGAATATAATACGAGAAGATTCAGAAATAAAATCAGGACTCACCACAGGATGTCTCAACATGAATTTAAGGGGGATTGGTGGTCACTGTACTTCAATAGTAGGATTAGCAGAATTTACCCCAATTACTCTAGGTACTGGGGAAGTAAGAAATATACACCTTTTTGTAGCAAGGGGAGCAGTCCACACAGTATTGGGAAGGCCCTTCCTTGCTGTGAACCTTTGAGATATGACAACATACCCAAAAAGGTCACAAGAAATATTTAAAATAATTATACATTAAAAATAATTACCTTAAAGCTACAAAAATGCCATAAATTGGTATAAAACTTGGTTTAACTTAAAATCCAATGAATAGAAACTTGAAATAAATTATACCATTGGATTCCACATGGTATTATACACATATACCATTTTTATGGCATATCTGTAAGGTCAATATTTAATGAGTTATAAGTAATAATACCCTATAAAAACATAAATCCTTAATTATTTGGAATACCAATGGACAGCATGTAAAATAAATGGTACCATTGAATTCTCCATAAAACAATTAATAAGCTAATCTCCAAAGTCAATACTTAAGGAGTTAAGCTGAATATATGCACTTTTTTGGTCAATGCATATATTCAAGGATTTTAGCTAATACGTTTTGAAATATGCATGATAGAGTGATGAACCAAAAAAAAAGTCATCACATAATTACTGTAGGAATACAGAAATGAAGTTTATTTCACAAGCTATAAGCAAGGCTAAACCTGTAAGGGATTATTGATTCAAATCAATAGAGCTGTTGACCACTTTGTTGTGAAAGGGGTCCAAACTTAAAAAAAGGGTAGAAAGTTGTATTCTACTAGTTCATTTTTTAATAATTATTCATTTTTTATTATAATATTCAAGGTATAACCCCTTGAAATCATGGCTTGAAGTTTAAAATATTAAATTTCAACAGAAAAGATGAGTTATAAGAAAATTCATCAAAATTAGAGTTTTGATGATGTAATGAAATGCTCTTGGAAGCATAGTACGGTTATGCCAAGCTATTAGAGCTCACTCTTTGAATTGCTGTAGCATGTAAAACGTAAAAGTAATTGAGGATCAAAGTTTGAGCTTAATTTGATCATTTATGATCACTCACTGTAACCTTAAATTAAGTTTAACAGTCATATTAGTGAAAACATTGGTGAATACTGTTAGTTTATGATTAAAACTAATAAAATACACGAATATTTGGGGCTCTGCCAAGCCTTGACGTCATCAAACTTAGAGTTATGGTGATAACTCTAAATAATCGCGTAATAATGAGATAAGATGGTTTGATCATGATGTAATCATCACCAAACCTTAAAATATTGATCAATTCCAGTGGATATAATCAGTGCATGTCTACTAGAAGCCTGTTGGACTCTAGGAGGGAGGTACGTACTATAAATAGAGCTCTTTTTACTCTGTTTTCCCCTCAGATGCTTACAAAACATAAAATCATTAAATAAAAAGGTAATCTCTTGATTCTTTATATATAAAACTTTTATATTATTAAAGACCAAAAGATAATCTTATAATAATCTCCATCTTTGACGTGATTATTGCAATTATTTAATTGTTTTGTTTAAAGTTCTCTTAAAAACCTCAATTCCATGTAAAACCAAGAAAATTTGTAATTTCTCTTAAATTTTATTGTAACTACAATTTAAATAAGTTGTATTTACATTTCTAGGCATAAATTTATTCAACACTATTATATTAAGAATTAAAAGTAGGCTATTTCTCTTATTATAATAATTTTTCTCTATTATTACTTTTGATAATTCTATAATTGATATAAATAGTATTTATTTAATTTATAACTTTAATATTGATAATATTATTGTTATTAATGGTCTTTTATTAATAAAAAACAATTTTTTATGCCTTTATTATTTGTTTGTAACAATAATAAAGTGCTTTTAAATATATTAATTATCTTATATTAATATATATTATTTTTTATAATATAAATTATATTATCACATTTATTTAATAATATATCTATTTTACACCATAATTATAATAATTCTTTATTATTATAATTATTTTTATCTTATTTATTTCATTCATAAGGACATTTATAGTACAATAAGTAAAATATTAGTAATTTTTACTTATTGTTTCATAGTCAAACCTTATATTTGGGGGCCTGGCCGTGATATTTACTCTAAATGCCCTTTAAAAAAGATTCTAATTGGGTTTATCAAATAATAAATTATAATTATAATCATAAAATTATATAATAATTTTATATGTATTGATTTCAAAAGCTATTGAGGCATTTGGAAAGCAATTGTACTGTCTTACACGTGGTTTTTCACATCCTTAGACTTGCAAAAACTTTCTTTGAGTGACTCCAGTGACTAAAATAGATATTTCATAAATTAAAAGTAATTTTATATTAGAAATTCATTTTATAAAAGAATCATATTCATTTTTATTTTATTCTTTAAAAATAAAAACATAAAAAATATTAAAAAGTATTAAAAACCAATAAAAATGTTATTTTATTCATTTTAATTTCATTTCTTTAATTATTTTCACTTTTTAAAAGATATAAAAGCAATTTTTACATGGAAAATTGGCATATCTTACCAAAAATAACACTTTTATATAAAATACTTATATTTATTTGTCTTTTTTAGTGCTTGAAGACAATCACACAGAGGACAACCAAACCACTGTTGAAAGATTGGTGGAAGAAACTTGTCAAAGTTCTCCAACACCAATAATAACTAAGAAAAAGAAAGCCAAGAAATTGGACTTTCCAGGACCCACTATTCAGGACTCTGAAGGTGAGTACCTCATTTATAAATTTCCATAAGAAGAATTCTTGTTCTGAAATCCTCTTATTTATTATTCTTTCTTAAAATATGACTACCAGAAGAGGCTCCCAATACTCCATCCAATCAGATGGAGCTGGACTCAGAGGTAGAAGTGATTCCTCAAAAGGGAAAAGGAAGGGCAATATCCCCAGTGGAACAAAATCCACACAAGGAAGTGCCTTATCCCAAAGGCAAGTCCCAGAAATGCCCATGATATCTGAACCAGAGTTGGAACTAAGTATGAGTGACTCAAACAGCTACAAATCACATTCAGAGGGCTCAAATAGACATTCACATGAGCTAGTACAAACAGTACTACACAGTGTACAAAGACAAGGATTGGGCAATGTTGCCCCAAATACACCAAGGAATGATGAACTCCTGGCACATCCTGAAAAAGTTCCTCAAAGAGGAGGAAATAGTGAGATACTCCAATGGATGGAATCCACTATCATCCAAACATCAAATCAAAAAGATAAAGGAGTACCATGCCAAAAAGAAGGAGGAAACCAAGGAAGAAGCTCCAGTAGCTTCTACCAGCAAGCCCCAAGCCAACCCACTTCCCCAAGAAGGGAAGAAGAACAAGAAAAAGAATTGGAGAAAACCATATCCCCCAAGCTATAGGATTCCAAAAATCCAAAAAGATGCCATGGACAATGTATTCAACATGGCCAGAACCTTGATGGAATTCAAACACAAAGAGGAACAAAGAATGAGGAAACCCCATTTCCCAAAGAAATAACCTTGTCTCCTGATGTTTTAAATACTTTAACAGAGCTTAAAAATAGTATTTTACCTCTTAAAGACATTAAAAATAGTTTATTATCTTTCCAAGAAATAAATAATAGCTTATCATCTTTAACAAAACTTGTTGTACAAAATAAAAAAGAAATTGATAACATAAAATTTATGATTGAAAATAATAAACCAAAAGTATTAATTGATAATACTCAGAAATTAATACAAGGACAACAGGAGTTGTACAAATACATAAGTGATATCAAAGAAAAAACTTTGACAATCAATGATGACGTGAGTATTGAAAATCTTACAGAAAAGTTCAACAAATTAAGCATTTCTGTAGAAGAATTTGAAGAAAAGACTTCATCACACCAAAAATTACTTTTGGACCATGTGGAAAAGAGTGATGAAGCAAGAATGCATCTGAAAGATGACATTTAAAGTGAAATAAGGCTTATTACTGAAAAACTGGATAAAATTAATGAGGCTAACTCAAATATTCCAAAGTTATCAACAACATTTTCTCACATAAGAAGCCCTGTTAAACCAAAAGATGAATTAACAAATCCATTCATAACAGACTTGAGTCACCAAGACAATAACCAAGTCTTAATGAAGGAAGCACCTCAATTGAAAGAATGGCCAACATTCACAGGAGAAGGTGAATATGACCACATGTCATTTATCAAAACAATTGACATGCTACAAGAAGATTATTCCATACCAGATGAATTAATCACTGCAAGATTACATTCATTGTTTGAAAAATCTGCAAAAAGATGGTATTATGGCATAAGGCAAACAAATGGAAAAAACACCTGGTCTTGGTGGAAACAAGAAATAATCACCAAGTGGGCTAATGATGCCTAGAGGTACAAGATAGAAAATGCATTTGAAAATTCTTTCTTTGACCCAGACAAAGACAAACCTTCAACTTGGTTCTTAAAGCAAGTTGAAAGACTCAATGCATTGTATTCAGAAATGTCACAAAAAATGGTGCACATGAAAATACTTAAGAAATGTGGACAAGAGCTAGAACATGCCTTAAGAAGCAGGTGTAGAGAGCCATGCTCCACAGAAGAGTATATTAATGCACTAGAAGACATAGTGACAAGAACAAAAATTGGCAGAACTTGGAAGAAATTGGACATTAAAAGCCAAAAGAAACCCTTTATCAAAAAAGATAAATAAAAATAATCTTTCAAGCCCAATACATCCAACAATAATGAGCAAAGAAAATGCCATAAATGTCGAGGTATTGGACACTTAGCCAATAATTGCCTCAAAAAGGCAAAGATTAATGAAATTGGGAAACAGAAAACCACAATGACAAAGAGGAGGAATCTGACTCTGAAAAAGAAACAGAAGAGTCAGAAAGTTCTGAAAGTGATGAAATTAATATAATTAATGCACAAATTAATAATATTGATATAATTTATGAAGTACTAGATGTTAACTCAAACTTACCACAAGTTGGAACATCTGATACAAAGCTGACAAATATACAAGATGCCAAAATGTATAGGACCAAACCTGCAAAAGGAATGGGATATACAGCTGGAAAATCAAGTATAAGTATTGTTATGGTTGATAACCAAGAAGGAAAAGTGAACTTGGATACAGGAGAGTACTGCACCTGTGTTGGTATAAGTTATTTAAAAGCCATTGTCCCAGACTGGCAAGAAAAACTTATGCCAATACAAGGTGTCAAATTTAGTAGTGCAAGTGAGAGCATGAAGCCCCTTGGAATAATTGATTTAACACTAATTTTTCCTCACCCCTTACAATGGGTCAGAGTTAAAGTAGAGTTTGTAGTAATGGACAACTGTACTAGTAATCACTTCATACCCAGAAATTACTACTTATCAATTTATGGTATAGATATCTCTAACCAAAAAGATAGATATTTTACCATAGGAGACAACAAAAGACAAAAGTTTGGCTTCTTAAATAACAAAAAACAAATAACAGTTATTAAGAATGAAGAGAAAATTCCAGAAAAGGAACTTTTAATATCTGAACAACTCAAATAGGCAGAATTCAATCAAGAATTAACAGAACAAATGAAAGAAAAATTGATTGACCTCTTATTCAAGTACAAAATTTTCTTTGCAACTGACAAGGAGCCACTAGGTTCCATAATTGGGCATTAGGTGGATATAATTCTTAATGTGGAAAAGCCTTACCCACCTTTACTAAGGAGACCTGCTTACCCAGCTAGTCCAAGGGCTAGAGAAGCCTTGGAGGTACACATTAAAGAATTAATGGACCTTGGAGTATTAAGAAAAGTAGGACATAATGAAGAGGTAGAAGTCACTACACCTGTCATTATAGCTTGGCATAATGGAAAATCAAGAATGGTAGGAGACTTCAGAGCTCTGAAAAACTATACCATTCCAGACAGATATCCAATACCCAGAATCCATGAGACATTGACACAATTGTCACAAGCTAAGTTCATTACAGCAATGGATGCTTTAAAGGGTTTTAATCAGAATTTCTTAACAGACAATGCCAAGAAACTACTGAGGATAATAGTCCACTGTGGGATTTTTGAATACTTAAGAATGCCATTTGGCATAAACAATGCACCTTCCCATTATCAAAGAATGATGAATACCATATTTACTGAAGAATAATCAGAAGGATGGTTAATTATCTATATTGATGATATAATAGTTTGCTCAGAAACTTGGGAAGATCACCTTACAAGACTAGAAAGGTTACTACAAAAAATAGTGCAAGTGAATATGAAAATTTCCTTGAAAGGTGTCATTTTTCATACAGTGAGCTAAAAGCACTAGGACATGTTGTATCTGGACTTAGTCTAGGCATAGACAAGAATAAAGTAGCAGCAGTACTACTTAAGCCAATGCCTCAAACCAAGAAAGAAATGAAATAATTTCTAGGATTTGCTGGTTACTATACACAGCATATAAAGGACTTTGCAAAAATTGTTAAATCCTTGTATAAGCTATGTGACCAACAAACAGTCTATGAAATGACAGAAGAAAGAGTCAAGGCATATGAAGAATTGAAAAATTCCTTAACAAATGCCCCATTTCTTCTAATGCCAGATTGGAAACTACCCTTCAAACTTTACATTGATGCTTGTGGAGAAGGACTAGGTGCTGCACTACACCAGACACAAATTATCAATGATAAACCAGTGGAAGGACCAATGTGTTTTATTTCAAGAAAGATAAAGCCAACAGAAGCAAGATATGGAGCAAGCCAAATTGAATGCCTCTGCTTAGTGTGGGCTTTAGAAAAATTACATTATTACTTTGATGGAACATTATTCGATGTGATTACAGATTGTAATGCTTTAAAATCTCTATTAAATATGAAACTCCAAATAGACATATGCTGAGATGGCAAATCACTATCCAATAATACAGAGGAAATATTACTATTGTTGATAAATCTGGCAAGATTCATAAAAATGCAGATAGTCTTAGCAAATGGGCTTTAGCAAATACCCCCAACAATACAGCATGGGTACCACAGGAAGAGCACCATATAGAAGGAATATGTGTTACAGACATTGGAACAGAATTCTTTAACCAAGTTAAAGAAAGCTATAAGATAGACAAGAACTGCCATATCTTAAGCCAACTTCTAATGAAAGACTTCAAAGATCCATCACTTTCATCAAAATTAGATGAAACATGGAAAAAGGCATATGATGAAGGAAGATTCCACCTCCTTGATGGGATCCTTTACCATAGAACAAAACACACATGTGTTATGGACTTAACAGATAGAGCCCTGATAAACACTATTCTACATGAGTGTCATGATAGTGTTGCATCTAGACATCTTTCAGAAGACAGAACATCAGAAAGGGTGAAAACCTGCTCTTGGTGGCCAAATTGGAAGAAGGATGTTTCAGAATACTGCCAAACCTGTGACAGATGTCAAAAAGCCAACAGAGCCACAGGAAAGAAATTTGGAATGATGATCCAAATACAAGAACCAAAATCCCCTTGGGAAATAGTTCATATGGATTGGGTAACAGCATTACCTCCAGGAGGAGACAGAAGCTATAATGCATGCCTTGTATTAGTTGACAGGTATAGAAAAGCTCCCATGTTCCTACCATGTCACAAAGATGACACAGCTATGGACACAGCCATAATGATATGGAATAAAGTCATTAGCCATACAGGCTTATTCCAGAATATTATAAGTGATAGAGACCCAAAATTCACTTCAGCATTATGGACAAATCTCCATAGCTTGTTTGGAACAAAATTATCATTCTCAACAGCTTACCATCCTCAAACTGATGGTTTAGCAGAAAGAATGATACAGACCTTGGAGGATATGATCAGAAGATTTTGTGCATATGGACTAGAATTCAAAGATTCTGATGGTTTTACCCATGATTGGTGTACACTAATACCAGCTCTGGAACTGGCATAAAAAACATCAATCCATTCTTCTACTGGCAAAACACCAGCAATGCTAGAAAAAGGTTGGAATCCAAGACTTCCTTATTATACCCTCAAAAAGGACTTAGTGGATATACATCCAACAGCAAGCAGTTTTAAGATAATGCTTGACAAAGCAAGAAACCATTCAAACAGATGTATGCAAGATTCTTTCAAATATGAAAAAGAAAGATGGGATAAGAGTCATAAACCACCTGACTTCAAAATAGGAGACTTGATCCTAGTATCAACCCTTAATTTCACTAACATAAAAGGTCCAAAGAAATTGAAAGATTCCTTTGCAGGACCATTTATGATAAAAGCACTTCATGGACCCAATGCTGTGCAATTGGAACTCACAGGTGAATTAATGAACAAACACCCAACTTTCCCTGTAAGTCTGATAAGACCTTACAGCTCAAGTGACAAGGAATTATTTCCACTAAGAAATAAACCCCCACTTGAAATTCCCCCCTTGGAAGAAGGAGAAGAAAAGAAAATTGTAAAAGTCCTTAAAGAAAGAAGGACAAGAAACAAAAACGAAAGAGAATACCTTGTAAGGTATAGAAATCCAACTCAAGAAGATGAATGGCTACTTGAGAAAGATATAACAAATGCTGATAAAATCACTAATAAGGTTCAGACATGAAAGAAAACCTGAAAAATAGAAAAGTTAAGCATTATTGAGCTTCAAGACTAACAAAGTCTATTGAAGAGGTAGGACAGTGGATGATACCCTAATTACACATATCAGATTGGGGTACAATCTTTTTTGGTGGTAGGGAATGTGAACCTTTGAGATATCACCACATACCCAAAAAGGTCACAAGAAATATTTAAAATAATTATACATTAAAAATAATTACCTTAAAGCTACAAAAATGCCATAAATTGGTATAAAACTTGGTTTAACTTAAAGGCCAATGAATAGAAATGTGAAATAAATTATACCATTGGATTCCCCATGGTATCATACACATATACCATTTTTATGGCATATCTGTAAAGTCAATATTTAATGAGTTATAAGTAATAATACCTTATAAAAACCATAAATCCTTAATCATTTCAAATACCAATGGACAACATGTAAAATAAATGGTACCATTGGATTCTCCATAAAACTCCACACATAAAACAATTAAGAAACTAATCTCCAAAGTCAATTCTTAAGGAGTTAAGCTGAATATATGCACTTTTTTGGTCAACGCATATATTCAAGGATTTTAGCTAATATCTTTTGAAATATGCATGATATAGTGATGAATCAAAAATAAATTCATCACATAATTACTGTAGGAATACATAAATGAAGTTTATTTCACAAGTTATAAACAAGGTTAAAACCTGTAAGGGATTATTGATTAAAATCAATAGAGCTGTTGACCACTTTGTTGTGAAAGTGCTCCAAACTTAAAAAGGGGAATGTTGAATTCTGATAGTTCATTTGTGAAGAATGATGTATTTGTTATGATAATATTCAAGGTATAACCCTTTCAAATCATGGTTTGGAGTTTAAAATATTGAATTTTGACAGAAAAGATGAGTTGCAAGAAAAATTATTAAAATTAGAGTTTTGATGATGTAATGAAATGCTCTTGGCAGCATAATACGGTTATGCCAAGCTATTAGAATGCACTCTCTGAACTGATGTAGGGTGTAAAGCTTAACAGTTATTAATGATCAAAGTTTGAGCTTAATTTGATCATTTATGATAACTCACTGTAACCTTAAATTAATTTTAACAGTCGTATGAGTGATAAAATTGGTTAATACTGTTATTTTATGATTAAAAATAATAAAATCCACGAATATTTAGGGTTCTTCCAAGCCTTGACATCATCAAACTTAGAGTTATATTGATAACTCTAAATAATGGCATAATAATGAGGTAAGATGGTTTGATCATGATGTAATCATCACCAAACCTTAAAATATTGATCAATTCCAGTGGATATGATCAGTGAACGTTTACTAGAAGTCTTTTGGACTCTAGGAGGGAGGTTTTTACTATAAATAGAGCTCTTTTTACTCTGTTTTCCCCTCAGACGCTTACAAAACATAAAATCATTAAATAAAAAGGTAATTTCTTTATTCTTTATATATAAAACTTTTATATTATTAAAGACCAAGGATAATCTTATAATAATCTTCATCTTTGATGTGATTATTGCAATTATTTAATTGTTTTGTTTAAATTTCTCTTAAAAACCTCAATTCCACATAAAACCAAGAGAATTTGTAATTTCTCTTAAATTTTATTGTAACTACAATTTAAATAAGTTGTATTTACATTTCTAGGCGTAGATTTATTCAAAATTATTATATTAAGCATTAAAAGTAGGTTATTTCTCTTATTATAATAATTTTTCTCTATTATTCCATTTAATAATTCTATAATTGATATAAATAGTATCTATATTAATTTATAACTTTAATATTGGTAATATTATTGTTATTAATTGTTTTTTATTAAAAAAAAACAGTTTTTTATGCCTGTATTATTTGTTGGTAACAATAATAAAGTGCTTTTAAATATATTAATTATCTTATATCAATATATTTCTTATATTATTTTTTATAATATGAATTATATTATTACATTTATTTAATAATATAATTATTTTACGCCATAATTAAAATAATTATTTATTATTATAATTATTTTTATCTTATTTATTTCATTTATAAGGACATTCATAGTACAATAAGTAAAATATTAGTGATTTTTACTTATTGTTTCAGAGTCAAACCTTACACTTGCAGACAATAACATCAGATTAGACTTTTCTCAACAAAAAGGGGAAATATTCAGTTATATAGTGCTAGATGGAAGAAGGCTTTGCTTACCTATTTGTTCACCACAGAAAGTAGGATGGAGAGAAAACCCACCAGAAGGCATGGAGGCCTGTGCATCTGAAACAGTGGAAGGATATAATGGTCTAAATATAGAAGATAAGGAAAGTTCTGGCAATATAGGAAGTGATATCAAATTTTTCAAAAATAAAGATTCACCTCAAGAAATTCAAACTTTGGCCAACAAACATGTAGAGAATAATACTTCACCTAAACACCTAACAGGAATTTTTTACTTAGAGAAACAGAATACCAGGAAAGACAAAAGTTCAATTAAAACTATCCATCAAGACTCCATAATACCAGAAGAACAGGGGGTCATAAAAAACAGAATCCAACACAATTAGTCAAGGGGAATTTATTTTTCAAGAGATACCTGGAATCACTCCCAGAGACCCTGCTTATAATCTTGTTACTAAGAAGAAATCCCTCAAAAGCAGATTATCACCCAAGAAATTAGTCAAATCAATATCCAAACTAATCAGGAAGGAAAAGGAGATTATTAGATATAAACCAAAACAAAGATCATCACCTGAAGAAATTGATCCAAGGGCACAGCCCTCAACACTAATCAGTGGTATTACAAAGGAAGAAACAGTTAATAATATGAAGTACCTACCCTCAGTGGACCTAGAATATCTAAATAAAAATTCAATACAAGATAGAGAAAGCACAAAAGTCAATGAAAAGACATCTGACCCTCCCATAGCAGATATTGAGACAAATCTGGGATATACTGAGCTTACCAAGCTTTCAGAAGAGGAAGGACTTGAACAGAAAACTGAAAATACTAGCTTCAACCAACAAGAAAAAAAGTCAATCAACCTGAAGGAATCACCCATGTAAACTACAAAGGAACATAAAGTAACAGAAACTAAAAATCAAAATAACAACTCTGACATATTTTGTCAAGGTCAAAATAAAAAGGAAATGGACATTCATAAAGAATTCACTTACCCAATAAACACAGAAGATTGTGTCAAAAATAAAACAGAGCCAAATGAAATATATAGGTCAAATTCTATAAATCATCCAACCAATGCCAAAGAGGGAGACTCACCTACCCCACACCATCACTCTGATAAAGAAAATACCAATTTGAATATGGGAACAAATTACTTTTCCTTGAACAAAGCTAAGGAAATCCAAATAAATAAAAATGAAGAAATAAATGAAGACATCAGTAACAGACAGAAGAAACAGGATCAAGAAGCTTTATTAAAAAAACAAATATTAAAGAACTTGAAGCAGATGGAATTTTACTTACTGAAGATCAATTTCCCTGGGAAGGCTATACCAATTGGCAGCCTTTGAGGAATGAAAATTGCAACCTGGAATTGTACAAAATAACTAAACAAGATCATTAATTATCAACCCAAAATGTAAAATGGCATGAAGAAATAAAGAAAGCATCAAATGAAAAAACTGAGATTAAAAAAGAAAAGGTCACAAAGGAAGAAAGGGAATATTTTTGGATTGCTCAGAATAAAGAGCTATGGCCAAGTTTGCAAGCCCATTTTGCAAGGCAATATCAAATTTCAACACAAAATGAGGACTGGGAAGAGAACAAAAATAAAAATGGAAAAGCTTATTATGAGTATTTAAGTGATGAAGAAGAATTGCAAGATAAATATATCAATAATGAAAGAAGAAATGAACTTAAAGCTAAAAGGACAAAATTCAAGAGCATCATTGGCAACAAATTCTCACATCCTCAATGATTTTTTTATAACAATCATGTGTTCCTTTCTTATCTTATCCATTTTATTGTATTTTTTTTCTAGTCTCAAACATCCATATAAAAATTAAAAAAAAAAACATAATAATTTTTTTTGACTTTATTATTTTATTATTATTCTTTCTCAAAATAAAATAAAATAATAAAATAATAAAATAATAATAATTTAAAAAAAAAAAGAAGAAAAAAGAAGAAAAACGATTGATTGCAATTGAGGGTGGATTACAGTACTTTACAATACACAAAACAAAAACAAAAAAAATAGTAATTTTTTTATTATTTTCTCTAAATAATAATAAGAAGAAGAAGAAAAAAGCAACAAACAAACAAAAAAAAGAGAAAAACAAAGAAGAAGAAAACAATTGATTGCGATAAGAAAAGAAGGGTACAGCATGGTACATCGCACACAAACAAAAAAAAATTATTATAACTTTTCTTTATCTTTTTTATTTTTGTTTTTTTTTCTAAACAAAAAAAATAATTCAATGAAGAAAAGAAAAAAAAAGGATTGATCGCAATGAAAACAGAACAATACTGTACTATACAGTACAGTTGTAAGGTGTGAATATGAAGCTTTGATTAAAAATCAAGTACTTTTCCTGTCCTCAAAATTTGTATAGGGTAAAAATCAACTAAAAATAGTAAGAAATATTATTTTTAAGAGAAAACACGCCAATTTTATTGGTTATAACTTTGTTAGTATAAAACAATAATATTATAAAGATTTATTGTTTTACCAACAATAAAGATTTATCCAAAAATACTCTACAAGAGATATTTAAGGCTACAAAAGAAATTTCTTCAAGAGCAATTTCAATTGGAATTAATTGAGCAAAGAACTGCAAGAAATTAATTAAAGAACAAAGTCTTTAAAAAGAATATTAAAGAGAAAACATTGCCAAAAGTGACCAGAGTGAATTTGGAAACAAAGTGACAAAGCTAACAGTGTTGAAAGATGCTTTAATTCACTTTTGGGGTGGTTCAGGGGTAAAAATTATTATAAGAGTTAAAAACGCTGATTATAATGATTCTTCACGTGGTTAAAAGGATTAAAATGATTTAAAAATGGTGGTTGTAATCTTCTATTGATTGGTTTAACAGTTTTTAAACTAAATATAAAAGGCAAAGATTCTAACATGAAGAGAAAAGTGGGGCAAAGAAGACATTCTTTTATAGCCATCAATTTTCTAACTAAAAAAGTAAATTTTACTCTTGTCAGTCGTGAAAAACAGTCTGAAAATAGAAAAGCCAATTATGGCATCATTGAACCCTGGTTTGAACCAAAAAAGGGCTGGTTTAAGCCATTTTTAGCCATTTTAGACCCTTAAATCAGCCATTACCATAGCAATACCTGCTCTAGAGCCTTCAAAACACGTCAGAATTTGTGTAAGAGGCGTAGAAACAAGTTAAAGCTGTTTTTAATAACATTTTTTAACTTAAGGGTAGTTGTGCCCTCTTGGAAGCAGTTAAATCCACCCTGGTTGGTATCAAAACCTCATCATCAATTGAGTCACAGACCCTGTGACCCAATTCCAGGCCAAAAGTGATGAACCTTTGCGTGGATTTTGACATCCCACGCCAGCAAGCAAGGATTTTGGGGGTCTGGTTCCCCCTTAGAGCTAGAGTTCCTTTTCCCCCCAATTTATTTTTTCCTTTAATTCCTCAACATGTATTATACTTTTAATTTACATATGTAATTCAATGGAATTGCACAGTACAATACAGTAATAATTGATACCTCATACGTAAATCAAAGTTCACTTATGTAATACACGCGCACATTTTGACATTTCAATTGAATTCAATTGAAAATACTTCAATTCCTCATAGCTTCTAAACTAAACACAACACCTCAATTTTAACACAATGATTGTTGGTTAACACCACATGTGGTGTGAATTAAATGAAAGTTTGGAGGATTTTTAATTTTTGTATTGAAAATACTAAAAAGTTAATTTAAGCTCATTTAGAGTTGAGTTACAAAAATTTCACTCAGAGGTGACCCCACCTGATTTTTTATGAGGAATCAAATGGTGAAATAATTTTTATGTGTTTATTTATTGGATAAAAAGCTATAATATATTTTATATAAATTTTTACCAAAAATATTTTAATTTCATAATTTTTCTTAAAAATTCATTTTTACATAATGTTTACAAGTAAAAATGAATTTCCATAATTTTAAATTTTATTGTAATTTTATTTTTAAATTATAATTAAGTTTTTATTTTTAAATATAGATTTGTATTTATATTTTAAATTTTTATTTTTATAATATAAATAAATTTATTTTATTTATATTTATATCTTAATTTATCTTTTGTGGTCTTTTGGGTATATGAAAATACCTCTAAGGCTCACATTCCCTCCCCCTAAAAAAAGAATATTAATTTGTAATATTGTGATTTCTAGTGTGTCTGAACCTTCTGAGAGGTTTAGTAGCTTCAAGTATGTCTTTTTCTGGCAACCATTCATCTTCACAAGTTGGGTCACTCACTGTACCTAACAAGTTATTCCCTTACTTTGTTGGTTCTCAACTTTCTTTCTTTCAGAACTTTGGTAATTTTCTTACTACCAGATGACTCAATAGGAGGTATAACTTGGGGAATTTTATTCCCCAAGGGAAAATTTTCAGCATCACTGTATTTATATGGCTTTATCAAGCTCAATGGAAATGTAGGATGCTTATTGCTAAGTTCTTCAGATAACTCTACTTCAACAGCATTTTCTCCATGGAGGGCCTTAATAACAAAAGGTCCTGCAAAGGAGTCTTTCAACTTTTTACATCCTTTGATGTTATTGAAGTTAGTGGTGGATACAAGAACTAGGTCCCCCACTTTGAAATCTGGAGCTGCATGTGCTTTATCCCATTTGTCTTTAGCATATGCAAAAGAGTCCTCCATGCACCTTACTGCATGCTTCCTAGCTTTGTCTAGCATTCCTTTGAAGCTAGCATCTGTGGGATGTATTTCAATCAAATCCTTCATCAAGGAATTCTGGGGTAATTTGGGGTTCCATCCTTTTTGTAGGATAGCAGGATTTTGATTTGTACTGGCATGGATTGATGTTTTATATGCTAATTCCAGTGCTGGCAGAAGAGTACACCAATCATGGGTAAATCCATAACAATCTTTGAATTCAAGGGCATATTCACAAAATCCTCTTACCATCTCCTCTAAGGTTTGGATCATACTTTCAGCCAGACCATCAGTTTGTGGGTGGTAGGCTGTAGAGAAAGACAGCTTAGTGCCAAATAATTGGTGAAGATTTGTCCATAGTGCTGAAATGAATTTGGGATCCCTATCACTAATGATATTTGTAAATATTCCAGTCCATGACACTACTCTATTCCATATCAGAAGAGCTGTATCCATGGATGTATCATCCTTGTGACATGGTATAAAGATTGGAGTCTTACTAAGTCTGTCAACAATCACTAGGAAAGCATTATAACCTCTGTCACCCCCTGGTGGCAGACCAGTTAACTAATCCATGTGGACAATTTCTCAAGGTCTGCTGGGCTCTTGGATCTTAATCATATTTCCAAGTCTCTTGCCAGTGGATTTATTTGCCTTTTGGCATCTGTCACAGGTTTTGCAATACTCTGAATCATTTTTCTGCCACATTGGCCACCATATTCAGGTTTTTAATTTCTCTCTTGTTCTGTCTTCAGACAGATGTCCTGAAAAGGGGCTATCATGGCATTCTTTTAGTACAAGAATGATTAATGACCTGTCCACAACTGTCATGACACATGTGTGCTTGGTCCTGTGGTAAATTATACCATCCAGTAGGTGAAATCTTCCTTCATCATAAGATTTTTTCCATACTTCATCCAAGGCATGTATTAGAGAGTTGTATTTACAGTCTTTGTTAAGTAATTGGCATAAGATGCTACAATTTCTATCTTGAGTGTAACTATTTCTGAATTCATCAAAGAAGGTGGTGTTCAAGTCTGTAACACTTATTCCTTCTATTGGGATTTGTGGTGAAGCTTCTTCTGGCATATAAGCAGGATTATCAATATTATTTGGTAATGGCCATCTGCTTAGTCCATATGCATTCTTATGAATATTCCCATCCTTATGAACAATAGTCATATTGCCTCTCCATTATCGTATGGCTATTTGCCATCTGAGCATATGTCTGTTGGGATTTTTCATGTTTAAAAGTGATTTGACAGCTGTACAATCTGTTATCACCTCAAAAACAAATCCCTCCAAGAAGTAGTTTAATTTTTCCAAGGCCCAGAAATGGCATAGACATTCCATTTGAATTGCTCCATATCTGGCTTCAGTTGGTTTGAAGTTGGTTTGATTTGCCTGGATATGAAACATATGGGTCCTTCTACAGGTTTATCATTTATGATCTGAACTTGGTGAAGTGCAGCACCCAGCCCATCCCCTGATGCATCAATATACAATTTGAAAGGCAATTTAAAGTCTGGCATAAGTAAGAGTGGAGCAGTGGTCAAGGCTTCTCTTAGAGACTCAAAAGCTTTGACTCTGTCAACATTCATTTCAAATACTGTGTCTTTGTCACACAATTTATAAAGTGGTCTTTCTATGGATGCAAAATCTTTAATGTGTTGCCGGTAATATCCTGAAAAACCTAAGAATGGGTGAATTTCTCTCTTGTTCTGAGGCATGGGTTTTAGGAATACTTCTGCAACTTCGTTTTTGTCAATTCCAGGGGACAAACCAGATACAACATGTCCTAGTACCTTAGGCTCTTTAAATCCAAAATGGCATTTCTTCAAGGAGATTTTCATGATTACTGATTAAATTTTTGTCAAAACTCTGGACAATCTGTACATGTGCTCCTCCCAAGTCTTGGAACAGACAATAATGTCATCAATGTAAATGATTAACCATCCCTCTGAGAGTTCTTCAGGGAAGATTTCATTCATCATTCTTTGGAAGTGTGAAGGTGCATTTTTGATACCAAAGGGCATCCTCAAGTATTCATACACTCCACAATGAACAATAATTCTCAAGTATTTTCTTGCTCTTGGTGTCACCACACTTTGATGGAATCCTTTAAGGTCATCCATAGTGGTTATACAGACTGCTTGAGATATTTGAGTAAGGGCAATTTGGATTTTTGGTATTGGGTATCTGTCTGGAACAGTGTAAGTGTTCAGAGCTCTAAAGTCCCCAGCCATTCTGGATTTTCCATTATGCCATGCCACTATGACTGGTGTAGTTATTTCTACTTCTTCATTGTGGCCTACTTTTTGTATTACACCAAGGTCCAGAAGTTTGTTGATATGAATTTCTAGAGCTTCTCTTGATTTTGGACTTTCTGGATATGCAGGTCTTCTTAAGAGTGGTGGATAAGGTGTCAGGGTGAGTCTATATAGTAGCTATAAAATGTAGTTACAAGCTAGTATTATGACTGTGACACGTCAAAAACAAATAAATTAAATCTTCAGGTCCTACTGCCACGTGGTAACAGTGGCCATGAGTCTATTGAGGACCTGGGTTGCAATACTCTAATATCTTTGACTGTAAAGAGTTATTACAATAATTATATTCTAATTATATCTTTAATAATAATTCTAAGGACACTACTTATTGATAACAGGTTTGTCACGTAATAATATGGATAATAAAATAAGATGATGGGTTTTCAAGGAAAAAACCCTTCCTTTTATATCTTTCAAGACTGTCAAGAGTTATTAACTCTTCACACGTCAGAGGAGTGAAATTTTTCACTCCAATGATCAGCCTGTTGTTCTGGATCAGCAATTCTGACGTCAATAGAGGCAGAATTGTGGTTTTGGAACCACAAGTGATCATTCTGCATCAATACAGGTTGAAAAAACTTTTCACCTGCCACATCAGCACTTGGATGACGTTGTTCTGGTGTCTGTATGATCAATAATGATGATTTTGGAGAGGTTATATCTTCATAAGTGTATTATTTTAAGTATGGGAGCAATACTGTTTGATACAAGTTTGATACAGTCATGTATTGCTAGAAAAACCTTCCAATCAAGATATCTCAGCCAGTTCTTAAGATATCAAGAAACCAAGAGCACAGAATTGAAGGGCTTAATGAGCTCTTCAATTTGGTATGCTTCATGTTTACCCTTCTTTAAAATAGCAAAAGTTATAAGGCTTTTAAGTTTTTGGATGTATTTTTGTACATCAGTATGAGGCTTCAAAAACTTCCATACCAGATATCTTCTTCAATTTGGAAGATATCTGTATTCTGATGATACAGTCTTGTAGGGCTTGATTAGCTCTACAGTTTGGTATTTTACACTGTACAGTTGTATGAGTGTATGCCAAAGATACAGGGGTTTGTTTACCTTGTTGTTTTCAGAATATCTGTATTTTGGCTGTTAAGCCTTTGAACGAAGATCCCTCAGTCAATTTAAGAGATACAGAGGTCTAAGGTGTTTCCAATTAAAGCTCTTGTTTAGATCTTTAATTTGGTTATACTTTTGTACAGTTTTGTACAAGCCCTCTTTGACTTTCAGGGGGGTCTTGGTTTCAAAATAAAGGTCATATGGTATCTCCAGTTGTAGTGGTGTTACAGAAACATGGATGATACCATTGTGTAGCTCTCTAAGTGAGCTTTAAGAAAAAAATAATTTTGGTATAGGATGACTTAAATATGCATAAGTTAGATGAGAGGTGAAAATAAGGGTTTTGACTTGTTTATTCTCCTCTAGGTTTCCTTATTCTGTTTGGATAAGGTTGGTGTTTAATTTAAGAGGAGTTTTTCCTCTTATTTATTACTTGTATTGACTATGTTTGTTCAATATTTGTCATACCATTACTTATGGTATGTTGGATGTCATGCTAGTGCTCTGTTTTGAGTCACAGGCTGACATAAGGTCTCCCAATGTTAAGAATGATATCAACTTCATGACCAATAATTGCTCCCAGAGGTTCTTTGTCTGAAGCAAATGCTCCTTTGTGGTCATACAAAAGGGAAGAAAGTTCATTTTCTTGTTTATCAGTCGAATGAAGGCTTATTTCAGCTTCATTTAACTGTTCAGACTTGAATTTCTCTAGCTCTAAGTTGACTGGTGATACTTTGTTCACTGTAATTTGTCTTTTAAATGGTAAAAAGGCAAATTTTTGGCACTTATTGTGTCCAATAGTAAAGTATCTGTCTTTGTTGTTATGTAAATCTATCCCATACATGATTAAATAGTCATTTCCCAATATAAAATGGGTACTAGAGCAGTTTTCCATAACAACAAATTCAACTGTGATTCTTGAATTCCCATTAATGTGTGGGAATATGACATTGGTCTCAAGAATTCCTAAAGCTTTCATTGGATTACTTTCACTATTAAATTTTATACCATCAATTGGTAACAGTTGGTCTTCAAAATTTGGTACACAAGTTTTAAGAAAAGATTTTCCAACACAAGAGCAGAAGGCTCCTGGGTCAAGCAGAATTTTGGTGGGATTGCTTTCAATCACCACTTCTGTTATACAGGAGTTACCAGCTGTATAACCTTTCCCCCTGTTTGGTTTTATTTTCAGAAGTTGTGCATCTTGAACTTTTGATAAATCAAGTTGACCATTGCTCAGTTGTGGCAAGTGGGAATAAGATTACATGATGTCAAAAGTGGCATTGATATTTTCTATATCTTTTGAAGATTCAGAAAATATTGATGACCTATCATCTGAATTCTCTTCAATTATGTCATCTTTTTCAACATCAGGTTCCTTTTTAATATCAATTTCATTGATTTTCCCCCTTTTTGGACATGTATCGGCTAAATGGGTGGTGCTTTGGCAAATATAGCCCTTTCTGACTTTGTCTGCAGATTTATACTTAACATTATTAGAATTTTCTTTGGGGTTTTTGTCCACAGAATCTTTCCAAGGTGTATTAAAACTTGTTTTGAGATTCACCCTACTATAACCAATTTCGGTTCTGGTGGTTACTTCTTCTAATATATTGATAATATCCGCTGCTGAAGATTGTCCAGTAGTCCTGCTTTTGACAGCATTCTCTAAGTCACCTCCACATTGTCTCAGAACCTTTCTATGGATCATAAATTCTGACATGTCAGGATATAATACTGTTAATCTGTCTTTTTGTTGGCAAAACCATGGTAAAGCTTTGTCTTTATCAGCATTAAATTTGGAAGATTCAAATGCTGTTTCCACTTTAAGCCTCCAAGCATCATTGGCCCATTTGTTGATAATTTGGGTTTTCCACCAAGTCCAACTTTGGTGTTCATGTGCTTGTCTCAATTTGCTATACAAACTGTGAGCTGATTTGGTAAATAAGGCTTTAAACCTGGCTGTTACCAATCTTTCTGTTAATTCAAAGTTTTCTTTGATCATTTCAATACCTCTGATGAATTCCATATGGTCATACTCTCCTTCACCACTGAAGTGAGGCCATTCCTTAAGTATTGGAACTTCTTTCAAGAGTGCTTGGCCCATTGTTGGTTCCAAGTTATGAAAAGAAGTAGAAAATTCATTTTTTAATTGAGAACTTTCAATATCAGATACTTGTGGATTGGGAATCCCTGTACCCTCATTTTGATTCGGAGGTGTAGACATTCTTGGTAAGGTGTTTAGTAGTTGTTCAATATCATTCATTTTACTATTTTTACACCTTTGTGAATTTCTTAATTCATGTTGTAAGCTTTGTATAGAGGCTATTACATTCTTTTTATGATCCTCCTCTTTATGTCAGCTCATTCCATAATTCTGTTTGTTTAGTATTATCAGATATAACTTCATTTAACTTTATTGTTAATTTTGATATTTTGTCTTTTGAGATATCAAAACACTTTTTCAAGGCAATTATATGTGTATTTACTTCAGTAAATGATTTTGAAATATCATCAAGAGCTTTCTTATTATCCTCTTTGATATTATTTATGGCTTGTTTTATTCTTGTTTCAATCATTTCATCAATATTGAATTTAGAATATTTGTCGGTCAATTCCTTAATAATGGCAGATTGTTCATTTATCTTATTGCAAAAAGAATTATCATTACTGGAAGTTTTAATTGTTCTCAAAACGTTTTCAAAACATTCAAGTGTTTCATTGGTTTGGCTCAGACTCAAATTATATTTTTTAAGATTGTCACAAATTGATGTATTTTTATCAGAAAGATGACTTTTTACGTCAGTTATAGCTTCATACAACTCTGAAATAAAAAGAAAAATATCAGAAATAATTTCTAATATTTTAATCTGGCCTCCTCTTTCTTTGGTAATTCCATCATTGTTCTGGCCATTGGAAACACATTTTCCATGGCATCCTGTTGGATTTTTGGAATCCTGTAGCCCTGGCTGTAAGGCTTTGGGGCTGGTGCCTTCCCTTTACCCTTGTTTGAAGCTTGGAATTGCTGCTGCTGGCCACTGGGGCTGTTTTTGGCACTTGCTTGTGTGGTGGAGGGTTGTTTTTCCTCCATTCTAGTGTCAAGAGCATCATGCTTTTCTTCTCCATCAATGGATGCCATCCATTGAGAAATTTGCAAGTATTGGTATGTCCCAGGAGCTTTATCACAGTCAGGTAAGAATTCATGCAGTTTTTCCACAGATCTGAAAGGATCTGGTACTCCTTGTACTGCAGGGCATTGTTGTATGATTTGTGGCTGGCTTTGTATATGTCCACTGAGGCTTGTTGTGGCATTGTCAGTTCTATGTGAAGGTAAAATGGTGTTATCATCATCAGACTGACCTGTTTTAGTTGCTTGGACGTCATCAACTGACCCTTTCCATTCTGTACCTGGTTGGCTTCTGCCATAATCACGTCTATTACCTTTCTGGGAGCTGCTTGAGGGGTTATAGCTGGCTCCTGATCTAGTTGAAGGCATATTTTATGATTAAAAAGGCTTAAAATAGTATTTTTATGTCAAAAAACTTACTATTGGCCAAATTCTTAGCTTTCTGAAGGGTATTACTTATATCCAAGTTAATCAATTAAGAAGATATTGGTTCAGGTTGGTTATTTTGAGTCACAATATCAGTACTGGCAGGTATAATGCTGGTGACTGTTGAGGCTTTTTCAATGTTTTCTTGTCTTACCATGCTGTCAGACGCTAAAATTAATGAAAAAGCCAATTCAATTAAGTAAAAAAAAGGTTATTTCAAAAAAGAAATAAAAGTATAAGCCTCACTTATAATATGCAAAAAAAATATTTTTTATGGGTTTTTTTTAATTATAAGTATTTTTTATATGTTTTTTAAATTTTGCAATATAAGAAAAAGGTTTAAAAAAAGTAAAAAAAATATTTCACAGGTAAAATATCACGGCTGGGCCCCCAAATGTAAGGTGTGGATATGAAACTTTGATTAAAAATAAAGTACTTTTCCTGTCCTCAAAATTTGTATAAGGTAAAAATCAATTAAAAATAGTAAGAAATATTATTTTTAAGAGAAAACACGCCAATTTTATTTTTCATAGCTTTCTTATTATAAAACAATAATATTATAAAGATTTATTGTTTTACCAACAATAAAGATTTATCCAAAAATACTCTCCAAGAGATATTTAAGGCTACAAAAGAAATTTCTTCAAGAGCAATTTCAATTGGAATTAATTGAGCAAAGAGCTTCAAGCAATTAATTAAAGAACAAAGTCTTTAAAAAGAATATTAAAGAGAAAACACGCCCAAAAGTGACCAGAGTGAACTTGGAAACAAAGTGAGAAAGTTAACAGTGATGAAAGATGCTTTAATTCACTTTTTGGGTGGTTCAGGGGTAAAAATGATTATAAGAGTTACAAACAATGATTATAATAATTTTTTCACGTGGTCAAAAGGATCAAAATGATTTAAAAATGGTGGTTGTAATCTTTTATTGATTGGTTTAACAGTGTTTAAACTAATTATATAAGGAAAAGATTCTAACATGAAGAGAAAAGTGGGGCAAAGAAGACATTCTTTTATAGCCATCAACTTTCTTACTACAAAAGTGAAATTTACTCTTTTCAGTCGTGGAAAACACTCTGACAACAGAAAAGCTAATTATGGCATCATTGAACCCTGGTTTAAGCCTTTTTTAACCATTTTAGACCCTTAAATCAGCCATTACTATAGCAATACCTGGTCTAGAGCCTTCAAAACACGTCAGAATTTGTGTAAGAGGCGTAGAAACCAGTTAAAACTGTTTTTACTAACATTGTTTTAACTTAAGGGTTGTTTTACCCTCTTTGCAGCAGTTAAAACTACCCTGGTTGGTATCAAAACCTCATCATCAATTGAGTCCACAGACCCTGTAACTCAATTCCAGGCCAAACGTGATGAACCTTTGCTTGAATTTTGACATCCCACGCCAGTCAGCAAGGATTTAGGGGGTCTGGCTCCCCCTTAAAGCTAGAGTTCCTTCCCCCCCCAATTTATTTTTTCCTTTAATTCATCATCATGTATTATACTTGTAATTTACATATGTAATTCAATTGAATTGTACAGTACAATACAGTAATAATTGATACCTCATATGTAAATCAAAGTTCACTTATGTAATACACGCGCACATTTTGACATTTCAATTGAATTCAATTGAAAATACTTCAATTCCTCATAGCTTCTAAACTAAACACAACACCTCAATTTTAACACAATGATTGTTGGTTAACACCACATGTGGTGTGAATTAAATTAAATTTTGGAGGATTTTTAATTTTTGTATTGAAAATACTAAAAAGTTAATTTAAGCTCATTTAGAGTTGAGTTACAAAAATTTCACTCAGAGGTGACCCCACCTGATTTTTTATGAGGAATCAAATGGTGAAATAATTTTCATTTGTTTATTTATTGGATAAAAAGTTATAACATATTTTATATAAATTTTTACCAAAAATATTTTAACTTCATAATTTTTATTAAAAATTCATTTTTACATAATGTTTACAAGTAAAAATGAATTTTCATAATTTTAAATTATAATTAAGTTTTCATTTTTAAATATAAATTTGTATTTATATTTTAAATTTTTATTTTTAGAATATAAATAAGTTTATTTTATTTATATTTATATCTTAATTTATCTTTTGTGGTCTTTTGGGTATATGAAACTACCTCTAAGGCTCACAACAGTGTAGAAGCTACAAAAACACAAAAAAAGAAAAAAAATTAATATGAATAAAAAATTAGTAGAAGTTACATTAAACAGTCAAGAAAAGCAACAACGGCGGCTTGAAAACAAATCACCAAATACTCCAAATTTGAAGTATTTACAGTGGCTCACTTCAAAAAAAAATTATCACTTAATTTTAAAAACATATTTTTAATTTATTTATTCTTTTCATATATCATTGAGAAAATTATTTAAATTATGAATTATTATTTTTTAATTCATCAATTACTAAAAAAAATATAAAATAAAATACAAAAAATAAAAAAATATTATGATTACACTTGGATTTCATGTATTTTTCATATTATCTATATTAATCATTATTATTTTCTTAATTTATTTTATCTTATTTTATATTATTATTTGAAAAATTTTATTATTATTATCATTTTTTATACTCTAAATTATTTTATTAGCATTTTTAAAAAAAAATATCATCATTATTATAAAAGGTGGAAAGTAGGTCACAATTATTAAATGGAGAGGGGGGTACCCACCCATTTAATAATCTAGAGTTGTCATGAAGAGGATGACAGGGGTACTAATATTACTAAAGGCTACAGAAGGTGGATATTAGGCCTTGACACTAGTCCATAAAATAAAGAAAAAGAAGGAGGGGACAAAACAAATACAATTAAGCAAATATTTCAAAACACAACTCAAAACTCAAGATGAGGTCCTAGATAAGACCTTAAACTATCTGAATCATTGATTTATCTTTAATCAAGACACTTCAACAAAGTTCAACTCAAGAAAATGTCCTTGATAAGACCTTACACTGTCTAAATATCTCAATGTTCTTTATTTATTTTATCCATCATCAAACAACATCAAATCAATAATATAGGTCATTGATAAGACCTTAAACTGTCTAAATCATTTTTTTATCAAAGAAACTTCAAGAACTCAAGCAAAGGTCCTTGATATGACCTTAAACTGTCCAAATATTCTATTTTTTAATTTATCATCAACAACTTAACTCAATAAATGGTCCTTAATAAGACTCTGAAACTATCTAAATAACTCTTTTATAATACTTATTCAAAATCAAACACTCAAGAAAAGGTCCTTAGTATGACCTTAAACTGCCTCATCAACATCATTTTATGCTAATTACAGTCTCAGGACTAAAGCAGAGGTCCTGGACATGACCTTAAACTATACCAATTTCTGTTTTATTATTAATTTATTCATTTTATGGCAACACTGGTGGAAAAAAAATTGATTAAAAAGAGTCATTAATAGCTGGAAGGAATTTTTATCAAATGGAGAGGGAAATCACCATCAATAAGTATTAATTATATTGAACAAGATTAACACACATATAAAAAAACAACAACAAGAGACAACAGGAAGTAAATCAAGCAGGAAGGAGGGAAGATTCAAGAAACTAACATAAAGAACCACACAAAGTAATTCATGGAGATTCAAAATCAATATACAAACTTTCAATGGAATTATCAACTGAATTCATTAAAATAAGAAGATTGAAGAAGAGAAATTCTCATTTATAAACCCAGAATACTGTACTTGAAACTGGAATGCTGGGGACAGCATTAAATGGAGAGGGGGATGTGGTATTCCATACCTTTTTACCAGTTTCAAGAAATTTTTTGAAACTTAAAAGTTTTAAAATCAAGATCACAAGGAATAATTGAGGAAATCACCACTCAAAGGACATGATTAAAAATCACACACACCCAGGAACAACCTCAATAGTAGGCAGGAATGGAAGAATTTAGCATTCAGAATTGAAATAACCAACATATTTCTGCAATTAAATAAATAATAGGGGAATCCAATCTTATGGAATTATACAAGCAAGCCTACATATAAGCCTTACAGAATCAACAATAGGCTTAATACATACAGAAACTCAAAATTACATGGGAAAAGTGACATTGTAACATTATATCCACCCTAAAACCATCAAGAAGATTATATTACCAAGAATTACAGTAACCAAAATACAGTTCATGTGACACAAGGAGCATATGACAGTATCCAATTCAACTCAATACATGGGAAATCCACTAAAAACCTGAAGTTAAATAACAATACAGGCACTCAAAGAAGGTTTATGCAATCCACATGCATGACATCTTTACATTACACAGCCTCAGGATCATCAAATACAACTCAATTCAACTGCAACTAGCTACATGCAAGGGGAATACACTAAACTGTAAACTACACAGCAATTACAGTAATCAAGAATTAAAACTCAAAAAGATATCCCCACATTGCACAGAATTATTGCCTGAATCTAAATAAATTTTACAAACAAAATTATACAAGGGCTATTCACATAACACTACCTTCATCCTTTTAATCACCGGCATTAATTCCTCAAGGCTATGCAAGCTGACTAAAGCAGTGCAAAAGAAAAGTCACGTGATATTTTTTATCAAAATCCCCACCAAGAAAAACATCTCAGCCTTCATTTTGACCAAAAAAATGGTGAAAATATCTCAGTCATATGATACCATTCCCAATTTTACACACTAGCGTTAATCTCTCAAGGCTGTGCAAAATTACTAATGCAGTATAACAGATAGGTCATCTGACTTTTGTTTTAAAAATCTACACCAGCAAAATTATCTCAAGGGCAAGAATAAAACTTTACATGGAGAGCCCATGGGTACTTTTCACAACATAAAAGGAGGCCTCTCTCTCATTTTCTCCTCTTTCCTCATGCAAATAATTATATACCAAGAAGGCAAATAATTATTCATCCCTTACTAGTAGGTTAGTCTAGAAGTTATTATTATTATTACATTACATTAATAGTGATTTATATATAGCTGTAGTTAACAGTAGGTATGCCTATATTATAGATTCATCTATTAGTAAAATACTCATATTCAAAAAAAAATTATATTATACTCTTCTCACTAGGAGAAAAGCTAGATTACTATTACTATAAGCAATTCAATAAAAACAAAATACACACTAGTAGTTTCATATCTGTCACTATTAGTATATCTTATTATTTATTATCACCCCAATTATAATACATTATTACTATTATAAGTAGTAACATATTTATCAACATTAACCAGTATTTTTTTAAACCTATAGTGGTGGTATCACTTATAATCTCTAAATACTTATTAGCTATCACTATTATTATTATCACAAATATAGTTAACATATTATCAAAATTAGTTATCAGCTAAAACTCTTTAAAATATAAAACAATATTATTATATTTTATCACTACTACTAAATTTTCTCATATTAAACTATTACCCATTAAATCAAAATACCTTCAACAAAGAAAACAACTTAAAATCACCACTCAGTACTATTATATCTGCTATATATTTTACCCAATTATTACTTTATTATCCTAAAATCACCTTCAAATTTATTTTTTGAAAATATTTTATCTAAATTAGTAGTATTATTTTATCATTAGGCTGAATATTGAATAGGTCTGATAGAGACTGCTGAAAAGTCTTCTCTAGTTGTAAAGTCACAATGTTAAATATTGATTTGTGAGCTCTGTAGGGAGATTGTTTAGTATATTCAGAGGGCAGCTAAAACACCATTAGCACCCTTGGTTGCAGGATTATTTCAGCAATTCAAAACTGTTTACCTGTGATTTCCCCCTCAAGGACTGCCTTATCCAATCCCACACTAAAAGGAGTTCCACAATACCAACTAAATTAATGGAATATATACATGAAACAGCCACAAAGATGACTGTTTTTTTGACAATGCTCAACATCCATTGATCATTGACAGTGGTGGACACTGTTCCATAGTGGCTAAGGATTATCTGGATAACCACTTCTCAAATTGGGAGAAGCAGCTCTTGCCAACCAAGGCAAAACAATTTAAAAGTTCATCAGGGAATATGAAATCTATTGGGAAAATTATCAAAGAGATAATCATACCCCATATGAAAGGCAATATCCGACTCAACCCAGAGTTTGTTGTGCTTGAAGATGCCCACATACAAGGATTTGTACTGCAAACAGATTACCAGAGGATTTATGGAATTGATATTTACAATAGTGTGAACAGGAACATTACCATATATACAAACAAGTAAAAGAAATTTTCACCTGCCATATACCAAATGTCTACCCATGACCCTCTATAAGAATAACTGAATGAATTCAGAGAGGGCCAATTCAGTACCAGCCTCACCATTAAAAAAAATTAGTTTACTGAAAATGCTGAGGAAAAAAATACCAGAATTTGCCATTGGTGAAGAACCTTTGGGAAAAATCAGAGGACATGATATAGAATTATATCTAGATGTGGAAAGACCTTATCCATCCATTCTGAGAAGACCTCCATATCCAGAAAACCTGGAAACTAGGAAAGAAATTGAGAAACACATAAATGAACTCCTAGATATGGATGTCATCAGGAAGCTAGGACATAATGAAATAGTGGAAATCACCACACCTGGAATGATGTCAAATATAGGTTGTGTAGGGACTTCAGAGCCCTAAATAACTACAAAAAGCTGATAGGTACCCTATACCAAGGATATCCCATGCCATAGACAAACTGGCAAGAGCCAAATATATAACCAAGATTGATTGTATGAAAGGTTCCCCTCAGAATGGATTTAAGCCAAACTCCATGAAGCTACTAAGAATTATATACCATATGGGCATATATGAGTAAACCAGGATTCCATTTGGCATCAGAATTGCACCAGCCTATTTCCAAAATATGATGGATGCAATATTTCAAGAAGAAATATTGGAAGGCTGGATGGTGATATATATTTATGATATCATTATATCCTCAGAGAAATGGGAAGACCATGTGCAGGACATAGACAGAATCCTAAGTAAATGCACACCCATCAATCTGAAAATTTCACGTAAGAAGTGCAATTTTGACCAACAAGAACTACTGGCACTAGGACATAAAGTCTCAGGCCTTATTCTGGCCATAGAACATGTAAGGTGTGGATATGAAACTTTGATAAAATATCAAGTACTTTTCCTGTCCTCAAAATTTGTATAAGGTAAAATTATTTGAGAATAGTAAGGAATAGTATTTTTAAAGAGAAAACACACCAATTCTATTGTTTTTACCCTTTTCAAGTATAAAACAATAATATAATAAGAATTTATTGTTTTACCAACAATAAAGATTTATCCAAAAATACTCTACAAGAGATATTTAAGGCTACAAAAGAAATTTCTTCAAGAGAAATTTCAATTGGAATTAATTGAGAAAAGAACTGCAAGCAATTAATTAAAGAACAAAGTCTTTAAAAAGGTATTTAAAGAGAAAAAACACCCAAAAGTGACCAGAGTGAATTTTAAAACAAAGTGACAAAGTTAACAGTGATGAAAGATGCTTTAATTCACTTTTTGGGTGGGTCAGGGGTAAAAATGATTATAAGAGTTACAAAAAATGATTATAATTATTTTTTCACGTGATTAAAAGGTTCAAAATAATTAAAAAAAGGTGGTTGGAATCTCTTATTGATTTGTTTAACAGCATTTAAGCTAATTATAAAAGGAAAAGATTCTAACATGAAGAGAAAAGTGGTGCAAAGAAGACATTCTTTTATAGCCATCAATTTTCTTACTCCAAAAGTAACATTTACTCTTGTCAGTCGTGATAAACAGTCTGACAACAGAAAAGCCAATTATGGCATCATTGAACCCTGTTTTAGACCAAGAAAGGGCTAGTTTAAACCATTTTAGACCCTGAAATCAGCCATTACTATAGCAATACCTGGTCTAGAGCCTTCAAAACACATCATAATGTGTGTAAGAGTCATAAAAACCAGTTAAAACTTTTTTTACTAACATTGTTTTAACTTAAGGGTAGTTTTACCCTCTTGGCAGCAGTTAAAACTACCCTGGTTGGTATCAAAACCTCATCATCAATTGAGTCACAGACCCTGTGACTCAATTCCAGGCCAAAAGTAATAGACTTTTGCATGAATTTTGACATCTCATGCCAGTCAGCAAGGACTTTGGGGGTCTAGCTCCCCCTTAGAGCTAGAGTGTCTTTCCCTCCCCCCAGAATTAATGCTTCCAATTTATTTTTTTCTTTAATTCCTCATCAAGTAATACAATTATGATTTACATATGTAATTCAATTGAATTTTTAATTAAACATCTGTAATAATTGATACCTCATACGTAAATTAAAGCTCACTTATTTAATACATGTGCACATTTTGACATTTCAATTGAAAAATATTTCAGTTCCTCATAACTTCTAAACCAAACACAACACCTCCATTTTAACACAAAAATTGATGGTTAACACCACATGTGGTGTGAATTAAATTAAGGTTTCTGAGGATTTTCATACTTTTGTACAAAAAATACTAAAAACTTAATTTAAGCTTATTTAGAGTTGAGTAACAGAAATTTCATCCAGAGGTGACCCCACTTTATGATTTATGAGGAATCCAATGGTGTGATAATTTCTTTATGTTTACTTATTGGATAAAAAGCTATAATATATTTTATATCATGTTTTACCAAAAATATTTCAATTTCATAATTTTTATTAAAAATTCATTTTTACTTAATTTTTACAAGTAAAAATGTATTTTAATAATTGTAAATTTTATTGTAATTTTATTTTTGAATTATAATTAAATTTTGATTTTTAAATATAAATTTTTACTTATATTTCAATTCTTATTTTTATAATATAAATAAATTTATTTTATTTATATTTGTATCTTAATTTATCATTTGTGGTCTTTTGGGTATATGAAAATACCTCTAAGGCTCACAAAACAGAATAAAGTAGCAGCAGTCCTGCAAAAACAAGTATCAAAAAACATCAAAGAAATGCAATATTTCCTTGGGCTTGCTAGCTAATACAGAAGCCATATCAAAAGTTGGGATCACTTAACTAGTAGTCTATACAAAGTATGCCCAAAAGATGTAGTTTTTAGAATTACCAAGGAAAGGAGAGATGCATATGTGAGGATCAAAAATGAACTCACTAATGTCCCTGTCCTGATACTCCCTGACTTTGAATTACCATTCAAGTTGTACAAAGATGCATCTTGCAGTCAAAGATTGGGAACTGCCCTACACCAAAGACAAATTGTGGATGGTGAAGCAAGGGAAGGGGTAATATGCTACATCTCCAGACAACTGAAAGATTCAGAAGCTAGGTATGGAGCAACCCAAACTTAATGCTTATGCCTAGTCTAGGTCCTAGAAAAACTCCATTAATATCTGGAGGGTGCAGTCTTTGAGGTCTACACAAACTGCACAGCACTCAAGTATTTATTTGATATGAAGACTACTAATAGACACATTTTGAGGTGGAAAATAGCCATCCAAGAGCTCAGAGGTAACATGACCATCAGATCAAAAGAAGGCAAAAGCCAAACCAATGCAGATGGACTCAGTAGATGGCCATTGGATAATGTCAAGAGAAACCCAGCTTATGACCCTCAAGTAGAAGCCAAGATTCCTATCCATTTTGTGCAAATAGACAGGAAGAAAAACCTCATATTTTCTGAATGGGCACCAGAAAGGGGTACCTCAGACAGTGAAGACACTGAATCAGAAGGAACAGAAACTCCCACATTGGGGATATTTTCCTCAGAACTACACAATGAGCTCTTCAGTGCAGTAATGAAGACTTATTCCAAACACAAAAAGTGTGGAATACTGGTGCAACTCCTTCAACAGAAATACAGGAGCCCAGAATTGGAATCCCATTTAAAGGAACCTTGGTTGAGGGACTATAAGGATAAGAAATTTTCCTTATAGATGGACTACTCTATCACAGAGAGAAGTATACCAGTTCCCAAACAGTGGTAGACAGGGGCCACATATCCCTGATCCTGCAAGAATGTCATTACTGCCGCTATATGGGACACATGAGTGCAGACAGGACCAAGGAGAGGGTTACAAGCACAGGTTCGTCACCCAAATGGGAGAAAGTGTTGAGTGAATATATAATGCCCATGGGAAACCATTAATATGGACTGGGTCACAGGACTTGTCCCAGGAGGAAAAGAAAATTTTAATGCCTGCCTAGTCATAGATGATAAATATAGCAAAATTGCAAGGTGCTTAGCATGTCATAAGGAGGACACAGCAATTGATGCAGCTTTGTCGTTCTGGAATAAAATACTAGCCAAATGTGGAGTCCCAAAAATTATCATTATTGATAGGGACACAGAATTCACATCATAGTTATGGACCAACCTCTATGACATGCTGGGTAAAAAACTTGCATTTTCTACAGCTTACAATCCACAGACAGATGGCTTAGCTGAAAGGATGATCCAAACAATGGAGGACATCATTAAAAGGCTCTTTGCATATGGAATGGAACATAAGGACCATGAATGATATACCCATGGCTGGATTACACTTCTACCAACAGTCCAGCTGTCTTACAACACAAGCCAGAAGTCCAGCTGGCTTAAAAAACAAGCCACCACGCCACCACAGGGAAATCACCCTCACTGGTAGAAAAAGGGTGGAAACCCCTGTTACCTGTGGATCACCTAAAGAAAAATATTCTAACCATCCACCCCACAGCCAAGGATTTCCATGATATGTGGAAAAGAGCTTGTGAAACAGCTTCTAAGTTCATAGCTGAAGCTAAGGAATACAACAAGTAGAGGTATCACAAGACACATATGCAACCAGACTTCAAAGAAGTGGACCAGGTGATAGTGTCTACATTCAACTTCAAAAACCTCAAGGGACCAAAGAAAATGAGAGATTCATTTGTGGGGCCTTTCACTATCATAAAATTGATAGGGAAGAATGCAGTGGAGGTTACACTCAAAGAGGAATCCTCCAGGAAATTCCCAGTATTCCCAGTGAGTCTGGTCAAACCATACTTCCAGACAGAAAAGGAAAAGTTCCCCTCCAGAAAGAAGACTAACACTCCACCCAACATAATGGAAGTGGAAGAATCCCCTGGACTTGTGGAAAATATCATCAAGGCCAGGAGGATTAGACTGAATGGTAAAGACCAAAGACAATATTTGGTCAGATTTAAAAACCAGACAGTAGACAAAGACAAATTGTTGGCAGAGGATTCCATACCAGATGGGAACCTTCATCTGAGGAGACTCGGTGCCTCTAGGAGGACCGAAAAGTCTCATCAATGATGAGCTTTTTTGGAGGCAGGGTATGTCAGCCTGTGACTCAAACCCAGAGCACAATCATGACAGCCAAATACCATAAACCAATGATAAAGCCAAGATACCACCAACACGTGGAGCTGAGCCAGACCAGCTCAAAAGGTATCAAAATAAAGAGGAAACTCAGTGCTTTCCAAATAGACAATTATCATCATCATAGGACAAAGAATAACAAAGTTATTCCTGCTTAAACTTGTTGCTGAGCATAAACCTTTATCTTCACCTCATTGGAAATCCAGAAAAAGAGGCTTAACCCCAGAAAATGGGTATTAACATTGAAGCTCTAGGTAAGTTCTATCCAATGGTATTAGCCAAATTGAGCTAGCACCAAAACTACAGAAGCTATGGCCAAAATAAGGCCAAATAAGGGTGAATAAAATATTCACCTCTCATCTAACTTCTACAGTTTTAGTGTGAGATACTTAAAGTGGGGTCTTTTTGGAAAAAGCTCAACAAGAGATATCTGATTGTGCCATTCATTTCCCCATATCTCATATAGAACAAAATTTATGGAGCAAACAAGATCCATACAGATATTAAAAAGATCATATCTCTGAATAACAAAAATTGTACATGGCATAACCTTGGCATATTTAATGTTACCTATTACAAATGAGGCTCAATTGTGAGTATCATATCCAGAGCTACACAATGAACTAATTTTGAGCGCAATATCTCAAGAACTAACAAATTTATAGCATTTTAAGTTTAAAATCCCACAATTGGGCCAATTATCAGGTGTCAAACAAACAAAGAAGCGTGTTTATACTTAAATACCTCATAGTTCATTAATTACTGGGGTCCCGTACAGGTTCTGTACAGCATCCTACACCTCATACATGTCAGAAGAGAGCTGTGTGGTCCCCAGATGAATGTTTTCACCCTGTATTGGTGAAAACTGCCCAGATGTGGTTTCAAAGCCACATCTGAGCCAAATACAGAGTATACCAGCTTTGTGAAAGCCACAAGCCAGTACTCTGAAGTGAAAAGTCCTCACTTCATCCACATGAAATGGTCTAGAGGACGTTTTCATCCAATTTTAGGATGAAAAGGTACCTTTCTCTGCCCAAAAGCGGAATCCCCATCCTGCTCTTGAATTCCTATGTAGTACAACTGTCAAAAACAGTTATACTCTTGTAAATAATTGTTTCTAATTATAATTTTAATTATTGTAGACTTTATTATGGTAATCCAATTGATAAAGCTGCACCCAGGGCTTTCAACAGTGCTCACCACCACTAAAATATTTTAGTAATGCCCTTGTATTTTATTTAAAACCTTTTTTTCAGCATTATTATTTGTGTCACCGTCATATTTTAGGTTTTAAATACTGTCACTATCACCTCTTCATAGAATCAGCCTGACACTCATTGTTTGTGCTCTTCTTATATTTACTTTAATTAGCAATACCATTCCTATTACACTCTTAAGTGTATTCATGTAGGATGTGTCTATGAATCTGTTGATAATTGTAAGGTGTGGATATGAAACTTTGATTAAAAATCAAGTACTTTTCCTGTCCTCAAAATTTGTATAAGGTAAAAATCAATTAAAAATAGTATGAAATATTATTTTTAAGAGAAAACACGCCAATTTTATTGTTTATAACTTTATTAGTATAAAACGATAATATTATAAAAATTTATTGTTTTACCAACAATAAAAATTTATCCAAAAAATACTCTACAAGAGATATTTTAAGGCTACAAAAGAAATTTCTTCAAGAGCAATTTCAATTGGAATTAATTGAGCAAAGAACTGCAAGCAATTAATTAAAGAACAAAGTCTTTAAAAAAGAATATTAAAGAGAAAACACGCCCAAAAGTGACCAGAGTGAATTTGGAAACAAAGTGACAAAGTTAACAGTGATGAAAGATGCTTTAATTCACTTTTGGGGTGGTTCAGGGGTAAAAATGATTATAAGAGTTACAAACAATGATTATAATGATTTTTTCACGTGGTTAAAAGGATTAAAATGATTAAAAATTGGTGGTTGGAATCTTTGATTGATTGGTTTAACAGTGTTTAAACTAATTAATAAAAGGAAAAGATTCTAACATGAAGAGAAAAGTGGGGCAAAGAAGACATTCTTTTATAGCCATCAATTCTCTTACTCCAAAAGTAAAATTTACTCTTGTCAGTCGTGAAAAACAGTCTGACAACAGAAAAGCCAATTATGGCATCATTGAACCCTGGTTTAGACCAAAAAGGGCTGGTTTAAGCCATTTTTAGCCATTTTTAGCCATTTTAGACCCTTAAATCAGCCATTACTATAGCAATACCAGGCCTAGAGCCCTCAAAACACGTCAGAATGTGTTTCAGAGACGTAGAAACCAGTTAAAACTGTTTTTACTATTATGGTTTTATCTTAAGGGTAGTTTTACCCTCTTGGCAACAGCTAAAACTACCCCAGTTGGTATCAAAACCTCATCATCAATTGAGTCCACAGACCCTGTAACTCAATTCCAGGCCAAAAGTGATGAACTTTTGCGTGAATTTTGACATCCCACGCCTGTCAGCAAGGATTTTGGGGGTCTAGCTCCCCCTTAGAGCTGGAGTTCCTTTCCCCCCTCAAATTTAATCTTTCCAATTTATTTTTCCTTTAATTCCTCATCATGTATTATACTTATAATTTATATATGTAATTCAATTCAATTGTACAGTACAATACAGTAATAATTGACACCTCATATGTAAATCAAAGTTCACTTATGTAATACACGCGCACATTTTGAGATTTCAATTGAATTCAATTGAAAATACTTCAATTCCTCATAACTTCTAAACTAGACACAACACCTCAATTTTAACACAAAAATTGATGGTTAACACCACATGTGGTGTGATTTAAATTAAGGTTTTGAGGATTTTCAACTTTTGTATTGAAAATACTAAAAAACTTAATTTAAGCTTATTTAGAGTTGAGTTACAAGAATTTCACTCAGAGGTGACCCCACCTGATTTTTTATGAGGAATCCAATGGTGAAATAAATTTTATATGTTTATTTATTGGATAAAAAGTTATAATAAATTTTATTTAACTTTTTTCCAAATTTATTTATTTTTTCACAATTTTGTTAAAATTTCATTTTTACTTAATTTTTTCAAGTATAAATGTAATTTTATATTTACAAAATTTAATGTATTTTTATTTTTAAATTATAATTAATTTTTTATTTTTTAATATAATTTTATATTTATATTTTGATTTTTATTTTAATAATATAAATAAATTTATTTTATTTATATTAATATGTTATTTTTTATATTTGTGGTCTTTTGGGTATATGAAATTACCTCTAAGGCTCACATTCCCTCCCCCTAAAAAAGAATATTACTTTGTAATATTGGAGTTTCTAGTGTGTCTGAATCTTCTGAGGAGTTTGGTAGCTTCTGGTATATCTTTTTCTTCTAACCATTCATCTTCACAAGTTGGGTCACTGTACCTAACAAGGTATTCCCTTACTTTCTTGGTTCTTAATTTCCTTTCTTTAAGAACTTTGGTAATTTTCTTAGCACCAGATGTCTCAATAGGAGGTATAACTTGGGGAATCTTATTCCTCAAGGGAAATTTCTCAGCATCACTAGATTTATATGGCTTTATCAAGCTCACTGGAAATGTAGGGTGCTTATTGCTAAGTTCTTCAGATAACTCTACTTCAACAGCATTTTCTCCATGGAGGGCCTTAATCACAAAAGGTCCTGCAAAGGAGTCTTTCAACTTTTTACATCCTTTGATGTTATTGAAGTTAGTGGTGGATACAAGAACTAGGTCCCCCACTTTGAAATCTGGAGTTGCATGAGATTTATCCCATTTGTCTTTAGCATATGCAAAAGAGTCCTCCATGCATCTCACTGCATGCTTTCTAGCTTTGTCTAGCATTCCTTTGAAGCTAGCAGCTGTGGGATGTATTTCAATTAAGTCTTTCCTCAAGGAATCTTGGGGTAACTTGGGGTTCCATCCTTTTTCTAGAACAGCAGGAGTCTGATTGGTACTAGCATGGATTGATGTTTTATATGCTAATTCCAGTGCTGGTAACAGAGTACACCAATCATGGGTAAATCCATCACAATCTTTGAATTCAAGGCCATATGCACAAAATCTTCTCACCATGTCCTCTAAGGTTTGGATCATTCTTTCAGCCAGGCCATGAGTTTGTGGGTGGTAGGCTGTAGAGAAAGACAGTTTAGTGCCAAATAATTGGTGAAGATTTGTCCATAGAGCTGAAGTGAATTTGGGATCTCTATCACTGATGATATTTGTAAATATCCCAGTCCATGACACTACTCTATTCCATATCAGAAGAGCTGTATCCATGGCTGTATCATCTTTGTGACATGGTAAAAAGATTGGAGTTTTACTGAATCTGTCCACAATTACTAGGCAAGCATTATAGCTCCTGTCACCTCCTGGTGGTAGGCCAGTTACCCAATCCATATGGACAATTTCCCAAGGTCTGTTTGGTTCTTGGATTTTCATCATATTTCCAAGTCTTTTGCCAGTGGATTTATTTGCCTTTTGGCATCTGTCACAGGTTTTGCAATATTCTGCAACATCTTTTTGCCACATTGGCCACCATATGCAGGTCTTTACTTTCTCTCTTGTTCTGTCCTCAGAAAGATGTCCTGAAAATGGACTATCATGGCATTCTTTCAGTACAAGATTGATTAATGACCTGTCTACAACTGTCATGAAACATGTGTGCTTGGTTCTGTGGTAAATTATACCATCCAGTAGGTGAAATCTCCCTTCATTATAAGATTTTCTCCATACTTCATCCAAGGCATGTATTAGAGAGTTGTCTTTACAGTCTTTGTTAAGTAATTGGCATAAGATGCTACAATTCTTATCTTGAGTGTAACTATTTCTGACTTCTTCAAAGAAGGTGGTGTTCAAGTCTGTAACACTTATTCCTTCTATTGGAATTTGTGGTGAGGCTTCTTCTGGAACATAAGCAGGATTATCAATGTTATTTGGTAATGGCCATCTGCTTAGTCCATCTGCATTCTTATGAATATTCCCATCTTTATGAACAATAGTCATATTGCCTCTGTATTCTTGTATGGCTATTTGCCATCTGAGCATGTGTCTGTTAGGAGTTTTCATGTTCAAAAGTGATTTCACAGCTGTACAATCTGTTATTACTTCAAAAACACATCCCTCTAAGAAATAGTTCAATTTCTCCAAGGCCCAGACAAGGCATAGACATTCCATTTGACTTGCTCCATATCTGGCTTCAGTTGGTTTGATTTGCCTGGATATGAAACATATTGGTCCTTCTACAGGTTTGTCATTTATGATCTGAACTTGGTGAAGTGCAGCACCTAGTCCATCCCCTGATGCATCAATATACAGTTTGAAAGGTAATTTAAAGTCTGGCATCAGTAAGAGTGGAGCAGTGGTCAATGCTTCTCTTAGAGATTCAAAAGCTTTGACTCTGTCAACAGTCATCTCAAATACTGTGTCTTTGTCACACAACTTATAAAGTGGTCTTGCTATGGATGCAAAGTCTTTAATGTGTTGCCTGTAATATCCTGCAAAACCCAAGAATGACTGAATTTCCTTCTTATTCTGAGGCATGGGTTTTAACAATACTGCTGCAACTTTGTTTTTATCAATTCCAAGGGACAAACCAGATACAACATGTCCTAGTGCCTTAAGTTCTTTAAATCCAAAATGACATTTCTTCAAGGAGATTTTCATGTTTACTGATTGGATTTTTGTCAAAACTCTTGATAATCTGTACATGTGTTCTCCCCAAGTCTTTGAACAGATAATAATGTCATCAATGTAAATGATTAACCATCCCTCTGAGAGTTCTTCAGGGAAGATTTCATTCATCATTCTTTGGAAGTGTGAAGGTGCATTTTTGATACCAAAGGGCATCCTTAAGTATTCATACACTCCACAATGAACAATAATTCTCAAGTATTTTCTTGCTCTTGGTGTTACCACATTTTGATGGAATCCTTTAAAGGCATCCATAGTGGTTATATACACTGCTTGAGATATTTGAGTAAGGTCAATTTGGATTTTTGGTATTGGGTATCTGTCTGGAACAGTGTAAGTGTTCAGAGCTCTAAAGTCCCCAACCATTCTGGATTTTCCATTATGCCACGCCACTATGACTGGTGTAGTTATTTCTACTTCCTCATTGTGGCCTACTTTTCTTATTACACCAAGGTCTAGAAGTTCTTTGATATGAATTTCTAGAGCTTCTCTTGATTTTGGACTTGCTGGATAAGCAGGTCTTCTTAAGAGTGGTGGATAAGGTCTCTCAATGTTAAGAATGATGTCAATTTCATGACCAATAATTGCTCCCAGAGGTTCTTTGTCTGTAGCAAATGCTCCTCTGTGGTCATACAAAAGGGAAGAAAGTTCATTTTCTTGCTTATCAGTCAGATGAAGGCTTATTTCAGCCTCATTTAACTGTTCAGACTTGAATTTCTCTAACTCTAAGTTGACTGGTGATACTTTGTTTACTGTAATTTGTCTTTTGAAGGGTAAAAAGGCAAATTTCTGGCGCTTATTGTCTCCAATTGTAAAGTATCTGTCTTTGTTATTATGTAAATCTATCCCATACATGATTAAATAGTCATTTCCCAATATAAAATGGGTACTAGAGCAATTTTCCATAACAACAAATTCAACTGTGATCCTTAAATTCCCATTTATGTGTGGGAATATGACATTGGTCTCAAAGATTCCTAATGCTTTCATTGGGTTACTTGCACTGTTGAATTTTATACCATCAATTGGTAACAATTGGTCTTCAAAATTTGGTACACAAGTCTTAAGAAAAGATTTTCCAACACAAGAGCAGAAGGCTCCTGGGTCAAGCAAAAGTTTGGTGGGTTTGTTGTCAATCACCACTTCTGTTATACAGGAGTTACCAGCTGTATAACCTTTTCCTCTGTTTGGTTTTGTCTTCATAAGTTGTGCATCTTGAACTTTTGATAAATCAACTTGACCATTGCTCAATTGTGGTAAGTGGGAATAAGATTCCATGATGTCAAAGGTGGCATTGATATTTTCTATATCTTTTGAAGATTCAGAGAATATGGATGACTTATCATCTGAATTGTCTTCAATTATGTCTTCTTTTTCAACATCTGGTTCTTTTTCAATGTCAATTTCATTGATTTTCCCCCTTTTTGGACATGTATTGGCTAAATGGGTGGTGCTTTGGCAAATATGGCATTTTCTGACTGTATCTGCAGATTTATATTTAATATTACTAGAATTTTCTTTGGGGTTTTTGTCCACAGAATCTTTCCAAGGTGTATTAAACCTTGTTTTAAGATTCACCCTACTAGAACCAATTTTGGTTCTGGTGGTTACTTCTTCTAGTATATTGATAATATCCTCTGCTGAAGATTGTTCAGTAGTCCTGCTTTTGACAGCATGCTCTAAGTCACCTCCACATTGTCTCAGAATTTTTCTATGGATCATAAATTCTGACATGTCAGGATATAATGCTGTTAATCTGTCCTTTTGTTGGCAAAACCATGGTAAAGCTTTGTCTTTATCAGCATTAAATTTGGCAGATTCAAAGGCTGTTTCAACTTTAAACCTCCAAGCATCATTTGCCCATTTGTTGATGATTTGGGTTTTCCACCAAGTCCAACTCTGGTGTCCATGTGCTTGTCTTATTTTGATGTACCATCTGTGGGCTGATCTGGTAAACAAGGTGTTAAACCTGGCTGTTACCAATCTGTCTGGTAATTCAAAATCTTCTTTGATCATGTCAATACCTCTAATGAATTCCATATGGTCATACTCTCCTTCACCACTGAAGTGAGGCCATTCTTTAAGTTTTGGAACTTCTTTCAAGAGTGCTTGGCCCATTGATGGTTCCAAGTTATGAAAAGAAGTGGATAATTCATTTTTTAATTGTGAATTATCAGGATCCAATACTTGTGGATTTGGAATTCTTGTGCCCTCATTTTGATTTAGAGGTGTAGACATTCTTGGTAAGGTGTTCAGTATTTGTTCAATGTCATTCATTTTACTGTTGCTACACCTTTGGGAATTTCTGTATTCATGTTGGAACCTTTGTATTAAATTTATTACTTCAATTTTATACATGTCTTCCTTATGTGTCAGTTCTTGCCATAACTCTGTCTGTCTTGTATTATCAGCAGTGACTTGATTCAATTTCATTGATAATTTTGATACTTCTTCTTGTGAAGCATCAAAACACTTTTTCAAGGCAATGGTATATGTCTTTACTTCAGTAAATGAATTTGAAATGTCATCAAGGACTTTCTTGTTATCTGTTTTGATAATATTTATGGCTTGTTTAATTCTTGTTTCAATCATGTCATCAATATTGAATTTAGAGTATTTATCTGTTAATTCTTTAATAATGGCAGATTTTTCATTTATTTTAATGTTAGAAGAATTATCATTATTGGAATTTTTAATTGTTCTCAAAACTTTTTCAAAACACATAAGTGTTTCATTAATTTGGCACAGACTCAGGCTGTTTGTTTTAATGTTGTTACAAATGGTGTCATTTTTATCAGAAAGATGTTTTTTCACGTCATTTATAGCATTATACAACTCTGGGATGGAATCAAATATGTCAGAAATCATTTCTGGAACCTTAATCTGGCTTCCTCCTTCTTCTGTAATTCCATCATGGTTCTGGCCATCTGAAATACATTTTCCATGGCATCCTGCTGAATCTTTGGGATTCTGTAGCCCTGGCTGTAAGGTTTTGGGGCTGGTGCTTTCCCTTTGCCCTTGTTTGGAGTTTGTGGCTGCTTTTTCACGTTGGAATTGCTGCTGCTGGCCACTGGGGCTGTTTTTGGCACTGGTTTGGCTGGTGGAGGGTTGTTTTTCCTCCATTCTAGTGTCAAAAGCATCATGTTTTTCTTCTCCATCAATGGATGCCATCCATTGAGCAATTTGCAAGTGTTGGGATGGCCCAAGAATTTTCTTACTGTCAGGTAAGAATTCATGCAATTCTTCCACAGGTCTGCAAGGATCTGGTACTCCTTGAATTGGAGTGCATTGTTGTATGCACTGTGGCTGGCTTTGTATATGTCCACAGAGGCTTGTTGTGGCGGTGTCAGCTCTTTTTGAAGGTAAAATGGTATTATCAGCTTCAGAATGACCCATTTTAGTTGTTTGGAAGTCATCAACTGACCCTTTTCCTTCTGTACCTGGTTGGCCTCTGCCATAATCACGTCTATTACCTTTTTGGGAGCTGCTTGAGGGGTTGTAGCTGGCTCCTGACCTGGTTGAAGGCATAATTATGGTTAAAAAAGGCTTAAAATAGTATTTTTACGTCAAAAACTTACTATTGGCCAAATTTTTGGCTTTCTGAAGTGTATTACTTATATCCAAGTTAATTAATTCAGAGGATATTGGTTCAGGTTGATTATTTTGAGTCACAATAACAGTACTATTATGATCAGAATTAACAGTACTGGCAGGGATAATGCTGGTTACTGTTGAGGCTGTTTCAATGTTTTCTTGTCTTACCACGTTGTCAGACACTAAAATTAATGAAAAAGCCAATTAATTAAGTAAAAAAAAGGTTATTTCAAAAAAGAAATAAAAATATAAGCCTCACTTATAATATGAAAAAAATTATTTTTTAAGGATTTTTTTGGATTATAAGTATTTTTTATATGTTTTTAAATTTTTCAATATAAGAAAAAAGATTTAAAAAGAGTAAAAAAAATATGTCACAGGTAAAATATCACGGCTGGGCCCCCAAATGTAAGGTGTGGATATGAAACTTTGATTAAAAATCAAGTACTTTTCCTGTCCTCAAAATTTGTATAAGGTAAAAATCAATTAAAAATAGTATGAAATATTATTTTTAAGAGAAAACACGCCAATTTTATTGTTTATAACTTTATTAGTATAAAACGATAATATTATAAAAATTTATTGTTTTACCAACAATAAAAATTTATCCAAAAAATACTCTACAAGAGATATTTTAAGGCTACAAAAGAAATTTCTTCAAGAGCAATTTCAATTGGAATTAATTGAGCAAAGAACTGCAAGCAATTAATTAAAGAACAAAGTCTTTAAAAAAGAATATTAAAGAGAAAACACGCCCAAAAGTGACCAGAGTGAATTTGGAAACAAAGTGACAAAGTTAACAGTGATGAAAGATGCTTTAATTCACTTTTGGGGTGGTTCAGGGGTAAAAATGATTATAAGAGTTACAAACAATGATTATAATGATTTTTTCACGTGGTTAAAAGGATTAAAATGATTAAAAATTGGTGGTTGGAATCTTTGATTGATTGGTTTAACAGTGTTTAAACTAATTAATAAAAGGAAAAGATTCTAACATGAAGAGAAAAGTGGGGCAAAGAAGACATTCTTTTATAGCCATCAATTCTCTTACTCCAAAAGTAAAATTTACTCTTGTCAGTCGTGAAAAACAGTCTGACAACAGAAAAGCCAATTATGGCATCATTGAACCCTGGTTTAGACCAAAAAGGGCTGGTTTAAGCCATTTTTAGCCATTTTAGACCCTTAAATCAGCCATTACTATAGCAATACCAGGCCTAGAGCCCTCAAAACACGTCAGAATGTGTTTCAGAGACGTAGAAACCAGTTAAAACTGTTTTTACTATGATGGTTTTATCTTAAGGGTAGTTTTACCCTCTTGGCAACAGCTAAAACTACCCCAGTTGGTATCAAAACCTCATCATCAATTGAGTCCACAGACCCTGTAACTCAATTCCAGGCCAAAAGTGATGAACTTTTGCGTGAATTTTGACATCCCACGCCTGTCAGCAAGGATTTTGGGGGTCTAGCTCCCCCTTAGAGCTGGAGTTCCTTTCCCCCCTCAAATTTAATCTTTCCAATTTATTTTTCCTTTAATTCCTCATCATGTATTATACTTATAATTTATATATGTAATTCAATTCAATTGTACAGTACAATACAGTAATAATTGACACCTCATATGTAAATCAAAGTTCACTTATGTAATACACGCGCACATTTTGACATTTCAATTGAATTCAATTGAAAATACTTTAATTCCTCATAACTTCTAAACTAAACACAACACCTCAATTTTAACACAAAAATTGATGGTTAACACCACATGTGGTGTGAATTAAATTAAGGTTTTGAGGATTTTCAACTTTTGTATTGAAAATACTAAAAAACTTAATTTAAGCTTATTTAGAGTTGAGTTACAAGAATTTCACTCAGAGGTGACCCCACCTGATTTTTTATGAGGAATCCAATGGTGAAATAAATTTTATATGTTTATTTATTGGATAAAAAGTTATAATAAATTTTATTTAACTTTTTTCCAAATTTATTTATTTTTTCACAATTTTGTTAAAATTTCATTTTTACTTAATTTTTTCAAGTATAAATGTAATTTTATATTTACAAAATTTAATGTATTTTTATTTTTAAATTATAATTAATTTTTTATTTTTTAATATAATTTTATATTTATATTTTGATTTTTATTTTAATAATATAAATAAATTTATTTTATTTATATTAATATGTTATTTTTTATATTTGTGGTCTTTTGGGTATATGAAATTACCTCTAAGGCTCACAATAATATTACTATTAATCAACAGTACTATGACTGTTCTTATGAAATATAATAATAAGAATTGCTATAACCACAATGAAATAATTAAATAATAAATTGTTTCTTTTACAGCTTATACACTACTAGTGATTATAACAGTAAGCAGTAATTGTCTACTAGAATCAATTGCACGAAGTATTGAATAATGAAACTTCTTTATTAAAAAAAGAAAGTTATTTTAATATATAATTATCCTATATAAGAATAATTATAAATATAATTCTTGAAGAAAACAATTACTAGAGAAAAAATTTAAGAATTAAGATAAGTCACTCACTAATACTCCAAAGAACTTATCAAAGAAAAAAGTAGAGAAATTTGATGGATAATTGTGGATTTAGAGGATCAGAAATTGATATTTAACAGTATTACAACAATATATAGCTGATTTCTATTAATTCACACATTTCTGATGGATTCTGAAAGAACAAAACACTTAAGAAAGGTTTTAACTAATACTTACTTGTTGGTAATAAAGGTATAATAGAATAATGTGATGATTTGGAAAAAACAGCAAGAGGAGGCCTCTTTTAAGTCAAAAACAGCTCACAGAGGTGTTGCATGGAGAAAACTGAAAATCCAGTGAGCTACAAAACAATAAGCCCTTTTGGATTATTGATTGCATCATCTGTTGTCACATAAGGTTATCATAATTACTTGATTGTTGTTTTACATGACTACCAACCCATTTATGGTTAAGAATAAAAGGAGTAACAACTGTAAATCTTCTTTTATTCTAAAATAACCATTGATTTATCAAAGCTATTCATTTTATTGGAAATTTAATCACAGAATGTATTTTCTGTGAATTTTTAAAGATTCAGTATTTCACTTGGAATCTTAAAAAATAGACAGTAAGTAAAGCTTTGAATTTTACTTATAAAAGTACAAATATTTTTGGTTTTTATATGTTTTATACAGTTCGTAATTTGTACTGAAAGTTTCAGAAAGATTAATTAATAATTGTATTTTTAATGAATTTTTGATGTGTTTACCTGATTTCTACGTAGAATTGCAAATAGCACTATATGGCTGGTTTCTATGAGATAAATCATTGGATAATAGTCCAAAAAGGGTTTTGATTACTCCTTTGGTGTTTATCCATGGAGATTCATTAAGAATTTACATGGTTACAGGAGTCTAAGCTGCTCTTTACCTCCTTGGCACATGAAAATAGCAGCTTATTTGCTATTTTCTTATGATATAATGAATTTTTGACTTTGTAACCAAGTTCCCAAAAGGTTTCAGTTTGTTAATTTGGCCAAGATCAGCCATGGATCCAGGCTTCAGAGCTGTCCATCCCTCAGAGGCTTCAGAAGTTGGGTACCCTGACTCTCTTTGATATCTTTTGTCCCCCTTGACTATTTGTTTACATCAAAATTGAAATTCAGGCTTAAAGTGAGATATCCACTATGGGTGTACCAAATGTGTATGTAGGAATACCATGATTTGAAGATCCACAAACATGCATAACAATATTCTTAATGTATATGTAATATGGTATTTCTCATATTCCCATTATTTTGGCATGAAATTCAGAAAATCAAAAGTTTTCACAGATCTTTTATGTGGTGTTCATGATGTGGTATTGAAGTATTTTCCATATTACCACCTCAAAGATTTAATTTAAGATTCTTGACCCTATGGAGCTACACTAGGTGAAATTTGGTGTAGAATCCAAATCTGGCCTTAAATCCATGGATATACATACTCAATAAATGGTTATTCATCTTTTCTGAAATCAAAAATGGAGAAATTTTGAATATATGCATTACTTATGGGTTATACATAGTTCAGAATTTATTTTTAAGATAATTGTGGCCTATTTGGGTATGTAAAATATACCTCAAGGCTCACATTCCCTCTTACCAACAAACAAAAATGTACTACAATTTTATTAATGGTATGAAGGATAAAAAGGCCCCAAAGGGGGTTCATGTCCACTGTCCAAGCTCTTTATATTACTAATATCAAGTAATTGAAAGCACTTTTTAGACATATTCAGGCTTGTGGCCTTCTTTCATTTCTAAATCTTCTTAAGAGTTTATCTGAGGCAGGTGTTTTTGATTCTGCTATCCATTCATCTTCATGTAATGGATTTCTATATCTGACAAGATATTCTCCCTAATTTTTACCCCCAAGTCTCCTTTCTTTAATGACTTTCCTTATCTTTTTGTCTTCACTCTGTTCCACTGGTGGTACAGTCAAAGGAGTTGGGTTCCTTAAGGGAAACAATTCTTTGTCAGCTGTTTGATAAGGTTTTATCAAGCTTACTGAAAAGGTGGGGTGTTTATTTTCTAATTCATCACTCAATTCCACTTGAACTGCATTGGTTCTATGTAAGGCAACAATGAAAAAAGGTCCCAAATAGGAATCTTTAAGTTTCTTTGGGCCTTTGATATTATTAAAATTCAAGGTTGAAACTAGAACTAAGTCCTGTACTTTGAGGTCTGGTACTTTGTCACACGTGTCCCACTTTTGTTTTGCATAGTCAAAAGCATCATTCATACTCTGTTTTTCATGATGTTTCACTTTGTCAAGCATTATCTTGAAGCTGGAAGCTGTAGGATGAATGTCAATCAAGTCTTTCCTCAGTGTGTCTTCTGGGAGTCTTGCATTCCATCCTTTTTCTAACATGGCAGGAGTTTGGCCTGTAGAAGAATAGACTGATCTCTTATATGCCAGCTCCACTGCAGGTATTAGTGTAGGGTGTGGATATGAAACTTTGATTGAAAATAAAGTACTTTTCCTGTCCTCAAAATTTGTATAAGGTAAAAATCAATTATGAATAGTAAGAAATATTATTTTTAAGAGAAAACACGCCAAACCTATTGTTTATAACTTTATTAGTATAAAACAATAATATTATAAAGATTTATTGTTTTACCAACAATAAAAATTTATCCAAAAAATACTCTACAAGAGATATTTTAAGGCTACAAAAGAAATTTCTTCAAGAGCAATTTCAATTGGAATTAATTGAGCAAAGAACTGCAAGCAATTAATTAAAGAACAAAGTCTTTAAGAAGAATATTAAAGAGAAAACACGCCCAAAAGTGACCAGAGTGAATTTGGAAACAAAGTGACAAAGTTTACAGTGATGAAAAATGCTTTAATTCACTTTTGGGGTGGTTCAGGGGTAAAAATGATTATAAGAGTTACAAACAATGATTATAATGATTTTTTTTCACGTGGGTTAAAGTTTTAAAATGATTTAATAAATGTGGTTGTAATCTCTTATTGATTTGTTTAACAATGTTTAAACTAATTATAGACGGAAAAGATTCTAACATGAAGAGAAAAGTGGGCAAAGAAGACATTCTTTTATAGCCATCAATTCTCTTACTCCCAAAGTAAAATTTACTCTTGTCAATCGTGAAAAACAGTCTGACAACAGAAAAGCCAATTATGGCATCATTGAGCCCTGGTTTAGACCAAAAAGGCCTGGTTTAAGCCATTTTTAGCCATTTTGGACCCTTAAATCAGCCATTACTATAGCAATACCAGGCCTAGAGCCTTCAAAACACGTCAGAATGTGTGTAAGAGACGTAGAAACCAGTTGAAACTGTTTTTACAATGATTGTTTTATCTTAAGGGTAGTTTTACCCTCTTGGCAACAGCTAAAACGACCCCAGTTGGTATCAAAACCTCATCATCAATTGAGTCCACAGACCCTGTAGCTCAATTCCAGGCCAAAATTGATGAACGTTTGAGTGAATTTTTACACCACACGCCTGTCAGCACGGATTTCGGGGGCTTAGCTCCCCCTTAGAGCTGGAGTTCCTTTTCCCCCCCAAATTTAATCTTTCCAATTTATTTTTCCTTTAATTCCTCATCATGTATTATACTTATAATTTACATATGTAATTCAATTGAATTATACAGTACAATACAATAATAATTGATACCTCATATGTAAATCAAAGTTCACTTATGTAATACACGCACACATTTTGACATTTCAATTGAATTCAATTGAAAATACTTCAATTCCTCATAACTTCTAAACTAAAAACAACACCTCAATTTTAACACAAAAATTGATGGGTAACACCACATGTGGTGTGAATTAAATTAAATTTTTTAGTATTTTCAACTTTTGTATTGAAAATACTAAAAACTTAATTTAAGCTTATTTAGAGTTGAGTTACAAGAATTTCACTCAGAGGTGACCCCACCTGATTTTTTATGAGGAATCCAATGGTGAAATAATTTTTATATGTTTATTTATTGGATAAAAATTTATAATAATTTTTATTCAACTTTTTTTCCAAATTTATTTATTTTTTTACAATTTTGTTAAAATTTCATTTTTACTTAATTTTTTCAAGTATAAATGTAATTTTATAATTCCAAAATTTAATGTAATTTTATTTTTAAATTGTAATTAAATTTTTTATTTTGAATATAATTTTATATTCATATTTTTATTTTTATTTTAATAATATAAATAAAGTTATTTTATTTATATTTATATGTTAATTTTGTATTTGTGGTCTTTTGGGTGTATGAAATTACCTCTAACGCTCATAATTAGAGTGTACCAGTCATGTATAAAGCAATCTGAATCTTTAAACTCTAACCAGTAAACACAGAATCTCCTGATCATTCCCTCTAAATTTTGAATCATTCTCTCTGCTAGTCCATCTGTTTGAGGGTTATATGCTGTTGAGAATGATAACCTAGTCCAAACAATCTGTGAAGATTGGTCCAAAGTGCAGATGTGAAGTTGGGATCTCTGTCACCTATGATATTCTCAAAGAATCCTGTATGGGAGATGCCTCTACTCCATAGAAGACAAGCTGTATCCATACCAGTGTCATCTTTATGACATGGTAGGAATATGGAAGTTTTCTATATCTGTCTGCAATTACTAAACAAGAATTACAACTTTTGTCACCACTTGGAGGAAGTGCTGTGACCCAATCAATGTGAATAACTTCCCAAGGGGATTTTGGTTCTTGAATATGAATCATCAATCCAAATTTCTTTCCTGTACTCCTGTTCGCGTTTTGGCATCTATCACAGGTATGGCAATACTAAATGTTTTCTTTTCTCCACGATGGCCACCATGCACAGTTCTTCACTTTTTCAAGTGTCCTGTCTTCTGACAGGTGTCCAGAGTAGATGCTATCATGGCATTCATGAAGAATGGTATTGACACAAAATCTGCTACACAATTTCATTACACAAGAATGTTTGGTTATGTGGTGAATTATCCCATCAAACAGGTGAAATCTTCATTCAGATTAGGAATTCTTCCAAACTTCATCCAGTGCATTGACTAAAGATGTATCTTTGCAGTCTTTGTCTAATAAGGAAGTAGAAATATGGAAATTCCTGTCTTTCTTATAAGATTCTCTGACTTATTCAAAGAATTCAGTCCCAATATCAGTTATGCTGATTCCTTCAATTGCAATCTGTGGTTCTGCCTCCAACGGCACATAAGCTGGCTTATCAGGAGTATTGGCTAATGCCCACCTACTAAGTCAATCAGCATTCTTGTGAATGCTTCCTGCTTTATGAACCATAGTCATGTTACCTCTATATTCTTGAATGGCTATTTTCCATCTAAACATATGTCTGCTGGGAGCTTTCATGTTAAGAAGTGATTTCACAGCATTACAGGAAGTTATTACTTCAAAAACACTCCCATCAAGATAATATTATAATTTCTTGAGTGGCCAAACCAAACATAAGAACTCCATGTGGCTTGCACCATATCTGGCTTCTTTTGGTTTGATTTGTCTTGAGATGTAACAAACTGGTCCCTCTGTAGTTTTGTCATCAATAATTTGAACCTGATGTAGGGCTGCCCTTAATCAATCTCCACATTCATCAATGTACAATTTAAAAGGTATTTTCCAGTCAGGCATGAGTAGTAAAGGTGCTTCTATAAGAGCTTTCCTTATCCTCTCATAAGCTTCAATTCTTTCTTGTGTCAGCTCAAATACTGTCTGTTGATCACAGATTCTATAAAGTGACTTGGCTATAATTGCAAAGTCTTTCAGGTGTTGCTTGTAATAGCTGGCAAAGCCAAGAAAAGACATAATTTCTTTCTTCTGCTGGGTTATTGGCTTAAGTAATACTTCTGCCACTTTATTTTTGTCAATACCCAAGCTTAAACCAGAAACAATACGTCCTAAAGCTTTAAGTTCTTCAAAGAAAAAATTACATTTCATGAGTGAAATATTCATATTCACTCCTGTACCTTTGTCAAGTACTCTTGCAATTCTTTCAAGGTGCAAAGACCATGAGTCAGAACATATGATAATATCATCAATATAAATGATAAGCCATCTTTCAGATAATTCTGTGGGGAATATAGTATTCATCATTTTTTGATAATGAGATGGTAAATTTTTAACGTCAAATGGCATTCTAAGATACTCATAGGTACCATAGTGAGTGATAATTCAAAGTAATTTCCAAGTTTTGGGCCTCAAAACATTTTGATAAAAGCCTTTTAATGCACCCATTGATGTTATATATTTGGCTTTAGATGATTGGGTCAAGGTTTCTTGAGTTCTAGGAACTGGATACCTATCTGGAACTTTGTAAGTATTCAATGTCTAAAATCTGAAACCATCCTTGATTTATCATTATGCAAAGGAATAATGAAAGGTGTCGTTAGTTTAACTTCTTCATTATGGCCTACTTTTCTTAGTACACCAAGTTGGATCAACTCTGGGATATGTTTTTCCAAGGCTTCTCTAGCTCTGTGACTGGCTGGATAAGCTGGTCCTCTAAGTACTGGAGGGTATGGTCTGTCAATATCAAGAGTAACATCAACTTCATGCCCTTTAATAGCGCCTAATAGTTCATTATCAGAAGCAAAGGCATTCTTATATGTGTATAATACATCAATAAGATCATGCCTCATTTTGGGGGATAATGATGGATTAATTTGTGCTTCAGCAAGCTTATTAGCCACAAGTCTTTCCTTATAAGTATCTGTAACAGAAGATATTATATATATTTGCTTTGGAATATTGGAAAAAGCAAATTTTTGTCTTTTATTTTCTCCAATTGTGAAATAACTGTCTTTATGGTCATTGATGTCAATACCACAAATATTCAAGTAATAATTTCCAAGAATGATGTTCTGAGATGTGCAATTTTTCATTACTACTATCTCTGTTTTCATTCTTACACTTCCTTCTGGATGTGGGAATACAAGATTAGTGTCCAATATGCCCAAAGGGTACATATTATTACTGGCACTACTAAATTGTACACCCTCTATTGGTAATAGATGGCTGTTCCATCAAGGGAGTATGGCTTGAAGATAATCTTTGCCTACACAAGTAAAAAATGCCCCTGTATCCAAATTGACTCTGGCTTCAATATCATTCATCAGAATTGTTGTGATACAAGATGCTCCATAAGTGTATCCTTTACCTCCAGCAGGTTTGATTTTACAAATTCTGGCATCCTGGATATTGATCAGGTTATTACAATCCTCACTGTACTTGGGCAAGTGAGTATGGACTTCTGTGACCTCAAAGAAAGCTGTAATGTTTTCAATAGGATAGTCCTCTACTGGTGTATCCTCAGAGACTGCAGAATCTAGGTCAGATTCTTCTTTCTCTTAAGTAAACTGAACTTCTTCAATTACTTGAACTTCATTAATCTTTGTCTTTTTGGTGCAAGTGTTGTCCAAATTTGAAGTGCTCCCACATTTATGACACTTCAAGACAGGTCTTTCAGGCCTCTTATCTTCTCTGGAAGCTCTAGAGACTATTTTGGATTCCATAGGGACTCTAGTCCAGGCTTACCAATTCTTGTTCTAGTAATGATATCTTCCATGGAATTGATTTAATCTTCTTTTGAACAGGGTTCTACAAATCTGCACTTGATAGCATGTTCTAGTTCTCTTCCACATTTTCTTAATATTTTCATATTAATCATAGAGTCAGACATATCTGGGTGTAAGGCAGATAATCTGTCTTTCTGTTTGAGGAACCAAGTAAGTGGTTTATCCTTCTCTGAGTTGAAAATGGCACTTTCAAAAGCATTTTCCATTTTAAATTTCCAAGAATTGTTAGCCCATTTGGTGATTATTTCACGTTTCCACCAAGGCTAATCATGTTTACCATGATCTAGTCTCATCTTGTATTACCATTTCTTTGCAGTTCTGGTAAACAAAGAGTGTAGCTTGCCCACTATTATTTCATCAGGTATGTGAAAATTCTCTTGCAGCATATCAATCTTTCTGATGAACTCAATATTATTCTACTCTCCTTCACCAGAGAATGTTTGCCATTCTTCCAGTTTGGGAATATCTTTTGCACAGATAGTATTTCCTCCTAAAAATGGGTTCAAACTTCCTCTAACAAAAAGGTTTTCTTCAGTCAAAGGTGTAGAATTTCTTGGCATATGTGGTGTCAGCCTGTGACTCAAAACAGAGCACTAGCATGACATCCAACATACCATAAATAATGGTATGACAAGTATTGAACAAACATAGTCAATACAGGTAATAATTAAGAGAAAACAATCCTCTTACATTAAACACCAACCTTATCCAAACAGAATAAGGAAACCTAGAGGAAAATAAATAAGTCAAAACCCTTATTTTCACCTCTCATATAACTTATGCATATTTAAGTTATCCTATACCAAAATGGTATTTTTCTTAAAGCTCACATAAAGAGCTACACAATGATATCATCCATGTTGTTGTAACACCACTACAACTGGAGATACCATATAACCTCATTTTCAAAACCAAGTCCCCTTGAAAGTCAAAGAGGGCTTGTACAAAACTGTACAAAAGTATAACCAAATTAAAGATCTCAACAAGAGCTTTAATTTGAGATACCTTAGACCTCTGTATCTCTTAAATTGACTGAGGGATCTTGGTTCAAAGGTTTAATAACCAAAATACAGATATTCTGAAAATAAGAAAATAAACAAACCCCTGTATCTTTGGCATACACTCATACAACTGTACAGTGTCATATACCAAACTGTAGGGCTCATCAAGCCCTACGAAACTGTATCATCAGAATACAGATATCTTCCAAACTGAAGAAGATATCTGGTATGGAAGTTTTTGAAGCCTCATACTGATGTACAAAAATACATCCAAAAACTTAAAACCCTTATAACTTTTGCTATATTGAAGAAGGGTAAACATGAAGCATACCAAATTGAAGAGCTCATTAAGCCCTTCAATTCTGTGCCCTTAGTTTCTTGATATCTCAAAAACTGACCAAGATATTTTGGTTGGAAGAATTTTGGCCAATACTGGCCTGTACCAAACCTGTACCAACCAGTACAAGTCTTAATACTCAAAATAATGGTTGTTCAAAGCTTAAACCCGCCCAGAATGACTAGTATTGGTCATACAAACACCAGAACAACGTCATCCAAGTGCTGACGTGGCAGGTGAAAAGTTTTTTCATCCTGTATTGATCCAGAATGATCATTTGTGGTCCCAAAACCACAATTCTGCCTCTACTGACGTCAGAATTGAGGATCCAGAACCACAGACTGGCCAATGGAGTGAAAATTTTCACTCCTCTGACGTGTGAAGAGTAAATAACTCTTGACAGTCTTGAAAGATATAAAAAGAAGGGTTTTTGCCTTCAAAAATCCTCATCTTATCTTTTTATTATATATTCTTACGTGACAAGACTGTTAATCATCAGTAGTGTCCTTAGAATACTTAAAGATATAATTAAATATAATTATTGTAGTGTCTCTTTACAGTCAAAGATATTAGAACACTGCAACCCAGGTCCTCAATAGACTCATCACCACTGTTACCACGTAGCAGTAGGACCTGAAGATTTTTTTTTATTACTTATTTTGACGTGTCACAGTCATAGTACTAGCTTGTATTTACTGTTTTTAAGCTTCTACATAGACTCACCCTGACATGTGGTTTATAATTCTTATGAGTTTGCTCCACATTTGCAATTATTTCATTCTTTAACTTCTGCCTTCCACTTTCACTTTTTTCCAAATGTGTGGCAAACTGATTGGTATTATTAATTATTTACAAAACATGATCTTTCAGAATTCTAAGTTGATCATTAATGTTTAAAATGGAAACATCTTTCATTTCATCATTTTGGGCTTGAAATTTACTTTTGATTCTGTCACATATATTGGTAATTGAATCAAGTCTGACATTTGTCAGCTTATACCACTCAGTATACTTTTTGTCATTTCTTTTCAATTCAATTATATCTGATGCTATTTTATTTAACTTTGCATCAAATTTTCCAAGTTCTACATCAATACTAGATTTAACAAATTGTATTTCATCTATTATTTGCATGTAAAAGTCCTGTTCATCCTTTCCTGCTTGTTGGCTGTGAATTCCATAAGAGTCTTGGCCATATTGAAGATACTGTCCATGGCTGAAGGCTCCAATTTGGGGATCCTGTACCCTTGTGGGTGAGGTTTGTGCCAGTTTTCTTTTCCTTTTCCCTTTCCCTGATGGTTCTTGGGACCTTTCTTCTTCTGAGGTCCTTTGGGCTTCCCTTTGGATGCTTCTGGAGCTGGTAGACACCACAGGGCCTTCTTCTAAAGCTGGGGACATTTCCAATTCCTTCTTCTGGTCTATAGATAAAAGACTTTGGTTCTTCAACCAATTCTTTATCTTTTTGACCTTGTCTTTGCAAGACAATAGACTCCACCCTCCTAAGAGTTCTATGTTCTTCTCTTGATGTGTAAGTAGGAGTTCATGGCCCCCTGCCAAAGGCTTGGGCATATCTTGCATTCCTCTTCTTTTGCTGATCTGAACCAATTTTTTGTATTGGGACTGATATATTTCTATGGCTGCCACTTGGAATTGGTTCAGTTCTTAAAATATTACCTTCAATTAGCTCAGGCTCAGAGTTCACATCAAATTTTGTTGGTACAGAGCTTGGGGAATGGGGGCAGTTCTGGCATCCTCCAGATAAGTCTTTCTTGAGGAAGACTTGGAATACCTTGTTCTGGTCTTAACTATTCCTTTTCCAGGTTCATCTCGTTGGACTTAATAGCTTCTTCCATTTCTGGTATACACCATTTTTTACGTCAATTCAAGAGAAAATAAGAATTGAAAACAGAAGACACACAACTTTTAGTGGTTGTTTGGCTTGTTCTGTCTTGAATAAAGTGCCTCATTTAGCAATTTGCAGTTCAATACTGTCTTCAGATTCTGCTTCTGAAGATTCTGGACTGGGGATGTATCTTTTACTGAGTGTGTTACAAGCTGCATAGTACTTGATTAAAGGCACTAGAGAAAAAATTTGATAAAAGAGAATTATTTTTTATAATTTTAAAATATTTTTGATTTTTTAATGAGTTTTTATTTTTTAATATTAAAAAGATTATTCTTTTTAAAGAAAAAAAAACTCAAAATTTAAGATTTTGAATCAAAATCAATTCAGAGTAACTCAAAGAATAATTTTGTAAGTTTTTGGATGTGAAAAAGCCATGTGTAAAAACAGTATAAAATTAAAGCAAATTCCTCAATGAAAAAGATTTTAAGACAATTTCAAAAATAAAAAAAAATAAAAAAAAATTGAAAGAAAGAAATAATTAAATTAATATATTTTAGAGCTTAAAAATATATTAATGAAGGTTACAAATTTCAAAAAACATGGCCAGGCCCCCAAATGTAAGATGTGTCTATGAAGCTGTTGATAATATTACTATTAATCAATAGTATTATGACTGTTTGTATGAAATATAATAATAAGAGTTATTATAGCCACAATTAAATAATTAGTTGATTAATTATTTATTTTAATTGTGATACACTACTAGTGATTATAACAGTAAGCAGTAATTGTCTACAAGAATCAATGACAAGAATTATTTAATAATAAAATTATTTTAATATATAATTATCTTATGTAAGAGTAATTATAAATCAAATTCCTAAAGAAAACATTTACTAGAGAAAAACTTTAATAATGAAGATAAATCACTCACTAATACTCCAAAGAACTTATTAAAGATAAAAGTAGAGAAATTTATTGGATAATTGTGGATTAAAAGGATCAAAAATGGATATATAACAGTATTACAGCAATATATAGTTGATTTCTATGATTTCACATCTTTGTGATTGATTCAGAAAGAATAAAACACTTAAGAAAACATTTCAACTAATACTTACTTGTTGGTAATAAAGGTATAATAGAATAATGTGATGATTTGGACAAAACAGCAAGAGGAGGCCTCTTTTAAGTCAACAAAAGCTCACAGAGGCATTCCATGGAGCAAACTAAAAATCCGGTTAGTGAGAAAAAAATAAACCCTTTTTGGATTATTGATTGCATCATCTGTTGTCACATAAGGTTATCATAATCACTTAATTGATGCTTTTATGTGACTACTAACCCATTTATGGTTAAGAATAAGAGTAATAACTGTAAATATTCTTTTATTCCAAAAGAATAATCATTGATTTCTCAAGGTTATTAATTTTATTGGAAATTTCATCACAGAGTGTATTTTCTGTGAATTTTTAAAGATTCAGTATTTCACGTGGGATCATCAAAAATGGACAGTAATAAAACTTTTAATTTTACTTATGAAAGTACTATTATTTTTGGCTTTTATATGAACTATACAGTTTGAAATGCGTCCTGAAAGTTTCAGAAAGATTAATTGAGAATTGTCTTTTTAATGAATTTTTGAAGTTTTTACCTCATTTCTGCGTAGAATTGCAAATAGCACTATATGGCTGGTTGCTATGAGATAAATCAATGTCTACTAGTCCAAGAAGGGTTTTAATTACTCTTTTGGGGTTTATTAATGGAAATTCATTAAGAATCGACATGGTTACAGGAGTCTAAGTTGCTCTTTACCTCCTTGGCATGTCAAAATAGCAGCTTATTTACTATTTTCTTATGATATAATGAAGTTTTGACTTTGTAACCAAGTTCCCAAAAGGTTTTAGTTTACTAATTGGGCTAAGATCAGCCATGGATCCAAGCTTTAGAGCTTTCCACCTCCAAGAGGCCTCAGAAGTTGGGTACCCTGGCTCTCTTTGATGTCTTTTGTCCCCCTTGACTATTTTCTTACATCAAAATAGAAATTCAGGCTTCAAGTGAGATATCCACTATGGGTGTACCAAATGTGTATGTAGGAATACCATGATTTGAAGCTCCACAAACATGCATAACACTATTCTCAGTGTATATGTAATATGGTATTTCTCACATTCCCATTATTTTGGCATGAAATTCATAAAAGCAAAAGTTTTCCCAGATCTTTTATGTGGTATTCATGATGTGGTATTGAATTATTTTCCATATTACCACTTCAAAGAGTTGATTTAAGCTTTTTCACTCTATGGAGATACCCTAGGTAAAATTTTGTTTAGAATCCAAATCTTGCCTTAAATCCATGGACTTACTTACTCAATAAAAGGTTATTCATCTTTCCTGAAATCAAAAATGATGAATTTTGAATACATGCATGACTTATGGGTTATGCATAGTTTAGAATTTATTTTTAATATAACTTTAGCCTATTTGGGTATGTAAAATATACCTCAAGGCTCACAATTCCCTATTCTTTTATCTGAGCCCTCTATAAGTGAGTTCCAGTTTACTAAGTGCCACCCCCTCTTCATCTAGAAAAGCCTCTCTGACAAACACTCTCTGGGCACAACATAGGTTATTTTTGGTGTATAATCCACGAATGACATAATATTTATATCTCTGTTTATCAAAAATGAAGTTATAGTTATTTCTTGTTATTTTTTGTTTTAAATTCGTTTCAAAAGTCTTTTTATGGCTAAATCAAATCTATAAAAGATTATTTGTGGCCTTATGGGTATGTCAGAAATACCTCACAGACTCACAATTTTCATGCTCAAAATAAAGGTATACAAAAATTTAGGAGTTTTTATTATTCAACAAAGAGGTTCTACCTATGAGCTAATTTGTATTTTAATTCCACTTTAGCATGAGAAAGAGGTTATTTTGAGTATGGTTTGAGCTTCTTCACCTTTCCATGTATAAGATAAATAATGGGGAAGGGTCCAGCTTAGTTGAAAAAAGAGTTGGTATGCTTGAGTTTTGGGAAAACAAATAAATATACAAAGAAGGGTTCCTTATGGGAAAAAGTTGAGCTTTTACTCAGAAATTGTACTTTGGTGGGAATTTGGAGCTTAGAAGTTAATTTACACTTTAATAAGCTTTAATAAACTTTTATTGTAGCTTATCTATTATTTTTTAACTTAAAGAAATCAAAAACTGATCTTAAAATAAATCTTCCAGCCAAACCTTAATTAAGATCTTTCAAATTTCAAAAACACTGCATGAAGATCAAAAAATCTGGGTACCCTTGCACATTTTTTCAGAATCCATTTTTCCCCCTAATTTTTGTGGAACGTCTTCCCAGGTATTGACTTAAAGCCATACTATGGCTACTTTGGCTTATTTTGGGCATAATATCTGCAAGAGATTCCTCCAGTATGGTAAATTCCAGGCTAACTTTGAGATTACATCTCATACCTCAATTTTGACACTTTTTTGTAAGATAAGATATACATAGTGTAACCTTACCTTAGTTAGCCTGGAATTAATATTCATCATAAGTAAAAATCATTAAGAACATTAAATTTACAAGAAAATACTATTTTAGCCTTCCTAGGCTAAAATATTGAGTTTGTGGCAAAATTCCCTATGGTATTAATCTGATTAAATTTGGATGGAGAATTAAATGGTTAAATAATTTGTTTTTTAGAGAAATTTTTTCCCATATTTCTCATACCTAAATAAAATCTAGCTTCATTATGAGTGATTTTTAGTAATAATAACTTATAGTGAGGAATCTTGTGAATTTTTTGGTAATATAAAGTATTCCTCAGGGTTCACCACTAGCTTGTCGTTTTTAATGTTTGTATAAACATTAAAACTGATTAAACTTGTCAATTTGATACCACAAATAATAATTTGAAGCTAATAAAGTGTGGAATCCTTTCCACAGTTCACTCAAGCAGTTAAAAAATGTCCAGAATTTCTGGGAACCCTGAATATTTATTCTAAAGTTCTGAAGCATCACATTGAAAATAATTCATATAGATATGCAGTACAGTTCTCTTCCCAACATATAGAAGTTCAGGCATGGAATTTTGTAAGATGTGTCTCTGAAACTCTTGATAATATTACTATGACTGCTCTTATGAGATATAATAAAAAAAATTATTCTAAAAATAATAATTAATTAATTTCTTTATTATTTCTTTTACTTGCTATAAACTACTAGTCATTATAATGGTAAGTAGTAATAATCTACTAGAATCAATTACAAGAAGTATTAGTAGTAAAACTCCTTTATTAAAATAAAATAAAATAATTTTAATTTATAATTATCTTTTTCAAGGATAATTATAATTATAATTCTTGAAGAAAACTAAAAACTAGAGAAAAACTTCAAGAAGTAATACAAACACTTGATAATACTCCAAAAATACCTTGAAAAGAATTGGTAGAGTGATTTTCTGGATTATTTGTGGATTTAAAGATAAAAATTGATGTAAGACAGTAATAAAACAATATAAAAGTTAAATACTATTGGAAATAGTACATCTCTTGTATTTGTACTATTTCTGATTGATCCTGAAAGACTTAAAATACTTAAGATATTTTAACTAATACCTTCTTATTGGTACTAATGATATGATTGAATTATAAGGTGATTTGGAAAAAACAGTGAGAGGAGGTGTTGTTTAAGTCTAAAAAAGCTCGCAGAGGTGTTCCCTGAAGCAAACTGAAAACCCACTGAGTGATAAACCATTAATCATTTTTAGATTATGGGTTACATCACCTGCTGTCATGTAAGATTATCATAATTAATTAATTAAGTCATTTTACATGACTTCCAACCCATCTATGGCTACAAAATAAGGGAGTAAAAACTGTAAATCTTCCTTTATTTCAGGATAAACATTAATTCCTCACAGCTATCAATCTTATTGGCAATTTCATCACAAATTTTATTTTCTGTGAATGTTTGAAGAGGCAGTGTTTCACATGGAATAATTAAAAATGGACTGTAAGTAAAACCTTTCATTTGAATTATGAATTCATAATTATTTTTGTTTTTTATGGATCATCCCTTTCTTTATTGGTCCTGAAAAATTGAGAAGTATTCATTCATAATTTTATTTTGAATTAATTTTCAAAGTTTTCACCTAGTTTTTACATAAAAAATTAAATAGCACAATAATAGCTGATTGCCATGAGGTAAATTCATGGATACTGGTCCAAAAGGAGTTTTCATTTCTTTTTATCATTTATCCTTTCAACATAATTAATAATCAACATGTTCACATGAGTCAGAGCTGGTCATTAGCTGCTTGTCACATCAAAATAGAAACTTATTTCCTATTTTCTTATGATTTAATGAGAGTTTAACTTGGTAACCAACTTCTCAGAAGGTTTTAGTATACAAATTTGGCCATGGCTGGCCATACATCCAATATTTAGGATTCTCCACACCCCAGAGGCTGAAAAAGTTGGGTACCCTGACTCTCTTTGATCTCTTTTGTCCCCCTTAGCTATTTTCATGTCAAAAATAGTAATTCAGGCTTAAAGACTGATATCCACTACGGGTTTATCAGAGCTTTAATTAAGAATAAAAGTAATATCAAGTGCGAAAAACATGAAAATCACTATTATTAGTGTATATGTTTCCCTTATTTTGGCATGAAATTGATAAAAACACAATTTTTCACAATTCCTTTATGTGGTATTTAAGTGGTTTCCATATTACCACCTCAAAGAGTCCATTTAACCTTACTCACTCTATGGAGCTACCCTAGGTGAATCTTTGTGTATAATTCAAATCTGGCTTAAATTCATTTATTTACTCACTCACAAAAAGGTTATTCATCTTTTCTTAAATGAAAAATGATAAATGTTTGATATATTCATGACTTATGTCTTATGTATAGTTCAGAATTTACTTTAATATCAATTGTGGCCTATTTGGGTATGTAAAATATAACTCAAGGATCACAGGTTTTATGCCTGTAAAGCTTCTGGACATGAATTCTAGACGAAAGCAGAATTTTCTCACAGTTTTTGGCCATCTTACTTGGTGTATTTTATTACCTTTTTGAATTCAAAATTCTTCACCATTTCCACAAGATAAGGCACCTCAGACCAAGAAATTGTATTTAAACATTCTTTTACCATCTTATTGAAACTCAAAATGTTATATAATAATTGTTTTCCTACAAATTATTTGATAAATCTCATTTGAATTTTTATCTTTAAGTTTTGACTGCAAAGTCTTATTATTTAGTAATGTTTTTTGTAAAAATTATCTAAGCCATTAATTGAGTTTTTTTATTCTTGGAACCCTAGAGAAATAAACAATGCATAGCTATTCGAAAAATTCGATTTTCACTATTCAAAAAATTCGTCTTCAAATTCGAATTTTTGAACTGCAAAATGAAAACCCAAAAATTCGAATAAAAAATTATGCAAAAAGGATCCATTCGAATTTTTCAACCTCAAAATCAAAACTCAAAACGAAAAGCTCAAATTTTGGTTGAAAAAAATCTTTATGATTATAATCAATCAATTAAAAAAAGTGAAAAATGATATTTATGGCATCAACCACAGGATAAACATGCCATAAATGGTATTCAAAAAATATTTATGGCATCAACAATGGCACTTATCCTATTGCTGGCATAAATCATTCCATTTATGCCATTTATGGAACCAACAATGCCATAAATTGGGCTTTTACCAACTGTTGTATTCTTTAGCTTAACTTCAACTAGAAGACAAACCTTATTTTTGTTACTAAATAATTGCATAATTTTGGAAATTTATGGCAAATCCACATAAGGGATTAAATGTTTTTGCCAAATTACTTACATGGGTTGACCAATAACCCAGATTAATATGAGTATTTAAAAATGATTTCAATTAATTCAAATGAATTTCAATAAATTGAAGGTAATTGAAATCAATTGAAGACAATAAAACTGAATAACCAGGATTGAAATAATGGTTATTATGCGAAATCAAATGTGTAATATGAAAGAGGTACAATTATTTGTACAGTGGGTGGTAACCTGTGTTATATTGCATAATCTATTAGCACAAGTAGGTTACCAATGGAGTGATTTATATGAGGATAATGACCCCCCCGAGCTCCAAAATATCACACAACAAGATGATGAAAATGGCCATTTGAATATGCATGAAATAGTCAAGCCCTACACTTTAGATTGGTTCAGGAATAGATGAATAGATGAATTACAAGTGCTGAAAATGTTTTAAGATTAATAAAACATGTTTATTTTCAAAGAGAATTATCTGAAGACTAATATTTGTAATACATTTTCAATCCATATCTATGGAATGGTAAATGTTAAGACTGGAATTGAATCATAATTATCAAATGTGTAGATATATATAAGCTAAAATATTTACAATTTTTTATTTTTACATAATCTTTTGTTATCCTGTTCATTCCGCATGATTTGACCATTGACTTTTGTTTCAATTTCTTCAGAGCTGAGTTGTTTGAATTTTTGTCCTGTGAGAAATAATTTCTTGTTTATTTGAAAAGAACAACCAAAGTGTGTGATGGATTGGTGTTCAAGCAATTCTTTTGCTGGCTTGGTTGTTTGATGAAGAAGTTCAGACGTTTTCCAGAGTATTTCAACAATGCCTTCTTTTTTGGAAAAATCAAAAATGAATTTGTGGTTGGGAAATGATAATCCATGCCCAGAGGGTGTGAAATCTGTAGGAATTGGAATGAAAATGTTTTTATTGATAAAAGAGAATATACCATATGTCCATGAATTGATGTCCTTATTATCAGTATGTGGTTTATTGTGGAAGCCATTGAAAGTAACTATAACATTTGAATAAGTTTTGAAATTTGGTGATTTGTTGGAATGCCATTCAAGTTGGCTGAAGTTTGGAAAATTGGCTGCATTCATGATTTCTTGATCGTCTTTAAGTGCATTATGTGAAAAACCTTGAATTGGGGAGTGAATGAATTCATCAAATTCTTGAAGTGTTTACCATTTCTCATTATCTTCATCAATTGTTTTTTTAGTCAAGCCCGCTTTCCTTGCATAAACCCCAGCAGATTTACCTGAATCAGAACCCTGAAGAAATCCTATTCCTTTCATAATGCAATCAAGCATATCAGAGTTAGTGGTGATATTTTGACGGTTCTTTGCAAGCTTATTTAATGTTATGATCAATTTTTGAAGTTTATGGAAGACTGGTGTTGGACTGCTGAATGGGTGAATTTGATACATGAAAATAGGTAAATAAGGCTTGTTATGTCTATTGATAAGTACATAGGGTCTGGGCAGAAGTTTGTGTGGAGGAAGCTTTAACCAGGAGGCATTCTCATTGTTCTTCTTGTCTAGTGTAATTATGGAGAAGTTGGGATTGTAAAGGCCAAGCTGGCCTGCTGTTTGGTTCATATAAGAAAGCATTCTTCTTTGTTGTCTGGTATTTGAGTGATTATGATTAAGAGAATTCTCTTCTGCTATATCATTCTGATTGTGAGGTTGAGTCCCAACAGGCTTCACATCATGAGTAATTAAAGAGAGTTTGGGCACATTCAGCTCATTGACAATCATCTGGTCATTTGGTTGAGTCCCAACAGTCAAATGATCAGATGATTGATGAGAAATGGCTAAAGAAAGGGGGAGTTGGTTGTTTGAAGGTGATGTCATTATTGCAGATATAATCTATTCCAAAATTTTAATTCCTCCCCTAAATTTCAAAAAAAAATAATAATTAGTGGTATATGTTGTTGCAGCGGTGGAGGAGGAGGTGGTGTGGCGTCAGTAATAACAGTTGGGGGAGGTGGCCGGTAGGCGGTAGTGGTAGTGGTGGCCAATCTGCAGTGAGGGTAGTGGCCGGTCGGCCGCGGTGGGAATGGTGGATGGATGGAGGGGGAGGCGGTGGTGGTGGTGGTAGTCGGCCGGCATTGGTGGTGGTGGTAGTGGCCGGTCGACGGTGGTGGTGGTGGTGGTAGAGATACGAAAACCTTAGAAATCAATCTGCAGAGACTCGTACCCTGCAAGAAATGAGACCGAGATGTATTAGTATTATAGAGGGCCCGGATAACAGAAGGATAATATACCTAAGGTATGCAGGCAAATTTGTTGTACTAATAACAGGTATCAAGAAAGATGCAGAACAGATGAAAAACTCCCTGGCGGAGTTCCTCAGATCCAACTGTGGTCTAGAACTCAACAAGGATAAAACCGGTGGTGGTGGTGGTTTAAGTAAGTTGAAAGTTTCGATAGGGTTGGCTTCTCTATGAATATTTAAATGAAAGGTTTTAGTGTCATGAATGGATTGTTTAGCTGTGATTTTTTTTTTAAAACAAAAAAAAAGAAGGAATTAGTGATGAAAATTTAAGGGATGAATAAATTAAATAATTGACTCAACTGAATTCATTTAAAAGTTCAAGATCTGAATCTTGAGTGAGTATACTACAAATATCTTTTGGTACTTGAATTTGATGACAGACGTTGATTTGAGTCAGGTAAACCGAATTCTTGAATTGCTTTTGAATAAATGATTAAGCCTTCTTTTGGACGATTAATTTGAGAGCAAGCTTTAGAATAAACTAGAGCGCAACGACTACTAGCCAAGTTAGCCGTACGTTGAATTGAAGGTAAAGGATTAGAGTTTGATTTTTGATTTGAATTGATTGGAATTAAGACTTGATTTGATTTTAATAAGTTTATGGTAGCATGAACATCACCTGATCTTAATAAAGAAAGTGATAATAACCAAACTGATAATTCTGAGTAAGGAATTAAAGTGTGTAATCTTTCTGAGAAGAATAAAGCCGATTTAATGAGATCTGAATTTAAAGATTTGATGATGATTAAGATTAATAAATTGATGAGTGAATTTGAAGGATTTGAAGGATTTTGAATTTCTGATGATGGATTGATTAAATTTGAAGATGACGATTTCGCTTTTGCTTTCGCTTTTGATTTTGATTTTGATTTTGATTTTTCTGAATCTGATGATCTTGATGATGATCGCTACCAATTAAATTTTTAAAATTTAAATTATTTTCTTGATAATTTTGATTATTATTTCTAATAGAATTTGAAAGATTGTTAAGATTATTATTATTAAAATTTAATTTTATAGAATTTCTTTAAAGATTATTATTATTATTTGGTATGAAAATTGGAGCATTTAAATTTAAAGGTGATTCAATTAAAGATTGATTTTTTATTAAATTAATTTGATCTTTAAAGATTGATTTTTTATTAAATTGATTTGATCTTTAATTAAATCTAATTGACGTTGATAAAATTCATGTATGATTGGAATTGGAGTTTCTAAATTATTTAAACCATATTCAATATTTGAAAAATTTGAATTTGAATTTGATTGAGAATTTAAATTTAAACGATTGATAAGATTTTGACCATTAAGATGAGAATGAGGATGATGAGATTTAAATTCAATTGAAGGATTTGAACTGTTTAAAATAAAAAATAAAAATAAAAAAATTAATTTTAAAGATTTAGATTATTTTAAAAATTTTGATTTTAATCTTTGCCAACGAAATATGATATTAGATAATTGAGATTGAGTTGAAACTTGTAAGAAGACATGATAACCTGATTTAGCTAAATTTGAAGCTAATTGAATTGATAAAGAATTTAAATCTGTATTAGGATTATTAGTAATTAAAATTCCAATAAATTCTGATTTAATCAAATTAATTATTAATTAAAATTAATTATAATTATTTATAACTAATAATAATTATTTATTATTAATTTGATATAATTTTCATAAAAATTATTTATAATTAATTAAAATTAATTATATAGTTAATTAAAGTAAATTATAATGAGAATTAATTATAATTAATCAAAACTAATAATAATTATCTATAATTAATTTGATATAATTTTCATTAATTATAATTAATTATAATTAATATTATTTGATGAAAATTAATTATATAATTAATGAAAGTAAATTATAATTAGAATTAATCATAATTAAAAGTAATTATAATTAAATATAATCAATTAAAATTAACTATAATTATTTATTAATTAATTATTAATTATAATTAATTGAAACTAATTATAATTATTTATAATTAATTTTGAATAATTTTCATTAATTATAATTAATATTAAATGTAGAAAATTAATTATAATTAATTAAAATTAATTATAATCAAAATTGAGATTAATTTAAAAGAAATTATAATTCTAATTAATTATAATTAATTAAAATTAACTATAATTAATTATTAATTAATTATTAATTAAAATTAATTATAATTAATTAAAACTAATAATAATTATTATCAATTATAATTAATTATAATGAATTTTAATGAATTTGATTTAATTATCATTAAATGTCATTGATTATAATTGATTTTAGTTATAATTAATTTAATGAAAATTAATTATAAGTAAGTTTAATTAATTATCATTAATTTATAATGAAAATTAATTCAAATTAATTATAATTCATGAGACTTAATGATAATTAATTAAAATTAATTATAATTAATGATAATTAATTAAGATTAATTAAAATTAATTATAATTAATGATAATTAATTAAAATTAATAAATTAATAAAAATTAATTATAATTAATAATAATTAATTAAAATTAATTATAATTAATGATAATTAATTAAGATTAATTAGAATTAATTATTATTAATTATAATTAATGATAATTAATTGAAATTAATTAAAATTAATTATAATTAATAATAATTAAATAAAATTAATTATTATTAATTATATAATTAATGAAAATTAAACAAAATTAATTATAAAATGAAAATTAATGATAATTAATGAAAATATAATTCATTTTAATTAATTATCATTAAATGTCATTAGTTATAATTAATTTTAATTCACTATCAGTAATTTTAATTAATTTTCATTAATTTTCATTAATTATATTATAATTAATTCTCATTTTATAATTAATTTTATTTGATTTTTATTAATTATATTTTAATTAACTATTATTAATTATAATTAATTTTAATTAATTATTATTATATTATCATTAAATCCATTTTCATTAATTATAATTAATTGCCATTATTTATAGTTAATTTTAATTAATTTTCATTATTTTTCATTAATTATAAATAATAATTAAAATATAATTAATGAGAATTAATGAAAATTAATTATAATTAATGACCATTAATGATAATGAATTGAAGTTAATTATAATGAATGACAATTAATGACATTCATTATTTTTATGATCTTTTATTTGATTTTTATTAATTTGTTTTGTATTTTTGCTTTATTTATATAAATTAATAAGTAATCAAACAATAAATAATAAATAATGAGTGAATCATTATGAAATTAATCAAGTCTGATAGTGATTTGTTAAATTTCATGCAAATTTATGCATAATGAATATGTTTCCACATTAAATACATCCTAACCCTAATTATTTTATATGGCTTGGGCATGTTGAATTCGTTTTTGATCCACTCTCTTCAAATTAATATTCATTTTATCTAATTCTTAATATGAGTCAAATAAGCTCCCTAATAAATCCCAATGAATCAGCCAGTCAAAGTTCACGGTCTTGCACAAAAAATCACTCTTCAAACTCCAAAGTAAACCAAAGTCAGATCGCACAATGTTATTTTTCCCAAGCAAAGAATGGATACCAGTTATGCCTAGTTGATGGATGCTCAAAGAAAATTAAGCGACATGAAGGAACCAAGCAAAACCTGGTATCTCATTTGAAAGCATTTCATAAGGAACTATGGGCTGAAGCAATTGCCGAAAAGAACAATGAAGGACAAAGTAACTTATCAAACTCACATGGAAGCAGCATAATAAAAAGTATGAATGTCCGCTTACAGAATAATTTCACTGATAATCTTGTCAGCTTCATAATTCAAGATCAACAATCATATGCATCAGTTAAATCAAAATCATTTCAAAAGCTTATTCACACCCTCAACAAGGACATTAACTTAATTTCTGAAACCACAATTTCCAAATGGATCAAGCAAAAGTTTCTGAATGATAAAGAACATATATTTGCCTTTATCAATTCACAAGCACCACGGTTCTCATTTTCTACTGACATTTGGTCTGGTCCAGGTGGAATGTCGTATATTACTCTCACAGCTCATTACATATCATCTGATTGGAAACCATTCACTGCAACTGTTGGATTTTCCAAGTTCACAGAAGCTCATACTGGTAAAAACATATACACCAAAATCGTGGATATGCTTAATGATTTATTTATTGAACACTCTCAAAAGCCAAGGGGATCAAAGGGTGATGCAATTGAAATAGATACCTCAAGTGATTCACCTTCAGAAACTGAAAGCAATTTGTCCAATTTGTCAAATGATTTTATACTTTGGATATCTCATCCATTGGTAATCAAATCATGGCCATAACATTGGATAATGCCTCCTCAAATACAACATTTATGGACCTTGCTGTTAAAAATAATTTGCTGAAAGGTTTTGACTCACACATTCGATGTTTTGCACATATTCTTAATTTAGCTGCAAAGGATTCTTTAAAGGAGCTTGATGGATCAATTGATCAGGTTAAGAAGGTGGTTCACTTAATATGTCGATCAAACACCTCATGGGAACACTTCAAAAGCATTTGTGAAAAAAATAAAGAGCCACCAAACCGGCCAATGGCTGACAATTCCACTAGATGGAACTCAACATATTCAATGCTTTGTTCAGCATTAAAACAGAAGAGCTCTTTTTATGATCTTATTTATGAGTACAATAGTTCTCAAACATCAAAGGGAAAAACAAATAACTTTAAAAGTTCAAGCCAAAAAACATTTAGCAGCAAGAAACAGAAAACGATTTCCCAGGCAATAGAAAAAGCAGACATTCATCATGATATATGCCTTGTACGTCTGCCTAGTTGATTATTCTTCTGCATAATAAATCTCACTTCATTCCTTTCTAACTATTCAGGATGTAATTTTGGAAGAGGACTGGACATTTTTTCAACAAATATCAGAATTTCTAAAGGTCTTTGCCACTGCAACCGATGAAGTTCAAGGTGATTCTTATCCCTCACTTCGGTTAGTAATGCCTTGGTACCAACTACTCCTTGAAACATGTCAAAAAACAAAAAATGAAGTCTCAAGGGAATCCCAACTTTACAATGCAGCTGATCAAGCATATTCAAAGCTTGAAAGTTATTACAATATTAGATCAAATTCCTGTGCTATGTGCTTGATTCTTGACCCACGATTCAAGCTTACATGGTTTACTCAGCATGATTTGTTGCAAGAAGATGAAAGAAACAGTGATACCAATCCAATAAGATATAAGGACGAAGCACTCAAACATCTCAAAGAAGTATATGCTGAATATTCTTCTGAATACACAATCAACTTTCCACAAGAACCTCAGGTTTCTGAAACAGTTCTGACTAATCTGAAGCAATTGCATCCTTTTGAAGAAAGAATGTCCCAATGAAAAAATAAAACTAATGAAATTCTTAAATATTTACAAACTGATTCACCACATTATTCAATATGTATTCTTGAATGGTGGAAGAGCCACAAAAATAGGTTTCCGATATTATCCAAAATTGCAAGAGACTACCTTGGAATACCTGCAACCTCAGCACCTAGTGAGCGTGTATTTTCAGAAGCTGGAAACTTGATTACTAACAAACGCACATCACTTTCCTGTGATTCTGTGGAGGCAAATATGTGTTTACGTTCTTGGTTAAATAGTGGAATTTATGAAAGTATGTATGCTTGGTATGATAATCTTCAATAATTCCATTTATTATTTTTACTCATTAAATGAATTTCTCTTGAAATAAAAAAATTTAATAAATCCCAGAATTATGCAAATTAAAATATTTTTTCTTATTATTATAGTGATTTTAGATTCAATCTATTAATCAGAACATTATTATTTAGCAATTGCTCTAATTAAAATTCAAGTGCTATAAGTGTTTTCTGACCAAAAATCACAATTCTATTTTTGAAATAAATAATACTTCCTGTTTGAATTCTATTTTTGAAATAAAAAATCCTTTCTGTTTGAATTATATTTTTGAAATAAATGATCCTTTCTGTTCAAATTCTATTTTTGAAATAAATAATCATCATTATTTTTAAAAAATCCATTCAATCTTAAGAATCAAAAACAAGAAGCCTATATTTTTTTGAAACTTCTTGGGTTGAATGATTGTTAAAATGCCATAAATCACATGAATTTCATGAAAAATGCCATAAAAATGGTATGAATAGCATCAGCAATTCCATAAGTAACATGAATAGCCTCAACAATTTCATAAGTAATATTAATGGTATCATCAATAATATAAATGAAATTAATGGAATAAAAAATGCATACATAAAATTAATGGCTTGAAGGGAATTAAAAATACCATAAATTGTGTTATGGAATAAGAATTCCATTTTTTTCATAAACAAGGAGCCCATAGTGTTTTTTTATGTGTATTTAATAATTTATGGCAAAAAAACTTAAGGGCCAATGGGTTTTTATGGTTTTACCAAAGGCCCAAAAGGGTTAATTATATATAAATGAAGGTGTCCATGAAAATTCAAAATTCACTTCCAAATATTCAAATATTCAAACATTCGATTTTGAATATTCAAAGGTAGGTGAAATTCGATTCTGAATATTTGGTCATGACAGAAATGCAATATTGAATATTCGATGACCCTTAAAATTCAACAAATTTTCGAAAAGCTATGCGTTGGAAATAAAATATTTGGATAGTGAAATCTGTTTCAGAGCTTTTAGGCATGATGAAATCTAGCCTTTGAATCAAAGTTATCCCATGTATGATTGTGTATGACACAATAGCAAAATATCAATTCCTTGGAATGGTAAAACCCCAAAAGAAGAGCAGATGACTAGCAAAGCTGAATGATAGGTACTGCAGATAATTAACCTGGATCATCCCATGAGACTTAAAACAAACTTACTTTCAATGAAAAAGCATTTTTACTGAGTATTTTTGAACCTGAAAACACCAATAAAAAAGACTCAAAGTGGGAATAAAGTCTCAAATTTCCTCAGAAATACCCTAATAATGACCCCAGTACTTTCCAAAAACATATAGAGTTTTTTCAATAAGATTGAAACTGTGATAATGTAATCTGTACATATTATTTGGAGATTTAGCTTTGAAAAAAGCTTTATTGTGTGGATATTTTGGAGTAATGATAGTGAGAACAGGCTTTTGAAGAACCTGGCTGTCAGCCACTGATGCAGTTGAAATTTAGTTATTAATTGGGGAGTACTGAATTGTTTAACCCTTTCAAAGTTTTTTTGACAAAACATATTTAAAAACACTGAAACCATTAGTTGAGCTAATGGAGCTGGCTCCAAAGATATAAGGCTTAAAAAATCTCCTGCTGATTGAGGATAATGCTCTAACTCATACAGATGTTTGGAGAAGTGAGGGGTTGAACAAAATTTCCTTGGAAATTGTATTTAGTCTTTGAAAGCTCTAGATTTGAATTCTGTTGAAAGAAAGTTGAATCTCATACTCATAGAAATTCTATGTGATTTGATTTTTCCTTTATAAGCTTCATTTTTTTGTTCTCTCAATATTTATTTTCAACTTGAAGTTTTTTGTTTCTATATTTTGAAACATGCACACAAGAGGTCAAGCTCCAAATCTTTCACAAGATAAGTCCCTCCAATTTTTTTTTCTGGAATAATAATTAAGCTTATTTCCTAATGATTAAGTTTGTTTTGCTTCATATTTTTCCTTCCCACAACTGTAGATGCCTTGAGGACTGAAAGTTTTCTGATTCATTGTATTAAATCCATATGTGACTTTGAAGATATTCAAACCAGATATCTCAGTTAGTTTTGAGGATATCAAGATTCTAATTATGCATTATGTTAAGACTTATAATATTCATAAATACTTATCTAAACATGGAAGAGATACAGGTAATTATTTCAGTGTCAGTTTTCAGACAAATTGTATCTTTACTAAAAATCCTTAAAACCAGATTTCTCAATCAATGTTTGACATGAAATGGCTTCAAGGAGATTAAATTCAATTTCCAAGGGAGAAATTAAATTTTCAATCACTTACATAAAGTTTCTTTCAAGCCCTCCTTTCTTTGTGAAGATATTTCCTCAGAGTAAAGATTAAGAACTTTCAGTTTTTGATTTATAATAACTACAAAGAAAAGCTTAATACCAGTTTCAAGCTTTCAGTGAGAGCTTCAAAAGCTATAGAGGCTTGATGCTCCTAGAACAAAACAGGCAAAATATGGGTGAGAGATAAAAATGAGGGTTTCAATTTGTAGATTTTTGGCCAAAACTAGAAAGCTTTGTAGCTTTTTTAATACTTCAAATTTGGATTAGAGTTTTAAACTATTAATGGGAAATTTCCCACCTTAAATCTGGGCCTATATGAGCTGTATTGCTGGGGTAACTGCATTACTTGGGCTTCAGTATTGATACTCTTATTCATGGAGGGTAAATTTCATACTAGTTCCATTCCTGGAGTAACAGGTTGAAACCATAACAGCTGTAGCACTTCTATTAACTCTGTTCAGTTGAGCACTCTAGCTGCATGTTTGAAAAAATCAATCAAGAGTGCTTCACATTCAAATCTATGGCAAAATTTACTGTATTTACCAAAAAAGTTTTGTGATTCATTTTTCTTCATGTAATTATTGAATCAGAAAATAATAAAACCATGTGCATTTGATATGTTTGTATTGAATTTCAAATAGGATCAGGAGAGACTTTAAGATAGGACTAACTAACTTTAAAAGTATAAGAATCATTTTTCATCAAATGCATCACATTAAATCATTGGAATTACCACAATTTGAGTGAATTTTGTTAGTTAAGATTTGTCAAAATGTATTTCAGTTCATCAGAAATATATGATAGCAAAACTCAACTAGGCACAACAAATTTGTTAAATGTATTGGGAAAAAACATAAATTCAAATCAAAATATCCTTCATGATTGTATTTTTTCAGTAGAAAGCATGGAATAAAGGTAATCTCAGTTAATCTGGAAATAGATTATCTGTGAGCCTTAGAGGTATTTTCATATACCCAAAAGACCACAAATAACAAAATAAGATATAAATATAAAGAAGATAGATTAATTTACATTATCGAGATACAAATTAAAAATATAAATACAAATTTATATATAAAAATAAAAATTTAATTATAATTTAAAATGAAAATTACATTAAATGTTAAGAATTGTGAAATTACATTTTTACTTGAAAAAATTAAGTAAAAATGAACTTTTAATAAAATTAATGAAATTAAAATATTTTTGGTAAAAATTTACGTAAAATATATTATAACTTTTTATTAAATAAATAAGCTTAAGAAAAATTTTTCTTCATTGGATTCCTCATAAAAAATAAGGTGGGGTCACCTCTGGGTAAAATTTCTGTAACTCAACTCTAAATAAGCTTAAATTAGGTTTTTAGTATTTTCTGTACAAAGGTTCAAAATCCTCAAGAACTTAAGTTAATTCACACCACATGTGGTGTTAACCATCAATCTTTGTGTTGAAATTGAGGTGTCGTGTGTAGTTTAGAAGTTATGAGGAATTGAAGTATTTTCAATTGAAATGTCAAAATGTGCTCATATATTACATAAGTAAACTGTAATTTACATATGAGGTATCAATTATTAAAGTTGTGTACTGTAAAGCTCAATTGAACTGTATGTGTAAATTACAAGTGTATTACATGATGAGGAATTAAAGAAAAAATAAATGGGAAAGATTAATTCTGGGGGGGAAAGGTACTCCAGCTCCAAGGGGGAGCCAGACCCCCAAAGTCCTTGCTGACAGGCATGGGATGTCAAAATCCATGCAAAATTTCATCACTTTTGGCCTGGAATTGAGTCACAGGGACTGTGACTCAATTGATGATGAGGTTTTGATACCAACCAGGGCAGTTTTAACTGTTGCCAAGAGGGTAAAACTACCCTTAAGGTAAAACAATCTTATTAAAAACAGTTTTAACTAGTTTCTATGTCTCTTACACACATTTTGACGTGTTTTGAAGGCTATAGACCAGGTATTACTATAGTAATGGCTGATTTAAGGGTCTAAACTGGCTGAAACCAGCCCTTTTTTGGTCTAAACCAGGGTTCAATGATGCCATAATTGGCTTTTCTTTTGTCAGAGTGTTTTCCACAGCTGACAAGAGTAAGTTTTACTTTTGGAGTAAGAAAATTGATGGCTATAAAAGAATGTCTTCTTTGCCCCACTTTTCTCTTCATGTTAGAATCTTTTAGTAAGGTGTGGATATGAAACTTTGATTAAAAATCAAATTCTTTTCCTGTCCTCAAAATTTGTATGAGGTAAAAATTAATTAAAAATAGTAAGAAATATTATTTTTAAGAGAAAACATGCCAATTTTATTGTTTATAACTTTATTAGTATAAAACAATAATATTATAAAGATTTATTGTTTTACCAACAATAAAAATTTATCCAAAAATACTCTACAAGAGATATTTAAGGCTAAAAAAGAAATTTCTTCAAGAGCAATTTCAATTGGAATTAATTGAGCAAAGAGCTGCAAGAAATTAATTAAAGAAAAAAGTCTTTCAAAAGAATATTAAAGAGAAAACATGCCCAAAAGTGACCAGAGTGAATTTGGAAACAAAGTGACAAAGTTAACAGTGATGAAAGATGCTTTAATTCACTTTTGGGGTGGTTCAGGGGTAAAAATGATTATAAAAGTTACAAACAATGATTATAATGATTTTTTCACGTGGTTAAAAGGTTCAAAATTATTTAAAAAGGTGGTTGGAATCTTTTATTGATTGGTTTAACAATGTTTAAACTAATTATAAAAGGAAAAGATTCTAACATGAAGAGAAAAGTGGGCAAAGAAGACATTCTTTTCTAGCCATCAATTTTCTTACTCCAAAAGTAAAATTTACTCTTGTCAGTCGTGAAAAACAGTCTGACAACAGAAAAGCCAATTATGGCATCATTGAACCCTGATTTAGACCAAAAAGGGCTGGTTTAAGCCATTTTTAGCCATTTTAGACCCTTAAATCAGCCATTACTATAGCAATACCAGGCCTAGAGCCTTCAAAACACGTCAGAATGTGTGTCAGAGGCGTAGAAACCAGTTAAAACTGTTTTTACTATGATTGTTTTATCTTAAGGGTAGTTTTACCCTCTTGGCAACAGCTAAAACTACCCCAGTTGGTATCAAAATCTCATCATCAATTGAGTCCACAGACCCTGTAACTCAATTCCAGGCCAAAAGTGATGAACTTTTGCGTGAATTTTGACACCACACACCTGTCAGCAAGGATTTTGGGGGTCTAGCTCCCCCTTAGAGCTGGAGTTCCTTTCCCCCCCCCCAAATTTAATCTTTCCAATTTATTTTTCCTTTAATTCTTCATCATGTATTATACTTATAATTTACATATGTAATTCAATTGAATTGTACAGTAAAATACAGTAATAATTGATACCTCATATGTAAATCAAAGTTCACTTATGTAATACACGCGCACATTTTGACATTTCAATTGAATTCAATTGAAAATACTTCAATTCCTCATAACTTCTAAACTAAACACAACACCTCAATTTTAACACAAAAATTGATGGTTAACACCACATGTGGTGTGAATTAAGTTAAGGTTTGAAGGATTTTCAACTTTTGTATTGAAAATACTAAAAACTTAATTTAAGCTTATTTAGAGTTGAGTTACAAGAATTTCACTCAGAGGTGACCCCACCTCATTTTTTATGAAGAATCCAATGGTGAGATAATTTTTATATGTTTATTTATTGGATAAAAAGTTATAATAATTTTTAAAAAATATAATTTTATAATTTCAAAATTTAATGTAATTTTATTTTTAAATTGTAATTAATTCTTTTATTTTGAATATAATTTTATATTTATATTTTGATTTTTATTTTAATAATATAAATAAATTTATTTTATTTATATTTATATGTTAATTTTGTATTTGTGGTCTTTTGGGTATATAAAATTACCTCTAACGCTCACACCTTTCCTTTTATAATTAGTTTAAACACTGTTAAACCAATCAATAACAGATTCCAACCACCCTTTTTAAATCATTTTGAACCTTTTAACCACATGAAAAAATCATTATAATCATTGTTTGTAACTCTTATCATCATTTTTACCGCTTGAACCACCCCATAAGTGAATCAAAGCATCTTTCATCACTGTTAACTTTGTCAATTTCTTTCCAAATTCACTCTGGTTGCTTTTGGGGATGTTTTCTCTTTAAATATCTTTTCAAAGACTTTTTTCTTTAATTAATTGCTTGCAGTTCTTTGCACAATTAATTCCAATTGAAATTTCTTTTGTAGCCCTAAATATCTCTCGTAGGGTATTTTTGGATAAATTCTTATTGTTGGTAAAACAATAAATCTTTATAATATTATTTTTGTATACTTACAAGGTTAAAAACAATAAGAATGGTTTGTTTTCTCTTAAAAATACTATTTCATACTATTTTTAAGCATTTCTTACCTTATACAAATTTTGAGGACAGGAAAAGTACTTGATTTTTAATCAAAGTTTCATTCCCACACCTTACATTATCAAATGGCTGGGTTTGCAGAAATGAAACTTTATACTCAAAGCTGTAGCCTAAGATTTTGAATGATTAGTGGGGAAATGAAATTAGATCAATATTCTGTCAAATCAAGAGCTTCAAAAGTACTCCATTTTACTAGTTTAATCCATTTTTTTGTTGAAATTGAGTATTTCAATGAATCAAACTTTCATTATCTTTAGGTTTGAAAGTGAATGAATTCTTATTTTTTAAATTTGGAAATTCAAAAATATGTTTGTTACCGAAGAAACCAAACCCGTTGTTAGAACAAACATTGAGCTAAAAACAAAGGTTCTTCTTATTGGATACTAATCAATTTTTTAAGAAAAAGTTATCTATTTTATTTTATATTTGTTTTTTTGTTTTTTTTCACTTGTTCAGATTAAAAACTGTAATTCCTTCAAAGCAGCATTGTTTCTTTCATTTCTTTGATTTGAGTAATGAAAGTAAGATTCAAAAACTTATTATATATCAAGATCCTATCTTCATGTTTTGTGAATTTTATATTCATTAAAAAAGGAATATTTACTTATAATAAGTGTGAAATTTTCATTTGAAATAAATTTGTGATTTTTTTGGAAAGTTATGCCCCCCAGAGACAATAAATAAAATGAAGACTTAATGCAAGATGATACTTTCTTTCTCAGTATTTTTTTTATTATTAATCAATATTCTATAAGAACAAATAAATTTTAATTAAAGTGTTTTTTTATTCGTTAATATTTATATTTTTGTTAGTTTCAGACAAAATTAAGCCACTGACTGATTGCTTAGACTGCGCTTGGGGCGCAGGTCCCACCGGGCCAATTCGCGAGGCGAATTGCAATAAAAAGTTGGTTGGGAGCAGCTCCGCCAGTCACGTCAAGTGCTGATGAGTGTCCAATGCACAGGATCTCCACTCTATAGCTCATATTCATTTATTTTATATCCTCGTATCACTCACCCTGATTTTCTGCGGGTTTTAGCCAACATCCTAGTTTAATTAACGGACTATTTTTACAAACAGTCCTACGCTCACTCCAGCCTCTTTTTTCGGTCTTTGTATGGCTCTCATATGGCTTAAACTCATCTAAATGTGACTTTGAATGACAATGTTTTTGTCGCAAGAAAGAGCGAAACCTTTTGAGGTCTGGAAAATAATATCAAGAAGCTGCTATTGACAGTGATTACAACATTCTTGAAAGGGCTTATATCCTTGCTCCAATTCCAAAATCTCTTCCTTGTTATGGGGAACTCTCATAGAAGAACAACGACTCGATAAGCAAGTCTAAGGCTTCACCAGCATGCACCCCTATTGTGCTATTGTAGTTTATGAAAAGACTTATAGGGAAAATAAACAAATGCATTTCGGTTTGGGCTCCAAGGTCATTCTTCAAAATTGTTGAATCGGTGCTCTATTCCTTGGGCAAGTAACATGATCCCATACGTCGACTCGTCGCCAGTAAAGCCAAACAACTAGTAATCGGCATAGATTGGGTGGTTCACTACCCATTTTATCACTCAAGTGACTTGCTTCTATCTTAATCGTACTGTCTTTACAATTAGTCTTTTGTATGCTTCTCCTTGAGAACTTCGCAAAGGACCACAAACTTTTACAGTTGTTCAGTCCTCTGGTCACATTGACATATATAGATTTGAGAGCTTTGTTGAGCTTAAAGTCCTTACAGCGATGATAATGTTGTTCAACACTATCTCTGGTTAGTTTAAATTTGGATGGAACATTAATAATCAAGGGAAAAAATCCCAGCAATTAGTTGCGTAAGCAAGTTTACCTCTACCCATCTTTTAATTAAAAGGGATCAAGCCTAAAACCATCTAAAATGTCTTATTTGCATTTACTAAAATCCAAGAATTGGAAATGCTATGTGATTGATATTATCACTAGATTCAATCTATTGGTGTCTGATTGTCAAATCTGATTTATGTTGTTGCTACTGGTTTGAGTTCTGAGAAACAAAAAAAAGAGTGTTTACTATCTCTGGTAAACAATCTTAAATCCGGTGGAACAATCGAGTGATTTTTTTGTAATATTCATTCATTTATAATTCAATTCTATGATTATTTGAACGTCATACCAAAGTTTCAGGAGAACTATTTTCTTTAGCTAAAAAACTTTGCAGAGGCCTCAATAATAGAAACAAAGACGTATAAGTAATGATTAATGCTCAAGACGCTTCTTGTTTTTTTGTTTTTGACGAAAAAATATTTCAGCTAAGAGCTTTAGCACGTTTTTAGTCTACCTTCTTTCTGGAATGATAGTCAAGTTCAAACAAAACATTCGAGCTTAACGAGAATTTTGGATTGCATAAGTTTTGGCTCTCATCTTAAATTTCTAGGAATAATGCTCAATACACAATGAGTAAGTAGACAAGTAACAGTGACACAAGCTCATTGTAGCTTCTGTGAAAAGCTACTCACGTCAAAAACTCTTAGGTGGGAAGAGATTGCACTAAAAATCTTCAAACAAAATATCAATAAAAAGATTAAGAAATGCTTTTAAGAAAGCACAAAGGTCATGAGTTTTAACTACACTTCTCTTGCTTATTTGTTTGAAATAAACACATGACAGGGAGGGGAAGTAATTGAAGTGGATAATTAACCAAAATAAAAATACATTCTCGAAATGCTAACACAGAGCAGTCATTTTTGCATTGTATTCACAAAGGGTTATGTGGTTAGAAAACGGGGCCAGCTACAAATTATTTTTCATTGCGACAAACTAGTGGGTAATTAGTGTCCTTCTTTCAATAAGGCCACCCTCTTTTCATACCAAATTATGTATACCCTTCTGGTCGTTTTCTATTAAATAGAATCACCAGTAAAATGCCGTCATCATTTAAATTTGTTTGCGAGCCAATATCTCTCGGAGATTGTCCCGCAATGGCTTTCGTTAACATATTTTCCGTTATGCCGTGTACTTTTGAGCTTTCAATTTTTTGTTGTGCTGTAGATTTAGGTATGCCCTTCACTGCAAGACTCAGATTTTTGCGATATCTCTCCGCCTGTATGGGACAAATATAGACTCATCATGATTGTGGTAACATAGATGTTGATTTTCTTTGCAAGTCAGTTCCATAAGTAATCGTTTTTTCTTTTCCCCCCCCCATCCTAAAATTTATTTTCCTAAAAAATCTTTAATTTTTTTCATCTCAAAAAACTTTTTTTCGAAAAAAAGTAGTTTCCAAGAATTTCCCTTGTCTTAAGTTGAAAAATGAAATTCTTTCAATCTGCCAAAACACTCTTCAACAGATCCCACTCCGATGAAAGCATTCATTGCTGTGGAAGACCAGAAGATCTATCTCATGAAGCACGCTTGGATGCAATGGTGGCTGAGATAGAAAATCTTGGTATTTCTTCAAGTACCAAGAAAACAGCGCCTCAAGAAAATGTGTATTTTTTTTTAGATAGCTCTCCACTATTACCACTTTTTAAATATTTGAAACCATAGATTATTTTTCAAATTCTCCTCTTGAGTGGTTTTAAATCTTGTTTTTGTGAGGCCTTGAAATCTGATCTGGATTGCTTATCTCTAATGATTTCTTTTAGATCAAGAAATCTCCGAATCTTCCGAAAGTGCCAGTGTCACCCTTTTATCACCTTCCCTCAGCTTCCGCACCAGCCTTTGTCAGAAAAGATGAGATATCAAAGGCAGGAAGCTCAAGGGGGAGGTGTGATGAGAGCCAAAGGAAAGAATATCGCAGGCAAACTTGTAACTTTTTTCTTGCCTCTGCTTATGAAAATTTCAAACCCTAAACCTATTATCCTTTTTCTTTAATATTTATTTAGCTAAAACAATGGCAAACAGTCTGAAGTCTTTGAGAAACAAGAAGGGTCTTAAAACTGTAGACTATTTGGTGAGTCTTTCGTTCGCTCATAGACGCGTTTGCGACTTTTCCTCATAGATTTGAAAACCATTCTTTCACTATTCAGCCTTTTGTCTCCCAAACCGCACTACCTTCAACATCCCCCGAAAAAGCAGGCCCCTCAAAAATGAAACGGACGCCTTTATATCTGGCTGAAAGTTTCAAAAAACTGCTTCTCTCACCAAAATTCCCCAGAAAACTATGGGCAAAAGAGAACCACTGAATGTTTCCAAAAGAGCAAAAGCAATTTCGAGGGTTTTTCCCGAGAGCTTTTATTCAACTCTATTCAGCACCATCAGTATTCTTGTTTAAACTCTTTAAATTAATATTTTAGAGGGATTGCAGAACAGTTGGTATGCTGCAATAAGCAATTTGGTTCTCTTTGCTGTGGTGAGATGTACTTTAATCGCATAGAAAGCAGTAAGAAAACTCTCTTTTTCTAGGACGCGTAAATTCTCCGCTTTCATATCCTTAGAAGAACTAAAATAAAACTTGAAGCAGCTTTGCGATGTTGAACGACTTATCGGAATGGAGACATCAAGAGAAATTAGAAAACAAAAACCCACGATTTTTTTGGTGACTTTGGTGGGAGGGACGTGGCTTAAAAGCTCGAGTTCGGTCGACTAGGAAAGACATCGACGCACTCAAGAGGGTGAAGGGCCAGCTTGCAACAACGCAAGTCGATCCAAGTGCCCTTCGGTATGACGCTAAGCTCGACAGACGTTCGACAATCCCAATGTGGGGCAGACCTGGCGGAGTTAGACTGGAGACCACCGAAAGATCGGGAACAAGGTAGGAGCCCTGCTCTATTCCATTAAAAGCGTTCTAGTGAACACTCAAATTAACTTGAAATTCTTTGACAAACTCATATTGAGTTGGGATTAAAACAAAATTCAGTATGCCACAGGGCCAGAAATCGGCCGAGGCAACAAAGCGGAGGAATAGTAATTAATATACACGGAGCCTCTATCAGGGCTCCATAATGGCGAGGCAACGAGAAGGATTAGGTTTTAAATCGAACGCATCATCACAAAGCCATATCACTCAAGTAGTTAGCAAAGTAAGGAATTCAATCAGATGGATACAAACCTTTGAGTACTTGATGAGGTTGGCTCAGGTGCCACCATCGTTAGAAAAATTCTAACCGAATTTTCACGCTAAACTGACTTTGTAACGACCGAACTTCATTTTTAAAATAAGTATTACTCGGTCTTAATCACCAGAAAAATCTTCTGTTGGATTCTTAACCGCAATCACCCCATGTCTTCCTCATTGCGATCATTCGAGGATGGAATGTTACTATTTTCGTTTCTTGATTCATATTACTCACTTTGGAATGAGTTGAGCTCAATTCCACAACGGGACGTCGATTGGCTTGTAATTTATGGAATTTTTCCAATTTGTGTTTATGTGCAATCGGTGGCAATTTTGTTTGATTTTCAATTACAAAAGAAAGCTAATCCACTTGAGTTGTACTTTGGCCTGCTATGAAATTAAAATAGAGATGATGAAAAATGCCTCAAGTTACTATTCAGATTATCAAAAATTAATTCTGTTGAATTTCGGCGTTGAGGTTTTTTTTATTGAAAGTTTACTTCATAATTGTATAACCATTTGTTGATGGTAAATTTAAAAGTTGGTTTTGAATTACTTTAAATAACTAAAATAATAAGCCTTGTTCTATGGAAAGAACTAAATACATTAAATGAATTTGAACCAAATTTTACAAAATTTGGTTTGTCTTTTTAAAAAATTAAAAAAATTAAAAAAATCAATCGCCTTCTCTGTCTATGGGACATTCTTGTTCAATTGTGACAATCATCTCTTTTTTGAAGAAAATTATTTTTTTAAACAGAAGAGAGAAAACATGAATAAGTTAAGATATATTATTGTTGCTGTCATTATTATTCAACTCGAAGGGATTCTAAAAAAATGAAACAATCTTTTTTTGGCAAAAAAAAAACCCTTCTAAAAAATTTTTAAAAAGCAAAAGAAAAAAAAGTTGATTTAGCTTAATTCTGACTTTTTTTAAAAATTATGCTTTAGTTATATATGATTAAGGACCTTTAATTTGAAAAAATTATTTCGAACAAATAAGAAAAAAGGATATTATTAAATTGAAAAAAAAGATTATTATTTCTTAACTTTATCAAATAATAATAAATAAAAGTAATTATAAAAAACCTGGAGTTTTTTTTTGAAAAAATTAAGAATAAAAGCTATTACTTTATTCATATGTTAATTAATTCTATTTAGAAATAAATGGATTAATGAAAAAGCTTTTTTGAAGAATAAATTAAATGTTTAGTGAATTTCCTTAGAATGTGAATGTAAACAATAAATAATAAAAAACATATGTTTTATGTTCAATAAATATAATAAATTATCTTTTTTGATTAAGTATTAAATTAAATTAAATAATGTTTCATTTAATTGAATTAAACTTAATTGTAAATTTAATTTAATTTTTCAATTTCTTTTTTTTTGATGAAGTTTTTCAATTTAATTAAAGTGAATAATGAGAATGAAAGAAAATTGAAATTTGAAATTTTAATGAAAATGAAAAGCCATTTATATGCAGGGAATTTCTAAAGTCATCCCATAAAGTTTGTTCAGAAAAAGGACTTTTTCAGAGCCTAGTAAAGGCTAAAATGACGTCATATGAAGTATTTGAGGATCTTACCACATTATCCCATGTCAAAGAGCACAAAAAAGATTAATTAAGCCTGTTTGTTGAATAAAATTGGCCACAAAAGGGCCATTTTGGGAGATTGTGGCTGTCATTAAACCCCAGAAATTGGATGGTTTTGTGGCACACAAAAATAGGGCTAGTCAATTTTATGACTCTTTTGCACATGGGGTGACCATTTTTAAACTCAAAAGTGGTTTGGAAGGTAATTTTATTTTCAATTCTCACTTTGGACTATTATATCCTTTTCTTAAAAGAATATTATTGGGGCTTCATGACCCCAAATGTCTTAAGAAATTGGGACTTTGTAAGATGTTTCTGTGAAACTGTTGATAGTATGACTATTAATCAACATTACTATGACTGTTCTTATGAAATATAATAATAAAAAGTTATCATAACCACAATTAAATAAATAAATAATTAATTATTTCTTTTAGTTGTTATACACTACTAGTGATTATAACAGTAAGCAGTAATTGTCTACAAGAATCAACTACAAGAAGTATTTAATAATAAAATTATTTTAATATATAATTATCTTTTGCAAGAATAATTATAAATATAATCCTTGAAGAAAACAATTACTAGAGAAAAACTTTAAGAATTAAGACAAAATACTCACTAATACTCCAAAGAACTTATTGAAAGATAATAGAGAAATTTGACGGATAATTGTGGATTTGATGGATCGAAATGGATTTATAACAGGATTACAACAATATATAGCTGATTTCTATCATTTCAATTCTTTCTGATTGATTCTGAAAGAATAAAACACTTAATAAAAGATTTAACTAATACTTACTTCTTGATAATAATGGTATAATTGAATAATGTGATGATTCTGAAAAAAACAGCAAGAGCAGGCCTCTTTTGAGTCTAAGACAGCTCACAGAGGCATTTCATGGAGCAAACTGGAAAACCAGTGAGTGAGAAATCAATAAAATGTTTTGGATTATTGATTGCATCATCAGTTGTCACACAAGATTACTTAATTGATGCTTTTACATGACTACCAACCCATTTATGGTTAAGAATAAAAGGAGTAAAAACTGTAAATCATATTTTATTTAAAAATAATCATTGATTTCTAAAATTTATCAATGTTATTGGAAATTCCATCACAGAGAGTATTTTCTGTGAGTTTTTAAAGATTCAGTGTTTCATGTGGAATCATCAAAAAGGTGTGTAAGTAAACCTTTTAATTTTACTTATACAAGTATGATTTTTTTGGTTTTTATATGAATTATACTGCTCTCAATTGTTCCTGAAAGTTTCAGAAATATTCATTAAGAATTGTATTTTTAATGAATTTTTGAAGTTTTCAATTAATTTCTATGTAGAATTGCAAATATTACTATATTGCTGGTTTCCATGAGGTAAATCATTGGATACTAGTACAAAAACAGTTTTATTCACTCTTTTAGGGTTTAAACATGGAAAATAATTAAGAATTGACATGGTTACAAGAGTCTAAGTTGCTCCTTACCTCCTTGGCACATCAAACTGGCAGCTTATTTGCTATTTTCTTATTATTTAATGAGAATGTAACTTGGTAACCAAGTTCTCAAAAGGTTTTAGTTAGCTAATTGGGCCAAGATCAACCATGGATCCAAGTTTTAGAGCTTTCCATGCCTCAGAGGCCTCAGAAGTTGGGTGCCATGGGTCTCTCTGATGTCTTTTGTCCCCCTTGACTATTTTCATGTCAAAAATAGAAATTCAGGCTTGAAGACTGATATCCACTATGGGTGTACCAAAGTTATATGCAAGAATACCATAATATTAAGTTCCACAAACATTCAATACACTATTCTTAGTGTATATGTAACATGGGATTTCTCACATTCCCATTATTTTGGCATGAAATTGAGAAAAACAAAAATTTTCACAATTCTTTATGTGGTATTGATGATGTGGTATTGATGATGTGGTATTGAATTATTTTCCATATTACCACCTCTTAGAGTTAGCTTAAGCTTATTCACTCTATGGAGCTACCCTAGGTGAGCTTTTGTGTAAGATCCAAATCAGGCCTTAAATCCATGGATTTACTTACTCCCAAAAAAGTTCTTCATCTTTTCTGAAATAAAAAAAGATGAATTTTGAATATATGCATGACTTATGGGTTATTCATAGCTCAAAATTTATTTTTAAGGATATTTGTGGCCTATTTGGGTATGTGAAATATACCTTAAGTCCCACATTCCCTCCCACCAAAAAAGAAAATTGTACTACAATTTTATCAATGGTATCAAGAATGAAAAGGCCCCAAAGGGGTTTAATGTCCACTGTCCAACCTTTTTACATTACTCAGATCAAGTAATTTAAAGTACATTTATAGAAATATTCAGGCTTGTAGCCATCTTTCATGTCTAAATCTTCTTAAGAGCTTATCTGAGTCAGGTATTTCGGATTCTGCTAGCCATTCATCTTCATGTACTGGATTTCTATATCAGAAAAGATATTCTCTTTGATTTTTACCCCTAAGTTGCCTTTCTTTGATGAACTTTTTTTATCTTTTTGTCTTCACTCTGTTCCACTGGTGGTACAGTCAAATGATAAGGTTTTATCAAGCTGACTGGAGAGGTGGGGTGTTTATTTTCTAATTCACAACGCAATTCCACTTGGACTGCATTGGTTCTATGTAAGGCAACAATAACAAAAGGTCCTACATAATAATCTTTAAGCTTCTTTGGGCCTTTGATATTATTGAAATTCAAGGTTAAAGCTTGAACTAAGTCCCGTACTTTGTGACTCTTGTCCCACTTCTGTTTTGCATAGTCAAAAGCCTCATTCATACTCTGTTTTGCATGGTGTTTCACTTTATCAAGAATTATCTTGAAGCTGGAAGCTGTAGGATGAATGTCAATCAAGTCTTTCCTCAGTGTGTCTGCTGGGAGTCTTGGATTCCATCCTTTTTCCAACATGGCAGGAGTTAGGCCTGTAGAAGAATGGACTTATGTCTTGTATGCCAATTCTAATGCAGGTATCAGAGTGCACCAGTCATGGGTAAAGCCATCTGAGTCTTTGAATTAAAATCCATAAGCACAGAATCTCCTGCTCATGTCCTCTAAAGTTTGAATCATCCTCTCTGATAGCCCATCTGTTTGAGGGTGATATGCTGTAGAGAATGATAACTTAGTCCCAAACAATCTATGAAGATTGGTCCAAAGTGCAGATGTGAATTTGGGATCTCTGTCAATTATGATATTCTTAAATAATCCTGTATTAGAAATAACTCTACTCCATAAAAGAAGAGCTGTATCCATAGCAGTGTCATCTTTATGACATGGTAAGAATATGGGAGTTTTGCTATATCTGTCTACAATGACTAAGCAAGCATTATAACTTTTGTCACCACTTGGAGGAAGTGCTGTGACCCATTCCATGTGAAAAACTTCCCAAGGGGATTTTGGTTCTTGAATATGAATCATCAATCCAAATTTCTTGCCTGTACTCCTGTTTGCGCTTTGGCATCTATCACAGGTATGGCAATATTCAATGATTCTTTTCTCCAAGATGGCCACCATACACAGTTTTTCACTTTTCCAAGTGTTCTGTCTTCCAACAGGTGTCCAGAGTAGATGCTATTATGGAATTCATGAAGAATGTTATTGTTAAGAAATCTGCTACACAATGTCATTAAATGAGAATGTTTGGTTCTGTGATAAATTATTCCATCAAACAGGTGAAATCTTCCTTAAGAATAGGAATTCTTCCAAACCTCATCCAGTGCATTGAAAAAAGATGTATCTTTGCAGTCTTTATCTAAAAGGAAGTCAAGATATGGCTATTCTTGTCTTGCTTATAAGATTCTCTGACCTCTTCAAAGAATTCTGTCCCAATATCAGTTATGTTAATTCCTTCAATTGGAATCTATGGTTCTTCTTCCAAAGGTACATAAGCTGGGTTATCAGGAGTATTGGCTAATGCCCACCTGCTAAGTCCATCAGCATTCTTGTGAATGTTTCCTGCCTTATGAACTATAGTCATTTTACCTTTTTATTCATGAATGTCTATTTGCCATATCAACATATGTCTTTTGGTAGTTTTAATGTTAAGAAGTGATTTCACGGCATTACAGTCAGTTATCACTTCAAAAAACTGCCATCAAGGTAATAGTGTAATTTCTCAATTTCCCATACCAAACATAAGCACTCCATCTGGCTTGCACCATATGTGCCTTCTGTTGGTTTGATTTGTCTTGAGATGTAACAAGCTGGTCCCTCTGTAGGCTTTTCAAGAATAATTTGGACCCGATGTAGGGCTGCCCCTAATCCATCTCCACATGCATCAATGTACAACTTAGAAGGTATATTCCAGTCAGTAATGAGGAGTAAAGGTGCTTCTGTAAGAGCTTTCCTTATCTTCTCATAAGCTTTAATTCTTTCCTGTGTCATCTCAAATACTGTCTGTTGATCACAGATTCTATAGATTTATTTGGCTAGAATTGCAAAGTCTTTCAGGTGTTTCCTGTAATAACTGGAAAATCCAAGAAAAGACATCATTTTTTCTTATTCTGGGGTATTGGCATAAGTAACACTTCTGCCACTTTATTTTTGTCAATAACCAAGCTTAAACCAGAAACAATATGTCCTAAAGCTGTACGTTCTTTGAAGCCAAATTTACATTTCTTAAGTGAAATCTTCATATTCGCTCCTGTAACTTTGTCAAGTACTCTTGCAAGTCTTTCAAGGTGCAAATACCACAAATCAGAACATATGATAATATCATCAATATAAATGATGATCCATCCTTCAGATAATCCTGTAGGGAAGATGGTATTCATCATTCCTTGATAATGAGATGGTGCATTTTTAATAACAAATGGCATTCTAAGATACTCATGAATACCACAGTGAGTAATAATTCTAGGTAATTTTTTAGTTTTGGGCTTCAAAACATTTTGATGAAAGCCTTTCAATGCATACATGAATGTTATATACTTGGTTTTAGACAATTGAGTCAAGGTTTCTTGAATTCTAGGAATTGGATACCTATCTGGAACTGTGTAGGTATTAAATGCTCTAAAATCTCCAACAATCCTTTATTTATCATTAGGACAAGCAATAATAACAGGTGTTGTCACTTCAACTTCCTCATTATGGCCTACTTTCCTTAGTACACCAAGTTGGATCAACTCTTGGATATGTTTTTCCAAGGCTTCTCTAGCTCTGGGACTGGCTGGATAAGCTGGTCTTCTAAGTACTGGAGGGTATGGTCTGTCAATATTAAGATTAATATCAGCTTCATTCCCGTTAATAGCGCCTAATGGTTCATTATCAGAAGCAAGGTCATTTTTATATGTGTATAACACATAAATATGATCATGCCTCATTTTGGGTGATAATGATGGATTAATTTGTGTTTCAAACAGTTTATTAGCCACAAATTCTTCCTCATAAGTATCTGTAACAGAAGATATCACAGATATTGGCTTTGGCATATTGGAAAAAGCAAATTTTTATCTTTTGTTTTCTCCAATTGTGAAATATCTGTCTTTATGGTTACTGATGTCAATACAATAAATATTCAAGTAATCATTTCCAAGAATGATGTTCTGAGATGTACAATTGTCAATTACTACTATATCTGTTTTCATTTTACACTTCCTTCTGGATGTGGAAATACAATATTAGTGTCCAATATGCCCAAAGGGTACATATTATTACTGGAACTACTAAACTGTACAACCTCTATTGGTAATAGCTTGTTCTTCCATTCAGGGAGTATGGCGTGGAGATAATCTTTGCCTACACAAGTACAACCTGCCCCTGTATCCAAAATTACTCTGGCTTCAACATCATTTATCAGGATGGATGTAATACAAGATTCTCCAGAAGTGTAACCTTTACCTCTAGAAGGTTTGGTTTTACTCATTCTGGTATCCTGGATATTGATCAGGTTATGAAAATCCTCATTGTATTGTGGCAAGTTAGTATGGACTTCTGTGACCTCAAAGAAACCTGTAATTTTTTCAATGGTATAGTCTTCTACTGGTGTATCCTCAGAGACTGCATAATCTAGGTCAGATTCCTCTTTCTCTTCAGTACACTGAACTTCTTCAATGACTTGAACTGAATTAATTTTTGTCTTCTTGGTGCAAGTGTTGGCTAAATGTGTGGTGCCTCCACATTTATGACACTTCAAGACAGGTCTTTCAGGCCTCTGATCTTCTCTGGAAGTTTTGGAGACCATTTTGTATTCCATAGGGACTCTAGTACAGGTTTACCAATTCTTGTTCTAGTAATGATATCTTCCATGACATTAATTTAATCTTCTGTTGAACAGGGTTCTAAAAATCTGCATTTGCTAGCATGTTCCAGTTCGCCTCCACATTTCTTAATGTTTTCATATTAATCATAGAGTCAGACATATCTGGGTGTAAGGCAGATAATCTGTCTTTCTGTTTGAGGAACCAAGGAAGTTTTTTATACTCCTCTGAGTTAAAAATGGAACTTTCAAAATAATTTTCCATTTTAAATCTCCAAGAATTGTTAGCCCATTTGGTTGTTATTTCATATTTACACCAAGGCCAATCATGGTTACCATGATCTTGTCTCATTTCATAATACCATTTCTTTGCAGTTCTGGTAAACAAGGAGTGTGGTTTGCCCACTATAATTTCATCAGGTATGTGAAAATATTCTTGCAGCATATCAATTGTTCTGATGAACTCAATATGATTGTTTTATCCTTCACCAGAGAATGTTGGCCATTCTTCTGGTTTGGGAATATCTCTTGCACAGATAGGATTTTCTCCTAAAAAGGGGGTCAAACTTATTTTACAGAAGGTTTCTATTCAGTAGAAGGTGTAGAATGTCTTGGCATATGGGGTTCATAATTCTTATGAATTTACTCCACATTTGCAATGATTTCATTCTTTAATTTCTGCCTCTCACTGTCACTTTTTACCAAATGTATGGCAAACTGATTGGTATTATTCATTATTTCCAAAACCTGACTTCTCAGAATTGCAAGTTGTTAATTTATGTGTGAAATGGAAATATCTCCTATTTCATCCCCTTGAACTTGACATTTACTTTCAATTCTGTCACATGTATTGGTACTTGAATCAAGTCTGACATTTGTCAACTTATACCACTCAGTATAAGCTCTGTATTTTCTCTTTAATTCACTCATATCTGATTTTATTTTATTTAACTTTGCATCAAATTTACCAAGTTCTACATCAATACTAGATTTAACAAATTGTATTTCACGTGTTTTTTGCATGGAAAGGTCCTTCTCATCCTTTCTTGCTCTTTGGCTGTGAATTCAATTAGAGTTCTGGCCATATTGAAGACACTTTCCACAGCTGAAGGCTCCAATTTGGGGATCCTGTACCCTTGTGGGTAAGGTCTGTTCCAATTTTCTTTGCCTTTTCCCTTTCATTGATGGTTCTTGGGACCTCCCTGCTTCTTCTGAGGTCCTTTGAGCTTGTCTTTGGACACTTTTGGAGCTGGTAGATGCCACTGGGCCTTCCTTCTCCAAATTTGGAGTCATTTCCAGTTCATTCTTCTGGTCTATGGATAAAAGACTTTGATTTCTCAACCAGTTCTTTATCTTTTTGACCTTGTCTTTGCAAGAAAATGGGCTCTATCCTCCTAAGAGTTCCATGGTCTTCTCCTGACCCAGAAAGCTCTTGATGTGTAAGTAGTAGTTCATGGACCCTTGCCAAAGGCTTGGGCATATTTCCCACTCCTCCTCTTGGCTGCTCTGTACCAATTCCTGTATTGGAATTGATAAATCTCTATTACTGCCACTTGCAAAAGGTTCTGCCCTTGAAATATTATCATGAATTAGTTCAGACTCAGAGTTCACATCAAAGGTTGTGGGTGCAGACCTTGGGAAATGGGAGGAAACTCTGGCATCCTCCAGATGTGTCTTTCTTGAGGAAGACTTGCCACTTCTGGACTTGTTCTTGCCTCTTCTTTTTCCACATCCATCTGGTTGGACTGAATAGTTACTTCAATTTGTGGTATGCCCCATTTTACGTCAATTTAAGAGAAAAAATTAAGAATAAAGTCAAAAACACACACCCTTTTATTGTTGCTTTGCTTTTTCTGTTTGAAACAAAGTTCCTCTTTTAGCAATTTGAACTTCAATACTGTCTTCAGATTCTGCTTCCAAAGATTCTGGACTGGTAATATATCTTTTGCTGAGTCTGTTACCAGCTTCACAGTATTTGATTAAAGACACTAGAGAGAAAATTATAAAAGAAAAATTATTTTTTATACTTAATAGATTTTCCAAATATTTTTTAGAAGTTTTTATTATTTTTTATATTAAAAAACTATTCTTGTCAAAGAAAAAAAATTAAAATTCAAGATTTTGGATTTTAAAATTAATTCAGAGTAACTCAAAGAATAATTCCATAAGTGTTTGGATGTGAAAAAGCCACATGTAAAACAATATAAAATTAAACCAAATTGCTCAATGAAAAAGATGTTAAAGACAATTTCAAAAATAAAAATAATTTTACCTTCAAATTGATAGAAAAAAATAATTAAATCAATATATTTTAGAACATAAAAATATATTAATTTAAGGGTACAAGGTTCAAAAAAAAATGGCCAGCCCCCCAAACTTAAGATTTGTCTATGAAACTGTTGATAATATTACTATTAATCAACAGTATTATGACTGCTCTTATGAAGTATAATAATAAAATTATCATAAACACAATTAAATAATTAATTACTTAATTATTTCTTTTACTTGTTATACACTGCTAGTGATTATAACAGTAAGTAGTAATTGTCTACAAGAATCAATTACAAGAAGAATTCAATAATAAAACTTCTTTATTAAAATAATAAAATTATTTGGATATACAAGTATCTTTTCCAAGAATAATTTTAAAGATAACTCTTGAAGAAAACTATTACTAGAGAAAAACTCTAAGAATTAAGATAAATCACTCACTAATACTCCAAAGAACTTATTGAAAGATAATAGTAGAGAAATTTGATGGGTAATTGTGGATTTAAAAGGATCAAAATTAATTTATAACAAGATTACAACAATATATAGATCATTTCTATTATTTCACGTATTTCTGATTGATTCTGAAAGAATAAAACACTTAAGAAAAGATTTAACTAATACTTACTTGTTGGTAATAATGGTATAACTGGATAATGTGATGATTTTGGAAGAAACAGCAAGAGGAGGCCTCTTTTAAGTCTAAGACAGCTCACAGAGGCGTGCCATGGAGCAAACTGAAAAACCAGTGAGTGAGAAAACAATAATACTTTTTGATTAATTACTTCCTAATCTGTTGTCATGTAAGAATATCATAATTACTTAATTGATGCTTTTACATGACTACCAACCCATTTATGGTTAAGAATAAAAGGAGTAACAATTGTAAATCTTATTTTATTTACAAATGATCATCTATTTCTCAAATTCATTGATTTTATTGGCAATTTAATCAAATATTGTATTTTCTGTGAATTTTTGAAGAGTCAGTGTTTCACATGGAATCTTCAAAAATGGACTGTACGTAAATCTTTTAATTTTACTTATAAGTGTATAATTCTTTTTTGGTTTCTTTATGAATCATACTGCTCTTAAGTGGTCCTGAGAGTTTCAGAGGTATTAATTAAGAATTGTATTTGTAATTAATTTTGGAAGTTTTTACCTCAATTCTATGTAGAATTGCAAATAGCACTATATTACTGGTTTCTATGAGTTAAATCAATGGAAACTAGTCCAAAAAGGGTTTTTATTACTCCTTTAAGGTTAATCCATGGATTATCATTCATAATTGACATGGTTGCAGGAGTCTAAGTTGCTTTTTCCCTCCTTGGCATGTCAAAATAGCAGCTTATTTGCAATTTTCTTATAATTTAATGAGATTTTAACTTGGTAAACAAGTTCCCAAAAGGTTTTGGTATAATAATTGGGCCAAGACCAGCCATGGATCAAAGCTTTAGAGCTGTCCATGCTTCAGAGGCCTCAGAAGCTGGGTACCCTGGCTCTCTTTGATGTTTTTTGTCCCCCTTAGCTATTTTCACGTCAAAAATAGAAATTCAGGCTTCAAGACTGATATCCACTATGGGTGTATCAAATCTGTTCATAATAATACCATAATATTAAGTGCCGCAAACATGCATAGCACTATTCTTAGCTTATGTGTTACATGATATTTCTCACATTCTCATTATTTTGATGTGAAATTGAGAAAAACAAAGTTTTTCACAATTCTTTTATGTGGTATTGAAGTATTTTCCATATTACCACCTCTTAGAGTTAATTTAATGTTATTCACTCTATGGAGTTACCCTAGGTAAATTTCTGTGTAGAATCCAAATCTGGTCTTCAATCCATGGATCTACTTACTCACAAAAATGTTATTCATCTTTTCTGAAATAAGAAATGATGAATTTTGATTATATGCATGACTTATGGGTTATTCATACCTCAAATTTCATTTTTAAAGATAGTTGTGGCCTATTTAGGTATGTAAAATATACCTCAAGGCTCACAATTGCTATCCACACTATCTCATAGTTTCTCCCAATAATAACCTAAATTGGAAAGCATTCAATTCAATACTTTAAAAACATACAGCCATTGAGAAACATGTTCTGGATCCCCTATTCTGTGGATATTGGGTTTTAAGATATATCATAATTCTCACTTATCTTGTATAATCCTGACTCAATTCTCTACCTTTACTCTATAATTTGTGAGCTGTCACAACCACGTATTTTGACCCTCCTCCTTGATGGCGGCGGCGATCCAACCTGGAGCCAAGTTGGGGCCAATTGGCCATGTCATATCATTTATGGCCAATTGACCCCTTTTGGGTGTTCCATGGCTCTTATGCCATAACCCATTCCATTGGCCACTTATGTCCCCCATCATCCTTTATGGCCTCAGGCCATATCCTGCGTCATTGGCCCTCTTGGCCAATTTCCACCTCACCAACCCCCAGGCCTCCATCACTGTTTTTGGGCCTGGGGGGTCCCTTTGTCTTCCAGGCCCCATGGCCACCTTCATTGGTTTCCTGGCCACCCCTTTCATTATGGGGGTTTTGGCCTAAATGGCCTTTTTTGGGCCATTTAGGCCCCCCACGGCTTCTACGGTCCGCGGGCCGTAATACGCGGTCCGTACGGTCCGTAGGCGGATTAGGCCCCTTTTGGCCTAATCCAATGAGGCCAAAAGGGGCCAAAGGGGGGAGCCACCTAGCCCCCAAGGCCAGGTGGGTCCCAAACCACAATTGGGCCCACCTGAGCCATTTTTGGCCACCAATCCCTTGGACCCAAATTGGACCAAAAACACCTTGGACCCATTTTGGCCATAAATCCCGTAGGACCCACTTTTGGCCCTGGACCACCATGGACCAACTTCACCGTCATGGCCTCTGGCAACCACCAGAGGCCACCAAATCATCTCAACAAGCATTTCCCTCAACTTAAGGGGAATTCTTTCCTTTCCTTCATGCACTCCGTACTCAAGATTGCAGGTGTGGTGCATATATGGTATTATATACCATTATGCACCATTTTTACTCAGCAATCCAATGGTGACGTTTTCAGGACCCAATTCCACCTTTCCATTTCAAGGTCCATAATTCCAACGCCCATTTCAAAGGAGGACTTTTCAGCTTATCAGTCTGGCAATCCATGGCGGCAATTCAGAAGATCATTCAAGGATCCCAACCACCTGTATCTGCAGGAGGTGGGTTGGTACAATTCATTCAGGATTTTTCTAAGGTCAATTCTCAAGAGGTATTACAAAATTCAATCAGTTGTCAAGACATCAAGTATTCAATACTCCTTGGACAACCCAATTCATCCGTACAGGCCTTATTCAATCAACCTGTATGGCCTTGGCCCAATTGGGCCACTTCTTATTCCACTGTGGGAATTCCATCACACAGTTCAAATTTCAAGATGGCCAGAACTGTATTTCCCGATTCGGACAATACAGTCATTGATCCACCTTCCGGGATCAACTTTTCAGCTTTTCACATATACTGGCCACCTTTTCAGCACCTGGGGACTTTTCCCCAGTTAATTAATATAGTGGATTTATTTTTATCCTTATTTTCTTTTACCTTATTAAAGTTAATACTGATAATCTTAAGTCAGTCATTCAGCACCCTTTTCTTTTATTTCCTCGCCTGTCCAGTGGATATTGGTGGTCATATCCTTATACTAATTCCATTTCCTCTTCTGGCAGGTTGAAACAGTGAATTGAGGATTCACTTGGTTGGCTTCTTGGCTTTTGGCTTCTTTATTATCCTTGGCCATTGGCTTCATCTTTTCTTATCTCATCTTTTGGCATACTTGTTTTCCCCCTTATTCTTCTTAAAGAAATTCAGTCTTATTATTCTTTTATCTCTGGAGCCCTCCAAGTGAGTTCTTGATTCCTGAGTGCCAGGCCCTCTTCTTCCAAGAGCCCCTGTGACATTATATTAATTAACTCATAATTCTTCTTCATTCATTCATTCTTTTATTCTTATATTTTAAATTCATTCATTCATTTCATCAAAATTATGATTCTTTGACGTTTTATGATATTATGATTCTTCGTCACCTCTCAATTTTCCCTCATTCATTCTTCATTCTGAAAATTGAAAGCTGACCCATTTTTTTTAATTTCTGTTATCTTTTCAATCTCATTCTCAATCTTAATCAATCTATTTTTATCCATAATTCAGGCATTTTTATCTTTGGTTCTCAAGTTGTTCATCAGGTTATTCAGACACGTTCTTCATATCAGGATTCACTTTGATTTATTCCTCAAGAATTTTTGATTTTTTGGAAGAATTCACTTGAAAATTGATTTGATTGACTAATTTGACATAATTGAAATTGACCTCAAGATAATTGATTGACCTGAAGACTTTATTGATTTTTCTGATTATTCACATCAAGATTATTGACATAAATTGATTTTGACTCGAGAATTCATTTTGATTGATTGATTTTTTCTGCAAGATTTTGATTTGATTTGATTGATTGTTTTTATTGACTTCAAGATTCTCATTGATATTGATTTTTACTTCAAGACTCATTTGATTTGATTGATTGACGTATTTGGAGAATTTTGATTCATTGATTATCCAATTTCCTCAAGATTTGATTGTTGATTTTGTACTTCAAGAAAATTTTGATTTTTTTTTCATTTATTTGGTTGATTATTCCTGAAATCATGCCAGTTCAACATTCACCTCCAGCAAGACAGACTAGATCTCAGGCCAGAGCTCAAGCTGTTCTGAGTCCAACTCCAAGGGCTCCTCTTGATGGTACCCCAGCAGTTTCTCAACTGAGGGCCAGATTGGACAGAGGACCCATTATGGAAGGAGCAGCACCATCCAGGAAGGAAGGAAGAGGGCCAAGAAGGTCAATGTCTTTATCAGGAGTGGTTGGCGGATTCCCAGGATTTTCAAGAACCAGTCGCAAGGTTCAAGGTGAAGATGGTGAAGAGGAGGAGGAGAATTCTGTGGAAGAGGAAGAGTCTAATGGCACTGAGGCTGCTCCTGCTCCTGTGGGAGCATCTGAGGGCACCAGAGGACCAACTCTAGCCCAGTCTGATCAGCCTGCCTCTCATCAGCCTGAACCGTCTTTATTGGCCATTATGCAACAAATGACTCAGATTATGGCCAATCTGCAAGCAGCTTCTTCTTCTGAATTATCAAGACCACCAGCCTTCAAGACTCCCTCTATGAAGGCTCCAGAATGCTTTGATGGGACTCAGCCCTTCAAAGTCAGAAGCTTTATTCAGTCTTGCCAACTCATCTTTCATAATGACCCGGAAAACTTCTCTCAAGACAGAAAGAAGGTTCTTTATGCCACTTCATTCTTAGTTGGCAGGGCTGCAAAATGGATTGAGCCTTATCTTTCCAACCTCAATAATCAAGACTCAAATTATCTCCTCAATTCCTGGCCATTATTCAAATCCCAATTGTTCACTTTATTTGGAGACCCAAATGAAGTTAGAAAAGCAGAAGCTGAATTGGATGGCCTTAGGATGAAAGAAGGTGGGCATGTTGCTTTGTATATTGCCGATTTCAGGAGTTTGGTTTCAAGAATTGGGGATTGGGGTGAAAGGGCTCTTATTCATCATTTCAGGAAGGGTTTGGCCTCCAGGATTCTGGATCAATTGGCCTCCCATCCTTCAAACATTGATTCTCTTCAAGACTTAATGGACGTCAGCCTGGAACTTGATACCAGGTACCATGAGAGGCAGAAGGAAAAGAATCATCATCAAGAGAAGAAGCCTGAAGCCTCAAAGTCTCACTCTTCTCATCATCAAGTTTCTTCAAGTTCAAGACCAAAGAAGAAATTTCATTCTCAAAAGCGGGACAAGCCCCATTCTTCATTGTTGAATAAGGACTTCAAGTTGAAAGGTTCTGAAAAGGAAAGAAGAATCAAGGAGGGGTTGTGTACCTATTGTGGTGGGAAGCATAGTCTTGAGTCCTGTGTCAAAAGGCCTCAAAACAAGCTTACCCAACCGTCAGGCAGTTTTCCCAGCCAGGGAAAAGCCTGAGTGAAGACCATGTTGTGTTCAATGGTCTTCACAGTTTTCCTTCCAGAGCACAATTGTGCATTCTGAATACTGGTGTCAAGAATTCTCTTAAATTTTTTGTTTTCTCTTCTCTTTCTGATGTTTTTTACAGTATTCTCATTGATTCTGGTGCTACACACTCATTCATTGCAAAGCAGTTTGTTCACAAGTACTCATTGACTACGTCAGAACTTCAAGAGAAGATTCCTCTTATCATTTTGGACTCCTCTGAGTCCCCTTCCTTATTTGTGACTCACCATACTAAATATATGGTTGAGCTCCCTTCCTTCCCAAGCTTTGAATGGGATTTTTTAGTCATTGATACTCCCAAGCGAGAAGACCTCATATTGGGCTTTGACTTTCTCAATCATTTTAATCATTCTATTGATTGGAGGCAAGGGCTGATCACCTTTAATACTGATCAAAAGGACTATTCTGATCCTTCCAATTCCTTCCGTAATGACTCTTCCTCTGCCAAATCATGTGCAGCTCTGGTTGGTGATTCTAGAACACCATCAGTTCCATCTTCTGTCCATATTCCTTCCCTTAATTCCCATCTGTCATTACCATCATCTGGAGATGAAGTCTTCAAAGAGATTCAAGATGTTGGGGAAGATAATTCTGTATCTTCACTTCATCTCTTCTTTGGGAATATGGACCTTCCTCCTTCATCTTATCATGACTCCCTGGAGGAGTTGTGGGATGAAGAGGAAGAGCCAGAAGAAGTAGAAACCGTGATGAAGGTTGTTCCCTCTGTTTATCACCAATACTTGGATGTATTCTCCAAGGTGAAAGCAGAGAAACTTCCTCCTCACCGTGCCTGTGATCATCATATCGAACTGGAGGGGTCTCTACCTCCAGTTGGGGTGATCTACTCTTTATCCAAACAAGAGTCAGATACACTCAGGGCCTACATTTCAGAGAATGTAGAGAAAGGTTTCATCCGTCCAAGCTCCTCCTCAACAGGAGCACCTGTCCTCTTTGTTAAAAAGAAAGATGGTGGCCTCCGTTTGTGTGTTGATTACCGCAAACTCAATGCTGTCACTAGGAAGAACAAATATCCTGTTCCTCCTATGAACCAGCTTCTTAATGTCTTTAATGGTTCTTCTATCTTCTCCAAGATTGATTTGCGTGGTGCATATAACCTGCTCAGAATCAAGGAGGGTGATGAACATTTGACATGCTTCAGAACTAAATATGGCAGTTTTGAGTACTTGGTTATGCCATTTGGGCTCACCAATGCTCCTGCCTCATTTCAGAATCTTGTCAATGATATATTCCAAGATCTTCTTGATGTTTTTGTTGTGGCTTATTTGGATGACATTATGGTCTTTTCCAAATCTGAGGAAGAACATGTCACCCATGTGTCCACTGTTCTTTCCAGACTCAGAGCCAATAACCTTTTTGCCAAGGCTTCTAAATGCCTTTTTCATGTTTCTAGTGTAGAATATCTTGGTTATGTTGTTTCTTCTGAAGGCCTCAAGATGGACCAAGCAAAAGTCCAGCAGATCCTTAATTGGCCTCCTCCAAGAAACCTCAAGGCTCTTCAATCCTTCCTTGGCTTTGCCAACTTCTACCGCCGTTTCATCAAGAATTATTCAAAGAAAATCAGTTCACTCACCAGTTTCCTCAAGAAAGATTCCTGTTTCCCCCTCAATGAGGAAGCTCTTAGCCAGTTTCATCAACTCAAAGAGGCCTTCACTACCGCTCCAATCCTTTCCCACTTCAATCCTTCTCTACCGACCATTGTAGAGACCGATGCATCCGATTATGCTTTGGGTGCTGTACTGAGTCAGGTCTCTGACTCAGGAAAACATCCCATTGCCTTTGACAGCCGCAAGCTTATTCCAGCAGAACTCAACTATGAAATTCATGACAAGGAACTCCTTGGTATAGTCTGGGCTCTCAAGCGCTGGAGGGCTTTTCTTCTTTCTCTGTCCTCTCCTTTTGAAGTTCTCACCGATCATTCTTCTCTTCAGTACTTTATGTCATCAAAGATCCTTACTCGCCGTCAAGCCCGTTGGGCCGAATCCTTATCTGAATTTCATTTTTCAATCACTTACCGCCCTGGCCGCCTAGCAACTCTTCCAGATGCCTTATCACGTCGGGACAACGTCTATCCGGAGAGGGGGGAGGATTTCATCAGCAAGAATCCAATGAATTTTCAACAACTCATTAAGCAAGATGAAGTTCAACCCTCAAAGTTTTTTGCAGTCAAGGTGGATTCTTTTTCAAATTTGATTGATTCAATTCAGAAGAAATTATGGCAAGATCCTCAGTACAGAAGTATCCTTCAAGATTTGGGTAAAGGTAAATCTGTCCAAGATTATTCTCTTGATTCCTCCTCCCAACTCCTTCTCTTCAAAGATCGGGTGGTAGTCCCAAGTGACTCCACAATTCAACTCAGCATTCTTCAAAAGCGTCACGATTCTCCTCTAGCTGGACACCCTGGCCAAGAGAAGACTCTCAAACTTGTCAAGCGGGATTTCCACTGGTCCGGCATGACTCAATTCATTAAGGATTGTGTATCATCCTGTCAACAGTGCTCAAGAAACAAGAATATCCACCATAAGAAGTTTGGACTCCTCAAACCTCTTCCAATTCCAAATGGTCCTTGGATTTGTCTTTCAATGGATTTCATCACTCAACTGCCCCTGTCCAATTCTTTTGACTCAATTCTTGTCATAGTGGACAGATTCTCAAAAATGGCGGTTTTTATTCCAACAATGTCTTCAATAACTTCTTTGGATTTGGCCCATTTATTCATCAAGAATATCTTCTCAAAGCATGGCCTTCCATCAAGCATTGTCAGTGATAGAGGTTCACTCTTTGTTTCTCCCTTCTGGACAAATCTTTGCCAGCAGCTCAAGATTTCAAGAGACTTGTCAACTGCTTATCACCCAGAAACTGATGGACAGACAGAGAGGGTAAATCAGATACTAGAACAGTATCTTCGGATGTATGTCAGTTATCATCAAGATGATTGGAACACCTGGCTCCCTCTGGCTGAATTTGCCTACAATAATTCTGACCACTCTTCAACCAAGCAATCACCGTTTTTTACTGTTTATGGAAGAGATCCACAATTTGATTCAGTTCACATCACTCAAGATACTCCTGCTGGAAAGTTATCAACAAAAATCCAATCAGTACAGCAAGATGTCAAGAGAGAACTTGAAATCGCCATAAACCGGTTTAAGAGGTATGCAGATAAAAGTAGAGCAAGTCCACCCGTTTTCAATCCTGGTGACATGGTATGGCTTTCTTCCAAGAATATCAAATCAACTAGACCCACCAAGAAACTATCTGAAAGATGGTTGGGTCCCTTTCCAATCTTGAAGAAAGTCAGTACTCATGCTTACCACCTCAAGCTTCCATCTCAATGGAAATCCATCCACCCAGTCTTCCATATCTCACTCTTGGAACCAGTCAAGACATCAACAATCCCAAATCGGCATCAAGAGCCTCCTCCTCCAATCATTATTGAAGAAGAAGAGGAATGGGAAGTCTCTCAAGTACTGGATTCAAAGCTCAAGAGAAGAAAATTATGGTATCTGGTGGAATGGAAAGGTTTCAGTCAAGATTCAGAAAGATCCACATGGGAACCAGCTGAAAACCTCAAGAATTGTCCTGAACTTGTCAAAGATTTTCATTCGTTATATCCTGACAAGCCAGGACCCAATTCTTCAATGGCTTGAATTTTTATGGTGCTTGGTGGGGAGAGGAATTACCAAAAGTAAGTCCCACTCCTGGTATGCACCTTTAGGGGTATTCTACTCTTCTTTGTTGTAAGCATCACCTTGGCCACTCTGTGAGCACTTTTCAATTTGGACACAGACCTTTTGGCCCGGCTTTCAACATCCGAATTCCAAATTTATGGCCATTCACACTTGGGCAAATGGACCATTCCTTTTTTACTCTCCTTCCCAAGACTTTATTCTTTCAACACATTCATTTATCAAGAGTTTTCTTATTTATGGCACTGGCGGGAGGGGCAACTACTAAAAGTAAGTTCCTCTCCTGGTGTGCACTTCCCTGAGGGGTCTACAATATGTCAAAACATCACCTTGGCCACTCTGTGAGCACCTGGCATCAAATTCTTTTATTCAGGTCCTTGGTCACTTTCAAAATCAATTGTCGTAATCCGTGATGAAGATTGGATTCCTCCTCAAATTTCATTTTCTTTATTTTTTCTGTTACTCTCTTTATATCTGTTTCCTTTTCTCTTTTACTCTTTATATTCTTTCAAAATTTCTTTTCTTATAACTCTTTAACGCCAAAATCTTTACGTCAAATCATGTCTTCAACTTTGTCAAAGCCAAATGTCAAGAGAAGATCAAGTCAACCTCAATTCATATGCCAACAAGCTTATCAGTCCAATTCTTCTTTTCAAGATTCAATACCTCTGGAATCCTTACGTCAAACCCGTCTCATTAGCCTCAACAGGCCTCTACCTTATCTTGGTTCTCAGGAGCTCACCATTCAAGGTAGGGGGGTACTGTCACAACCACGTATTTTGACCCTCCTCCTTGATGGCGGCGGCAATCCAACCTGGAGCCAAGTTGGGGCCAATTGGCCATGTCATATCATTTATGGCCAATTGACCCCTTTTGGGTGTTCCATGGCTCTTATGCCATAACCCATTCTATTGGCCACTTATGGCCCCCATCATCCTTTATGGCCTCAGGCCATATCCTGCGTCATTGGCCCTCTTGGCCAATTTCCACCTCACCAACCCCCAGGCCTCCATCACTGTTTTTGGGCCTGGGGGGTCCCTTTGTCTTCCAGGGGCTTCCAGGCCCCATGGCCACCTTCATTGGTTTCCTGGCCACCCCTTTCATTATGGGGGTTTTGGCCTAAATGGCCTTTTTTGGGCCATTTAGGCACCCCACGGCTTCTACGGTCCGCGGGCCGTAATACGCGGTCCGCGGTCCGTAGGCGGATTAGGCCCCTTTTGGCCTAATCCAATGAGGCCAAAAGGGGCCAAAGGGGGCATCCACCTAGCCCCCAAGGCCAGGTGGGTCCCAAACCAAAATTGGGCCCACCTGAGCCATTTTTGGCCACCAATCCCTTGGACCCATTTTGGCCATAAATCCCGTAGGACCCACTTTTGGCCCTGGACCACCATGGACCAACTTCACCGTCATGGCCTCTGGCAACCACCAGAGGCCACCAAATCATCTCAACAAGCATTTCCCTCAACTTAAGGGGAATTCTTTCCTTTCCTTCATGCACTCCGTACTCAAGATTGCAGGTGTGGTGCATATATGGTATTATATACCATTATGCACCATTTTTACTCAGCAATCCAATGGTGACGTTTTCAGGACCCAATTCCACCTTTCCATTTCAAGGTCCATAATTCCAACGCCCATTTCGAAGGAGGACTTTTCAGCTTATCAGTCTGGCAATCCATGGCGGCAATTCAGAAGATCATTCAAGGATCCCAACCACCTGTATCTGCAGGAGGTGGGTTGGTACAATTCATTCAGGATTATTCTAAGGTCAATTCTCAAGAGGTATTACAAAATTCAATCAGTTGTCAAGACATCAAGTATTCAATACTCCTTGGACAACCCAATTCATCCGTACAGGCCTTATTCAATCAACCTGTATGGCCTTGGCCCAATTGGGCCACTTCTTATTCCACTGTGGGAATTCCATCACACAGTTCAAATTTCAAGATGGCCAGAACTGTATTTCCCGATTCGGACAATACAGTCATTGATCCACCTTCCAGGATCAACTTTTCAGCTTTTCACATATACTGGCCACCTTTTCAGCACCTGGGGACTTTTCCCCAGTTAATTAATATAGTGGATTTATTTTTATCCTTATTTTTTTTACCTTATTAAAGTTAATACTGATAATCTTAAGTCAGTCATTCAGCACCCTTTTCTTTTATTTCCTCGCCTGTCCAGTGGATATTGGTGGTCATATCCTTATACTAATTCCATTTCCTTTTCTGGCAGGTTGAAACAGTGAATTGAGGATTCACTTGGTTGGCTTCTTGGCTTTTGGCTTCTTTATTATCCTTGGCCATTGGCTTCATCTTTTCTTATCTCATCTTTTGGCATACTTGTTTTCCCCCTTGTTATTCTTAAAGAAATTCAGTCTTATTATTCTTTTATCTCTGGAGCCCTCCAAGTGAGTTCTTGATTCCTGAGTGCCAGGCCCTCTTCTTCCAAGAGCAGCAACTCAAATGTTTTTTTATTCAAGTCATGTTTTAGGTTCTTTATAGTATAAACTAAAATGGACACCAAATGAATATTAAGAGTAAATGTGTAGCATACTCATTTGAAAAACTACTAAATATTGAATAAATTATAAAAGCTCTCATGGAGTGAGGAAAAATAACATCTCCCCTTTTTGAGGGAATTTATTCAGATTTGCAAATTTGTTCTTTCTATTATAGTCCGTGCTATCAAAATGAGCCTTTAAAACGTGAAAATATAGCTTTTATGTGCTTTTCTGTATTTCAAGTAGCTTCATAATTAAAAAATAGGATTTTTTTCTTTCATAAGATCCCTTCCAATCTTTTACAGGCTACTGATATAGTGGTATCATGGTACCATGAATGAGCCCATGAGACCCTTCCTTTCCTTGAAAGTTGCTGGGAGTTTTAGTTGAACTCCCTTTTTGTTTTATTATTTCAGATATTGAAATTTTATTTCATACATTTATTGAATTATTTAATTTGTTACTCTTGCCAAACTTCCATTTCTGACATAAATCTAGCTCAAAAAAATCATTTGAGAAAATTCTCTTTAGTGTTCATGCTGGCTGGTGGCTAACATCAAAATGACTAAATTTGAGTCATTTTTGAAATATCCACTTCTGGATAAGCTCAAAATCTTCCTTCAATTTTCTGATAGACTTCTTCAATTTTAAGAATCTTTCTTAAAACCTTTTTGATTGAATATTCCTCCCACAATGGTCCACAAAACCCATTATTCAGTTGAATTCTAAACAATGCCAAACCAGCCTTGATAAAATAATAATAACTAAATGAAATAATTACCACAAAACACTTCTTTGTATTGATTCTCAATCCCTTTCATAGTACAGAATCCACTCAAAAATTATCCCCTCAATACATGAATTAGGTACCAGTATACCTCCAAATTTGTGACCAAGGAATAAATTTGCAATGCATAGACTGTAGAGTGATTAAGGTATTCTTACTTAGTTTAAGTCAGATTTAGTCTATAAAAATACTTCCATCAGATACATTCTGGACATAGTGAAACTTTTAATTTCTAAAATTTATTGTGGTTAGTATACTGTAGATACTGCATATAGATAAAAAAACATTCCTTTTCATTGTTACTTAATTTTCTCTATCATCTCTTTGACTTAGATGCCCACACGGTTCAGCTATTATCTCATCTTGTTCTCATTCTATCTCAAATTCTAGCAATATAAAATCCAACTCTTTTTCGTACAGTAATTGAAATGAGAGCTTAATTTAATTTATGAAATTTACACACTCTAAGAACATGAAATCCTCAAAATTTAGGTTATTCAATGCATTTTTTACCAATTAAGCAATTTTTTTGAAACTTCTAACTTTAAAGGAGCTCCCAAGTGATAAATAAATTAATACTTAACCTCACCATGATATCTTATTTACTCTACACCAAAATCTGCTCTTCATTAACTAATTTGGCTTTTTGCTTGTCAATATCCCAAACATATATTATGGGTTATTTTTCATATTATGCAAATGAAGGAATAGCCAGTAAATTCCCATTGCAATTTAATAACTTGGATAAAGCAATTACTAGCACTAACCCATCATATAACTTAATATTCAATCCATCACTACCACCAAAAAAGTGGATTTTATTCATATTATAGCCCTCCCAAAGATTTACCTTCTGCATAAAAAGGGTCCTTGTACTTTTTTCTCTCTCAATTAAATAGAAAATGGAATATAAATTGGCTCAGTCACCTTTACTTTTGGAAAATTAATTGTGGAGAAGAAATCCAATATATCAATGATCAAAGTGAAAAACATTTCTTGAGAGACCTTGAAGGAAGATTTCTCAAGAAATCTAGGAAACAATGACTGTTTCTCATTATTTTACAAGTACTTCAAAGTGAGTATAACTTAGCTTTTTTAGATCAAAGAACCTGATTCTTCTTCAATTCATTTTATTCATCAAATCAGAAGTCAGTTATGATTAAAAAAATAGGGCTTACACACAAAATTTATAAATACAAATATTGCAATACTCACATCAGAATTTTTCACAAAAAATTCTCAAAAGTAACAAAAACCAATTTTCCTTTATGGATAAATATCAAGCATGAGCCACAAAGACTCCTGTTGAAATTTATCCAAATTTATTCAATAAAAAATTGATTAAAAATGAGGACTGTTTTTGAATTGAGATCTTTTTGATTGAAAAAGACCTGATATTTGGGATATTTTATTATTTTGAATTGAGATTATGTTCATTCCAAATTACACTAAATTTGGAATTGTAAAAGAAAAAATATTAATTCAGTCTTTTCACACAAATTTATCAGTGAGGAGTCCACTCCATTGAGAAAATATGCCTTCTTTCTTTCAATAATTACTCTCAGTGAATTTTTAGTTTTGGACTATAAATCAATACAATTATTCATATCTGGAAATATTAAGCCGATTGTTTTATCTTTGCACTTATTTATTTATGTGAAATATATTAAATTTTTAGTTTTGCTTTGTTTCTCATAAAGTCAATTAACTAGCTACAAGATATAGGAGCTATAAATCAACTGTACTACATCACCATAAATAATGCATTCATGAATATGCATATTTCAGAATATATTTAAGATAAATTTACCACTATTGAATACTCATTGTCCAAGAACTAGATCTTAAAGCATTTTCCCTGCTATGGATTATTCTTTATCTCATAATATTGTTTTTCTAATATCAATTAACTTGATTGATATATCTAAAGAAACTTTGATTATTATTTCTTGGCTGAGTATAGTTTCTTTACTTCTCCAGATAATGATAATGGGTCATAGAAGAAATTTAAAAATGATTAGAAAAAGTTTAAAATATTACCAAATTCATTCTCTCCAACTATTTTAATTATTTACAGTTGCTTTATTTTAGTTACTCTAGTTAATTCTCAGAACAATAATGGATTTATTAATTCATGAAACCAAGAATTTAATCAACCAAGATTTAAACCTCATAAATATTGTATAATTCACATTTATTATAGCCTCCTATATTATTGGCCATAAATCATTCATTAATGGAAATGAATACTCTATAAATACTATTTTCTTCATATTAGACAATTTCTGCTATTGTATCTTGAGCTCTCACACACAATGAAAATAACTTAAACACATACTGGAGCAAGAAAAGGACCTCAAAAATTATTTCTATAAGAGTCCCAATCATTATCTGTATCAAAAAAATCCTTAAGATGATCTTGGTTCACAAATTATGATGTACACTCAGTCCCCTGGATGTACCATTTTACAACTCCTCCAGTATTCTTTTTTTAACATTCCATACTAATGGACCAATAAGACATCTTTTCTCACCCTTTTTATTACTTGATTTGAAGCCAAATTCTCAAATTAGAAAAAATAACTAGTTGGGTTGTTACATTTGAAGCCACAGCATACAAGCTGTCCAGATACATAAAAAAAGAAATTGGAAGGATGGATTCACCAATTGGTTTTCCCTTATACCCTGTGTATTTCAAAAGTTTTTTGATGAACTCGGGTATCCTTTTTTAAATTACAATTATTCCATTCACAGTATCATGATTTTTAACAACTAAACAAGTGAACTGAAAATAATTACTTCCAAGAAGATCCCTTGTTATCCAAGAAAAAAACATAAAACAAGAACTTTAAGGTCCATTCTTAGACAGTAACTTTAATGATCCATCCATAAAGTACAATCCCAACTCATCACTAATCATCAAGCCAATGAGGTCTCTGTCTATATTTGTAAGAAACAGCCATGGAACCTAATTGGGATATCATTCATTATTATTATTTGAGATATTCTTTTTTTCTTTCATCACTTTTACGCTTAATCCATTAACAAATTGTGCAAAAAAAATTACAAGAATTAAATTCACTTGGTTATTCTGCTAATTTTAGGTGAAATTTGCTTACAATATCTTTCTATCCCAGACTAATCATCTTCAGTCAAGTATTTTTTACTCATAGGGGGACATATTTACACTATTTAGGCTCTCATTAAATTTCAAAAATAGTTTTAATCTTAATTTTTTTTAGTAATGGGCCAACTGGGATAAATTTTACATAATTTCAAATTATTCAATTTTTATTTTAGCCAAACTTCCAAGGAGTCCATTTACATTGATCCTCAGAGAGACCAATAAAAATGGCAATAAATAATTTCTTTTCAAAATTTAATATGGAATTCATTTCATCTAAGATAATCTGAATGATCCTCAATTTTAGTATCCTTGAATTTTGAATGGATTGACCATTGGAATAAAGATAAAATGGCTTGTTTCTGTGGGGTTTTTTCTTAAAATATCTTCAGTACTGCCCAAGTAATTGAAAATACCATAACTAGCTTTAATTAATAATATTCTTTCTGTAGTGACTGCATGAATGATACTGAAACATATCAGTCACCATTTGTGAGTCATTTATTAGTCCTGGAAGTTCCTACCCACAAATAATACCCTAAAACAAAATTACCCCCCATAATTGTGACACTCAGTTTGAAGATTCAAGGATTCACTGAACCAAATTCCAAACTTAATTAGTAGCCATAAATTAAGTCTCAAATTATTTATAGATAAAATCAAAACTCCTCTCATCTCCTTATATCTAATGTTGCTTCCAACACCTTAATCCCCGCACCCCCTATGCACCTCAATTTTTTTCCTTCATTGTATTTTATCCTCAATCCCTTTTATTATCTATTCACATATCTTGAACTTATTTTTTGAACTGAAATTTCTATTAACTATTTGTTTTATAATCCTTGGAACTCAGTTAATTTTGTTTTCTCACATTGACCAAGAACCATCAATAAAAAAATCCTCAAATTCCAATACTTTTCATTATTTGAGTTATTTTACAGCTAAAAGCTATCTCATGAATTCTATTTGAGAATTATGTAAGAATTCTTTTATATGAATTAGGTTTTCTTCTCCTTAATTGATTCTGTAGCCAATAGTGAAAAATCCATTAGATATAATTATTAACTTAAATTTGATTGGTTATATTTTGATATTGATATTATTTATTTCTATTAACTATTTAGCTGTAGCAACCACTAGTCAGTGGTAAGGGTATTCAATCTTACACCCACTCAAACACCTCAAATCAGAAATCCACTGTGTGTATCAGCAATCAGTTTCAGCAATTTTCCTTTCTGAAACATGCATACAGTCTGGTGAATCAATACAGCCTTTCAATACTTGTACAGGTTGGAATTACCCAATACAGTTTGGATACATCATCCTGAGACTGTATGACCACTCAACACTACCACTCCTCCTGTACAGATCCTGTATAGTTTTTACAGGACCGGTATTGTTCAGACTCAATTCAATCATCAATCCCTCTCATTAAAACTCTCTGTCTGGATCAGGGCTGGTGATTCTCACATATACCAGCCCCTCTTTCTCTCTCCTGGGGACTTTTCCCCAGTTAATTAATTTAGTTGATTTAGTATTTTATAATTATTCTTATCCTTATTTTTGGGTGTTATAATTATTGGTATTAAGCTAGTATTTGCATTTTTCTCTTCCCTGTTCAGTATGAGGGTGGTGGCCATATCCTTATTAACCCTCCTCTTTCCTTCTGACAGGTTGAAACAGTGGACTTGGACTTGTTTGCAGTTGGCTCTTCTATTTCTTATTCTTATTCTTTTTGCTGATTTTTTGAAATGATTATTTCTTAGCAACCTGACTCTCATTACACTCTTAAGTGTTTTTCCCTTTCTTCTCCTTTGAACCCTCTGCAGTGAGTCCCAGTTTACTGAGTGCCAGGCCCTCCACATGTAGAAGAGCCCCTGTGAAATTAAACTAATTATCTCATATTTGATTCTTTCTTTTCATTCATTTAAGTTCATTTTTCTCATTCATCAATTACAACCTCTTTATTATTTTATGATTTTTTCATGGTTATGATTATGCCTTTCTCTCTCATCAATTTTCATCTCATTCATTATATTCATATGAAAATTGATTCTTTTCATTTCTTAATTATTTCTGACCATCTCATTTCATTCTCAATTCTATCTCAATCAAATTTCTCTTCTGTTTTCTTATTCAAATCTTATCAGGAATTTTATTGATTGGTTGGGATTCATCAATTCAGGATTTTTGTTTTGGATTGGATTGAATGACTGATTTTGAATCCTCAAGATAACTGATTGATCTTCAAGAATTGATTTTGATTATTGATTTATTTTGACTGATCAAGATATTGAATTGTATCCTGACAATATTGATCTGACTGATTGGTTCCTCAAGATTTGATTTTATATTGAAGACATTGATTTCTTGATTTATTGATTGATTGAATTTGATTTCACCCCAGGATTGTTGATTGATTCCTCAAGATCATCAAGATTTTATTGATTATTGATTTGTCCAAGGTTTGATTCCTTATTCTCAAGTATCATCAATTTTTTATTTTTTAATTTCTCAATAATTCCAGTTCAGCATAGCCTTCTAGCCAATAATACTAGATCCCAAAGAAATACAGCTGTTCTAACTCCTGCAGCAAGGGTTCCTCTTGACCGCACCCCATCAGTTCATCAGCTGAGTGCAAATTTGGACAGAGGACCACCAATGGGAGGAGAACCACCCTCCAGAAGAGGGGGAATGAAATCAAGAAGATCAAGATCTTTCTCTGGACTTTTGAGTGGCTACCCTGGCATGTCTGAAGGTGAAAGAGCAAGACTAGGAGAAGTTGAAGATGAAGAGGGGGAGGAGTCTGTGGAAGAGGAAGATTCTGGGGAAACTGAAGTGGCAGATGCTTTGGAAAATGCTCCAGAGGTACCCCAGGGTTCTAATCTAGCCCCTACTAATCAACCTCTTATCTCTCAATCTGATCCAAGTCTCCTCAACATCATGGAGCAAATGGCTACTATTATGGGACAACTCTCTCAAGAAGAAGTCCCCAGGGACAATTTCAAAGCCCCTGCATTCATGACTCCATCAATGAAAGCACCTGATCCTTTTGATAGTACTCAAGCCCATAACTTGAGAGGATTTATCCAATCCTTTCAATTGATTTTCCATAATGATCCAGAAAGTTTCTTCTCTTACCAGAAGAAATTTCTTTACTCAACTCCCTTTCTCACTGGTAGAGCTGGAAAATAGATTGAACCCTACCTTTCAAATATTTCCAATGAAGACCCTTCCTACCTCCTCAATAATTGGCATTTATTTGAACCCCAATTATTTACTCTTTTTGGTGATCCCAATGAAGTTAAAAAGGCTAGACAGGAGTTCGCCAATTTGAGGATGAAGTAAAGTGGTCATGTATCCTTGTACTATCACAACCACAAAGAATGACCCTCCTCCATTGGTGCTGCGGCAATTCCAATCTGGGACCAAGCTGGGGCCAATTGGCCACACCATATCTATATGGCCAATTTTACCCCTTCTGGTGCTCTATGGCATTTTGGCCATATCACCACTCCCTTTCTCTTTATGGCCTCAGGCCATATCCTGCCATCATTGGCCTCCCTGGCCAATTTCCATATCCTCAACCCCCAGGCCTATATCTTTGTTTTGGGCCTGGGGGGTCTCTTTGTCTCCTAGCCCTCATCATGGGCTCTAGGCCAACCCTTTTAATTAGGGGGTCCCTGGCCTAAATGGCCTTTTTGGGCCATTCAGGCCCCCTACGGCCTCTATGGTCTGTGGGCCGTAATTACAGTCCACGGTCTGTATGCCGTGGTCTGTGGGCCCATTAGGCCCCTTTTGGCCTAATCCAATGAGGCCAAAGGGGGAGGTCCATTAGCCCCCAAGGCCAGGTGGGTCCCAAACCACAATTAGGCCCACCTGATTCAGTCTTGGCCCCAAATTCCATCAAACCCCAAAATGACCATAAAGACCTCAGGACCCAATCTGGGCCAATAACCACCATGGACCACTTTTCAGCCCATGGCCTCTGGTATCCACCAGAGGCCACCAAATCAGCTCAGTTCAATCTTCCCCTCACCTTAAGGGGAATTCTTCCACTCCTCCATGCACTCCATACTCAAGGTTGCAGGAGTGGTGCATATATGGTATTATATACCATTATGCACCATTTTTGCTCAGAAATTCAATGGTGATATTTTCAGGACCAAATTCTATCTTTCAAAATAAATATCCCAAAATCCACAGCCCATTTTGAAGGAGGATTTCTTAACTCATCAGTCTGGAAATCCATGGCGGCAATCAGAAGACCATTCAAGGATCCCAATCACCTGGCCCTGCAGGATTTGGGTTGGCAATTTTATTCAGGATTATTCCAAGGGCATTCTCAGAGGTTATACAGTGTTTCAATCAGTTTTCAAGGCATAAAGTATTTCAATACTCCTTGGACAACTCAATTGGTCCATACAGGCATTGATCAATCAACCTGTATGTACTTGGCCCAATTGGGCCCATTCATATTCCACTGTGGGAATTCAGTAACACAGTTCAATTTTCAAGATGGCCATATCTGTATTGACCCAATTCAGAAAATACAGCTGGTGAGTCACCTTCCAGGATCAATCTTTCACCTTTTCACATATACTGGCCACCTCTCAGCACCTGGGACTTTTTCCCCAGTTAGTTAATATATTGAATTTATTATTATCTTCATTTTCTTTTACTCTATTAAAGTTAATACTGATAATATTAATTCAGTCATTCAGCACCTTTTCTCTTTTCTTCCTTGCCTGTCAGTGGATATTGGTGGTCATATCCTTTACTAATTCCATTCCCTTTTCTGGAAGGTTGAAACAGTGAATTGAGGATTCACTTAGTCGGCTTCTTGTCCTTTGGCTTCCTTTATTGTCTTTGGCCTTTGGCTTCTTATCTTTTCTTTTATCTTTGGCATACTTGTCTTTTCCCCTTCTTCTTCTTTAAAGAAATTAAATCTTCATTATTCCTTATATCTTTTGGAGCCCTCCAAGTGAGTTCTTGATTCCTGAGTTCCAGGCCCTCTTGCTTCCATGAGAGCCCCTATGACATTATATTAATTAACTCATAATTTCTCTTCTTTTCATTCATTCTTATATTTTAAATTCATTCATTTCACTTCATCAAAATTATGACTCTTTAACGTTTTATGATCTTATGATTCATTGTCACTTCTCAATTTTCTCTCATTCATTTCTTCATTCTGAAAATTGAAAGCTGACCCCAATTTTTTTTTTGTTTCTCTTTTTGAAATCTTATCTCACTTTCATATTCATTCAATTCATCAAATCCTTTGTATTCAGGCTCTCTTTATTGAAATTCAAATTGATCTTTATTATCATTCAGACACGTCTTCACATCATCATTCATAATTGATCTGTTCTTCAAGAAGATTTCACTTTATTTTGATTTTGACTGATTGATTTGACATAAATTGACATTGACCTGAAGATTTATTGATTTTGCTGATTTTTCACATCAAGAATTTTGACATAAACTGACTTACCTCAAGAATTAATTGTGATTTATTGATTTTCTGCAAGATATTGATTTTGAATTGATTTGACATTTTAGTTTGATTGATTTAACTTATTTGATTCATTGACTTCAAGTTTTCACTTGATATTTAATTGATTGATTTACCTGAAGATCTCATTTTATTCATTGATTTATTGATTTTTCCTCAAGATTTGATTATGATTTGACCTTCAAGACTATTTCAGTTTTGCTTCAAGTTGTTTATTCAAATTTTGATTTTTTTCATTTAAATTTCATTTTTATTCAATCATGCCACTCCAACATTCACCTCCTGAAAGACAGACAAGATCTCAGGCCCAAAATCAAGCTGTTCTCACTCCAGCCCCAAGGGCTCCTCTTGATGGTACCCCATCAGTTTCTCAACTGAGGACCCATTTTGGAAGTAGCAGCACCATCCAGGAAGGAAGGAAGAGTGCCAAGAAGAACAAATCCTTTTTCAGGAGTAGTTGGCAGTTTTCCAGGCATGTCAAGGACTACTTTTAGAGGTCCAGGTGAAGATGGTGAAGGGGAGGAGGAGAATTCTGTGGAAGAGGAAGAGTCTGATGGCACTGAGGCTTCTCCTGCTCCTGTGGGAGCATCTGAAGGCACCAGAGGACCAACTATAGCCCAGTCTGATCAGCCTGTCTCTCACCAGACTGAACCATCCTTATTGGCCATCATGCAGCAAATGACCCAAATTATGGCCAATCTTCAAGCAGCAGCATCTTCTGAAGTTTCCAGACCACCAGCCTTCAAGACTCCATCTATTAAGGCACCAGAATGTTTTGATGGGACTCAACCCTTCAAAGTCAGAAGTTTCATTCAGTCTTTTCAACTTATTTTTCATAATGACCCATCAAATTTCTCTCAAGACAGAAAGAAAGTTCTTTATGCCACTTCATTTTTAATTGGAAGGGCTGAAAAATGGATTGAGCCTTATCTTTCCAATCTCAATGATAAAGACTCAAGTTATCTTCTCAATTCTTGGCCATTGTTTGAATCCCAACTCTGCACTCTATTTGGGGACCCAAATGAAGCTATAAAAGCTGAAGCAGAGTTGGATGGCCTTAGAATGAAAGAAGGGGGGCATGTTGCCTTATACATTTCCAATTTCAGGAGTTTGGTTCAAAGAATTGGAGGTTGGGGTGAAAGGGCTCTTATTCATCATTTCAGGAAGGGTTTGGCCTCCAGGATTCTGGATCAATTGGCCTCCCATCCTTCAAATATTGATTCTCTTCAAGACTTAATGAATGTCAGAATGGAAATTGATACCAGGTACCATGAGAGGCAAAAGGAGAAGAATCATCATCAAGAGAAGAAGCCTGAAGCCTCAAAGTCAAACTCTTCTCATCATCAAAATTCTTCAAGCTCAAGTCATAAGAAGAAGAATTTTCATTCTCAAAAGCAGGACAAGCCCCATTCTTCCTTGTTGAATAAGGACTTCAAGTTGAAAGGTTCTGAAAAAGGAAGAAGAATCAAGGAGGGCTTGTGTACTTATTGTGGTGGGAAGCATAGTCTTGAGTCCTGTGTCAAAAGGCCTCAAAACAAGCTTACCCAACCGTCAGGCAGTTTTCCCAGCCAGGGAAAAGCCTTAGTGAAGATCATGTTGTGTTCAATGGTCCTCACTGTTTTCCATCCAGAGCACAATTGTGAATTCTGAATACTGGTGTCAAGAATTCTCTTAAATTTCTTGTTTTTTCTTCTCTTTCTGATGTTTTTTACAGTATTCTCATTGATTTTGGTGCTACACACTCATTTATTGCAAAGCAGTTTGTTCACAAGTACTCATTGACTATGTCAGAGCTTCCAGAGAAGATTCCTCTGAGTCCCCTTCCTTATTTGTGACTCACCATACTAAATATATGGTTGAGCTCCCTTCCTTCCCAAGCTTTGAATGGGACCTTTTAGTCATTGATACTCCCAAGGGAGAAGACCTCATATTGGGCTTTGACTTTCTAAATCATTTTAATCCTTCTATTGATTGGAGGCAAGGGCTGATCATAAGGACTATTCTGATCCTTCTCATTCTTTCCGTAATGACTCTTCTTCTTCCAAATCATGTTCAGCTCTGGTTGGTGATTCTAGAAGACCATCATTTCCATCTTCTGTCCATATTCCTTCCATAAATTTCCCTCAGGCATTACCATTATCTGGAGATGAAGTCTTCAAAGAGATTCAAGATGTTGGAGAAGATAATTCTTTATCTTCACTTAATCTATTCTTTGGGAATATGGACCTTCCTCCTTCATCTTATCATGACTCCCTGGAGGAGTTGTGGGATGAAGAGGAAGAGCAAGAAGTAGAAACCTTGATGAAGGTTGTTCCTTCTACTTATCACAAATATTTGTATGTATTCTCCAAGGTGACAGCAGAGAAAAGTCCTCCTCACCGCGCCTGTGATCATCATATTGAGCTGTAGGGGTCTCTACCTCCAGTTGGGGTGATCTACTCTTTATCAAAACAAGAGTCAGATACACTCAGGGCCTACATTTCAGAGAATTTAGAGAAAGGTTTCATCCGGCCAAGCTCCTATTCAACAGGAGCACCTGCCCTCTTTGTCAAAAAGAAAGATGGTGGCCTCCGTTTGTGTGTTGATTACCACAAACTCAATGCTGTTACTAGGAAGAACAAGTATCCTGTTCCTCCTATGAATCAGCTTCTCAATGTCTTTAATGGCTCTTCTATCTTCTCCAAGATTGATTTGTGTGGTGCATATAACCTGCGCAGAATCAAGGAGGGTGATGAACATTTGACATGCTTCAGAACTAAATATGGCAGTTTTGAGTACTTGGGTATGCCATTTGGGCTCACCAATGCTCCTGCCTCATTTCAGAATCTTATCAATGATATTTTCCAAGATCTGCTTGATGTTTACGTTGTGGTTTATTTGGATGAAATTATGGTCTTTTCCAAATTGGGGGAAGAACATGTCACTCATGTGTCCACTGTTCTTTGCAGACTCAGAGCCAATAACCTCTTTGCTAATGCTTCAAAGTTCCTATTTCATGTATCTAGTGTAGAATACCTTGGTAATGTTGTTTCTTCTGAAGACCTCAAGATGGACCAAGCAAACGTCCAGCTGATTCTCAATTGGCCTCCTCCAAGAAACCTCAAGGCTCTTCAATCCTTCTTTCGCTTTGCCAACTTCTACCGCCGTTTCATCAAGAATTATTCAAAGAAGATCAGTTCACTCAGCAGTTTCCTCAAGAAATATTCCTGTTTCCCCCTCAATGAGGAAGCTCTCAGTAATGTTTCACCAACTCAAAGAGGCCTTCACCACCGCTCCAATCCTTCTCTACCCACCATTGTAGAGACCGATGCATCCAATTATGCTCTGAGTGCTGTACTGATTCAGGTCTCTGACTCAGGAAAACATCCTATTGCATTTGACAGCCACAAGCCCATCCCAGAAGAGCTCAACTATGAGATTCATGACAAGGAACCCTTTGGCATAGTCTGGACTCTCAAGCTCTGGAGGGCTTTTCTTCTTTCTCTGTACTCTCCTTTTGAAGTTCTCACAGATCATTCTCCCTCCAATACTTCATGTCCTCCAAAGTACTCACTCGCCGTCAAGCCCGCTGGGCTGAATTCCATTTCTCAATCACTTACTGCCCTGGCCGCCTAGCTACTCTTCCGGATGCCTTATCATGTTGGGACGACGTCTATCTAGAGAGGGGGGAGGATTTCATCAGCAAGAATCCAATGAACTTTCAACAGCTCATCAAGCAGGATGAAGTCCAACCTTCAAGATATTTTTCATTCAAGGTGAAATCCTTTTCAAATTTGATTTATTCAATTCAGAAGGCTCTATGGCAAGATTCTCAGTACAGAAGTATCCTTCAAGAATTGGTCAAAGGTAAATCCATTCAGGATTATTCTCTTGATTCTTCTTCCCAACTTCTTCTCTTTAAAGATTGGGTGGTGGTCCCAAATTACCCCTCAATTAAACGCAGAATTCTTCAAAAGTGTCATGATTCTCCTCTAGCTGGACACCCTGGCCAAGAGAAGACTCTCAAACTTGTCAAGCGGGATTTCCACTGGTCCGGCATGACTCAATTCATCAAGGATTATGTCTCATCCTGTCAACAGTGTTCAAGAAACAAGAATATCCATCATAAGAAGTTTGGACTCCTCAAACCTCTTCCAATTCCAAATGGTCCTTGGATTTTTCTTACAATGGACTTCATCACTCAACTGCCACTGTCCAACTCACTTGACTCAATCCTTGTCATAGTGGACAGATTCTCAAAAATGGCAGTTTTTATTCCAACAATGTCTTCAATCACTTCACTAGATTTGGCCCATTTATTCATCAAGAATATATTTTCCAAGCATGGCCTTCCTTCAAGCATTGTCAGCAATAGAGGTCCCCTTTTTGTTTCTTCCTTTTGGACCAATCTTTGTCAGCAGCTCAAGATTTCAAGAGATTTGTCAACTGCTTACCACCCAGAAACTGATGGACAGACAGAGAGGGTAAATCAGATACTAGAACAATATCTTGGGATGTATGTCAGTTATCATCAAGATGATTGGAACACCTGGCTCCCTCTGGCTGAATTTGCCTACAATAATTCTGATTACTCTTCAACCAAGAAATCCCCGTTTTTCACTTTTTATGGAAGAGATCCACATTTTGACTCAGTTCACATCACTCAAGATACTCCTGCTGAGAAGTTATCAATAAAAATCCAATCAGTACAACAAGATGTCAAGAGAGAGCTTGAAGTTGCCATAAACCGGTTTAAGAGGTATGCAGATAAAAGTAGAGCAAGTCCACCTATTTTCAATCCTGGTGACATGGTATGGCTTTCTTCCAAGAACATCAAATCAACCAGATCCACCAAAAAAACTATCTGAAAGATGGTTGGGTCCTTTTCCAATCTTGAAGAAAGTCAGTACTCATTCTTACCACCTCAAGCTTCCATCTCAATGGAAATCCATCCACCCAGTCTTCCATATTTCACTCTTGGAACCAGTCAATACATCAACAATCCCAAATCGTCATCAAGAGCATCCTCTCCAATCATCAATGAAGAAGAAGAGGAATGGGAAGTCTCTCAGATACTGGATTCAAAGCTCAAGAGAAGAAATTTATGGTATCTTGTGGAATGGAAAGGTTTCAGTCAAGACCCAGAAAGATCCGCATGGGAACCAGCTAAAAGCCTCAATAATTGTCCTGAACTTGTCAAAGATTTTCATTCTTTGTATCCTGACAAGCCAGGACACAATTCTTCAAAAGCTTGAATTTTTATGGTGCTTGGTGGGGAGAGGAATTACCAAAAGTAATTCCCACTACTGGTATGCACCTTTAGGGGTATTTTACTCTTTTCTGTTGTAAGCATCACCTTGGCCACTCTGTGAGCCATGCAATTTGGACACAGATATTCTGGCCTGGCTTCCAACATCAATTCCAATTCATGGCCATTTTCACTTGGGGAAAATTGACCATTCCTTTCTTATTTGCCTTCCTATGATATTATTTTTTCAACACATTCTTTTATCAAGTGTTTCCTTATTTATGGCACTGGTGGGATTGGTAACTACCAAAAATAAGTTTGTCTCCTGGTGTGCACTTCCCTGAGGGGTCTAAAATATTTCAAAACATCACCATGGCCACTCTGTGAGCACCTGGCATCAATTTCTTTTATCCAGGTCCTTGGCAACTCTCAAAATCAATTGTCAAAATCCGTGATGAAGATTGGACTCCCCCTCAAAATTCATTTTTCTTTTTATTTTCTTTTTTCTTTGTTTACTATTTTATTCTTTATATCTTCTGAAATTTCTTTTCTGATAAATCTTTATGCCAAAATCATGTCTTCAACATTTTCAAGCCAAATGTCAAGAGAAGACCAAGTCAACCTCAATTCATATGCCAACACTTTTGTCAGTTCAAAATTTTCTTTTCAAGATTCAAAAACCTCTGGAATCCCCACGTCCAATCCTTCTCAACAGCCTCAACAGTCTTCTACCGTATCTTGGTGCTCAGGAGCTCACCATTCAAGGTAGGGGGGTACTGTCACAACCACAAAGAATGACCCTCCTCCATTGGTGTTGCGGCAATTCCAATCTAGGACCACGTGGGTGCCAATTGGCCACACCATATCTTTATGGCCAATTTGGCCCCTTCTGTTTCTCTATGCCATTTTGGCCATATCACCACTCCCTGGCTTTTTATGGCCTCAGGCCATATCCTGCCATCATTGGCCTCCCTGGCCAATTTCCATATCCTCAACCCCCAGGCCTATATCTTTGTTTTGGGCCTGGGGGGTCTCTGGGTCCCCTAGCCCTCATCATGGGCTCTGGGTCAACCCTTTTCATTAGGGGGTCCCTGGCCTAAATGGCCTTTTTGAGCCATTTAGGCCCCCTACAGCCTCTACGGTCCGTACGCCGCAGTCAGTGGGCCAATGGGGCCCCTTTTGGCCTAATCCAATAAGACCAAAAGGGGCCAAAGGGGGAATTCCATTAGCCCTCAAGGCCAGGTGGGTCCCAAACCACAATTGGGCCCACCTGAGCCAAATTTGACCCCAAAATGGCCATAAATCACCATAGGACCCATTTTGGCCAAGGATCATCATGGACCACTTTTCAGCCCATGGCCTCTGGTAACAACAAGAGGCCAGCAGATCAGCTCAGCTCAAGCTTTCCCCTCACCTCAAGGGGAATTCTTCCACTCCTCCATGCACCCCGTACTCAAGGTTGCAGGAGTGGTGCATATATGGTATTATATACCATTATGCACCATTTTTGCTCAGAAATTCAATGGTGATGTTTTCAGGACCCGATTCCTTCTTTTCAAATCAAGGTCCCAAATTCCAATGCCCATTTTGAAGGAGGATTTCTTAACTCATCAGTCTGGAAATCCATGGCGGCAATCAGAAGACCATTCAAGGATCCCAATCACCTTGCCCTGCAGGATTTGTGTTGGAAAATTCATTCAGGATTATTCCAAGGGCATTCTCAGAGGCTATACAGTCTTTCAATCAGTTTTCAAGGCATAAAGTATTTCAATACTCCTTGGACAGCTCAATTGGTCCATACAGGCGTCAATCAATCAACCTGTATGTACTTGGCTCAATTGAGCCAATTCATATTCCACTGTGGGAATTCAGTCACACAGTTCAATTTTCAAGATGGCCAGGACTGCATTGACCCAATTCAGACAATACAGCCAGTGACTCACCTTCCAGGATCAGTACTTCAGCTTTTCACATATACTGGCCACCTTTCAGAACCTGGGGACTTTTTCCCCAGTTAATTAATATATTTAATTTATTATTATCTTTATTTTCTTTTACTTCATTGAAGTTAATACTGATAATATTAAGTCAGTCATTCAGAACCTTTTCTCTTTTCTTCCTCACCTGTCAGTGGATGTTGGTGGTCATATCCTTTACTAATTCCATTCCCTTTTCTGGCAGGTTGAAACAGTGAATTGAGGATTCACTTGGTTGGCTTCTTGGCCTTTGCCTTCTTATCTTTGGCATGCTTGTCTTTTCCTCTTCTTCTTCTTTAAAGAAATTAAATCTTTGTTATTCCTTTTATCTTTTGGAGCCCTCCAAGTGAGTTCTTGATTCCTGAGTGCCAGGCCCTCTTGCTTCCATAAGTGCCCCTTTGACATGTACATTTCTGATTTTAGAAGTTTAATGTCAAGAATTGGAGATTGGGGAGAAAGGGCTTATATTCATTTCTATGGAATAGGATTGGCATAAATACTTTTGGACCAGTTTCCCTATTACCCTGGTAATTTTTGATACTCTTCAAGAGCTCATGGACATTACTCTGGAATTAGATACCAGATACCATGAGAGACAGAAATAAAACAGTAATTATAAAGAAAAGAAGCCTCCTGTTACTGGATCCAATTTCTCAAGGCCTCCTCAAGACTCATCTTCAAAAAGCCCTCACCATAAGAAGAACAAGAAGGGCAGGTAATTTCAAATTTCAAAGGACAAGCCCCAATCTGCTCTTCTTAATAAGGACAATAAATTAATTGGTTCTTAAAAGGAGAGGAGGATCAAAGAAGGGTTGTGTACTTATTGTGGTGGAAAGCACCCAATTGAAAAATGCTTCAAAAGACCTCAGACCAAGCCTGGGTCATCAAGTGGCTTCCCTAGCAAGCAGGGAAATGCGTGAGTGGGAATCATGATGTGTTCAATGGTTCTCACTTATTCCCTTCAAGAGCACAATTGTGCACTCTGAATATTAGTGTCAAGAAATCTTTGAAGTTTCTTTTTTTTATTCTGTCTCTGATATTTTTTATAGTATTCTCATTGATTCTGGTGCTACAAACTCTTTCATTACAAAGAATTTTGTTCTCAAGAACTTATATACTATGTCAGAGCTCCCTGAAAAGATTCCTCTTTTCATTCTGGATTCAACTCAATCCCCTGCCTTGTTCATCACCCATTATACCAAGTGGTTAGTTGACTTGCCTTCCTTCCCAAGCTTTTAATGGGACTTTTTTATCATAGATTCACCCAAGGGAAAATACCTGATATTGGCTATGATTTCCTCTACCATTTTGATACTATTGTTTATTGGGGAAATGGACTTATCACCTATGATTCTAGTCATAAGGATTGTAGTGGTAGTAAATCTTTTGCTAGTAATGCCTTGGCTACTGCTGTCAACAGTGTTGCTCTGGTTGGTGAACTTAAGACACCTTCCCTTCCTTCTTCTATCCATATCCCTTCCATCATGCCATCTCATTAATTACTTAAATCAAGATATAAAGGATGTTGGAGAAGATGTTGCTATATCTTAACTTCATCTCTTTCAAGGGGATATGAACCTTCCTCCTTTATCTTTTCATGCCTCCCTGGAGGAGCAGTGGGATGAGGAGGAAGAGCCAGAAGAAATTGAAACTGTGTTGAAGGTAGTCTCTCCTACTTATCACCAATATTTGGATGTATGATTCAAGGTGAAAGCAGACAAACTTCCTCCACACTGCGCCTGTGATCATCATATTGAACTGGAGGGTCTTCTACCTCCAGTTGGTGTTATCTAATCATCATCAAATCAAGAGTCAGAAACACTGCAGGCCTAAATTTCAGAGAATGTAGAGAAATGTTTCATAAGTCCAAGCTCCTCTTCAACAGGTGCACCTATCCTTTTTGTCAAGAAAAAGGATGAAGGTCTTTGTTTGTGTGTTGACTACTGCAAACTCAATGCTGTTACTACAAAGAACAGGTATCCTGTTCCTCCTATGAACCAGCTTCTTACCATATTCAATGGTGCCACTATCTTATTCAAGATCGATCTGAATGGTGCATATAATCTCCTGCGTTAAAGAGGGGGATGAGCACTTAACTTCCTTTAGAACCAAATATGGTGGTTATGCCATTTGGCCTTATCAATGCTCCAGCTTCTTTCCAGAATCTTTTCAATGACATATTTGCAGATTTCTTGGATATTTTTGTTGTAGTTATTTAGATTATATTATGGTCTTCTCCAGTTCTGAGGAGGAACATGTCAAACATGTGACCTCTGTCCTCCAAAGACTGAGGGACAATAATTTGTTTTCCAAAGCCTCCAAGTGTGTATTCCATGCCTCAAGTGTGGAATACTTTTGCTATGTTGTTTCAAGTAATGGCCTCAAGATGGATTCTTCAAAAGATCAGCAAATCTTCGATTGGCCTTAGCCCAAGAACATCAAAGCTCTTCAATCTTTTCTTGGCTTTTCCAATTTCTATCATTGTTTCATTAAAAATTACTCCAAAAAGATCACTGCTCTCACTTCCCTTCTCAAAAAAGACTCTCCTTTTATCTTCAATGAGGAAGCTTGTAGTCGGTTTCAAATACTCAAAGAAGCATTCACCATTGCTCCTATCCTTTCTCATTTCAATCCTTCTCTACCAACTATTGTAGAGACTGATGCCTCTGATTATTCCTTGGATGCTGTACTGAGTCAGGTGGATGACTCAGGAAATCATCCCATTGCATTTGATAGTAGCAAGCTTCTCCCAGCTAAGCTCAACTATGAAACTCATGAAAAGGAACTCCTTGGCATAGTTTGGGCTCTCAAGCACTGAAGAGCGTTTCTTCTTTCTCTTTCCAATCCTTTTGAAGTCTTGACAGACCACTCTTCTCTTCAGTATTTCATTTCTTCCAAAGTTCTTACTCATTGTCAGGCCCATTGGGCTTCATTTCTGTCTGAGTTTCATTTCACCATTACTTACTGCCCAGGCTGGCTGGCCACTTTAACAGATGCCTTGTCATTTTGGGACAACTTATACCCAGAGAGGGGGGTGGATTTCATCAGCAAGAATCCTCAAACCTTTCATCAAGTAATCAATAAAGATGGAATTCAAGAGTCAAGATTATTCTCAATCAAAGTTGAAATTTTCTCAGATTTAGTTGATCAGATCCAAAAGGAAGTATGGAAAGACAAAGACTATAAATAAATACTCAAGCAATTAGCAAGAGGTGAATCAGTTTCAGATTATTCTCTTGAACCTCAAGCCATATTATTGTTATTCAAAGATAGAGTGGTAGTTCCAAGAAATGAATAAATCCAATGCAATATTCTTCAAAAGTGTGATGTCTCATTGTTGGCTGGCCATCCTGGCCAGGAAAAGACCCTCAATATCATAAAGAGGGATTTCTATTGGGGTGGAATGAATCAATTAATTCAGGAATATGTGTCCTCATGTCAGAAATGTTCAAGAAACAAGAAAATTAATCATAAGAAGCTTTGATTACTAAAGCCTCTTCAAATTCCACCTGGTCCTTGGAATAACTTATAAATAGACTTTATCACTCAATTTCCCTTGTCAAACAACTTTGATTCAATATTAGTAGTTGTGGACAGGTTCTCAAAAATGGAAATCTTCATTCCAGCTTATAGAGCAATTACTGCCCTGGACTTAGCTCAAATTTTCATCAACCATGTCTTTTCCAAACATGGTCTTCCAGCCAGTATTATTAGTGATAGAGGTTCTTTATTTGTTTCATTATTTTGGACTCAATTATGTCAGAAGCTCAAGATATCAAGAGATCTTTCAACTGCTTTTCATCCTGAAACAGATGGACAGACAGAGATGGTAAATCAGATTCTAGAACAGTATCTTTGGATGTATGTCAGCTACCATCAAGATGACTGGTACACCTGGCTTTCTCTGGCTAAATTTGCCTATGGTAATGCAGAACACTCATCAACAAATGAATCACCTTTTTTTACCATTTATGGAAGGAATCCCAGCTTTTACTCAATCCATATTTCTCAAAACTCACCTGCTGGAAAGTTATCAAAAAAACTCCAATCAGTACAGCAAGTTGTCAAAGAGGAATTAGAGTCAAAAATAAGGAGATTCAAGAAGTATACAGATATAAATGGGACAATTCCACCTGATTTCCAACCTGGGGATAAGGTATGGCTAGCTTCCAAGAACATCAAGACTACAAGACCCACCAAGAAACGGTCAGAAAGATGGCTGGGACCCTTTGAAGTTCTTGAGAAGATTGGAAGACATGCATATCACCTCAGCTTTCCTCAACAATGGAAGTCAGTTCACCCTGTCTTTCATGTGTCCTTATTAGAACCAGTGAAGCAATCAACTATCCCAAATCAACATCAATTGCCACCACCACCAGTCATAGTGGAAGAGCAAGAAGAATGGGAAGTGGCTCAGGTTCTGGACTCCAAACTCAAAAGAAGTAAATTATGGTAACTTGTAGAGTGGAAAGAATTCAGTGAATACCCAGAAAGAATAGCTTGGGAACCAGCTTCCAGCCTTACCAGCTCACCAGACCTTGTCAAGGATTTCTATTCATTGTATCCAGACAAGCCTGGCCCAATTACCTCAAGAGTTTGATTTTATTTTGCTTGGTGGGGATTGTATTTTATGAAAGTAAGCTCCTCTCCTGCCCCTCACCTTTAAGGGGGTAGTCTACACAAATGGTGTTGTAAGCATCACCTTGGCCACTTTGTGAGCACTTGTCAATTCTTTGGGCAGATTCAGAAGGCCTTGCAACATCAATACCCTCAAATTTGGACCTTTCTTCAAGATATGGCCAAATTCCTTTTTTCTTTTTCTTTTTTATTCTTTTCCAACTTATGACAATCATAATTATTCAAGACATTCCTTAATTTAAAGTCAATTATGGCAAAGATACCTTTTTATGGTGCTTGGTGGGGAGTGAGAGTTATGAAAGTAAGTTCCATCTCCTGGTATGCATCCCTGAGGGTTCTACTTCTTGTAAATCATTACCTTGGCCACTCTGTGATCATCAAATGCTTGGTTTTCATCTTTCAGACAATTCTTGGCCAAAATCAAGCAACTCACCACAAGAAGGACAAACCTCAGGAATTTCTCCATTTCTTTTCTTTACTCTCATTTTATTTCTTTTTCTTTACTTTTATATTTCATTTTATTTCTTTTATCTTTAAAAGAAGCTGCATCCCCTCCCATATCATTTATTGGTAGGTTCCATTTATTTTTTATTTTTTATTTTTTACTTTTTAGTAGCTATAAGAGCGGGAATAGAAGTCAAAGAAATGTTTCACTTTTCAATTATCCTTTACCATTTTTGATGTTATAAATTCACAAATATACTCTTATATTGTCTTTAACCAAGAAATGTGTGGCTCCACATAGCAAGAAGTATGACTCTGAAAACTCGGAATATTAAGAATCTTCCCTTGAAGACAGTATTGAGATTGCAATGAGTCAAAACCTTTTGTTACCAAAGAAAGGTTTTCTGAAACTGAGTTATAAACCCTGTAATTACTCTACCCATATGATCAAAAGTTCTTTGGAAATCATTGATCAATTCATATTCATACCAGGAAAATTTTGAAGCCATCTCTTCAGAAGCAGTACCAGGAATAGTTCTATTATTAGCATACATAATCACCTCTCTACTATTCCTATCAACTCTTCTAAACAGCCTGGCCACATCTTCTTGGTTTTCACTTGCTGTATTTGGATCTTCTCTGGTAACTCAGATAGGCCAACAATCCCTTTGCTGAAATACTTTGGCGGAACGAAATGGTAAAGGTTAAAGCTCTTACCTTCTTCTACTGGAGCTGGCCTCAGGTTGGAGTTGTTGAGAGGTGACTATGGGTGAGGCTCTGGACTGTTGAATTGGGGATGGTCTTACTGCTGGATTTATGGCAGACCTGGTGTGGGAAGAACTTGGTGAAAAATGAGGAAGGGAAGTAGGAATGGCAGCAAGAGTTGGTTGGAAGTTTCTAGGGGTACTTGGAATCTTTTGGCAGGAGGCTGAGAAGGAGAAGTGCTGGATTGATGACCAACTGTATTGTTAACCACCTCAACTTCTTCTCTATCTAATTCATCACTGCCTTCAGAATCTGGATCAGGTGGGTAATAAGAAATTCTTCTTATTCTTTTCACTACTCCTTCAGTGTTGAGCCTGGAAATTGGGACTGCTGAGCTGGAGTAGATTGTCCTACCACCAATCAGAATGGACCCTCCAACATTGGTCCATCTTACCACATCCCTTTGCCTAGAACCAGTCACTAATTCAAGATATCAGTATCCAATTCAATCAAGAAATTCATTTGACTCACAATCAGAATATCCTGAAGTATCATCAGGAGTTGGGCCCTCAAAAACTGGGAGCTCCTTCTCAAAAGGGCCATCTTTTTTACTCCACAAGTACCTTCTGACGTCAGAAGCCGCTGACCCAGGACAATGAAATGGCTTCTTCCCAACAAAACAGAAGTGACACTCTGAAGATTTTGGGTTGAAATGCTGAAAGCAATCTTTCCCCTTCACCAAACATTAAGTACAAGGAGGACCAAGAACTTCAACTGCCTTGTAGCCAGCATAGATCTGGCCAGGATCAAAGTTCCCAGAGGAAGCCACCAACCAAGGTGAAGCCAGCTTACTGAGGATTCCAGAACCACAAAGAACAGATGGTGGTGGCACAGAAGGAGAAAAGTCAGTGAGTTCAGTCATTTTGGAACTCATGGCTAAAGAATTGTACAGCAGAAGAATTCAGTGCTTCAGAATAAAGCATTCCAATCCTGAAGATTTCATCAATGAATCTGGCCCAGAAGCCAGCTATGGCCTTAATTTGGGCCCCAATCCATCACCCAAGACCTTCCCTGTAATATTGGGGAACTTCAGAGTTTTATGGTCCTGGACCCTCTCAATGGGCCCAGGCCATCTGGTGGAGGAAATGGTCCGTGGCCATTTCTTATGGTCCCATGGACCCCTAGAATTATTGAATATGGAATCATTTTGGCCCTGGGGGGCTCTAGTAACCCCCATGGCCCATGGACTGTAGGACACACCAAGGATCAAAAAGGGCCAAAAAGTTGCCTCATCACCATTCCATCACAAAAGGCCATTGCAATGGCCAGGACCCAAAATACTCAAGAGGGTCCATAATGGCCGAAAAACTAACTTTCAAGGACAATGGGGACAAGCCCCCTCCTTAGATGATGCCAAAGGCCAATCAAGGTGAAGAGGAGCCAAGAGGAACAATTTCCCAGTCAATAATGGGTATATATTTTCATATCACCATTATTAATCATTTTTTGAAGTGAAGGGCTCTATGAGCTTAGTTTTGGGATACAACCCAAGGGTCATGTCTTTAAGGGAATTATTGATTGAAATTCAGAAGAAGAGTATAATTCAAAGTTTGAAGAACTTACTCAAGACTAAAATCAGGGGAGAAGACAGATAATCGAAGATAATGAAGAGAGGAGAGGATTTTCAGGATCATGGTCAAGAGGAAAAGAAAAATCAAAAGAAACTTTTTAGACAAAATGTGGGGATTTGATGAGGCCGCTCAATAGTGGCAGGGTATTTGTCACAGCCATGGAGACAGGCAGGGAATTACCACTCATTACTAATGGAAAATCTTCCAACACCTAATCAGCAAGGGGTTTCATGGAAGATTCACCAAATACAGTTCTAAACCTCAATACAGCTCAATACAGGCAAATCCCAAATACAGGATTCACCAAATACAGGCCTGCCTTCAATACAGGTGCAAATACCTGTATTGATTCAAATATCTGTATTGGATACACCAATACAGTTTCACATCTCAAATACAGGTTTCTCAATCATACAATCATGGTTTCTCAACACTCAAACTCCAGGCTGGCACTTTTTCACATATACCATCCCCCTTTCACCCACCTGGGGGTTTTTCCCCCAGTTAATTGAAATATTGAATTTATTATTTAATATTATTTTATTTCTCATTAAAGAAATATTATTTCATTAATTATTAAGTTAGTCTTTGCTTTCCCTCACCTGTCCAGTAGAGTCATGGTGGCCATATCCTTTATTAATCCTTTTCTCTTTTCTGAAAAGTTTGAAACAGTGATACAGGATTATTTGTGGTTCGCTCTTTATTATTGCTTTTGTTTTCTCTCATATCTTTTAATGCTTATTATTTTATGACTAGGAATTTATTCTCTTATTTCATTACTCTTATCAATTGAGTATTTCTTCTGAGCCCTCCATAAGTAAGTCTGTTCACTGAGTGCCTGGCCCTCTTCACTTAGAAGAGCCCCTGTGACATTATTTCAAGTAACTCATAATTGCTTCTTTTCTTTCATTCATTTTTATTCATTCCTCTCATTCTCAATTATGATTTTTTCATGATATTATGATTTTTATTATTTCATTATCTCTCATCAATTTTCATCTCATTCATTTCATTCAAATGAAAATTGATTCTCTCTCTCATTTCAAAACTTTGCTGACCATTTCATTTTCTTCTTAATTCTCAATCAAATTTTATTTTCATTTTCTGTCTGAATTCAGGTTCTTTTATCAGGTTTAATTGATTGGAATTTGGGATTAATTGATTCATCGTTTCAGGAGCTTATTGAATTGGGGCTATCATTGTTTATTTGAAATTCTCAAGAATTATTAATTGATTAATCTGATTATCCAATAAATTGAATTTACCTCAAGACTCTGATTTGATTTAATTGATTTATCTGATTTGATTCCTCAAGATAGCTGATTTATCCTCAAGATTTGATTTAATTGATTGATTTGAATTTGATTCCTCAAGAAAATTGAATTGATTTTTGAAGATATCGATTCAATTCCTCAAGGAACAATTGATTTGATTTTGAATTGACGTGATTTATTTAATTTGATTTATTGATTTACTTTATTTGAGTTATTAATTGAAATTGATTATTCATAGGAATTTGACTTTGTCATCTTCACTCTTCAAGATTTATTCATATTGATTCACTTCAAGACTATTGATTCATTTCTCAAGTTCATCAAGATTCTCATTTGATTGTTTTGGTCAAGCCTTATTTATTCTCAAGTATCATCAAGTTTTATTTCCTTTCTTCAATAATGCCAGTTCAGCATAGCCCCCCAACCAACAATACAAGATCTCAAAGACATCAAGCTGTTCTCACTCCTACAGAAAGGGCTCCTCTTGACCGCACACCATCAGTTCATCAACTGAGTGCAAATTTGGACAGAGGGCCACCAATGGAAGGAGCAGCACCCTCCAGAAGAGGAGTTGTGAAGTCAAGAAGATCAAGATCATTCTCTGGCTTGTTGAGTGGCTATCTAAGCATTCCTCAAGGGCCTAGAATCAGATAAGGGGGAGGACTCTGAAGAAACTGAAGTAGCAGCTTCCTTGGCAGGTGCCCCTGAGGCTTCTGAAGCTCCAAATCTAGCCCTTTCTAATAAACCTCTTGTCTCTCAAGCTGAACCAAATTTTCTCAAAATGATGGAGCAGATGACTCAATTCATGGGACAACTAGCTCAAGAAGTTGCCCCAAGGGACACTTCAAAAGCCCCAGAATTCAAGACTCCATCAATGAAGGCACCTGATTCCTTTGATGGTACTAAAGCTCATAAATTGAGAGGATTTATTAAATCTTGTCAATTAATTTTCCATAATGACCCAGAAAACTTCTTCTCTGACAGGAAGAAGGTCTTGTACTCAACTTCTTTTCTTACTGGTAGAGCTGGCAAATGGATTGAATCTTACCTCTCAAATATCTCCAATGAAGACCCTTCTTATCTCCTCAATAACTGGCAGTTGTTTGAACCCCAGTTATTCACTCTGTTTGGTGATCCTAATGAGTTCAGGAAAGCTGAACAAGAGTTAGAAAATCTCAGGATGAAAGAAATTGGTCAAATTTCCTTGTACATAGCAGATTTCAGAAGCTTAATGTAAAGAATTGGAGACTGGGGGGAAAGGGCCTATATTCATGTGTATAGGAGAGTCTTGGCATCAAGATTGCTGGACCAATTGGCTTCTCACCCTGGAAACTTTGATAGCCTTCAAGAACTCATGGACATCACTTTGGAATTAGATACCAGATACCATTAGAGGCAGAAGGAAAAGGGTAGTCATCAAGAGAAGAAGCCTCCAATCAGTGGGTCCAACTCTTCCAAGCTCCCTCAAAGTTCTTCATCAAAGAAGCCTTATCACAGGAATAATAAGAAGGGGAAGAATTTTCAAGTGTTCAAAGACAAGCCTCATGCTGCTCTCCTCAATAAGGACAGAAAATCAATTGGTTCTGAAAAAGAGAGGAGGATTAAAGAAGGCTTGTGCAATTTTTGTGGTGGAAAACACCCATTTTAAAAATGCTTCAAGAGGCCTGAGAATAGGCAGGGGTCATCAAAAGGCTTCCCTAGCAAGCAGGGAAAAGCCTTAGTGGGAATCATGATGTATTCAATGGTTCTCACTTATTTCCTTCAAGAGCACAATTGTGCACTCTGAATACTAGTGTCAGGAAATCTTTAAAATTTCTTATTTTATGTTCTCTCTCTGATATTTTCTATAGTATTCTCATTGATTCTGGTGCTAAAAACTCTTTTATTGCAAAGAGTTTTGTTCTCAAGTACTCATTGACCATGTCAGAGCTCCCTGAAGAGATTCCTCTTTTCATTTTGGATTCCAATGAATCCACTTCCCTGTTCATCACCCATTATACCAAGTGGGTTGTTGACTTGTCTTCATTCCAAAGCTTTGAATGGGACTTCTTTATCATAGATTCACCCAAGGGAGAAGACCTAATATTGGGCTATAATTTTCTTTACCATTTTAATCCCATTATTGATTGTAAAAATGGATTGATCACCTATGATTCTGGTCATAAGGATTCTAGTGGTATTATTTCTTCTACTAGTAATGACCTTTCCACTGCTGTCAACAGTGTTTCTCTGGTTGGTGAACTTAATACACCTTCCCTTCCAGCATTCCCTCTCAGTCATTAATTCCATAAAGAGATGAAATCTTCAAAGAGATAAAAGATGTTGGAGAATATGTTTCTATATCTTCACTTCATCTCTTTCAATGGAATACGGACCTTCCTCCTTTATCTTTTCATGCCTCCCTGGAGGAGCAGTGGGATGAGGAGGAAGAGCCAGAAGAGATTGAAACTGTGCTGAAGGTAGTCCCTCCTGCTTATCACAAATATTTGGATGTATTCTCTAAGGTGAAATCAGAGAAACTTCCTCCACACCGCGCCTGTGATCATCATATCAAACTGGAGGGTCTTCTACCTCCAGTTGGTGTTATCTACTCTTTATCAAAAAATGAGTCAGAAACACTGTGAGCCTACATTTCAGAGAATTTAGAGAAAGGTTTCATCAGGCCAAGCTCTGTTTCAACAGGAGCGCCTGTCCTTTTTGGTAAGCAAAAGGATGGTGGACTTTGTCTGTGTGTTGACTACCGCAAACTTAATGCTGTCACTAGGAAGAACAGGTATCCTGTTCCTCAAATGAATTGGCTTCTTACCATATTTAAAGTTGCTACTATCTTCTCCAAGATATATTTGTGTGCTGCTTATAACCTCTTGAGAATCAAAGAGGGGGATGAGCACTTAACTGCCTTTAGAACTGAATATGGTAGTTATGAATATTTAGTTATGCCATTTGGCTTGACCAGTGCTCCTGCTTCATTCTATAATCCTGTGAATGATATCTTTGCAGATTTCTTGGATTTTTTGTGGTAATATACTTGGATGATATTATGGTCCTCTCTAGTTCTCAGGAGGTACATGTCAAACATGTGGCCTCTGTCCTCAAAAGACTGAGGGACAATAATTTGTTTGCCAAAGCCTCAAAGTGTGTATTCCATGCCTCAAGTGTGAAATACTTGCGCTATGTTGTTCCAAGTGAAGGCCTCAAGATGAATTCTTCCAAAGTTCAGCAAATCCTCAATTGACCTCAGCCAAAGAGCATCAAAGCACTCAAATCTTTCCTTGGCTTTGCCAACTTTTATCATTTTTTCATTAAAAATTATTCCAAAAAAATCTCTGCTCTCACTTCCCTCCTCAAAAAAGATTCTCCTTTTATCTTCAATGAGGAAGCTCATAGTCAGTTTCAAATACTCAAAGAAGCATTCACCACTGCCCCTATCCTATCCCATTTCAATCCTTCTCTACCAACTATTGTAGAGACTGATGCTTCTGATTATGCCTTGGGTGCTGTACTGAGTCAGGTCAATGACTCAGGAAAGCATCCCATTGCATTTGATATTCGCAAGCTCATCCCAGCTGAGCTCAACTATGAAATTCATGACAAGGAACTCCTTGGCATAGTTTGGGCTCTCAAGTGCTGGAGAGACATCTGGTCCTTGGAATTGATTATCAATGGATTTTATCACTCAATTGCCTCTGTCAAGCAACTTTGATTCAATTTTAGTAGTTGAAGACAGATTCTCAAAGATGGAAATATTTAGTCCAGCTTATTCAGCAATCACTTCTTTAAGCTTAGCTCAAATCTTTATTAGTCATGTCCTTTCCAAAAATGGTCTTTTAATCAGTATTTTTAGTGATAGAGGTTCATTATTTGTTTCATCATTTTGGACTCAATTGTGTCAGCAGCTCAAGATATCAAGAGATTTTTCAACTGCCTTCCACCCTGAAACAGATGGAAAGACACAGAGGTTAAATCAGATTCTAGAACAGCATCTTTGGATGTATGTCAGTTACCATCAAGATGACTGGCACACCTGGCCCCCTCTGGCTAAATTTGCCTATAATAATGCAGAACATTCATCAACAAAACACTCACCATTTTTCACCGTTTTTCACCCTTTATGAAAGAAATCCCGGCTTTCACTCAATTCACATTTCTCAAGATACACCTTCTGGAAAGTTATCAACAAAACTCCAATCAGTAGAGCAAGTTTTCAAAGAAGAATTAGACTCAGAAATAAAGCATTTTAAGAAGTATGCAGATAGAAATAGAGCAATTCCACCTGATTTTCAACCTGGGGACAAAGTATGGCTAGCTTCCAAGAACATCAAGACAACAAGACCCACCAAGAAACTTTCAGAAAGATGGTTGGGACCCTTTGAAGTTCTCAAGAAGATTGGCAGCCATGCATATCACCTCAAGTTGCCTCAACAATGGAAGTCAGTTCACCCTGTCTTCCATGTGTCCTTTTTAGATACAGTGAAGCAATCAACTTTCCCAAATTGACATCAATTGCCACCACCACCAGTAATAGTGGAAGAGCAAGAAGAATGTGAAGTGGCTCAGGTTCTGGGCCCAAAGCTCAAGAGAGGTACATTATGGTATCTAGTGGAGTGGAAAGGATTCAATGAAGACCCAGAAAGAACAACTTGGGAACCAGCCTTCAACCTTACCAACTCCCCAGACCTTGTCAAGGATTCTCACACTTTGTATCCATACAAGCCTGGCCCAAATGCCTCAAGAGTTTGATTTATGGTGCTTGGTGGGGATTGAAGTTTATTAAAGTAAGTTCCTCTCCTGGAATGCACCTTTAAGGTCTTTGGACAGGTTTAGAAGGCCTTGCAAAATCAATACCCTCAAATTTGGACCTTTCATCAAGATATGGCCAAATTCCCTCTGTCCTTTTTGTTCTTTTTCTTTCTTTCACAATTATTATTCCAAATTATGCCATTCAATATTATTCAAGACATTATTTAGCTCAAATTCATTTATGGCAAAGCTTTCTGTTCTTTTATGATGCTACGTGGGGAGTGAAATTTATGACAGTAAGCTCCATCTCCTGGTATGCATCTCTGAGGGTTCTACTTCTTGTAAAACAACACCTTGGCCACTCTGTGAGCATAAAATGTTTGGTTTTATCTTTTCAGAAAAAATTATGGCCAAAATCAAGCAACTCACCACAAGAAGATCAATCATCAGAAGTTTTCTTTATTCTATTTTCTTTACTCTCTTTTTCTCTCAATTCTTTCTTTATTTTATTTCATTTCATTTTCTTTCACTTTTATGATTTATTTTTCATTTCTTGTTTCAAAAGCAGTAGTAATCACTCCCATATCATGTTTGGGGAGTCAATTCATTCCATAATTAAAGAGCAAAACACTAGTAATGGTAAAGACCAGCTACAGATAATCCTCATCAAAAAAATTTCAAGGCTTCTCTAAACTTAACAACCATGGCTTCTTCATAAGCAACTGCCTCCTTGGCCAAAGCAATAGTAGGCTCCCCTGGAATAGCACTCTTCATATCCTTATCAAAAAACACCTCATTCAAAGCATCAACTTCAGCAAATAAGGATGTGACCACCCTCTTGTTCACCCTTTTCTGATAAGTGAAGTTTCCAGTTATATTCCACTGGTGACGTGTTTCAAAGATTGATTCAGGTTCTGGAGACAATGGGTCTCTGGAAGTGCTGGCCACAGGTGGTTGGATACTGGTAGAGGTAGAGGCAAGTGTGGATGGCCTGGTTGGGGGGACCTGATAACTTCATTATTGTTGGTACTGGCTTGGACTGGGGATTGTGAAGGGGATTGAATTCTTCTTTTCTGGATTGTGGTAGTCATTTCAAGCTCTTCTCCATCAATCTCATCACTGCCTTCAGAATCAGTATCAATTTCATCTTAAAACACCAAATTTCTCTTCAATTTTCCAAGTTTTCCATCTTTCCTGGTGACCAAAATGGGAACCTCTGGGGCCACTCCAATGGGATTTCCTTGGGGGTGAATGGATCCTCCAATTTTGGCCCAGGAACTGCTGGTATTATTCCATTGTTTTAAACCTCTCATCCTGGATCCAGTCACTGAAGAAGAAGAAAAGAAACCATGGAAGTCAGTAACCCACCATTTTTATGACCAATAAACTCACAATTGGAGTGACCAGAGGTGGAATCAGAAGTTGGAGGTTCATCAATAGACGCTTCCAACCCAAATCTTCCACCCTTCTTGATGCTGCTCCATAATCTTCTGGGATTGTCTCAGAAATTGTGGTAGGCCTGAGAGCAGTTTGTTTTTCCAAGGTTTCAGAATTGGCACCTGGTGGACCTGGCAGTAGCAGATTCAACACAAGGAACCCCCTTCCTCCAACAATTAATGCAGGGTGGTTCAATAACTCTGACAGATTTAAAACAATTATAAGTTTTATTGATGTCCCAAATCTCTGTAGGGGCCATAATATCTTCAGAAAGCTCCCTCAAGTTATCAAAGACACCAGCACCATGAAGTACAGAAGGCGGGGAATCAGAGTGATCAGAGTCACAAATGGAAGTCAGCTTTGAACTCATCTTCAAGTCAAGATTCAAAGCCAAGACCAAGAAAATAATGGAAAAATCCAAGTCAGCAAGTCAAATATGGCAATTTGAACTTCATGAACAGAGTGAAGCACAAGAAAATAGAAGAAGTCATCATCAAAAGCTGTTTCATTGGCTAAAGTGGCCATTTTAAGGCATTTGCGCATTTTTGTGCATTTGGCACATAATGCCATCAAAACCTCTTCAAATTACCTGAAAAGCCTTCAAACATCAGAAACCAAAGAAAAATATTGGAATTGGTGCATTTGTGCATTTTGCGCATTTCTGACTAATTCATGTTCAAAACCTTCAAAAACTTCATTTAATTGGAAAAAAATCATCAAATTATTCCATTTTGATCATATTGACATATTTGTGCACTTTTGTGCATGTTTTTCATTCCTGGCTATTACTTCTTCAAAATCATGAAAAATTTCCAAAACAGCAAGTTCAATCAAAAAATCTTCAAAATCTGCAATATCTTGCATTTTTGCACATTTTGGCCAAAAAAACCCATAAAACAACAATTTGGGGGAATTCAAGGAACTCTGAAATAGTCCAAAGCAAGAAAAAGGCCAATTTTGGCCCAACCTAAAAATTAAGACAATTTGATTAAAAGAGCAGTGGGTTCTTAGGACATAGACCTGAAATCACTTTTTATCATGAGCCATGAGGACTCAAGACAAATTGAGTGAAGAACTCTGCAATGAGAAGAAGATCAAAAGTAGAAGAAAAGGAGGAAGTGAAGAAAGCTCAATGAAGGGGAGAAGAATCAGAATCAAGTAAAAGAAGAAGGACCTACAAGTTGTGAAGACTAAAGGGTTGGAAATCATGATTTATGAGGAGGAATTATGAGGGATGAAAATTGGGTAATTTGGGGAAGAAACTTCAGTTTATATTATCAAGAGTCACTATTTTTATGGTTCTCAGAGCTCACCACTTTCAAGGGGGGGGTAATGTCACAGCCATGGAGACAGGCAGGGTATTACCACTCATTACTAATGGAACATCTTCCAACACCTAATCAGCAAGGGGTTTCATGGAAGATTTACCAAATACAGTTTTAAACCTCAATGCAGCTCAATACAGGCATAACCCAAATGCAGGATTCACCAAATACAGGCCTGCCTCAATACAGTTGCAAACACCTGTATTGATTAAAATATCTGTATTGGATACACCAATACAGTTTCACATCTAAAATGCAGGTTTCTCAATCATACAATCATGGTTTCTAAACACTTAAACTCCAGGCTGGCACTTTTTCACATATACCAGCCCCCTTTCACCCACCTGGGGGTTTTTCCCCCAGTTAATTAAAATATTGGATTTATTATTTAATATTATTTTATTAATTATTAAGTTATTCTTTGCCTTCCCTCACCTGTTCAGTAGAGTCCTGGTGGCCATATCCTTTATTAATCCTTTTCTCTTTTCTGAACAGGTTGAAACAGTGATACAGGATTATTTGAGGTTGGCTCTTTATTATTGCTTTTGCTTTCTCTCATACCTTTTAATGCTTATTATTTTATGACTAGGAATTGATTCTCTTATTTCATTACTCTTATCAATTGAGTATTTATTCTGAGCCCTCCATAATTAAGTCTGTTCACTGAGTGCCAGGCCCTCTTCATTTAGAAGAGCCCCTGTGACAGTATTTTGGTGTTCAGGAGCCCACCAGTTTCAAGAGGGGGATATTGTAATAACCACTAGTCAGGGGTAAGGGTATTCAATCTTACACCCACTCAAACACCTCAAATCAGCAGTCCACTGCGTGTATCAGCAATCAGTTTCAGCAATCTTGCTTGCTGAAACATGCATACAGTCTGGTGAATCAATACAGCCTGTCAATACTTGTACAGGTTGGAATTACACAATACAATTTGGATACACCATCCTGTAACTGTATGATCACTCAACACTACCACTCCTCCAGTACAGATCCTGTACAGTTTGTACAGGACCTGTATTGGCCAGACTCAATTCAATCATCAATCCCTCTCATGAAAACTCTCTGTCTGGATCAGGGCTGGTGATTCTCACATATACCAGCCCCTCTTTCTGTCCCCTGGGCACTTTTCCCCAGTTTATTAACTTAGTTGATTTATTATTTTATAATTATTCTTACTCTTATTTCTGGGTATTATAATTATTGGTATCAAGTTAGTCTTTGCATTTTTCTCTTTCCTGTTCAGTATGAGATGTGGTGGCCATATCCTTATTAACCCTCCTCTTTCCTTCTGAAAGGTTTAAACAGTGGACTTGGACTTGTTTGCCATTGGCTCTTCTATTTCTTATTCTTATTCTTGTTTCTGCTTTTCTTATATTAGTATTTCTTAGCAATCTTACTCTCATTACACTCTTAAGTTTTTTGCCCTTTCTTATCCTTTGAGCCCTTGTCACTTGGAATAGTCCCTGTGACATTAGCTTGAAAACTAAAATCCATGGCTGAAGTGGACTATGGAGATTCTTATAAGTATACAAAATAAAAAACATATCTGAGTGAATTGAAGACATTAATTTACCAAAATTAACATTACAAAACAAAAAAAAATGCCAAAAATACCAAAATCCAATTCAATTTCTATGAGACTAAGTTAATTAAGTTCCCCTTTCATTTACTTATATGATTTATAAATTCAATTAATTGATTTCCATATGGTATTTGTAGAATTTTAGCCTTAATTGTGAATGGATTTGAGGAAAGATTGAATATTTAAGATCTATAAAAAAATTTTCATTATGGTTAATTCATTATCAAAAATTTAATTTCTTTTACCTTTCTATAAGTTTAATTAAGCTCCCTTTAGTATCAAATTAATAATTTTTAAAATAAACAATACAATTTGAAAAAAAAAAAAATTAATATTTATTATAGGTAATTCAATTCTTGGAATAAAAAAGTTCCAAGTTATTTCAATCCAAAATTATTGGCTCATATGAAATAAGAATCATAAGAGTAGTAACTCAAAAGAATATTTTTTGTAAATCAAAGTATCCTTCTTCATATTTCAATTTTTCCAAATTGTTTTTATTCTCAAAATAATTTTTTCTTCTTTTAAAGGGACTCAATAATTACATATATGTTCCATTTTTAACTCATCTTTATTTTGAGTAAAAAAAATATATTTTATTTAAATTATAAAGATACTGATAGAGTCAATAAAAATCAGTATCTCTATTAAAATTTGTACCAAAAATTATCAAATTTTAATATATCTTCCTATATCAATCTGATTTTTTTAGCTTTTACCTCACATATCTCATAATATATTAGTTTTATTTGAGATAATTGGCTTCTTTTATAATCATTTATCTTTAAATTCTTGAATTTAACAGTTTTAATCTATACTAGATATGACAATCATATTAGATTTGTGTTTACTTAAAATATGTTAGAATTTCTAATTATAGATTGACATAATTAAAAAACTTGAAATCATTACTTGGGATAATTTCATAAAAAAAAAAAAAAAAAAAAAAAAAAAAACTTTTAATGATACAAATTTTCCAATTTAAATTTTCAGGTATTTGTGAATTTTAAATGATATATATAGATATATATATTTCATTAATTTTATCCCCACATAGTTAAAACTTATTTTTTAAAAAAAATACTTTCATAAACTCAAGATCTCATTAATTAGTAAGTATTATGAGCTCTTTGATGGTTAATTTTGGAATAAAAAAAAAATCACTCATTAAAAAAATTAATTATCTTTATACTCTCAGTCTATTGAATAATTTTTTTTTTTTTTTTTGATTTATTCCATTGTTAATACTTCATCATTTATATATTTTTTTTTGAAAAAAAAAAAATTGGAAAATGATATCATATTTTTTCATTGATCATAAAAAAAAATTAATCAAAATTTCTGATCATAAGAAAAAAAAGAATATAAAATTTTAATAATTGAATTATTAAAAATTAAAAAACATAACTTAAATCAAGTTAAAAATTTAAATTTTAATTTAATTAGATTATATAAAAAAAATAAATTAAAGTTAAAATTATTAATTAATTCAAATTTTCTATCAAATCCTTTTTTTTAATCTTAAATAATTCAAGTTCATTGATTCTTAGGATAAAAAACCTTTTTTTTTTTAAAAAAAAATAAATAAATAAATAAATAAGGAATCTTTGTTTACATATTATTCAAAGATAACCCAAACCTTTTTTTTTTTTTTTTTTGTTCATTAAAAGTTATAACAAGAATTATAATAATAATATCTAACTTATTAATATACGTCATACATAAACTAAATTAAATTTTCTTATTACCTTAAAATTATTATTAAAATTATAATAAAATTATAATTAAATTTAGTAAATAAATAAATAAATAAATAATTAAAAAAAAAATGAATTTAAAATTAAATTAAATTTATGGAATTTTTTTTTTTTTGAGAAATCTTAATAGTTTTTTTTTTTTTTAATTAAAAAAAAAAAAAAAAAAGTTATTTTTACCCCAAATTATCAAAAAAAAAAAAAAAAAAAAAAAAAAAAAAAAAAAAAAAAACCTTTTAAATTTATTTAAAAAAAGAAAAAATTTATTTAAATAATCTTATTATAAATAAATATATAAATTTAAATTTTAATTAATTTTGAAATTTAAAATATTTATGTTATATCTTAAAAAAAAAAAAAAATTTTAAAAATTTTTTTTTTTTTTTTTAAGATATATTTAAAATTAATAATTATTTAACATTTAAATAATTTTAATTCAAATTTTTTTTTTTTTTAAAAAAAAAAAAAAAAAAAAATTAAATAAAAAGTTAAATCTTCATTCAAAGATAAAAAATCATATTCCATTAAAATTTGAAATTTTTTTGAAAAATTTAACTTTTACATATTAAAAAAAAAAAAATTAAATAAAAAGTTAAATCTTCATTCAAAGATAAAAAATTATATTCCATTAAAATTTGAAATTTTTTGAAAAATTTAACTTTTACATATTAATTAGATTATTATGTGGCCAATACTAAATACAATGAAATTCTTTGATACCTGAAAAGCTTAAAATTAATGGTCAAAGGTAAATAAAGGAATACTATATTATTGTAAAATGAACTAGCTTTAATTACATATGTTGTGAATTGATTCTGATATTTTATTTCATAGGTAAATCATTATTTGAAACTTCCACTAGCTTAGTCAAAATTCTCATCATGGTAATTAGCTATTCTTACATCTTCAGAAAGTGTGTACTTGTTTTTCTATAATAATGAGAAACTCAGAACATCATCAACGCATTAATCTGGGGGGTCTAGAACCATTTCTGTAAGGTTTGTCTATGAAACTCTTGATAATAGTAACAATATCAAGAGTACTATGACTGTCCTCAGTAGAAAAATATAATATAATGAAATATTATAACCACAAATTTAAATATAATTATTAAAAATAATTATATAAAAAAATAAATTTAATTATTATTATAATAATATAATAATAATAAAAATATAATAATTATAATAAATTATAATTATTCTATTATTGTTATAGTCACTGACAGTTATAACAATAAGAAGTGTAAAGCTCTTAATGAGACAATTACACGTGGAAAATAAGAATATTAACCACTTATAAATAATATAAATATTATTTATAAAAAAGAATTAATCACACACAGTGCAGAAATAATTCTTTATAGAATAAAATTCTATATAAAAAAACTAATAATAGATAAAAAAATATAGAACTTTAAAGAAAACTTACTTATAATATTTATTTAATACAACAAGTTATAAAACAACAGTTATTATATTAAATAATGATTATAAGTTAAAAACACGCCAAAAATCAATAAAATCAAAGATAAAACAACTTTTTATACTAAAATTTATGATTAAAGAGTTTTTGAGAGGAATTTGTGGATTTTAAAAGATATTTAAGATGAAAATTTTATATAATAAAAGTTATTATAGATGATTACAACAATAATCTGAATTCTATGACTTCAATTCTTTAATTTAATAAATAAAGAATAAAAATAACTTAAGAATTACTTTTAATAATAAGATTTTATATTTAATAAAACTTTACCTGTTTAAATGTCTAATATGATTGGATTGATTATGAATGATGGACAAAAACAGTGATGAGAAGACTCTTTTTATGTCTACAGAGCAGCTCTCATGATTCATAATGGATGTAGAGGGCGTGCTCAGATCAAAACTGAAAAACCATGCTTAAAAATTAAGTTCTTAACTTAAGGCAACTTATTTTTACTTCCAATTTAAAGTTACCAGTGTTATTCTTAACTCCAAGTAACTTTAATCCTCATTTAGTTTAATTATTTTAAGTTTTAATATAAAATAAGTTTATTTATATTAAAGTTCATCACATGAACAACATAAAATCAGAGTTTCAAGCAGAAATCTCTTAAACTGAATTTTTAATTAATTTTTAAAGAAATCATAATTTTCTTTAAGCTTAATTAAAAAGTAATTTTCCAGGCTAATTACCCAGGAAACCTATTAATAAAAGATACTTAAAATTTAATTTATATATTGATAATATTAAATTTTAAGCTGTGTGAAATTTTCAAGCAAATCCATTAAGATTTGGATTTTTAATGAATTTTTGAAGTTATTACTATTTTTCCACGTAAAATAGCAATACACACAAAACCTTAAGTTTTGATAAGGTTTTGATGATTGAAACCTTAAAGTTTTAACCTTATTTAAGCTTTTTAAGCTTGATTAAGCTTTGACAGTTCTTAAAACCTTGATTCCAAGCCTGCTTATTGGGATTTACCCTCTTGGCAGCTTGAAATTCCTGTCCAATTTAGGATAAAACCAGTTTAAACCTTAAGGTTGGATCAAAGTCTAATCTTAAAGTTTAAATAAGGTTTAAAATCCTCCAATACAGGTGGACAACCTTAATTGAATCCTTGCAGATCCAAAAAGTTGGGTACCCCAGCTCTATTTGGTCTTTTTCCTTTGTCCCACCTTTTTGCGTGGATTTTGCCCTTTTATTTATTTAAAGCCATACTATGGCCTTAAACCCTTTTAAATTGAGCTCACGCAGGATTTACATTCTGTATGGCAAATCCTTAGCCAATTCAGTAAATATACACCACACTTCAATTTTAACTAAAATTTTGGTAAAGTTGCATAAACCTTATGTAACTTTAAATTTAAGCTTAATTAAGCTTAAATTTAACAATTTTAAAAAAAATGTTAAAAAAGTTACATTAGTACTGTGAGATTCTTAAATCTTCTAATAGGGGAGTTCAAGGTGGACCTTCTGGCACGCTTATGCTCATGTAAAAGTTTTCTCATGCTCATGGGTTCGATCACAAAATTTAAAACTCATGAACCACTCCATGAGCCATCAAAAACGATAGCTCATGGCAAGCTCATGAGCTGTTCATGCCTCGCACAGACGCCTCCCGATTGACCTCCAGCTCTAATCAACTCACCAAAACGATCAAGTATCTGCCCTCAGACCATATCAGGTCAAGTCATGTTATGCAATCATCCACATACCTCAGAAATTCCGCGGCTGGCGACCTTCGGCATCTTACCTCAAGCAAGACCCATCATAGGAACCTTCAGAATCTCACAAATAGCAAGACACATCGTAGTAGCATACATTATTCTAAACCAACATGTCAAGAGGCTCATCCTTCATTTCGCCTCTTTCAAGACCAGGATTTGGTATCCTGAATGAAAATCCAGTACAGCCACGGCCAATTGCATCTGAATCCATTGCAGAGCAATCGATATTTATGAATGAAGCTCGATATAACCAGCCACACAGTATGTCACAAGAACCAGTCAAAAAAGGTCAAATTGAAACAATTGATCATCCGAACGATGCAGGAACTGATCAATGCTCATGGTTGATCTCGTCCATGAGTGCTGGTGAAGGAACCAATCGAGCTCCTAGTCATATTCACGAACCAAACATCCACCTCCAATCTCATGCATCAGAACCAGCAGAAGAGGATATGGTGGCTACCAGGTCTGGGCCCAGCCAAGACAATGGTATCTTTGAAGGGGATTTAGGGAATTCACCTCAAAATCGTTGTCTGGATCAGGTACTCAAGCCTAAGCAAAGAAGAATGCGACGTACCAAAAAGGAATTGGAAGAGGATATGCTTAGGAAGCGACAAGGTCAACTTAGTGAAGAATCTCATGGAAAAGCAAAGAATGACCGCAATCCTCCTTTTGTGCAAATGGATTTTGAAAACATTTGTACCTATTTGGAGAACAAGGAAAACTATCATGGTAAGATTTCTTTGAGTCCAGTAGCTATACATGCCTGATCTTTTATACTTTGTTGTACTTAGATCTGTTTGGTGACAGCAAGAAGACTTCGTGGGGTAAGAAGAAGCATACTCGTGCACAAGCTTTCAAACGCTTTGCATTGTATCTGAATGTTCATCATCACAATGGTATGTTGCGATTGAGTGGAAGGAATCTTCAGCAGTGGTGGCGCACATATAAACGCAAGTTTGTGGAAACAAGCCAATTTTTGCAACGAACGGGGTCTGGACTCATTGAGGGTGACACTCAGACTCTAAAGGAAGAAATAGAACACCGTTGTCCTTGTTATGACCGTATGCAAGCTATCTTTGGAAATAAACAGAATGTGGTGGGATTCAATGTTTTGGATACAACAAATACTGAGGTTGGGGAGGATTCTGATGAAAACGAGGAGGTAAATTCTGATAAGAACATGGAAAAATTGTCTAATTCACCTCCACAAACCGAAATAGAAGATTGCGATCACATTAGTTGCCAAAATGACTACATGCATAATGACAAACAGCAAAGGGATGAAGGAACAAGTCGCTCTGATGATTCTGATGCTTCATCAGGCCCACGATTTGTGGAGCTGAAAACTCATGATTTGAGTTCCAAAATGTCACCCAAGGCAATGAAAGAAGGCAAGGGCAAGGGACGCAAATCAGCGGGCCAACAGCCAGCTTTAACTGATAAATTGGTCTCCAAGCGATCCAATTCAATGTTTGGAGTACTCGAGCGGAAACTCGATACTCAGGATAATCAAATGCTTCAGCAATTGCGCAACAATCTTCAATTTAATTATGACCATGACAAAATTGCAAATGACCACAAGTTATTGGAACTCAAGGAAAATAGGGAGGTACGTATGATAGAACTTAATTATCAGAGAGATTTGGAACAGGAGAAATTTAGACTCGAAAAACAAAAAGATAAACGAGCAGAAGAGCTACATAATGTCCAGTTGGAATTCCAACGGGCAGAGTTGGAAATCAAGTGGGCAAACAACAAGCGAGCTAACAAAGAAGCTGAAGATGGGGCAAATCAGGCAAGACTTGAATTGGAAGAGACATCAAAAAGGACAAGAATGGAGTTTGATTTAAAACAGCAAGAATTAGAGCAAAACAATAGGCGCATGAAACATGAAATAGGGAAGGAAGTTAGGGCTGAGAGGTTGGCAGCAATTAAAGACCTGCGAAGAGATGGGCTGAGTTCTGAGGAGATTGAGAATGCGTTGAGAATGATGTTTAATCCTTGAGGTTGTGATTGATCTGCACAGTGGCCTCTGAAAACTAGTATCTAGATCGTTTCATTTGTGGGTCCACTCAGAGTGAATATACTTGAGTTTTGACTTCTAACTTGTGATATATAATGCATCTTTGATTGTACAGTACAAAAGTCAAAAAAATAACATTGCGACCTTTAGTAATCTATAGCTGTACAGTGCAAAAAAACAAAGGAAAAACATTGTGGCTTTTAGTAATCCATAGCTCAAAAACATGACAACATTAAGGTTAAATCACTCACGAGCTCAAATGGGTAGGAGCCCATTCTGATAGTTGTGCTCTACACAAGTCGCTTTTACTCTAGCCATCAATTCTTCCGCTGAAGGTGATGGTGCTTCACTTTGATATCGCGTTGGGGGGTCATGTTTATCCGCTTCACTGAGGTCATCCCATGAGTCTTTGATATTCGCCAGCATGTTATGCAGAATGCAGCATGCTTTGATCCATGCTACATACAAATTTATATCTTCCTGGCCATTCAACTGCAAACGCATTTGCTTCAGCGAGGCCCATCGTCCCTTGAGGATTCCGATTGTATGTTCATTGCGCACTCGAGATTTGGCTAGGCAAAAATTGAAATCACTATTGATTTGCAAATTTGATGCCGGAGCCTTGAAAGCTGGTAAAAGATGATCTGTGAGGGGATAAGCTGAATCCGATAATAAATATTGACCTATTAAACAACAAAACAAAGTATCCAACCTTGTTAGAAATAGAGATCCCTTGATAATTATGAAAACTTACCTTTATCAAAAAATCTACGAGGATTCCTATATATTCCCATGTTTCTATATACCATTGCATCGGCACAGGACCCAGGCCACCCTGCAATGATTGCAGTAATATTCTTATCACAATCACACAGTATTTGTGCATTTATTGAATAAACCTTCTTTCTATCGAAAAAAACCTCCCCTTGCCATGCTGGTTTTTGATAAAGTGGAAAGTTTGTCCCATCAATGAATCCAACACACCCCTCAAAACCTTCTTGACGCATCACTTGGGATATTTCATATCGGCGATTCTGATTGGGCCATTGGATGTAGTATTTTTCATAAGAGTTGATAGCTTCAAGTACTCGCCTTGATATTGAGATGACAGTGCCCCTTCCAACATTGAAATTTCGCGCGAACTTCCCAACAGATCCAGCATTACCATTGGAACCCAAGCGTTCCAGGGTCAGAGCCAGTTGGTGAGAAATTGGAACTTGCTTACTATTGCTGCTGTTTTTGAATACTTGGTGATCTTTTATCTTATTGTAAATGAAATGAAAGCCTTCTTTTGATGTCCTCATTGATTGTTTGAAGTCGTCATCACGCATACTAAATAGCCACTCCATATTGAATCCTGGATGCAGCAAATGGGCCAATGGTCGTCCCAAATATCGTGAGTTCATTGTGTGCAGGAGAGTACGAAGATAAAGAGCTGATCTTCCATGTATTCGATTGCATAGAGCTGAGAGTAAAACATTGTTGGGGAAAATGATTGAGCCATACGTCACAGTGGAGGGAATACCATTTAGGGAGGCTAAGTTGCTTTGATTTTCTTGAATTCTAGAGTACAACCACATGAAATATAAGTCCTTGATGGCTTGCTTTCTTGATGAAACCTTGGGCATTTTTGCAATGGTGTTTGGAACAGGAAGAGTCTCCAAAGAAACGGAGTGGATTGAATTATTTGTGTAGGATGATTTGTACATGGTTGCATGGGGATCGTAAATGCGAAGTTGAGTTACTGGCCATGCGAAGATGAATCAATTGCGGTCAAGCATTTTTTTAACTTAAAAATTTGGTAAAAATAAGGTAAATTTAGCAGCCATGAGCCACACTGTAAGCCAGCTCCTGATGCGCTTTGACAGAGAAAATCTGGCTCATGATTCCATAAAAGTTGGCTCACGATTCACTCACCTTGAACCACCTTAATAACACAAGAAATAAGTGTTTTTGGGTATAACACCCTATGGGTGTACCCTAGGTTATTTTTGGTGTAGAATCCAAAAATGACATAATAATTATAACTTTGTTTATCCAAAAAAAAGTTATACTTATTTTCTATTATTTTTTATTTTAAATTCAACTAAAAAGTCTGTTTAAGACAAATTTAATTGTTTATAAAATCATTTGTGGCCTTATGGGTATGTTAAACATACCTCACAGGCTCACAATTTCTCACCTTATATGTCTCAAATAGTGGCTCAATGAGTTGACCCCACCTTATTAGTAATTGTTTTTTATTGAGAATCTAGTCTCTTCCTAATTATCTTAATTTTAGTTAGAATTTACAAAATATAATTTCTTTTTTACGATTTTTGATCTATAATGAACTGCCTTGAACGGTTTGCCTATTTTGTTCAAGTCCTCACAAAGATATCTCTAAAGTTTCCTCCTCTTTGCTTTGCTCTTCTTTCCCATTTCAAACAACAACACAACGCTACATTTCAAATTTAATAGAACTACTACATCTCTTTTTTTTGGTGTATAATGAAAGCAATAAACAACACTTTTTTATTTTTAAGATATTACTTTTTTATGTTTTGATTTTAGTTTTTTTTATCTTTACAGCTTTTATGTATATAATACTTCATGCGTTTACAAACAAAAAATTATATATAAAAACTAGTTTAATAACGATTGGTAAGATGCAAGTGCTGATGATTGTTACAGTTTTTCTCAAAAAGTTAATGTAAGGTTACTATCCCTCTCATGGATTAATCAGACGCGGCAATCTTTGAAGGTTTTTCTCGTCATTGGACAGCTAACGTTTGAAAAGTTATTCGAAAAGGATTTGTTTGGAATGCTTCAAGCGGAAACTGTTTAAAATTCTCCACTCGAACTCACTCCCATCTCATCGTTTGGTAAATTGATGAAGGGATCTAGTGGCATTGAAGCTGAAAATCGTTTATTCCACATCGACCGATCGCGTCGCATTCTTGCCTTTCGACCAATGCACTCAGTCATTGGAGCTTGCTTTGGATCAAGTTCGAGATCAGAGCCCGATCCAATAGCTTCTAAGCCTCCTTCTGAGAACCTCCTCCTCTTTGAAACATTAGCCAACTTGCTTTTGCTCAAACCTTGGACTACATGAGGTTTGGGAATCATGGGTTCTTGAACTTTCTTGGTTTCTTCTCTGCCTTTCATGATTTTTCTTTCAATTCGCAATCGATTTTCGATCATTCGTATCTAAGTTTACTCAACCATTAGCATTGTCTTGTCTTTCTTGAAGCTCAAAACATCATTTTTACCTTTGGCCAAGTCACACGTTTTCCAACGTCAATCATCCGCCCCAGCTCATTTCGGTCGGGATCCGAGAGGATATTAAACCAATCTCTGAATCGACTCTCTGGAAAAATCGTCACCGATCCCTCGAATCTTTGTAAAAACACTGCTGTCCATGTTTGTCCACCGGATTCAGGCAGCAATTCCAAATCCCTGATTACCTGTCGTCAAAACGTGACCAAAGCAGAGGTCAGAAATGACCAGACGCCAGGGGGTTGTAGAGAAAAAGATAAACTATACCCTCAAATTCTTGGTCAATTCAATCTTTAAATACTGCTCCATGGCACTGAGGAAAAACCCCCCACGCCAGCCTTTGCCCTTTCGATGGACAACGGGTTGGCCAGGTGAGCCACGTGGCCCAAAGAAGAAAAGATGAATGTGTGGGTTGACCTGTGAGACGATAGAAAAACTGGTATTGAAGTACTACCGAGCGAATAATTCTTTAGTCCAATTTCCAAAAGAGGGTTACGAAAGTCAAAAAAAACTTACGGAATGGAGACTTTCTAAAGGGACGTCAACTCTAAGGCTTCCGTCCTTGTGTTTTCCTTGAAATTGCCAAGGTCGGACTTTTCCATCTTTAGTCTTTTCTAATAAGACGACAGGGTGCATGACCAAGGGCACAGCAGCTGAGGCAAGCACTGCGCTAAATATAACGCAATTAGGTGCAGTTATATGGTTCAAGAGAGTCGTTGGAGAGTGAATATCATGCTTGAAATGAGAAGATTGATTCAGTCGCTGGATAAGTGCAACAAACCGGGTATGTCAAAAGAGACCTACGGGAATAACGGAGACATTCAAAATTCGACCGGTTCTTTTAAAGGCCTCTGAAAACGTCAATGATCCCATGGTAAAAAAGGAAGACTGAGACAAGAGGCAAGTCAGATGATGAAAATCATCAAACCAAATATTCAAGTACCTTTTTAGCCCAAGCAACAGTATCAAACCTAGCTCCGGTCTTGATCAACCTCGGCAACCAGACCTAAGATTACCTCAGTAATGAACCATCACATGGAAGAACATTAAATTAAACCCAAATGTTTGCCCTTTATGACTTATTAAACCTACTGTGATGGGTTCTTCACAACCACTAATCATGTCAGCTAAGTCTGGCACCAATAATCGATCCAATTCCTCATCTGTATGGGTACATACGAATGCGGCAACTGTGATCAAAGCATAAATTAGACCTAAAGAATTCAAGATGACAATCAGCAGACCAAATGTAAACTATTTACCTAATGCACCGGCAGACGTTCCGGAGATAACAGTTGGTAAGAGTTTGGCATCTAAAAGAGCTCTCACCACTCCAAAATGATCTAAAAAAACACATTGGATTAATTTGTTAGTCGGCGTCAAACTGAGCATTCAAATTGATAAGGCCATAGAGAATGTCTTACAGAAACCAAAGGTTGCCCCACCGCTGAGACATAAAGCAGAAGTACCAAAGTGAATGGCAGCTCGCCTAAAAAAGATAGTTTTGTCCTCGGGAGTCATTTGATTTGATTGAGAAAGATAAGTAATAGATTTCTCGACTAAAACAAGATGATGAATTAATTCAAGTTGTAGGTAGTAGTAGGATAAGCTAAACCAACCTTCGTCAATATAGTCTTCAATTAACGTTTTAGTTCCTGAAATTTGTAAGAAGAGTTAGAAAGAATTAAAATAGATTTTGAGTCAAATTTAAGGTGTGACTGACCAAGAAAAGTTTGTGAGTACAATCGAAGTGACTCAACACCAGCAAAATTTGCACGTAGACAGACTTCTAAGACTGCTCTAATCCCTTCAACATCATCAGAGCGTCTTGACTTTTTCAAGCTCTCGACCACTTTCTTCACTAAAGATGAATCGTAATAGGCATTTGAAGGATTCTTTTTCCAATGATCGAATCCCTAATTGTTTTGTTTTTTTGAAAAAAGTAAATGAATGAGATAATAAAACCGATGAAAAATGGGTTGGTTGTATTTGGTGAGAAGATTGACAAACAAATAGTTGATCGAGCTGAAGTGCATAGGATTTCCATTGTTGATAATTTTGAGCAAATTTTAAATTTCTTCTTAAACGAGCTTGTGTACCACTCCCTTTTGATGAACTTGCCATCGAGCCAAATTAGAGACAAAAGTTTATGTAAGAAAATATAATAGGATGGCTGATTGTTAGTGATTAAATTGATGTATGAAAGGAGAGGAAAATGACTTGGGAGAGTTAATTTACAAGATACCAAACTTTCAAAAAGTTTGACGATTTGTCTAACTAGAACATAAATCAAAAATTCAAATATAAAAGCTAGACCTATGATAGCCTAAAATAAGAAAATGAATGAAAAAAAATGAATGGGTGTTCACGACTGATTTAAACGCTCAAAATGCTTAACTAAGATTGGCCAACGAGAAATATGATAAGCCCAACCCTCTCTTACAATATCTAACTTTCTTTTAGGAGAATGATTAAATGCTTGCTGATGGGAATTTGAAGTAGCCGAAGATGGTAAAGGAGGATTTGGGATTAAATCTAAATTTGAATTTAATGAACTGAAAGTCATGATAAAAAAAGGATTAATCAATAAGATAAAAATCCAAGAATTTTCTATGAAATAAGATATTATTAACTCACTTTTTAGAATTATTATTTAAGGTTATTTCTGCCTAATTTGAATTAAAACAGATAAATCATGAGGATATTTAAATTTAGTAAATTGAAATATTTTCTGACTTTTTTTGAATAAGAACAGAAAGAAAAGTTGTCAAGATTGAAGATTTTACTTACATTTGTTGAAGGTAAATTATGATCAGTTGATTGCAATGCTTTCTTGAAAACTTGAATATCATCATCGACATACCACCTAAAAAAAGATGAAATGTTAAGTTCTAATATCGAAGTAACTGATTGATTTCTGATGTTAAAAATAAATGAAAGATTTTGAATGATACTTTTGATTGAATTGATCCATCAACCAGTTCGAGCTCGATGAATTGGAATGGGAATTTGAAGTTGATGAAGATGAAGATGAAGATGAAGATGAAAATGAATTCTTGATGATGTTGGATATTCTAGTCATCTCCTTGAAATCCTATTACTTCCTACGACGTATTAAGAATCAGAATTTTCAACACCTGCTTTTACATCAATCGATTGAAGGCAAGGTATTCTACGAGTGGAGCGAATCTTCTTATAGGAATGGTTGAGTTTTCTCCGGGGCTGACCAAGGACGACAGGTTTTCAATCGACGACCGTTTGGGCGCAGGGACAAGACTCCGCCAGACTGAGCAGGAGCAAGCTTACCAGACAACTCACCCCATTAGGTCACACCCTGGCTCAAATCTTAGGGCAGGAGACCGGTCGCAGTGCGTGACTGGCGCATGTGATAAAATTCGATCGAATGGGGCTCAAACGCTCTTCATTTCAGATGGATCCAATCCAATCTGATTTTATCATTTAGTTTCTCAGGGACCAATTCGACTTGGCTACAGTAGATCAAGCTTCATCTTTTGATTTAGCTTCAATTTGGCCAAATTCAATTTAACCATTACTTGGAGTCATCAAAAGTTATGGTTGACTTGTGTGATTTTTTAGAAAGAGTCATCTACTGTGGCTTTGATATTTGAAAATTTATGCATTTTTATGGATTCAATTTTTTTATAAAAAAAAACTACTTATCTAAAAGATCATTCAAGCCAGTTTAATCAATCAATGGATCTGACACAGATTTTTTTTTCTACATTTAATTAAGCCTCCAAAGAAATTTGTGTGCATGTAGTTTTTAGAAAATTAAATACGTTTTTTCATACATGAGTTTTTTTGTAATTAGTTTGTCTTTTAATGAAAATTTTTATAAAATATAGTTCCAAAGCAAAGAAACAAAAATTAAAAAAATAAATTAAAATTGATAATCTTTTCTCTTAGTTTTAAAAATTAATCAAATAAGCTAAAATATCAAAATTTGGACTCATTAATCCTAGTTTAACTTAAGAAAAATTATAATGATACTCTCCAAGTTCTAAAAAAAATCAGAGGGAACTTTTAAAAATTGAATTAAAAAACTAATTATAAATAAGGTTCATATCTCATCAAAAGCTGGTAAATTGAATGATAAATCCACAGCCCATATTTTATCATTTTCATGGACTATATCTGATTTTTTCAATAATCATTGGAATAAAGTTAATTTTAATTTAAAGAAGCTAATCAAAATGTTGAGTTCAAGTTTTCCTTATGTTCTGGTAGCCTATCAATTGTATTTTAATTGTCTTACTGGAATAAAAGGGTGATCAGATAAAATAATATCTAACTCAAGAGAAAAATAGTAACAATTAATCCAATATGATAGCCATTTTTTTACTTAAATAATCAACTTGCAGTAATCTTACTGAGAATTTTATTGGATTAAGAGGTATTCATTTCAAAAGATTTTCAACTTATTTACCTTGGAGCATAAATAAGCTCTAAATACTTCTTTTTTCACAATTATGTTTTGGAATAGGAGTCATATGAAATATATTAAGTTTTAATAAAATAAACTGCAAGAAATAATATCTGTTCAATAAATCTCTGCAGTTCCTCAACTATCAGCTTTTAGACTTGTCTGTGCTATAGTCTCAGTTTTTGCGAAATCCAATAAGCAATCAAGGTGATTGGTGATTGGAATCTCATGTTAATTGAGTTTTGAAGAACTTTAACTTTTTGTATTTAAATTAAAGTCAGATTTACTTGAGGAAGAGCATGTTTGGTAACTGAGATCCTGCGGCTATAGCGGGTAGACAGTTTGACCTTTTTGGAAAAGTAGATTGGGTTAAGGTAATTCTGCACAGCTTCACCAATAATGCTGGAGGACTTAGTGAACTGGCATCCTAAATGGTGAGTTTGGTGATGGCTCTGGTTTATCACCCCAAATATTGCCAACATATGAAGCCTGGGGTGGATTTTAAAGTAATTACCCCCTCTTTGAAATATTTTTGTATTTAAAATGAAATTCAATAAACTTGTCTTCAAGCCCCACTGATGATTTTATTTGAATTATGTTGGCCAGGTCACATTCGCCCCCATGACGTAAATCAACGGAGCTACATCTTCTCAAGCTCAAGATGAGAAAGTCAGATCCAGTTACAACCTAATTGTGGCTTCATCAAATTCTTTGATGGATCAAAAAAAATCTATTATCTTAATAACAGTTTTCTCTTTATGTTTAGGATTTAGGTTTTCGTGATTGAATAGCCAAAGGTCCATAAGCATGTATCTTGAAACAATTCAAATTCCACTCGATAGTATTCTAGTGAGTTTTTTCAAAATATCTTCCAAGCCATTTCATAGCTTCAGGATACTTTCTCATTTGTGCTTCACTAAGTAATTTACTTATATGGGCTCTTGGGAATAGCATTTCTGGAATAATATTAACTTTTGAGCTTAGCATTCATTTTTAATCAATATTCTTGCTTGAGAATTATACATATTCACTCAAAGATCATGATTTTGTTTTAGATTATCAAAAACTAGGAAAACTTTATCAATTCTCCCAACCTCTACCTTCCGGTAAACATTATATAAGAAACTCCCCTCAACAGGCCAGCCTTTTTGAACACTATCGCATGATAATTTTGCTTTTTTTCTTTGATTTTAAGGTTCTGAAAGCCTTAACGGAAGTAAACAAATCAAAAGGAATGGTAACAAACCAGCTTTTTCCAAGCTCTGGCTCGACAAATTAATCTGAGGTTGAGGAAAATCCTCGATATAAATTCCTAAGAGCTTGAATCTCTCCAACCATGTCTTGCATCCGAATTGTGGTAAATGAATTCAATCTTCACCTCGCTCCTCTGAGATTTCTCAATCTTTTCAACAAAGAGAATATCACCCAGCTTGGTTGAAGTCTTTGAGAGCAGTTTCTAGTATTCATCTTGTAAAACATATGAATTTATCTCCCTATTTATGAAATGGAGCCCAATTTGGTTTGAATTCAAATTAGTAGTCTTTTTTATCTCTATTCATGTGGTTTACTGTGGTACCATCTAGCTTAAGTTCATCTGTAGCAGGAAGAGGTAGCATAAAGGCAGCCTAATTCAATGTTCTAATTAACGGCAGAAAAACAGTGGAGTTTATGGCTTCAGTGGCTTGAGTGTATCTACTAGTGGTCACACTAGTGGTATTAGTCTCCTTTTACAGTACAATTTGACTAGAACCACTAATGTAGGTGGTAAAGGGGTCTTAAGCATTAGTGAGGGTGTTACTGGTAAGGTTTACGCCAATAAAGAAAGAATCCTGTAAAGAATTTTTGGTGTCCCTGTCAGAGGCTTCAAAGGGTAAATTAAATTGTATTCTTTCACTCAATCCCTGGTAGGGGAAGAAATTGAAAGGCATATTCCCACCCAAAAGGGAACTTAAAATTTCAGAATATATTTTTTTAAGAAATTTTAAAAAAAAAGCCTAAAGAAAAAAAGATAAAATCAACAAAAAAATCACAAGATATAAAAAAATAAAAATCAAGAAACAAGGGAAAAGATGAATCCTAAAAGGAAAGCATATAATAATGAGAGTACAAGTTCCCAGTTCTAAATTTAAGAAAGTTTTTCTACAAGAGTACATGAGATAAAATCATGTTTAAAAGTCAAAAAATTCCTACCACAATGAATATCTTGTTATGAGGGTGCACTTTGTGCAGAAATTGAAAGTTATTTTCATTCCATTGGGACCATAGTGGCAAATACTGAGATTCATGGTTTTCAAAATAGTAAGTTATATTATCCCCTTGGAGCTATTGTCTTATAAAAGATTTCTACTATTCATTATCCAAAGTAATGTGCTATAGAAACATTGATAAAGAGATTTTTATCAAATAAACCAACCTATTCTTTGTTGATGAGGTCCAGTCACCATGAAAAAAAAATTCAATCCCTGAGATCAGGTGCTTCAAGTTCAACAATGGCCTATACATGAGTACGATTTTGACTCCAACATGGGTCCAACATGGTTCCAACCCTGATATTGTTTGGTCATATTCTCAGTCACAATAAATTAAGTTTTTGGAAATATTAAATTAAGAACTTAAATCTTAGTTTATTCTGTTTGGCTGGAATTTACTTCCCAAATTTATATGGATATATTATACAATTGGCTGAAAAACAAGACTAACATAATCTGATAATATAAATAAAGACCTTCATAATAAGCCTTATATCAAGTATACATTAAAAAAGTAAAATAAAGTGTATAATAAAATCAAAGATTATTACTTATTAGTAAGATTAAACTAAGATCAAATATAATTAGTATTTATCTTTCAAGATTCCTTATATTTTACTTAAATAAATATAGATTTTTGTCTTAATATAGGATACCTTATAAATTTATTTCAAAGCTTGTATCTTATTATTAATTAGGAAGGTTCAATTATTTTCATATAGGATTTTTATGTTTAATTTAATATAACTCTCTAATAGACTTATCATTCTTTTAATTTCTATATTAAATACCTAGTCAAATAAGAAGAATTTTATCTAATAAAAATCAAAGTTGAAATCAATATTTCTGGATTTTATTTTGAATTTCAAAAATCAAATTATGGTGAGATCTTCCTTTTCCCCATTTATTGAGGTTCTGTTGATTTAAATTGAGATACTCCTTATATATATATATTAAAATGGATTATGTTATTTAGACCTCCAAATACCCAAAACCCTTTAACCTGTTTAAAAATTTCAAGACTTCCTCACAGCATGAAAATTCTTACCTGTTACAGTGGCTCTTCTAAGTGAAGAAGGCCTGGCACTCAGTAAACTGGGACTCACTTATGGAAGGCTCAAGGATATGATAAGAGATGAATGCAATTAAGAGTGTAAGATGATGAATTACTAATAAAAAGAAATATAATAAAAGCAGCAGCAAAAGAATAAAAGAGCCAACTACAAACAAGTCCAAGTCCACTTTTTCAACCTATCAGAATGGAAAGAGAAGGGTTAATAAGGATATAGCCACCCAGCTCATACTGTAAAGGAAAAGAAAGAAAAGGCAAATAATAACTTAAAATTAAATAATTATAATACCCAAAAATAAGGATAAGAATAATTATGAAATAATAAATAAACTAAATTAATTAACTGGGGAAAAATCCACAGGGGGAGAAAGAGGGGCTGGTATATGTGAGAATCACCAGCCCTGATCCAGAAAGAGAATTTTCATGGGAATAAATGATGATTGAATTGAGTCTGGCTAATACAGGTCCTGTACAGCTGTACAGGGCCTGTACAAGAGGAGTGGGGGTATTGAGTGATCATACAGTTTGGAAATTGTGTATCCAAGCTGTATTGTGTAATTCCAACCTGTACAAGTATTGACAGGCTGTATTGATAAACCAGACTGTATGCATGTTTCAGCAAGGAAGATTGCTGAAGCTGAATGTTGATACACATAGTGGATTTGCTGGTTTGAGGTGTTTGAGTGGGTGTAAGTATGAATGCCCTTACCACTGATTAGTGGTTGTTACAGTATCCCCCTCTTGAAACTGGTGGGCTCCTGAACACCATAATACCGTGCCACTGTTGAGTGGCATCACCAAATCCCCACATTTTTTCTAAAAATTTTCTTTTAATTATCTTTTCCTCTTGACCATTATCCTGAAAATCCCCTTTCATATCTTCCGTATAAAATTAATTTGAATTCCCCCTTCTTTAACTTGAGTAAGTTCTTCCACTTTGAAATATGCTTCTTTCTTCTTTTGATTCAGTCAGTCCTTCCTTTTGGGGAACGGCCTTGGGTTGTATCCCAAAATGAATACCATTGAAATCTTCTGCTCAAGAAATGATGCCAAATGAGTATATGAATGTATCTCTTTGTCAAGGCCCAATTGAGAATGTCTTGAAATAAGTCTTCAAGGGGTCTTGTCCCCATTGGCCTCGGAAATAACTCAATGTTCCTTCCCATAGTATTTGGGGCCTTGGCCCTTCCTATGGTGATTCTCGATGAATTTTGATTTTATGGCCCTTTGGGCCTTTTTTGGGTCTTGGGTGAAGTTACTTGATTTCTTAATTTATGGCCATTTCTGGCCATTTTGGTGTTCTGGGGTCCTATGGTCTGTGGGCCGTGGGGGCTATTGGAGGCCCCCTGGGCCCAATTTTTCTGGGGACCCAGGCATTCCATGGGACCAAAAAATGGCCCATTGTCCAAAATCTCACCTACATGGCCTGGACCCATTGAGGGGGTCCAGGACCATCAAGATCCTGGCCTCCCCAAAGTTGCAGGGGAGGTCCTGGGTGATGAATTCAGCCCCAAAGGGGTCTTGAAACATCACCTTGGAGGCTTTAAGGGGGGACCATAATTGAGTTATGGCCCCATTACCTTGAGGTCATTTTCTTTGGGCTTGAAGTGGACTGATTCTGACGTGCTGAATCTTCTGCTTGCATATTCTCAGACATGAGTTCCAAACTGACTGAACTCACTGAATCTTCCTCTTCTGCGCCGCCACAATCTGTCCTTTGTGGTTCTGGCGTCATCAGTCAATTGGCTTCACCCTCAATGGGTTCTTCTAGACATTTAGATCCCTCCCAAGCTTATGAGGGTTACAAGGCAGTTGAAGTTCTTGATTCTGCTTGTACTGAATGTTTGGCCAAGGGTAAATATTGCTTTGAACATTACAATACTATGTATTCAAAATGTCACTATTGCTACATTGGAAAGAATCCATGTCATCATACCAGGTTACAAGCTTCAAATGTTAGGAAGTATTTGTGGAGTAGGAAGGATGAGCCTTTTAAGAATCAGCTCCCAGTTTCTGAGGCCCCTAATCCTGATGGTACTTCAGGGCTTTCCCATTGTGAGTATTTTGAGTAATTTGATTGAATTTGGTACTGATATTCTTGATTTAGTGACTGGTTCTATGCAGAGGGATGTGGCGAGGTGGACCAATGTTGGAGGGCCCATTCCAGTTGGTGGTAGGCCAATATACTCCCGCTAAGAGGTCCCAATATCCAGAATCAACACTGAAGGAGTAGTGAAAAGGATAAGAAGAATTGCTGATTCCCCACCTGATACAGATGCTGAAGGTAGTGATGAATTGGATGGTGAAGAAGTTGAAGTGGTTCCTTATTTGGTTGGCCATCAATCCAGCTCTTCCTCTTCTCAGCCTCTTTCCAACATATTCCAAAGTAATGTCATTCCAAGTACTCCCAGAACTTTCCAACCCACTCTTGCTACTGTTCCTACTTCCCTTCCTCCAATTCCAGGCCTGTCTTGACTCAAGCAGTAAGACCATCTCCCATCCAACAACCCAGGAACTCACCCGTAATCACCTCTCAACAGCTCCAACCTATGACCAGTTCCAGTAGAAGAAGAGATGGATTTTCTCCTTTACCATTTCCTGCCGCTCAAGTATTTCAGAGAAGAGATTGTTGGCCCATCCAAGTTACCAGAGAGGATCCAAATGCGGCAAGTGAAAATCAAGTTGCTGTGGCCAGGTTGTTCAGGAGAGTTGATAGAAATAGTAGGGAGGTGATTATGTATGCTAATGACAGAAATATTCCAGGTACTGCTTCTGAGGAGATGGCTGCAAAATTTGCCTGGTATGAAGATGAGTTGATAAATGTCTTCCAGAGAACTTTTGATGATTTGGGTAGAGATAACTAGTTTCCTTGTACTTGTTTGTGTTTGGTTTGACTTCTATCCCCACTCTTATAAATTACTAAAAAATGAAAAAATAAATGGAACATCCCAATACATGATTTAGGAGGGGATTCTGCTGCTATGAAAAAAATAAAAGAAAACAAAATTATACAAGTAAAGAAAAAGAAAGGAAATGAGAGAAAAAGAGAGTAGAGAAAAATAAACAAAGAAATTACTGAGGTTTTTCCTTTTTGTGGCGAGTTTCTTGAATTTGGCCAAGAACTGTCTGAAAGACAAAAAACAAGCATTTGATGCTCACAGAGTGGCCAAGGTTATGTCTTACAAGAAGTAGAAGCCTCAGGGATGCATACCAGGAGATGAAGCTTCGTTTCATTACTCCCACTCCCCACCAAGCACCATAAAATGAAACAAATTGCCATAATTGACTTTCAAGTAATGATTATTGGCATACATTTAAATAATAATAAAAGGGAAAAGAAAAGAAAAGAGAGATTTGGACATATCTTGATAAGGTACAAATCAGAGGGTATTGATGTTGCATGCTTCCTGAATCTGTCCAAAGAATTGACAAGTTCTGATGCTTACAACAACATTTGGGTAGAATACCCCCTTAAAGGTGCATGCCAGGAGAGGAACTTACTTTCATAGCTTCTCCCCACCAAGCACCATAGAAATCAAACTCTTGAGGTATTTGGACCGGCTTGTATGGATACAATGAGTGGAAATACTTGAAAAGGTCTGGTGAGTTGGTAAGGTTGGAAGCTGGCTCCCAAGTTGTTCTTTCTGGGTCTTCACTGAATCCTTTCCACTATACAAGGTACCATAATTTTCATCTTCTGAGTTTGGAGTCCAGAACCTGAGCCACTTCCCATTCTTCTTGCTCCTCCACTAGAACTGGTGGTGGTGGCAATTGATGTCAATTTGGGATAGTTTATTTCTTCACTGGTTCTAATAAGGACATATGGAATACAGGGTGAACTGACTTCCATTGTTGAGGCAACTTGAGGTGGTATGCATGACTTCAAAGGGTCCCAGCCATTTTTCTGAAAGTTTCTTGGTGGGTCTTGTAGTATTGATGTTCTTGGAAGCTAGCCATACCTTATCCCCAGGTTGGAAATCAGGTGTAATTGACCTATTTCTATCTGCATACTTCTTGAATCTCCTTATTGCTGACTCTAATTCTTCTTTGACAACTTGCTGTACTGATTGGAGTTTTGTTGATAATTTTCCAGCAGGTGAGTCTTGAGAAATATGGATTGAGTCAAAGCTGGGATTTCATCCATAAATGGTAAAAAAAGGTGATTCATTTGTTGATTAGTGTTCTGCATTATCATAGGAAAATTTAGCCAGAGGGAGCCAGGTGTACCCGTCATCTTGATGGTAGCTTACATACATTAAAAGATACTGTTCTAGAATCTGATTTACCATCTCTGTCTGTCCATCTGTTTCAGGATGAAAAGCAGTTGAAAGATCTCTTGATATCTTGAGCTGCTGACACAATTTAGTCCAAAATGATGAAACAAATGAAGAAAATCTATCACTAATAATACTGGCTGGAAGATCATTTTTGGAAAAGACATGGTTGATGAAAATTTGAGCTAAGTCCAGGGAAGTAATTGTTCTATAAGCTGGAATGAAGATTGCCATTTTTTAGAAACTGTCCACAACTACTAATATTGAATCAAAGTTGTTTGCCAAGGGCAATTGAGTGATAAAGTCTATTGATAATGAATTCCAAGGACCAGATGGAATTTGAAGAGGCTTGAGTAATCCAAACTTCTTATGATCAATTTCCTTGTTTCTTGAATCTTGCTGACATGAGGACAAATAGTCCTTAATGTATTGATTCATGCCAGCCCAAGAAAAGTTCCTCTTGATGAGCTGGGGGGTCTTCTCCTGGCCAGGATGACCAGCCAATGGTTAGTCACGATGTGTTTGAAGAATATTGAGTTGAATTTCTTCATTGCTTGGCATTACCACTCTATCTTTGAATAATAATAATTTGGCTTGAGGTTTGAGAGAATAATCTGGCACTGATTCACCTCTTGATAGTTGCTTGAGTACTTCTTTATAGTCTTTGTCTTGCCATACTTCTTTTTGAATCTTGTCAACTAAATATGAGAAGAATCTTGACTCTTGAATTCCATCTTGCTTGATTACTTAATTAAAATCCTGAGGATTCTTGCTGATGAAGTCCACCCCCTTCTCTGGGTACACAACATCCTGATGTGACAAGGCATCTGGTAAAGTGGCCAGCCTTCCTGGGCGGTAAGTAATGGTGAAGTGAAACTCAGAAAGGAATACAGCCCAACGGGCCTGACAACAAGTAAGAACTTTGGAAGACATGAAATACTGAAGAGAAGAGTGGTCTGTCAAGACCTCAAAAGAATTGGAAAGAGAAAGAAGAAAAACTCTCCAGCGCTTGAGAGCCCAAACTATGCCAAGGAGTTCCTTGCCATGAATTTCATAGTTCAGCTCAGCTTGAAGAAGCTTGCGACTGGCTCAGTACAGAACCCAAAGAATAATCAGAAGCATCAGTAACTCCAATAGTTGGTAGAGAAGGATAGGAGCGGTGGTGAATGCTTCTTTGAGTATTTGAAACTGACTAAGAGCTTCCTCATTGAAGGTAAAAGGAGCATCTTTTTTGAGAAGGGAAGTGAGAGCAGTGATTTTTTTGGAGTAATTTTTAATGAAAAAATGATAGAAATTGGCAAAGGCAAGGAAGGATTGAAGAGCCTTGATGTTCTTTGGCTAAGGCCAATTGAGGATTTGCTGAGCTTTAGAAGAATCCATCTTGAGGCCATCACCTGAAACAATCTAGCCCAAGTATTCCACACTTGAAGCATGAAATACACACTTGGAGGCTTTGGAAAACAAATTATTGTCTCTCAGTCTTTGGAGGACAGAGGCCACATGTTTGACATGTTCCTCGTCAGAACTGTAAAAGACCATAATATCATCTAAATAAACTAAAACAACAATATCCAAGAAATCTGCAAATATGTCATTCACAAGATTCTGGAAAGAAGCTGTATCATTGGTAAGGCCAAATGGCATAACCAAATACTCATAACTACCATATTTGGTTCTGAAGGCAGTTAAGTGCTCATCCCCCCTTTGATTCTCAGGAGATTATATGCACCATGCAGATCTATCTTGGAGAAGATAGTGGAACTGTTGAATATGGTAAGAAGCTGGTTCATAGGAGGAACAGGATACCTCTTCTTCCTAGTGACAGAATTGAATTTGCAGTGGTCAACACACAAACAAAGACCTTCATCCTTTTTCTTGACAAAAAGGACAGGTGCTCCTGTTGAAGAGGAGCTTGGCCTTATGAGACCTTTCTCTAAACTCTCTGAAATGTAGGCCCACAGTGTTTCTGACTCTTTATTTGATAGTGAGTAGATAACACCAATGGGAGGTAGAAGACCCTCCAAATTGATATGATGATTGCAGGCATGGTGTGGAGGCAGTTTCTATGCTTTTGCCTTGGAGAATACATCCAAATATTGGTGATAAGCAGGAGGGTCTACCTTCAACACAGTTTCAATTTCTTCTGGCTCTTCCTCCTCATCCCACTGCTCCTCCAGGGAGGAAGGTACATATCCCCTTGAAACAGATGAAGTGAAGATATAGCAACATCTTCTCCAACATCTTTTATCTCTTTGAAGACTTCATCTCTTGATTTGAGTAATGACTGAGATGGCATGATGGAAGGGATATGGACAGAAGAAGGAAGGGAAGGTGTCTTATGTTCACCAACCAGAGCAACACTGTTGACAGCAGTGGCCAAGGCATTACTAGTAGAAGAATTAATACCACTAGAATCCTTATGACTAGAGTCATAGGTGATCAATCCATTTTTCCAATCAATAATGGGATTAAAATGGTAATAGAAATAATAGCCCAATATTAGGTCTTCTCCTTTGGGTGAATCTATGATAAAAAAGTCCCATTCAAAGCTTGGAAAGGAAGGCAAGTCAACTACCCACTTGGTATAATGGGTGATGAACAAGGCAGGGGATTCATTTGAATCCAGAATGACAAGAGGAATCTTTTCAGGGAGCTCTGACATAGTCAATGAGTACTTGAGAACAAAATTATTTGCAATAAAAGAGTTTGTAGCACCAGAATCAATGAGAACACTATAAAAATTATCAGAGACAGAAGAAAAAATAAGAAACTTTAAAGAATTCTTGACACTAGTATTCAAAGTGCACAATTGTTCTCTTTAAGGATATAAGTGAGAACCATTGAACACATCATGATTCCCACTCAGGCTTTTCCCTGCTGACTAGGGAAGCCTCTTGATGACCCAGGCTTGTTCTGAGGTCTCTTGAAGCATTTTTCAATTGGGTGCTTTCCACCACAATAAGTACATAAACCTTCTTTGATCCTCCTCTCCTTTTCAGAACTGATTAATTTATGGTCCTTATTAAGCAGAACAGAATGGGGCTTGTCCTTTGAAGCTTGAAATTGCTTGCCCTTCTTGTTCTTCTTATGGTGAGGCCTTCTTGAAGATGAGTCTTGAGGAGGCCTTGAGGAATTGGATCCAGTAACAGGAGGCTTCTTTTCTTGATGACTACCCTTCTCTTTCTGCCTCTCATGGTATCTGGTATCTAATTCCAGGGTAATGTCCATGAGTTCTTGAAGAGTATCAAAATTACTAGGGTAGGAAGCCAACTGGTCCAAAGGTCTTGATTCCAATCCTCTTCTATAGACATGGATATAAGCTCTTTCTCCCCAATCTCCAATTGTTGACATTAAGCCCCTGAAGTCAGAAATGTATAAGGATACATGATCACTTTCCTTCATCCTCAAATTGTCCAACTCTTGTTCAGCTTCCCTGGCTTCATTGGGATCACCAAACAGAGTGAAGAATTGAGTTTTAAATAACTTTCAATTATTGAGGAGGTAAGAAGGATCCTCATTGGGAATATTGGAGAGGTAGGGATCAATCCATTTGCCAGCTCTACCAGTGAGAAAAGAAGTTGAGTACAGAACTTTCTTCCTTTCAGAGAAGAAATTTGCTGGATAATTATGAAAAATAAGTTGACAGGATTGAATAAACCCTCTCAGCTTATGTGCTTGAGTACCATCAAAAAGAATCAGATGCTTTCATTGATGGAGTCTTGAATGCAGGGGCTTTGGAGTTGTCCATGGGGGCTGCTTCTTGAGAAAGTTGTCCCATAATAGTAGCCATTTGCTCCATGATCTTGAGGAGAATTGGATCAGATTGAGAGACAAGAGGTTGATTAGTAGGGGCTAGATTAGAACCCAGGGGTACCTCTGGAGCATTTTCCAAAGCATCTGCCACTTCAGTTTTCCCAGAATATTCCTCTTCCACAGACTCCTCCCCCTCTTCATCTTCAACTTCTCCTAGTCTTGCTCTTGCACCTTCAGAAATGCCAGGATAACCACCCAAGAGGCCAGAGAAAGATCTTGATCTTATTGATTTCATTCCCCCTCTTCTGGAGGGTGCTGCTCCTTCCATTGGTCATCCTCTGTCCAAATTGGCACTCAGTTGATGAACTGATGGTGTACGGTCAAGAGGAACCCTTTCTGTAGGAGTGAAAACAGCTGGATTTCTTTGAGATCTAGTATTCTTGGCTGGAGGGCTATGCTGAACTGGAATTATTGAGAATTTAACAATAAAAACTTGATGATACTTCCCAATAAGGAATCAATGCTTGGCCAAATCAATAATCAATAAAATCTTGATGATCTTGAGGAATCAATCAACAGTCTTGAGGTGAAAACAATTCAATCAATAAATCAATCAGTTCAGTCAATATCAGCAGTCAATTAAATTTCAATAATCTTGAATAATTCAACAAACAATCAATAAATCAATGTCTTTAATATCAATTGAAGGTCTTGAGGAATCAATCAGTCAAATAAATATCTTCAGGAATCGAAATTAATCAATAATAAATAATCAATTCTTGAGGATCAATCAGTTATATTGAGGAATTCAAAGTCAATCAGTCCAATCCAAATAAAATCTTGAATCGCTGAATCAATAACCCAATGAATACCAATCAATCAGCCAATCAATAGCTCCTGATAAGACCTGAATGAGAAAACAAAAGAAATATTTGATTGAGATAGAATTGAGAATGAAATTAGATGGTCAGAAATGATTAAGAAATGATAAGAATCAATTTTAATATGAATATAATGAATGAGATGAAAATTGAAGATAGAAAAATCATAATCATGAGAATCATAAGATCATAAAAGAGTCAGAATTGATGAATGAGAGAAATGAATATAAATTAATGAAAAGAAAGAATCAAATATGGGTTAATTAATTTAATGTCACGGGGGCTCTTCTAAGTGAAGAGGGCCTGGCACTCACTTATGGAGGGCTCAAGGATATGATAAGAGCTGAATACACTTAAGAGTGTAAGATGATGAATTACTAAGAAAAAAAATATAAGAAAAACAGCAACAAAAGAATAAGAGTAAGAGAATAAAAGAGCCAACCACAAACAAGTCCAAGTCCACTGTTTCATCCTGTCAGAATGGAAAGAGAAGAGTTAATAAGGATATGGCCACCCAACTCATACTGTACAGGAAAAGAAAGAAAAGGCAAAGACTAACTTAAAATTAAATAATTATAATACCCTAAATAAGGATAAGAATAAATATGAAATAATAAATAAACTAAATTAATTAACTGGGTAAAATTCCCCGGGAGGAGAAAGAGGGGCTGGTATATGTGAGAATCACCAGCCCTGATCCAGAAAGAGAATTTTCATGGGAATAAATGATGATTAAATTGAGTATGGCCAATACAGGTCCTGTACAAGAGGAGTGGTGGTATTGAGTGATCATAAAGTTTGGAAATGGTGTATCCAGACTGTATTGGGTAATTCTAACCTGTATTGATAAACCAGACTGTATGCATGTTTCAGCAAGGAAGATTGCTGAAACTGAATGCTGATACACACAGTGAATTTGCTGGTTTGAGGTGTTTGAGTGGGTGTAAGTATGAATGCCCTTACCCCTTATGAGTGGTTGTTACAGTACTGTCACATGGTGGAATGTGATCTACATCTTGCCAGTATTAATCGGTCTTTCAACCGGCTTAATAGCCTTTTTGGCAAGAGTTCTTTTTTCTGAAGTCTGGAAAACAGCATTGTGACAATAAACCGGTTACCAACTTCATGGGTTTGATTCTGGTTGGAGACAAGAGGAGGTCTCAATCAAACAACCAGAAATCGCTGTGTTTTCCGCTCCATTTGCGTACAAGGGTTCCGCCCCTTATGAGCTCCTTGTAGGCTCCTGTTGTGACTAATGTAACTCCATGAGGGTGAAATGGGTCATACCATCGGTTACATGCACTTTGAGATGCAGTGCCCTAAACCCAGGGGTACTTTCACATGGTGGAATGTGATCTACAACTTGCCAGTATTAATTGGTCTTTCAACCAGTTTAATAGCCTTTTCAGCAAGAGTTCCCTTTGCTGAGGTCTGGAAGACAGCATTGTGACATTACCATGGCTAGTTAGGCATTTTTGAAATATTGATAAAGGATGACTATCATAAATTATTTGTGTGCCAATTGTGGCCTTCTATATATAATCTTTTTTGAATGAACCTGATTTTATCAGTGGTATTCACATATGAGAATGTGAGCTATCAATTTTATACTTATTTGAATTTAGAAAATAAAGTTCTTAAATTTCCAATTGATGAATCTTGGTTAGATTTCTTACAGAAGAAAACAAGACCATTATAAAATCTCTATATTTTGTAATATAATCTTAAAATACGCTTTAATTTTCCAGAATTTTAAATAAAATAGTTAAAAACTATTAATAAATCCACCATTAATTATTTCAATTTATTCTCTAAAGCTTATTTCCATCTCATGCGGTATTATCTAGCACTCAATTAAGTTAGCTATTTGGGAAATTTGTAAGATAAAATATATTAGTCTTAATTTCGACAAATCCAGATTTAACTAATTAGAAAGGTTTGAGGCTCACATAGGCTAAAGAAGAAATATTTTGGCTCCATAAAATAACAACTATTTTTTTTTCTTGATAAGTTTCCATGAAATGTTTTTTTCAATTTTTTTCAAAGTTTTTTCTATAGGAAGTTGGACTTTGAAGGCTTAGGGCTAATAGTGTAATCAATTAATAAGGTCTTTTCTCAATACTAAATATTTTTAATTACATATTAAGAGAAAAATTCTAATATTCATTATATGAAAGAAATAAATCCATTAAATGTATATATAGGGAAGGGGAAATAATTTGCACATCCTTTGAAATTAATTTCTCCTTCCTATTTAAAATAAAATTAATATAATAAACTTCTTTAGTAACATATTGAATCCATTTTTGGTTATGAATTTAATTATTTTTCTTTTTTTCTCTCTCAAATTGTTATAAAAATTCATATTGAAATATGTAAATATCCAATTCTTAACCGCTAAGGTAAAAAAAACCACATATAGCCAATAAATTATATAAAGTATCAGGATTCTAGTGATCAGGGCTTGCAGAGTCTTCAATTTTTTAGCTTGAAAATATTTTAAATGATTATCATGCTGTTTTGAATATAAATAATGAGAGAAATTTCTTCCTTAATTATTCTTAATAAAAATAGATTAATAAAATAGAAGAACTAATTGAATTTAAAACTTCAGAACTATAAAGAATTTTGTGCAAAGCCTTTCTGTGTATATAGACTTTATGAATCAGTTATTCTATCTTTCAATTTTTGAAAGCTCTAAGGGTAAAAATCAGGAAGTTTCTTTATATTTTTTGAGTTTATAAAAGAGAATGAATTCCTCAATATAAATATGGAATATCCTTATTTAAACTGAATAGAGAAAAAAGAATGAATAGCGCATATTTGAGTCTTATGTGATAATTGGTTAATATCTCAAATTAATTTCTATCAGAAAATATTATTATCCAAGAGATTCAACATAGTGATTTCTGTTCAAAGCTTCAGCTCAGATATTTTTAGAAACAATTATTTAATGATAAGAGCAAATTTTCCTTTCTATTAAAAAATCTTCATATTACTGGGGAGGAAAAAGGAGATTTTGTGAGACTCCTATTATTAGGACAATGAAGATCTTTTGTAAATATGGTACTCCTGCCTATTGACTCTTCAACTGAGAATTGAGGAAATTAAATAATTAATATCACTATATAATAAATCTATATTCTTCATTTAAAAGTATGACCAAAACCAAATTATCACATAAAGAACTTTCAATATACCTTATAGTTTCCACTTTAGTTTCTTTAGATACCATTAAAAAGAAGAAATGAGTTTATCTAAAGAATCTAGAATTTGGAAATTGAAAATTATAATTTATGAAAATAAATTTTGGAATGGTTGTAAATTTCAGGAAAGATAAATTATATTTGAGACTTTTCATTCAATTCCAAATAATCTTTAAATATTTTGAAACTTACAAAAATTATTGCTTTTATTATTACTTGATGATATGTTAGATTTAGCTGCGGATTAATTTGATACAGTTATTAAATTTGAAATTAAAATTCTTTCTATTCCACAGTTTTTAGTTTTTTTTAGGGACTATCCAGGAGGTGATCTTATTTACATTTAAATTGGGTGACCCATTTTAAAAAATGGGAAAGTTTGAATCTCTATGAATTGAGATTAGTATTTGTGAATAATGAAATTTGAAATATAGAACCTTGGCTTATATGACTCAAAATAGGGCTTTAATATGTGAGTTCATTTTTGCAATTTTAAAACTAGAAAATATGAATTATAGTGAGACTTTGGTCAAAATATTATTGAATAATCCAATGAATTATGATTGGATTTTATAGGAATAAGGAAAATAATAGTATTTCACATATTTTCCTGATCAATTAATTAAATTCTTCATTTCAAATGAAGAAATGAATTTCAGTTATGGAATAAAAATTTATACAATATACCCTTACGATGTCAAATAATGAGAATCATTAAACTTCTCAAAGCGATGATTGAAATAATTAATTAATTTGGTTCTTCTATGAGGATATAAGAGCTATATGGAAAAAATCTGTTTTAAGTGTCATATTCTTCCATAAACATGTGTTAAGGGAATAATTTTTGTGGGATATTTCAATTAATAACTGCTTTTAAAACCATTGTTCATGTTTCAGAAAGGAATTTGTAACTTTCTTCTATATAATAGCCAAGTTTTTTTTTGTAAAATGAGTAGAGTAAGAAATATTGGATATTTGGTTTTTGGTGAATGTGGATCTAAATCAAATTATTTTTCTCCTACATATAAAAATATTTTGGAAAAAAAATGGATTTGGAACAATATTTCATAAAATGAAAAGGATAGGTAATTATAAGATGGCTAATAATTGTAAAATAGAACTGGAAATTTTTTCACACACTAATGGAAACTCTGGTAGCAAATCCAAAAAGAAAATGAAAACATAAGATGATAAAAGGTTTTTTAAAAATTTTCTTCAAGTCAGTTGTCTGAGAAAAGGATTTTCAGGAAACATGAAAATCTATTGATTAGTCACATCTTAGAATCCATCAATTGTTCTCCACCCATGAAATAATCTTGAAAATTTATGTAACTATGTATTAATCTTTTAAAAAAATTACAAATATTGGTTTCTAAATTTTTTGAACTCTCATTACGTGATGAAGATCTTAATTTATATTTTTATATCTACTGTGTAGAAGGCACACAGTATTTTATTTAATAGATTGTGTATTACAATGATTTTGGGCTATTGCCTTTCAGATAAAATACAAATAGTTCCTAAAGATATATGAATGTTAGAATATTGAAAATCCTTCAATCCAGAATGTCTTTAAAGAAAAAATTCAACAGTTAAAAAATTGAATTTGGAAGAATATCTGAATTACCTTCTAGAAATTCTATCCTAAACATCTCCTACATAGGTATGTTAGTTCTTCTATTAAATATATGAAGATAAGAGCTCAATAAGAGCCTTACTGATAGGAGGGAAATGTTGTAGAAAATTAAGATTGAAATTGAGATATTCTTGGGAATATTTTATATATAGTTGAAATCAATGATGATAATGAAATGAAGAGTACATAAAGCTCATATATTGGACTTAAAAACACTTCAACTTTAATATTTTCAAGAATGCTTTGAATATTTCTGTGTCAAATTAATGAACCATGATATTTAAGCAAAATATTTTTTTAATAGTACTTGAGCTCTTAATACTGGAAGTTTTAACTTCAGAGACCCAAATTTTATTGAAAAAAAAGAACTACAGCCTTTTTTTAGAGCAGGACTCATTTCTAAATAATGATGAATTGCAATATAGTCAGCTTTTTTCCTCCTCTTCCAACTATATTAGAAGTACTACCTTTTTTGTAAAATTACATAATTCAGGAATAGCCAGTTTTGATATAAAGAATGTCTTAAGAATTTGCTTCTAAGAATGAAAAGTCTCTTTAAAATACAGAAATTTGTTTGATATTGTTTTTGTACCTTTTTTCAAACTTAAATTGAGGAAGGAATACTGAAATATTGTCCCAATTAACAAATAAATATTTTTTATTCCAAAGCAATATTCTGAAGCTTGGATTTATTTGTTTTTCCCTAAAATCAGAAATAAAATGATTTATCTTTCTTCTTTTTTATTTCTTCCAATTTGAATCTGAAAATTCTTTTTTAAGGAAACTACAAAGCTTTAAATCAAAACTGATCTTATTTCAAGAAAAATATAAGCCATATGATTCTATTCTGTGAAGGATTTCAAGGAAATTTGCTATTTTTTTGAGCTGGAGAATATTCAAAGTCAAATGAGACTGACATCAATGAAGAAGTATTTGGGAGGTTCAAAATTTCTTATATCTATAAAATAATTTTTAATTAAGAGCTCCAATACCCAAACTATGTAGTTTTTTCATAAGTAATCATGGTAGAGACAAGGTGATTTTTATTTTCATCCTGTCCCATAAATGCAAGGACTTTCTTTATAGATTAAGAAGCACCACATTAAAAGGAATGGTAAGTCCTATTAAAAAATGACAGAAATATTTCAGAAAAATGGTTCCTTATAAATGATGTATTTTTCCATTTCTTCAAGGCCAAATTCTTCATTCTCAAGAGGATTTTAAGGATTTCATCGAGTTTTTAAGAAATTATGAAATATAAAAATGATATGATCCCTTGAAATCGGTATGCCTTTCCTATTCTATCAACTTCACTGATGCGATTACTTTTATATTAAAAGAATAAACCAAAATCCCCTTTTATGAGTAAAAGGAAAATTATTTAAGAGAATTTGAAGGCTCTTTCAGATATAAGAAAAATATTCAATGGATACCAGAAGAAAAGTAGAAAGTGTAGAGGATAGGTTTAAAAGAAAAAATTTGTAATTTATGGGGAGAGAAGTTGTGGCTCTGGGAGTAAGCTATAATCATTCATTCTAATGAGGAGGTTTTAGCTTTTCAAGAGGTACTATTAGAAATTTAAAAGTTTTTTTTTTGAAATATTCTTATTAATTACTTTTTGAAAGGCATTATTTTATAAAATAAAAGCTGCAAGTTATACTTGCATCTTGTTGTATTTAGATATAAAAAGCTTTTTAAATATATCTCTTGTACCTTGAATCTGGCAATCAATTAAAAATCAAAAAATATAGTTTCTTCAATGAATCAATTCAATCTCTATTGTTTTATTTGTCAAAGATCTCCATTTTTTGTTATATATTCGGGAAGATATGCAGATCTTTTTCTTGTGGAAAGACTTGATCATGGATATGAACTCAATGTCTGTATCAGATTGGTAGAGAGAAAAGGGAAATATTAAAAATTAATTTGAAATAATTTATTTTCACTTTAAAATAAATTAAAATAGCACAAAACTGAGGCAAGATGAGTATTTTACTTGGAATATACTCTAAGGAAAAGTTTAAATAAGAATTTCTAATGATAAAAGATAAACTGTGATATAAATTGTTGAGTTTTTGCAAAAAAAGCTCAATATGATTGGAATTTTTCAATGTAATTATAATGATGGGTGAATATAATAGCATTATGTTTAACCATAATCATCCACAAGATATTCTGAAGTATTTTTAAATGAATATTATTTAAAAATTACCCTTTTAATCTGAAATGCAAAGAAAATAACCCGTGGACTCAAATTTGGAATTCTAAATTAATACTACCATAATTCACAATTTAACTCATATGCATTCTTATAAGCTCAAGTGGATGGGTCCCAGAAGGGGCTTAAAGATGTTTCCAACCACACTTAAAAAAAGCCTTAAACATGGTATAGAAACTTGTTTGAACCATGTTCCAGACATATCTGGGCCAGTTTTGAAATGAAAGAAACTAATGAAATTGCTTTTCTCCATAAAGAAGGTAGTTCCCATGAAAAATTCGCGGATTAAGGTCTTTAATATTATTAATTATTTTAAAGATTATATATAATAGGTAAGAAAAAAGACTCAAATATATATACTGTATTTGGTCATGTTGAGTCAATTCAACTCATGTACTTTTTCAATTGAATCAATATTTCTAATTGCCAAAAATCTTCTTTTTAGCAGTAGGCTTAATCAAATAGTTATTTCAAATTTCTGAACGTTCCTAAAGAAGTGGTATTACCTTTATTAAGAATAATATTTCAAAATTTCCAGAAATATTTTGATTCAAAATATTTATGGACTTGGAAACACTTCTTTTCTGTATTTGTCAGTTCTATACTATGTATAAACAGATAAAATCACTCACTGTTTTCACAATACTCCAGGATTTAATTGAATTAATGCAATAAATTAGTAAATAAAGGCAACTCATATGTAAAGGATATTGGAAAGTAAAATGAAAGGAGTGAAGTACAAATTTATCAACATTCTGACCAGATTCGGGTTTTTTCTATGTGTCTTATAGGAATTTAATTGTCTAATGGATCTTATTCTATCATTTTTCTTTCAAAAAGTGTTATTTGTTATGTATAATATAGCTTATAATTTCTTTTATTTCTTTATTTGAGTGTTTTTCCTTTCATCTTATTTATATACCTATGTTAGTTGAAATTTGATCTTTGAGTATACTTTTTATATCTTTTAACCTGATCTATCAATATCCACAGATTTTTTTTAGCTCAATCGAATATATTTCATTTTTTTTCCGGATTTTTTTATTTATTTTTTAAATACAAAATTTTTCTTAATTTTATTCTATTGACGATTATGTGAATTTCTTAGATTTATTTTATTGAAATAATTCATGAGATTTCAGTAGCTCATTATATTGAGCTGAATCATCATCTTTGATATTTTTTATTTTTCTAATTCTTTTTTTCTTTTTTAAATTTGTTAAATTTTTTGGATAGTTCCATCTTTGAATAGCTTAGTGAATTTTTTGAAATCTTCTCATTTCTCACATTTTGTTATGATTCATTTTTTTCATTACTTTTATTTTACTTAATTTTAAATCTTTCTGTTTTTTTGAATGTTTAATCTTTTTAATAATGTTGATTCTGGGCCGGTACAGCTCAAATACAGGTAAAAAAGACAAGATATCAAGATAAAAAGTGAAAAATTCAGAAAAGTTGAGAAAGGTTCAAGATGTATACAGCTCAAAAAACCCAAGAAATCTGGAAATCGAATGGATTTGAAAGCTCAAGAATTTGAAGCAATTGAAAAATCCTATGAAAATAAGAAATTAAAAATTATTAAAAAAGTTAAAAAAATTGAATAGATTGGAAATTAGGGAAAATTGAAAAGATTTGAAGATTTAAGTCCTCAAAAATTAAGAAAAAATGAGGCAAAAAAAGGAGGCTTTTTTCCAAAATTTGGATTTAAATATAGAAAGAATAAGCAAGGAAGTTGTTGAGAAAAAATATTTCAAGATATATCAGTAGTATTTCAAAAGGTGATGAGTATCAGAGAAGAAAAAAAAATTGAAAGGAGGGAGAAAGCAGAAGTGGGAACATTCAGAAATATATATCTTGAAATAACTTCAACAGAAATTACAAAAATATGAAATTTCAGAGTAAAATGACCAAGATGGATAAGCGGAAATATCAAAAATTCTATTCATAATTTAATGAAGTCCAATTTAAATTCAATAAATTCCCAATAACTGATTAATGTGAATAAAAGCCACTACAATTCACAAATTTATATATGAAGCTTGAATATACTACATATTAAAGGAGATGAAAGATCAAAAAACCAATGATAAAAAAATTGATAATTTAAGAATAAATATTTATTATGTCATTAAAGCTAAAAAAGATCAAAAATAAACAAAAAATGTATTAATAATTGATAAGAAATAAAGAATGAATTCAGGACAACCAAGGGAAAAAATTAATCATAAATTTATTTATAAAAAATGAAAAGTGTTCTCATAAGTCAAAAAAAAGAGACAAGGGAAAACATGAATATTGAAAGCTAAAAATAAAATTATAATTAAAATTCCATTTTTTGCTTTTCCCACAAAAAATTGAAAAAAATTGCTTCAAGGGCACAAATTGTGCTTTTGAAAGGTATCAAATAATGGGAATGGTTAAGTGAATCAATAGTTTTTGATGACACAAGAATAGCACTTGAAGAATATTTCTCATAAAAACTGAATATTAACATAAGAAATAACTCAAAAGGATCCTTTTTCAATAGTTCTTATGGACATAATCATCTTTTTCAAGAAGATTTGGAGTGACTTTTATAGGCCTTTGAAGAGATAAAAATCATCATTAATCAGAAATCACTATTATTTCAAAAGAAGATTATTTCTTTTATTAATTCCAAAAAATAACTATAGAAAAGTTTAGCATATTTGGACAACATCCAGGGGTAAATTTCTGCTATTATATAATGAATTTATTTTTTTAATCTTAATACTGAGCTATTTAACATCAATCATATCTTTTCTAAAGTATCAGATATTTCATTCAAGATGAAAAGAGCAATTGTTTAAAGATCAAAGTATTTGGGTGTGGGGATAATATTAACAATCCTATAGGTTTATTTTTCACTCATGAATATTAATAGTACATCTTTAATATTTGAAAATAGTAAATAATTTTCTCAGGAATAATGTGAGCCTTTCAGATATGACCACATATCCAAAAATGTCACAAGAAAACTTTACAATGATTATTCTTTTAAAATAATTATCTTAAAATAAGTGAAAATGTCATAAATAGGCATAAGCTCTTAATTAACTTGGAATATAATGAGTAAAATTGAAAATAAATTACACAGTTAGATTCCTCATGATAAAATACATATATATCATTTTTATGGCATATCTGTAAAGTCAATACTTAATGAATAATAAGTAAAAATGCCATAAAAGGAACATAAATTCTTTTTTATCTCAGAAAACAATGAGAAAAAATATTAAATAAACTGCACCATTGGATTCCCCATGAAGAAATATACACATAAAATTTTTCTTTCATATTCTTAAAGTCAATATTTAAGGAAATAACCTGAATATATGCACTTTTATGATCAGTGCATATATTAATGGTTTTTAGCTCATATCTCTTAAAAAACACATGACAGAGAGTTGAACCAAAAATAAAGCTACCGCGTAATTAATGTAAGAGTACAGATATAAGCCTTATTTGACAAGCTATAAAAAGGGTTGTAACCTGTAAGGGTTTATTGAATAAAATTGCTATAGCTGTTGACCACTTTGCTGTGAAGGGGGTCCAAACTGAAAATAAAGTAGATATTCAGATTCTAATAGTTGATAAATGAAGAATTATGTATTTTATGGCATTATATTCAAGGTTCATCCCCTTGAAATCATGGTTTGAAGCTTACAATAGTGAGTTTCAACAGAAAAGATGAGTTACAAGAAGAATAATCAAAAGTAGAGTTTTGATTATGCAATGAAATTCTCTTGAAGTTGAATCATGATATTTTCAGCTATCAGAATGCACCCTCTAATTGGTTGTAGCGTTTATAACTTAAAATTCATTAATGATCAAAGCTTAAGCTTAAAATTAATTGCTTATGATCAAAGTTTAAGCTTAAAATCAATTGTTTATGATCACTCACTGTAATCATATTTTAATTTTAACAGTTGTATAAGTGATAGAACTTGTGAATACTATTAAATTAGTATTAATACTAAGAAAATCCATGAAGCTTAGGCTTCTTCCAAGCCCATGATTTCATCAAGCTTAGAGTTATAGTGATAACTCTGAATAATGGCATAATAATGAGATAAGATGGTTTGATTATGATGTAATCATCACTAAACCATAAAATAATGATTAATTTCAGTTGATAAAATCTGCACACGTCTACTAGAATCCTGTTGGACTCTAGGAGGGAAGATTTTACTATAAATAGAGATTTTTTTACTCCATTTCCCCCTCAGACACATCAAAAACATTAAATCATTAAATTAAAAGGTAATTTCTTTATTATTTATAAATAAATTCATTATATTATTAAAGACCAAACATAATTTTCATTAGAATAACCAATCTTGATGTGATTACATCAATTATTCAATTGTTTTTGTTAAAATTCTCTCTAAAACTCTAAATCAACATAAAATCAAGAATATTTGTAATTTATCTTATTTTTATTTGTAAATAAAATTCAAACCAGCTTTATTTACTTCATTTTGCATAAATTCATCCAAAATTACTATATTAACTGTCAAAAGTAGGTTAATTTAACTTATTATAATATTTCTCTTTCTATTATTATCTTTAATAATTCTTTATTAATATGAATTATTCATATTAATATATAACATTAATATTAATAGTATTCATATTAATATATAACATTAATATTAGTAATAGTATTTTTATAAATTTTTTTTATTACTAAATGACAATTTCTTGCACATTTTTTTTTTTTGTAACAATAATAAAGTTCCATAAATATATTAATTATCAAATATTAATATATTTATTTTTATTATATAAATTATATTATTATATTTATTTAATAATATAATTGTTTTACCCCATCTTTATGATAATTCTTCATTATTATGATTATGATTATTTCATTCTTAAAGCTTTATAAGGACAATCCTAGTACAATAAGTAAAATATTTGTAATATTTTCCTATTGTTTCATAGTCAAACCTCACAAATAATATATAAAATAAAAGTTGAGATTTATGTTTGAATGTATAAAAAGATGTATTAACAGTAAAAATTTCTAAAATAATAACTTCTTCTGAAAATATGGGTAAAAATTCATACTTAAAATTAAAAATCACAAATATGGGATTGAATTCCATATATATACACTTGAATCCCAATATTTTCTGCAATTTGGTTACTAACCAAAAAAGGGAAGATATTTTCTCATAATACAGAAGAAATATGTTGAGTGTCAATCATGAAAACAACTAATTAGATTAACAAATTTTAAATGGGGTGATTGGCTCTTGAAATAAGAAATTTAGGTGTTTATCATGTTCATCAATGGTTATATAAAGAAATAAATTTCCAAAAGTCTTGCATCTTTCAATTGAGTCAAGAATCATATATTTAACTGATGGTATTTTTTAAATTTAATATTTCTTAAAGATTTCCAAGAACGTTTAATTGATTGTTTATTTTAAAATTCAAGCTGAAATCCTAAATTCATCATGATATAGATTAAAAAATGTCATTTATGACATTAATTAGCTGAAAGTGGTATAACACACTTTGGTAAAAAGAATGAAAGTTATCTCTCTTACAACCCAAATAATAGAACTTCTTCTAATGAAAATCAATAAGTAACTTTAAACATAAATATTCTATAATGAAAAACATAATTAGGAACAGTCTTTTTTCTTTATGGTCTTCATATTTCCAAAAATATATAAAATAATTTATTTTATTAGGAAAAAAAAGGCTTTTATCTCATATAAAATACTTTTTTTAGATAATTTACAATTGAATATTATAAATGGGGGCATAAAACTCATTTCAATAATGAAGGTCAATGAAAGGTTTGAGTAAGTAGAAATCAAGCTCAAAAAATTGTATATCTGTCAATTTGTAAAAATGTAATTTATAGTCCACACTTTGAAAAGTAATTTTTTAGTGAGTTTACTATTAATAGAAGTCCATCTATAATGGTTCTTCTGACATCCGAGATATATTAATAACATAATATGAATAATTAATTATATTAATTTAATTTATTTCGGAGTTTTACTAAGATGGTTTTTTGTCCCAAAGGCAAGGTCTTCCTTCAATTAATTAATAATTTAAATCATTTCCTCTTCAGACATAAAGTGACTTCTAGTCAAGCTTCATGATATAAATTTTCATTTTATACTTGAATGAATATTTTTTCCATATATATATTCAAATATCAGGGATAGATTAATTGATACAAAATAGAAAATTGATAATGATTAGGTTCTTATTGATGCAAAAAGAATTATGAAATGGTTTCAAAAGTAGAAATATAATGAATATTTTATTAAAATACATGATTATGAAAACTTATTGCATAAAAATTTATTTCATGTTGTGGTATTCCATACCATTTTTTTTCACCAGGCTCAAGCTCATAGTACCCTATAACAGCAGGAAATCCAGCCTACAGGCAGACTTACACTCAAATTTTACACCAAAAGGTCAATTTTACAGCAAGAAGCTGGATTTAACTCATAAAACCATGGCACAGGCACCAAAGGGAAGTGTATGTGTTTAAATAACTTATTCAATTTCACTATGCATATGTAAAAAATCAATTTACATATAGCAAACTAGTTACAACAAATGAGGTACCACCCTTTAAATTACACACCCCACCCAGCTTTACACCTCCTTACAGCCACAGGACTCATGCAGCAAAAAAAAAATGACACATGCATTAGTTATACAGCCAACTTGCATTCAAAGTCACATGATGCAAAGCTCAACTCCATGGAATTCCTGCAATTCATTTACAACACAGCCCCAGGAGTACCTTATCTTATATCCACAGTAGCCCCACTTAAAACCTTAAAACATAATTATTTACACTACTCATCACCTCATGCAAACCAAAGCTAGTTACAACAGGCTGCATGCAGTACACAATTCCAATTAAATCTCAACCACATGACTATGCACAGCATGTGTCAAAATCAAAAATCACATCATCTCATAAAAAACAGTAAATTCGCCAATGCAAGAAGTTATCACCTGACTTCATTTTAAAGTTCAAAAAGAAGAAAAACAAACATGACACCTGCATGAATTACACAGCCATTTCTACCCAGCCTAAAAAAGGACATATGCAAAGGAATTACAAGGTCATCATGTGATACTGCATCCACCAACAGAATATCATGTGACAGAAAAGAGGCTGTGCACAACAAAAATCCCCAGCCAAAATTGAATCACCTCATGTATGCAAGGAAAATTCAAGAATATCACATCATAATTAGTTCACCAAAAGACAATCATGCGATAAATGGAGGCTGTGCAGAGAGAAAATTATCACCAAACCTTAAATCACCTTACCCATGCAAGAAAGGTCCTCACCAAAAACAGAGTCACATGATGAAATCAAGAGGAATTAAAGTGGAAAGAGACAGCTCCCATGGAGGGCCCCCTGGGCTCCCAAAAGGTATAAATAGAGGGGCTCTCTCCCCCCAATTTTCAAATTCCCCCCCATGCACAATATATCCTCTGCACATTACAAGCACAGGAATAAGTCATCCCTCACCTGGGAGGTACTCCAGTATATTATAGTAAATTTACTTGCCCAGTAGCTAAGCTCAGTGGAAGTATAGTGTTGAAGATTACCCAGTAGCTAAGCTCAGTGGAATCTTATTATTATTAAAATAAAAATAAAAATTATCCAGTACCCAATATTAGGGTTACTACTCTATTAAAATACTTTATCCAGTAAAATTAACACCAATTATCAAGACTTAAAAGTCACTTACCCCTTTAAAAAATCCAATATCAAATAATCTTACCTCTTAAAATTAACAAATAAAATTTTATCTTATTATTAAACACTCTTAAAAAAAATAACAAACCTTTAAAAAATTATTTTACTCTATTATAACTATACCTTAACAAAATTACCTTTATCAACACCAATCAAATTTTCCAGAAAACCTTAAATAACCCATCCTACCAAGGAATTATAACCAAGAAGAAACAACTCACCTCAATTTCACCAAAAACTATTAAAATTAAAACAGACAAGTATTTCATTAAATCTAAAAATTAACCAAATTACTGACATTATTTTTCATATTATTTATTGAATAGGTCTGATCTGAGACTGCTGAATTTTGTCTTCTGCAGTTGTAAAGCCACTTGCTAATTTTATTTTGGTTTGTGAGCTCCAAGGAAGATTTTGTTCAGTATTTTAGGAGGGGCAGGCAATACACCCTTGCCACCCTTGGTTACAGGAGTTATTAGCAATTCAAAACTAGTTACCTGTGATTTCCCCCTCCAGGTACTGCCTCATTTTAATCCCACACAAGAGGAGTTCCCACATCTGGTGTCCCAACAGTGGCAGACAACCTCAACTTCAATAAAAAAATCAATTAAATTAAAAAAAAAAAAAAAAAGTTCTCAACAACTCCAAGAATACTATTTTTTCTAACAAAAACTGGATTCAAATAATCAAAATCAGCCAAAACCATCATCTCAAAAATCTGAATCATCAACTCACTCTGACCATTACTATTATCCACCCAAACAAGAAACAGAATTAGGAGAGGAATCAGAAAAATATTCTAATTTTCCTATTGCAACACCAAGAACCAATAAAAGGGACTTGAAGGTTGTGGAGAAATTCTTCCTTGATCTCCTTGAAAGAAACAAACTCAATAAATCAATCTCAAAAGAGGAAATAAACCAACCAAAAATGGATAAACCCTCATCATCAAAATTACCTTCCAGTATTGAAGAAATCCAGGAAGAAAACCTCAATGAAGAAACTGTTGAAGGACAGGAAGAAATGTCTTCAACAGAGAGACTTCAGCAGAAGATGCTAGAAATGCAAGCAGAATTACTAGCACTAATCAAAAAGGAAGGAAAAAATAAATCATCAAGTTATACTCCACAAAATAGTCCACTTGAGGAACAGACCACCCTTCCAAGATCATTCAGGCAACATGGATCACCTTCACCTTACCCAAGACCCATGGCCACATCAACACCTTATACAGAACAAACACCAAGAACTTTACCAAGAAGAGTCAATATTTCTTCCCAAATCCCAACTCCATCACATCAAGAAATTCCAAGAAACACTACTCCAATGGTGAAAATCAGAGCCAAGGACTATAACTTGTGGTTTGATGGAAAGGATGTTGAAAGATTCATCAAGAAAGTTGAAAATATTGCAGAAATTGAAGGAGCAAGTGGAAGAGACATTGCAAGACAAATAGCATTTTGGACAAAAGATGAAGAAATCAGTTATCATATTGAAGGAATGCCAGGATATGAAACAGCTGATTGGGATCAATTAAAAGTGGATATGAAAAGAAGATGGGGAACAGTCTCACCTGAAAGAAGATACAGATTATCCTCAATCACTGATTTATTCACAAAAACTCAACAAGAAGGTGGAATAAGAAACATGACTCAATACAGAAAATTCATTGGGGAATATGAAGCAATCATCACTTACCTCAAAAGATACCAATATATCCAAGGTGATATCAATCATAACCAGGAAATATTGGCCAGCCTTTCCACTAGTGTTCAAGAATCAATTTACAAAGAAATGATTAAAGACAGAGCTATGGTTCAAGCCTTGGATGGAGGTTACATCATTCCAAGATTGGATATTTTGAAATTATACATTGAACAAGACTTGGAGGCCAAGGTACTTATTCAACAAAAGGAATTTTCTAAACCAAAACCTCCAGAAAAGAAAACAAGATTTGAGGATGAAAGCTGGGATGAAGTTTTAAAACAAGTAAAAGAACTTACCCAAAAGATCAAAAATCCTCCACAACCAGAACCTCAACCAAGAAATGAGGGAAAAGAATCAGTTAAAGAAGTTTTAAATCAACTCAAAAGCCTTTCAGAAGCAGTGAATCCACCAAGAAGGAACTGGAACAATAATCAAGAGCAAAGATTACCTCAAAATAACCAGCCATATAGGCCAAGGAATCCTTTACCACCATTTTCATCCAGTTATCAACCTTACATACCAGCTCAAATGGCTCCAAGACCACCATTGAAGTGTGCTTACTGCAAGGAAGAAGGTCATACAGCAACTAGATGCACTCACCTTGCTGAAGATCTGGACAGAAGAATTGTCAGAACCCAAGGAGCATCTTACCTCTTCCCCAATTATCAGAGAGTACCTATGGAAGGAAATGAAAGTGCCAAAAACATAGTCAGGGCTTTTGCAAAAGAACAATCAGAGCTCAACAAGAAATTTATGGAAAAACCTACTGTCAAACCAAAACCAGAAGAAGAAGTTAAGCCCACTGAAAAGAAATCAGAGGATAAATCAACCTCAATTGCTCATGTTGAAGATTGGTCAAATTGGAAACCACCTACCATTTCCTCAGCCAATGACCCATTTGAATCACACATTGGATTAAGGCAGACCAAGCAAAGAATGGAAAGACAATCCCAAAATCAAGAGCCAAAGAAGAAAACAGCTCTTCCAGGAACTTAAATTGAAGAAGAAAAAGAGGAAGAAAGAGTAATAATTCCCACCAAATTCCAAAATTCAAATATTCCAAAACCAGACCAACCTGAGGAGGAAATTGAAAATATTGCCAATAAAAATAAAGATGAAGAAATTCCAAAACAAGAAAAGAAGATCAGCAAGCCTCAAAAGAAACAAGTTGAAACTAAATTGGAAATTGATAAAATTATCAAGAAAATTATGCAACAAAAGATCAACCTCACCATTGAAGAAATTTTGAGGATGTCACCCAATTTTGTCCATAAATTACAAGAATTATCAGAAAAAGACAAGGAAAAAATTAAATCACTCAACTCAATGGATCTTCAAGAAAGACTATTAACATTTGGATTCAAAGAAATACCAAAGCCCAAGATTCATTATGCTTGTCCTTTGGGATTTATGGAAATCTTCATTGGAAAGGAAGAATATCCTATCAGAGCATTAGTAGACACTGGAGCAGAACTCAACATTATACCAGAAGAAATAGCAATCAAAGCTTCACTCACAACAAGAAACCTTAACATGAACCTGAGGGGAATTGGAGGCCATACTACTTCATTGGTGGCACTTTCAGAATTTACTCCAATCATTTTGGCTTCAGGTGAAGAAACTCTGATTCACTTTTTTATTGCCAAAGGATCTGTCCATACAGTACTTGGAAGACCTTTCTTGGCAGACAACAATATCAGACTAGAATTCTCCCATAAACAAGGAGAGATACTCAGTTATCAAGAACCTGATGGAAGAAGGTTATGCATGCCAATATGCAAACCTCAAGCACTTGGATGGCAAACTGGACCACCTAGAGGAATGGATTTATGCAATATGGCAACATTGGTCAGAAATAACCCAGGAAAGAAGTTTCAAAATGCAAAAGGAGACAATACCATAATCAATTTAACCCAGAAGACCCAAGAGTTATCCATATCTCCAAAGGGTGATGAATTTGGTCAAGATTTACAAAATACCCAATGGCCAAACAACCTCAAAAGACAACTTGAAGACCCAAACTCTGAAGATGAATTACCCAACATAGTTTACAAGCCAATTAACAATAATGAAGAAACTTTCCAGATTTTGGTGGATGGAAATGAGAAAATACATGGAAACCCTTTCAAACCTAAACCCAAAAAGAAGAAAGTCAGATTGAGTGAACATCATGAGCTCTCAGATGAAGAAATTATAAAGGACATTGAAAAAGACCTCATAATTATGGAAGAAAGAGACAAAAATTTAAAAGACACATACCATATCAACTTCTTGGACAGACCATTGAACAACCAAGAAGAACCTTATGAATGGCAACTGGAAAACCCTGAATTTATCCAGAAACCTCCCAATGAAGATGATGAAACAGAATCCATCTTAGAAAATGAATACAACTACCTTTATCTGCCATATATTACCTTTGAAGACCTTTATGGGGATGAAGCTCAAGAAATTTTATGTGAAGATAAATATTTATGTCAACTTCCAGGAGCAAACTTGAACAAAATCCAATTCTTAGAGATATTAACTGAAGAAGGAATTAAAGGAAACCTCTCAAATCAATTCTGGGATAAAACATTTTCAATGGGAACTTTACCAAGAAGAGGTCTCTACTTCAATCAAATTTGGGCCCAGTGGTACCTTGGATTAAATGGATCAACATATCAAACTGGAAGAATAAAATGGATTGGAGATGGATATATATTCATTGATGAAGGCTTATGGTGGTCAGAATTTCCATCAGAACCAGAGATTGAGGAAAGAAATAACTTTGTGGAAGCCCTCAAAGACCTTATTTTGGTCAGATTGCTCAACAGACACTCACCTTTCCCACTTGGGGGAGCTCAACTTTAAATAAAATCAACAAAATCAAGATTTTTTTTCAAAAATGTATCAGTATCATTCATCAAATGTATCATTATTAGTTTCTCTTTTATTTCATTTTTTCTCTCACAGGGCAGTGACTTCCTGCCTTAACAAAGAAGAAATTCATCAACAAATTATTCCTTAAAAAATAAAAAAAAAAAAAAAAAAAAAAAACCTTACATCAAAAATATATATATATCAATCACCTCCACCATGGCCAATTCACCAGCTTTTTGGATCCTATGGGGAATAATTCATAAAAGAAGACTAAAGTATAAATAAATATTCAATTTGGAAACCAGACAATAAAGATATCAATAAAGAAACCCTTTTTGCACTTTAAGGATACTCACTCAATATCAAAAAACCCAAGCCTCACTAGGCAGTGACCTCCTGCCTTATCAAAGAGGAAAATCAATTGTTATCAATCAAAATCACCAATTTCACTCACCCAAAATCAAGAAATCACTAGGCAGTGACCTCCTGCCTTATCAAAGAGGAAAATTAATTCTTATCAACCAAAATCACCAATTTCACTCACCCAAAATCAAGAAATCACTAGGCAGTGACCTCCTGCCTTATCAAAGAGGAAAATTAATTTTTATCAACCAAAAATCACCATTTTAATTCACCAAAATCACAAAATCACTAGGCAGTGACGTCCTGCCTTATCAAAGAGGAATATCCAAATTCTTACCCAAAATTACAATCCAAAATACATTAAACCTACCCTCAAACTATTCTTATTATAAATAAACTTGATAAAATTTTCAATTCATCTTACCTTAACATTTCAAAATCCACCAAATCCTTCAAAATGAAATCATGGCCATTACTTGAAGAAGATCCCTGGTCAATGGACAAAGATATCAGCTGGATAGAAGAGAGAGAAGCCTGGGCCAATTACATTAATCAACAAGAAATAAATGAAAATCCTGACTGGTTCTTGAAAATAAAACCAGAGCCCTGTCCTGATATTTCCATAGTAGGCCTTCCATATATTGACTTTGAAGACATCTTTGAAAAAGAAAAATCACCATCAGAAAATGTTCTTCCTCATCCATGGAAAGAATTACCTGGATTCAACCTCACAAAGTATGAATTCTTGGATTTACTGACATGGGATGGAGTTGATGGCAACCTTGGAAACCAATACTGGGAGGAAATATTCCCCATGGATGAAAACCTCAGGAAATCATTATTTTGGAGGACCTGGGAATGCCAAGACTGGTTCAAGCTCCAGGATTTCAAAATTAAAAATGGGAAAATAAGCAAGATCTCAAGAGGTTATATTATTCATAATTCCACCTGGAATTGTCACTGGGAAGAAACCCTTATACCAGCAATATTCATCCTCAAAGGTGGTTCAACTAAATTTAATACAGAAGATTGGAAATCATTCTACCAGGAATACTTCTTCAAACCTCTCAAAAGAGAAAAAAGGAGGGGAGGGAACTTTATCAAACAAGAATTAGTGAATAAAATACTTGGTCAAAGGAGCTGATTAAAATAAATCTCACCTGCTAAGTCCTCAATTCTTTGATTAATCATCCATCCTATTTCCATTTATATCATTGTTATTATTTATTTCATAAACTTTTTCTTTTTTTTTGAATATTTTTTATCTTTTCAAATTTTCTTTCATATTAAAAAAAAAAAAGAGAAACAAAATAAAATATTAAAAAATCAGAAATAAGCTTCAATTCATATAATCTTAGAAGGAAGAAGAGAAATATGAGCTGATGAGATATTGAAATTCTTTTTAACTATATTCATTTCCTCTCAAAATAAAAAAAATAATAATTTTAATAAGGACAACTTACATTATATTCAAAGTTTATCCCTTATATGAGAGATAACAAAGAATAAAGTTACATTCAATCAGCTTTTATATTTTTCAGATTGAATGATTTAGATTTTAAACTTATTTCACAAACCATTATCTTGATATATTTTTTTTTTTTTTTTTTTTTTTTTTTAAAAAAAAAAGATAACAAACAGTGGTATGAGCATCATTGAAGATTTTCTTGTATGAGATATAATTTAAATTATATTCTTAGCTTATTATATTATTTTATCTTTACTTTATTTATTTTTAAATTTATTTTCTTTGATAAAACATTTTTCTTCAATTGAAGTATATCCTGAATTAATTTTGTTTCTTTTTTTACTAAAAGAAAACTGAAGACTCAATTTATGTATAATTATATTGAGTTAAAGGCTGATTATTGTTTTTTATTATATTAAAAGGTACAGGGAAAAAGCCTGATTTCTTGGTTAATCAGTATTTGCGAAATGAAGGAATAATCAAAGAATACTTTACACAACCTCACGAAAGAAATACAAATAATAACACAAACCTCTAGCTCAGAAATACATAAATAGCCTCACACCTGAAATTCAGCCTAAAAAAGCGGCGGAGGTGGTTTTAAAATCTATTGTTTAGCTACAATCATAGAGGTTACATTATAGGACCTTGAAATTAAATCAATACGTCTAGTGAACACCAGAAGAAAGCAGGTTTGGGATTGAAGGATTTAAATATTTTCTGTATCACTATCAAAGAAAAAGAAAAGAAAAGAAAAAGGAGCGCCCAAACTGGGGGGAGGCCTTCAGTATTTATAGTCGCTGACAAAGCCACTTTAAATCCAGCTCATGGACCCGCCAACTCAGCGCTAACACTTAAAGGATCTCAATTTGACAATACATTTAATTCCAATTAGATGTTATAGGATCTTTACTGAGGAGAAATAATACCAAATCAACAAAACTCATTATCCCGACGGAGTAAGTAAGGTAGAAGGGTTTTACTGTTTGGAGGACAAGCAGGCTACATTCGGAGGAGATAGAAGCTGCTGTCATTGCAATCAGCCAACATGCAATGCTAGCTACCATTTAGGGAAGCAGTATTGACAGGACCCAATATCATGACTACCCTCGGTCATGAACGATGCAGCATTAAATGTCCAAAGCTGCAGCACAAAAGCTTCCTAGGGTACAATATAAAACAGTAAAAGCTTATAAGAGCATATTTAACATGCCTGCATTGCCTTTACCCTATGTGCTAAAATTCATACAGTTCTCCTTTAGAGCCTTGCAAACTCCAGCAAGCCAAAGAAAAGAGCCTACAAAGTGCTTCCGAAAAAAAAAAAAAAAAAAAAAGACAGGCAAAAACAATACATGAAGCGAATGGACAGTAAAACAACACTAAATTCCTTGAAGATACTTTTTCCTAGTGGCGGATAAGCGGGCAGCTTTTCAAGAAATTTGGAAATCACGCTATTATAATTTTTCACTGCATCAAGAAGAACCAAAATTCAGAATTCTGAACACCCAACAAAGCAGCGGTTAAGCTGTTCCAGCTATAGAGGATTTAGTAATGCCTGCTTAAGAGTCTCTTTAACTCCGACAACTCCTCCGAAAACGGATTTCTGACAGCTGCTGCTACAAGAAAATACACTACAGTACATGATAGAATCAACAATAAATGATTTTTGATGTTGCATGCAACATCCTTCGATGAGAAGACAAATAAGTCTTCTGGATGCAGAACCACAAATGGAAATGCAGTCTTGCTTTAGCGCCTCATCAATCAACTTTAAAGAATTCTTCAGCCTCAATACAGTTCCAGAAGAATGCCAGTGCTTCCCTGCATGAAGTCTTATAAAAGAGAAGAATTATGATGGCGTACCAAAAAAAAATAACAACAATAATAATAAGGAGCCGGAAGCAGGTTGAATATGACAGCTGCAAATAAACCAAGCGGAAGAAAGAAAAGTTTATCCACCAGCAGCACCGCCTTTTAATGCCACATTTGGACAGTGGACTTAACTCGGGGAAAGAACCTACGCTAACTGTAACCCCCTAACCTGGTTAGGATCACTATCAAACCCTCCAGCATTCTTGGGGCGGTGATTACAGCATCTCTGAATGATGTTTGAATCATTTGCGAGGCCAGTAAATCATCTCCAGGGGCCTAGTGACCAAACCCGAAGCACTTCACAAGCAATGCGACTGCTCCAGACCTCCACCGCCAACATATACTTATTTGAGCTGCGTCTCAAAGGGTGTAATAACACCATTCCACTAACAAAGCACCCGATAAGATTCAATTACAAGTACTGCATAGGAATAGTTGGCCTCTGAATCAGTCTAGCTGATTAACAATACCCCAGGAAACCTTTAAATTACACATGCGAAGCATCTTTGCTGAATTACATGGTGTCCTGACAGCTTTTGATACAAAATCTGTGGACCCGAAGCTTATTAAAGGGTTCAAAAGTCTGATCAACCAAGGAAATAAACCACCCGAAGCTGATGAGAGCACAATAAAAGTGCTTTTAAAATGAATTAGAGAGAAAAAAAAAAGAAAAAGAAAAAAAAAAAAAGCTCACCCGATTCTATTCTACACAAGGTAGGGGGTGGGTAGTATAACCATTCTAAATGTCTCTGCAACCACCCGACTGCATTTAGAGGATCCTCCAACCAGCATAGAAGCCAACAAAATTAATTATAATCATAAAAAGGAGTATATAAGTACCATTAAGCTCTTAGCACACAACCCAAAGCTATGTCTTCATCATACATGACTGAACCTGTTTTATAACTTTGACAAAGCTTATCAGACAAAAGGCTATAAAAAAAGAGGGCATACAAAAAAAAAAAAGCCCTCATCAAGGCTTAAAACTGATGTTTTGTCTTTATTCTTTTTATATATTATGACTTTATTTGACATTTCTTATCTTAGATTGATACAGGTCTGAGAAAGAAAAAAAAACAAAGATTACAAAAGGACTCAAATTAAAAAAAAAAAAAAAAAAAAGCCCTCAGCATGGCTTAAAACTGCTTGATTCATTCAAGAATTATAATTTTTTGTCTTTATAATTTGCTAATTTATTTTTTATTACTACAGGGCTTTAAAAAAAATAAATAAATAAATAAATTATAAGAGAAGTCCTCAACAAGACTTTAAACTGTTGAATTTATTTACCTGTTTTGTATTAATGTTATTTATTACTAATTGTTTTTTTTTATATATAAATAAAGAATGATGATACTGATTACAATATATATATATATATATATATAAATGCTTATTTATCTTTAATTTTATTGAATATTTTTATTTAAATTTACTGATTATTTTTTTACAAAGGCCTTAAAAGGAATGATAAAACAAAAAAAAAAAAAAAAGCCCTCAGTATGGCTATAAACTGCTTTTTATTTTATTTTATTTTTATTATCACTTTATTTTTGGACATTAAATTAAACTGACAAGTTTCATTTTTGATGGGCTGCAGGGCTATAATAAAAAAAAAAAGTCCTCAACATGACTTTAAACTGTTGGAATTCTTTTTATTGATGATTTGGAAAATAAAAACAAAGTGTCCTCAGCAAGACATTAAACTGCTAAATTTTACATTTTGACAATTAATCAATACTGAAATACTTTATTTTGAATACTACAGGACTTCAATATAAGAAAAGCCCTGGGCAAGGCTTTAAACTGTTCAATTTTATCTTTTATTATTATTTTCATTTTATTGACTTCTCTTATTTTTTATTTAACTAAAAATTTTATTATTTATTTTCCTTTTAAAACATATATAAACATAAAATAGTAAAAGCCCTCAGTATGGCTATAAACTGCTTATTTTATTTTATTTTTCATGCTCAATTTATATTTGATATCAAGTTAAACTGACATATTTCATTTTTTTTATAGGCTACAGGGCTCTAAAAAATAAGAGCCCTCAGTATGGCTATAAACTGCTTCTTTTACTTTATTTCTCATGATCTTTTTATGTTGGATATTAAATTAAACTGACATATTTAAATTTGGATATGGCAACAGGGCTAAAAATGACAATGCATAGCCCTCATCAAGGCTTTAAACTGATGGTTTTTTTTTTGTGTTATCATTATATTTAAACTGACATATCTTATTTTGGTGTGCTACAGGGCATACAAAACAATAAAAGCCCTCAGTATGGCTATAAACTGCTTATTTTGTTTTATTTTTCATTCTTACTTTATTTTTTGGATATTAAATTAAAACTGATATATTTCATTTTTTGATAGGAGTCCTCAATAAGACTATAAACTGTTTGAACTACTTATACAACTTGGCTTTGAAGATAAATCTGATGCCATGAAACCCCAAAGGCAACAATCAGGTTCCTGAAGACAACATATGGTCCTTGGCAAGACCATAAACTGCCCACTCAAATTATCAACAATAATCAAGAAAAATTAACCAATGGTCCTTTGCAAGACCATAAACTACCCCTTCAAATATCAAAAATAAATCACTAAAATTATCAACAAGGACCAAAGCAAAGACAGCATATGGTCCTTGGCAAGACCATAAACTGCCCACCACTAAAATTCTCAACAAGGACTCAAAAAAAATAAAACAAAAATCAACCAAAAGTCCTAGGCAAGACTCTAAACTACCTGAGGTTTTATTTTTACTTTATTACTTTCTAATTTTATGTCATTATAAAAAAGAATTGGAAAGATGTACTGACTTAAGCTTTTGAACCTTTTTTTTATTTTATTTTATTTTTTATCCCAAAATTCAACTATTTTATTTATTTTCCATAAGAATTAGGGGCATATCCCATTCATGATTCCAAGAATATTCCATTTATTTATTATCTTTATTATACTTCTCCTACTATCAGAACAAAAGCCATTAAATTGGCTTATTTCTTTCAACTCAATGATAATAATAATTCAAAAAAAAAAAAAAAAAAAATAAAAAAAATAAAAAAAATAATCAATTTATTTGAAATATTTCTTCAATTACAAGAAAGTGATTGGAACTTGTTTGAAAAGAAGAAGTATTTGTGCCATGAAAGCATTAATTGAACTCTGAAGGAGTTATTTATATTAAAAACTCATAAATTGATGACATAATTTGGGGAATTTACATATTAATAACACCTCAATGTGCTATTTATTCCAAAAGGAATTTGAAAGCCCCCCCAAAAAAAAAGCAAAGAAGAGTTTTTTTTTAATTGTACAAATTTTCAATTTCACTGTTTATATTTTTTAACAACTCAAATGCATTTATGGGTAACAGAAAATCTGAACCATAAAGGGGATGGACTTGAAATAAAGTCTGAGTCACAATGATGATTCCAAAAGGAAGAGTTGTGGCATCATAAGGGTCATTATATGAATAAAGGACTCAAATTATGATCATTCAATTATGTAATATTAATCATAAATACTCTCAAGAGCACAAATTTTTGCTGATTGGAACAAATTACCACCTTCAACCAAACAGTTCCATGATCTTAATTGTGATTCAGGTTTATTTCATTTGAATTGTGCTTTTTACTCAGATATCTCAGTTAATGGTTATATTATACTTACAGTAAAAAGAATAAAATAAACAAAAAAATATATAATTATTGAATCATCATTAAATTAAAATTATGTATATTTACTGTATCATCATTTATCCTTATCAAAATCACTATAAAAAATAAGGGGTGGGTAAACTTATTTCTTACACTATCCCTTATAGTGGAAGTTTTGGGGGAATGAGAACATATCCTCTTCAAAATTTGAAAACCAACTCAAGATTTTTAAATGGAGAGGGGGGCCCTCATCCAAACAAATATTATTATTAAAAAAAAACAATAAATAAAATAAAGCAATTAATATTAAAATCAATTATAAATTACCATATTATTATAATTTTTTATTTTTTTCATTTCTTTATAACAGGTATAATTCAGGAATACAAAAGAACAAAAGGACATAAATTATTTTGAAGAAATAGCAAGGGAATTGGGAAACAACTTATCATAGGATGATTATTCAAAATACTGAAAATGAAGAAGATTATTTATGAAGAAAAGCAGGAGTTCCTTATGGATTGACCTTTGGAAAACACAAGACCTTGGACACTTCTTTGATTATGGATTGAAACTCATTTGGTATTCAAGAATCATTGGTCAGGATTTATGGACTGAAGGATGACCCACTGGATTTATTATGGACTCAGGACTCACTCAACATGAAGGACTAACAAGATAATATATAACACTCAAATCAAATTGCCCTTGGGATTTTAAAGAAGATTGAAGACTCAAGAGGTCCTCAGCATGACAGTAAACTGCTTCCCCTGTAGACTTGGGCAGGGAAAATTATAAAACAAATAACAGCCAAGAAGCTGGAGGGGATTGTCCTAGTCAGGAGAAGTGCTGAAGGACCATCTTTGTCCTTAGCATGACAATAAACTGCTCCCTTTTGTGTAACAGGAACAAGGGGTTTCACAGGTGTTTAGCATTATCAAATTGGCCAAAATGAGCAAAGTGAAGTCTCAAGCCATCAATGAAGACAAGAAAATTCCTTATCAAGAAATAAAACAACCAGAAGAATCTTGCATCAAGTGGGAATCATGAAGATTGAAGAATAAAACAAGAGTCAAGTGGAATCCAAAATCAAGCCCAAAGGAGCTCAAGAATCAAGATAAGCCCTTGGATTAGGCCAGGAGGTCCTTGCATGACTTAAACTGCAGGACTTGTATACCTAATATACAGGGGTTACACACCTAGTTGTAGGTCCTGTATGACCTTAAACTACATTTTTTTTTATGGAAGAAAGAAGAAAGAAGAATTGTGAAGACCTCAAGATTTCAGGACACTAGCAAATTCTTAGAAATAAGAAAAAAAAGGGAAAAAAAAATCACTAATTGAAGATGGATCACCAAATTTTAGCAGCCAAATACAAATCAGTCCTGAAGAAGGTGAGACCAGTCAATGAGCCAATGCCTCAAGACCTTAACCCACCTTTGGAAAGACCACCTTTGTCAAGAGATCCTTATGAAACACCCTTATCACCAAACCCACCTATATTTCAAGAAACCTTCAAGGTCACCCATGAAAGACTCCAAGCAGTCAATTTTGGCCCACCAGGATGGTTATCAAATGAAGAAATCAATTTACTCAAAAATTTTATTACCTTAAGGGAAAAAGCAATAGCTTTCTGTGAAGAAGAAAGAGGATTACTCAAACACTCATATGGAAAACCTTACAAGATACCAGTAATACCTCATGAACCTTGGCAGAAGAAACCAATTCCCATTCCCAAATCAATTTTACCTCAGTTTACTGAATTAATCAGAGAAAGAATCAGGACTGGACTCTATGAGCAATCCACCTCAAGCTACACAAGCCCAATTTGTTGTGTGGCCAAATCAAATGGGAAACTCAGAATTGTCCATGACCTTCAAGAACTCAACAAAGTCACCATCAAGGATGCTGGCTTACCACCTCACATTGAAGAATTTGTAGATGCATTTTCAGGAAGAGCATGCTATGGACTAGGAGACATCATGGGAGGATATGATGAAATAGAATTAGATGTCACTACAAGACCCCTCACCACTTTTGAAACACCCCTTGGAAGGATGCAACTCACAAGACTACCCCAAGGAGCCACCAACTCAGTAGCAGTATACCAAGCCCAAATGACCTGGATACTTCAAGAAGAAATACCAGAAAGTGTAGGAATTTTTATTGATGATGGAGGAATAAAAGGACCAAGATCACTTTACAATCAAGAAACACTACCAGAAAACCCCTCAATAAGAAGATTTATATGGGAATATGCCATAACATTAGAAAGAATTTTATTCAGAATTGAAGAAGCAGGACTGACTATCTCAGGATCAAAGTTTGCATGCTGTGTGCCAGCTTTGGACATAGTAGGGCATGTTGTATCATTCAAAGGAAGAACAATCTCAAAACAAAAGATCAACAAGATTCAAAATTGGCCAACACCTCTTAACAAGAAGGAAATAAGGGGATTTCTTGGGCTTTGTGCCTATGTAAGGATGTTCATTGAAAACTTCTCACAAATTGCATCACCACTCAGAAGGCTCACCAGAGAAGATGTTGACTGGGACTGGGATCAAAAATGTGAAGAAGCTTTCCATAAGCTCAGAAGAATAGTTGGAGAAGAAATAACCCTCAAGAAATTGGATTATGACAAAGGAGCAGGAAAAATTAAGCTAGCAGTAGATTCAAGCTACATTGCTGCAGGAGCAGTACTAACTCAAGAAGATGAAGAAGGAAAAGACAGACCAGTATTATATGAATCAATAACTTTTTCAAAATTGGAATCAAAATACTCACAACCCAAATTGGAACTCTGTGGAGTTGCAAGAATTCTCAAGAAGCTTCAAACCATACTTTGGGGACAACATTTTGAATTACAGGTTGATGCCAAGGCCTTAATTGAAATGATCAACACCCCTTGCTTACCCAATGCCCCCATGACAAGATGGGTGGCTTTCATTCAACTATTTTCCTTTGATTTGGTACACAAACCAGGGAAAACTTTCACTATGCCAGATGGGCTCTCCAGAAGACCAAAAAACTCAGATGAAGATGAAGATGCACCAGAATTTGATGAAGAAGAAGATTGGATCAAGCCACACCCTGGATTTGGGGCCAAGAATGTAAATTCACTCAATATTTCAGGAATACAAGTGCCAACCAAACAAGAAGGATTTTGGAAGAGAATGCAGGAATACTTAAGTACAATGAAAAAACCACAATCAAGTAAAGATGAAGAATTTAGAAGGATAAAAAGAAGGTCACCCAAATTTTTCTTGGAAGATGGCCAGCTTAAAAGAAGAAATAACCCAAACCCTCAACTGGTGATATCAAGTCAAGAAGTTCAAAGCTACATTTTAAAATCACTTCATGAAGACATGGGCCACAGAGGGGAAAATGAAACTTATAGAAGAATTAAAGCAAGATTTTGGTGGGAAGGAATGAAGAAATCAGTCAAGAAATGGGTTCAATCTTGCCTGGCCTGCCAAAAGAGAAGTCAAAGCTTACAAAGGGAACAAGGAAGGCCTACAGCAACATCAACAATCTTTGAAAGGGTAAGCATGGATGCAGTACATATTAAATCTGGAAGATGGAAATATATGGTTGTGGCCAGAGATGATTTTTCAGGATGGCCAGAAACAGTTGGACTAGTCAAATTAACAGCAAAAGCAGTTTCAGAATGGTTCACCTCAGAATGGATATGCAGGTATGGCTCACCAAAGGAAGTAACTGTTGATGGGGGGCCAGAGTTTGGAAAAGAATTGCAAGATGCAGTAAAGAAAGCAGGATCAAGGATCAGAGTCACCACACCTTATTACCCAGAGTCTCAAGGAATGGTTGAAAGGGGCCATAAACAACTTAAAGACGCATTAGTCAAGATGTGTGGAGAAAATGGAGGAAAATGGAAAAAATATCTACCTTTGGTTACCTTGGCTGACAGAATCTCCACTAAAAGGACAACTGGTTTCTCACCATATGAACTCCAATTTGGACAACTACCAGTATTACCAATTGACATTGAAACAAAAACCTTTTTAGCAGTAGAATGGCACAAAATATCCACAACTGAGGAATTATTGAAAGCCAGAGCCAAGCAGTTGGAAGGAAAAGAAGAGATGGGAAGAAAAGCAGCAGAAAAACTCAAAAAATCAAGGGAAGACTCAATGAAATATTGGGATAGAAGAATGGCACATCAACTAAAATCACCACTCAATCCAGGAGATTTGGTCCTGGTTTACAACAAAGCAATAGAAACTAATTGGGGGCTACTTTTCAAAAACAAATGGAATGGACCCTACAGAGTAATCAGACAAATAAACAATGGACCATATGAACTTGAGGAACTTGATGGAACAGAATTAGCAAGAAGATTTGCAGCATCTCAAGTCAAGAGGTTCTACCCAAGAGGAAAGTTGATAAACACAAAAGAAGACACAGGAGAAGAACAAAGTGAAGAAGATGAATCAATAAATGAGGAAGAGGTATTGGAGGAAACCACAGAATCAGATGAAGAATAGAAAGCTCTCACCTGGAATGCTGGGGACAGCATTAAATGGAGAGGGGGATGTGGTATTCCATACCATTTTTTTTCACCAGGCTCAAGCTCATAGTACCCTATAACAGCAGGAAATCCAGCCTACAGGCAGACTTACACTCAAATTTTACACCAAAAGGTCAATTTTACAGCAAGAAGCTGGATTTAACTCATAAAACCATGGCACAGGCACCAAAGGGAAGTGTATGTGTTTAAATAACTTATTCAATTTCACTATGCATATGTAAAAAATCAATTTACATATAGCAAACTAGTTACAACAAATGAGGTACCACCCTTTAAATTACACACCCCACCCAGCTTTACACCTCCTTACAGCCACAGGACTCATGCAGCAAAAAAAAAATGACACATGCATTAGTTATACAGCCAACTTGCATTCAAAGTCACATGATGCAAAGCTCAACTCCATGGAATTCCTGCAATTCATTTACAACACAGCCCCAGGAGTACCTTATCTTATATCCACAGTAGCCCCACTAAAAACCTTAAAACATAATTATTTACACTACTCATCACCTCATGCAAACCAAAGCTAGTTACAACAGGCTGCATGCAGTACACAATTCCAATTAAATCTCAACCACATGACTATGCACAGCATGTGTCAAAATCAAAAATCACATCATCTCATAAAAAACAGTAAATTCGCCAATGCAAGAAGTTATCACCTGACTTCATTTTAAAGTTCAAAAAGAAGAAAAACAAACATGACACCTGCATGAATTACACAGCCATTTCTACCCAGCCTAAAAAAGGACATATGCAAAGGAATTACAAGGTCATCATGTGATACTGCATCCACCAACAGAATATCATGTGACAGAAAAGAGGCTGTGCACAACAAAAATCCCCAGCCAAAATTGAATCACCTCATGTATGCAAGGAAAATTCAAGAATATCACATCATAATTAGTTCACCAAAAGACAATCATGCGATAAATGGAGGCTGTGCAGAGAGAAAATTATCACCAAACCTTAAATCACCTTACCCATGCAAGAAAGGTCCTCACCAAAAACAGAGTCACATGATGAAATCAAGAGGAATTAAAGTGGAAAGAGACAGCTCCCATGGAGGGCCCCCTGGGCTCCCAAAAGGTATAAATAGAGGGGCTCTCTCCCCCCAATTTTCAAATTCCCCCCCATGCACAATATATCCTCTGCACATTACAAGCACAGGAATAAGTCATCCCTCACCTGGGAGGTACTCCAGTATATTATAGTAAATTTACTTGCCCAGTAGCTAAGCTCAGTGGAAGTATAGTGTTGAAGATTACCCAGTAGCTAAGCTCAGTGGAATCTTATTATTATTAAAATAAAAATGAAAATTATCCAGTACCCAATATTAGGGTTACTACTCTATTAAAATACTTTATCCAGTAAAATTAACACCAATTATCAAGACTTAAAAGTCACTTACCCCTTTAAAAAATCCAATATCAAATAATCTTACCTCTTAAAATTAACAAATAAAATTTTATCTTATTATTAAACACTCTTAAAAAAAATAACAAACCTTTAAAAAATTATTTTACTCTATTATAACTATACCTTAACAAAATTACCTTTATCAACACCAATCAAATTTTCCAGAAAACCTTAAATAACCCATCCTACCAAGGAATTATAACCAAGAAGAAACAACTCACCTCAATTTCACCAAAAACTATTAAAATTAAAACAGACAAGTATTTCATTAAATCTAAAAATTAACCAAATTACTGACATTATTTTTCATATTATTTATTGAATAGGTCTGATCTGAGACTGCTGAATTTTGTCTTCTGCAGTTGTAAAGCCACTTGCTAATTTTATTTTGGTTTGTGAGCTCCAAGGAAGATTTTGTTCAGTATTTTAGGAGGGGCAGGCAATACACCCTTGCCACCCTTGGTTACAGGAGTTATTAGCAATTCAAAACTAGTTACCTGTGATTTCCCCCTCCAGGTACTGCCTCATTTTAATCCCACACAAGAGGAGTTCCCACAATGTGAGTCCAAGAATAGGAATAATTCCTTTGATAAAAATAATTCATAAGTTAATCTTCTATCACAATTGTGAGCCTGCAAGCATGTAAGCCTTTACCTGCTATACAGACTCCAATTACTTTGTTTGAATTTTTGTCTCATTTTATTTCAATACCTTGTGTAAATTTCAAATAATTAAACTCATATTGATAAAACATGAACTGACTATTGTTGCTATGACTGATTACTCAATGAATCATAGTATATGCTCCCACTATGTCATTAATTTTATTGTTAGATTTTCTCATGTTACCATAAAAAATCTTTCAAACAAAATTATTTTACATTATTTTGATTTCAAATTTGTAACTACAATATTTAAAGAGGATGAATTCTCTTTGAAGTAATCCTCAGAGCTCTTAACCAAATATATTTTTACAATTAAAATTACTTACAATTTATTTTAGAAATGTTAAGTTCTCTCATTTATAAGTGATTCAATTCACTATCATCATTCATTTCTCCTGTTGAAGCTTAAATCTCAACAGTAAATAATTTTAAATCAAGTGACACGTCTATTACTTTAAATAATAGTATTCCACTTTTAATTAGTTTATTAAACTCCTAATATTTAATCTGGGGGCCACAAAAGAGGCGCCATCTAACAAAAATGATATAAATCACAAAATGAGATGATAAAAAAACTTCATATCTAGAGATATTTTCCTAACCTTTTAGATGCATTACTAGATAAGATTCAAGCTGATTTTGATTTCTTTGGTGCTAATACAACTCCAGTCATAATTTCAAGTCATATATATATAAGAATAGAGCTCCTTATTTAGAAAATTGAAGAAAGCTTAAGAGATAATTCAAAGAGCATATTCCACAAAGATGATTTTCAGAAAGATTTTTTCAACAATAATATTCTGATTTGTGAAAGTATGAGCTGATTTAAAATGAAGATTTCCAAAATGAGATTTATATAAAGCTCAATTTGGATCATTTTTTCAATCAATGGAACAATCAATATCCACCCATTGGCTATACTTTCCATAAAAGCCCACCAAAGTAATCAAGATTCACCTTTTCCAAAAATAAAGAGTTTTTCTATAAAAATAGTCAATGAAAATGTTTCTTTAGTGGAATATCTCTCAGAATGTGTTTTCCTGAGTTTCTTTAAACAAAAGGATAAAAAACTAATAAAAACAAAAATTTGTTCCTGAAAAAATAGAAGAGATAATAAGAAGCAATATCTTACATATTCTTTGATTTTTATCATAGATTAATGGAATTTCTATCATTATTATCCATTAAAAATGAGATAATTGATATTCATTTGGCATTTTCCAAAATAGTGTCCTAAAGAAAGGTCATATTTTCAGCTTATCCCAAGGATTTGTTTCCAAAAATTGAATCAAATTCAAGTTTTGAAACTAGATTACGCTGAAGTGAAGTTCAAAATACTATTAGCCTGTTGTAACAGATAGTAAATAAGCACTTATATTGAGTTTTCCTTTCTTTCAATAAGAACATATATTATTCATTCTATGAAAAGTATAAAATACATCTTTAGTTTTACGTCTTTTTGAAAATTATCCTATGAAGGAAATTGTGACCTTTTTTGCCTAAATATATTGGGAGTTGAATCCAATCGATGGAGAGTTTTTCTTAGCAAGGTTCTGAAGAAGCGATTATTCAGTATATCAAGAGATTTATTGGTCTTAGATCAATTTATGATCTTCATTAAAAACTCACTCCAGATATGTTTAATTATTTTTTGGAAATTGGACAAGTAAAGCCATCAAGAGCCTTTGAAGCTTAGCTCCAAGATTCAATTTCCCCTGGAAAAGAATATAAATAATTTTGAATCAGTTGAAGAAAGGATTTTTGGGTTCAATTGATACTATCAAATATATTTGGACATTTGCTTCAAAATACTATAAATACTATGAGTAGGACATGTATAATAAAATAAATGAAATGAAAATTCCTTTCTAAAAACTGTGAGATATGCAATCTTCTGGGATTTGGTCTTTTTTCCAAAGAGTTCTCCTTTAGTTAATGTCTAGATCAATTGTTACTTTGGAAAATTGTAATTCAGAGAATCTTTAATTTAAAATCATCATGAAAGCACAGAGGCAAAGCCAAACTTTACAGTTATGCAGTTCCATTTATTATCTCATATTTAATGATATATAATTTCCTCAGAAATTTCAAATTCTATTGAAAAATAAACAATCCATCATGAAATTCCCCAATCTACAACTTAATTAGTGTGTGAAGCCAAATTGATTCCAAATTTCTTTCAAGCATCTTTTCAAATACTTAATTAATATCCTTAGGATTGAAACTTATCATAATTGGGACTTTGGAAGGATAAAAATTTAATTTTAAATTAAATTCAGAGTTGATCCAGCTCTATGCTTAAGTATCAAAACCCCAGAGAGCAAAGGTATTTCAGTTGGAAGGGATATTAAATTTTTTAATAATGATTATCTATTTCTAAATGGGGTAGGGTTGATTATTCTTTTAATTAAGAAGGGTTATAATTCAACAGTGATCCACGAAATGAGTAATGCTCTTTGAAATATTAAGCTTAAAAATGAAAAGGATAAAATTCATTTAATAATATCCATTTTCTGAATTTTAAGATCCAGATTAATCTTGAATATATTTGAATATTCTTTCTTTTTTGTGATATTATAGGTTCCTTCAATTTATCTATGTAATATTTAATTATTATAAAAGAAATACATAGATATTTAAAATATTCCGGCTTTTATTTGATTGACTAAGATGATACAGAAAGAAATCCAGAAATGCATTTTCAAAAAAAAAAATCCATGTTGAGGGTCAGGTTGGATTCATTTTCATTTCAATCTGGGACCATTTTTGAACTGCAGCACCTGACCCCAGGGTCTGCCTTTCTTTCATGGTGAGTGGGCTATTGTTATTGTTTATTCGAAATGTTTCTGAGCTTGTTCTTTGAATATGCTAGCCAAACTCACATCTCATGTACCAAAACAAAAAGATATGACCTCTTTCATATGAAAAGGATTGAATTTGATTTGTGGATACAGAATGGTCACAGATCTGAGAAAAATACTCAAATATTTTGTTATTTTTGCACACATACCATCTTTCAAAAGCTCAATTGTAGCCATCTCACATGTTCAAATTTTTAATATTAGTGGAAGTAAGCTTCCATATTATATAAGTAAACTCAATGGAAGGATAAAGATAACCTACCTGAGAAATATGGAGTGGATGGAGATAGCTGATGTGGGGTATGTTGAATCACAGATTATTTGTATGGATTAGTATAATTGCTGAAAAAATTCCATAATTACCATTAGAATCTTCCATTAATAGTAATGAAGAAAGTACAATCTCACTTATGAGGTAGCTAAAATATCATTCTAGGCCTCTTTTAGGCCTAAAGATTGAACCAGAATATTTTAGGTTTAATTCCCCCTTGTAAAAATGTGTAATGAAGGACTAGTGGCATTGGTCAGATGACCATCATTGTCTATAACCTGAATCATGGTAAAGAATTTTCCATGTAGCTGGAAAATCTTATTTAACAACAAGGAAACGCAAAAAATATGATAAAAGAAATAAATTTTACTGGCTTTTTTGACAATTGGGTGGGTAAAATAAGCTACAAAGGTCAAATGAACTTGACTAAATCATTATTAATTCCACAGAAAAAGAAGATTTTCCCAAAAGTGCATTTTTACAATATCTTTCCTCTAGATGAGTTGTGTATGCCATTCAACAAATGGATTTATCTTCATCCAAGGACAATGGTAAAACGTTTCTTGAAATATTTTGTTTACTAATCAATTTTTTATCATTATAAACACCATTTTCTCACTAATTTTTTATTATTGAGCTATATCAAGAATTTTGTTTTGGCAAGTGATGCTAGAGAATGATCACCCAATTGGAAAATTTGGAATTCAATGAAGGAACATTTGAGCTCAAATTAGTACTTACCTTTAATCTTATTAATCTCCAAGACTAATCATGTAAGTTTAAGACTTTAATCCAGTCAACAACCAGTTGTGACTAGTAAATATATTAGACATTGAGTAAATGTGTTATAAACTATAATTAATATTTTTTGAACTGTTTTATTTATGATAGAAAAAATATTTGAGATATGAGCTCTGAGTTCTGTGCCTATGAAAATTATGTCTGTCAGCCTGTGACTCAAAACCAGAGGAAAAGCATGACAGATAAAATACCATAAACCAATGGTAGATTAAAATACCACCAAATCATGAATCTGAGCCAAAAAAGCTGATATGGTATCAAACAAAAGATTAAACTCACCTCTTTTCAAATATAAAAGTTCCACAATAATAGGACTAATAATAACAAAGTTATTCAGGCTCAAAGCACTTGCCACACATAAACCCTAATTTTCAACTCTCATATAAAATCCATAGAAAGCAGCTGCATGCAATCAAATTAATTTTCAAGCTAATAATTTCTTTTCATTCTATTCATTCTTTCTTTATAATTTCATTCACTAATTTCATTGAAATTATGACTCTTTAATGCTTATTAACCTTATGGTTCATTGTCACCTCTCAATTTTCTCTCATTCATTCTTCATTCTGAAAATTGAAAGCTGACCCCAATTTTATTTTTTGTTTCTCTTTTTTAAATCTTATCTCAAATAATCAAATTTTAATTCCTTCATAATTCAGGCGTAATCTTAAATTTTCATTTGATTTTCAAATTTTTCATCAAGTTATTCAGACACATTCTTCACATCAAGATTCATATTTTATTCATTCTTCAAGAATTTTGATTTTTAAGGAAGAACTCACTTGATTTTGATTTGATTGATTGATTTGACATAAATTGATATTGACCTCAATAAAATTGATTGACCTGAAGATTTCATTAATTTTGCTGATTTTTCACATCAATAATTTTGACATAAATTGATTTTTCCTCAAGAATTTATTTTGATTGATTGATTTTCTCAAATTTTTTGATTTTTATTGATTTGACATATTGATTAATTGACTTAAAGATTTCATTTGACATTGATTGATTGAATTTCCTGAAGTTTTCATTTTGACTTATTTGATTCATTGACTTCAAGTTTTCATTTGATATTTAATTGATTGATTTACCTGAAGATCTCATTTTGATTTATTTATTTGTCTTCAAAATATTAATTTTGACTTTGACTTCAATCTTTATTTGAAATTGCCTCAATTTTTCGTCTTCAAATCTTGATTCTTGTTCATTTAATTTCATTTTTATCCTGAAATCATGCCCATCCAGCACTCACCTCCTGCAAGGCAGACAGGATCTCAGGCCAGAACTCAAGCTGTTCTCACTCCAACTCCAAGGGCTCCTCTTGATGGCACCCCAGAAGTTTCTCAACTGAGGGTTAAATTGGACAGAGGACCCATTTTGGAAGGAGCAGCACCATCCAGGAAGGAAGGAAGAGGGCCAAGAAGATCAAGTTCATCTTCAGGAGTAGCTGGCAGACTTCCAGGAACTTCAAGGACCATTTTCAGAGATCCTGGGGAAGATGGTGAAGAGGAGGAGGAGAATTCTATGGAAGAGGAAGAGTCTGATGGTACTGAAGGTGTTCCTGCTTCTGTGGGGGCACCCCAAGGTACTAAAGGACCAACTCTAGCCCAGTCTGATCAGCCTGTCTCTCATCAGTCTGAACCATCTTTATTGGCCATTATGCAGCAAATGACTCAGATTATGCCCAATCTTCAAGAAGCTTCATCCTATGAAGAATAAAGGCCACCAGCCTTCAAGACTCCATCCATGAAGGCACCAGAATGCTTTAATGGGACTCAACCCTTCAAAGTTAGAAGTTTTGTTCAGTCTTGTCAGCTTATTCTTCATAATGATGCGGCAAACTTCTCTCAAGACAGAAAGAAGGTCCTTTATGGAACTTTATTTCTTATTGGCAGGGCCGCAAAATGGATTGAGCCTTATCTTTCCAATCTCACCAATCAAGATCCAAATTACCTTCTCAATTCATGGAGATTATTTGAATCTCAACTCTTTGCCTTATTGGGGGACCCAAATGAAGTCAGAAAAGCTGAAGCAGAATTGGATTCTTTTAGAATGAAAGAAAGTGGGCATGTATCTTCATACATTTCTGATTTCAGAAGTCTGGTCTCAACAATTGGATATTGGGGTGAAAGGGCTCTTATCCATTATTTCAGGAGGGGGTTGCCATCCAGCATTTTGGATCAATTGGCCTCCCATCCTTCAAGAATTTACTCTCTTCAAGACTTAATGGATATTACCTTGGAGCTTGGTACCAGGTACCATGAGAGGCAAAATGAAAATAGTAATCATCAAGAGAAGAAGCCAGAAGCCTCAAAGTCAAATTCTTCTCATCCTCAAAGTTCTTCAATATCAAGTAAAAAGAAGAAGAAGAATTTTCAGAAGAGGGACAAGCCCCATTCTTCTTTATTAAATAAAGATTTCAAGTTGATGAGTTTCGGAAAGAAAGAAGAATCAAAGAGGGTTTATGTACCTATTGTGGTGGGAAGCATAGTCTTGAGTCCTGTTTCAAAATTCCTAAAAACAAGCTTACCCAACCATAAGGCAAATTTCCCAGCCAGGGAAAACCCTGAGTGAAGATCATATTGTGTTCAATGGTCTTCACTGTTTTCCATGCAGAGCACAATTGTGCATTTTGAATACTGATGTCAAAAATTCTCTTAAATTCTTTGTTTTCTCTTCTCTCTCTGATATGTTCTACAGTATTCTCATTGATTCTGGTGCTACCAACTCATTTATTGAAAAGCATTTTGTTCACAAGTATTCTTTTACCGTGTCAGAACTCCCAGAGAAGATTCTTCTTATTATTCTTGACTCCTCAGATTTTCCTTCTTTATTTGTGACTCACCATACTAAATATATGGTTGAGCTCCCTTCCTTCCCAAGCTTTGAATGGGAATTTTTAGTCATTGATACTCCCCAGGGAGGAGACCTCATATTGGGCTTTGACTTTCTCAATCATTTTGATCCATCTATTGATTGGAGGCAAGGGCTTATCACATTTAATGCTGATCATAAGGACTATTATGATCCTTCAAAATATTTCAGTAATGACTTTTCTTCTTCCAAATCATGTGCAGCTCTGGTTGGTGATTCTAGAACACCATCATTTCCATCTTCTGTCCATATTCCTTCCCTTGATTCCCATCAGTCATTACTATCATCCGGAGATGAAGTCTTCAAAGAGATTCAATATGTTGGAGAAGATAATTCTGTATCTTCACTTCATCTCTTCTTTGGGAATATGGACCTTCCTCCTTCATCTTATCATGACTCCCTGGAGGAGTTGTGGGATGAAGAGGAAGAGCCAGAAGAAATAGAAACCTTGATGAAGGTTGTTCCTTCTGTTTATCACCAGTACTTGGATCTATTCTCCAAGGTGAAAGCAGAGAAACTTCCTCCTCACCGCGCCTGTGATTGTCATATTGAGCTGGAGGGGTCTCTACCTCCAGTTGGGGTGGTCTACTCTTTATCAAACCAAGAGTCACATACAAACAGGGCCTACATTTCAGAGAATGTAGAGAAAGGTTTCATCCAGCCAAGCTCCTCTTTAACAGGAGCACCTGTCCTCTTTGTCAAAAAGAAAGATGCTGGCCTCTGTTTGTGTGTTGATTACCACAAACTCAATGCTGTTACTAGGAGGAACAAGTATTGTGTTCCTCCTATGAATCAGCTTCTCACTGTTTTCAATGGTTCTTCTATCTTCTCCAAGATTGATTTGTGTGGTGCATATAACCTGCTCAGAATCAAGGAGGGTGATGAACATTTGACATGTTTCAGAACTAAATATGGCAGCTATGAGTATTTGGTTATGCCATTTGGGCTCACCAATGCTCCTGCCTCTTTCCAAAACCTTGTTAATGATATTTTTTATGATCTTCTTGATATTTATGTTGTGGTTTCTTTGGATGACATTATTGTCTTTTGCAAATCTGAAGAAGAACATGTCACTCATGTGTCCACTGTTCTTTCCAGACTCAGAGCCAATAACCTCTTTGCAAAGGCCTCCAAGTGCCTATTTAATTTTTCTAGTGTACAGTAATTATGTTATGTTGTTTCTTCTGAAGGCCTCAAGATGGACCAAGAAAAAGTCCAGCAAATCCTCAATTGGCCACCTCCAAGAAACCTCAAGGCTCTTCAATCATTCCTTGACTTTGCCAATTTTTACCGCCGTTTCATCAAGAATTATTCAAAGAAGATTCACAAGTTTCCTCAAGAAACATTCCTGTTTTCCCCTCAATGAGGAAGCTCTTAGACAGTTTCATCAACTCAAAGAGGCATTCAACATTGCTCCAATCCTTTCTCAATTTGTTCCTTCTCTACCAACCATTGTAGAGACTGATGCATCAGATTATGCCTTGGGTGCTGTACTGAGTCATATTTCTGACTCAGGAAAAGATCCCATTGCATTTGATAGCCCCAAGCTTCTCCCAGCTGAGCTCAATTATGAGATTCATGACAAGGAACTCCTTGGCATAGTCTGGGCTCTCAAGCACTGGAGAGCTTTGCTCCTTTCACTTTCTTCCTCTTTTGAAGTTCTCACCGATTGTTCTTCACTTCAATATTTTATGTCATCAAAGATTCTCACTTGCCGTCAAGCCTGCTGGGCTTAATTTCTCTCTGAATTCCATTTTCAATCACTTACCACCCTGGCCACCTGGCCACCCTTCCAGATGCATTGTCACATCGGGATGACGTTTACCCAGAGAGGGGGGAAGATTTCATCAGAAATAATCCAATGAATTATCAAAAAATAATCAAGCAAGATGAAATTCAAGCCTCAAAATTCTATGCAGTCAAGGTGGAAGCATTTTCAAATTTGATTGAATCAATTCAGAAGGCATTATGGCAAGATTCTCAATATAGAAGTATTCTTCAAGATTTGGGTAAAAGAAAATCTGTCCAAGATTATTCTCTTGATTCCTCTTCCCAACTTCTCCTGTTCAAAGATTGGGTGGTGCTCCCAAATGACCCCACAATTCAACTCAGAATACTTCAAAAGAGGCATCACTCTCCTCTAGCTGGACACCCTAGCCAATAGAAGACTCTCAAACTTGTCAAGCGGGATTTTCACTGTCCTGGAATGACTCAATTTATCAAGGATTATGTATCATCCTGTCAAGAGTGTTCAAAAAAAAATATTCACCACAAGAAGTTTGGACTCCTCAAACCTCTTCCAATTCCAAATGGTCTTTGGATTTGTCTTTCAATGGATTTCATCACTCAATTGCCACTGTCCAATTCCTTTGACTCAATCCTTGTCATAGTGGACAGATTCTCAAAAATGGCAGTTTTCATTCCAACAATGTCTTCAATAGCTTCACTATATTTGGCCCATTTATTCATCAAGAATATTTTCTCAAAGCATTGTTAGTGATAGAGGTTATCTTTTTGTTTCTTCCTTTTGGACCAATCTTTGTCAGCAGCTCAAGATTTCAAGAGATCTGTCAACTGCTTACCATCCAGAAACTGATGGACAGACAGAGAGGGTAAATCAGATACTAGAACAGTACCTTTGATTTTATGTCAGCTATCATCAAGATGATTGGAACACCTGGCTCCCTCTGGCTGAATTTGCCTACAATAACTCTGACCACTCTTCAGCAAAACGATCACCATTTTTCACTGTTTATGGAAGAGATCCACATTTTGACTCAGCTCAAATTACTCAAGATACTCCTGCTGGAAATTTATCAACAAAAATCCAATCAGTACAGCAAGATTTCAAGAGAGAACTTGAAGTTTCCATAAACAGGTTTAAGAGGTATGCAGATAAAAGTAAAGCAAGTCCACCTGTTTTCAATCCTGGTGACATTGTATGGCTTTCTTCCAAGAACATCAAATCAACTAGACCCACCAAAAAACTGTCTGAAAGATGGTTGGGTCCTTTCCCAATTTTGAAGAAGGTCAGCACTCATGCCTACCACCTCAAGCTCACATCTCAATGGAAGTCCATCCACCCAGTCTTCCATATTTCACTCTTAGAACCAGTCAAGACATCAATAATCCCAAATAGGCATCAAGAGCCTCCTCCTCCAATCATCATTGAAGAAGAAGAGGAATGGGAATTCTCACAAATACTGGACTCAAAGCTTAAGAGAGGAAAATTATGGTATTTGGTGGAATGGAAAGGTTTCAGTCAAGACTCTGAAAGATCCATGTGGGAACCAACTGAAAACCTCAAGAATTGTCCTGAACTGGTTAAGGATTTTCATTCTTTATATCCTGAAAAGCCAGGACCCAATTCTTCAAGAGCTTGATTTTTTATGGTTCTTGGTGGGGAGAGGAACTACCAAAAGTAAGTCCCACTCCTTGTATGCACCTTTAGGGGTATTCTACTCTTTTCTGTTGTAAGCATCACCTTGGACACTCTGTGAGCATTCTGCAATTTTTGTACACTGATCTTTGGCCTGGCTTTCAACATCAATTTCAAAATTATGGCCATTTTTCACTTGGGCAAATGGACCATTCATTTTTTCATTTCACTTCCAAGTCATTCTTTCAACAAATTCATTTTCTTTTATGGCACTGGTGGGAGTGGTAATTACCAAAAGTAAGTTCCTCTCCTGGTGTGCACTTCCCTGAGGGGTCTAAAATATTTCAAAGCATCTCCTTGGCCACTTTGTGAGCACCTGGAATCAAACTTCTCTTTCCAGGTCCTTGGCCAATTTCAAAATCAATTACCAACCTCTGTTATGAATATTGGAACCTCCTCAAGATTCATTTCTCTTTTATTTTTTCCTTTCTTATTTTCATTTTCATTCTTTGATTTTTATTTTCATCTTAAATTTTCTCTTATCATGTCAAATTTCACATCAAGATTATCATTGATTTCATTCATTATCAAATCTTGAAGCCCATGTCAAAGAAGATCAAGAAAGTCCCAAGTCATATGCAAAAATTTTAATATCAGTATCAAAATTAATTTTTCTGAAAAGAACTCCTCATTATCCCTCTCTCAAAACCCTTTCCAATAGCCTCAACAGGCTTCACCTTGTATTGGTGCTCAGGAGCTCACAATCCCAAGGTGGGGGGTACTGTCACAACCATGGAAATCCACCCTCTTTGATCTCAATATGGCATATCCATGCCATATCCAATATATGGCATTTTTGCCATATCCATAATCATTGGCCAAATTGGCTATTGTCATGTTTTATGGCCTTAATGGACATTTTATCATCTGGGGGCCAACCTGGCCCCTTCACCATCATCAAGCCATTCTAGGCTGTCTCTTTGTTTTTGGGCATCTTGAGTATTTTCCATACAACGGGGAAAATACAGCCCAAAATCCTGTATTTGGCTTTTTAAGATTTAAATACAGTTTGCACACCTTGACGCATTTTGCGCATTTGGCTGTATTAAGCCATTTAGGCCATATTTCACATGTATTATGTGAAATATTCCCAAAAGGCCATATCAGGCCTTTTGGGGCTTAACTGCCAGATTTGTGCATTTTGCGCACTTTGACGCAAATACAGTTTTGAATCTGTATTAGCTGTATTTAGCCAAAAACCCAAAAATGGCCAAATCACTTAAAAGACACTTTCTCACCTCTGAAGCCTTCCAAAAACCAAATTTTATTCATACCCTCCTGACATCACCTCAAAAGACCTTTGGCCCATTTCAACCTTCAATAACCAAAAGTGCCATATATGGTGTTATACACCATTATGCATCTTTTTTCAGAAGCAATCTAATTGCAGAAATTTCAAATGGTTATTTCAACCTTTCAACAGGTCATCAAGGCACACCTTCCAGAGGATTCATCAAGGCTCAAGGGAAAGTGTCATAATCTCAAATACCAATGATGCCATCAATCAATCAATGGTTATTCTCACTCACAGTATTCCTCCAAGGGAATACTGGCTGTTCATTCTCAAGGGATATTCAAGAGGCAGTTACAAAACAAGTTTTCAAGTGTCAATGCTCCATCAATCCAGCTTGGCAACCACATTCCTTTCAATACAGTCCGGATTCATCAAGACCTGTATTTCATTCATACATCATGGGAAAATCATTCAACACAGTTCATTTCCCAATCTGGCAAGGTATACAATCCATCAGACAATCAATACAGCTGCCAGCCTGAAGGAGTCAAGCTCTCAGCTTTTCACATATACCAGCCTGCTTAGACCCTGGGGGGTTTTCCCCCAGTTAATTAATATATTTTGATTTTATTTTATCTTTATTTATCTTACCATTTTTGTTAAGTGAATACTGATATTATCAAGTCAGTCATTTAGCACCTTTTCTCTTTTCTTTCTTTGCCTTTCAATGGGTATTTGGTGGTCATATCCTTACTAATTGCATTGTTCATTTTGGCAGGTTGAAACATTGATTAAGGACTTACTTGGTTGGCTCTTTGGCCAATTGGCTTCCCATTTCTCTTATTGCATTTCATCTTTTTACTTGCATTCTTCTTAGAGAAATTCAATTATTTTTTTTATTTTTTTATTCCTTTGGAGTCTTCCAAGTGAGTTCCCTGATTTCTGAGTACCAGGCCACTCTTGTTTTTCTGTCCAAGAGCCCCTGTGACAGATCCCCAGATGAAAGTTTTCACACTGTATTGGTGAAAACTGCCCAGATGTGGTTTAAAAACCACATCTGAGTCAAATAAAGGCTATACAGGGCTTGCGAAAGCCACAATCCAGTCCTTGAAAGTGAAAATCTTCACTTCCTCTACGTGGAAAGGTCTAGTAGCGTTTTGCACCCAATTTTAGGATAAAAAGGGACCTTTTCTCCACCAGAAAAGGTTTCCTCATCCTGCTCTTGAATTCCTACATAGTACAACTGTCAAAAACTGTTATACTCTTGGAAAATAATCAGGTATAATTATAGTTTTAATTATTGTAACCCAACAGGTAAAGCTGCACCCAGGGCTTTCAATGGTGCTCACCACCACTATTTCTCAATAGTAAAGCCCTGAATCTTCTTTTATAAACACTTATCTATCAAAAATAAACCTTTTTGTTAGTATCTTTACCATGTCACAGTCATAGTTACAGCTTGTAGCTAGTCATTAATAAGCTTCATCATAGACTCGGCCTGACACTATTGCTCAATTGTGGCAAGTGGGAATAAGATTACATGATGTCAAATGTGGCCTTGATATTTTCTATATATTTTTATTATTCAAAAACATTTTATGATTTGTCATCTGAGTTCTTTTCATTTACATCATCTTTTTCAACATCAGGTTCTTTCTCAATGTTGATTTCATTTATTTTTGCTCCTTTTGGACATATATTATATAAATGTGTGGTTCTTTGGCAAATATGACACTTTCTGATTAAATCTAAAGATTTATACTTTGTTTTATTAGAATTTTCTTTGAGATTTTTGTCCACGGAATCTTTGCATGGTGTATTAAACCTTGTTTTGAGATTCACCATACTAGAACAAATTATGGTTCTGGTGGTTGATTCCTCTAATATATTTATAATAACTTCTCATTAAGATTGTTCAGTAGTCTTGCTTTTGAAAGCATGCTCTAAATAACCTCCACATTGTCTTAGAATTTTTATGTGAATAATAAATTCTGACAGGTCAGGATATAATGCTGTATATCTGTCTTTCTGTTGGAAAAACCATTTTAAAGCTTTGTCTTTGTCAGTGTTCAATTTGGAAGATTAAAAGACTGTTTCCACCTTGAATCTCCAAGCATCATTGGCCCATTTATTAATAATTTGTTTTTTCCACCAAGTCCAGCTTTGGTGTCCATGTGCTTGTATTAATTTAATATACCATCTATGAGCTTATTTGGTAAAAAAGGTGTTAAACATTGCTGTTACTAATCTGTCTGGTAATTAAAAATATTCATTATTAATGTCAATACCTCTGATGAATTTCATATGGTCATATTTCTCTTCACCACTGAAGTGAGGCCATTCTTTAAGTTTTGGTACTTCTTTCAAATGTGCTTGGCCCATTGATGGCCCCAAGTTATGGAAAGAAGTGGAATATTCATTCTTTATTTGTCAATTTTCTTCATCCAATACTTGTGGGTTGGAATTTCTTGTACCCTCATTTTGATTCAGAAGTGTAGAAATTCTTGGTAATGTGTACAGAAATTGTTAAATATCATTCATTTTACTTGTGCTAAACCTTTGGGAATTTCTGAATTCATGTTTGAAACCTTGTATTAAATTTATCAACTCAATTCTCTACAGGTCTTCTTTAATTGTAGCTTCATGCCATAATTCAGTTTGTCTAGTATTATCATAAATGACTCTATTCAATTTCATTTTTAATTTTGATAATTCCGCTTGTGAGTTTTCAAAACACTTTTTCAAGGCAATTGCATATGTATTTACTTCAGTAAATTAATTTGAAATATCATCAAGTACTTTCTTAATATCTTCTTTGATAATATTTATGGCTTGTTTTATCCTTGCTTCAATTATGTCATCAATATTCAATTTAGGATATTTACCTGTCAGTTCTTTTATAATTGCAGATTGTTCATTTATCTTAATACCAAATGAACTTTCATTATATAGAGTTTTGATTTTTCTTGAAACTTTTTCAAAACTCATAAGTGTTTCATTTATATGGCCCAAACACAGATTATTTGTATTAATATTGTTACAAATTGATGAATTTTTATCAGAAATATGACTTTTCACTTCATTTATAGCTATATACAAGTTTTGAATGCCATCCAGAATGTTGGAATTCATTCCTGATATTTTAATCTGGCTTTTTCCTTTTTTCTGTAATTCAATCATGGTTCTGGTCATTTGAAACAAATTCTCCATGGCATCATTTTGAATGTTTAGGATTCTTTAGCCCTTGATGTATTGTTTTGTGGCTGTGGCCTCGCCTTTGCCCTTGTTCTGAGTCTGTTGCTGATTTTTCACATTGGAATTTCTGCTTCTGGCTGTTAGGGATGTCTTTGGCACTTGTTTGGGTGGTGGAGGGTTTTTTTACTCCATTCTTCTGTTAAAAGCATCATGTTTTTCTTCTCCGTAAAGGGATGCCATCCATTGAGTAACTTGCAAGTGTTGGGATTCCCCAGAAACTTTCTCACATATTACTTCAGTTTTCCCACAGATATGAAGGGATCTGGTACTCTTTGTGCTGCAAGAAATTGTTGTCAGCCTTCTGGATGGATTTCTTGCTGTCCACTAAGGCTTCTTTTGGCAGTGTCAGCTCTTTTTCCCTCTGTAACTGATTTGGTTCTGCAATAATCACAACTATAAACTTTTTGGGATCTGCTTGAGGGGCTATAGGTTTCTCCTTATCTGGCTGAAGGCATAATTATGAATAAAAAGCTTAAAATAGTTTTTTACATCAAAAAAACTTACTATTTGCCAAATTCTTTTCTTTTTGGAGGGTATTATTTATGTCCAAGTTGATTAATTCAGAAGAAATTGTCTCTGGTTTATTATTCTGGGTTATAATAACTGTTCTGTTATGATCAGAATTCACAGTACTTGAAGGGATAATGGTAGTAAATGTGGATGCAGTTTTGATGTGTTCTTGTCTTTCCACAATGTCAGACACTACAATTAATGAAAAAAGTAACTTAACTAAGTAGGAAAAGGTTTTTCAAAAGAGAAATGAAAAAAGAAATCCTCACTTATAATATGCAAAAAGCTTTATTTTTCATGAATTTTTGAATTATAAATATTTTTTTATGGATTTTTTGAATTTTTCAATATAATAAAGAAATATTAAATAAAGTAGAAAAAATAATTTTACAGGTAAAATATTACAGCTTTTCCTCCAAATGTAAGGTGTGGATATGAAAGTTTGAGTAAAAATCAAGTACTTTTCCTGTCCTCAAAATTTGTATAAGGTACAATATGATTAAAAATGTTAAGATTTAAAATTTTTGAGAGAAAACACACCAAACTTATTGTTTTTATATTTTTAAGTATAAAAAAATAATATTATAAAGATTTATTGTTTTACCAACAATAAAAATTTATCTAAAAATACTCTACAAGAGATATTTAAGGCTACAAAAGAAATTTCTTCAAGAGCAATTTCAATTGCAATTAATTGGACAAGGAGCTGCAGGAAATTGATATAAGAACAATTTCTTCAAAAATAATATCAAATAAAAAACAAACTCAAAAGTGACCAGAATAAATTTGGAAACAAAGTGACAAATTTAACAGTGATGAAAAATGCTTTAATTCACTTATGGGGTGGTTCAAGGGTAAAAATGATTAGAATAATTTTTTTTTCACATGGTTAAGGGCTTTAAAATGACTTAAAAAAGGTTGTTGGAATCTTTTATTGATTTTCTTAACAGTGTTGAAGCTAATTATAGAAAGGAAAAGATTCTATCATGAAGAGAAAAGTGGGCCAAAGAAGACATTCTTTTATAGCCATCAATTTTCTTGCTCCAAAAGTAAAATTTACTCTTGTCAGTGGTGAAAAACACTCTGACAACAGAAAAGCCAATTATGGCATCATTGAACCCTGGTTTAGGCCAAAAAGGGCTGGTTTTACCCATTTTAGACCCTTAAATAAGCTATTGCTATAGTAATATCTGGTCTAGAGCCTTCAAAACACGTCAGAATGTGTTTAAGAGACGTAGAAACAAGTTAAAACTGTTCTTACTAAGACTCTTCTATCTTAAGGGTAGTTTTACCCTCTTGGCAACAGTTAAAACTGCCCTGGTTGGTATCAAAACCTCATCATCAATTGAGACACAGACCCTGTAACTCAATTCCAGGCCAAAAGTGATGAACTCTTGTGTGTATTTTGACATCTAATGCCTGTCAGCAAGGATTTTGGGGGTCTGGCTCCCCCTTAGAGCTAGAGTTCCTTCCCCCCCCAGATTTAATCTTTCCAATTTATTTTTCCTTTAATTCCTCATCATGTATTATACTTCTAATTTACATATGTAATGAAATTGAAAAATTACATAACACAACTGTAATAATTGATACCTCACATCTAAATCAAAGTTCACTCATGTAATACGCACACACATTTTGACATTTCAATTGAAAATACTTCAATTCCACATAGCTTCTAAACTACACACCACACCTCAATCTTAACACAAAATTTGATTGTTAACACCACATGTGGTTTGGAGTATTTTCAATTTTCATACAGAAAATACTAAAATCTTAATTTAAGCTTATTTAGAGTTGAGTTACGGAAATCTCACCCAGAGGTGCCCCCACCTTAGTTTTGATGAGGAATCCAATGGTGAAATAATTTTCATAAGTTTATTTATTGGATAACCAGGTATAATAACTTTTTTTAAATTTTTCTGAAAATATTTCAATTTTAATATTTTTGTTGAAAATTTATATTCATTTCATTTATTCAAGTAAAAATTTGTTTTCACAATTTTAAATTTCAATGTAATTATAATTACAATTTCTAATTTTATATTTATATTTTAATATTATTTTTTATAATATAAATACATTTATTTATTTATAACTATAACATAATTGTTATTTGTGGTCTTTTGGGTATATAAAAATACCTCTAAGGCTCACAAAAACTAATTTTTAATGAGACTGGGTTGACATTTGAAATTCATTTGATTTGTAAAGCTTTTCTGAGAGGAATAGATGCATATTTCTGACCTTCATTATTTTGAGACAAAATTTGACTAATTTTGATTGATTAATGAAGTTTTTGGGAAATTTGATTAATAATTAATTTTTCATGTTCTTAAAAAACTCATCTTTTCTATTATTTTATTTGTGTGTACATGTATTACAACTGACATACCCCTCTTTTAATCTGTTTTTCTAATAAATTAAATAAAACTAGTTCTGTAATCCTCTTCCTTTAGAGAATGAAACAAATCATCCTTCTCAATCTTAAAACTTCACTTTTTGCTTTTGAAGGACTTTATTTATCTATTATCTGTTACCAAAATATAGGGATCAATAGAATTTAAAATGATAAATTGACGTAAATCTTTTGTTGAGGATTTCAATTAGCAAAACCGTTAGCATTTCAAAAAGATGCAAATTTGGTTTTTGTAATCATAGATTTCTTTAGGGTTATTTAGCTTTTAAAAAAAAATTGTATTGATTCAATTTAGAAAACAAATGATGCTTTTAAAAAATATTTTTCCGATTTCCTTGTAGATAAACGTCAGATGAGTAGGTTACTTGAAATTTCCTCAATAGAGACAATAATTTTCCTTCAGTGATTGATTTTTTGTTTCTAAAATAAAGGCTCAAATTTGGCGTATTGATTTTCCTGCAAAAAGATGTAAATTTAAAAGTCAATCAAAATTTATCCTTTGCTTATGTGTTTAGGATGAATAAAATAAAGTCCACATAAACTTTTTTCTCAATATTTCCACTTGGGGCATAGTGGTTGAGGTCAAAAACTGCCTTTTTTAGGCTGATGATGATCCCAATTAACTTTTTAATAATTTTTTGCAGGAATCTTTTTATAAGATCCTATTTATTTTATTTTTTCTGTTTTTTGATTGTCTTGAATAATTTTTGCTTGAGTTGATTGAAAAATACTAAAAATTTCTTGGAATTCCCTGGCAGGATTGGTATGTACCAGCTACAGTTCGGGAGCTTGTTGCCGTTCCCCGGATCACAAAGGAAATTCTTAATTTATTTTGGGTATTTTGAATCCAGTTTAAGATTTTCTTATGTTTTTATCATTATCAATCACTTAAAAACTTCTTCCATCCAATCATTTTAAAAAGATGATAAACGTTTCCACATCATTATCGGTTGCGTCAATTGAAGAAGAAAATCCAACCATTGAAAATCAAGAAGACGAAGATGAAAAAGAATTCAGAAATCTAAAAGACTTCATGATCGAGGAAAACAAAAAGACTTATGAAGAAAGATTTAAGGATATATTTGATCAAAATTCGGCTGAATCTAATCTTGATCAAAACGCCAACACAAGTCAAATCGCAAGTGATGATGAAGAATTTATTTATGATGGAAAAGATGTTGCATTATTTGAAGAAGATCCAAAAAAAGATCAAGAAGATGATTATCATATCAAATTCAATAAAATCTTACATTCATCTTCGCCATCTCCATCTTCAGCAAATTTCAATTATTCAAATTCTTCAAGCTTGGATGATCAAAAAATTTCAATAGAAAGATTTCGATCCAATTTAGTAAGTAATCTGAAAAATCTTATTATTTATTGCTTTTTATCGAAAATCATTAACATTCTTAGGTTTCTGCGAAACAAACAGCTTTCTCCTTCACCCTCAATCTCAATCCATTCAAATCAAGCTTTGACATCCAAATCAAATCTTAAATCCATCAATTCAAATAATTCATTACTTGATTCCAATAATTCATCTACAACAAATCCTTCGTTTAATAATTTTAGCAAATTTCGACCGATCAATTCAAATTTCCAAAGATTAAGATCTTTAAATCAATTTCATTCATTCAATTCTAATTCAATCTTCTCATCATCGAATCAATCTACAAAGTCATCAATTTTAATCAATTCATCCAATCCTAAAATCTTCATTAACTCAAACTCTCAATCTAAATCTTCGTCATTTGATCAAGTCGAGTTGGATTCAAAAAACTCTTCAAATCACAACTTTTTTGGTTGGACTTCTTTAAATCGAATATCTAAAAAAATTTATCGAAACTTAAAACCAAATAATAATCCTAATTCAGCCTCCAACTCAAACTTTGGCTTGCCCACTGTAACTGCCACAAGCGGCTTAATTGTTATTGGTACATCGAAAGGTTGGGTTATGGTATTCGATTATGCCTCAAATTTAAAGTTCATATTAGGTAGTGAATCCATCGGCAAGTAAATTTTTAGATTTAAATGATTCATTTCTCTAGTATCTGATTGTTTTCTTCTATTAATCAGTCAAAGAAGCAGGTTCTGTATCTTCATTATCAATTTCACACGATCATACATTCATTGCTGTCGGTCATAACATGGGTCATATATATCTATATAACCTTTTAAACCCGGAGTTACCAACCAGATCAGTTATTCCAACAACTCTTAAATTGGTTCAAGATGGTAGATCAGAGGGCCACTTATTAGGACATAAAATTATCCACTTAGGCTTTATTGGCGCGAGGCATACCGCTATTATATCTGCTGATGAAACTGGCTTAGCGTTTTATCATACACTTGGTCAAGTTTTGGGTTTAATTTCAGCTGATGCCATTAGGATTTTGGGCAAATATCCAGATTCAATTAGTAATCTTCCCAAAAATCTTCAAAACCTCAATAATAATAATTATAATTATAATAATCATATCAGGCAATTTTCTGATGTCTCAGTCATTAGTTCATCACGTGGAATGAAACCTCGCAAACCGACTAAAATCTTTGGCGCGTCACCTTTACCACTCGGTACAACACCTCATTTAACTGATGGTCATGGTCTCATTGCTCTAATAACTTCTACCAAGCTTATCGTCATAGGGCTTAAACCAAAGCCAAGAACTTGGTGGAAATGTATGAGAAACGTATCGGATTCAAATCAATCTGGTTTAATTGGTAGTCTATGTTGGTTTCCAAGTTATTCAATTCAAGAAACTTTAAACGTCAAATCTCGTTCTCTCCAATCTAAATCAAAAATTATTACAACAAATCCCAACAATATTGGTATGGATCCAATTTTGGCATTTTCTTGGGGAAAAACAATCCGGTTTATTACTATTATGCCAGATTCTATTCATGGTATGAGCGAAGATTTAATGCTTCAAGATGGATTTTTAAAAGGTTTCAAAAAGAAAATTAATGGAAATTTACCCAATCTTCGATTTGTTGAGGGAAAAAGTTGGATCTGTGACGATAACGTTCTAGCGATCCAATGGCTAAATTGGAGAGTGAGCTAACGAAAACACCTCATCTACGTGATCCTTAGTTAATCCCTTGCAAATTCTTTTTTAACAAGCAACTTAAATTTACTAATTAAAAACTTCATTCAATGATTATTCTTGTTTCAGATTATTTGTGTTATGACTTCGACTCATTTTGAAATTATTGATACTCAAATTTGGCAAAGAACTGGTTTTGAACCAATTGATCTTCGTTGGGTTGTTAGATTAAATCTCTTTCGAGATAGTCATTCCACTATAGATTCTACGCCTTTCGATTCAGCATCATCCGCTTCAATTGATCAAAATTTAGCTGGATCTGTAATGGGTAGCTTTAAGGCTTACAAGGGTAAAATCTTTCTGCTCGTACGTCCCACTTATAAAATTTATTTCGATGAAATATTTTCTCAATTCAACATCTACATCCGGATTCACCCAACCTAATTTAATACTAATTGAAGACTGTCCGCCTAAGACAACTCATGATCTTAGATTAGGTATGGTGATTTCATGGGCCGACCATATCTTAGAGAAAGTCCAAGCCGGTTTGTTGACTGAGGCAATTGACCTCACCACTTCATACTGGTACGGAAGAGTTGATCTCGAGACGATTGGTTTGCCCAGCCAAGATGAAATTCGAAAAGCGATAGTCAAGCCCAAACTCAAACAAATCATGTTAGCGTCCTTGAATTATGCGTTTTCTGAACAGAGGATGGAAGACGATACGCATTTTGATTTAGGTGGCAGAGGAGTTGACCGAACCGAGTTATTCGAGGGATTAGTAGCAAGTTGTATGAGGGCTTGTCTTGCGATTGAAGATCTTGAATTTATGTTTGAGGACGTCTTTGAACGTTATCAAGATCATGGTATCCAAAACATTTTTTTCATTCAGCTTGAACCATTTGTCTTGAGATCCGAAATTCGTGACCTTCCTACGCTTGTGACTCAAGGATTGATTAGTTTACATGAAGAAAAAAAGGAGTTTGACTTGATTGAACAAATCATCCGGCACATCGACCCGACCTGTTTAGATATCAATCAAGTCTTAGCCATTTGTTTAAGAGAGGGATTGTATGATGCTTTGGTCTACGTTTATACTGAAGCAATGGGCGATTTCGTTGGACCGTTGGTCGAGTTTCTTAATTTAATCAAGACTATCCATTCTTATCGTCAACGGATGCAGCAAACTTGCGAAGGCTCAAATCCTGGCAATGATGAACTGATTTGTGAAAATACCCAAAAAATTGAAAAATTGATACCCAATGCTTATAAAATCTTCCCCTATCTTTCAGCTGTGTTGAGTGGTTCGTCATATCCCAACAAAGCTTTCTATGAGCCTTCCAAGGCTACCATAGCCAAGTCTTCGGTATACCACTTTTTATTCTCGGGTCAATCGATGCATTGGCCACATCCAGATGGAAACTTGATTTTGACGACCGAAGAAGAGCAACAAGAGCCTACTTATCCCTATTTGCGGTCATTACTTATTTTTGATTCAGAAGCCATGTTGGATACATTGGATGTGGCCTTTGAAGATTCATGGTTGCACGATTCTTCGAATCACAAAAGTATCGATCGACAGTTCATAATCGATCTCCTGATTGAACTCATCTCCAGTAGCCCAGAATTTACTTCAATTGATCGCACTTTTCTTCATATTTTTATTGCTAGAAACTTACCCAAATACTCTCAATTTTTATCTCTCTCCAAGCCTACGTTACACGCCATCCTGATTAGTCTAGCAACCGAGGAGGATCGTAGTACGGCTCAAGACCGACAACTTGCTTCTGAGTTTCTGCTATCTTGTTATACACCCATAGAGGTAGAAAACGGTCAAGGGGAGTTATTGCAGCTGTTTATGGAAGCTAGATTTTGGCGAATCTTAAGATCAATTTTTACTCAAAAAGGAATGTGGGCAGATGTGATCAGATGTCACTTAAAGGATCCGGATCGTAATGACGAAATATTTCAAGATTTGGCAGGTATCTTTCGGAAGATTAAGCGCAGTCGGGATGAAGTCATGGAGACTAAAGTAATGGAAATCTTATCAGAATCGGCCATGGAATTGTCAGAGCTTAGTGTACCTAAAACAGCTACCCTAATCAACAAATTACGGCCTCAGTCTCATTCCGTCATAATTGAAAGCTTGGGAGCAGAGAAAGTTAAACAGTTTGCTTACCTGCGGACATTGTTTGAACCTGATAATGATGAAAATCTAGAAGAGGCAGGCGATGATCAGTTGATGCGTAATTTTTGTGTTGAATCATTTGGCTTAGATCCGATCTACCGCTTACGCTACGTGGATCTAGTTTGCGAGTTCGATCCAAGTCATGTACTCAGGTATCTCAAGAAAACTCTACCAAGCGCTGAAGAGACGCCCGCAATAGTTAAAATCTGTAAAGACCATCAAATTCATGCTGCTACTGTTTGGCTACTTGATCTTGTTGGAAAGACGCGCGCAGCATTCGACGAACTGGCCTTGATTTTTAAATCTTTAACATCACGGATTACACAGTGTTTGCTTTCTCAAATTGACATCGAGATAAATGATACACGTGAGCACTCAAGTCATGAAAAAAAACCGGTCCGGTCATATGTCTCGCAAATAACTGAATTGGCACAAGAGGCTACAGAGATTTGCGTCAAACAACCAAACTTCTGCCAAGATGGAACGACGAGTGAAGATTGTTGGTTTTATTTATTGAAGACTATCGTTGAATGTATTCAGACTTGTTCTGGATTACTGCAACCATCTTTGCATCCGACCCTCTCATGCCGGAAATATTCTCCAACTGTTGCAAGTTCGGCAAAGCCTGAATTACTCACACTACAAGATCATAATTCGTTGGAGGATCGCGAAGAAACCAAAAACGAGGTGGTCGAGAGCTTGAGAGGATTGTTGCCGAAAATTGTTTCAGCTCTGATTTCAGGGACCAAATCATCCAATCAGGTTTCATTTTCAAAGCTTGTAAAACGATTAATTGAATCACCGGACCCAAGTCAGGCTGTGAGTTTTAATTCGAAATCAAACCAGCGAATAGGGGGCACCGACAGCCAGAATCTGACGAGCGAGTTTAGATGTATTATTTTAATGCTCATGGATACGTATCGCTTTGAGGGGAATGTGCTTGAAGTTACTGGTCGATTGATTGATCAAGATTTATTCAAATACGTGAATGAACTGGTAAAAGCTCAAGAAAAAGGCTTTCGACCTGATGGGCTGTCTTGTCATCATTGTCAAAGATCGATTTTGCTTCGTGAAAGCTTAGGAAGTTGGACGAGTGCAAATAAACTCGGAAGAGAAGAGACTGAACGAAAGGGTGGCGAAGAAGAGAGCCGTGGCAAGTTGATCCAAAGATTAGGATTACCAGTTCAAGCAATGAGACCAATCAGAAAACAAAGCTTGAAGGGAAAAGAAGTTGCTCAATCTGTTGAAGAATTTGGTCAATCGTCAATCCCTTATCAGCCCGATAGTCGAACATCAAATGGATTTAGTGAAGAAATGTTGAACCCAAGAACAATATCGGAGCACCAACTTCTTTCAAGACCTTTTACGCTAGCACCTGCACCCAGACCATTATCTATTGCCTCAAATGGTTCTACTGTTAGATTGAATTCAACAAAATTCTCATCAATATCAAATCAAAAAGTCAATGAACTTGATCATTCAATAAATCAAACAAGCAGTGAGAGCGAAACTGAAGCAGAAAGTTGTAGTGAGGACAGGAGTAGTCGTGATACAAGTCAATTTAGTCATTCCGATGAAGATTCGAGTTTTTTAAAAACAAGGTTTGTCGAGCAAAAAGGCCGAAAGAGTTTAAAAGAAAACACAAGGAATGAAAAAGAACAAGGAAGAACATCAAAGTATGAGAACGATGAAAATGTAAAATTTCATTTAAATGAGAAAGAGCTCATTAAAACCTCGTCGTCACTATCATTGAAAGAAAAAATTAATGGTCATGAAGCATTAGTGAAAATTAATTCAAAAAGAAAGAAAAAATATTTTAACAATATTAAAGATGATTATCAGTATCAAAACCAGATTTTGCTAAGAAATGACGGCAAATGCTTTCATTTAATATGCTGGGAAGAATTCAACCAATTAGATTAAATAAGTAAATTTCAAATTTCAAAGCGAAGTTTAATAGATAGTTACGTTTAAGGATAGAAAAAAAGTTCTTCGGCCATTTTTTTGTAGTATTATTAAAAATAATTATTCGAATGTATGCTGTACATAAGATAAGAAAGTGAAAGAACTTAAAAATTATGATTTTCAACTTAGTTTATAATGTTTACTGTGATTTTTTTTGAAAAAGATTAGACTTGAAGGCTTTTAATCAATTTATTTTATAAAGCAAAAAGGAAATTCCTAAATTGATCATTATACTAATACTAATAAATGTAGTAATGATAATAATTCTAATCATAATACTTGCTATAATGAAACTTGACCAAGCCACCTCAAAATCATGCAAGATTCTGTCCGCCAACATGGTATCTGAGAATCTTTGGAACTTAAATCTCACCTTTACCTTCACCTATGCCAAGTTGCTTGGAAGAAAAACACTGAGTTCTAGTTCTTCTCCTTCAAGTTTCATTGACAAAGTCATCCTTCCTTTAAGGCTAAATGGGTCAAACCATCAGAAGGACCTTCACACTAATACTGGACTTAAGGTTACTGGATTGTTTTTTTTTGGAAAGATAAGCCTGCTTTAATAACAGATATCTGTATACACAGTTTTTAGGTTCTAATTCATCAGTAGGTTTATGAAATTAACAATTTTTAAGCCCTTTGAAAGATATAAGCTTGAATGAAAGTTCCCAAAAGTATATGGTTGTAAAACAAAGCAAAGCAATTTATATTCAAAATATTATATATATATATATATATCATTTTAAATATTTGAAAAACTGATGTAAAAGCTATTTGATTAATTGAAATTTGAATTCAAATCTGTTTTTTAATTTTTTTTAAAAAAAGTGAATTTATTAATGAATATATTTCTAGGGTATTCAAAAGGAATGAAATATGTAAAGATATATTGTGTATAAACATATATGTATTGTTTTAAAAAATTGTTTTTTTAAAAAAATAAATGAAATTCAAATCATTCAAAGAGAAATGAATCTATTTTTTTTTGGAAAATTGACCAAAAAGAGAAATTCTCACAAAAGAATTGATTCCAAAATATTTATTTTTATGAATTTTTCTTTTTTTTATTAAAATATTAAAGATTAATTAATTATAACAGAAATGAAGAATTAAAAAGAAATGTTTTTATGAAGTCATTATACAATTATTCAATTACTTTAATCTCAAAGAAACAATTCATTATTTGATGAAAAAAAATAATCTCAAAAGACTTTAATATTTATAGTTTTTAAAGAGATTCAAATTTTAAGTAAGTCTCTCAAAACAAATCCTCAAATAAATTGATTCAAAATTAAATGTTTTTTTAATAAAATTTGGAAATCTTTTTAAGAAAATACCATATAAATAGAAAAATCTCACTTTTTTGAATGAAGGTTTATTTAAATGAACTATAAAAGTTTATTGTGGCTTTGTAAATCTCTCACTATTTTCCTACTCCTGTTTTTGAAAAAAAATACTAGGATGAATAAATTGATATTGCATTGTTTTCAATTTAACTTCAAAGGCATCCTTTACCATTTAATTTGTAGCATTTTTTGTACTTTTTGCTAATAGTTAGTTCAAATCTTGACCAGTCCATCATGTTGCTTTTTTTTTTGAAAATCTATAGCAACATCTACCAAGCTTTAGTCAGTGATTGAGGAAAGGTCTATTAGTGAATCTTCAATAATTAATCAAGTTTAATTTCATTTTTCATTTTTTTTGGAATTAACTACACTGTTTGATCAAGTATTAGAGCTTTAGATTTTCATTTATTTTATATAAAAGTATTCTAAATCTTATGAGAGTTAGTAAATCTACTTTTTTGAGAAAAAGTTGAAAACAAACCATTTCAGAAGGAAATATCAGTATTTCCAAATGGTAGAACACTCATATAAATGGAATATGCTCTTTTTATTGGATGGTATATTATAAAGTGCCTATTGGTTTTTACAAAGCAGGTTTATTATAATTAATAAAATATATTCTTTTGAATTCAAAGCTCTCTGGGATAACAAATACATCAAATTAATTTCACATGAAGGAGCTTTAGCTTCTGAATCAAAGGTTATGTTTGTCCTCAGGATGAAATTTCAGAAAAACCTTTTTAATTCAATTTCAGAATTTTTCTGATGTGGGATATATGAGGAAGTGTCTGGAAGGAGAAATTTAAATAAAGCTTTGATTTTATTTTTGGACTTCTAACCTGTTCTCTGCCTGTGTATTGAAATAATCTCAATTTCCCTTCCTAATGATTCTGAATTATCTTTACTTGAGCTCCACAATATTATTTTTTTTAATTATAGCTGGATAAGAAAACTTTATGGAACATAATATGGTCCATATTTTTGTTTATTTTTGAAAAAGTAGCTTATTAAAACCTTAAGAAAATTGAACAGTAAAACAGTCTAGAGAGCTGATTGTATTCTTGTAAACAAGAGTAAATGACTTTCTTTGATAATGATAATACAAATGCAACCTAACTTATAGTAATTGATAGAAATTTGATGATTTGATTATGAAAAATTTGATTATACTATAGCCTGTGGATAAAGGTTTTTCTGATAATAAATTACTACTGGAACTATGACAATGATCAGGGGGAATATAAATATGGGGATAATGAATGAATTTTTTTTTAAAATAAAATGGACCAGCTGTTAGTCACTCTTATTAAGTAGATTAATGTATGAAGTGCGGCTGAGCTTGGCTACTGGGAATTTTTTGAGATGGGGATAGTCACTGAGATGATTTCATAAGATAATACAAAACAACTGTTAACTGATTTTATCAATAAAACAACTTGAAGAAGAATGAGGGAGGCACCAATATTGGGATAAGGTAAGATTCTAAGAGCTGTGAACTTTTGAAAATATTTTATCTGAAAAGAAGAGATCTTTGGAAAGGGGTAGGAAATAGCTCTATATAAATATTTTGGGGCCTCCCATAGGGATTCAAAAAAAGGGAACTGGAATTTTCCAAAATTCCCAGTAATTATGCTATATTTGGAAATATATGCATCCATCCATGTTCTTAAAAATCAGAGTTAGCTGTAAGTCTGAGGTGAATTAGTTTACCTGCTTCAGATTATTATCAAACAGCAGCTTTTATATTGATTGAAAAATTTCAAATGATATGATCTGTTTTAAAGTTCAATATAATTATTAGCAATAAGAGTAAGCCATACATATATTGAATCATTTCATGTGAATTTATATTCTGAACAATCAGGAACAGCGATTTCATTTAGAATATTTTACCCATGGAATGACATTATATGTATTCAGATAATTTATTTATCTGGTATATTCTGTAGCAAAACTCATTTTTTCATTTAAACTATACAAGGAGAAAATATTGTTTACTTGATATTTTTCAAACAAAGCATAATTTCATTATGTGTAATATGAAAAATCCATCTCTCCTCTTAAATATTAAATACAAATTATGAAAAACTCACCAAAACTTTTACAAGACTTTTACAAAGACATATCTTATCCTTATCATAGCTAAATGTTAAAGTTTTTACTTTTATTAAAATAGCTATATTATAAAAGCTCCAAATTAAATCTAATTAATGTTTATGTTTTCTCCCCTTATTTGGATTTTAGAATGAAATATTCCAGTTCCAATCTAAATTAGCTACCCTTTTTTATTTTACTTAGTTTCCCAAGGGGTTAGCTTTGTCATTAAGAAATGTATTCCTCTTTAGTATTATTGCAAATATATATATTAATAGAAAATGATAATATTGGGTTGGAAATGTCTCAACTAAGCTTGAATTAATACTTCAACCATTATATTACCCCTATGATTCCTACAGCTCTTCCCTCAATAATAATCACTGTGACCCTTATTGAATACTCCCATTGTTAAGAGTAATTTACAAGCTGAAAACATAAATTGTTTACAAAAATATCTAGTTTGGATGCCTATTTATCAATAATTATTTTCTTTAATAGATCAGTTGTGTGCCACTGGTAGAGAAATCATATTACCAAAATTAATTAGCCATAATCTGTCAGTAAGATCTATCTCCTCTTTCTCATTTGTTTTTCTTTTGGATTATAAAATAAATACTTATATTGAAAAATTTATTTACCCCTAAGCAAGGCTTTTACTCTGAACTGTTACTGGCATACCACACTGGGTGTTTCAGGTGAGTATAAGGAGCTGATTATCTGTGATCTGGCCTTGTAGACACATTGGGCGTGTAACACAAGAAAGGTTTATGAAAAGAATTTCTTCCAGAATATTGAGAAATATTTAGAAATATTTTGGAACTTTAAGGAGAAATAACAATGTTTTTTCTCCAGCAGAATTTGAGAAAATCTTGTTAAACTCAAGAAGAAGATAGGACTTGGAATAAATGAAGATGAATTGAAAAAAAATTATTCACCACATATTTACAATTTTAATTAACAATAAGCATAAAAAATATATTTATGTGTAAAATACAGACTCAAAATACAACTATACCAACACACTAGAAGTGGAACTACATGGATCAGGTCTAAAAAACTCATTTAAGCTTAAAATTGAGATATAGGAATATCACAGTCAGAACCTTATATATTACAGCTACAAGCTTTACACAAGAATATTGAATAAATAGCCAAAGATACTGCAGAGCTATAAATAGATAAATTAAATTAAGAACATGATTGAATACAAAATATTTTGAATCAAAAACTTCTTTAACAAAAGGGCTTATCCATGCTCTTGAATAATTGAAAAACAACTTTAACATATGACAGCCTTGAAACACAGAATTAATGAAAGGAAATTTGATATAATAGTGTGAAAAGAAACTCAGCTCAAATATGATAAACACATTGAAAAATTACAGGATAACACCATTTATCAACCTTATTGAATTTTCCATAAAGAATTTACACAATTTAGAAAAGACAAAACCAATACATCTTTATTTCTATTTAGAAAAAAATCAAAACTGTGATTAATAAATCTCAATTAAATTAATTCACCATGTAAAAAGAGGACAATACTTGGTCAGTTCTTCAGGTAAAACACTGTCTCAACCTGAACACCAACATTGTGAGCCTTAGAGGTATTTTCGAATACCCAAAAGATCACAAATAATAAAACAAGATACAATTATAAATAAAATAAATTCATTTATATTATCAAAAAAAAAAAATTAAAATGTAAATACAAATTTATACACAAAAATGAAAATTTAATTATAATTTAAAAATAAAATTACATTGAAATTTAAAATTGTGAAAACACATTTTTACTTGAAAAAATTAAGTAAAAATGAATTTTCAACAAGAATACCAAAATTGAAATATTTTTGGAAAAACGTTAAATAAAAATTATCATAACTTTTTATCCAACAAATAAACATATGAGAATTATTTCACCATTGGACTCCTCATAAAAAATAAGGTGGGGTCACCTCTGGATAAAATTTCTGTAACTCAACTCTAAATAAGCTTAAATTAAGTTTGTAGTATTTTCTGTACAAATATTGAAAATCCTCACAACCTTAACTTAAATCAAATCACATGTGGTGTTAACCATCAATTTTTGTGCTAAAATTCAGGTGTTGTGTGTAGTTTAGAAGCTATGAGGAATTGAAGTATTTTCAATTGAAATGTCAAAATGTGTACGTGTATTACATAAGTGAAATTTAATTTAAATATGAGGTATCAATTATTACAGTTGTATACTTTAAAAAATCAATTGAATTACATATTCAAACTATAAGTATAATACATGATGAGGAATTGAAGGAAAATAAATTGGAAAGATTGATTTTGGGGGAGAAAAGGAATCTTGGTTCCAAGGGGAAGCCCGACCCCCAAATTCCTTGCTGACAGGAATGAGATTTCAAAATTAATGCAAAAGTTCATCACTTTTGGCCTAAAATTAAGTCACAGGGTCTGTGTCTCAATTGATGATGAGGGTTTGATACCAACCAGGGCAGATTTAACTGTTGCCAAGAGGGTAAAACTACCCTTAAGATAAAACAAAAATTGTAAAAAAAGTTTTAACTGGTTTTGATGTCTCTTAAACATATTCTGAAATTCATTGAAGGCTTCAAGCCAGGTATTACTATAGAAATGGCTTATTTAAGGGTCTAAAATGGCTGAAAATAGCAAAAAATGGCTAAAACCAGCCCTCTTTTGGTCTAAACCAGGGTTCAATGCTGCCATAATTGGCTTTTCTGTTTTCAGAGTATTTTACACGACTGACAAGAGCAAATTTTACTTTTTGAGTAAGAGAATTGATGGCTATAAAAGAATGTCTTCTTTGCCTCACTTTTCTCTTCATGTTAGAGTCTTTTCCTTTTATAATTAGTTTAAAAACTGCTAAACCAATCAAGAAAATATTCCAACCACCCTTCTTGAGTCATTTCAAACCTTTCAACCACGTGAAGAAATCATTATAATCATTGTTTGTAACTCCTATAATTATTTTACCCCTTGAACCACCCCATAAGTAAATTAAAGCATCTTTCATCACTGTAAACTTTGTCACTTTGTTACCAAATTCACTCTGGTCACTTTTGGGTGTGTTTTCTCTTTAATATCCTTTTTAAAGACTTTGTTCTTAAATTAATTCCTTGCAGTTCTTTGCTCAATTAATTCCAATTGAAATTGCTCTTGAAGAAATTTCTTTTGTAGCCTTAAAATATCTCTTGTAGAGTATTTTTTGGATAAATTTTTATTGTTGGTAAAACAATAAATTTTTATAATATTATTGTTTTATACTAAAAAAGTTATAAACAATAAATTTGGCGTGTTTTCTCTTAAAAATAATATTCTTTACTATTTTTAATTGATTTTTACCTTATACAAATCTTGTGGACAGGAAAAGTACTTGATTTTTAATCAAAGTTTCATATCCACACCTTAAATTTGGGGGCCCAGCCATGATATTTTACCTGTGACATATTATTTTACTCTTTTTTCAAATCTTTTTTCTTATATCTTCATTTATTTTAGTGTTTGAAAGCATGCTAAGACAAGAAAATATTGAAATTGCATCAACAGTTACTAACATCATTCCTGCAAGTACTATTATTATAACTCAAAATAATCAACCAGAACCAATTTCCTCAGAATGAATCAATTTGGACATTAGTAATACTCTCCAAAAAGCTACAAATTTGGAAAATAGTAAGTTTTTGACGTAAAATTACTATTTTGGACCTTTTTAATCATAATAATGACTTCAAACAGATCAGGAGCCAGCTATAACCCCTCAAGCAGCTCCCAGAAATGTTACAGACATGATTATGACAGAAGCCAATAAGTTAAAGAAGGGAAAGGGTCAGTGAATGGATCCCAAAATGAGAAATTATGCCATTCTGAAGCTAATAATCCTGTTTTACCTTTAAACAGAGCTGAAACCACCACAAGCAGCCTCAGTGGACATATACAAAGCCAGCCAGAAGGCCTACAACAATGCATTGAAGCACAAAGAGTACCAGATCCTTGCTGATCTGTGGAAGAACTGCATGAATTCTTACCTGACTGTGAGAAAATTCCTGCGCCATCCCAACACTTGCAAGTTACTCAATGAATGGCATCCATTGATGAAAAAGAAAAACAGCCCTCCACCACCCAAGCAAGTGCCAAAAACAGCCCCAGTAGCCAGCAGCAGCAATTCCAACATGAAAAAGCAGCCACAAGCTCAAAACAAGGGCAAAGGCAAAGAAACAGCCACAAAAACTTACAGCCAGCGCTACAGAATACCAAGGATTCAGCAGGATGGCATGGAAAATGTATTTCAGATGGCCAGAACAATGATTCAATTTCAGGAAAATGAGGAAGCCAGACTAAAATATCAGAAATGATTTCTGATATTATAGATGGAATTCCAAATGTTTATATAGCTATAAATGACGTTAAAAGTTATCTTTCTGATAAAAATTCATCAATTTGTAACAATCTTAAGACAAATAACTTAAGTCTGAGCCAAATAAATGAGAAACTTATGTGTTCTGAAAAGGTTCTAAGAAAAATTAAAACTTCTAACAATGAAAATTCATTTGGAAATAAATTAAACTAACAATCTGCCAATATTAAAGAATTAACAGATGATTTATTCTAAATTGAATATTGATGCCATAATTGAAGCAAGGATAAAACAAGCCATAAATATTATCAGAGCAGATAATAAGAAATTACTTGATGATATTTCAAATTAATTTAACGAAGCAAAGACATATGCACTTGCATTGAAAAAGTGTTTTGAAACCTCACAAGAGGAATTATGAAAATTAACAATGAAATTGAATAAAGTCATTTCTGATAATACTAGACAGACAGAATTATGGCAAGAATTAACACATAAGGAAGATATTTATAAAATTGAAGTAATAAATTCAATAAAAATCTTCCAAAATGAGTTCAGAAATTCTCAAAGGCATAGAAACAGTAAAGTGAATGATATTGAACAATTACTGCACACCCTACCTACAATATCCACACCTCTGAATCAAAATGAGGGTGCAGCAATTCCCAATCCACAAGTATTTGAAGTTGGAAATTCACAGTTCAAAAATGAATTTTCCACTTCCTTTCATAACTTGGAACCATCAATGGGCCAAGCACTCTTGAAAGAATTACTAAAGCTTAAAGAATGGCCTCACTTCAGTGATGAAGAAGAATATGACCATATGGAATTCATAAGAGGTATTGAAATTATTAAAGAAGACTTTGAATTACCTGATATATTGGTAACAGAAAGATTGAACACCTTGTTTAGCAGATCAGCCCACAGATGGTATATAAAATTGAGACAGGCACATGGACACCAAAGTTAGACTTGGTGGAAAACCCAAATTATGAAAGAATGGGCCAATGATGCTTGGAGATTTAAAGTTGAAACAGCCTTTGAATCTGATAAATTTAATGCTGAAAAAGACAAATCTTTACCATGATTTTGCGAACAAAAAGATAGATTAACAGCATTATATCCTGACATTTCAGAAGTTATAATTCACAGAAAAATTGTAAGACAATGTGGAGGTGACTTAGAGCATGCTGTAAAAAGCAGGACTACTGAACAATCCTCAGAAGAAGATATCATTAATATATTGGAAGAAGTAACCACCAGAACCAGAATTGGTTCTAGTAGGGTGAATCTCAAAAAAAGGTTTAATACACCTTGTAAAGATTCTGTGGACAAAGATCCCAAAGAAAATCCTGTTAATATTAATTATAAATCTGCAGATGTAATGAGTAAGTGCCATATTGTAAGGTGTGGATATGAAGCTTTGATTAAAAATCAAGTACTTTTCCTGTCCTCAAAATTTGTATAAGATAAAAAATCAATTAAGAATAGTAAGAAATATTACTTTTAAGAGAAAACACGCCAAATTTATTTTTTATAACTTTATTAGTATAAAACAATAGTATTATAAAGATTTATTGTTTTAACAAAAATAAAAACTTATCCAAAAATACTCTACAAGAGATATTTAAGGCTACAAAAGAAATTTCTTCAAGAGCAATTTCAATTGGAATTAATTGAGAAAAGAACTGCAAGCAATTAATTAAAGAACAAGGTCTTTAAAAAGAATATTAAAGAGAAAACATGCCCAAAAGTGAACAGAGTGAATTTGGAAACAAAGTGACAAAGTTTACAGTGATGAAAGATGCTTTAATTCACTTTTGAGATGGTTCAGGGGTAAAAATGATTATAAAAGTTACAAACAATGATTATAATGATTTTTTCACGTGGTTAAAAGGTTTAAAATGATTTAAGAAAGGTGGTCGGAATCTTTTATTGAGTGGTTTAACAATGTTTAAACTAATTATAAAAGGAAAAGATTCTAACATGAAGAGAAAAGTGGGGCAAAGAAGACATTCTTTTATAGCCATCAATTCTCTTACTCCAAAAGTAAAATTTACTCTTGTCAGTAGTGAAAAACAGTCTTACAACAGAAAAGCCAATTATGGCATCATTGAACCCTGGTTTAGACCAAAAAGGGCTGGTTTAAGCCATTTTTAGCCATTTTAGACCCTTAAATCAGCCATTACTATAACAATACCTGGTCTAGAGCCTTCAAAAAACGTCAGAATGTGTGTAAGAAGCGTAGAAACCAGTTAAAACTGCTTTTACTATGATTGTTTTATCTTAAGGGTAGTTTTACCCTCTTGGCAACAGCTAAAACTACCCCAGTTGGTATCAAAACCTCATCATAAATTGAGTCCACAGACCCTGTAACTCAATTCCAGGCCAAAAGTAATGAAGTTTTCCGTGAATTTTGACATCCCACGCCTGTCAGCAAGGATTTTGGGGGTCTAGCTCCCCCTTAGAGCTGGAGTTCCTTTTCCCACCCAAATTTAATCTTTCCAATTTATTTTTCCTTTAATTCCTCATCATGTATTATACTTATAATTTACATATGTAATTCAATGGAGTTGTACAGTTCAATACAGTAATAATTGATACCTCATATGTAAATCAAAGTTCACTTATGTAATACATGCACACATTTTGACATTTCAATTGAATTCAATTGAAAATACTTCAATTCCTCATAACTTCTAAACTAAACACAACACCTCAATTTTAACACAAAAATTGATGGTTAACACCACATGTGGTGTGAATTAATATAAAGTTTTGAGGATTTTCAACTTTTTTATTGAAAATACTAAAAACTTAATTTAAGCTTATTTAGAGTTGAGTTACAGAAATTTCATCCAGAGGTGACCCCACCTGATTTTTTATGAGGAATCCAATGGTGAAATAAATTTTATATGTTTATTTATTGGATAAAAAGTTATAATAATTTTTATTTAACTTTTTTCCAAATATGTTTATTTTTTTACAATTTTGTTAAAAATTAATTTTTACTTAATTTTTTCAAGTATAAATGTAATTTTACAATTTCAAAATTCAATGTAATTTTAATTTTAAATTGTAATTAAATTTTTAATTGTGAATATAATTTTATATTTATACTTTGATTTTTCATTTTTAATAATATAAATAAATTTATTTTATTTATATTTATATGTTAATTTTGTATTTGTGGTCTTTTGGGTATATGAAATTACGTCTAAGGCTCACATTCCCTCCCCCTAAAAAAAAGAATATTAATTTGTAATATTGGTATTTCTAGTGTGTCTGAATCTCCTGAGGAGTTTGGTAGCTTCTGGTATATCTTTTTCTTCTAACCATTCATCTTCACAAGTTGGGTCACTGTACCTAACAAGGTATTCCCTTACTTTTTTGGTTCTTAATTTTCTTTCTTTAAGAACTTTGGTAATTTTCTTAGTACCGGATGTCTCAATAGGAAGTATAACTTGGGGAATCTTATTCCTCAAGGGAAATTTCTCAGCATCACTAGATTTATATGGCTTTATCAAGCTCACTGGAAATGTAGGATGCTTATTGCTAAGTTCTTCAGATAACTCTACTTCAACAGCCCTTTCTCCATGGAGGGCCTTAATCACAAAAGGTCCTGCAAAGGAGTCTTTCAGCTTTTTACATCCTTTGATGTTATTGAAGTTAGTGGTAGATACAAGAACTAGGTCCCCCACTTTGAAATCTGGAGTTGCATGTGATTTATCCCATTTGTCTTTAGCATATGAAAAAGAGTCCTTCATGCACCTTATTGCATGCTTTCTAGCTTTGTCTAGCATTCCTTTGAAGCTAGAAGCTGTGGGATGTATTTCAATTAAATCTTTCCTCAAGGAATCTTGGGGTAACTTGAGGTTCCATCCTTTTTCTAGAATAGCAGGAGTTTGATTGGTACTGGCATGGATTGATGTTTTATATGCTAATTCCAGTGCTGGCAACAGAGTACACCAGTCATGGGTAAATCCATCACAATCTTTGAGTTCAAGGCCATATGCACAAAGTCTTCTCACCATGTCCTCTAAGGTTTGGATCATCCTTTCAGCCAGGCCATCAGTTTGTGGGTGGTAGGCTGTAGAGAAAGACAGTTTAGCGCCAAATAATTGGTGAAGATTTGTCCATAGTGCTGAAGTGAATTTGGAATCCCTATCACTAATGATATTTGTAAATATCCCAGTCCATAACACTACTCTATTCCATATCAGAAGAGCTGTATCCATGGCTGTATCATCCTTGTGACATGGTAAAAAGATTGGAGTTTTACTGAATCTGTCCAAAATTACTAGGCAAGCATTATAGCTTCTGTCACCTCCTGGTGTTAGGCCAGTTACCCAATCCATATGGACAATTTCCCAAGGTCTGCTTGGTTCTTGGATTTTTATCATATTTCCAAGTCTCTTGCCAGTGGATTTATTTGCCTTTTGGCATCTGTCACAGGTTTTGCAATAATCTGCAACATCTTTCTGCCACATTGGCCACCATATGCAGGTTTTTACTTTCTCTCTTGTTCTGTCTTCAAACAGATGTCCTGAAAAGGGACTATCATGGCATTCTTTCAGTACAAGATTGATTAATGACCTGTCTACAACTGTCATGACACATGTGTGCTTGGTTCTGTGGTAAATTATACCATCCAGTAGGTGAAATCTTCCTTCATCATAAGCTTTTTTTTCCATACTTCATCCAAGGCATGTATCAGAGAGTTGTCTTTACAGTATTTGCCAAGTAATTGGCATAAGATGCTACAATTCTTATCTTGAGTGTAACTACTTCTGACTTCTTCAAAGAAGGTGGTGTTCAAGTCTGTAACACTTATTACTTCTATTGGAATTTGTGGTGAAGCTTCTTCTGGCACATAAGAAGGATTATCAATATTATTTGGTAATGGCCATCTGCTTAGTCCATCTGCATTCTTATGAATATTCCCATACTTATGAACAATAGTCATATTGCCTCTGTATTCTTGTATGGCTATTTGCCATCTGAGCATATGTCTGTTGGGTGTCTTCATGTTCAGAAGTGATTTGACAGCTGTACAATCTGTGATTACCTCAAAAACACATCCCTCTAAGAAGTAGTTCAATTTCTCCAAGGCCCAGACAAGACATAGACATTCCATTTGACTTGCTCCATATCTGGCTTCAGTTGGTTTGATCTGCCTGGATATGAAACATATGGGTCATTCTACAGGTTTATCATTTATGATCTGAACTTGGTGAAGTGCAGCACCCAGTCCATCCCCTGATGCATCAATATACAGTTTGAAAGGTAATTTAAAGTCTGGCATCAGTAAGAGTGGAGCAGTGGTCAAGGCTTCTCTTAGAGACTCAAAAGCTTTGACTCTGTCAACAGTCATTTCAAATACTGTGTCTTTGTCACACAATTTATAAAGTGGTCTTGCTATGGATGCAAAATCTTTAATGTGTTTCCTGTAATATCCTGCAAAACCTAAGAATGACTGAATTTCCTTCTTATTCTGAGGCATGGGTTTTAGCAATACTGCTGCAACTTTGTTTTTGTCAATTCCAAGGGATAAACCAGATACAACATGTCCTAGTGCCTTAAGTTCTTTAAATCCAAAATGGCATTTCTTCAAGGAGATTTTCATGTTGACTGATTGAATTTTTGTCAAAACTCTGGACAATCTGTTCATGTGCTCCTCCCAAGTTTTGGAACAGACAATAATGTCATCAATGTAAATGATTAACCATCCCTCTGAGAGTTCTTCAGGGAAGATTTCATTCATCATTCTTTGGAAGTGTGAAGGTGTATTTTTGATACCAAAGGGCATCCTCAAGTATTCATACACTCCACAATGAACAATAGTTCTCAAGTATTTTCTTGCTCTTGGTGTCACCACATTTTTATGGAATCCTTTAAGGGCATCCATAGTGGTTATATACACTGCTTGAGATATTTGAGTAAGGGAAATTTGGATTTTTGGTATTGAGTATCTGTCTGGAACAGTGTAAGTGTTCAGAGCTCTAAAGTCCCCAACCATTCTGGATTTTCTATTATGCCATGCCACTATGACTGGTGTAGTTATTTCTACTTCTTCATTGTGGCCTACTTTTCTTATTACACCAAGGTCCAGAAGTTGTTTGATATGAATTTCTAGAGCTTCTCTTGATTTTAGACTTGCTGGATATGCAGGTCTTCTTAAGAGTGGTGGATAAGGTCTCTCAATGTTAAGAATGATGTCAGCTTCATGACCAATAATTGCTCCTAGAGGTTCTTTGTCTGAAGCAAATGCTCCTCTGTGGTCATACAAAAGGGAAGAAAGTTCATTTTCCTGTTTATCAGTCAGATGAAGGCTTATTTCAGCCTCATTTAACTGTTCAGAATTGAATTTCTCTAACTCTAAGTTGACTGGTGATACTTTGTTTACTGTAATTTGTCTTTTAAATGGTAAAAAGGCAAAGTTTTGGCGCTTATTGTCTCCAATAGTAAAGTATCTGTCTTTGTTGTTATGCAAATCTATCCCATACATGATTAAATAGTCATTTCCCAATATAAAATGGGTACTAGAGCAATTTTCCATAACAACAAATTCAACTGTGATTCTTAAATTCCCATTTATGTGTGGGAATATGACATTGGTCTCAAAGATTCCTAATTCTTTCATTGGATTACTTGCACTGTTGAATTTTATACCATCAATTGGTAACAATTGGTCTTCAAAGTTTGGTACACAAGTCTTAAGAAAAGATTTTCCAACACAAGAGCAGAAGGCTTCTGGGTCAAGCAAAAGTTTGGTGGTCTTGTTGTCAATCACCACTTCTGTTATACAGGAGTTACCAGCTGTATAGCCTTTTACCCTGTTTTGTTTTGTTTTCATAAGTTGTGCATCTTGAACTTTTGATAAGTCAAGTTGGCGATTTCTCAATTGTGGCAAGTGGGAATAATATTCCATGATGTCAAAAGTGGAATTGATATTTTCTATATCTTTTGAAGATTAAGAAAATATTGATGACTTATCATCTGAATTGTCTTCAATTATGTCATCCTTTTCAGCATCAGGTTCCTTTTAAATATCAATTTCATTGATTTTTCCCTTCTTTGGACATGTATTGGCTAAATGGGTGGTGCTTTGGCAAATATGGCATTTTCTGACTGTATCTGCAGATTTATACTTCATATTATTAGAATTTTTTTTGGGGTTTTTGTCCACAGAATCTTTCCAAGGTGTATTAAACCTTGTTTTGAGATTCACCCTACTAGAACCAATTTTGGTTCTGGTGGTTACTTCTTCCAATATATTGATAATATCCTCTGCTGAAGATTGTTCAGTAGTCCTGCTTCTGATAGCATGCTCTAAGTCACCTCCACATTGTCTCAGAATTTTCCTATGGATCACAAATTCTGAAATGTCAGGATATAATGCTGTTAATCTGTCTTTTTGTTGGCAAAACCATGGTAAAGCATTGTCTTTATCAGCATTAAATTTGGCAGATTCAAAGGCTGTTTCAACTTTAAACCTCCAAGCATCATTTTCCCATTTGTTAATGATTTGGGTTTTCCACCAAGTCCAACTCTGGTGTCCATGTGCTTGTCTTATTTTTATGTACCATCTGTGAGCTGATCTGGTAAACAAGGTGTTAAATCTGGCTGTTACCAATCTGTCTGGTAATTCAAAATCCTCTTGGATCATGTCAATACCTCTAATGAATTCCATATGGTCATACTCTCCTTCACCACTGTAGTGAGGCCATTCTTTAAGTTTTGGAACTTCTTTCAAGAGTGCTTGGCCCATTGATGGTTCTAAGTTATGAAAAGAAGTAGGAAATTTATTTTTTAACTGTGAATTTTCAACATCCAATACTTGTGGATTGGGAATTCTTGCATCTTAATTTGGATTCAGAGGTGTAGACATTCTTGGTAAAGTGTTTAGCAGTTGTTCAATATCATTCATTTTACTGTTATTACACCTTTGTGAATTTCTTAACTCATGTTGTAAGCTTTGTATAGAGTCTATGACATTCTTTTTATGATCATCCTCTTTATATGTAAGCTCATTCCATAATTCTGTTTGTTTAGTATTATCAGATATAACTTCATTTAACTTTATTGTTAATTTTGATATTTCCTCTCTTGAGGTATCAAAATGCCTTTTCAAGTCAACTGTATTTGTCTTTACTTCTGCAAATGATTTTGAAATATCATCAAGGACTTTTTTATTATCTTCTTTGATAGTATTAATAGCTTGTTTAATTCTTGTTTCAATTATGTCATCAATATTGAATTTAGAATATTTGTCTGTTAATTCTTTAATAATGGCAGATTGTTCATTTATCTTAATGCCAAAAGAATTATCATTATTGGACGTTTTGATCGTTCTTAAAACTCTTTCAAATCATTTAAGTGTATCATTCATTTGGCTCAGACTCAAGCTATTTGTTTGAATATTGTCACAAATTGATGTATTTTTATCAGAAAGATGACTTTTTACGTCAGAAATAGCTTTATACAACTCTGGAATACAATCAAAAGTATCAGAAATTATTTTTGATATTTTAATCTGGATTCCTCCTTCTTTTGTAATTCCATCATGGCTCTGGCCATCTGAAATACATTTTCCATGGCATCCTGTTGAATCTTTGGGATTCTGTAGCCCTGGCTGTAAGGTTTTGGGGCTGGTGCCTTCCCTTTGCCCTTGTTTGGAGTTTGTGGCTGATTTTTCACGTTGGAATTGCTGCTGCTGCTGGCCACTGGGGCTGTTTTTGGCACTGGTTTGGGTGGTGGAGGGTTGTTTTTCCTCCATTCTAGTGTCAAAAGCATCATGTTTTTCTTCTCCATCAATGGATGCCATCCATTGAGCAATTTGCAAGTATTGGGATAGCCCAGGAGCTTTCTCACTGTCAGGTAAGAATTCATGCAATTCTTCCACAGGTCTGCAAGGATCTGGTACTCCTTGAACTGGAGTTCATTGTTGTATCCACTGTGGCTGGCTTTGTATATGTCCACAGAGGCTTGTTGTGGTGGTGTCAGCTCGTTTTGAAGGTAAAATGGTATTATCAGCTTCAGAATGACCCATTTTAGTTGTTTGGAAGTCATCAACTGACCCTTTTCCTTCTGTACCTTATTGGCCTCTGCCATAATCACGTCTATTACCTTTCTGGGAGCTTCTTGAGGGGCTATAGCTGGCTCCTGACCTGGTTGAAGGCATAATTATGGCTAAAAAGGCTTAAAATAGTAATTTCACGTCAAAAAAAACTTACTTTTGGCCAAATCTTTGGCTTTCTGAAGAGTATTACTTATTTCCAAGTTGACTAATTCAAACGAAATTGGCTCTGGTTGAATATTCCGAGTCACAATAATAGTACTATTATGATCAGAATTAACAGTACTGGCAGGAATGATGCTGGTTACTGTTGAGGCTGTTTCAATGTTTTCTTATCTTACCATGTTGTCATACACTAAAATTAAGAGAAAGCCAATTAATTAAGTAAAAAAAGGTTATTTCAAAAAGGAAATAAAAATATAAGCCTCACTTATAATATGAAAAAAATTATTTTTTATGGATTTTTTGAATTATAAGTATTTTTTATATGTTTTTAAATTTTTCAATATAAGAAAAAAGGATTTAAAAAGAGTAAAAAAATATGTCACAGGTAAAATATCACCGCTGGGCCCCCAAATGTAAGGTGTGGATATGAAAATTTGATTAAAAATCAAGTACTTTTCCTGTCCTCAAAATTTGTATAAGATAAAAAAGCAATTAAAGATAGTAAGAAATATTATTTTTAGGAGAAAACACGCCAAATTCATTGTTTATAACTTTATTAGTATAAAACAATAATATTATAAATATTTATTGTTTTACCAACAACAAAAATATATCCAAAAATACTCTACAAGAGATATTTAAGGCTACAATAGAATTTTCTTCAAGAGCAATTTCAATTGGAATTAATTGAGCAAAGAACTGCAAGCAATCAATTAAAGAACAAGGTCTTTAAAAAGATTATTAAAGAGAAAAAACGCCCAAAAGTGACCAGAGTGAATTTGGAAAGAAAGTGACAAAGTTTACAGTGATGAAAGATGCTTTAATTCACTTTTGGGGTGGTTCAGGGGTAAAAATGATTATAAAAGTTACAAACAATGATTATAATGATTTTTTAACGTGGTTAAAAGGTTTGAAATGATTTAAGAAAGGTGGTTGGAATCTTTTATTGATTGGTTTAACAATGTTTAAACTAATTATAAAAGGAAAAGATTCTAACATGAAGAGAAAAGTGGGGCAAAGAAGACATTCTTTTATAGCCATCAATTCTCTTACTCCAAAAGTAAAATTTACTCTTGTCAGTCGTGAAAAACAGTCTGAAAACAGAAAAGCCAATTATGGCATCATTGAACCCTGGTTTAGACCAAAAAGGGCTGGTTTAAGCCATTTTAGACCCTTAAATCAGCCATTACTATAACAATACCTGGTCTAGAGCCTTCAAAACACGTCAGAATGTGTGTAAGAAGCGTAGAAACCAGTTAAAACTGTTTTTACTATGATTGTTTTATCTTAAGGGTAGTTTTACCCTCTTGGCAACAGCTAAACCTACCCCAGTTGGTATCAAAACCTCATCATCAATTGAGTCCACAGACCCTGTAACTCAATTCCAGGCCAAAAGTGATGAACTTTTGCGTGAATTTTGACATCCCACGCCTGTCAGCAAGGATATTGGGGGTCTAGCTCCCCCTTAGAGCTGGAGTTCCTTTTCCCCCCCAAATTTAATCTTTCCAATTTATTTTTCCTTTAATTCCTCATCATGTATTATACTTATAATTTACATATGTAATTCAATTCAATTGTACAGTACAATACAGTAATAATTGACACCTCATATGTAAATCAAAGTTCACTTATGTAATACACGCGCACATTTTGACATTTCAATTGAATTCAATTGAAAATACTTCAATTCCTCATAACTTCTAAACTAAACACAACACCTCAATTTTAACACAAAAATTGATGGGTCACCACATGTGGTGTGAATTGAATTAAAGTTTTGAGGATTTTCAACTTTTGTATTGAAAATACTAAAAACTTAATTTAAGCTTATTTAGAGCTGAGCTACAGAAATTTAATCCAGAGGTGACCCCACCTGATTTTTTATGAGGAATCCAATGGTGAAATAAATTTTATATGTTTATTTATTGGATAAAAGGTTATAATAATTTCTATTTAACTTTTTTCCAAATTTGTTTATTTTTTTACAATTTTGTTAAAAATTATTTTTTACCTCATTTTTTCAAGTATAAATGTAATCTTACAATTTCAAAATTTAATGTAATTTTAAATTTAAATTGTAATTAGGTTTTTAATTGTGAATATAACCTTATATTTATATTTTGATTTTTCATTTTTAATAATATAAATAAGTTTATTTTATTTATATTTATATGTTAATTTTGTATTTGTGGTCTTTTGGGTATATGAAAGTACCTCTAAGGCTCACACATATTTTCCAAAGCACCACACATTTAGCTAATACATGTCCCAAGAAGAGGAAAATCAATGAAATTGACATTGAAAAGGATGATGTAATTGAAGATAATTCAGATGATAAATCATCAAAAGATATAGAAAATGTCAATGACACTTCTGACATCATGGAATATTATTCCCACTTGCCACAATAAAGCAATGGTCAACTCAATTTATCAAAAATTCAAGATGCACAACTTATGAAAACCAAACCAAACAGGGGAAAAGGTTATACAGCTCTTAACTCCTGTATAAAAGAAGTGGTTATTGACATCAAACCTATTAATATTTTACTTGACCCAGGAACCTTCTTCTCTTGTGTTGGAAAATCTTCTCTTCAGACTTGTGTACCAAATTTTGAAGATAAATTGTTGCCAATTGATGGCATAAAATTCAACAGTGCAAGTAATCCCATGAAAGCATTGGGCATATTTGAAACTACTGTAATATTTCCACATAAAAATGGAAATTTATGAATAACCATTGAATTTGTTATTATGAAAAACTACTCTAGCACCCATTTTATATTAAAAAACAATTACTTAATCATTTATAGCATAGATTTACATAACAATGAAGAAAGATACTTTATTATTGGTGACAATAAGCGTCGAAAATTTGCCTTTTTACCATTTTAAAGACAAATGGGACAAATCAGATGCCACTCCAGATTTCAAAGTGGCAGAATTAGTACTTGTATCCAACAATAACCTCAATAACATTGAGGGATGTAAAAAGCTCACAGACTCCTTTGCAGGACCTTTTGTTATCAAGGCCCTCCATAGAGAAAATGCAATAGAAGTAGAATTATCTAAGGAACTTAGAAATAAGCATCCTACATTTCCAGTAGACTTGGTAAAACCATATAAATTTAGTGATGCTGAAAAGTTTCCTTTGAGAAATAAAGTTCCACAGAATATACCTCCTATTGAATCTTCTGGTACTAGGAAAATCACCAAAGTTCTCAAATAAAGGAAGTTAAGAACCAAGAAAGTAAGGGAATACCTTATTAGGTAAAGTGATCCAACTTGTGAAGATGAATGGTTAGCAGAAAGGACATACCTGAAGGTAATAAACTGCTCAGAAGGTTCAGACACACTAGAACTAATAATATTACAAAGTAATATTCTTTTTTTAAGGGGAGGGAATGTGAGCCTTGGAGGTATTTTCAGATACCCAAAAGACCACAAATAATAAAACAAGATACAATTATAAATAAAATAAATTTATTTATCTTATCAAAAAAAAACCTAAAATATAAATAAAAATTTATACACAAAAAAGAAAATTTAATTATAATTTAAAAATAAAATTATATTGAAATTAAAAAATGTGAAAACACATTTTTACTTGAAAAAATTAAGTAAAAATGAATTTTCAACAAAAATACCAAAGTTGTAATATTTTTTCAAAAAAGTTAAATAAAAATTATCATAACTTTGTATCCAAAAAATAAAAATATGAAAATTCTTTCACCAATTGACTCCTCATAAAAAATAAGGTGGGGTTACCTCTGGGTAAAATTTCTGTAACTCAACTCTAAATTAGCTTAAATTAAGTTTGTAGTATTTTCTGTAAAAATATTGAAAATCCTCACAACCTTAATTTAAATCACATGACATGTGGTGTTAACCATCAATTTTTGCGTTAAAATTGAGGTGTTGTGTGTAACTTAGAAGCTATGAGGAATTGGACTATTTTCAATTGAAATGTCAAAATGTGTACATGTATTACATAAGTGAAATTTAATTTACATATGAGGTGTCAATTATTACAGTTTTCTACTGTAAAAAATCAATTGAATTACATATTTAAATTATAAGTATAATATATGATGAGGGATCAAAGAAAAAATAAATTGGAAAGATTGATTCTGGGGAAGAAAAGGAATCTTGGCTCCAAGGGGAAGCCAGACCCCCAAATTCCTTGCTTACAGGCATGAGATGTCAAAATCCATGCAAAATTTCATCACTTTTTGCCTGGAATTGAGTTGCAGGGTCTATGTCTCAATTGATGATGAGGTTTTGATACCAACCAGGGCAGTGTTAGCTGTTGCCACAAGGGTAAAACTACCCTTAGGATAAAACAAACATTGTAAAAACGGTTTTAACTGGTGATGACCTTCTTTACACAAATTTTGACATGTTTTGAAGGCTCTAGACCAGGTATTACTGTAGCAATAGCTTATTCAAGGGTCCAAAATGGCTCAAAATAGCAAAAAATGGCTAAAACCAGCCCTCTTTTGCTCTAAACCAGGGTTCAATTCTGCCATAATTGGCTTTTCTGTTTTCAGATTGTTTCACACGACTGAAAAGAGCAAAGTTCACTTCTTTAGTAAGAGAATTGATGGCTATAAAAGAATGTCTTCTTTGCCCCACTTCTCTCTTCATGTTAGAATCCTTTCCTTTTATAATTAGTTTAAACACTGTTTAACCAATAAATGAAAGATTCCAACAACCCTTTTTAAGTCATTTAAAACCTTTTAACCATGTGAAAAAATTATTATAATCATGGTTTTTAAATCTTATAATCATCTTACCACTTGAACTACCCATAAGTGAATTGAAGCATCTTTCATCACTGTTTACTTTGTCACTTTGTTTCTAAATTCACTCTGGTCACTTTTGGGTGTGTTTTATCTTTGATATTCCTTTTAAAGACTGTGACTCAACTCCAGGCCAAAAGTGATGAAAATTTGCATGGATTTTGACATCCCATGCCTGTCAGCAAGGATTTTGGGGGTCTGGCTCCCCCTTGGAGCTAGAGTTCCATTTTCCCCCCAGAATTAATCTTTCCAATTTTTTTTTTCTTTAATTCCTCATCATGTACTACACCTGTAATTTAAACATAAAATTTAATTGAGTTTCTACAGTACACAACTGTAATAAATGATACCTCATATGTAAACTACAGTTCACTTATGTAATACACGTGCAGATTTTGACATTTCAATTGAAAATACTTCAATTCCTCATAACTTCTAAACTACACACAACACCTCAATTTTGACACAAAAATTGATGGTTAACACCACATGTGGCATGAATTAAATTAAGGTTCTGAGGATTTTCAACTTTTGTACAGAAAATACTAAAAACTTAATTTAAGCTTATTTAGAGTTGAGTTACAGAAATCTTACCCAGAGGTGACCCCACCTTATTTTTTATTAGGAATCCAATTTTGAAGTAATTTTCTTAAGTCTAGTTATTGGATAAAAAGTTATAATATATTCTATGTAACTTTTTACCAAAAATATTCTATTTTCATTAATTTATTAAAAATTCATTTCTACTTAATTTTTTCAAGTAAAAATGTAATTTCACAATTTCAAAAGTTAATTTAATTTTCATTTTAAATTAAATTTCTATTTTTGTATATAAATTTTTATTTATATTTTGATTTTTGATTCGATAATAGAAATTTATTTTATTTATATTTATATTATGTTTTGTTATTTGTTGTCTTTTGGGTATATGAAAATACCTCTAAGGCTCACAGAATGTTATTTTTTTCTGTTAGAATTACTGATACTTAGTTCAAAATCTGGCTCAGAGATTCTAGGCATTTCTGGGACTTTATTTTGGGATATGGGACTTTGTTTTGTATATTCTGTTCCCCTGTGAGTTTTCCCTTTTTTTGCCTTTTGTGGGATCAATTCTACTTCTGAGTTCACCTCAATCTGATTTGATGGAGTATTTTGATCCTCTTCTAGTAGTCATATTGAAAAGTAAGAGATGAAAAGATTTCAGAAAAATAAAAAGTCTTTTTATGGAAATTTAAGAGAGATACTCACCTTAAGAGTCCTGAACATTGGGTCCTGGAAAAATTAATTTCTTAGATTTTATTTTCTTATTGAGAACTTGTGTTGGAGAACTTGGACAAGTTTCTTCTACCAATATTTAAACAATGGTCTAATTGTCCTCTGTTGGGTTGTCTGAAAACACTAAAAAAGAAAAATAAATATAAGTATGTTTATTGAAAGTGTTCTTTTTGGGAAGATATGGCTATTTCCTTGTAAAATTTGCTTTTATATCTTTTTTAAAATGAGAAATGAGTAAAATAAATGAATAAAAAGAAGAAAATAAAAATTAATATGATTCCTTTTGTAAAATTGAATTATAATATAAATTTATTTTTAATTTATGAATATCTTTTTTGATAACTAGAGTCACTCAAAGAAAGTTCTTGCAAGTCTAATGATGTGAAAAACCACATGTAAGACAGTAAAATTGCTTTCCAAATTCCTCAATAGCTTTCAAAATCAATAAATATGAAATTATTATGAATAGAATTCATTATTGGATAAGCCCAACTTTAATCTTTTTAAAGTTATTTTAACTAAATATCATGGCCAGGCCCTCAAATGTAGGGCTTTACTGTGAAACAATAAGTAAGTATGACCAATATTTTACCTATTGTATTCTTAATGTACTTGATAAAATGATGAATAGGGTTCAAGATAATTATAACAATAAATAAATATTATAATTATGGCCTAAAAATAGGATATTGGTAAAAACAGGTAAGGAGTTCCCTGGGCCCATTTTGAATCAAAAATGAAACACAACCATGCCTGTATTGGGGCAAAACATGCCCAAAAAAGGGGTTTTCCCCCCCAAACCCCTCTAACTCCCAGTTGTTTCAGATTTTTTTCCCAGCCCCCCCCAAAAAAAAGAAAAGACCAAACAATCCAAATAATCCACATCATTCCTACCCTAAACAATTTCTTTTTGAAAAACAGCATTACCAAAGCAATTCTGCAAAGCTTTCACACTTTTCTTTCTTCTTTTCCCCCAAAGACTGCACTTTCCACCACAACAAACTGCTTTCAAGCCTCTAAATTTTGAATTTTTTACCTTCCCTCATCCATTAATCCCACATTTAAACCACTTCTTTTTCACCTTCCAAAAGGTTCTTACCCCATTCCAAATCCCCAAATCCTCCCTTTTTTTCAAATTTATACATCTTTGTCACTCAAAAATGCTTCAACCCCCCGCTGAAGGTGAATTTCTCATTTGGGAAGAATTGAATGGTATGCAGATGTTGGCCAGGCTCCCAAAAGCAAGTGGATGTCCATGCCTGACATGGGGGATCCAATTGCAAATAAGTATCAAAGACCAATTTTCTTTTATTACACTGTCCAATCTTTTTTCTTTTTTTCCCTTATTTATGGCCTCAAAATGTTGATCCCCCCATTCTCTCTGCTTCTTTGATAGCTTTTCTCATTTTTTTCCATTGGATATAATCATTTAAAAAGATTATCCAGTCCCCCCCATTACTGTGAAGTGGGAATTTCATGCCCAACCACAAGCCCTGGGGTGGGCTGATAAATTTAAGAAACACTGGATGTTATATTTGTCCAATCTTCCTCCCCCATCAGGAAAGACCAACCATTTTGGAGGTTGATTCAGATTGATTGATTTTTGTATATACAATTTATGCCAATTATCCCCCTCCTCAGTCCTATTTATTTCTTGAATCCCACATCAGTCTCCTTTTTTATCAAACATGTGGCACATTTGTACTTAAAAATAGTCATATTACAAACAAGAAAAAAACATTTATTGTGCCTTCACTTGTTGTCCCACCAAAAGAATTTCCCCAATTAATGGGCTTCTGGCTCTTCATTGTCCATATTGAACCCTTCATTTCAAAAAAAATTGAAGGAGATTCATATGTGGGAAGTTTTTATATCAATTTTTTAAGAATGGTCAGATTACAAAGGCCGGAAAAAACATTGAAAAAAAAACACTTTTTGCACCTTCACTTGACCCACCAAATAAATTCCCAAAATTATGGGCTTCTGGCTCTTTATTCTCCAGATCAAACCTTTCATTTCAAAAAAAAGGAAGGAAATTCATAAGTGGAAAGATTTTAAATGAATTTTCTAAAGAAAATATGCCATTTTGGTATATTGGCCAAAAAAAATATGAAACAATTTGTAGATATTGACATCCCATGTCAGGAAAAATATTGCAAAAAAATTAAAAAAAAGCCTCAAAGCTGATCCTGAGGAATTTTGTTTGAAAAATAAGCTCACTTACATGTTCTTACCATAAAATTACATGTTTTGGCCATAAATTGGTAAACACACATAAGGGCTTGTGTGTGTGTACCAACACCCTAAAAATATTTATATGATATAAATAAATATATTAATACTTGATAATTTATGGATTTATTCAGATTTCTTATTGTTACCATCAAATAATAAATGCGTAGCAAATTGTTATTTTATGATAAAAGAACACTTCAGAACAATAATATTACTAATACTAAAGCTATAGATTAGTATAAATACTATTTATATTAATAAAAGAATTATTGAAAAAAACATACTTTTAACACTTAATATAGTAATTTTGGATGATTTAATGCCAAAGAAGGTAAATTAAACTTATATCAATTGTATTTACAAATAAAAATGAAATAAATCAGAAATATTCTTGTTTTTTGTGTAATTAAAGATTTTAGAGAGATTTTAGCAAAAACAACAATATATTGGGTGAATAATTTCAAAGCTGGTGATTATGACAATATTGATCTTTGGTCTTCAATAGTATAATAGATTGATATGTAAAGAATAAAGAAATTAACTTTTGATTAATGTTTTTATTGTTTTTGATGCATATGAGGGGAAAATAGAGGAAAAAAAAAGCTCTATTTACAGTCAATTCCTCCCTCCCAGAGTCTACTTGGCTTCTAGTAGACGTTTACTGATGTTATCCACTGTAACTGATAAGTATTTTAAGGTTTAGTGATGGTTACAGCATAATTAAACCTTCTTATCTCAATATTTTGCCATTATTCAGAGTTATCACTTTAACTATAGGTTTTCTGACATCATAGGCTTGTAGATAGGCTAACGTTCATGGATTTTGTTAGTATAAATAATAATATAATATTTTTAACCAGTTCTATCACTTATATAACTGTTAAATTTGAAACAAGATTACAGTGTATGGTCATAAATGATCATTTTTAACCTATAACTTTGATAATTGATACATTTTGAGTTATTTGCGCTTCAGCCATTCAGAGACTTAATTCTGATATCTTGGCATGTTCTTACAAAGCTTTCAAAAGAATTTTATTACATCATCAAAACTCTATTTTTCATGATTTTTCTTGTAACTCATTTTTTCTGTCAAAATTTACTATTTTAAACTTCAAAACATGATTTCAAGGGGCTATACCTTGAATATAATGATGAGAATGACATAATTCTTCACGCACAAGCTGTTGGAGCCCAAATATCGACTCTTCTTTTAAGTTTGGACCACTTTCAAATTAAAGTGGTAAACAGCTATGGCTATTCTGCTCAATAAATCCTTGTAAGCTATAACATTTTTTATAGCCTATAAAAAAAGGTTGTATATGTATTCTTAAAGGTATTTTATGGTAACTTTCTCTTTTGATAAACTCTTTATCATGAATAATGAAAGAGATATGAGCTGAAAACCAAGAATATATGCGCTGAGCATAAAAGTGCATATATATTTAGGTTATCTCAGTAAGTATTGACTTTACAAATATCACAAAAAAATGTTATATGTGAAGGGATTGATGGGAAAAACAATGGAATAATTCATTTCACATTTTTAATAATTGGATTATGAGATAATCAAGATTCTATTCTTTTTATGGCATTTTTACTTATTTTACGGTAATAATTTCAATTCTAATTATTAAAATAAGTATTTTGAAGTTTTTTGTGACCTTTTAGGATATTGGGCTGTATCTGAAAGCCTCATAGCATCCAATCATCCTCTTTTTATTATTGGTTGAATCATCTGTTGTCATGTAAGTTTATCATAATTACTTAATGAAGTCATTTTACATGCCAACCAATACATTTATGGTTAAGAGATAGGGCAGAAGAAACTGTAAATATTCTTTCATTTCTCAAAGCTATGAATTTTATTGGAAAGTTAATCATAGACTCTATCTTTGTGAATTTTTGAAGATTCAGTGTTTCACCTGGAATCATCAAAATTGGACTGCAAGTAAAACTTTCAATTTGAATTATGAAGTAATAGTTATATTTTGTTTTAATATGGATTATCCATTTATAAATTGTTCCTGCAGTCTTCAGAAGGATTAAATATGAACTGTATTTTGAATGAATTTCTGAATTTTTTACCCTATTTCTGTGTAGAATTGCAAATAGCACAGTTGTGGCTGGTTGTGATGAGGTTAATTTATGAATAATAGTCCAAAAAGGGTTTAAATTAATCTTTTAAGTTTTATCCATGGAATATCATTCAGAATTGAAATGGTTACAAGAGGAAAAGTAGTTCATTACCTTCTTTTCACTTCAAAATATCAGCTTATTTTCTATTTTCTTATGATTTGATGGGACTTTAACTTGGTAACCAAGATCTCATAAGGCTTTAGCGTACTAATTGGGCCATGAAAAGCCATGGATCCAATCCTTAGACCTATACATGCCTGAGAGGCCTCAGGGGTTGAATACTCTGGCTCTCTTTGTTGTCTTTTATCCCCCATAGCTATTTCCACATCAAAAATAGTAAATCAGGCTTAAAGACTGATATTCACTATGGGTGTACAAAAACTTTATTTAAGAATACTGTAGCTTCAAGCTCCCCAAATATGAATAACACTAATCCTAGTGTATATTTAACATGGTACTTCTCACATTGCCATTATTTGGGTACGAAATTAAGAAAAAAGATTTTTCTCAATTTCTTTATGTGGTATTGAAGTATTTTCCATATTACCACCTCATAGAGCTCATTTAATCTTATTCACTCTATGTAGCTGCCCTAGGTGAAGCTTTCTTGAGAATTCAAATCTGGCCTTAAATCCATGGATTTCCTTACTCACAAAAGGGCTATTTATCTTCTCTTAAATAAAAAATTATGAATTTTGTATATATGCATGACCTATGTGTTATTCATAGTTCAGAATTTATTTTAATATCAATTGTGGCCTATTTGGGTATTTAAGATATACCTCAAGGCTCACATTCCCTCCAACCAAAAAATAAAATTGTACTACAATTTTATCAATGATATTAAGAATAAAAAGGGCTCCAGAGGCGGTTAATATCCACTGTAAAATCTTCTCATATTACTCAGATAAAGCAATAAAAGAAAAGTTTTAGGAATATTTAGGCTTGTGGCCTTCTTTCATTCCTAAATCTTCTCAAAGGTTTATATGAGTAAGGTATGTCTGAGTCTTCCAGCCATTACTCTTCATTTACTGGGCTTCTACCTCTGAAGATATATTATCTTTTTTTACCCCCTAATCCTCCTTTCTTTAATGAATTTCTTTATCTTTTTCTCTTACTTCTGTTCCACTGGTGCTATATTTAAAAAAACTGAGTTCCTCAAAGGAAACAATTATTCATCAGCTGGTTTATAAGGTTCAATCAGGCTGACTGGAAAGGTGGGGTGTTAGATTTCCACTTCACCACTCAATTCCACTTGAACCACATTCATTTAATGTAAGGCAACAATGAGAAGAGGTCCTAAATAAGAAACTTTGAGTTTCTTTGGGCCTTTGCTATCATTGAAGTTCAACGTTGAAACTATAGCCAGGTCCCCTAATTTGAAGTCTGTTAATTTATGGCTCTTGTCCCACTTCTGTTTTGCATATTCAAACATTTCCTTCATGCTTTGTTTTGCATGATTTATCACTTTATAAGGCATAATTTTTAAGCTGGAAGCGGTAGGATGTATTTGAATCAAGTCTTTCCTAAGTGTTTCTTCTGGGAGTCTTGTATTACATTGTCTTTCTAACATAACAGGAGTCTGTCCTGTAGAAGAATGAACTTATTTCTTATATTCCAGTTCTAATGAAGGTATTAGAGTGCACCCCCATGGGAAAAGCCATCTGAGTCTTTATATTATAATCCATAGGCACAGAATCGCCTCATCATGTCCACCAAAATTTAAATCATTTTCTCTTCTGGCCCATCAGTTTGTCACAACCATGAAGAATCACCCCCCCAATGCGTGTTGTGGGAATTCTAGCCTGACCCAAGCTAGGGCCAATTGGCCCCCTCTGGCTCACTATGGCCTCAGGCCATATCCTGCCTTCATCGGTCTTTTTGGCCAACCCCCAGGCCATTATCCTTGTTTTTGGGCCTGGGGGTCCTTTCAATCTTCTAGAGACCTATGGCCCCTCTAGCCACCTCCAGAGCTCTTGGCCCAACCCCTTTTATTATGAGGGTTTGGGCCATTTAGGCCCCCTATGGCCTCTACGGCCCACCGTCTGTAGGCCATTTAGGCCCCTTTTTCCCTGAATTCAATGAGGCCAAAAGGAGCCAAGGGGGAAGATTATCAGCCCCCAAGGCCAGGTGGGCCCACCTCAGCCATTTTTTGGCCTCAAATTCCATCCAACCCAAAAATGGCCAAAACCCACCTTAGGACCCAAATTGGCCATAACTCAGTCCATGGCCTCTGGCAACCATCAGAGGCCACCAGACCATCTCCAAGAAAGGATTCCCCTCCAGTTCAGGGGAAGACTTCCCTTTCTTCAATGCACTCCATACTCAAGGACCAGGTGTGGTGCATATATGGTATAATATACCATTATGCACCATTTTTTATCAGCAATCCAATGATGACACTTTCAGGACCCAATTACATGATTCCAAATCAAGTCCCAAATCCATCACCAATTTCAAAGGAGAACTTTTCAGCTATCCAGTCTGTAAATTCCCTGACCGCTACCAGAAGACCATTCAAGGACCCCAACCACCTGGCCCTGCAGGAGTTGGGTTTTCAATTCTCTTCAGGACTATTCTAAGGGAAATTCTCAGAAGTAATAAATAATTTTAATTATTGTCAAGGCATCAAGTATTCAGCATCCCTTGGACAACTCAACTGGTCCATACAGGTAGTAATCAAGCATCCTGTATGGCCTGGGCCCAATTGGGCCAATTCATATTCCACTGTGGGAATTCAATCCCACAGTTTGATTCTCAAGTTGGCCAGAACTGCATTGGCCCAATTCAGACAATATAGCTGGGTGACTCACCTTCCAGAATTAGTCTTTCAGCTTTTCACATATACTGGCCACCTTTCATCACCTGGGGACTTTTCCCCAGTTAATGAATATATTGGATTTATTTTTATCCTTATTATATTTTACCTTATTAAAGTAAATACTGATAATCTTAAGTCAGTCATTTGAACCTTGTCTTCTTTGCCTGTCGGTGAATATTGGTGGTCATATCCTTTACTAATTCCATTGTTCTTTCTGGCAGGTTGAAACAGTGAATTCAGGATTCATTTGGTTGGCTCTTGGGCTTTTGGCTTCTTGTTATCCTGGCCATTGGCTTCCTTTTCTTTCTATCTTTTGGCATACTTGTCTTTACCTTTTATTCTTCTTTAAAGAAATATATTCTTTCATTTCTTTATTCTTTTGGAGCTCTCCAAGTGAGCTCTTGATTCTTGAGTGCCAGGCCACTCTTGCTTCCATAAGAGCCCCTGTGACATTATATTAATTAACTAATAATCTTTTTTCATTCTGTTCATTAATTCTTTTATCATTCTGATTCACTCATTTCATCAAGATTATGACTCTTTAATGCTTACAAACTTTATTATTCTTTGTCACTTCTCAATCTTCTCTCATTCATTCTTCATTTTGAAAATTGAAAGCTGACCCCATTTTCATTCCTGTTTTATCTTTTAAATCTTATTTCAAATCATCAAATTCTATCTTAATCATAGTTCAGGAATAATCTCATTTCTCATTTGATTCTTCAAATTGGTCATCAAGATTGTTAAGACACACTCTTCATATCAAGATTCATTTTGAATTATTCTTCAAGAATTTATGATTTTAAAGAATATTTCACTTATATTTATTTGATTGATTGATTTGACATATAATTGAGATTAACTTCAAGCAAATTGATTGACCTAAAGATTTCATTGATTTTGCTGATTTTTCACATCAAGATTTTTGACATAAATTGATATTTCCTCAAGAATTCATTTGATTGATTTATTTTTGAAAGATTTGCTTTGATTGATTTTTACATATTGATTTATTGACTTGAAGATTTCACTTGACATTGATTGATTGATTACTTCAAGATTTCATTTTTATTTATTGATTTTCCTCAAGATTTGATTGTTGATTTTTGACTTCAGGCAAATTTTGATTTTTTTGTCCATTTAATTCAATTTTGTTCCTGAAATCATGCCTATTCAGAATTCACCTTCTGCAAGACAGACCAGATCTCAGGCCAGAACTCAAGCTGTTCTTACTCCAACTCCAAGAGCACCTCTTGATGGAACCCCAGCAGTTCCTCAACTGAGGGCCCAATTAGATAGAGGACCCTGCATGAAAGGAGTAGCACTGTCCAGGAAGGAAGGAAGAGGGCCAAGAAGATCATGTTCATTTTCAGGAGTAGTTGGCAGATTTCCAGGAGCTTCAAGGGCCATTTTCAAGGGTCCAGGTGAAGATGGTGAAGAGGAGGAGGAGAGTTCTGTGGAAGAGGGAGAGTCTGATGGTACTGAAGGTGCTCCTGCTCCTGTGGGGGAATCCCAAGGTACTGGAGGACCAACTATAGCCCACTCTGATCAGCCTGTCTCTCATCAGTCTGAACCATCCTTATTGGCCATTATGCAGCAGGTGACTCAAATTATGGCCAATTTTCAAGAAGCTTCATCCTCTGAAGCATCAAGAGCATGCAATACTCCATCTATGAATGCACCAGAATGCTTTGATGGGACTCAGCCCTTCAAAGTCAGAAGCTTCATTCAGTCTTGCCAATTAATCTTTCATAATTATCTGGCAAACTTCTCTCAAGACAGAAAGAAGGTTCTTTATGCCACTTCATTTCTCATTGGCAGGGCTGCAAAATGGATTGAGACTTATCTTTCCAATCTCACCAATCAAGACTCAAATTAACTTCTCAATTATTGGAACTTGTTTGAATCTCAACTCTTTACTTTATTTGGGGACCCAAATGAAGTCAGAAAAGCTGAAGAAGAATTGGATTCTCTAAGAATGAAAGAAGGTGGCCATGTTTCTCTATACATAGCCTATTTTAGGAGTTTGGTATCAAGAATTGGAGATTGGGGTGAAAGGGCTCTTATTAATAATTTCAGGAAGGGATTGCCATCCAGCATTTTGGATCAGTTAGCCTCCAATCCTTCAAGAGTTGACTCTCTTCAAGACTTAATGGAAGTAACCCTGGAGCTTGATACCAGGTACCATGAGAGGCAAAAGGAGAAGGGTCATCATAAAGAGAAGAAGCCTGAAGCCTCAAAGTCAAATTCTTCTCATTCTCAAAATTATTCAAGCTCAAGTCATAAGAAGAAGAAGAATTTTAAGAAGAGGGACAAGCCCCATTCTTCTTTGCTGAATAAAGACTTCAAGTTAATGAATTCTGAAAAAGAAAGAAGAATCAAGGAGGGTCTATAAACCTATTGTGGTGGGAAGAATAGTCTTGAGTCCTGTTTCAAAAGGCCTCAAAACAAGCTTACCCAGCCGTCAGGCCAATTTCCCAGTCAGGGAAAATCCTGAGTGAATATCATGTTGTGTTCAATGGTCTTAACTGTGTTTCATCCAGAGAAAAATTGTGAATTCTGAATACTGGTTTCAATAATTCTCTTAAATTCTTTGTTTTTTTCCTCTCTTTCTGATGTTTTTACAGTTTTCTCATTGCTTCTAGTGCTACCAACTCATTTATTGCAAAGCCATTTTTTCACAAGTATTCCTTGACTACGTCAGACCTTCCAGAGAAGATTCCTCTTATCCTTTTGGACTCCTCTGAGTCCCCTTCCATATTTGTGACTCACCATACTAAGTATATGGTTGAGCTTCCTTCATTCCCAAGCTTTGAATGGGACCTTTTAGTAATTTATACTCCCAAGGGAGAAGACCTCATATTGGGCTTTGACCTTCTTAATGATTTTAATCCTTCTATTGATTGGAGGCAAGGGCTTATCACCTTCAATGCTGATCATAAGGACTATTATAATCCTTCAAAATCTTTCAGTAATGACTTTTCTTCTTCCAAATCATGTGCATCTCTTGTTGGTGATTTTAGAACACCATCATTTCCATCTTCTGTCCATATTCCTTCCCTTAATTCCCATCTGTCATTACTATCCTCTAGAGATAAAGTCTTCAAAGATATTCAAGATTTTGGAGAAGATAATTCTGTCTCTTCACTTCATCTCTTCTTTGGGAATATGGAACTTCCTCCTTCATCTTATCATGACTCCCTGGAGGAGTTGTGGGATGAAGAGGAAGAGCCAGAAGAAGTTGAAACCGTGATGAAGGTTGTTCCTTCTGTCTATCACCAATATTTGGATGTATTCTCCAAGGTGAAAGCAGAGAAACTTCCTCCTCACCATGCCTGTGATCATCATATTGAGCTGGAGGGGTCTTTACCTCCAGTTGGAGTGATCTACTCTTTATTTTATTTTATTTTTTTTTTTATACGGATCATCTAAATCAAACCAAGAGTCAGATACACTAAGGGCCTAAATTTCAGAGAATGTTGAGAAAGGTTTCATCCAGCCAAGCTCCTCTTCAACAGGAGCACCTGTCCTCTTTGTTAAAAAGAAAGATAGTGGCCTCCGTTTGTGTGTTGATTACCGCAAACTCAATGCTATTACTAGGAAGAACAAGTATCCTGTTCCTCCTATGAATCAGCTGCTCAATGTCTTTAATAGTTCTTCTATCTTCTACAAGATTTATTTGCATGGTGCATATAACCTGCTCAGAATCAAGGAGGGTAATGAACATTTGACAGCGTTTAGAACTAAATATGGCAGTTATGAGTACTCGGTTATGCCATTTGGGCTCACCAATTCTCTTGCCTCTTTTCACAATCTTGTCAATGATATTTTCCCAGATATTGTTGATGTTTATGTTGTGGCTTATTTGGATTACATTATGGTCTTTTCCAAATATGAGGAAGATAATGTCACTCATGTGTCCACTGTTCTTTCCAGACTCGGAGCCAATAACCTTTTTTCTAAGGCCTCCAAGTGCGTAGTCCATATTTCTAGTGTGGAATATTTGGGTTATGTTGTTTTTTCTGAAGGCCTCAAGATGGACCAAGCAAAATTCCAGCAGATTCTCAATTGGCCACCTCCAAGAAACCTCAAGTCTCTTCAATCTTTCCTTGGCTTTGCCAGTTTCTACCACCATTTCAGAAAGAATTATTAAAAGAAAATCAGTTCAATCACCAGTTTTCCTCAAGAAGGATTCCTGTTTTCCCCTCAATGAGGAAGCTCTCAGTCATTTTCACCACCACCCCAATCCTTCTCTACCCACCATTGTAGAGACTGATTCCTCCGATTATGCCTTGGGTGCTGTACTGAGTCCGGTCTCTGACTCAGGAAAACATCCCATTTCATTTGACAGCCGCAAGCGTATTCCAGCAGAGCTCAACTATGTGATTCATGACAAGGAGCTCCTTGGCCTAGTATCCCCTCTCCAGCACTGGAGGGCTTTTCTTCTTTCCCTTTCTTCACCTTTTGAAGTCCTCACCAATCACTCTTCACTTCAATACTTTATGTCATCCAAGGTCCTTACTCTCTGTCAAGCCCGCTGGGCTGAATTCCTTTGTGATTTTGACTTTTCAATTACTTACTTCCCTGGCTGCCTAGCTACTCTTACAGACCATTTATCATGTTGGGACAACATTTATCCAGAGAGGGGGGAGGATTTCATCAGAAAGAATCCAATGAACTTTCAACAGCTCATCAAGCAGGATGAAGTCCAACCTTCAAGATATTTTGCAGTAAAGGTGGAACTTTTTTCAAATTTGATTGATTCAATTCCAAAGGCTCTATGGCAAGATTCTCAGTAAAGCAGTATTCTTCAAGATCTGGTTAAAGGTAAATCTGTCCAAGATTACTCTCTTGATTCCTCTTCCCAACTTCTCTTATTCAAATATTGGGTGGTGGTCCCAAATGACCCCACAATTCAACTCAGTATTCTTCAAAAGTGTCATGATTTTCCTCTAGCTGGACACCCTGGCCAAGAGAAGACTCTCAAACTTGTCAAGAGGGATTTCCACTGGTCCGGCATGACTCAATTAGTCAAGGATTATGTCTCAACCTGTCAATAGTGCTCAAGAAACAAGAATATTCATCACAAGAAGTTTGGATTCCTCAAACCTCTTCCAATTCCAAATGGTCCTTTGATTTGTCTTTCAATGGATTTAATCACTCAACTGCCACTGTTCAGTTCCTTTGATTCAATTCTGGTCATAGTGGACAGGTTCTCAAAAATGGTGGTTTTTATTCCAACAATGTCTTCAATGAATTCACTGGATTTGGCCCATTTATTCATCAAGAATATCTTTTCAAAGCATGGCCTTCCTTCAAGCATTGTCAGTGATAGAAGTCCCCTTTTTGTTTGTTCCTTTTGAACCAATCTTTGTCAGCAGCTCAAGATTTCAAGAGAGCTGTCAACTGATTACCATCCAGAAACTGATCAACAGACAGAGAGGGTAAATCAGATACTAGAACAGTATCTTCGGATGTATGTCAGCTAGCATCAAGATGATTGGAACACCCGGATCCCTCTGGCTGAATTTTCTTACAATAACTCTGACCACTGTTCAACAAAACAATCACCATTTTTCACTGTTTATGGAAAAGATCCACAATTTGACTCCGTTCACATGACTCAAGATACTCCTGCTGGAAAGTTATCAACAAAAATCAAATTAGTACAGCAAGATGTCAAGAGAGAACTTGGAGTTTCCATAAACAGGTTTAAGAGGTATGCAGATAAAAATGGAGCAAGTGCACCTGCTTTCAATCCTGGTGACATGGTATGGCTTTCTTCCAAGAACATCAAATCAACCAGACCCACCAAAAAACTGTCTGAAAGATGGTTGGGTCGTTTTCCAATCTTGAAGAAAGTCAGTACTCATGCCTACCACCTCATGCTTCCATCTCAGTGTAAATCCATCCACCCAGTCTTCCATATTTCCCTCCTTGAACCAGTCAAGGCATCAAAAATCCCAAATTGGAATCAAGAGCCTCATCCTCCAATCATCATTGAAGCAGAAGAAGAATGGGAAGTCTCCCAGATACTTGATTAAAAGCTCAAGGGAAAAAAATTATGGTATCTGGTGGAATGGAAAGGTTTCAGTCAAGACCTAGAAAGATCCACTTGGGAACCCGCTGAAAACCTCAAGAATTGCCCTGAACTTGTCAAGGATCTTCATTCTTTATATCCTGAAAATCCAGGCCCTAATTCTTCAAGAGCTTGATTTTTTATGGTGCTTGGTGGGGATAGGGATTACCAAAAGTAAGTCCCACTCCTGGTATGCATCTTTAGTGGTATTCTACTGTGTTTTGTTGTAAACATCACCTTGGCCACTCTGTGAGCACTTTGCAATTTTGGACACAGATTTCTGGCCTGGCTTTCAACACCAAATTCCAATTTATGGCCATTTCCACTTAGGGCAATGGACCATTCTTGTTCTTAATTCCTATTTTCCAAGTCATTACCTTTAAATACATTCTTTCATCAATCTTCTTTAATTTATGGCACTGGAAGGAGTGGTAACTATCAAAAGTAAGTTCCTCTCCTGGTGTGCACTTCCCTGAGGGGTTTAAAATCTTTCAAAAGATCACCTTGACCACTCTGTGAGCACCTGGAATCAAGATTTGTTTTCCAGGTCCTTGGCCATTTCAAATCAACTGTCAACATCCATGGTGAAGATTGGAATCCCCCTCAAGATTCTCTTTTTCTTTTATATTTTATGTTTCTTATTTTCAAGCTTATTTGCTATTTTTCTTTCTTCATATTTATTTAAAATTTTCTTCACTATAATTCTTAATGCCAAAACCTTTACCCCAAAATCATTTTTTCAAAATTCTCAAAGCCAAAGTGTCAAGAGAAGACCAAGTCAACCTCATCTCATATGCCAACCTTTTTACCAGTATAAACGTTATTTCAAAATTCAATACCTCTAGAATCCCTACGTCCAATCCGTCTCAACAGCCTCAACAGGCTTGTACCTTTTCTTGGTGCTCAGGAGCTCACCATTCAAGGTAGGGGGTACTGTCACAACCATGATGGATCACCCCCCAATGGGTGTTGCAGGAATCCTAGCCTGACCCAAGTTAGGGCCAATTGGCCATTTCATATCATTTATGACCAATTGGCCCCCTCTGGTGCTCTATGGCCCCTTGACCATATCCTGCCTTCATTGGTCTTTTTTGCCAGCTCTCCACCTCACCAAGCCCCAGGCCATTATCCTTGTTTTTGGGCCTGGGGGTCCTTTCAATCTTCTAGGGACCTATAGTGCCTCTAACAACCTCCAGGGCTCTTGGCCCAACCCCTTTTATTATGGGGGTTTGGGCAGTAATCCATAGGCCATTTTGACCCCTTTTGGTCTGAATCCAATGAGGCCAAAGGGGGCCAAGTGGGCCCACCTGAGCCATTGTTGGGCCCCAAATTCCATCCAACCCAAAAATGGCCAAAACCCATCTTAGGACCCAAATTGGCCATAAATAAGCCCATGGCCTCTGGCAACCATCAGAGGCCACCAAATCAGCTCCAAGCAAGGATTCCCCTCCAGTTCAGGGGAAGACTTCCCTTTATTCAATGCACTCCATACTCAAGGACCAGGAGTGGTGCATATATGGTATAATATACCATTATGCACAATGTTTTCTCAGCAATCCAATGATGACACTTTCAGGACCCAATTACATGATTTCAAATCAAGTCCCAAATCCATCACCAATTTCAAAGGAGAACTTTTCAGCTATTCAGTCTGTAAATTCCCTGGCCGCTACCAGAAGACCATTCAAGGACCCCAACCACCTGGCCCTGCAGGAGTTGGGTTTTCAATTCTCTTCAGGACTATTCTAAGGGCAATTCTCAGAAGTAATAAATAATTTTAATTATTGTCAAGGAATCAAGTATTCCGCATCCCTTGGACAACTCAACTGGTCCATACAGGTAGTAATCAAGCATCCTGTATGGCCTGGGCCCAATTGGGCCAATTCATATTCTACTGTGGGAATTCAGTCCCACAGTTCGATTCTCAAGTTGGCCAGAACTGTATTGGCCCAATTCAGACAATACAGCCTGGTGACTCACCTTCCAGAATCAGCCTTTCAGCTTTTCACATATACTGGCCACCTTTCATCACCTGGGGACTTTTTCCCCAGTTAATTAATATATTTGATTTATTTTGATCCTTATTTTCTTTTACCTTATTAAAGTAAATACTGATGATCTTAAGTCAGTCATTTGCACCTTTTCTTCTTTGCCTGTCAGTGAATATTGGTGGTCATATCCTCTACTAATTCCATTGTTCTTTCTGTCAGGTTGTAACAGTGAATTGAGGATTAATTTGGTTGGATCTTTGGCTTTTGGCTTCTTATTATCCTGGACTTTGGCTTCCTTTTCTTTTTATCTTTTGGCATACTTGTCTTTACCTTTTATTCTTCTTTAAAGAAATATATTCTTCTCTTTATTTATTCTTTGGGAGCTCTCCAAGTGAGCTCTTGATTCCTGAGTGCCAGGCCACTCTTGCTTCCATAAGAGCCCCTGTGACACAGTTTGAGGATGTTATGCCGTAGAAAATGATAGCTTGGTCCCAAACAATCTATGAAGATTGGTTCAAAGTGCAGATGTGGACTTAGGGTCTCTTTCACTTATTATATTATCAAATAACTCTGTATGAGAATACATATATTACACAGAAGAAGAGCTGTATCCATAGCAGTGTAATCTTTATTACATGGAAATAATATGAGAGCTTTTCTTTATCTGTCTACAGTGAATAAACAGGCAATATGACATTTGTCACTACTTGTAGGAAGCACTGTCATCTGATACGTGTGAAAAACTTCCCAAGGGGATTTTGGTTATTTAACATGGATGATATGTCCAAATTTCTTGCCTGTACTTCTGTTGGAATTTTAACATCTTTCATAAGATTGGAAATATTCAATGATCTCTGTTCTTAAATATGGTCACCATGCACATTGTTTGACTTTTTCAATTGTTCTATCCTCTGACAGGTGTCCACAATAGATGCTATAATTACATTCATGAAGAGTGGTATCAATAGCAATCTACTGCATAATGTCATTGCACAAGAAGTTTTTGTTCTGTGGTAGATAATGCTGTCAAATAAGTTAAATAGACATTTAGAATGGGACATTTTCCTTATTTAATCCGGTTAATTAAACAAAGCTGTGTTTTGCAGTCTTTTTCCAGTAAGGATGTCAATATATGGCTATTCCTGTCTGTGCTTCTGCTTCTAAATGTACATGAGCTGGGTCATCAGGTGTATTAGCTTATTCCAACCTCCTAAGTCCAGAAGAATTTATATGTATATTCCCTGATGTATGAACTATAGTCATTTTTCCCTCATATTCCTCGATGGCTCTTTTCCCTCAAAACATGTGCCTGTTGGGTCTTTTCATGTTCAGAAGTCATTTTACTGCATTACAGTAAGCTATCACCTAAAGAACACTTCTATCAAGATAATAGTGTAGTTTCTCAAATGCCCATACCAAAAATAAGCTTTTGACTTGCCTTGCAGCATATTTGGATTCTGTTGGTTTTATCTGTCTTGAGATATATCAAACTGGTCCTTGTGTGAGTTTTCCATCAATAATTTGTACTTTATCTAGGGCTTCCCCTAATTCATCACCACATGCATAAATGTAAAAGTTAAAAGGTATATTAAAGGCTGGCATAAGGAGTAAAGGTTCATCTGTAAAATATTTCCTCATCTTCCAATAAGCTTTTATTATTTCCTGTGTCATCTCAAATACTGTCTGTTTATCGCAAACCTTTTAGATTGACCTAGCTAGAATTGCAAAATCTTTCAATTTTTTTGTGTAATGACTGGAAAATCCAAAAAAGGGCATCATTTCTTGTTTATTCTGGGGTATTTTCTTAAGTAGAACTGCTGCTGCTTTCCTTTTTTCAATACCCAAGCTTAAGTCAGAAACAATATTACCTAATTCTTTCAGTTATTCAAATCCAAAATTTCATTTCTTGAGTGAAATGTTCATATTAACTCCCACATATTTTTCAAGTACTCTTGAAAGTCTGTCAAGGTGAAAAGACCATTATTGTAAGGTTTGTCTATGAAACTCTTGATAATAGTAACAATATCAAGAGTACTATGACTGTCCTCAGTAGAAAAATATAATATAATAAAATATTATAACCACAAATTTAAATATAATTATTAGAAATAATTATATATAAAAAAATAAAGATAATTATTATTATAATAATATAATAATAAAAAAATAATTATAATTATTCTATTATTGTTATAGTCACTGACAGTTATAACAATAAGAAGTGTAAAGCTCTTAATGAGACAATTACACGTGGAAAATATGAATATTAACCACTTATAAATAATATAAATATTATTTATAAAAAGAATTAAACACACACTGTGCAGAAATAATTCTTTTAGAATAAAAATTCTATATAAAAAAACTAATATTTAGATAAAAAAAATATAGAACTTTAAAGAAAACTTACTTATAAGATTTATTTAATACAACAAGTCTAATACAACAGTTATTATACTAATTAAAGGTTATAAGTTAAAAACACGTAAAAAATCAATTAATTTAAAGATAAAACAACTTTTTATAATATAAATTATGATTAAAGAGTTTTTGAGAGGAATTTGTGGATCTTAAAAGATATTTAAAATGATAATTTTATATAATAAAATATATTATTGGTGATTACAACAATAATCTAAATTCTATGACTTCAATTCTTTAATTTTAATAAATAAAGAATAAAAATTACTTAAGAATTACTTCTAATAATAAGATTTTATAAATAATAAAACTTTACCTGTTTAAATGTCTAATATGATTGGATTGATAATGAATGATGGACAAAAACAGTGATGAAAAGACTCTTTTTATGTCTTAAGAGCAGCTCTCATGGTTCATAATGAATGTAGAGGGCGTTCTCAGGTCAAAACTGAAAAACCATGCTTAAAAATAAAGTTCTTAACTTAAGGCAACTTATTTTTACTTCCAATTTAAAGTTACCAGTGTTATTCTTAACTCCAAGTAACTTTAATCCTCATTTAATTTAACTATTTTAAGTTTTAATATAAAATAAGGTTATTTACATTAAAGTTCATCACATGAACAACTTAAAATTAGAGTTTCAAGCAAAAATCTCTTAAACTCAATTTTTAATTAATTTTTAAAGAAATCATAATTTTCTTTGAGTTTAATTAAAAGAGTAAATTTCCAGGCTAATTACCCAGGAAAATTTATTTATAAAAGATACTTGAAATTTAATTTATATATTGATAATATCAAATTCTAAGTTGTGTGAAATTTTCAACCAAATCCATTAAGAATTGGATTTTTAATGAATTTTTGAAGTTATTGCTATTTTTCCACGTAAAATAGCAAAACACACCAAACCTTAAGTTTTGATAAGGTTTTAATGCTTGAAACTTTAAAGTTTTAAGCTTAAATAAGCTCTGAAAGTTCTTAAAACCTTGATTTCAAGCCTGCATATTGGGATTTACCCTTTGGCAGCTTGAAATTCCTGTCCAATTTGGGATAAAACCAGTTTAAACCTTAAGGTTGGATCAAAGTCCAATCTTAAAGCTTAAATAAGGTTGAAAATCCTCCAATACAGGTGGACAACCTTAATTGAATCCTTACAGATCCAAAAGGTTGGGTACCCCAGCTCTATTTGGTCTTTTTCCTTTGTCCCACCTTTCTGCGTGGATTTTGCCCTTTTATTTATTTAAAGCCATACTATGGCCTTAAACCCTTTTAAATTGAGCTCACACAGGATTTACATTCTGTATGGCAAATCCTTAGCCAATTCAGTAAATATACACCACACCTCAATTTTAACTAAAATTTTGGTAAGTTTGCATAAACCTTATGCAACTTTAAATTTAAGCTTAATTAAGCTTAAATTTAACAATTTTAAAAAAATGTTAAAAATGTTACATTGGTACTGTGAGATTCTTAAATCTTCCAATAACATAAAAAATAAGTGGTTTTGGGTATAACACCCTATGGGTGTACCCTAGGTTATTTTTGGTGTAGAATCCAAAAATGACATAATATTTATAACTTTGTTTATCCAAAAAAAGTTATACTTATTTTTTATTATTTTTTATTTTAAATTCAACTAAAAAGTCTGTTTAAGACAAAATTAACTGTTTATAAAATCATTTGTGGCCTTATGGGTATGTCATACATACCTCACAGGCTCACATTCCCTACCACCAAAATAAAATTGTACCACAATTTTTCTTTTGTAGTGTACCCCCAAGTTATTTGGGGGGGTATAATCCACTGTCCAACCTCTTTACTTATACTTTCAAGTATGTAAAGCACACAATTCAAACTTTTCATTGAGCAATTGGTCTTCTCTCATGTCTGAATCTTCTGAGAAACGTTTGGGAATCAGGTATTTTGTTTTCTACAATCCACTCATCTTCATGTTGTGGATTTTTATACCTGACCAAGTATTCTCTTTCATTTTTTCCCCTAAGTCTTTTTTCTTTCAAGACTTTCAGTACCTTTTTCTCCTCACTTAGGTCCAGTGGGGGTACTTCTAAGGGTGTTTCATTTCTTAAAGGAAATGATTCCTTGTCACTTGAAGTGTAATGCTTTACTAGACTGACAGGGAATGTTGGATGTTTATTTTCCAGTTTTCCTGACAGTTCTACTTGTACTGCATTTGTCCCATGAAGGGCTTTAATAATAAATGGTCCTGCAAAGGAATATTTCAATTTCTTTGGACCTTTAATATTATTAAAGTTCAAGGTTGAAACTAGTATTAAGTCCCCTACTTGGAATTTTGGGGTCTTATGACTTTTATCCCATTTCTGCTTAGCATATTCAAAGGCATCATTCATGCTTTGATTTGCATGGTGCCTCACTTTATCAAGCAACAACTTAAAGCTTGAAGCAGTTGGATGAATATCAACTAGATCTTTCTTCAAAGTATCAACTGGAAGTTTGGGGTTCCATCCTTTTTCCAACATTGCAGGAGTCTTGCCTGTGGAAGCATGGATGGAGGTCTTATAGGCTAATTCCAATGCTGGTATAAGAATACACCAATAATGGGTAAAGCCATCAGAATCTTTAAACTCCAGGCCATAAGCACAAAATCTTCTGATCATGTCCTCAAGGGTTTGAATCAGTCTTTCTGCTAAGCCATCTGTTTGTGGATGGTATGCTGTTGAGAATGATAATTTTGTACCCAAAAGCTTATGTAAATTAGTCCATAAGGCTGATGTAAATTTTGGGTCTCTGTCACTAATAATGTTTTTAAAGAGACCAGTATGGGATATTACTCTATTCCAGATCAAAAGAGCTGTATCCATAGCTGTGTCATCTTTGTGACATGGTAAAAAGATTGGTGTTTTTCTATATCTGTCTACAATAACAAGACATGCATTGTAACTCTTATCACCTCCAGGTGGTAATGCAGTTACCCAATCCATGTGAACCACTTCCCATGGGGTACTTGGTTCTTGGATATGGATCATCAGACCAAATCTTTTACCAGTAGCTTTATTGGCTTTCTGGCATCTATCACAACTATGACAGTACTCAATGACATCTTTTCTCCAAGATGGCCACCAGGCACATGTCTTAATTCTTACCATTGTTCTGTCTTCAGACAGATGTCCAGAATAGATGTTATCATGGCATTCTAGTAGTATTGTGTTAATCAACATTCTACTACATAGGACCATGACACATGTGTGTTTAGATCTATGATATAGTATACCATCAAACAAATGGAATTTTCCATTATCATAAGATGTTTTCCAAATATCATCTAGAGAATTAGCCAATGCTGCATCTTTACAATCTTTGTCAAGTAGAGCAGTAAGAATATGACAATTCTTATCTTGCTTGTAGATTTCCCTAACTTCTTCAAAGAATTATGTTCCAACATCTGTGATATTAATTCCTTCAATTGGAATTTGAGGTTCTGCACTTGTAGGAACATAGGCAGGATTATCAGGTTTATTTGGTAATTCCCATCTACTCAAGCCATCAGCATTCTTATGAATATTTCTGGCTTTATGTACTATGGTCATATTGCCTCTATACTCCTGTATAGCAATCTGCCATCTTAACATGTGTCTGTTTGGAGTTTTCATGTTAAGAAGTGATTTAACTGAATTACAATCAGTAATTACTTCAAACACACTACCATCAAGATAGTAATGAAGTTTTTCCAGAGCCCAAACAAGGCAAAGGCACTCCATTTGGCTAGCTCCATATCTGGCCTCAGTAGGTTTAATTTGTCTTGAAATGAAACAAATTGGACCTTCATAAGGCTTGTCATTGACAATTTGAACTTGATGAAGAGAAGCTCCTAAACCATCACCACATGCATCAATATACAGCTTGAAAGGAAGTTTCCAATCTGGCATCAATAATAATGGTGCATTGATCAAGGCATACTTGATTTTATCATATGCTTGAATTCTCTCCTGTGTCATTTCAAAAACAGTTTGTTGATCACAAATTCTGTATAATGATCTGGCATGGATTGCAAAATCTTTAAGGTGTTGTCTGTAATAACTGGCAAACCCTAAGAAAGACATCATTTCTTTTTTGTTCTGGGGCATTTGTTTAAGTAAAACTGCAGCCACTTTGTTTTTATCAACACCAAGGCTTAGTCCTGAGACTACATGTCCTAGAGCTTTTAACTCATGAAACCCAAAATGACATTTTTTAAGAGAAATTTTCATGTTCACTTGTAGAATTTTCTTAAGTACTAATGAAAGTCTCTCTAAATGTAATTGCCAGGTTTCTGAACAGATGATAATGTCATCAATATAAATGATTAACCATCCCTCTGATAATTCATGTGGGAAGATAGTATTCATCATTCTTTGGTAATGAGAGGGTGCATTTTTAATACCAAAAGGCATCCTCAAATATTCATAAATACCACAATGAGAAATTATTCTCAATAATTTCCTAGCATGAGGTGTCAAAACATTCTGGTGAAAGCCTTTTAGAGCATCCATAGAAGTGATGAATCTTGCTTTGGATAATTGAGTCAAAGTCTCATGAATTCTAGGGATTGGATACCTGTCTGGAATAGTATAGGTATTCAGTGCTCTAAAATCACCAACCATCCTTGACTTATCATTATGCCAAGTAATGATTACTGGAGTTGTGACTTCAACTTCCTCATTGTGCCCAACTTTTCTAAGAACTCCCAGTTTCATTAGTTCATTAATATGATTTTCTAATGCTTCTCTAGCCCTAGGGCTAGCTGGGTAAGCTGGTCTCCTTAATAGTGGCGGAAAAGGCCTTTCCACATTAAGCATAATGTCCACCTCATGGCCTTTTATAGCCTCAAGTGGTTCATTATCAGAAGCAAAGGCTTCTCTATATTGAAATAAAACTTCAATAAGTTCTTCCTTCATTTCTGGTGTTAATTCAGGACTAATTTTTGCTTCACTTAGCTGATCTGACACAAATTTTTCTTTTTTAACATTCTTTACTTGTTGAATGACAGTAATTTCTTTTCTTTCTAGAGAAAAAGCAAATTTTTGCTCTTTATTTTCCCCTATAGTGAAATACCTGTTCTTATGATTGTTAATATCAATACCATAGATATTGAGATAATCATTTCCAAGTATAAAGTGTTGTGAAGTACAATTGTTCATAACAACAAATTCAGCTTTCAATCTTATACTCCCTGCTGGATGAGGAAATATTATTGCTGCTTCAAATATACCCAAAGGGTGCATGTTCTGGCTAGCACTGCTGAATTTTACACCTTCAATTGGCATCAACTTGTCTTGCCAATTGGTATAAATTTTGTCAAGATAATCTTTTCCAACACAAGTGCAAAAAGCACCTGAGTCAAGATGTATCTTGGCTTCTGTGTTATTTATCACAATATGAGTGATACAAGATGATCCAGCTGTATAACCTTTACCTCTAGCAGGTTTGGGTTTTTGCATTTTGGCATCTTGCACATGTATGAGATCCATACATTCATCACTGTACTGTGGTAAGTGAGTATGTACCTCAGTGACCTCAAAAGAAACATTAATATTTTCTATACCAAGTTGTTCTGATGCTTCTTCTTCTGAAGGCTCAGAATCACTTTCATGTAAAGATACATCAGTTTCTTTTGTTTCTTCCACTTTTTCAACATTTATCTCATTGACTCTTGTCTTTTTTGGACAAGTGTTTGCTAAATGAGATGTACTTCCACATTTATGACATTTCAAAGGAGGTCTGTCATGTGGTTTCTTTGGTTTTAAAATTGGTTTCCCACTAGTCTTGTTGTCTATTGGGGGTTTATACCAATTTCTTCCAATTTTTCTTCTAGTAGTGATATCCTCCATAGCATTGATATAATCTTCTGTAGAGCAAGGCTCAATACATCTGCTTCTTATAGCATGCTCAAGGTCACCACCACACTTTCTTAATATCCTTTTATGTACCATTGGTTCAGACATATCAGGATGAAGGGCAGTTAATCTGTCCTTCTGTTTAAGAAACCAAGTCATGGGCCTGTCCCTCTCAATATTAAAAATGGCTTCTTCAAAAGAATTTTCCATTCTAAATCTCCAGGAATCATTTGCCCATTTGGAAATAACTTGTTCTTTCCACCAAGGCCAAGAATGTTTACCATGGTCTTGTCTCATTTGATAATACCATTTCTTTGCTGATTTGGTAAATAATGAGTGTAATCTGGCACTTATGTATTCATCTGGTATGTTAAAGTCTTCTTTAAACATATCAATTGTTTTCATAAATTCCATATGATTATCTTCTCCTTAACCACTGAAGGTTGGCCATTCCTCTAATCTTGGAATGTCCTTATAATTGCAAGCAGTTTCCACATCATGACTTGAAATTGTATGATGTAAATCATTATTCAAGTTAAGGACATTTCTGTCAAGAATTGGTGTGGATTGCCTTGGCAATTCATTTTTTAGTGATATATTATTAATACTTGACTGAATGTCTTTTTTCAATTCAAGTCTTGCTTTATCACTTTTTTCCAATTGTTCTTGAAAAAGAGCTGCATTGTGACCAGTTGAATTTTCCAAGTTTTGTACTTGTATTTTCAATTCTTTTAACTGTCCAGTTATAAAAGAAATTGAATGTTCATCTGGTTGATTGAGTAAGGTAACTTTAAACTCAAGTCTTTCACAAATTTGCGTCAAAGACAAAATATTTGCCTTGTTAACATTTTCAAGGCCAATTATGGTCTTTTGTTGGTCTTTTACTTGTAGTATCTCATTACCCAACTTTTGTTGGACATGATCAAATTCTTTAAGTTTTGCCATAATTTCTTTATTACAAGATTCAAAGTAAGCTACAAGTTTTACAAGATCTACTTCTTTGGAAAGGATTGGTTCAATCTTTCCTCCTTGTTTTTGAATTCCATCAAAGTTCTTGCCATATTGAACACATTGTCCATGGCTGTCTTTTCCTTCTTTGGGATTCTGTAATTCTGAGGGTAAGGTTTGTTCCACTTGGGCTTTTCCTTTCCCTTTGCCTTTTTCTTGCCCTTCTGATTGGTCTTTGGGGCTTGCTTGGGCTTGTTTGGCACTTGTTGAGGCGGATTTTTGCTGGTGGATGCTTGAGGAGCTTCCACTGGGCTGTTGTCCTTTCCTTGAGCCAATTTCTTCTTCTGATCCTCTGACAACATGCTTTGGTTTTTCAACCAAGCTTTGATCTGTTGGACTTGTCCTTTGACAGACATTGGTGTCCAACCCAGCAGAAGATCTTCTGTCTTTTCTGGCCCCATGAACTTCTTCACCTGAAGATAAGAGTTCATGGTGCCTATCCAAAGACTTGGAAGGAGTTCCCACTCTTGTTGTTTTGACGCCAGGAACCAGTTTTTCCATTGGGATTGATAAATTTCCACAGCTGCCTGTTGGAAATGGATCAGGTCTAACAGCAATAGCAGTTATGTCAGCTTCTGGACTCTCAATAAGAGGTTCAAAGGTGCTGGCTAACCTTTGGGAACTGGTGGAAGTTCTGGCATCCTCCATTTGTGCCTCTCCTCTGGGAGGACATTCTTGCCTTTTGGATTTGTGGCTGGAATGTCCTGGTCCAGATCCATTTGATTGGATGGAGTAATTACTTCCACTTCTAGTAGGAGTCATTTCACGTCAATTTTAATAAAAAAATAGAGTAAAATTGAATTGAATTCACCTGCAGGACCTTTAAAGGGCTCTTTGGTTATTAAACCCCTTGGTGCTGGACTGGTTTGAATTTCAATACTGGACTCTGAGGCTTCAGAGTCTGAAGAATTTTCTCTGATGGAAGACACTAGAGAAAATTAAAAATATAAGTTATTTTATCAAATAATGAAAATAACTTATACACTCAACTTATTAAATAAAGTTGTTTTAATGTAATTTTATGGCAAATTACGTCAAAAATAAAGAAAAAATGTCTAAGAAAAAAGAAAAAATGTTTTTAGTAAAGATTTTTATTTTTTAAAGATTTTTTTATTTGATTTGTTATTTTCTTTAAAGAAATAATAATTATGCAATTAACAAGTTAATTAATCAAAATTGTATTATTATTCACTTTATACTAGAATAACTCAAAGAATAAATTTCAAGTCTGTGATGTGAAAAAGCCACTAGTTAGACAAAAGAAATTTATTCCAAGTCACTCAATAGTATATTGTTTCAAACAATATTCTTAAGAAAAAAATAACTTTATTAATATTATAAAGATTATTTATAAGGGATAAGTCCCAAAAAAGCCAATATTAAGACAAATATGGCAATTTTACGTCAAAAATAGTAAAATAAGGTCTAGAATATGATTTATGTCCCAAAAATTGGTTTAAAATCACGGCCAGGCCCCCAAATGTAAGGTTTGTCTATGAAACTCTTGATAATAGTAACAATATCAAGAGTACTATGACTGTCCTCAGTAGAAAAATATAATATAATAAAATATTATAACCACAAATTTAAATATAATTATTAAAAATAATTATATATAAAAAAATAAATTTAATTATTATTATAATAATATAATAATAAAAAAATAATAATTATTATAATAAATTATAATTATTCTATTATTGTTATAGTCACTGACAGTTATAACAATAAGAAGTGTAAAGCTCTTAATGAGACAATTACATGTGGAAAATATGAATATTAACCACTTATAAATAATATAAATATTATTTATAAAAAGAATTAAACACACACTGTGCAGAAATAATTCTTTTAGAATAAAAATTCTATATAAAAAACTAATATTTAGATAAAAAAAAATATTGAACTTTAAAGAAAACTTACTTATAAGATTTATTCAATACAACAAGTCTAATACAACAGTTATTATACTAAATAAAGGTTATAAGCTAAAAAACACGTCAAAAATCAATAAATTTAAAGATAAAACAACTTTTTATAATATAAATTATGATCAAAGAGTTTTTGAGAGGAATTTGTGGATTTTAAAAGATATTTAAAATGATAATTTTATATAATAAAATATATTATTGGTGATTACAACAATAATCTAAATTCTATGACTTCAATTCTTTAATTTTAATAAATAAAGAATAAAAATTACTTAAGAATTACTTTTAATAATAAGATTTTATAAATAATAAAACTTTACCTGTTTAAATGTCTAATATGATTGGATTGATAATGAATGATGGACAAAAACAGTGATGAAAAGACTCTTTTTATGTCTTAAGAGCAGCTCTCATGGTTCATAACGAATGTAGAGGGCGTGCTCAGGTCAAAACTGAAAAACCATGCTTAAAAATAAAGTTCTTAACTTAAGGCAACTTATTTTTACTTCCAATTTAAAGTTACCAGTGTTATTCTTAACTCCAAGTAACTTTAATCCTCAATTAATTTAACTATTTTAAGTTTTAATATAAAATAAGGTTATTTATATTAAAGTTCATCACATGAACAACTTAAAATTAGAGTTTCAAGCAAAAATCTCTTAAACTCAATTTTTAATTAATTTTTAAAGAAATCATAATTTTCTTTGAGTTTAATTAAAAGAATACATTTCCAGGCTAATTACCCAGGAAATTTATTTATAAAAGATACTTAAAATTTAATTTATATATTGATAATATCAAATTCTAAGTTGTGTGAAATTTTCAACCAAATCCATTAAGAATTGGATTTTTAATGAATTTTTGAAGTTATTGCTATTTTTCCACGTAAAATAGCAAAACACACCAAACCTTAAGTTTTGATAAGGTTTTAATGCTTGAAACTTTAAAGTTTTAAGCTTAAATAAGCTCTTACAGTTCTTAAAACCTTGATTTCAAGCCTGCATATTGGGATTTACCCTTTGGCAGCTTGAAATTCCTGTCCAATTCGGGATAAAACCAGTTTAAACCTTAAGGTTGGATCAAAGTCCAATCTTAAAGCTTAAATAAGGTTGAAAATCCTCCAATACAGGTGGACAACCTTACACCGGGGCGAATCTCGTGTCAATCGTCGGCGATTGACTTCACGTCAAGCAAACGTCAAGCAGGATAAAAGTCGAGCTCACGTCAAGCGAAAATCAAGCGAACGTCGAGCACACGTCACACTCTGGTCTTACACCAAATCCTGTGACATCCAATAATATTGGTTCCCCTGTGCCTTCAACTCAGATTCCTCACCGCCTGATCATCCCACAACCGTCCGATGATTGGTAAAAATTACACCAGACCCGCCTGTTTGCACACACACACATCAAAGATGTCCTTCAGCCAGTCTTGATGTAGGCGGGGGGTTTGACTTCACCAGGTCATCCATGAAGTGTGCGTGTGCATGCGTGGGGGCGGGTGCGTTTGCGTGTGCATTGGCGTGTGCGGGTGGGTTTGCGTGTGCATTGGCGTGTGCGGGTGCGTGTGCGTGTGCATTGGCGCGTGCCGGTGGGTGTGCGTGTGCGTGTGCATTGGCGCGTGCGGGTGCACATGCGGGTGTGGGTACGCAAAAGCCGATTCCGCTTCCAACATGATGATGGCGCAGTTAGAAATTTTGGATGCTGTGAAAGGTGAGTGTATGGGTCATTTGATCATTGGACTTGGCTTATTCACACTGTACCCAATGTCAAAATAGTAACTTCTTTGTGGCAATGTGAAATAATGGGCTTTGCTTGTCACAATGGCATGTCTCTGTCACTAAATTTTGAGGCAATTATTTCACTAGCAAAATTGCTAATGAATCTGAGAGATTTGCATTTTAGTAGACTAAATATCATGAAATAACGGCTTTATCATTACAAGCAGTCCACATGACAGAGCTTTGTTATCATACAATCCACAGTTACCTTCTATTTCTTCTTCAGATATAATCAAGTGTCCATCATCAAAACCAACAGCTTTATAAGTATTCAGATGCGGCCAATCTGGTAGGAAATTCACATCAATCTTCAAAGGTTTTAAAATCAGAAAGTTATTGTTCAGTATGCTAGATGGCTCAGAGACTTTGAAAATGCTATCAATAATACCAAATTGTCGTGAGTTGCCCCTCAGAAAACATATCACACTGTTGCTGATATTTTTGGATTCAGTTGAAAATATATTGTTCCCAATATTAATGTTTGAAACTGGAAAATACCAAGGTGAGACAATCCTTGAAGTGGGAGGACTTGTGGATTGCACGGTAGTGTCTAAGCTGATCCAATCAACTATTTCCCTTGTTGCATGAAAAGTCTGTAAGTACTCAACCAGGCAATCATAATTTTGTTGGTCATGGCGGGATGGCTTGTTATATTTATGGTGATTGAACACGGCAGGTGGCTGTGATTCGAAAAGCTGTTTTATTTCACATGGCACAGATGGGGATTTCAGGAGAACGGAAAGGTTGGAACATCGACAGATATGTTGAAGTAAGGTTTTATCTATATCATCTATTCAGAGTTGCAAAAAGTTAGTCTTATTCAGTTCAGGTGTTTAATCAATGTGAATATATTGATCTTATTAATTGACTTACATATCTTGTTATTTGTTGGCATCTTTGCAAATACTCCAATCAAGCGCTCATAACCCCATGTGGCTGAGGCTTGTGCTGGGCCCCAACGTTGGAAGAGTTCGGGAATATGATCAGCAAAATGATGATTTGGTTTACTTTTCTGTTTTGGGAACAGGTGTTGATTGGAAAGGCGGAATTTTTTCCAATGTTCAGCAAATGCAGTCGCATCATCTATTGAAACAGTCCAGCTTGTGGCAATGTTGATAGCACTAATCAAATGGAATGTATTCTTGGCTAGTTCATTTGCAAGTTCTTCTGACTGACCCATTTTTCTTTGAGTGTTGGCAGATTGGTGTGCATCTAATGACATCTGTTGACTGAGCATTAGAAATGGAATATAGACCTTATATAAGAGAGCCCATTCAGCGGCTTTTAAGCTACCATGAGAGGGGGAACCCATTTTGCGGGGAACTCTTGTCCATGATGAGGGAATTATGGTCTCAGATATGATTTGTCGGAGATGCTCAAGAGCCTCACCCTTGATCTGGTGATCACTCAGTGCAGTGATATCCAATTCAGAGGGTATTTCAGAAGTGGGGATGTAATCGGCATCAAATGAAGGAATCTCCGCAGAACCACTAGATGGATGTTCTGTGTTAGGGGTGGGCATTGGGAAGTAGTGGGGAGTGGCTCATTTATTATTTTTGCTGCGTCTCTTCTCAGGGAGCGGGCCTCTCTCAATGTGATTTTATCAAGAGAGCTGTTGGAGGTCATGGAATCTGAGTCTGAACTGTTGGTGTCATTGGATTTCCTGCGGGACCTGAAGTAAATTTTTGATTTCGCCTCTGGAATGCACAATTTGAAAGTTGCATGATCCTTCAAAATTCCAAGTATTAAATTATGCATTATGTCAAGATTAACCATTCTGGTTGCATCCCAATACGGAAGGTCTTCCAAAATTGAATATCGCACTCCATACTCAGAGAAAATTGCTTGTCTTTGTTGTGGGGTTGCCCGAAGCCATTTGGCAATGGTTGATTTATGACTTTGGTATGAGCGCGTGTAGTGAAATTGAGGACCAATTTCTTCAATTTGAGCTTTGTGAATGGTGCAAAAATTACAAAAGTGGTTTCCTGAATGGGAAATAAATCCAGTAAGCTTGCGCATGGCAACCACATCCGCAATGGCTGTGAGGATGGCAACACGGATAAAGGATCCTGATGGACCTGTTGAGGTGGGTGCAAAATGGTAACCTTGCCATAGCTCTTTGAGCTCGTTGATGAGTGGCATTAATAGATAATTCAATTGAAGCGCAGTTGGCTCCTTCGGACCAGGGATGATTCCTGCAACATAGACATTCTCGGGCTTCAATCTTTCACTTGGGGGGAGATTAAGACAAATAAGCATGATAGGTCCAATGCTAGCCAACCGGGTTGACTTTCCATGTGCATTAAACCAGTCCACATATATGGAGAAGGCCAATGCACCAGGAATGGACATGAATGGGGGGTCATGGATATTTCTAGTGCCAGTGAAGCGTCTCCAGACCAATCCATCCCAGACGTCACGTTTTGGGGAATCTTCGGGAGTTTGGGATTGTTGATGTTGATGCAGAATGTCCATAATTCCAGCCCGCTGGAGGAATCTGGCAAGCCAATTTTTGAATGGTTGATAAATGAAATGTTTTGTTGGTATAAATTTTTGCTTCATGTTGGTTGTGTTTTGGGTTTGGGGTTCAGATGAATAGATGAATTTGCCTAATGATTGTGTGCAAGGGGGATCATGATCATTTGGGTCATTATGGCGTTGACAGTGGGGTTGGTCAGTTGTGACTGATTCAGTAAGGCCATTAAGAGAGAAACATTGAGGACAACATATATAGTTTTGAATCACTGGCTCCAATTGGAGATGTTCAAATATGGTACTCAGATCTTGAGGTATATGGAATGCAGGAGCGGGGGGACCAGCTGAGCTTGAGATACTGGACTTGATCAGCAGGTTCAGGGCGGGGTTGAGTATGCGTGAAGCCCTGCGGGGTAAATTATACCTTAATGATAGAATGGCAGATATTATCATTCCTAGGTCTTGTGGGGGAAGGGTTTGACTGCCACTATATGGTTTCTGTGCAGTTGAATTGAGACCCGCAGGAGTTGAGAAAGTGCTTTGGGTCAAACGTGAATAATCAGCTGGGAAGATTTGATCCAATAGAATTTGTGGGCACCCAGATCCTGATGCAGAAGTAGGGATGTTTGGAAGGGATTTGGGTGCAATGGTTGATTTGAGCTTTTTAATGTGCTGTTTATATTGGAAAGGTGTGAAGGCAACTCCTTGCCTATCACCCTCAGGGGAAGAATGTGTTTGAGTTGAGCAGTGTTGACACATGCATATACGCATTGAGGAATATGGCCGGGTTGTCATTGTTGCAGGAATTGGGAGTACGGTTGGTTTGTGTATAAATATCTATGGTTGATGTGAAAGTGTTTAGGAGTGTTATTAATTGGAAATAAAATTCAGTGATTATTTATGAAGCGGGAGATGATTTGAGCCAGCTGAGGATTTTATCCCATTTGTAATGGAGCATGAGCTGCAGTGGATAAAGTTTAACATGTCTCATCTGGATGGCGGAATTGGTTAGGCGTTTAATTGGGTAAAATGCCATGCTGCTCAATGCTCATACATATTCTAGTTTATTTACACATTGTGATAGTGCGGGTTTGACCATTGAGGGGGTTCCATTAGTGAAGTGTTACCATTGAATTGAGGGGATTAACATTTAATCCATGTACGCTGGCATGCCATCGTACATGGTTTAAACCTTATTACAGACATAACTATATAACTCTATTACATAAGGGGTTGGAGTGCAGCTAAAGTCTTGGTATTTGGTTTGAGTACGGCGGGCTTTGAATCAGTTGGAATGTGATTTGGATTGTCTTGCCTTTCGTGAAAAGGTGATGTCTCTTTTGTGGGTAAATCCTTCATGAATATACCCCTTTACAGATGTACAATGTTGGGGAATTTCAATGCATATATTGGCAGTTTGGATAATTCACAAAATGTGACAATGGGGAGGCGGAAATGTTACCAAATATGATTACCTATGGATGATGGGTCCCCTTTCAGATCAAGGAAATATCACATTATATGCTGGTAGGCCGTGCAGGGTGGTTTCCGACAAAAGCGGAGGAGCTCAAGAGGAGGCAGGGAGGATTCTCCTCAAAAGAGTCTTATCCGACTTCCACACAACACTTAGTTCCAACTATTCATAGAATTTCTCTATTCTAAATTTGAAAAGATTTCATCTCATATCACTCTATTTTATCATAATACTGAGGTGTTTTATCTAGTTAAAAATATTACTGTACTTTTTCGGCCCTTATGTCATCTTTCAAGTCACATAAATCCCGTTCAGGTTCTGTTCATGACTCAAATAGTGAATCTAGCATAGAATATGTTCAAACACAGTCACCATTGAGTCCCAACATTCCTCTCACAACCCCTATCGCATCCTCAATGAATGTATCAGGTCTTAACATTGATGTGGGCAATCCAAAGGCTCCAACTTCAAGCACTTGGTCGATCCCAAATATTTCCGTCACTCCAATTCCCCCGAATCCCACTAATACACAAATTCATGTGTCTCAGGGGCCAGAAGGCACACCTCAAATCTCCTCACACGCTAATCCCCAATCAAAATTTCCACGTGAGTTCCTCCTTAATCCCGGTCGGAGTCCAGTCGCATCCCAGGATCCCTTTGGCCAAAGTAAACAGCCAACCCTCAATATTCCATCAGGATCGCAGGTTCATGTGGGTGATGAAAGGCGCGTGGATGGGGGGCGACGAAAAAGACCTTTGGAAAATGTAACTTGGAGCGGTCTGTCGGAGGGAAATCCAGTATTGACGCTTCATCAAAGTAAGTCATTTGAATTTTGGAGTAGAAACTTATTCATGATTTGATATGTTTGTTTCATGGGTTAGATATGGCACCTAAAGGCAAGTCAGTCCGATCTCAGGAGCCAATTGAAGATCGTGAGGATGACCAGTCTTCATTAATGTTTTAATGTGTTAACTGATGATTTGCATAGCAGGGGATGAACTTTATGCGTCTTCACCTCTGGTCCATAAAGAGAAAGTCAGTGGACGTCATCATCCATATGCCTCCAAACCAAGAACGGGTCATGCCAGTACATCAAGAGAAACAATGGTGGATGATGAGGATGAGAACATGTCTCCGACTCAAAGTGAAAGAAATGATGAACCAAGGAGGGACAATTTCACAGCGCATGAGCAAGGCACTCAATCAAATAGTGAGTTCACCCATCCTCAGCTGGGCCTCGCCCAGAGTATGCTTGAACAATCCGAGGTCAGACAGCAAAGGAACCAGGCCCGCAAAGCTCACAATGTGGCGAAACGTGCAAGCCAGAAGGAGCAACAAAAATGGCTGAAGGCAGAACTTCCAGAGAATGTCCATGGAATGAGATCAGCAGTACACGCACATTGCCTGTTCCTACTCAAAGTTAGGGATAAGGATTTTTCCTCACTACCAACACCACCCAGCACAGAAGAGCGTGAAATTGCAATTCAAGTGGCTGGTCATCTCGGTTATGTCCCCGAGGATGTGTTCAATGAGCCATCAACACAGGTTCAGTCTCAGGGTTTCCAAAGCTACTGCGAAAATGAGCTCCACAAGCTAGGACTAAAGCGATTCACTTGGGACTGGGAGAGCTCATGGCAACATCCGTTCAACGAGCTGATGTCTATGGTGTTTTACCGTACATTCCGTCTCGCACTTGTCAGCACTGAGTATCATCACTACTGTTGGAACAAGGATCATAACAACTATGGGGTCGTGGCGGCTTTAATGGAGCGATATTTCACTTATTTGAAAAGAGAATGGAAGTCTATTCAAAAGGATGCCGAGTATTTGGTAAAAAAGAAAGAGAATCAAAAGCTCGCAAAGATTCGTCAAAGAGTTAGTTACTGTATCTCTTCTTCATTGTGGACCAAGTCTGATGATGATCTACTTGATTATGTGCAGACCTGTGAGCGCCGTCGTGAATGGTGTGATACGGCTAAATTTCCCATCCTAGCATCACAATTCAATGACCCTCGAGTATGCTCAGATACTGAGGAGGTACTGGAAAATGGCCGTCAAGTTTACCGCAAAGTGGGATTACGCTGGCGCTCCCAGTTATTTAATGATTTGGTATTGAAAATGGATAGAGACATAGAGTTTTGTAATCGGATTAAAAAAAAGGGTAAAAAAACTATTGATAGATTGCCAGAATTACGATCGACAGATGATGGTGATATTCCGGAAGGCCTATAATTTCAGGTATTTGATCAAGATTGGCTCAAAGGCTGTAGTAAGATGCAGACTAGCGCCCTCAAGATACTTGACATGCCAGTTATTAGGCCTAATGGTGATGCTCTGCAATAACTTAGTAATTGGTCACGGTATAGCACTGTGACAAATTAAAATTTTGTGAATTATTTGTGCAGGTGTAATAAAATCTGATTATTATCTCTTAAGGATGCAACAACTTGCTAAATATGTTAGAATATAGACAATATGAATTGAAATGTATCACCGTCTCCCTTGCAATAATACTCTATTGCTCATTTTCATTGAGGAAATATTGAAGAAGTTCGATCCAGCTCATGGTGTTCATAATTGTGGACCTGTGCCAGAGTCAACAGGAGTTATCAACTTTGTCAATCACAAATTATATAATATCAGTAAGGCTCACGCAGTTAATGATTTTTTCTTTTCTTGGACCTATTGGTAATTGGAATATGGCATTCCCATAAGGAATGATTTCAGAATAGTAATACAATCAAGTGAAAGATGAGCTTGAAAGGTACCTTCCGCATGTTGACCTCAACTGAATGAGGAGTGATATAGTGGATGACCTGTACAGGTCGTTGTTGGCCAATACGATGTAGACGATCAACAGCCTGAGCCTCAATGGCTGGGTTCCAATTGGGCTCCTGGAAATGTGGATGTCAGGGTCCGAAAATCAGGGGAGAATTTTGGGGGGCCCCTCACCATTAAATAGACTACATTAGCACAAGTTATATTGAGGCCAGTTCCAGCCGCGGCAATGGATGCAATGAGTACTTCACATTCAGGATTATTGAAGAAATTCTCAAGCGCCTTGTCCTGCGCTCGTGGTGTAATTGTTCCATCAATTCGTGCTGAAAGGATAGAGTGATGGGCAAGAGCAATACCAATTCTACAATATAAAAAAGTCAGATGGAGTCAATTGGTAATGGATGCATATTAGAATTAACGCACAAATCTAGAAATTGGGTCCATTGGGTATAAACCACCGATTTCGTTGGACCACACCTTGTTTGTTTGTTCTTCATTAAGCTTTGTAGGAGGTGTGCAATTTTACTACTCATCATGCATGTTTCCACATCCACAATAGTTCGTGTGATTCTTGGGGAGTTATCCTGAGTGCTCCTGCCCTCGGGGTCTTCCAGCTCCGCCTCCGCAATTGTGTTAAGCATGATGTGATGGTTACAACATATTCGCAGCTTATTAATATTTCTGAAAAACTCTCCTGGTCCTTTGCTTTTGGATGATAGGAATTCTTCATATAATGTGGAATATTCTTGCTGCATGGTCGGGTTGAGTGGGAGCAGCTCATAATGATGGCTAATAGTGGGGAGAGATTCGAGATGTGTGGTTTTGGTGCGGCGCAAACTTAAATGCCGCAATGCCAAATGCAAAATATCATTGCAACCTTTTGAAAGACTACTCAGGATGAATGGTGACCAGTTATCTTGATCGGCGCTCTGGGGTTGAGTGATGAAGGATATTATGCCCAAAAGGTCATAAATGGTGTTGTGAATAGGTGTGCCCGTTAAACATATTTGATGGGATGAAAGGAGGCTATTAATGGCACGGTGAGTGGCAGTGTATTGAGAGCGAATATAGCTATAAGAGGGGGCAAGGGTTATTGGATATAAAAGGTAATTTGAATCATTTAAGCTCAGCCACTCACTGTGCTTCATCCAAGATTATACGATGCCAATTGATTTGAAAAATGAATGATGTAGAGGGATTGGTTTGCTTAAATTCTTGGGTGATAGTATTGTAAGAAGTGATGATGATATCATATTTTAAGATGTCGGCTTGGGATAATGAGTGACGAGTGGGACCATGGTAGATTTTGGCATGCAGTGCTCCAGCCTGAGCATGCTTGGATATTTCTGATTGCCAGTTGGTAATTAAGCGAGGGGGGCAGATGATCATGGTGGGCGTGGAGCGATGGGGGTTTGCAATCATCCGCTCCTTGGAGGTACCAATTAGAGCAATGGCCTGAATGGTTTTACCTAATCCCATATCATCCGCAAGCAGTCCTCCAAGAGGGGTATTGGTCGAAAGGGATTCAAATGAGCTAACGACCTTGTTTGTAATGATGTGCCTGGCATTAAAAGTGGATCCTGGGGGTGAGGTTGCCCAAAGGTTACGGGCTGATTGGCCATTGGGGATTTCTCGATCCCAGAGAAAAGCTAGTCCGGTCTTTTGATGAGGGAGGAGGGGGGTTTGAATAATGGCATGGGGCGGGGTCATCATGGGGAGGTCTGATCCACTGGGTAATTGTATCAGTTTTTGCTTGGAAATCAATGATGAAACAGCAGGATATGAAGCAGGCGTCGAGTTTGAAGTGGGAAATGTCGGAGTAAAGAGTTGACATTGACAATGAGTAGTACAGTCATATTCTTTGGGCATTTTAAGCTTGAAATCTTGTGTTCGAAAGCTTTCCATTATGAATAGAACGTTTGGATACCATGTGAAGAACATCAATGCTAGATTGGGTTTCTGAGATGAGGAGGGATCATTGGCATCAGTCATAAATACTCCCTCAACGAATAATATTTGAGTAGGATTGGATTGGCAATTTTCAATCCATGCCCCACCAGGACCACAGTGCATGAACGTTTTGGGTGCCCCAAGGAATGGTATCAACGTTTGGGAAAGGGTTCCCGGGAGAGAGCCAATAGCATGCTGGTGATTGGGGAGATATACGAATATGTTGTGTTGATTGTGCCATAGGATAATCCAAGAACCTAAGTGGGAATTCTCAGGCTTTAAGGTTATATCACTATTTATTTGAATACGAATATTAATCATCCCAATGAAAAGTGGTTGTGAAGGGGTTGACATGATGGCTATTTTGAATTATTTGGGGACAGTTGGGAATTATATGATCGGGAAGGGTTAGCTAAAGGGAATGAAGAGGAATAAGCGCAGGTGGGGAACTTATATGAGTGGCAGCAACAGGCCAAAAGGGGGATGGCCTGTGGTTACGTGCATGGTCTTGATGGAGGTGGGCCTCTTGGGCTCATAATTTTCATATCCGATTTGGGGCATATATCAAGGCAAGGTGGCCAAAATGTGGGTGCACCATTTGACTGCTGGATCTGCAGCGAGTTACGAAACCTTTGGTGGAACAAGGCTGACATTAGCACATCCGAAATTGGGTGGGTTGTAGCAGCTTATTGTGGAGGGCATATTAGAGGCATGCAGTCATGTTCGCTGGTGTGACAGCGAACAATGAGCGTATCCTCCCCAGGTTAATTATTCACAGGGACCTACTGGGCAATGTTGGCAGTTTCAAAGGGCAATCTCACTGTGGGGATGTTTGTGTGTGGGCGGGTGAGATATGTTCGGTGGCATGCCACCGAACATGACTTTGGTTTGGCCTGAAGTTTTTTGCTGACTGATGCATACTGGGCGTTCAGGGGGGAATGTCTGGGATGATCAAAGGGGGCGCCAGCCGTGAGCCGTGATCCACATATACATTCACCCCTATGGCGTTTGAGGCGAGTACTAATCCACCGAGATTGGCATTGGCCTCTTTGCCTCACGCGCGTACAGAACTCCGGAGAAAGAGGCCACACGCCCGAGGAATTTTTTGGCTGCAAGCCAGGTGCCACAACTTGCGCGGGGCGTGTGAGAACGTGAAGAAAATGACCCGCGGTGGGAGATACCCACGCGAACATGACCAGCCTCAGCAATCATAGGCTGGGATTGTTATTCTAATGTGGATGAGGCTGAAGCGAATCCACACTGATTGGCCTCAGGTTTCCACGCGCAAGCGGGTGAGCGTCTGCAGTCAAGCTGACAACCCGACCAAGAAAATAGGCAGCTGGAAGACTGGCAGTAAAATGTCTTCCAGGCGTGTGAAAGTTGCCTGTGTATGACCCATCGGGGGTGCGTATGAAAGCGTGTGGCTGCCCGACAATGAACAAGCGGGCCAGTCATTGTTTGCCCCAACAATGGCACCGGAGTGAATCAACTCTTTGTGTTAGACCCAAATATTAAGTCATCCCATTAAGACCCACTTACATTAATTTGGATTACATGCGCATCTGTGCCGTAGTTAGGCAGAGCTGTCCAACAAGGTGCATCAAAGGGATGCAGGTGAGAGATATGACTCGATGGCTTGACGTTATTGCATGTTACATTGTTGAACAGCTTTTTGCTCTGCCCCGCAGTACATTTACAAAGGTGTACTGCGTACTACAGTGTCGACTGTACTGTACAGATCAGGAAGGTGTAATACTACTTGAGCCTGCATCCATCTAGCAAATGTGCATGCACCTTCCGATCGTTTGCATTTACGTAGCTCATGTGCCACATGCTCAGCATTGCGTTTCACCCGATTTGCACACGCAAGCTGAGCATGTCATGGTCAAACGCACCGTGAGAAAGTGCTCAGTAAAGCCATGGAATGAACTCTTTTGCAATAGTTCATTGGAAGGCTCAGTTTGGAGCACTTCACCAAAGCGTGTGAAATGCTGCACCTGGCTGAAATGTCATCCGATGCTGTGCCAAATGCTCAGAGTGCGCGCATACAAAAACGACTGAGCAATGGCTCAGCATGGTGCATTTGATATTGTTATATCTATAGTTCAATCACTGTGCAATTCCAATGTTCAGCCACTGAGCATTTCAATTATGACCCGAAAGCAAACCTGAGCAATGGGTCGAGGCAAGCTCACGCTGTATTCACTTGTCTTACAGCCCCCCCCTTTGTTCACATACTATTACCAGGCCATATGGCCGGTAATCTCGCCGCGGTCACTTGTGACCAAATGCACCGGGTGCTTTTCTGCATGGGTCACTTGTGCATTGCACCCCCAATGCACATTCAACATGGGCCTCACGACCACCCTCCTGGGTGATCGGGTGACTATTTAAGGAAACAAAGGGGATGTGACTGAGCTTGACAATTCAATAAATTGCAATACTCAGCGGTGCATTTGATATTGTTATATCAATTGTTCAATTACTGTGCAATTAAAATGTTCAGCCACTGAGCATTTCAATTATGACCCGAAAGCAAACCTGAGCAATGGGTCGAGGCAAGCTCACGCTGTATTCACTTGTCTTACAGCCCCCCCCTTTGTTCAAAGACTATCACCAGGCCATAAGGCCGGTGATCTTGCCGCGGTCACTTGTGCATTGCACCCACAATGCACAATCAATAAGGGCCTCACGACCACCCTCCTGGGTGATCGGGTGGCAATTTAAGGAAACAAAGGGGATTTGACTCAGCATGACAATTCAATAAATTGCAATACTCAGCTTGACAATTCAATAAATTGAAATACTCAGCCAGACCCCCATTGTTCTTCTGCCTGACGCGAGCATTTCACTTCTCAGTTGCAGCATTCGCTGAGACTCAGCTTCAATTTTGCCCACACGCCTTGAAGCTGAGACTTTTGCGGGTGCTGCAACTGCTGAGATCGTCTCAGCTTCCCCTTGGTATAAAAGACCATCTTCACACGACACGCACTTCACTTTCTTTCTCACCCGCTCCACTTCGCTCAACCTCACCCGCGTTTGTCCTTCTTGTGCGTATTCCCCCTCGTCTTCCTGCCTTTCCAGTCTTTTCTTTCGCACTCGACTAACCCCACTCCCCTTCCTGCTCGCTTTTTGTTTTTCCTGCTAATACTTTCAGAACCCCACTTCTATCTACTTTGTACGTTTTCTCCAATTAAACTTTAGTCAACATTATGTACCGATATTAATATTTTTCTTTCTTCACGACTTCCTTCCAGACTTTTAAAAACTTCCGACTAGAGCGTTTTTATATTGATTCCGTTTTAAATTTATATAAATCATCGTATGTCTTCCTTTTCTTTCTTGATTGCTTACTTTCTATTCAGTTACTAACCTGTTTTGTTTTGTTTTTAGATGTCGTGCACGTTATGCACCAAGCGGGGTATCCCCTGCATTCGCTCCTCGACGACGAACGACGCTTGTGATGCTTGCCGACAAGCACACAAGAAATGTTCGTTCGTTGTCCGCCCCTTCCGCCCACGAGGCCAGACGAGTTCTCGCCCAAGACGCCCTCGCGAGGACTCCTTTGTGGTCGACGATGATGAAACCATTTCCGAGCGTGAATGGACGCCGGGCCCCCAAACAGGCCAACGGGAACGATTCCGGACGATTAGCCCTGTCCCCTCCAGTATCGATTTGTCCACTCCCCCTCCTAGGCCACCATCCGATGGTCACTTCACTCCTCGACCGGAGCGAAGTGATTATCCGGCCGATGAAGGATGGCGATGGCAAGAGGACATTCGAGCTTGGGCTGATCGTCACCATGTCTTGTCACCGATGGGATTCAAACGCCAAAGTAAGTTTTATTTCTCCTCTTTATCTCATTTCTCTTCACGCAATAATACTGACTTTTTTCCATTACTCATAGAACCAAACCCCCCGAATCCCCCCCGACACGACTCTCCCGTTCCCAGTTTGCCTCGCGAGCAAACCCCCCGGCAACCCACTCCAGGCCCGAGTGGCACCCGATGGTCTGAGGAATTATTCCGTGGTAAGCAGCCAAAGTTTCATTTCATTTTCACTTTCACTTTCGAGTCGAGTGAACTGACTCTTACTCCTTTTTTAGAACCCTCCCGAACCGAAGAGCCACCTATTCCTGGCCCGAGTCCATCGTCCCAACCACCTGAGGACGATACGACTCGTGAGCCAGAACCTGAGGTGGCTCTTACGCAATCCACGGAGGAACCTTATGGTAAGTCACCCCTTCTTTCTCTTCGATCCATATTCACCTTTCCTCATTTTTTCTTCGACCGTCTCCAGATCGTCCCGCCACTCCTCGCTCGATCATCATCATCGACGATACGCCCGTGGGATCACCCCATCCCCCTCCCCCTTCTTCTTCACCGACTCCACCATCTTCCCCTTCCACTCCAACCCCGGTTCCCTCCCCAGAGATCCCTTCCAGTGCCCCCGAGAACCCCAACGCCTCCTCCCCCCCGGTGCCAAGCTCGTCTCATTCTCACGATGACGCTCGCCAGGAATTCACCGACCTGCGACCGACCCTAATGATTCCTCAAGCCATCGTCCACGATTCGATCAACCGAATCTTGTTGGAGCATCGTCGCTTGCTCCACATGATTCCTTTCGTGGATGCAACTCATCGAAATGAGATGCACCGGGAATTCCGGGAGGAACTAAACTCCCTCCTTGGCAAGGCAATGGAGGCTTATCCAAAGGAGGACATCACCGGGATAGTCTCGAAATACTTAGAAAAATAAAAAAATTTAAAAAAAAAATCATTATTTCCTCTATTTATTATTTGTAATACTTTCTTTCATATAAATTTTTTGTATTGAATGATTGTTATTTTCCATTTCTATTACATTCTTTGCTCACGTTAAGTTATATTTTGTTCAATGGTTCAAATATCCTATTGCATGAGAAAACGTTTTATAAGTGCCCTACCAAAGGTTTGAGTGAGTATTTGTTTGTGTGACCCTCTTTTTCTCAAAATGCCCCAATAGTTGCCGTTATCCTCTCCTATATTTTCTTCTCCCATGGTTTAGAGCCATACCCATTCTTAACTGTAAAAAAGGGGGAGGTTCCCGTATGTGAGCAATCGAGTCCAGATTCGTGAAACATGGCCTTTCCTATGGTCACACGCTATTAGTCTTACTCATGTATTGAATTGTTTAAATTGGCTAGAACCTTCACAAGCGTAAGGATTGGCGTGTGACTTGTCGGGAGGCTGCACAGGCGTAAGGATTGGCGTGTGAATTGTTGGGAGCCTGCACAGGCATAAGGATTGGCGTGTGAATTGTTGGGAGCCTGCACAGGCATAAGGATTGGCGTGTGAATTGTTGGGAGCCTGCACAGGCGTAAGAATTTGTCAGCATTGCTGGCAACCCTCCCATGCGTAAGGATTGGCGTGTGAATCGTCGGAAGCCTGTACAGGCGTAAGGAATTTTAGCACTTTTGGGACCCTCCCCAAGCATAAGGATTAGCGTGTGAATTGTTGGGAGCCTGCACAGGCGTAAGAATTGGCGTGTGAATTCTTGGGATCCTGCACAGGCTAAAGAAAATTTCAGCATTGTGGGGAAGCTTCACAAGCGTAAGAATTGGCGTGTGAATCGTCGAAAGCCTGTAAAGGCGTAAGGATTGGCGTGTAAACTTTCGGGAGCCTGCACAGGCATAAGGATTGGCGTGTGTAGCGATGGCCCCCCGCATAGGCGTAAGGAACTTTTAGCATTGTCAGAACCTGCACAAGCATGAGGATTCGCGTGTGAAGCATTGGCATCCTGGACAATAGCAACAAACCAGGACCGATGTACGATGGCATGCCACCGTACATAATCCACTTCACCCCTTTTTCATGTGAGACACCCCATTTCCGCACTCGAATCCATCCAATCCTGGTGTATATTGTCCTCTGCCTTACCTCACCATTACTTACCCAACCCACTTGCAAATCTCCTCATTCTTTGAATCGGCATGAGATTGTATTACCATCCCTGATTTGATAGCCCGCTCTCTCGCCAATCTCATAATAGCCATTGCTTTTTTGCCGCATTGTTTTTGCTAACCTGCTTGAGCATTGTGCGGACATACCCACTAGTGTCGTGCTTTCGTTGTCCTGTGCTGGATCAGTATAATGAACAAATGTACTACTGGCCCACACTACCTGAATGAGCCCATGACATGTGGATAGATCAATCCAAAAATGCTCATTTGGGAAAATCAATTTTCCCCCTGTACACCGCTTTGACGCATCTCTTTGAATTTGGCCGGTCCGCTTATCAGCTTGAAACCACCATCCCGAAGCATACAGCGATGCATCCTTATCAACATGAGGTGCGTTTTTGAATCCATTCATGGTGAAAGTGAGTGCGGAAGCGAACTCGAATGCACCCTGATTTGCCGGAATATCGCCTTCATAGTTGACTTGATCAAAAGACGGAACCCCCAATGAGTTGTAGCAATTTTGAATCTTCTGAAATAAATTATCCCCAACATATCGTAAGGATTGACCTAGAATGCGACCCACCGAGCTAAGATTGGCACCTCGGTCCCGCCATTCATCTTTTGCATTTTCAATTTTGCCAGCACTACCATACAGACCAAATTGTTCATTCTTCGTGGTGCATTTGCGCCACCCAATCGCGAACATAAATCCCTCCAGTAATGCTCCATTTGTTGCAATAGGGTCAGTGAACCTCTTTTCGCGAAATAAGAATTGTGATAATTCATCCCATTGATTGACCTTGACTTCACTCATTGTTGTGAATGGTCGGAATTCAACAAGGGCAATGAGTAATCCGGTTGAAGAGAAAATTGCCACACGGCCAAAGTGAATGCGTTTGATCTGATTGACATCCACAACCCTCCGAATTTCACTTGGGGTGATATTTGCTGATACTGGCATTGATATTTGTGCTGTTGGGCGAGAGGAGGAAAAAAACCTATTCATTCGGGTCGTTTTGCGCTCATTTGTCTTTTGGGATCTGCTACTATTCCCGAGTGGTTGCGGGATCACTATGTGTTGAAGCACACAAGATATCAGATACTGCCAAGGAGCTTTCTTCGGCACACATCCTTTGACTTCCCTGTTGGAGCCCACATGACATTGGCACAATCTGAACCGACTAAAGCCCATGTTCTTCAGTGGGGCCCAATGAGGGTGCCACATAAATGTGGAAGCATATATATATATCTATATATATACACTGAGATTAAGCGAGTAACTCACACTTTCCTTCCTCAGCCCGACGCTTTCTCGCGAGTTCCCTTTTACGCTCTTTTCCTTTTTTCGTGAATGGCATGCTTTCAGCAGAAAATGAAATGAAACCGAATGATTACTGATTTCTTAATATCACCTAAATTGGATTGCGATGGATGAATCTTTTTTAATTGCGGCTAAAAAGAAAGCTCACGCCTGACCTTGGCAAATTCACGATCTCAAATACCTGAACCTGAAAATTGCAGTGGATAGTGCATTATTCAATTTTACACATTGATGTTCCCATGCAATCACTTTCCAATCCAGCAATTTGGAATATTGCAAGCACACGCAAATGCAATATGCATCCTGCTGCGGATCCCTAGTTATCCCACTCCTCTTGAAAGACACAGGAACCTTTTGCCTATTATGGGCTGGCGTGAAGTGATACACGCGACCTCCCGCAATGCCCCCGCGTGTGCTACTCGCGGGCACAACGCCTGACTCAGCTTGCGTCTTGTCGGAGTCTTCGCAATGATGTACGGAGGCATGCCGCCGTACAATTACTATTGGTACTCAGACTGTGGCATCCGGGCAGTAGTAGGATAGGAAGTCATGATTATTAAATTCATAAATCACTTTGCAAAATTAAGTTACAATCTATCTAGTACAAAGCTAATCTAAAACGGGTCAATCCTGGTTGTGAGTTTAGCTGACCTGGGTACCGTCAAGGTGACCTCATCACTTGAACCAAGCCCGCGATTCGCCACCCAGGCATCACCAAAGTCTAATACTAAGCATCGTGCAAAATCAAATCTAAGAGGTACAGTGGGGTTAAAAGACTCTGATGAGAAGAAACTTTTATTCAGTAAATTACATATATACTTATTAGTACGTAGCCACACTGGCTCCACTAGATTTTTACCCTCTGAAAGTTTTGCGGAAATGTCAATTAGTGCTAAAGCCCCTTTAACTGAGCTTGTTCTCCAGTCATCTGAGCATACCATCAAACCACGAACCCCCGCCGCACAGAATGCCGCTAATATACCATAGCAAATTCGATTGATTCCAAGATTCTTGTGACACGCCAAAAGATCTTTGATGGCCTCATTTTTTTTTGAGTTTGTGAGTTTGCCTTTGATGCCATTAACTTCGACCTTTGTATGTGCACGTACCATGTTGTATGCAATCATCAAATGGATAACTGTATCCATTAGATCCTCCAGGTTCTTGTGCGGCTTTGTGGATATCTCATTGTCAGCCCCGCCACCTTCAATGCTGAGTTGGGTTGCACGTTGCTTCGATTTACTCAAGCAGGAGGCAAGGTATTCAACTGCTCCCCGTTCGAGTCCAAGAGGATCGGTTGAATTTGATGTTGGTGCAACATATGGTTTGGGTGCAATCACATCGTATGAGACTAAACTAATGGATTCAAACATAACATTTGCCCAAAAATGTTTAACTGGATTGGCGGGGTAAAGAAGGCTCTGAACCATTTTGAAGAAGGAGTGTTCAGATTTTGCGAGATTATCTGGAGGTTTAGCTGATTCCTTCATCAATTTGAGATTCCAAATGTTGTGATCAAAAAACGCTTCTGTTTCGGTTGGCTTAAAAAAATCTAACCCTGTATATTGCAATTTATATCACCAGTCAACAGCCAATAATCAAGTATCATGCACAAAGATAAAAAAAAACTCACCTGCCATCTCAAGGTCCTGCAGCCAAGCCGACATTTTAAGATCTCGGTTACTGATCACCTTAATACCAACGGGCAGGAATGTATGAGCATCCTTTGTTGGTAAATTGTCCCATCTATTTTTGTAAATCCTATTGATATTATCAAGCCCCCTTTTCCATGATTGTTGAGTAATATTGGAATGATAATTCAAAACGCCTGCAAACTCTTCCATGCGGGATAAAAATATTCCTTGAAAATTCGCAGCGGATGACACTTCGGGCTCAGCGTCGGGAATTATATCAGTCATATCTCGTCCCATTGTATCATGTTTAATTGTTTCCCTTTCTTGAAAGGCTTGAATATTCCGAGGAGAGGCGGGAGGGGTTGCATCATGCATTGTTTCATTGGGTATCGGGGGACTTTCAGTATGTGGAGCTTCATCATGGATTGTTTCATTGAGTATTGGGGGGGGTTCAGTATGCGGAGGTTCATTATCAATATGGTCCCCTTCAACATTGATAATTTCATCACCTTGATCGCGAGAATCGTTTGCGGCTTCAAAGGTACGGCGTTTTTTGTTTTTTTTTTTGGTCGCATGTATATTTGGTCTTTTTCCTAATCCTTTGCCTGGAAATCCAATTACGACTCGAGATCCTTCAGGTAGAGATTCTCCCACCTCCACACCTGCCCATATATTGTAAGCAGCTATTTTTATCAATTTTGTTTTGAATTAGTAATGGACTTACGGTTCAAATCCATTTTGAGCAGGCTCATGGCTTCAGCAATCTTTTGACGCACATAATCAGGAATTTTACTATCATTTTGGATTTTTTCGAGCCTTGGGATTGTTTGAGCAATGTTGGAGACAAATTGTTCCTTGGATATAATTTCCACCTCCCCACTGAAAATTACATCATCTTGCCCATCATCTTCTGTCGGTGCACAAGGTTCAACAGTCTTTTCCTTCTCATAACTTTTAAAATTCGGTTTCTGAGAGCTTGGAGGCTGCCCTGAAATAAAGGCTATGACACAATATCAGGTTTTGAGAGATTTGAAATATTAAAGATGGATGCATACTCACATTCCGGAAGAACTGGTGGATCTTGATTATCTTCATGTGACTGGCTCTCTACTTCAATGCCTAATTCACGACTACTGGCGATATCAGAGATTTCACTTCCACTCTCTGGGGCTGAAGTTGGTCGTTCATTGAATTCTGTTGAATTTCCCGGGGTTCGGGCCATAGCGGAGGTAGTTTATTAAGCAAATAGATGGTGACGAGTTGATTGCTAACTTGTTTGAAAATTTTTTGATAAAAGATCCAAATTCAAGAAAAAAGGTGCAAATGCGATTTGTCGGGAAATTGAAGGAGGCGATGTTTTGCAAATTATTTCATATCATGCAAATGAAATCACTTCCCTGTGAGACATTGAATAAAGTTGACTAGTGAGAAACCTACTAAAGTCAACTTTTGAACTATTCAATGCTCATGAGGTAAGGACTAAGCAAAGTGTTCATTTGATTGATATGAAATAAAATGGTTTTGTCGGCGAAACAGGAGACACAATTCTTGTCTTAAATAGTCCACTTATTAGGTTTTAATTTGTGAGTCTCATGATTTAAACCCTAGCCACAACATTGTGAATATACTGACCAATTTCCCCTGAGGTCCTGTTGGCAGAGAAGGCCACTCAGCATATTTCGGCAATGGCGTCCATTGTGTACGCCAACAAGCCACCGTACACACTATGGATGTAGTACGGAAGCTTAAGGATGGTAAGCGTTGTCGGAGGCATGTCGGGAGGGCACTACATGAGCGTAAGGATGGTAAGCAGTGTCGGGAGAATGTCGGGAGGGAGGGTAACTGTTGTCGGAGGCATGTCGGGAGGGCACTACATGAGCGTAAGGATGGTAAGCAGTGTCGGGAGAATGTCGGGAGGGAGGGTAACTGTTGTCGGAGGCATGTCGGGAGGGCACTACATGAGCGTAAGGATGGTAAGCTGTGTCGGAGGCATGTCGGGAGGGCACTACACAAGCGTAAGGGTCATCAGTGGTGTCGGAGGCATGTCGGGAGGGTATTACACAAGCGTGAGGATGGTAGGGGCGGGGGTGTGAAAGCGTAAGGAGTGGTGAGGACGGAGAGGGGCGGGCAGTGTCGGAGTCTCATCCGGATGGAGGGCGGTGCGGGTGCGTAAGCATGCTAAGCGTCGGGGAGGCGGAAGCCAATGAGGTGAAATTACACGAACGTTGCGCATAGTGTTGAAATGGGTTTGGGCTTTGAGTGACATTCTCATGTGACACATGTGAGACGATTGACGTTGTCTTGACGCTGACGTGACGTGACCCACTAAATCCAGTGACTATAAAGTGACACTAACGCGACTGAAGCAAGATTTTATACTGACCGCGGTGCGACGTGAAGTCAATCGCCGACGATTGACGCGAGATTCGCCCTGGTGTTAATTGAATCCTTGCAGATCCAAAAAGTTGGGTACCCCAGCTCTATTTGGTCTTTTTCCTTTGTCCCACCTTTCTGCGTGGATTTTGCCCTTTTATTTATTTAAAGCCATACTATGGCCTTAAACCCTTTTAAATTGAGCTCACACAGGATTTAAATTCTGTATGGCAAATCCTTAGCCAATTCAGTAAATATACACCACACCTCAATTTTAACTAAAATTTTGGTAAGTTTGCATAAACCTTATGCAACTTTAAATTTAAGCTTAATTAAGCTTAAATTTAACAATTTTAAAAAAATGTTAAAAAAGTTACGTTGGTACTGTGAGATTCTTAAATCTTCCAATAACATAAAAAATAAGTGGTTTGGGGTATAACACCCTATGGGTGTACCCTAGGTTATTTTTGGTGTAGAATCCAAAAATGACATAATATTTATAACTTTGTTTATCCAAAAAAAAGTTATACTTATTTTTTATTATTTTTTATTTTAAATTCAACTAAAAAGTCTGTTTAAGACAAAATTAACTGTTTATAAAATCATTTGTGGCCTTATGGGTATGTCATACATACCTCACAGGCTCACAATTATTCTGAACATAAAGTTATATCATTAATATATATAATGAGCCATCCTTCAGACAATTCTGTGGGGAAGATGGTATTAATCATTCTTTGATAATGGTATGGAGCATTTTTAATCCCAAAGGGCATTCTAAGATACTCATAAACAACACAGTGAGCTATAGTTCTAAGTTGATTCTTGGCTTTACGTTTTGGAACACACTTCTCAAAGCCCTTCAATGCATCCACTTAGGTTATTTATTTGGCTTTGGATAATTGTGTAAACGTTCCTTGGATTCTATGAATTGGATACCTATCTGGAGCTGTGTAGGTATTCAATTCCCCAAAGTCTCCAATGATCCTTTATTTATCATTACTCCAAGCAATAATGAAAGGATTTGTCACTTAATCTTCCTTTTTATGGATTATTTTTCTTATTAAACCAAGTTTTATTAACTCCTGAATATGTTTTTAAAGGCTTCTCTAGCTCTGGGAATTTCTGGCTAAGCTAGTATTCTAAGTACTGCAGGGTATGGTCTATCAATATTAATAGTAATATCAACACCAGGGAAAATTTTGCATAAATTGTTGGTGATTGACTTCATTTCAAGCCAAAATAAAACAAATGTTGAGCATATGTCACCCTCTGGTCTTACACCAAATCCTAAGACATCCACCAAAATTGGTTCCCCTGTGCCTTCAACTGAGATTCCTCACCCCCTGATTCTCTCACAACCAGTCAAAGGTTGCTAAAAGTAACAAGACCCACCTGTTTCCCTATGCACACATCAAAGAGGTCTCTAAACCAGTCTTGATGTAGAGGAGGGGTGTGTGAATTCCCCAGGTCTACTATTAATAATCTTGGCATGAGCAGGATTGTCAATTTCTGGGTGACATGGGTGGAGCCAGCCATGCAGCCCTGTGTGTGTGGGTGCAGAAGTATGATGCACACAAAGGCAAAAAACATGTGTGGGTGATATGGCTTGGGCCAGACACATGATCCTGCATGTGCAGGTGTGGAAGTGCGCCACACACAGAGGGAAAACCATGTGTGGGCTGAATTGAGAGTGGGATTGAGAATTTGTGGGTGACACAGGTGGGGCCATCTCAGATCCTGTGATATGTGAGTGTGTGTAAAATATTATCATTGACATTGGCATATTAACACCATACCCAATGTCAACATGCTAATTTATTTGTAGCCATGTGAACTAATGGGCTTTACTGGTCAAAATGACAAGTTACTGTCACAAAATCTTGAATCAGTTGTTTCTCTGGGAAACTCTGAACAAAGCTGAGAGAATTGCATTATTGTGTTACTATACTTCCAGAAAAATATACTAAACTTCATGAAATAGGGGTTTTATCATTAAAATCAGTCCACATGACATCACTTTGCTCTCATACAATCCACAGCCACCTTCTATTTCTTCTTCAGATAAAAGTAAGTGTCCCTCAGAATAACCAACAGCTTTATAAATATTGAGATGCAGCCAATCTAGTAAGAAAGTCACATCAATCTTTGAAATTTTTAAGATCATAAAGGTATTGCTCAGAATGCAAGATGGATCAGAGACTTTAAAAATGCTATTAATAATATCAAATAATTATGAGTTTCCCCTCAGAAAACATATCAAACTGTTTCTGACATTTTTTGGTGTCAGTTGAGTATATATTGTTGCCAATATTAATTCTTGAAACTGGAAAATAACAAGGTGAGACAACTCTTTAAGTGGGATGACTTGTGTATTGTATGGTAGTGCTCAATCTGATCCATGCAACTATTTACCTTGTTGAATGAAAATTCTGTAAGTACTCGACCAGAAATCATAATTTTGTTGGTCATGGCACAGTGGTTTATAATATTTTTGGGGATTGAGGGGGGAAAGAGGCTGTGATTTCAAAAGCTGTCTTATTTCACATGGGGCTGATGGAGATTTCAGGAGAACAGAAAGGCTGGAACAGTGACAGATATGTTGAAGTAAGGTTTTAGCTATATCATCTTCTCAGAGTTACAAGAAGTTAGTCTTATTCAGTTCAAGTGTATAATTAATGTGAATATATTTCTCTTATTAATTGATGTACATCTTTTGTTATTTTTTGGGATCTTTGCAAATACTCCAATCAAGAACTCATACCCCCATGTGGCTGAGGCTTGCACTGGCCCCAATGTTAGAGGGGGTCTGCAATATAATCAGAAAAATGATGATTTGGTTTACTTTTCTGTTTTGTAACAGGTTGTGATTGGAAAGGCAGAATTCTTTCCAATTTTCAGAAAATTCAGTTGCATCATCAATTGAAAAATTCCAACTTGTGGAAATGTTGATAGCACTGATTAAGTGGAATTTATTCTTGGTTAGCTCATTTTCAAGGTCTTCTTATTTACCCATTTTTTGCATATTGGGGGAATTGTGTTCCTCTAATGACATCTGTTGACTGAGAATAAAAAATGGAATATAAAACTTGTATAAGAGAGCCCATTCAGCAGCTTTTAAGCTAAAATGAAAGGGGAAACCCATTTTGTGGGGTACTCTTGTCCATGATTATGGAGTCATGGTATCAGATATGATTTGTTGGAGATTCTCCAAAGCCTCACCCTTAATCTGGTGATCACTCAGTGCACTGATATCCAAGATGGGAATTTAGAAGTGGGGATTTAATCTGCATCAAATGAGAGAATTTCCATAGAACCACTATATGGATGTTGTGTGTAAGAGGTGGGCATTAGGAGGTAATTCTTTTGGGTAGAAGTAGTGGGGAGTGACTCATTTATTATTTTTTCTGTGTCTCTTCTTAGTGAGTGGGTCTCTCTCAATGTGATTTGCTTAAGAGAGCTGTTGAAGGTAATGTAATCTGAGTCTGAAATAGTGATGTAATTGGACTTCCTGCGGGACCTCATATATGTTTTTATTTGGCCTCTGGATGGCACAATTTGAAAGCTGCATGATCCTTCAAAATTCCAAGTCTTAAATTATTCATTATGTCAATATTAGCCATTCTGGTTGCATCACAATATTGTAGGTCTTCCAAAATTGAATATAACACTCCATACTCAGAGAAGATTTCTTGTTGTTGTTTTGAGGTTTCCCAAAGCCATTTTGAAATAGTTGATTTATGATTGGGGTATGAGAATGTGTAGTGAAATTGATGACAATTCTCTTCAATTTGAGCCTTGTGAATAGAGAAAAATTACAAAATTTGTTTCCTGAATGAGAAATGTCAGGCTGAGTCTATGATAGAAGTATTATAAATGTATTTACAACTTTTAACTATGACTGTGACATGGTAAAAAGGATTAAAAATGGTTTAATTTAAGAATAAAAGGGCTTTACTATATTAAATAGAGTGGTGGTGAGCGCTGTTGAAAGCCCTGGGTGCAGCTTTACCTGTTGGGTTACAATAATTAAAATTATAATTATACCTGTTTATTACCCAAGATTAAAACTGTTTTTGACAGTTTACTACGTAGGGTATTCAAGATCAGGATGAGGAAAGCTATTCTGGCTGTGAAAAGCCTCCTTTTTATCCTGAAATGGCGTGGAAGGGCTGTTAGACCTTTTCACGTAGAGTAAGTGAAGATTTTTTCACTCTCTGAGACGGGCTTGTGGTTTGCAAGGACCTTTATAGCCTTTATTGGACTCAGGTGTGGTTTCAAAACCACATCTGGTAAGTTTTCACCAATACAGGGTGAAAGGTTTCATCTGGTGACCACATAGCCTTCTTCTGACGTGTATGACATGTAGAATGCTGTACAGAAACTGTATGGGACGCCAGTATTGACTTACTTATGAGGTATTGAAGTATAATCATTCTTTTTCGTCAGTTTTACACCTCATAATCATGGTTATGGGATATTATCCCATGGTAAAGCTGTATTGGTCAGAATGTGGGATTTTGACCTTAAAACAGCTATAACCTTGTCAGTTCTTGAGATATCAACCTCAAAACTCAACCAGTGTGTAGCCCTGTATGTGTTCTACACAATGGTACCTTATTTGATATGGTTATCATTAAATATGGCAAAGTTATGCCATGTACAAGATTTTTGTACACATGCGTGGTTTAGGCAAAAATCTGTATTGGGCTTGTTTGCCCCATATCTTCTGCTATATTTGAGATATGAGGAAAGGGGTGACACCATCAGATAGCCCAGATTGTGCTCTTTTTAAAAAGACCCCACTTTAGGTATCTCACACTAAAACTGTAGAAGTTAGATGAGAGGTGAATGTTTTGTTCACCCTTATTTGGCCTGAATTTGACCATAACTTTTGTAATACTGGTGCTAGCTCAGTTTGGCTGGTACCATTGGATAGCCCTGAATTAGAGCTTCATTTTGAATACCCATTTGATGGGTTTAAGCCTCTTACTCTGTACTTCAGATGAAAGGTGAAAATTAAGGTTTATGCTCAGCAATAACTTTGAGCATGAATAACTTTGTTATTCTTTGTCCTATGATGATGGGACTTGTACATTTGGCAAGGGGTTAGTTTCCTCTTTCTTTTGATACCTTTTGAGCTAATTTGGCTCAGCTCCATGTTTTGGTGGTATCTTGGCTATACCATTGGTTTATGGTATTTTGGATGTCATGCTTGTGCTCTGGTTTTGAGTCACAGGCTGACAAGAAATCAATCCAGTAAGCTTGCACATGGCAAACACATTCACAATGGCCATGAGGATGGAAACACAGATAAAGGATCCTGAAGGACCTGTTGAGGTGGGTGAAAATGATAACCTTGACACAGTTCTTTGGGTTCCTTGATTAGTGGCATTAATAGGTAATTCAATTGAAAGTCAGTTGGCTCCTTTGGACCAGGGATGATTTCTGAAACATGGAAATTCCCTGGCTTTAATCTTTCACTTGGGTGGAGATTAAGACAAATTATCCCAATAGGTCCAATGCTGGCCAAGCAGCTTGACTTTCCTTGTGCATTAAACCAGTTCACAGGAATTGAGAAGGCCAATGCACTGGGAATGGACATGAATGGGGGGTCATTGATATTTATGGTGCCAGTGAAGCATCTCCAGACCAATCCATCCCAGATGTCACATTTGGGGGGACCTCCAGATTTTTGGGATTGTTGATGTTAATGCAGAATTTCCATTATGCTAACCTTCTGGAGAAATATGGAAAGCCAATTTTTGAATGGTTGATAAATGAAATGTTTTTTGGTATAAACTTTGTTTTATTTTGGTTATGTTTTGGGTGCGGAGTTCAATGAAATTGATGAATTTGTCTAATTATTGTGGGCAAGGGGGATCATGATCCTTTGGTTCATTATGGCAATGAAAGTGAGGTTAGTCAGTGGTGACAGAGTCAGTAAGGCCATTAAGGGAGAAACATTGAGGACAACATATATAGCTGTGAATAAGTGGCTCCAATGGGATATGCTCAAATATGGTACTGAGATCTTGATGTATATGGAATGCAGGAGTGTAGTGACCACCTGAGCTTGAAATACTTTACTTGATAAGCAGGTTCAGGGTGGGGGTTAGAATGCATTAAGCCCTGCAGGGTATCTTATATCTTGAGGATAGAATGGCAGATATTATCATTCCAAGGTCTTGTGGGGGAAGGTTTATGGTTTCTGTGCAGCTGAATTTAGACCTGGTGGAGTGGAGAATGTGCTTTGCATAAATTGAGATTAATCATTCAGGAAGATTTCATCAAATAAAGTTTGTGGGAATTCATATCTTGATGCTGAAGTAGGGCAGTTTGGAATAGATTTGGGTTCAATGGCTGATTTGATAGTTTTAATGTGCTGTTTACATTGGAAAGGTGTGAAGGAAACTCCCTGCCTATTACCCCCAGCGGAGGTTTGTGCTTTAGTTGAGCAGTGTGAACACATGCATATACACATTGAGAAATAGTGGGGGGTGGACATTGTTGTGGGAATCATGAATATGGTTGGATTTCTTATAAATATCCATTTTTATATGCAATTGTTTAGGAGAGTGATTGATAGGGAAAAAAATTGAGTGATTATTTATGAAGGGAGATATGATTTGAGCCAGTCAAGCATTTTATCCCATTCTTCATGGTGGGTGAGCTTCAGTTAATAAAGCGTAATATGTCACATATTGATGGGGTAATTGGGTAGGAGTCTACTTGGGTGAAATGTTTTTCCACTCAATGCTCATACATATTCTAGTTTCTTTGCACATAGAGATAAAGAAAATTTGGCCATTGAGGGGGGTTCCATTCGTTATTTGTCACCATTTAATTAAGGGGAGTGACATTTAAACCATGTACTCTGGCACAGAATTGTACATGGTTTAAAGATTATTCCAGACATAAGTATATAGCTCTATTACATAATCATTTGGAGGTGAGCTAAGGTCTTGGTTTTTTGTTTGAGTGCATGTGGGATCTGAATTGGTGAGAATGTGATTTGGAATGTCTTGCCTTTCTTGAAAAGGTCATGTATCTTTGGTGGGTAAATCCTTCATAAATACACCATTATACAGATATAGAATGCCTGGAAATTTTGAATCATTCAATGGCAGTATGAATAATCCAAAAAATGTGACAATTGGAAGGGGGCATGAAAGTGGGTTGGAAATTTTTATTTAATCAGATTATAAATGTAAAATGGGTCCCCTTTGAGATGAAGGATATATCACATTATATGCTGGTGGGTCATTGTGGTATTCCATACCAATTATACCAGTCTCAAGCTTACCCAATTTTAAAAAAAAATGAAAATGAAATGGCTGAATAACACCAGGACAATTGTGAAATAACTCAAGAGACAGGAATAAAACTGAGAATTAAATTGTGGAACTTTAGAGAAGGAATTGGAATAACATTGAGGAACTTGGGAGGGATTATAGAAAAATCCCTGAATAGCTCTGTGGAATAAAAAATAAAATTGTGTAATAATTTCACATATGGAAATACAATTTCCATATTATTCCAGAGATTGAAATACAACTTGAGAATACTTTCTGAAATGGAATAGAACTATGGAATTTTTGAAGAATAAATAGGAATTAGGGAATAACTTTGGAGGTGAACATAGGAATTACAGAATGACTCCATATATGGAAATAGGAATTAGGGAATAATGCAGGGGAAAACCTAGGAAGAACTCCCAAGAATAAAATTAAATTGTGGAATAAATCTTGAAATGAACATAGAAATTAGGGAATAACTCTGGAAATGGAAATAGGAATTAGGAAAAAACTCTTGAGAAGGAAATCAAATTTCAGAACTCTGGAACTAGGTAGATCAAACTGTACAGAAGATCTAGGGCAGAATCAAGAATATTAAAGGTTCAACCAGAAGAATTTCAGTTAAAATAAAAAATACCAATTTCCCACATTTGTCAAATCTAATGTCAGTGCACTCAATAACAAAAAAATGTATTTTCCCCACTTTCTCCACTTACAAGAAAAGTCTCACCAGCTCAATTCTTTCAAATAGATCACATGATTTTGATAAGAAAACATCACCAGCAAAATTCTCTCAGAAAATATGTAAAAAATTTACAAAAAAGAAGAATGTCACCAGCTAAATTATCTCAAAGATATCATATGACTAGAAGAAATTTTAATTATCAGAAGCTGTATTTTCTCCACTTTTTTGGCAGAAATAAACTCTGACCAGCAAAATTATCTCAATTACATCACATTATTTTGATCAGAAAGAACACCATGAGAAAAATTCCCTCATAAAACATGTAACAAAGTCACCAAAAAGAAGAGTTTCACCAGCTCAATTCTCTCAAAGATATCATATGACTAGAAGAAATTTCAATTGTCAGAAACTTTATTTTCTCCACTTTTTTGAAAAAAAGAAAATCTCACCAGAAAAATTATCTCAATGAAATTAAATGATTGTTGATAAGAAGAAACACCACCAGCAAAATTCTGCCAGCAAAAACATCTCACCAGCTAAAAAATCTCAACTATGATTTTTCTAAGTCCCCTGTTTTGAGAATCTCTATGGAGGCCAAAAAAGTATAAATAGAGGTCTTATCTGCCTCATTTTCTAAAACAATGCAACAAGTTCCCACCCTTGAGAATTTCAACCATCCCTGAACTAGCAGGATATCTAGAGTAATAGTAGTGTTTTAGTTGTGAAAATCTCAGGAGCTAGGTATTAGTGAAGAATAGTAGTTTAACCATAGTGAAATGCTCAGTAGCCTTGCTCAGAAGCTTAGTATTAGTGAAGAATAGTAGTATAACAGTAGTTAAAAGCTCAGTAGCCTTGCTCAGAAGAATATTAGTAATGATATAAATGTAGTATAAAAATGATTTATTAAAGAATCCTTATTAGTAGTAAATCCCATAATCTTATTATTAGTATTCATATTAAAGAAAATCATCATAATCAAAAAAAAAATAATTATTAGTCTTATTAACATAAAATCAAGCGGTAGTATTTAGTTTATTATAGTGTTACATCAGAGTTTTGGCTATAAAATTATTGATATTTCTTATTTAGAGACTACTGATAAGTCCTCTCTATCTGTTGAAACCACAAATCTTATTTTCTTTTGTGATTCTATGTAGGCTGACTATTCAGTACTACTTAGAGGAGCAGCTAATACACCTTAGCACCTATTTTATTGGACAATTTTGAAATCCAAAACAGACTTACCAATAATTTCCCCCCCAAGGAACTGCCTTATTTTATCCCACACCATGCAGTGTGGTTTCTGACAAGAGTGGAGGAGCTCAGAAATAGGCCAGGTGAATTCGCCTAAAAATAGTCATTTTAGACTTCCATGAGAGACTTGGTTCCCACTATTCATTGAATTTCTCTATTATACATTTGAAATCTTTCATCTAATATCACTCCATTTTATCAAGTTCCAAATATTAATGTAGTTTTTTATCCCTTATGTCATCTTCTGACCCACATAAATCCTTTTCAGGAGCTGTTCATGACTCAGATGGTGAATCTAGCATAGAATATGCTCAAAATCAGTCACAAATGAGTCCCAAAATTCCCCTAACAACCCATATTGCATCCTCAGTATATGTGTCAGGTCTCAAAATTGATGTTGGAAATACAACGGCTCAAACTTTAACCACTTGGACAACACCAAATAGTTCAATCACTCCAATTCCCCCAAATCCCACTAATACGCAAATGCATGTGTCTGAGGGACCAGAAAGCACACCAGAAATCTTATCAAAGGCTAATCCACAATCCAAATTTACATGTGATTTCCTCCTTAATCCTGTTCAGAATTGTGTGGAGTCCCAGGACCCTTTGGGTGAAGTAAACAGCAATAACTCAATATTCCATCAGGAACTCAGGGTCATGTGGGCCATGAGAAATAGGTTGATGGTGGGAAACAAAAATGACCATTTCAAAATTTTACTTGGAGTGGTCTTTTGGAGGGGAATCCTGAATTGACTTTCCATCAAAATGAGTCATTGTAATTTTGGATTAGCGCCCTTTTTTCACAATCTGTTATGTTTGTTTCATTGGTTAGATATGGAATCTAAAGGCAAGATAGTCCAATCTCAGGAGCTAATTGAAGATCATGAGTATTTTCAATATTTATGAAATTTTTGATGTCTTAACTGATGATTTGCATGGCAGGTGATGAGCTTTATGCATCTTTTCCTCTTGTTCATAAAGAAGATGTCACTGGACATCATCATCCATATGCCACCAAACCAAGAACTGGTCATGCCAGTTCATCAAAAAAGAAAAATAATGGATGATGAGGATGAGAACATGTCTCCCACCCAAAGGGAAACAAATGGTGAACCAAGGAGGGAACTTGGGCAAATAGTGAGTTCACCCACCCTCAAATGCCCCTCGCCCAGAGTTTGCTTGATTGATCTGAGATGAGACCAAAAAGGAACAAGGCTTGCAAAGCTCACAATGTAGTGAAATGTGCAAGCCAGAAGGAGCAACAAACATGGCTGAAAGTGGAACTTCCTAATAATGTCCATGGGATGAGATCAGATGTACATGCCCATTTCCTGTTCCTACTCAAAGTGAAGGAAAAGTATTTTTCCTCACTACCAGCACCACTCAGCACAGAAGAGTGTGAAATTCCAATTAAAGTTTCCGGTAATCTTGGATATGTCCCCAAAGATGTTATCAATGAGGCATCAAAACAAGTTCAGTCTCAGGGCTTCCAAAGCTACTGAAAAAATGAGCTCCGCAAGAGAGGACTGATATAATTCACTTGGGACTTGGAGAGCTCCTGCCAGCATCTGTTCAATTAGTTGATGTCTATGGTGTTTTACCATACCTTCCGTCTTGCACTTGGCAGAACCAAGTATCATCATTACTTTTGGAACAAGCATCATAATAAACACGGGGTTTTTGCAGCTTTAATGGAGAAATATTTCACTTATTTGAAAACAGAATGGAATTCAATTCATAAGGATGGAGAATACTTGGTAAAAAAGAAGAAGAATCAAAGGCTCTCAAAGATATGTCAAAGGGTGAGTCAAATTCTATTTTTCATCAGTTTGAAATAAATCTAATGATAATCTAATTTATTATGTGCAGACCTGTGGGCACCTTTGTGAATGGTGTTATATTTCCAAAACTCCCATTCTAGCATCACAATTCAATGACCCTTGGGTATGTTCAGTTACTGAGTAGGTAGTAGAAAATTGTTGTCAAGCTTACTGAAAAGTGGGTTTACCCTGGTTCTCATGCTTATTTAACTAGTTAGTATTAAAAATGGATAGATACATATATTTTTGTAATTGGATTAAAAAGAGGGTAAAAAACTATTGATAGATTTCCAGAAATACAATCAATAGATGATGGTGATATTCCTGAAAGGCTGTCTTTTCAGGTATTTGATCAAAATTGACTCAAAGGCTGTAGTAAGATGCAGACTCTCACCCTCAAGATACTTGACATGCTGGTTATGAGCACTAATGGTGATTTTCTGCAATAAGTTAGGAAAATAAATTTATAGCAAAGCTACATATTCAGGTTTTGTGAATAGTTTGTGCAGGGGTAATACAATCTGATTATGATTTCTTAAATGCACAAAAACCTTATAAATGAATTTTAATAGAAACAGTATGATGTTTCATGTATTGTATTTACTATTATGTCTCTTATTGTGAGCCTGTGAGGTGTGTATGACATACCCATAAGGCCACAAATAACTTTATATACAGTTTATTTAGTCTTGAACAGACTTTTCAATTGGATTTAAAATAAAAAAAACAAAAAAATAAGTATAACTTATTTTGGATAAACAAAGCTATAGTTATTATGTCATTTTTGGATTCTACACCAAAAATAACCTAGGGTACACCCATAGGGTGTTATGCCCAAAAATGATTATTTCTTATGTTATTGGAATATTCAATAATCTCACAGTAAGTTTGCAATTTCTTTAACATTTTTTAAAATTATTAAATTTAAGCTTAAATAAGCTTAAATTTGAAGTTGCATAATGTTTATGCAGACATACCAAAATTCTAGTTAAAATTAAGGTGTTGTGTATATTTACTAAATTGGCTAAGGATCTGCCATACAGGATGTAGATCCTGTATGGTCTCAACTTAAAAGGGTTTAAGGGCATAGTATGGCTTTAAACAAATAAAAGGGCAAAATTCACACAAAAGGTGGAACAAAGGAAAAAGACCAAACAGAGCTGGGGTACCCAGCTTTTTGGATCTGCAAGGATTCAATTAATGTTTTCCACCTGTATTGAAGGATTCTCAACCTTCTTTAAGCTTTAAGATTATACTTTGATCCAACCTTAAGGTTCAATCTGGTTTTATCCCAATTTGAATGGGAATTTCAAGCTGCCAAAGGGTAAATCCCAATATGCAAGCTTGAAATTAAGTTTTTGTTAGCCTGGGGCCTCTAAAGTGGCTTCCAGTCTAATTATTAGTAATCTTAATAAACTAAAATAACCGTGTAATACTTTTAAGCTAAATTAATAGAGACATCACTATTAAAAAAGTTATTTAATTGGTGGAATGGGATTCACCAATATGAAAAATACTAAAAGTAATTTGTAACTACTTATATTGGAGAGATCTAATAACAATAAATTGTTATGGATTTATTTGTAAAAAAATATATTTCTAAGAGCTCTGAGGAATTATTCTCAAGTAGAATGTTCCTCTTTAGATGTTGTAGATACAAAAAAAAGTAAAACACAAATAGACTAATACATCCTTTTAGCAGAAAGGATATTTTTATAGTAACAAGATATGTAACAAGTGATATGCTGTTTTTATAGAAGCAAAGTTACTATCTCAACAAAGTAAAAGGGTGTTATAGAAGCAAGATGCAACAATTTTTCTATAGCTACAAATATTAAATGAGCTACTTGGAAATATAAAATAAAAGAAAACAAAAGCAAGATATTAATTTCAACAAGGAAATTAAAATAATTGAGAGAAAAATTGAGAGAAAGTGATTGGCGCTTGTGTAACAGGTAAGACTTTCATGCTTGCAGGCTCACAGTTTTCCAGAACTTTCAAAGAGTAATTCAGCTTAAAACACTTAAATAAGCTTAAACATTTAAAGTTACAAGCATTAAAACCTTAGCAAAAGCTAAGGTTTGGTGTGTATTGCTATTTTATGTGTAAAAATAGTAATAACTTCAAAAATTAATTAAAAATCCAATTCTCAATAGATTTTCCTGGAAACTTCACAGAGCTTACAATTTAATGTCATATGCTTATACATTAAATTTTGAGTATCTTTTAGAAACAGGTTATATTGGTAATTAGCCTGTAAATTTACTCTTTTAATTATACTTAAAGAATATTAAGATTTCCTTTAAAATTGATTAAAAATTGAGTTTATAAGATTTTTTCTTGAGACTCTATTTTTTAAGCTGTTCATGTGATTACCCCAATATGAATAAACTTGTCTTATATTAAAACTTAAAGTAATTAACCCAAATGAGGATTAAAGCCACTTGGAGTTAAGAATAACACTGGTAACTTTAAGTTGGAACTGAAAAAAATTGACTTAAGTTAAAAACCTTATTTTTAAGAATGGTTTTTCATTTTTGACCTGAGAATGCCCTTTATATCCATTATTAATTATGAGAGCTTCTCTGTAGACATAAAAAGAGTCTATTAATCACTGTTTTTTTCCATCAATCATTATCAATCCCATAATATTAGACATTGAAACAGGTAAAGGTTTCATTACATATGAAATATCATTATTAAAGTAATTCTTAAGTTATTTTATTCTTTATTAATTTCAAATTAAAGAACTGAAACCATAGAGTTCAGATGCTTGATGTAATGACCAATAATATATTTATTTTATAAAATGATCATTTTAAACATCTTTTAAAATCCACAAATTCCTTTTAAAAACTCTTTAAATCATATCTTTTATTATAAAAGGTTTTTTATCTTTTAGATATTTATTTTTTGGCATGCCTTTAACTTATAATAATTATTTAATATAATAACTGTTGTATTTAACTTGTTGTATTAAATATATATTATGAGTAAGTTTCTATCTGAAGTTCTATCTTTTTTTATCTATTATTAGTTTTTTTTATATAGCATCTTTTCTATAAGAATTATTTCTGCACAGTGTTTGTGATAATTATTTTATAAATAATATCTATATTATTTATAAATGGTTAAATATTTATATTTTCCACATGTAATTGTCTCATTAAGAGCTTTACACTTCTTATTGTTATAATTGTTAGTTACTATTAAAATAACAGAATAAGTATAATTTATTATAATTATTATGATTTTTTCTTTATTATTGAATTATTTAATAATAATTAAATTTATTTTTTTTTATATAATTATTTTCAATAATTTTATATATTTGTGTTTATAATATTTTATTATATTATTTTTTTTCTGCTGAGGAAAGTCATAGTACTCTTGATATTTCTACTATTATCAAGCGTTTTATAGACAAACCTTACATTTGGGGGCCTTGAAATGATTTTAACCAATTTTTGGGACATGCATCATATTCTAGACCTTATGTTACTCTTTTTTGACATAAAATTTCCAAATTCACTTTAATATTGGCTTTTTTGGGACTTATCCCTCATAAATAATCTTTATAATATTAATAAAACTATTTTATCTAAGAATATTGTTTGACAAAATATACTATTTAGTGATTTGGAGAAAATTTCTCTTGTATAACTAGTGGGGTTTTCAAATCACACACTTGAAATTTATTCTTTGAGTTGTTCTAGTATAAAGTGAATAATAGTAAAATTTTAATTAATAACTTATTAATCGCATAATCATTATTTTTTTTAAGAAAATATAAAATCAAATAAAAAAGTTAAAAATCCTTACTGGAAAACATTTTTATTTATTTTTGACATAATTTGCCATAAATTACATTAAAACAACTTTATCCAAGAAGCTGAGTTTATAAGTTATTTTTATTGTTTAATAATATAACATATATTTTTTTCTCTAGTGTCATCCATCAGAGAAAATTCTTCAGACTCTGAGGTCTCAGAATCTAGTATTGAAATTCAAACCAGCCCAGCAGCAAGGCATTTAATTACCAATGAACCCTTTAAAGGTCCAGCAGGTGAATTAAATAAATTTCTTAGTCCATTTCTATTTAGATTGAAGTGAAATAACTCCTACTAGAAGTGGAAGTAAATACTCCATCCAATCAAATGGATCTGGACCAGGAAATTCAAGTCATAAATTCAAAGGACAAGATTTTCATCCCAGAGGAGAGGCGCAAATGGAAGATGCCAGAACGTCCACAAGTTCCCAAAGGTTAGCCAGCACCTTTTACAATCTTATTCAAATTCCAGAAGCTGAAATAAACTTCATTCCTGTTTTCAGACCTGAACCATTTCCAACAGGCAACAAAAGAAATATACCAGTCTCAGTACAACAACTGGTTTGTGGCCACCAAGCAGCAGGAGTGGGAACTTCTGCGAAGTCTTTGTATAGGCACAATGAACTCATATCTTCAATTGAAGAAGTTCATGGGCCCAAAAAAGACCGAGGATCTTCTGAGGGGTTGGACACCCATGTCTTGCAAAGGACCAGTCTAACAGATAAAAGCTTGGTTGAAAAACCAAAGCATGTTGTCAGAGGACCAGAAGAAGAAGTTGGCCCAAGGAAAGGATGTGAGCCTTTGAGATATGACCACATACCCAATAAGGTCACAAAAAAGACTCAGAATAATTATATTAAAATTACTTAGAATAATTATACATTAAGAATAATTACTTAAATATACAAAAAATACCATAAATTGGTACAAAAATTGGTTTAACTGAAAAACCAATGAATCAACATGTAAAATAAATTATACCATTGGATTTCCCATGGAAAAATACACATATACCATTTTTATGGCATATCTGTAAAGTCAATATTTAAGGAATTATAAGGTATAATACCTTATAAAAACCATAAAACCTTATTTATCTCAAGAGCTAATGAAACAACATGTGAAATAAATTGTACCAGTGGATTTCCCATGAAAGTCCACACATAAAACAATTAATAAGCTAATTTCCAATGTTAATACTTAAGGAATTAACCTGAATATATGCACTTTTTTGGTCAACGCATATATTCAAGGATCATAGCTAATATCTTCTAAACTATACATGATAGAATGATGAACCAAAAATAAAGTTACCACGTAATTACTGTAAGAACACAGATATGAGCTTTATTTTACAAATTATAAACAAGGTTAAAACCTATGATGAATTATTGATAAAAATCAACAGAGCTGTTGACCACTTTGTTGTGAAAGTGTTCCAAACTTAAAAAAAAGTATACAGTTGGATTCTACTAGTTCATTCGTGAAGAATGATGTAATTTGTATTATTAAATTCAGGGTATAACCCCCTGAAATCAAGGTTTGAAGTTCAAAATATTGAATTTCAACAGAAAAGATGAGTTGCAAGAAAAATCATCAAAATTAGAGTTTTGATGATGTAATGAAAAGCTCTTGGCAGCATAAAGAGGTTATGCCAGGCTGTCATAATTCACTCTCTGAATTGCTGTAGCATGTAAATCTTGAAAGTTATTGAGGATCAAAGTTTGAGCTTAATTTGAGCAGTTATGATCACACACTGTAACCTTAATTTAAGTTTAACAGTCTTAAGAGTGATACAATTGGTGAATACTATTAGTTTATGATTAAAACTAATAAAATCCACAAAATTTGGGGTTCTGCCAAGCCTCTGATGTCATCAAATTCAGAGTTATAGTGATAACTCTAAATAATGGTGTAATAATGATGTAATATGGTTTGATAATGATGTAATCATCTCCAAACCTTAAAGTATTGATCAATTCCAGTGGATATGATCAGTAAACGTCTACTAGAAGCCTGTTGGACTCTAGGAGGGAGGTATTTACTATAAATAGAGCTCTTTTTACTCTATTTACCCCTCAGATGCATCAAAAACATTAAATCAATTAAATAAAAGGTAATTTCTTTATTCTTTATATATAAAACTCTTATACTATTAAAGACCAAAGACAATCTTAATATTAATCACTATTTTTGTGTGATTAAATCAATTCTTTAATTGTTTTTGTCATAAATCTCTCTATAAACTCATTTCCACGTAAAATCAAGAAATTTAGTAAATTTTCTTTATTTTTATTGTAACTACAATTTGAAAAAGTTGTTTTATATTCTTTTGGCGTAAAATATCTCAAAATTATTATTTTAAGTGTTAAAAGTAGGTTATTTCATCTCATTATAATAATTTCTCTCTTATTATTACTCTTAATAATTCTTAATTAATATAAATAGTATTTATATTAATATATAACTTTAATATTGGTAATATTATTGTTATTAATTGTTTTTTATTTATGAAAAACAGTTTGTTACGCCTTTATTATTTGTTGGTAACAATAATAAAGAGCTTTATAATATATTAATTATTTTATATTAATATATTGTTTACAATATTATAATTTCATATAATATTAATTATATTATTATATTTATTTAATAATATAATATTTTTACGCCATGATAATAATATTTCTTTATTATTATTATTATTTTAATCTTATTTATTTCAATTATAAGGACATTCAGAGTACAATAAGTAATAAATTGGTAATTTTTACTTATTTTTTCATAGTCAAACCTTACATTTGGGGGCCTGGCCATGATATTTACTTAAAAGACCTTTAAAAAGATTCTAATTGGGTTTATCCAATAATAAATTATATTTATAATCATGAAATTATATAATAATTTTATATTTTATTGATTTTAAAAGCTATTCAGGCATTTGGAAAGCAATTGTACTGTCTTACACGTGGTTTTTCACATCCTTAGACTTGCAAGAACTTTCTTTGAGTGACTCTAGTGATTAAAAAAGATAATTTATAAATTAAAAATAATTTTTATTATAATTTAATATTATAAAGAATCATATTAATTTTTATTTTATTCCTTAAAAATAAAAAATATTAAAAACCAATAAAAAATTTATTTTTATTCATTTTTATTCATTTCTTTATTCATTTCAAGTTTTTAAAGATATAAAAGCAATTTCTACGTGGAAAATTGCCATATCTTGCCAAAAAAATAACACTTCTTATAAAAAGACTTATATTTATTTGTCTTTTTTAGTGTTTGAAGATAACCCAACAGAAGACAACCAAGCTACTGTTGAGAGGTTGGTGGAAGAAACTTGTCAAAGTTCTCCAACACCAGTTATCACCAAAAGAAAGAAAGCTAAGAAATTAGCCTTTCCAGGACCCACCATTCAAGACTCTGAAGGTGAGCACCTCTTTTTAAATTGCCATAAAAGAATTTTATTCTAAAATACTTTTATTTTTTCTTATTATTTAATTATGACTACCAGAAGAGGTTCCCAATACTCCATCCAATCAGATGGAGCTGGACTCAGAGGTAGAATTGATCCCTCAAAAGGGAAAAGAAAGGGCAATATCCCCAGTGGAACAGAATCCACACAAGGAAGTGCCTTATCCCAAAGGCAAGTCCCAGAAATGCCCATGATATCTGAGCCTGAATTAGAACTAAGTATGAGTAACTCAAACAGGTACAAATCACATTCAGAGGGCTCAAATAGACATCTACATGAGCCAGTACAAGCAGTATTGCACAGTGTACAAGGACAAAGATTGGGAAATGTTGCCTCAAATACACCAAGGAGTGATGAACTCCTGGCACATCCTGAAAAAGTTCCTCAAAGAGGAGGAGATGGTGAAATACTCCAATGGATGGAATCCACTGTCATCCAAACCTCAAATCAAAAAAATCAAGGACTACCATGCCAAAAAGAGGGAGGCAACCAAGGAAGAAGCCCCAGTAGCTTCTACCAGCAAGCCCCAAGCCAACCCACTTCCCCAAGAAGGGAAGAAGAACAAGAAAAAGCATTGGAAGAAACCATATTCCCCAAGCTACAGAATCCCAAGAATCCAAAAGGATGCCATGGACAATGTTTTCAACATGGCCAGAACCTTGATGGAATTCAAGGACAAGGAAGAGCAAAGAATGAGACAACCTCATTTCCCAAAGAAATAACCTTGTCCAAAGATGTTGTAAATACTTTAACAGAAATTAAAAATAGTATATTACCTCTAAAAGAAATTAAAGATAGTTTATTATCACTACAAGAAATAAATAACAATTTATCTTCTTTAACAAAAATTGTTGTGCAAAACAAGAAAGAAATTGACAACATTAAGTTTATTGTTGAAAATAATAAACCAAAGAATTTAATTGACAATACTCAAAAATTAATACAAGGACAACAAGAATTGTATAAATACATAAAAGATATCAAAGACAAGACTTTGACAATCAATTATGATGTGAGTATTGACAATCTTACAGAAAAATTAAATAAATTAAGTATTTCTGTAGAAAAATCTGAAGAAAAGACTTCATCACACCAAAAATTACTTTTGGACCATGTGGAAAAAAGTGATGAAACAAGAATGCATCTGAAAGATGATATTCAAAGTGAAATAAGGCTTATTACAGAAAAAATGGATAAAATTAATGAGGTTAATTTAAATATGCCAAAGTTATCAACACCATTTTCTCATATAAGAAGCCCTGTTAAAACAAAAGAGGAATTGTCAAATCCTTTCATAACAGACTTGAGTCACCAAGATAATAACCAAGTCTTAATGAAGGAAGCACCTCAATTAAAGGAATGGCCAACATTCACAGGAGAAGGTGAATATGACCACATGTCATTTATTAAAACAATTGACATGTTACAAGAAGACTATGCCATACCAGATGAATTAATCACTGCAAGATTACATTCATTGTTTGAGAAATCTGCAAAAAGATGGTATTATGGCATAAGACAAACAAATGGTAAAAATATCTGGTCTTGAAGGAAACAAGAAATAATCACCAAGTGGGCAAATGATGCCTGGAGGTATAAGATAGAAAATGCATTTGAAAACTCTTTCTTTGACCCAGAGAAAGACAAACCTTTAACTTGGTTCTTGAAACAAGTTGAAAGGCTTAATGCACTGTACCCAGAAATGTCACAAAAAATGGTGCACATGAAAATACTTAAAAAATGTGGAGGGGAACTAGAACATGCCCTAAGAAGCAGGTGTATAGAACCATGCTCCACAGAAGAGTATATAAATGCACTAGAAGATATAGTGACAAGAACAAAAATTGGCAGGACTTGGAAAAAATTGGACATTAAAAGCCCAAATAAACCATTTATCAAAAAGGATAAATCAAAAGAATCCTTTAAGCCCAATACATCCAACAATAATGAGCAAAGAAAATGCCATAAATGTGGAGGTATTGGACACTTAGCCAATAATTGCCTTAAAAAAGCAAAGATTAATGAAAATGTGGAAACAGAAAACCACAATGACAAAGAAGAGGAATCTGACTCTGAAAAAGAGACAGAAGAGTCAGAAAGCTCTGAAAGTGATGAAATCAATATAATTAATGCACAAATTAATAATATTGATATAATTTATGAAGTACTGGATGTTAATTCAAACTTTCCACAAGTCGGAACATCTGACACAAATCTGACAAACATACAAGATGCCAAAATGTATAGAACCAAACCTGCAAGAGGAATGGGATATACAGCTGGAAAATCAAGTATAAGTATTGTTATGGTTTATAACCAAGAAGGAAAGGTTAACTTGGATACAGGAGCATATTGCACTTGTGTTGGCAAAAGTTATTTAAAAACCATTGTCCCAGACTGGCAAGAAAAACTTATGCCAATACAAGGTGTCAAATTTAGTAGTGCAAGTGAGAGCATGAAGCCCCTTGGAATAATTGATTTAACACTAATTTTTCCTCATCCCTCACAATGTGTCAGAATTAAAGTAGAGTTTGTAGTAATGGACAACTGTACTAGTAACCATTTCATACTTGGGAATGACTACTTATCAATCTATGGTATAGATATCTCCAACCAAAAGGATAGATATTTTACCATGGGAGATAACAAAAGACAAAAGTTTGGATTCTTAAATAACAAAAACCAAATCACAGTTATTAAGAGTGAAGAAAAAATTCCAGAAAAGGAACTTTTTATATCTGAACAACTCAAAGAGGCAGAATTCAATCAAGAATTAACAGAAAAAATGAAAGAAAAATTGATTGACCTCTTATTTAAGTATAAAAATGCCTTTGCAACTGACAAAGAGCCACTAGGTGCCATAATTGGACATGAAGTGGATATAATTCTTAATGTAGAAAAACCTTACCCACCTTTATTAAGAAGACCTGCTTATCCAGCCAGTCCAAGAGCTAGAGAAGCCTTAGAGGTGCACATTAAAGAATTAATGGACCTTGGAGTATTAAGAAAGGTTGGACATAATGAACAATTAGAAGTTACTACACCTGTCATTATAACTTGGCATAATGGAAAATCAAGGATGGTAGGAGACTTCAGAGCCCTGAATACCTATACCATTCTAGACAGATATCCAATACCCAGAATCCATGAGACATTGACCCAATTGTCACAAGCTAAGTTCATCACAGCTATGGATGCTCTTAAGGGTTTTCATCAAAATGTCTTAACAGACAATGCCAAGAAACTACTAAGAATAATAGTCCATTGTGGAATTTTTGAATACTTAAGAATGCCATTTGGAATAAAAAATGCACCTTCCCATTATCAAAGAATGATGAATACCATATTCCCTGAAGAATTATCAGAAGGATGGTTGATTATCTATATTGATGATATCATAGTTTGCTCAGAAACTTGGGAAAATCACCTTACAAGACTAGAAAGGGTACTACAAAAAATAGTCCAAGTGAATATGAAAATTTCCTTGAAAAAATGTCATTTTGCATATAGTGAATTAAAGGCACTAGGACATGTAGTATCTGGCCTTAGTCTAGGTATAGACAAAAATAAAGTAGCAGCAGTACTACTTAAACCAATGCCTCAAACCAAAAAAGAAATGCAATCATTTCTAGGATTTGCTGGTTACTATAGACAGCATATAAAGGACTTTGCAAAGATTGCTAAATCCTTGTATAAGCTATGTGACCAACAAACAGTCTATGAGATGACAGAAGAAAGAGTCAAGGCATATGAAGAATTGAAAAATTCCTTAACAAATGCCCCATTTCTTCTGATTCCAGATTGGAAACTACCCTTCAAACTGTACATTGATGCTTGTGGAGAAGGACTAGGTGCTGCACTTCACCAAACACAAATTCTCAATGATAAACCAGTGGAAGGACCAATTTGTTTCATTTCAAGGCAGATAAAGCCAACAGAAGCAAGGTATGGAGCAAGCCAAATGGAATGCTTATGCCTAGTGTGGGCTTTAGAAAAACTGCATTATTATTTGGATGGCACAGTATTTGATGTAATCACAGACTGTAATGCTGTGAAATCACTATTAAATATGAATACTCCAAATAGACATATGCTGAGATGGCAAATTGCTATCCAAGAATATAGAGGAAATATGACTATTGTTCATAAATCTGGAAATATTCATAAAAATGCAGATGGTCTTAGCAGATGGGCTCTAGCAAATACCCCTGACAATCCAGCATGGGTACCACAAGAAGAGCATCATATAGAAGGAATATGTGTTACAGACATTGGTACAGAATTCTTTAACCAAGTTAAAGAAAGCTATAAGACAGACAAAAATTGCCATATCTTAAGCCAACTTCTAATGAAAGACTGCAAAGATCCATCACTTTCATCAAAACTAGATGAAATATGGAAAAAGGCATATGATGAAGGAAGATTTCACCTCCTTGATGGAATCCTTTACCATAGAACAAAACACACATGTGTTATGGCCTTAACAGACAGAACACTAATAAACACTATTTTACATGAGTGTCATGATAGTGTTGCATCTGGACATCTCTCAGAAGATAGGACACTAGAGAGGGTGAAAACCTGCTCTTGGTGGCCAAATTGGAAGAAAGATGTTGCAGAGTACTGCCAAACCTGTGACAGATGTCAAAAAGCCAACAGAGCCACAGGAAAGAAATTTGGAATGATGATCCAAATCCAAGAACCAAAATCCCCATGGGAAATAGTTCATATGGATTGGGTAACAGCCTTACCTCCAGGAGGAGACAGGAGTTATAATGCATGCCTAGTGTTAGTTGACAGGTACAGTAAAACTCCCATGTTCTTACCATGTCATAAAGATGACACAGCTATGGATACAGCCATAATGATATGGAATAAAGTCATTAGCCACACAGGCTTATTCCAAAATATTATAAGTGACAGAGACCCAAAGTTCACTTCAGCATTATGGACAAATCTCCATAACTTGTTTGGAACAAAGTTATCATTCTCAACAGCTTATCATCCTCAAACTGATGGTCTAGCAGAAAGAATGATACAGACCCTAGAGGATATGATCAGAAGATTCTGTGCTTATGGGCTAGAATTCAAAGATTCTGATGGTTTTACCCATGATTGGTGTACACTAATACCAGCACTTGAGCTGGCATATAAGACATCAATCCATTCTTCTACTGGCAAAACACCAGCAATGCTAGAGAAAGGTTGGAATCCAAGACTTCCTTATGATACCCTCAAAAAGGACTTAGTGGATATACATCCAACAGCAAGAAATCTCAAGATAATGCTTGACAAAGCAAGACACCATGCAAACAAATGCATGCAAGATTCTTTTAAATATGCAAAAGAAAGATGGGATAAAGGTCATAAGCCACCTGATTTCAAAATAGGAGACTTGGCTTTAGTATCAACCCTTAATTTCAATAACATAAAAGGCCCAAAGAAATTGAAAGATTCCTTTGCAGGACCATTTATGATAAAAGCACTTCATGGACCCAATGCTGTGCAATTAGAACTCACAGGTGAACTAATGAACAAACACCCAACTTTCCCTGTAAGTCTAATAAAACCTTACAGTTCAAGTGACAAGGAGTTATTTCCACTAAGAAATAAACCCCTACTTAAAATTCCCCCCTTGGAAGAAGGAGAAGAAAAGAAAATAGTAAAAGTCCTTAAAGAAAGAAGGACAAGAAACAAAAAAGAAAGGGAATACCTTGTAAGGTATAGAAATTCAACTCAAGAAGATGAATGGCTACTTGAGAAAGATATAACAGATGCTGATAAGCTACTAAGAAGGTTCAGACATGAAAGAAAGCCTGAAAAATAGAAAAGCTAAGCATTATTGAGCTTCAAGACTAACAAAGTCTAATGAAGAGGTAGGACAGTGGATGATACCCTAATCACACATATCAGATTGTGGTACAATCTTTTTTGGTGGTAGGGAATGTGAGCCTTTGAGATATGACCACATACCCAATAAGTTCACAAAAAAGACTCAGAATAATTATACCTTTAATATAATTATATTAAAATTACTTAGAATAATTATACATTAAGAATAATTACTTAAATATACAAAAAATACCATAAATTGGTACAAAAATTGGTTTAACTTAAAAACAAATGAATCAACATGTAAAATAAATTATACCATTGGATTCCCCATGGAAAGATACACATATACCATTTTTATGGCATATCTGTAAAGTCAATATTTAAGGAATTATAAGGTATAATACCTTATAAAAACCATAAAACCTTATTTATCTCAAGACCTAATGAAACAACATGTGAAATAAATTGTACCAGTGGATTCCCCATGAAAATCCACACATAAAACAATTAATAAGCTAATTTCCAATGCTAATACGTAAGGAATTAACCTGAATATATGCACTTTTTTGGTCAACGCATATATTCAAGGATCATATCTAATATCTTCTAAACTATACATGATAGAATGATGAACCAAAAATAAAGTTACCACGTAATTACTGTAAGAACACAGATATGAACTTTATTTTACAAATTATAAACAAGGTTAAAACCTATGATGAATTATTGATAAAAATCAACAGAGCTGTTGACCACTTTGTTGTGAAAGTGTTCCAAACTTAAAAAAAAGTATACAGTTGGATTCTACTAGTTCATTCGTGAAGAATGATGTAATTTTTATTATTAAATTCAGGGTATAACCCCCTGAAATCAAGGTTTGAAGTTTAAAATATTGAATTTCGACAGAAAAGATGAGTTACAAGAAAAATCATCAAAATTAGAGTTTTGATGATGTAATGTAAGGCTCTTGGCAGAATAATAAGGTTATGCCAGGCTGTCAGAATTCACTCTCTGAATTGCTGTAGCGTGTAAATCTTAAAAGTTATTGAGGATCAAAGTTTGAGCTTAATTTGAGCAGTTATGATCACACACTGTAACCTTAATTTAAGTTTAACAGTCTTAAGAGTGATAAAATTGGTGAATACTATTAGTTTATGATTAAAACTAATAAAATCCACGAAATTTGGGGTTCTGCCAAGCCTCTGATGTCATCAACTTTAGAGTTATAGTGATAACTCTAAATAATGGTGTAATAATGATGTAATATGGTTTGATAATGATGTAATCATCTCCAAACCTTAAACTATTGATCAATTCCAGTGGATATGATCAGTACACGTCTACTAGAAGCCTGTTGGACTCTAGGAGGGAGGTATTTACTATAAATAGAGCTCTTTTTACTCTATTTACCCCTCAGACGCATCAAAAACATTAAATCAATTAAATAAAAGGTAATTTCTTTATTCTTTATATATAAAACTCTTATATTATTAAATACCAAAGACCATCTTAATATTAATCACTATTTTTGTGTGATTAAATCAATTCTTTAATTGTTTTTGTCATAAATCTCTCTATAAACTCATTTCCACGTAAAATCAAGAAATTTAGTAAATTTTCTTTATTTTTATTGTAACTACAATTTGAAAAAGTTGTTTTATATTCTTTTGGCGTAAAATATCTCAAAATTATTATTTTAAGTGTTAAAAGTAGGTTATTTCATCTTATTATAATAATTTCTCTCTTATTATTACTCTTAATAATTCTTAATTAATATAAATAGTATTTATATTAATATATAACTTTAATATTGGTAATATTATTGTTATTAATTGTTTTTTATTTATAAAAAACAGTTTGTTACGCCTTTATTATTTGTTGGTAACAATAATAAAGAGCTTTATAATATATTAATTAGTTTACATTAATATATTGTTTACAATATTATAATTTCATATAATATTAATTATATTATTATATTTATTTAATAATATAATATTTTTACGCCATAATAATAATATTTCTTTATTATTATTATTATTATTTTAATCTTATTTATTTCAATTATAAGGACATTCAGAGTACAATAAGTAATAAATTTGTAATTTTTACTTATTGTTTCATAGTCAAACCTTACAAAGGACAACAGCCCAGTGAAAGCTCCCCAAGCCTCAAAAAGTGCCAAACAAGGGCAAGAAATCCCCAAAGATCAATCAGAAGGGCACAAAAAAGTCAAAGGGAAAGGGAAAGCCCAAGTTGAACAAGCCTTAACCACAGAACTACAGAATTCCCAAGAAAGAGAAGAAAGTCATGGACAATGTGTTCAATATGGCAACGACTCTGATGGAATTCAAAAACAAGGAGGAGGAAAGAATAAACCCATAATTTCCAAATAAATAGACCTTTTAGAGCTTGTGATAAAGAGATTTCAGCAAATTCGAACAATTCTGAGTATATTCAACAGAAGTTGGGTAGAGCGATTTTACAAGTAAAGTAGTCACAAAAGACCATTATTGTTCTATAAAATGTGAATAAAGACAACATTTTGTCTTTGATGCAAATTTGTGCAAGAGCTGAGTCTAAACTTACCTTACTCAATCAACCAGATGATGATTCTATTTCTTTCATTACTAAACAATCAAGAGAATTAGAATACAAGTCCAGAAATTGGAAAATTCAACTGGTCACAAGGAAGCTCTTTTCCAAGAACAATTTGATAGAATTGATAAAGCAATACTTGAATTTAAAGAAGATATTCAATCAAGTATTAATAATATATCACTGAATAATGAACTTTCAAGACAGTCCACACCAATTCTTGACAGAAATGTGCTAAACTTGAATAATGACTTACATTATACAATTTCAAGCAATTCAGAAGTTGAGACTGCTTGTAATTTTGAAGACATTCCAATATTAGAGGAATGGCCAACCTCCAGTGGTGAAGGATAATATCATCATATGTAATTTATGCAAGCAATTGATATGTTCAAAGAAGACTTTAACATACCAGATGAATACATAAGTGCCATATTACACTCAGTGATTACCAAATCAACAAAGAAATGGTATTACAAAATGAGACAAGACCATAGTAAACATTCTTGGCCTTGGTGGAAAGAAAGAATTCTTTCCAAATTGGAAAATGATTCCTTGGTATTCAAGATGGAAATTTCCTTTGAAGAATCCATCTTTAATATTGAGAGGGACAGGCCCATGTCCTGGTTTTTTAAGCAGAAGGACAGATGAAATTCTCTTCATCCTGATATGTCTGAAACAATGATACGTAAAAGGATATTAGGGAAATGTGGTGGTGACCTTGAGCATGCTATAAAAAGCAGATGTATTGATCCTTGCTCTACAGAAGATTATCTCAATGCTATGGAAGATATCACAACCAGAACAAAAATTGGAAGAAATTGGTATAAACCCCCAATAGATAACAAGACTAGTGGGAAACCAATTTCAAAGCCAACTAAACCACATGACAAACCTCCTTTAAAATTTCATCAATGTGGAATTACATCTCATTTGGAAAGCACTTGTCCCAAAAAGACAAGAATCAATGAGATAGAAATTTATAAAGTTGAAGAAACAAAAGAAACAAATACTTTATCTTTAAATTAAAGTGATTCTGAGCCTTCTGAAGAAGAGGAGCTGCCATATGAATTTAGCATAGAAAAATTAATGTTTCATTTGAAATCATAGAAGTGCACACTCACTTACCACAGTATAGTGATGAATGTATGTATCTCATACATGTGCAAGATGCTAAGATGCAGAAAACCAAGCCTGCCAGAGGTAAAGGTTATACAGATGGATCATCTTGTATCACTAATATTGTGATAAACAACAAAGAATCCAATATACATCTTTACTCAGGTTCCTTTTGTACTTGTGTTTGAAAGGATTATCTTTAAATGATTTATACCAATTGGAAAGAAAATTTAATGCCAATTGAAGGTACAAAATTCAGCAGTGCTAGCCAAGATATGCACCCTTTGTGCATTCTTGAAGCAGCAATGATATTCCCTCATCCTGCAGGGAGTATCAGATTTAAAGTTGAATATGTTGTAATGAATGATTTTACTTCACAACACTTCATACTTGGAAATGATTATCTTAATATTTATGGTATTGATATTAATAATCATAAAGACAGATATTCCACTATGGGGTAAAATAAAAGGAAGAAATTTGCTTTTCCTCTAGAAAAAAGAGAAATAACTTTCATTAAACAAGTAAAGAATTTTAATAAAGAAATATTTGTGTCAGATAAATTAATTGAAGCACAAATTAGCCCTGAATTAACATTAGAAATGAAGGAAGAACTTTTTGAAATTTTATTTGCATACAGGGAAGCCTTTGCTTCTGATAATTAACTGCTTGGTGCTATCAAAGGCCATGAAGTGGAAGTTATGCTTAATGTGGAAAGAACCTATCCTCCACTATTAAGAAGACCAGCTTACCCAGCTAGCCCTAAGGCTAGAGAAGCATTGCAAACTCATATTGATGATCTGATGAAACTGGGAGTTCTTAGAAAGCTTGGGCACAATGAAGAAGTAAAAGTCACAACTCCTGTAATCATTACTTGGCATAATGATAAATCAAGGATGGTTGGTTATTTTAGAGCATTGAATGCCTACACTATTCTAGATAGGTATCCAATTCCTAGAATCCATGAGAATTTGACTCAATTATCCAAAGTAAAATTCATCACTTTTATGGAGTCCATCAAAGTTTTTCATCAGAATGTTTTTAAACCTAATGCTAGGATATTATTGAGAATTGTTTCTCATTGTGGTATTCCTGAATACTTAAGGATGCCTTTTGGTATTAAGAATGCACCCTCTCATTATCAAAGAATGATGAATACCATTTTCCCACATGAGTTGTCAGAGGGATGGTTGATCATTTATATTTATGACATTATCATTTTTTCAGGAATATTTAAATTGCATTTAGAGAGACTTTCATTAGTACTTAAGAAGATTCTTCAAATGAACATGAAAATATCTCTTAAAAAATGTAGTTTTGGGTTTCATGAGTTGAAAGCTCTAGGACATGTAGTCTCAGGACTGAGCCTTGGTGTTGATAAAAACAAAGTGGCTGCAGTTTTACTAAAACAAATTCTCCAGAACAAAAAAGAAATTATGTCTTTCTTAGGGTTTCCAGTTATTACAGGAAACACCTTGAATATTTTTCAATCCTTTCCAAATCATTGTACAAAATTTGCAATCAACACACTGTCTTTTAAATGACACAGGAAAGGATTCAAGAATATGAAAAAATCAAGTATGCCTTGACTAATGCACAGTTACTGTTGATGCCAGACTGGAAACTTCCTTTCAAGCTGTAAATTGATGCATGTGTTGAAGGTCTAGGTGTAGCTCTTAATCAAGTTCAGATTGTCAATTACAAGCCTTATTAAGGTCCAATTGGTTTTATCTCAACACAAATCAAACCTACTGAGGCCAGACATGGAGCTAGCCAAATGAAGTGTCTTTGCCTTGTTTGTGCTCTAGAAAAGCTTCATTATTATCTTGATGGTAGTGCTTTTGAATTAATCACTGATTTTAAGGCAGTAAAATCATTATTTAACATGAAAACTCCAAACAGGCACATGTTAAGATGGCAGATTGATATACAGGTGTATAGAGGTAATATGACCATAGTACATAAATCTGGAAATATTCAAAAGAATTCTGATGGCTTCAGTAGATGGGAATTACCCAATACACCTTAAAATCCTGCCTATGTTCCTACAAGTGCAGAACCTCAGATTCCAATTGAAGGAGTTTACATCACATATGTGGGTATAGAACTCTTTAAAGAAGTTAGAGAAAGCTATAAGAAAGATAAGGAATGTCATATTCTTACTTCTCTACTTGAAAAGATTGCAAAGATTCAGCTTTGGCTAATTCTCTGGATGATATTTGGAAGACATCTTATGACAATGGAATATTCCATTTATTTGATGGTATCTTATATCATAGATCTAAACACACATGTGTCATGGTCTTATGTAGTAGAATTTTGATAAACACAATTTTAGAAAGGAGTTCATTGAGTACTTTCATTGTTGTGACAGATGCCAAAATCCAATGAAGCTACTGGCTAGATTTGGTTTAATGATTCATATCCAAGAGCCAAGTACCCCATGGGAAGTGGTTCATATGGATTGGGTGACTTCTTTACCACCTGGAGGTGATAAAAGTTTAAATGCATGTCTGTTTATTGTAGACATATATAGAAAAACTCCAATCTTTTTACCATGTCATAAAGATGACACATCTATTGATGCAGCTCTTTTGATTTGGAACAGATTAATATCCCATACTTGTCTCCTTAAAAATATCATCAGAGATAGAGACCCAAAATTTACATCAGCCTTATGGACCAATTTACATAAGCTTTTGGGGACAAAGCTATCATTCTCAAAAGAATACCATCCACAAACAGATGGGTTAGCAGAAAGAATGATACAAACCCTTGAGGACATGATCAGAAGACTTTGTGCTTATGACCTGGAGTTTGAAGATTCTGATGGCTTTCCCCATGATTGGTGTACTCTTATACCAGCATTGGAATTAGCCTATAAAGTTTTTATCCATGCTTCAACAGGAAAAACTCCTGCAATGTTGGAAAAAGGATGGAACCCTAAACTTCCAGTTGATACTTTGAAGAAGTATTTAGTTGATATTCATCCAACTGCATCAAGCTTTAAGCTATTTCTTGATAAAGTTAGGCATCATGCAAATCAAAGCACAAATGATATCTTTTAATATGCTAAACAGAAGTGGGATAAAATTCATAAAGCCCCGGAATTCAAAGTAGAGGATTTAATACTAGCTTCAACCTTGAACTTTAATAATATTAAAGGCCCATAGAAATTGAAAGATTCCTTTTCAGGACCATTTCTTATGAAAGTTCTCATTGGAAAAATTTCAGTACAACTACAACTTTCAGGAGAATTGGAAAACAAACATCCAACTTTCCCTGTCAGTCTAGTAAAGCATTACACTTCAAGTGACAAGGAATTGTTTTCTTTGAGAAATGAAACACCCTTAGAAGTACCCGCACTTGATCAAAGTGAGGAGAAAAAAAGTACTGAAAGTCTTGAAAGAAAGAGGAATGAGGGAATAAAAAGAAAGAGAATACTCAGTCAGGCACAGGAATCCACAAAATGAAGATGAATGGATTTTAGAAAGTAAAATACCTGATTCCCAAAAGTTTCTCAGAAGATTCAGAAATGAGAGGAGACCAAATCCTCAATGAAAAATTTTAATTGTGTTCTTTACATACTGAAAAAGTATAAGTAGAGAGGTTGGACAGTGGATTATACCCCCCAATAAAATTGGGGGTATACTACAAAGGAAAAATTGTAATACGATTTTTTTTTGGTGGTAGGGAATGTGAGCCTGTGAGGTATTTATGACATACCCATAAGGCTACAAATAGCTTCATATACAGTTTATTTAGTCTTGAACAGACTTTCAAATTGGATTCAAAATAAAAAAAAATTACAACTTTTTTTGGATTAACAAAGTTATAATTATTATGTCATTTTTAGATTCTACACCAAAAATAACCTAGGGTACACCCATAGGGTGTTATACCAAAAAATGATTATTTCTTATGTTATTAGAATATTTAAGAATCTCACAGTAAAATTGTAATTTTTTTAACATTTTTTAAAATTGTTAAATTTAAGCTTAAATAAGCTTAAATTTAAAGTTGCATAACATTTATGAAAACATACCAAAATTTTAGTTAAAATCAAGGTTTTGTGTATACTTACTTAATTAACTAAGTATTTGCCATACAGGATGTAAATTCTGTGTGGGCTCAATTTAAAAGCATTCAAGGCCATAGTATGGCTTTAAATAAATAAAAGAGCAAAATACACACAAAAAGGTGGGACAAAGGAAAAAGACCCAACAGAGCTGGGGTACCCAGCTTTTTGGATCTGCAAGGATTAAGTTAAGGTTGTGCACCTGTATTGGAGGATTCTTAACCTTCTTTAAGCTTTAAGATTAGACTTTGATCCAACACTAAGGTTTATACTGGCTTTATCCCAATTTGGACAGGAATTTCAAGCTGCCAAAGGGTAAATCCCAATATGCAAGCTTGGAATTAAGGTTTCAAGAGCTTTCAAAGCTTACTTAAGCTTAAGCAATTTAAATAAGCTTAAAAATTTAAAGTTACAAGCATTAAAACCTTATCAAAAGTTAAGGTTTGGTGTGTATTGCTATTTTATGTGGAAAAATAGTAATAACTTGGAAATTCATTAAAAATTTAATTCTCAATATATTTTCCTTGAAATTTCACACAGCTTACAATTTAATGTTATCTGTGTATAAATTAAATTTTAAGTATCTTTTATAAACAGGTTTCCTTGGTAATTAGCCTGGAAATTTACTCTTTGAATGGAACTGAAAAAAAACTAAGATTTCTTTAAAAATTAATGAAAGATTGAGTTTAGGAGATTTTTGCTTTAAACTCTATTTTCAAGTTGTTCATGTGATTAACCTCAATACAAATAACCCAAAAGTATATTAAAACTTAAAATAATTAACCCAAATGAGGATTAAAGCTACTTGGAGTTAAGAATAAAACTGGTACCTTTAAATTGGAATTAAAAATAAGTTACCTTAAGTTAAGAACCTTGTTTTTAAGCATGGTTTTTCAGTTTTGACCTGAGCATGCCCTCTATATCCCTTATTGATCATGAGAGCTTCTCTGTAGACATATAAATAGTCTATTCATCACTGTTTTTGTCCATCAATCATTATCAATCCAATCATATTAGAAATTTAGACAGGTAAATGTTTTATTACATATGAGACATTATTATTAAAGGAATTCTTAATTTATCTTATCACTTATTGATTTTAAATTGAAGAATTTAAATCATAGAATTAAGATTATTTTTTAATCACCAATAATATATTTTATTTGATAAAATTATCATTTTAAATATCTTTTAAAATCCACAAATTCCTCTTAAAAACTCTTTAAATCATATTTTTTATTATAAAAGGTTTTTTTATCTTTAAGATATTTATTTTTTGGTGTGTTTTTAACTCATAATAATTATTTAATATAATAACTGTTGTATTTAACTTGTTGTATTAAATATATATTATAAGTAAGTTTCTATCTGAAGTTCTATTTTTTTTTATCTATTATTAGTTTTCTTTTATATAGCATCTTTTCTATAAAAATTATTTCTGCACAGTGTGTGTGATAATTATCTTATGAATAATATTTATATTATTTATAAGTGGTCAAATATTTATATTTTTCACATGTAATTGTCTCATTAAGAGTTTTACACTTCTTATTTTTATAATTGTCAGTGACTATAACAATAATAGAATAATTATGATTTTTTCTTTATTATTAAATTATTTAATAATAATTTAATTTCTTTACTTTTAATATATCTATTTTTAATAATTATATATATTTGTGGCTATAATATCTTATTATATTATATTATTCTACTGAGGATAGTCATAGTAATCTTGATATTTCTACTATTATCAATAGTTTCATAGACAAACCTTACACTTATCAATATTTTTATATTGCTCACTTTCATGGAGGAAATATTGAAGAAGTTCAATCCAGCTCATGAGTCTCATCATTTTGGACCTGTGATGGGGTGATAACAAGTTAGGACATTGTGGAACACAAGCTAGATAATATCAGGAAGCTTCACACATTTAATGATCCTTTTTTTCTTGGACCTATTTGTAAATTTAATATGGGATTCCCATGGAGTAATATCTCAAAGTAGGAATATTATCAATGACACAGATGAGCTTAAAAGGTACCTTCTGCATGTTTACCTCAACTTAATGAGGAGTGATATAGTGAATAACCTTCACAGGTCATTGTTGGCCAATACAATGGAGGAAATCAACAGCCTGAGCTCCAATTGGGATCCTGGAAAGGTGGATGTCAGAGCTGGAGAATTTGGGTGGAATTTTTGGGGGTTTCCTCACCATTAAATAGACAATATTATTACAAGTTATGTTGAGCCCTGTTACAGCTGTGCAAAGAGATGCAATGAGTAATTCACATTCAGGATCATTGAAGAATTTCTCCAGGGCCTTCTCCTGACCTCTTTCCATGATTTTGCTATCAATTGGTGCTGAAATGATAGAGTTATGGGCAAGTACAATAAATATTCTACCAAAAAAGGTCGTTGGAAGGATTTCATTGGGAATGGATTCATATTGAGATTTACTCACAAATCAAGAATTTGGGTCCATTGTGAGTAAACAACCAATTCGGATGGTCCACAGCTTGATTTTTTGCTTTTCAGTAATTTTTTGACAAGGTTTTCAATTATACTACCCATCATGCATGTTTCCACATCCAAAATAGTTTGGGTTATTTTTGAGATATTTGGAGTGCTCCCACCCTCATGTTCTTCCAAATCCGGATCTGCCATTGTGCTAAGAATTATATGATGGTCACAACATACAGAGATTATCAATACTTCTAAAAAATTGCCCTGGACCTTTTGTTTTTTATGATAGGAATTTTTCATATAATGCAGAATATTCTTTCTGTATTGCTCCGTTAAGTGGGGGCAGTTCATAGTGATGGCTAATAGTGGGGAGGGACTTACAAAGTGTGGTTTTTGTGCAGCACAAGCTCAAATGACACAATTCCAAATGCAAAATACCATTGCTTCCTTTGGAAAGAATATTCAGGATGAAAGGTGACCGGTTATCCTGTTCTGGGCTCTGGGGTTGGGTGATGAATGATATTATGCCCAAAGGGTCATAAATGGTGTTGTGAATGGGTGTGCCTTTTAAGAATATCTTAGGGGATGATTGGAGGCTATTAATGGCACAGTGAGTGATGTTTTATTGAGAGTGGATATAGCTATAAGATGTGGGAAGGTTGATCGGAGATAATAGCTAATTTTATTTATTAAAAGGTCAGACACTCACTATGCTTCATCAAAGATTATACCATGCCAATTGATTTGGAAAATGCATGATGTAGAGGTGTTTGTTTGTTTTAATTCTTGGGTGATAGTATTGTAAGAAGTGGTTATTATATCACTTTCTAAGATGTCAGCCTTGGATAATGAGTGACAAGTGGGGCCATGGTAGGTGTTGGCTTTCAGTGCTCCAGCCTGAGCATGCTTGGATATTTCTGATTTCCATTTGGTGATTAAGCGAGGTGGGAAAATTATAATGTTGGGTGTGGTGAATTGGGGGTTGGGAATAAGCTGCTCCTTAGAGGTATCAGTTAGTGCAATGGCCTGAATGGCTTTACCTATTCCCATATTATCTGCAAGCAGTCCATCAAGAGGGGTATTGGCTGAATGGGATTCAAATGAGCTTACCACCTTGTTTGTGATTATGTTCCTGGCTTGAAAAGTGGATCCAGGGGGTGAGCTGATCCAAAGGTTACAGGCCAATTGTCCATTGGGGATTTCTTGATCCCAGAGAAAAGCTAGTTCAGTTTTTTGATGAGGGAGGAGGGGGATTTTGATCATGGGAAGGTCTGATTTACTGGGTAATTGTATTAGCTTTTGCTTGGATGACATAGAAAATGCATCTGGATACAAGGGTGGGGTCAGGTTTGTGTGGGTGTGAAAAGTTGACATTGACTATTGAAATAAGGGTCATATTTTTTGGGCATTTCAAGCTTGAAGTCTTGGTTTCTAGAACTTTCAATTATAAATAGAATGTTTGTATACCATTTTAAGAACATTAATGCAAGATTAGGTTGTTGAGATGAAGAAGGATCATGCTGATCAGGCATCAATACTCCATCAACAAATAATGTTTGAGTAGGATTGGATTGGAAATTTTCAATCCATGCCCCACCAGGACCACAGTGCGTGGAAGTTTGTGGTTCCCCAAGGAATGGTATCAACGTTTCAGAAAGAGTTTCAGGGAGAGAGAAAAGAGGTTTCCCCTGATTGGGGAGATATAGGAATATATTATGTTGATTTTGAAATAAGATAATACCAGAAGCTAAGTGGAAGTTATCACTAGCTAAGGATATATTGCTATTAATTGCAATACAAATATTAATCATCCCAATGAAATGTGGTTGTGAAGGGGTTGAAATTATGGTTATTATGAATTATTTGGAAAAAGTGGGAAATAATATGATCAGGAAGGTTTAGCTAAAGGGAATGAAGAGAAAAATTGGAGGTGGAGGAGATTATATTAGAGGCAGACATGGGTCAAAAGGGGGATGGTGGTTTGAATCAGGAACCACTTGTATTGATAATTTCCATATCCAGGAAAGGTTGCCAAAATGTGGGTGCTCCCATATACGCATATTACATGAGGATTGGGATATAGAAACTTCATGTATGGTGGCGTATTGGAGGAACGCAGCCATGTTTTCTGGTGTGACAGAAAAAAGTAAATTGATCATCCATATGTTAATTGTGGTGCTGTAACCTACAGTCCAATGGTGGTGGTAGAAATGAGAATTTCACCATTGGGACGCTTTTTTTTGGGTGAGTGTGAGTTATGTATGGTGGAATTCCACCAAACATCAGTTTTTGTTGTGGGAGGAAACACTTTTGGACTCACCCCTATTGTGTATGAGGCTGAAACTAATCCACGCAGATTGGCCTGAGGTGTTCTCCCTCACTCATGTAATCATTTGGGCTTGAGATGGCCACCAGAATGAGCAAATTGTGGGCTGGAGAACAGGCCCCCAAAGTTCCTCAGTGCATTTGACAATTGCTTGTGTATGAACCACAGTGGGGTGAATGTGAATGTGTGTGCCCGCATGACAATATGCGGCCCCTTTGATTGTAAGTGTGCACTAGCCATATGCAGGTGTCATTCTATTGTGTGTGAGGCTTTAACTAATCCATGCATGCATGTAAGCATCTGAGGTCAAATTGGCCCCCCGCAAGAGCAAATTGTTGGACAGAAGACAGGCCCCCAAAGTGCCACCATGTGTATTACCCACAGTGGAGTGCATGTGAATTTGTGTGCCCACACAACAATATCTGGCCTCATTGATTGTAAGGAGGCGCCAGTCATAGTTTTCTTTGGCCTTGACACCAGAGCGAGTCCACATTTTGCATATGACCCTCATCATTCCTCATCCCAATACACACCCCTCAGCATGAGCTGGCACACTCCAGAATCTATGTGGAAGTCTACCAGAGCTCTCAAACTAGGTGCAACCAAAGAATGCATTTGCAAAATTTGTCTCAATGTCTGGGCAGGATTTCATGTTAAATTCTTGTACAGAATTATCTCAGCCCTTCAGCTTGCCCCAATGGTGTACATAAACAAATGTTGGCTGATCTCCAATTCAGGATGGTGTAATAAGAGTTCAGCCTGAATGCATATTAAAGTTGAGTATCCACATTCCCATTGTTTGCATACATTTAGCTCATGTGCCAAATGCTTTGTGTGGTGATTCACCTGATTTGCCCCTTCAAGCTCAGCATGTATAGAGCTCCCCAATGCAGTTTAAAAAGCTCAGTGAAGAAGATTTTTGGAATGCCATGGTTGGAGCAATTTTTGCAATAGTTTATCAGAAGGCCCACTGCTGAGCACTTGAGAAAAGTGCGTGAAATGCTCAGCCTGGCAGAAATGTCTTCCAATTTTGTGGAAAATATTCAGATTGTGTGCTTACTAAGCTGATATTACAATAGTTCTTCAGGGGAGAATTTGATATTGTTTTATAAATAGTTTGGCAGTTGTGAAATTCAATTGTTCATCCACTGAGAATTTAATCTATGACACCCAAGCACACCTGGACTATGGGTCCACCCAAGCTCATTCTGTATTCACTTGTAATACTGCCTCTCCAACCCTTTTTCAAACTGTATCACTCTGCCATAGCAGTGGTATGCTTTCCAGGGTGACCTGTGACTAAATGCACCAGGTACCTTCATTCATGGTGCATTTGTGGATTTCAGCCCCTGTGCACATTAAACAATGCCCTCATGAAAGCACATTTGGGAAATTGGGTGGCTTTTTAATGCAACAAAGGAAATCTGACTGAGTATAACAATTGATTCAATTGTTATACTGAGTTGGAACCCCTTTCTTTCCCTGCCTCACATGGGAATTTCCCTTCCCTTCCACAGTATTGGCTTCAAATGAGCTTTCATTACCCCAAATGTGCTTGAAGCTGAGCCCTTTGTGGGTTCTGTGAATGCCTCAGCTTCACCCATGTATAAAAGACCATCTTAGCCCAACACCCACTTCTCTTTTTTGCACACCTGCTCCACTTTCTCCCACTTCACCTGTACTTCTTATTCCAGTGCATATTCCACTTGGTCTTCATCCCTTTCCACTCCTTTCTATTGCACCAAACTAACCACTCCCCCTTCCCTTTTTCTATAATTTTTTCCCAATTATATTTCCAGAACCCCCCTTCTATCTACATCATTCTTCATCTTCTCCATTTAAACCTTTTGTAGATTTTATTTTCTGCTTTTCATCCTAAATTGCTTTTTTTTTCCTTTGGCTCAGACTTTTTATCCCCTTCTACTAGTGCTTTATTATTTAAATTACATTTCAAATTTATAATTCATTTTTGCTTCACATATTACCTACTATTCAGATGCTAACATAATTTGTCTTCATTGTAGATGTCGTGCACTTTGTGCACTAAGAAAGGTATCCCCTGCATCTGCTCCTCCACAAAAACCAATGCCTGTTATTCTTTCTGACAAGAGAACAAGAATTGTTTGTTTGTTGCATGCCCCCAGAGGAGTCCCAGCACAAGACACCCTTGTGAGGACTCCTTTGTAGTAAATGATTATGAAAGCATTCCAGAGTGAAAATGAACCCTGGGACCACAAACATGCAGACAGGAATGCTTCTGCATGATTATCCAGTTTCCCTCTAGTATCCATTTGTCCACCATCTAATTGTCACTTCACCCCTTGACCGGAGCAAAGTGATTCTCTGGCCAATGAAGGATGGTGATGGCAAGAGGACATTTGAACTTGGGCTGATAGTCACAATGTCTTGTCACCCATGGTAAGTTTTCTTTCTGATCCTTGAATCATTTCTCTTCATTTAATCATACTGACTCTTCTTCATCACCCATAGAACAAAATCCACCAAATCCCCTGTTCCCCACATGCCTTGCAAGCAAACTACAAGGCAACCCACTCCAGGCCTGAGTGGAACCTAATGGTTGGAGGACTTATTCTGCAGTAATAAGAAGCCTATTCCTTTTCTCATTTTACCTTTTTAATCAAGCGAACTGACTCTTCCTCCATTTGTAGAACCCTCCCAACACATTGAGCCACCCCTTTGCACCCCCACACAACCTATTCCAGGCCTGAGTGAAGACCCAGCTTCTCAGGTACCACCAACTGAACATTATTCCACTTGTGAGCCTGATCCTGAGGTGGCTCCAATGCAATCAAGGGAGGATCCTTTTTCTAAGTAAAAGATTTCACCTTTTTCCTCTTACCAACATTCCCTCACCCCTTCTTAGACCATCTCCAGCTCATCCGGCCACTCCCCGCTGTTTCATCATCATCAACTATACACCTGTCAGATCCCACCCTCTCCCCCCAGTGCCTTCCCCTGAGATACCTCTCATTGCTTCCAAGAACCCAATCATCTCCTCCCCCAATTGCAAATCACTGATGGTTCCCACAATTAGGCTCTTCATGAATTCACCAACTTGCAACTGACCCTCATGATTCCTCAAGAAATGGTCCACAATTTTATCAACCAATTCTTGTTGGAGCATCAACGTTTTCTCCACATGAATCTTGTTGTGGATGTGACTCATCAGAATGAGATGCACCAGGAGTTCTGTGAGAAACTGAACTCCCTCCTTGGCTATGCATCGGCAGCTTATCCAAAGGAGGAAATAACTGGGATAGTTTCAAAGTTCTTTGAAAAATAAAAAATAAAAAAAAGTTTTTGCATTATCTTCACTTATTCTCTTTTGTAATACACTCATTTAAATAAGTTAGTTGTAATCAATTAATGAATTTTTCCATTCCTAATACATTCTTTGTTTCCATTTCATTTTCTTATTTCATCAACAGTGCAAATAACCTCATTATTGAGAATAATTTTTGTGAGAGCCCCACCAAATTCTTGAGTAATTGTTTCTTTGTGTGAACCTCTTTTGCAGAAAATTAGCAAATAGTAATCATTAATTCCTTCTACATTTTCTGCATCCCTGGGTCTATACTGTTTGATATCTTCACTGTGAAAAGCCTGGGGTTCCCTGCATGTGAGCCATCCACCTTAGGTGCATTAGTCATTGCTGTCCAAGGTCACATGAAATTAACCTTACATGCAGAAGGATTTTTTTGTTAAGTGCATGTATACTAGACATGTATAACATTTTGCATGTGAATGGTGGGGAACTGGGACAAGAGTAAGGAATTTTGTGTGATGTGAAGGTATACTAGACATGCATAAGTATTTTTATGTGATGATCCAGGATCCTTGACATGCTTAAGGAGCTGTTTGTGAATGGAAGGTACACTAGACATGCAGGAGGATTTGCGTATGACACACAGGTATACTGGACAAGCATAAGGATTTGTGTGTGAAGCATTGGTATACTAGACATGCATAAGGGTTTGCATATGAAGCCTTGGAATACTACACATTCATAAGGTTTTGCATTTGATTGGCCAGGAACGTAGCCAAGAATAAGGAATTGCATGTGAAGCACAGTTATACTAGACATTCCACCTTACATGAGCTATTTCAACCCTTTTTCCTTTTAGCCACTGTATATCCCCAAGTCCAACCATCCAATCCTGGTGAATATTGTATTACTCTGCAGTACCACACCATAATTGTTCAATCACCCTCTAATTCCAACACACATCAAAATCCCCTCATTCTTCTGATTGGTATGAGATTTTCTTACCATCCCTGATCTGATAGCCCACTCCCTCACCAATCTCATAATAGCTGTTACTTTTCTGACATATTTTTTTGCCAACATCCTTGATAATTGTGCAGACATCCCCACAAGGGTAATGCTTTCATTACCCTGTTCTGGATCAGTATAATGAGAGAAGGTACTACTGGCCCACACTACCTGAATGGTCCCATGACATTTGGATATATCAATCCAAAAATGCTCATTTGGAAAAATTGATTTCCCCCCAGTACAATGCTTTGACACATCTTTTTGAATTCAGCAAGTCTGCTTATCAGCTTGAAACCACCATCCCAAAGCATAAAAAAATTCATCCTTAGCAACATGAGGTTAATTTTTGAATCTGTTCATGGTGAAAGTGAGTGAAGAAGCAAAATTGAACTCCGCCTGATTTTCAGAAATATTGGCATCATAGTTGACTTGATCAAAGGAGTGGACCCCCAATCACTTTTAGAAAGTTTGCATCTTTTGAAATAGTTTATCCCCAACCTATTGTATGGATTGACCTAGAATTCAACCTAGTGAGCTAAGAGTTTCACCTTTGTTTTGCCATTCTTCTTTTGTGTCTTCAATTTTTGCAAGATTTCTGTAAATACCAAACTGTTTGTTCTTCATGCTGAATTTGTGCCACCCAATAGCAAACATAAATCCCTCCAGTAATGCCCCATTTGTTGAAATTGGATCTGTTAAATTTCTTATTCAAAATAAGAATTGTTATAATTCATCCCATTGATTAACCTCAACCTCACTCATTGTTGTGAATGATCTGAATTTGACAAGGGCAATGAGTAATCTGGTCAAAGATAAAATTGCCACATTGCCAAAGTGAATGTGTTTGATCTTATTTAAATCCACAATCCTCCAAGTTTCACTGTGGGTTATATTTGCTGATAATTATATTTATATTTTTTCTGTTGGTTAATTTGAGGAAAAAACCTTCTTCCTTTGGGCAGTTTTAGCCTCATTTGTCTTTTGGGATGTGCCACTATTCACAGCTGATTGAGGGATCACTTGGTGCTGAATAAGCCAGATATCAGATACTGCTGAGTCCCATTCTAAAAAAGCCCTTTTGAATCCCAAATGGTTCCCCATGCCCAATGAGCTTTATTTGGCACACATCCAGGACTTCCCTGTTAGAGCCCGCATGGCATTTGCTTGATCTAAACCGACTAAAGCCAATGTTCCTCCATGGGCCCCAATGAGAGTGCTAAATTAATTCTGGCCCATATATATATTTATATATACCTTGAGAATGACTGAGCAACTCACACTTTCCTTCCTCCCCCCAAAGTTTCACTATGAGTTCCCTTTTATGCTCCTTTCCTTTTTTTTTGAATGGCATGCTTTCACAGGAAAATCAAATGAAACCAAAAGATTAGTTACTGTTGTGTGAATTATAAATTTCACCTAAATTTATTCTTGGTCAATGAAGTTTTCTTATTTCCTGCTAAGAATAAAAGCTTACATGAGACTTTTTCAAACTGGAAATCTCAAGTACCTGAATCAAATCAACTGAAGTGGATACTGCATTATTCAATTTGATATATTATTGTTCCCATTCAATGAGTTTCAAGTCCAACCATCTCAAATATTGTGAGAAAGTGCAAGTGGATTATGCAACTGAAAGATAATTCATGATTTTTCTATTGTTTCTACAATCAATTTTTCCAATTAATGATCAACAGTACCTAAATTTCCAATGCTCAACCTTCCATGAAACAAAAATTCTACAGCTACTAAAAATGATATATTTTGGTTGAAAATAAAGTATCTTACATCTGAAGCTGCTGTTTCTTCCTTCTAAATTGCAGTATATTTACCTCAATACTGCCAACAGTTATATAATGAGATACATGAACTTCATTTTTTTCCCTAGTTGATAAAGTCTATCAACTGCTTGATCATCATTTGAAGGGTTGCAACCTGGTTCCTAATTTAAGTGATGGCGATAATATTAGATTAAGCTTTAAGCTTAGTTAAATACTGTCCTACCATTATGTAGAGATTTTGAGAAGATCTCAGATCAATACCAACACCACCTGTTCCTTTTGTGATAAGAAGAACTTTACTTTTTGGATTTTTTTGGAATTCTTCAAGGATTTTTATCCTTTGATTGTTTTTGAGCATTTCATGCATCATCAAATTGGATATTCCACTTTCATCCAGTGCAATCTCAATACTTTTGACAATATTTGATCAATCAAATAATTAAAATGACAGATACTAGAAGGATTTGAGCTCAAATATCAAGAATCATTTTGTATCCTAAATAAATAGCTGCTTTGGGATATCTTAAGCCTGAACTCTTCTGAGGAAACTCCTTGAGATGGTTAACCAGATGTACCACTATTGATCCTTTGTTCCAGGTATATTTCCTTCCCCCTTCTTTCCTTTCTATGAGTTCTGGATGGTTGCAAAGCTTCCTCAAATCTGATAATCTGGAAAAAAATTCTGATGAATCCCATTGAACTCCTTTGGAGCTCTGTTTTTCAAATAATGAACTGAACTCTTCATGCTTTTTAAAATAGTTAGTTCTCCATGGCTCATATATTTCAATTACGATTCCATGTTTCACTTTCTTGGGAAGATCTAGGATGTTGGCTTTCAATCTTTTCAAGGTGAGGGTCTGTATTATAAGATGAAATGATTGGATTTCCATTTGATTCTCAAATGATATTTTTTTAATTATGCAATTTTTCCATAAAGGCTTGAGATTCCATGGTTCTACTTGTAGGAACTTAAACAGACTATGAAGATCCCAAAGATTGTTTTTGAATGGTGTGCCCATAAGGCATAACTTTCTTTCAGATTTCAAATTCAATATTTTGTATGCTCTATGAGTGGATTGTTCTTTTAAGTAGCTGAGTGGTGCAGAAATGTCAGTACCCATATATTTCAAAAGCCAAAAAAGAAGCTTACTGTGCTTCATCCAACACTATCCTGAACAAATTTACCAAAAGGGGATTTATTCTAATCCCACAAGCATCATCAAAATTATAAGAATAAACAAAATCATATGTGGTGATTATAACTGCATTCTGCTCCAAATTTTTCAATTAAATGAAATTATGATTGGAACCATGGCATATTAAATATGGTAAACTTCTATTATGAAAAAGTAGTCTTATTTCATTCTCCCAGTTATGAAAAGTAGAAAGTTTTAAAATGATAAAATTAGCTGGTAAATGGTTCTTAGATATTTGTGATTATTTTAATGCCTCATTTTTTGTTTCCTGAATCAAGCATAAATTTGTTAAAGATTTTGCAAGTCCCATATCATCAGCCAATATTCCACCCCTACTTTTGCATGCAATATCTTGTGGTATCATCTCATTTTCAACAGAATTATAAAATACTTTTTTAATCCATAAGTTATCAGAATGTTGCCATAGGCTTTCACAAATTTTTTCCATATTATTTTAAAATTTAAGAGAAATGAGATACTCCGTATTTGTTTCAATGATAGCTTTTTTTGACAAATAGGTATTGAAGTCACAGAACTAGCTGAGCGTTTATGGCTGGAAGCTTGATGAAGATCACAATATTGAGAAATATAAATAAATAGAGGTGAGTTATAGTTTTCAATAGGTCTCAGAGCCATGTTTTCATTCTTGAAAGCCTCTCTTGTTTGAAAAATATTTCCTTTATCCACAAAAACACATCCATGTAAAAGGATATTTTTGAAATTTATTAAAGAATTTAGAAACAGAACTTTATTATTGTTTTTGTATTTTTCATATGATTCAGGATTCAAGGCTTCAGCCACTCCTCCAAAAATATCCAGCAGTAGACCCAGATGGAAACTCTGGAAATAATTAAGCCTCCCAAGATGACTCAAGTCAGATTCTAACATTATATGAATAGAATTCAATACTCTTCTGAGTATTACTGAGCTCAGAGAGGTTAGAATTGATTTTTCAATCTTCAAATTTTTCTCAACTTGGATGATAAAAAAACCAAGACAAAATATCAAAATCATATTGTAAATTTTCAAAATAACAATTGAATATATGAGTTTAATATGATTTTTTGGGTACAAGACAAACCTTAATAGAAAAAATGCCTGGGTTATATAGTGCAAAAAACTCCTGGGATTATTTAAGTGATTTCAATGAGCTACAGATTTCTTCCATGAATTCGGGTTCATAGTGTAAAAAATGAGTCATATTTTGTAACTTTGTTTATCAATATCCTCCAAATAGGAAAATCAATTAAGCCTCTTATTCTATTTTTCCTGAAGAATTAGGCTTTTATTTCAAAATAAATTATCTATGAGGAAACAAGTTCCCTCCAAGATACATCCTAACACTGAATATTCTTTTTCAGTTGTGGGCCATGAAACTCCTTTCCAACTTCTTTGTTTTTCAATTCATCAAAGTATTTCCATAATTGGCTTATTGTTCCTTTCCAAGAATGTTCAGGAATCTAATGTAAAAATTATTTATTAAATCATGTTGAAGGCCATTGAATCACTATTTGAAGAGCTTCAAGTTTTGAGTTTTATTTATTTATTCAGTTTTACTCATGAAACATAATTTTAGTAAACTAAAATAATATGATACTCATCACTCAAGGTGAGTTATTTTACTTATTATAATCCTTTGGTTTTCATTGTTATTAAACATTCATCTTTTGCAAGAAGAACACCAATTTTCAACCTAAATTTTGACGCAATTCCCTCAAGACTAACTAACTTCAATATTCTTATTTATTTATCATTATCATGATGGGAAATTTTTTCAAGTTTAATTAATGAATACACCAAAAACAAGAGTTCTGGTATATAGAATTCCTCAAATTCTTAATTTGTCAATTTTTTTTAGCCAGTAAGAAAGATCAATTAAAATCAAAGAAATTTAAGAATCATGGTAGCCAAATGACAATAAGATCAAAGAAGCAACAAACAATACATATACTCAAAGATTCATCTTCAAATCTCCCCTTATAACTGAATGAATGTTTAAAATTCAAAACCATACATGAAGTGACTTCAAAGGAGCTCAATTGATGAGAGGATATGAATATAATCCTATGGACTATGAGAATAATAAGGGAATTTTAATGTTCTGAAAATCAGAAAATTAAATAACATTCATTACCCATGTGTGTCTTTAGTGTCCATATTCAGTAGGATAAATATTAAAAACCATTTTAGGGGGAGTAAAACTATGAGAATAGGATGAATGTGATTTAAACTAGGGATACTTTCAGAGATACTCTCAGAAAGCAGCTTAAGAGACTTTAAAGGACCTTTATGCAAGTCCCTGAATTTTTTCACTGGTATTTTACTGTATATTTAACATGATCTTCTTTCAGAATCCAATTTTTTTATGTGAAAATGCAGGCAAAAAATAATTTTAACCATTCCTTTATGTGTTATTTATGATGAGGGGTTGAATCATTATTCATTTTAACCTTTTGAAGTTTCTCTTTGGTTATTAACCTTATAGATCTTTTATAGGTTGAATTTTCATTATAATTCAACTCTTTTTATACGCTTATTGATTAAGTTACACAAAATAAATTACACATATTTTCCTTTCTAAAGAATTATGAATTTTTAGTATGCACATGACTCATGAGTCTTTCAGGGTTATGATTTGACTTAAAGATAATTTGGCTTTCTTTTTATTCAAAATATTCCTTAAGGCCAACAAATAACCTCTGAAATAGTCTATTGGCCATAAAAAAACTATGCTAAAAAGTAAAATTATATTATCAATTTGAGGGGTATTTTTTCTAAGCTGAAAAGAAATTACTCCAAATATTGAGGTATTTTTCAAAAGAAATTTCTGATGAGTTTCAGGAGATCTATCTTAAATACACAAATTCAAATTAAAGAAATAGTCTTCTTAAATTGGGAGAAAAGTATGGATTTCCTTATATTTTGATTTTTTTAGAATTCAAAAATTAAAAGTGGAAAGATTTAAAAAATTTTATCATCTGGTTAGTATAATAAAATAGAAGTTTAGTTTCCTTACTTATTCAAACTTTGATATATTCAATATTATATCTTTTTTCTGTATAAAGGCTCCTAACCTGATTCTTGAGGCCATTTCTGAACAATTTATGATATGTTTGGAATAGCAGGGTCAAATGATGATCTGTATTTCCCCATCATATCAACTTTTTTAAATGGAATTATTCCTTTAAAGAATGCAGAATTTGAGTCTTTTATCAATGGCTCATGCTGAGACTTGGGCTATTATCTAGAAGGTGGACTTCATTTGTATTTATAAACCATATGAAAGCCAAATCCACATCCTCTAGTTGGAAAATAACATGTAATTCTTTTCTTGTTTAAAATGTACCATTGTATTAATTTTAGAATATTCTCTAACTTTTTTTAAAAAAAAATCAGTAGTCAGCATTTGAAAAATTTGGAAAGCTTTTTTGAGTACTTTGGTAAGCTTTTTCCATGATAAAAAAGCGTTTAATTGCATAGAATAAGAAATATCTTACTGAAATTATGAATAAAGGTAGTATTATACACAAAATTATACTTGAAACTGAAATATTATGGAGTCTTTAAGGGTGGATAAATTCTTAAAATTATTCCTTTAATAATACTTCACAGAGAATTAACTTCAATCACCTAGAGTATGTAAGTCAGATCATGAATGTAAGAAAATTGGAATTTAACCACAATATTTTAGTTACTGGTGGGCTTTCCAAGTAGATCAAAATTTTTAATTATCAATTGTTCAAAGTTTTTTCATCTAGCTTTATTTTTGAATGATTATCTTGGTTTCTTTCTCCCAATATGTAATCAAGATATACTTAACACTCCAGTAGATAAACCTCAAAATTCTCAAATACATATATATATTTTACAAATATTTTTTTGAAAAAAATCATAAATTCAAAGGTTGAGATTGAATTTACTTCCAAAATAAAAAAGGATTATTTTTTGAAGAAATTTATAGCCAAATATAATTATCATTTTTTAGGATTCATTTTAAAAAATATAAATTCAAGTAAAATTTAGTTTTTGAATTATGAATTAAAATCATAAAAATAATAAATTCTTCAAAGAAACTTTCAAGATTCAATATTGAGTTAAACCATTACGTTTCAGATCATTTTTTGATTGGAAAGTGCTTTTATTGAGATTTTTGTAGTATTTCTTCCTGTTTGAGTTTAAATTAATCCTTCTTCAAACTATCCATTTGTTGAACATCCTTCCTCATAATTTATTCTTTAGAAATAACCTTCAAGGCTTCACTTTTTCAACCAAAGCTTTGTTTTTAACTTGTTTTTTGTCAGAAATAAATTAGTGGGAATCAGTCATCTTGATTAAATAAGTACTTTTTTTCTTTTTCATGCAGATGAAGGCTTATTTCTCTTCTGATCAATGGGGGATTCACAAGGAGGGATAATAATTTTAATTTGTATAAAGGTTCCAATGAACTCAAATTATTTTTTCTTATTTTTTGAGAAAGATTTTGTGTTTGGAATCTTTTTCAAATATTCACTCCATTTGTGAGCCTTGAGGTACATTTTACATACCTAAATAGGCCACAATTATCTTTAAAATTAAGATTTTGAACTATGCATAACCCATAAGTAATGCATATAATCAAAATTCATCATTTTTGTTTTCAGAAAAGATGAATAACTTTTTTGTGAGTAAGTAAATCCATGGATTTAAGGCCAGATTTGGATTTTACACAAAAATTCACCTAGGGTAGCTCCATAGGGTGAATAAGCTCAAATTAACACTATGAGGTGGTAATATGGAAAATACTTCAATACCACATAAAAGAATTGTGAAAATATTTGTTTTTCTCAATTTCACACCAAAATAATGGGAATGTGAAAAATCCCATGTTACATATACACTAAGAATAGTGATATGCATGTTTGTGGCACTCAATATTATGGTATTCTTCAATACACTTTTGGTACACCCATAGTGGATATCATTCTTTAAGCCTGAATTTCTATTTTGATGTGAAAATAGTCAAGGGGGACAAAAGGCATCAAAGAGAGCCAGGGTACCCAACTTCTGAAGCCTCTGAGGCATGGACAGCTCTAAACCTTAGATCCATGGCTGATCTTGGCCCAATTAGTATACTAATAACTTTTTGGGAACTTGGTTACCAAGTTAAAATCTCATTAAATCATAAGAAAATAGCAAATAAGCTGCTATTTTGACATGCCAAGGAGGTAAAGAGCAACTTAGACTCCTTTAACAATGTCAATTATTAATTATTTTCCATGTATAAGCCTTAAAATAGGAATTAAAACCCTTTTTTGACTAGTATCCATTGATTCACCTCATAGCAACCAGCCATATAGTGCTATTTTCAATTCTATGTAGAAATGAGGTAAAAACCTCAAAAATTCATTAAAAGTACAATTCTTAATTAATCTTTCTAAAACTTTCAGGACCAATGTAAAACAGTATTATGCATAAATAAACCAAAAATAATTACATCTTCATAAGTAAAATTAATTTTTTTACTTACAGTCTATTTTTAATTATTCCACATGAAACACTGAATCTTCAAAAATTCACAGAAAATACAACCTGTGATGGAATTTGAAATAACATTTATAAATTTGAAAAAAAATTTATATTTTGAAATAAAAGAATATTTATATTTGTTACTCCTTTCATTCTTAACCATATTGGGGTTGGTAGTCATGTAAAAAGCATCAATTAAGTAATTATGATAATCTTACATGAAAACAGATGATTTAATTATTAATCCAAAAAGTATTATTGTTCTCTCACTCACTGGTTATTCAATTTTCTCCATGGCATGCCTCTGTGAGCTGTTGTTAACTTAAAAGAGGCCTCCTCTTGCTGTTTTTTCCAAATCATCTTATTATCCAATTATATCTTTATTACCAACAAGTAGGTATTAGTTAAAACTTTTCTTAAGTGTTTTGAATATTTCAGTAGCAATCAGAAGGATTTTAAATCATAAAAAATCAACTATATATTGTTTTAATCTTGTTATAAATCAATTCTTATTCCTTAAATCCACAATTATCTGCCAAATCTCTCTAACATATTCTTTCTAAGGTTTGCTGGATATTAGTGAGTAATTTATTATTAATTCTTACAGTTTTTCTCTAGTATTTGTTTTCTTCAAGAATTATTATTATAATTATTCTTTCAAAATATAATTATATATTAACATAAGTTTATTATTTAAATACTTCTTGTAATTGATTCTTGTAGACAATTACTGCTTACTGCTATAATCACTAGTAGTGTATAAAAAGTAAAAGAAATAATTAATTAATTAATGATTTAATTGTAGTTATAATGATTTTTATTATTGTATTTCTTAATAATAGTAATATTACTTTTTATTAATAGCAATATTATCAGCAGTTTCATTGACACATCTTACACCATTATTCAAGTTTTTGGGAAGGATATAATATGAAAAAAGTTCAATAAATGTCTTATTGTAAATATCTCAATAAGCTTGTAAGGAGTTAGTAAATTAATCTTTAACAATAGCACCCTTTTTTTTATACCTTGAACTATATTCCAACAGGAATTTAAGTGATTACCTGAAATCTCAAGTATTATTTGTTGTATTTTAATATTTTATGTTGTTTAAGGTGGATGGGGGTATAATATTGACAATTCTGCAACACACATATCCAAAAATTTTCATTAGACTGGTCCGTGAAATTAAGAAGGTGTTCAGAAACCTCCATAAATGAATGAAAAAATTTGGAATCCTCCTTCTTATTGTAGCTGAGCACTCAGATTGGCTTGTCTTTTACATTCTATGCTTTTTTAATATTACATGTCATAAAAGATAATTAAAAAAATGCTTATTTCAAAATTGATTGTTTCAAGGGAACCATCTGTATGATTCAAGCTATTAGATCAGTAAGCTTTCTCATAAGATTAAAGGGTAGGGTCAAATATTCCTACCATTGACTCTGAAATGAAATAACCAAAGGTGACAGGGAGTTGGACATATATGGAAAAAATAGTTGAAGGTTGCGGCTTTCACGGGAATTTCAGGAATTTTTCCAAAGGTTGAGGGTTGCTAAATATAGAAACCCAAAGCCTTTGGATGAATCAAAAGGGTAATTTATTCTGACTTACACCCATGGTAACCTGGTGAAATTGCACAAGTTACCCTCACTTATCTCATGGCTTTAATCAAAAAAGAAGGTTCTCAAAAGTGAAACAGGAAAAATTATTCTTCCCAAAGATGAAATAAGACAAGTAGATTCCTACTAAATAGCCCTGAAAACCTTTTTTAATTGAAAATAAAACTTCTGGAAATTCAAAGGGTAAGAAACCTTTAAAGTGCAGAAGTCTGGTGGGTAGACTGCCTCAAAAGAACAGCTGTGGAAAGGACTGAAAATGGTGGGGAAATTCATATTTGAATTACTTATTTACATCTAGTGAAATGTAAAAGGAATGAATGAATTGAATTAAAAAAATTTATTCACTTTTTAAATGAGCTGATGAAATTTGGAAAAAGATACCAAATTCAACTAGCAACTGAAATTTCCAATTGAGCATACTTTTAGATTACCTTTTTATAGGCTTTGTGGGATGTTATTTTTTTGGAATATGCAAAATCTCACAGCTTATATGGCTGCAAGAAGAAAATGATATACCTCAGACTAAGGTTGTTTGTGACACTTAAAAAATTTGTGTTGCACAGTGGCGCACAAAAACACCCCAGGTTTCTTGCCAATTGCGGAGGGTGCACATGGTTCCCATGGTGACATTTCAAGGGGAAAAACAAATTAACACAAAAGGATCTATGCATTTCTTTGGAGAACACATGAGAATTTGTTTTTAATATACAATATTTGAAACATTAGAAAAGTATAAATCAAGTCCTACCAGTTCAATAATTATTGCACTTCCTTCTTTTGAAGAAAACTTGGTCTGTATCAAATTCTCCCTCCTCATTATGAGTATTGATTTTATCATTAACATTTACCTCATAGCCTTCATTGGATTTTTCCCAAAAGTTGAAGTCAAATAAGGTTTCCATTAAGGGAGAGGCCCCTCCTCAAACCCAAAGATTCCTTCTTCAAAATCTTTCAGGTTTCCAGTTGTATCAACTGCATCATATCTAGTCATCTGATCATACTCAGTGGCTGAACTAAAGTGGTCACACCTTTTTGAGATTTAAGTTTGTTGCTTGTTACAAGAGTTCAGCTAATTTATAATTCCCAGTTTTATTTGACTGATCATTTTATCTTCAATAAAGAAATTTTTACTTATTTAATTTTTTATTTAAAATAAACTAGTCATGTCTTATGTAATTTAAACCAGTAATAGCTTATTTAATATAAACCATTCATAGCTTATTCAATATCAACTAGTTGTGGTTTACTTGATATAAACCATTCTTGGTTTATTCAATATAAGACATCTTTTTTTTATTCAATATAGACCATTCTTGGATTATTCAATACAAACCATTCTTGGTTTATTCAATATTATCCATTCAATAAAATTCTCATTATGGGTAATTGGTTCTTAGTTATAGGTAATCAATTCCTAATGATGGGTAATCAATTTCTCATGATGGTTAATCAACTCCTCCCCATTATTAATAAGTTCCTCATCATTAGTAATTAATTCCTCATCAGAAGTAATCAATTCCTAATAATGAGTAATTAATTCCTCATCGTTAGGATCCATGACTGGTTTATAATTAGTAAACCATGATTGGTTTATACTAAGTAAACCATGACTGTTTTGCATTAAATAAGCTATACTTTCTTATATTAAATAAACCAAAAATATTTCATATTAAACAAACAGTGACTGGTTTACATTACATAAACCATGAATTTCTTATATTAAATACACCATGACTGGTTTACATTACATAAACTATGACTTTCTTATATTAAATAAACCATGACTGGTTCATACTCAATAAAGCATTAATGGTTTAAAGAAAATAAACCATGATTATTTTATATTAAATAAACCATTAAATAAGTAAAACATGATCTATTAAAAATAAAAAAAGTAGTGTGACTTGATATGACTTAGTTAATGTTTATTCATGGATGAATTGAATTTTTTGATTTGGTTTTAATTTCTTACATCATCAAAAATAACCCCTCAATTCAGGCTGCATGTGAAAAAATCTCACCCACTTTTATTGCTAATTTCTTCAAGTCTTGCATTTGGATTAAGTCTGGTACTCTCATCCAATACTCCAGAAGTCTCATATGTGATTTACTACCTAAGAGGAAATTATAATGTCAATAACCTATATAAAACTATACAAACTAAAAATTACTCACCTGATATTATTGTATTTTATGGATAAGGACTATTATCAGAGTGTAAGAAGTGAGTTGAAATCATTTTAGAATCACTCTGTAGAAATTTCCAGTCTTTGGCCAGTTTCAGGATCATCATGATTATGTTTTCCAAGGAGTTCTTGTTTGAAACAGCTATCTTTCAGTAAAATGGATTTAAGAAAAAGGAAACAATATACAAAAAGTTATCAATTTCTCTTTCTTGTTGATTCAGTGCTTCTTGAATGGGTTTTATTGCTGAAAAACATAAATTGATTTGGATTCAAGATAAATTGCTTTGAGCTCCTTCTAAATATCTTAAAGGAAGGTTTTTTCATGTTCTAGTCATGCAAGACTATCAACAACTTTCTTTAGTAAGGAAACCGGAAACTTATTTGAAGTTAAGTGATCTTGATTTTGTCTCATTTTGACAAATTCCTTTATTATTTCCAGTGTACTGGCTGATGTATTTTTATCAATTGATAGGAAATGTTCTAAATTTTCTTCATTCTGTTGGACATTAAGGCAGACCTTTTCCATGGAATACCATTTCATTTCACAGAAGCTGGACAGGCCATTTTGCAAATTGTTTTCTTTGGCTTAAAGTTGGAGTTGTTGACTCCAGAAAATTGTGGAAGTGAAAAATTTGACAATAGATCTAGTATTCTTGACAGTGTCAGAAGTTGATGGGTGGGATATGATATTCTTGGTGACTAGATTGAGAATATGTAAGATAAAATATATTTTCTGTATTTGCGCTAATTCTTTTTGAAGTAGGTACTGTTTGAGAGCTTGTTAATCATGTTCTTTTCATGTATTATATTTAAAAAAAAAACCTGAAATTCTACCTTGATTGAAGGTGAATCAGTAATGACTGCTGAAATCTTTCCAGGAAGAATATTCTTGTTTTTAAATAATTGTTTAAGGGCTTTGACAATTTTATTGGATTTATTTCACATTCAATTGAGGTCTATTATCTCTAAAAATTTCTTTCAGTATTTCCCGCATAAGAGTAGTATGGCATAAATTCTGTTTCCAGATACATTGGTCCAAGCATCCAGAGATAGAGTGAGATTAAATTGAATATTAAATTTTTTCATGAGTGAGAGATTGTGCTTTGCATGCATTTGGGGTAGGATGTTATTGGATATTTTGAATCAATTGAGTAAGCTAAATGGTGATCAAACAAGCTCCTCTTGGAACTTCTGGAAGAAGGGGATGTTTGAAGTAATAAGGACCTTTAGTAGTAGTTAATTTAAGTGGGTGGGTTTTTCTTTGATATTGGTTGGAAGTATGAGGCAGCAGAATAACCTTCTGAAGGTGACCTATTGCTAGGTATGGTAATTTTGATAGATGGTGTTTCCAATTGTTTACTCAACAACATTGTTAATGTCCATGACTTCAATTTCCAAGTTGGATAGTATTAAGCTATTCAGTACAGATTGAAGTTAATTGGACTTCTGAGTGAGTGAAATTGATTGGAAGCTAGCTATCTTAGATATATTCCAGGAGATGGTGAGGCCTTGCTTGAGGGAATATGTTCTGGCAATGCATAAATTTGGCTTTGCATCACAAGCATTTTTTTGCACAAAATTTTGTGACATCAAGGCCCTTGATAAGACAAAGGCTTGATCCACAAGGTGTGGCCTTTGTTCATATATTGGGATCACAAATAAAGACAAACAAAGAGTAAAAAAATGGCAATGAGATGAAATTTTGAGGAGAAAAATAAAGAAAGGCAATTAAGAAAATAAACAAAAAAAGAAGAATTGAAAGAAATAGAAAAGGTACACCCTGTTGGGAAAAATGCAGAAAAGCCCAGCTGATCTGCAGCACAGCCCGCGCCTTCTTGCCAAACCTAATTTGGGTATGGTGTCCAGAGGTTAGGGCACAGGTGCACAAGTGGGCGCCTCGCCAACCACCCAGCTTCACATCTTTTAAATCCAAGTAGGGCAAAATCATTCTATGAAGTTGTGTTTTCTTTGCATCAGAACTAGGGCGTGTGAATCCAGACACAACTCATCCAATTTTCGGAAGTCACTGGACTCTTAGTTGATTCAAGGGTGTTAGTATTTAAGGCCAATTTTCCCAATCCACATTGGTTATGTAGCTTTTTGGCATCTACCATGGGGCCAAGAAGGGGAAAACGTGATTTATACCTAATGAAGATGTTAAAATATCTGAGCATTTCCCCTAAAGTCTCAAGTACCATTATGTTCCCAAGGCTTGGGAACATAATGGAGCCCAGGGCATGCCATTCAAGCAGGCCATGCCCCAATTTCTCCCAGTGGCGGGGTTGCCAGGGTGGCAGGTTATTCCAGCTCTAGTTGGTTGGGGCTTCAAAAATCTTAATTTTTTTCAAAAAAATAGAAACACCTTTTATTAAGTCCAATTTCTCTTTTTAAAAATTCAACGGTTTTTTTAATATCACAATGTCAAGCAAAAGCAATGGCAATTGGCAACAACCATCAAAAGTACATGGCCCACATTGGCATGGATTTCCGATGTCTCATCTCAACTCAAATTCCAACTCAAATCAGTGTCAGGAAAAATTTACTTACTTCCTTCACATATTCCAGGATGCAAGGCCCCATAAACTTTTTGCACACCTCAAAATTCCAATTGATAAAAAAATAAAATACCTGCATGATGTACTACAACAATCAACAATTAATGACTCTGGTGAGATATTTGATACTCAATCTAGTGCAAGAGCATCAACACCAGCCTCAAACTTTATGGAAACCTCACTTCAAACAAGCCATCCTAATACCTCATCTTCAGCATCATATTTTTGAAGTTTTAGCAAAGAGCGGACACAAGAGCTCCATGAACTCCTGCTAAAAGCATCAATCATTTCAAATGTTTTCTTACGATTCCTTGATAATCCCTATTTCCATGACTACCAGAGGGCTCTTGTTTGTTCTCCTTATAAAATTCCCACTCGCGACTCGATTACCTCAACAATCCTACCATTGTTTCATGCTAAACATGAAGCAATGATTCTCCACCAGATTTCAAGTTGTCAATGTATGACTCTATCCATAGATGGATGGACAGATGTTTCAGGATTTTCAATATATGCATTGTTGCTGTTGCGTGGTCAATACATTAAGCAATTTGTTGACATTCTAGACCTTAATTTAAAATGCCATACTGCAGAAAATCTTGTAGAGGCTGTCAAGAACTGCTTGGATTGGAAGTGTATCTCACTCAAAAAGATCTCAGCTGTAGTTACAGACTCACCTTCGGTGATGATCAAGTTCCAGGTATGTTTTTACTTGCTATTTTATGAATTGATGCTAATAATTGACTCTTTTATAATCTTTTGACAAAGGATAAACCTTATATCATGAAGACACATTGTGTCTTGCATGCATTCAATCTCATTGCAAAACACTTCATTATGCATCCTACAATGGCACCAATTGTCAAGGGCAACAAGGTATTAGTTAATTATTTCAGCAATTCCGCATTCTGGGGTGAATTCCTCATTCAATGGGCCAGCAATAAAAACATTTCCCACAGTCTGTCAACTCTATGTGAGAGTCGTTGGTATTCTCTTTCAAAAGTTTGTCTCAGTGTTCAAATGCATGAGGAAGAGCTTAAAAAGTGCCTCACCATGTTTCGAACCCCATCAATACCTTCAACAGTGATTTCAGTAATTGAAAATTGAGATCATTTTACTTCCAATGATACTCTTGTTAGCATACTCAAGCCTGTGGTTGACAGCATTGGCCATTTAGAGAATAGTAACACCAAGCTTTCAAATATTTGGCAAGAATTCCTTGCAGTTTATAAATCCCTCTTGTCGGTCAATGTTTACAGTTGTTTTGCAAGCTTTAAACAGCACTGCATCAAAGTTCTTCACCAGTGCAGTGAATTTTTTCAATCCGACATTTATATCATTTCCTTCTTTCTCCATCCCTTATTCCAAAATGTGGCAGTATCTTTGAACCATTCACTCAAGGACATTACCCTCATGATCTTGGTACTTGCTAATCACTGGCAGTACTATAAAGAGGATGCTGAACTTTTAATCCCTCAAATTAAACGCTATTATAGCCAACTGGAACCATTTGGAAATGCATGCAATGGTGAGCTCATTCTTCATAATTTACTTGTCTCAAAAGCTTTATTGATTGTTTTTTCTAGGTGTCTTTCCCGCAAAAGCCATGGATTACTGGCTTGGCTTACCTAACAACCCACAATGTTCCCCCCTGAAAAAGTTTGCAATAACAATCTCAGAGATTGTTCCACATGCTGCAGGAATTGAGGGGTTATTCTCACTGATGTCGGCAATCAAAACAAAATACCAAAACCCAATGCTTCCAACAACCCTCAAGATGATCAGTCAGATAAAGCTGCACCTGACCCAGAAGAAGCCTCAGAAGTCAAAAAACAAAAGCAAAAATGATGAACACTCAGAAACAAGTGAATATGACTGCATGTATGGGTATGACTTCTTCTCCTCACCTCTTGAATTAGAAAATTTTGAAGATGGCATGTTTGATCAGGCAGATATGCAACTGACTTCACGTCAGGATGCTTTCATTGAGACGATGTTTGATTTTGACTCTTGGGAGCAAGCAAACCCAATAGTTGCCACACCTCAAATTGTAGTTGGAGGAGATTTACAAGAACTTCATCGTACTGCCATTTGGGATCCTTACAATATGGACATTTGAATTTATTTATATAATTATAGTTGTAAACAATTTTTTTGATTCATTCTACTTGTATGTAACTGCCTGATGGCTTTTTTTAAGACAAAAAAGCGCAATATACATACAACTATGCTACACAATATCCACAAAAAAGGCGGCGTTGGCACGCCACCAGCCATTGGCATGCCCAGTGGATGCTCAAACGGTGCCCGCGCCCCGCCCTTGTAAAAAATAGGCGCGCCCACCACCCTATCCCAAGCTGATACGCAAATCAGTAAGAAAGAACTCAGCTACGTACCCCTTATTCCGTGCTCCCAAGCTGTTAAAACAGCCTGTAAGCAGAGGATAGTTGCCGCTTCCTGTCAGAAAAGTAACAACTATCCTCACTTATTGCCCTTACTCTAACTATTCATATCGATGCTTTTTCATACTGCTCATAGTGCTATGACTGGCAGTCATTCACTCATAAAATATTAATTTATACTTCGACTCTGCAAAATCGCAGTGGTGTGTTACTATACCAATAATTGAACAATTGTATCTGTTAGAAATCAACTTTGTATTTTCCTTTGTAGTTAGCAAACCGGGTGTCAGTAGTAACATGCTATATTCATAACTTAAGTAGTCTTGTGATCAGAGCCATGCTGTCATCTCGCACTCTCATAACATATAGTTATTAATCTTTGAATTAAATCTCTTTTTAGTTTTTTATTTCAGCTTCGGCGTTGTCAATCATCTAGTGACCTGTGTGCTATATCTATTGGTTCACCTTCCGGTGCTTATCATCTTACTATAGTTTTTCAGTTGCTTTCTTGTTAATACAAACCTTCAGCTTTCGTATACTTTCAAGAGGCATTGAATTGGAATTCGGCCATCTTTGGCTTTAAAGCAGGATTCTCATGAGTTTCCGGAGCAAGCAAGAAGAGTTTTAGTAATTCTAGCTGGAGTTGCATTTGTCAATGCGGAATGATTTTAAGTGTTTCGATCTCAGTAACGGAAATGGGTCTCCCCTGAAGTGATTGATAGAAGGTCGAGTCACGGCGAAGTAGGTCATTAAAATGTTTGGTAGAATTGCATAGACATTAAAACTAGATCCGTCACAACAATGAAAAATGAAATGTGAGGCCAGTTCAGTTCGAAGAGAAATAAACAGAATGCTTATAAATAAGGTACGCACGCGAAGAGCTGTGAAAAACCATTTGCTCTTTCCACCCTGATACTTTTCCTCAAACATCTTTTTAATGACTTTTTTGGTTTCCTCCCGCTGAGATGGTTCTTTGAATGTTTCATAGCTGAGGCATCCCTTTAGTCCTTCAAGTTCAAGAGCGTAACGAGTGGGCATCAGATGGTTGTAGTTGATGGCCTGAAGAAAGAAAATTAGGGGTCAGTTTGCAAACAAACTATGGCGATCAAGCCGTGATTTCGAGATAAAAAAAAAGGATGAGACGCACTCGAATAAAGGGTTTTACTTTGCTTCGCTTAGCCACTCGCTTAGGACCCATGCTTCTTGTCACTTTCCGTGGGTATCGCTCAATGCCAGCTACGAGAGCATGGGGGTAAGGTCGATCCTTGGTTCCTTCATCAGACTGCTTGATGACGACGACCTTTTTTCCGGCATGTCGACCTGAGAGTACGACAGCCACCTTGCCTGGTTTGTAGACTGGCGAAAAAGTTTACGAAAAGGGAGAGTACAAAGACATGAGCGCGATGATCGAATGAGTTGAGTTGCAATTTTCGATAATACGTGAGAGGAAAGATGCAGAAAACCAATCGAATGGATTTAATGGCAATCATTACAATCGTTTGCTTTGAAGAGCATTTGGTAAATTGGCATTTTGATAGGTCGCTTCGATGTTTTGATAGAGCCAAGATGATGAAAAATTTGAAGCAAAATAGAAAAGGGTTTTCTGGAGAAGGAAAACTTACTCTTCACCATTTCAAATCTTCAAGTCCTGGAATAATCTTGATGAATCTTGATGAATCGTAAGAAGTTGAAGTCTTGAGCAGCGAGGAGGCGAGGCACGCTGGCGGTGATGCCTGGAGAGGCCGGCGGGTGCGGCTAGGATGAGATTGGAAACCTAACTAGGTTATATTTGATGAGAGTCGTCTGTTCAGTGTCGCAAGCGTGACAGGCTCCTGGACTTGCCATTGACAGGGGCCACTGCGCCTTAATTTTCCTCCCTGATCCGTCGTTGGCGGCCTCCCCTACTCGCAGCAGATTGGGCTATTCTTGAAGAATCTTTTAAGAAAAATATTTTTAACTACTCTGACGAAAGTATCAAATTAGCACAACGTAATCAAACCATACAACTTAATCCGCAAGTACGAAGGTGTTACGTCGTAAGACTAGATTGCCTAGGATTTGGCATTCTTGCTCAGCTCATTCATTGAAAACTTCAGCTTGACGCTCTATGAACCAATCTAGTTTGAAGTCCCAAATCAAATCATTAAACAGCACCCAAAAGAAGAATCTAATTTCGTGAATTTCTCATACCAAAAGAAAAATTACAACTGTTAAAATTAAAGCGGATTATGTTTTACAATATCTTGAGAATAAGTTGTTAAACCTGATTTATTTTTTGTTTTCAAATTGAAACTTGATTGAATTTTAATTGATTGTTTCATTAAAAACACTTGATAACCTTAATTGACTGAGTCATCTATTTTTCCAATACATACCATTTTCTAAAAAAGATTCTTGAACCTAATATTTTGAGAATCTTTGTTTTTGCTTTGTCAATCTTATTATTTGGGAATACTGAGATGCAAATTTAGGTTCTCCTCATTTATTAATTTATACAAGCAAAAACCAATGGACGTCATGAAGAGATCCCTGAAACCATCTCGCATGTTTGACTCACCAGATGAGCTACAAAAAAATTATGCCAAAGTGATTTTATGTTAGTCAATTTATTTATGCATCACCTGATAGTAATTTTGAACACCTGAATGATTCAAAGTGATTTTGAGGGTCATTGATGCAATAAGCTTGATTTTAGATAATGATCAATTAGCTTAAGCTATATTGAGCTCATTTTTATTGGATATTCAAAAATGAATGATAGGCTAGAGTGGTTATGAATTGAAAATTATCACAAGAGGCAAAAATATTCTTCACATTTCAGCATACATTAATGGGACCCTTATCTCCATTTGAAATTCATCAGATTAGCAATGGAAGTAATTCATAAACTAAAGGGATAGTATTTCTATGGTAAAGTGTATATTACATGGTAACTTTCCTTTTCCATCATGTTAGTATCAAATTTGCAATTCAATCTTAATATTTTCCTGTTGTTTTTCTTTGAAATTTGAAGATGGTGTTAGAGTATAAACATATAATCCAAAAGTTAACCTAATACGTATGCTTATACACAAAACATGCCAGCTTGTAAATAGTATATAAACTTTAGTTTAGATCACAAATGACTCCCCCCTTAGGGGAGTTTCTCTAATAACTACTGCTGCTTATCGTAACATCCTACTATTTTCTTATCAGGTTATGGGCCATTCCTACCGCTGTGGTAACCATTCGTAACAACACTGTAATCCATCGTTTTAACTTCAGAACCTGGCTACCAGATCCGGCAAACCGTACAGAATGTTGGAAAAGAAGTTTGATTTTGACAATTTAAGAGCAGCTTTAGTTGGATCAACTTCCAAGTCGGGTGCTAGACTCAGACGTCAAGTTTAAATTGATCATCTTGGAGAAGGCATTGCTCCCCACTTGACAAGTGATGGTTTGAATTTCCATCGCTGGTCCAAGTCACTGACTTGGCTAGTTGAGTGAACACATGGCGAAAAGAATTACTTCACCTCAGAAGATGTCAACACCGATTCCAATAATAACTCAGAAATACGCACGTACATTGAAAACTCTATTGTGAGCAATCTCCTGAACTCTATAGAAGAAGAAGATGAGGCATGGACGGTATATCATACCTTACGGTGTCAATTTGAAAAACTTTCTTGGTCGCACATCATGAATCTACTCGATGACCTTGTGACAGCCCCAGAAGCATCTGACAACCTGCATGAAGCCTTTGCCAACACAAAATCCACCATCAGTAACTTGTGGTGGGCGGTTGGTTTGGTTTGGACCAATGAGGCTTTGACTGCCATATTTTTTCATCTCCGAAATAAAAAACACTTTCATGACATATCAAATGCCATGGATTCAAGAATGACTACTGATCCAAAATTTCAAATCCAAGTGAATGAAGTGTTACAAATAGCTCAATGTTTTCAGAAACATCTTGCCCCTGGTAATACCTCAGCCACCAATCCAATCAGTCTCATGGCAGCAAGTGGATCCCATCAACCATCTTTCAATCATAATCCTCACCCATCCCGGCAGAGGCCCGCAACAACAAGGATTCCTCTGAACCAACAATCATAATCCTGGGCTCGCTACAATCTTAGTGCAAAGTTTCCATGCATTCACTGCTATGAGTGGGGCCATTGGGCGCAGGACTGTCAACACAAAAAGAGGGGTTTGCCGGCAATTGAGGATTCCCAAAAAAAGAATCCAAATGTTACCCTGAAGGAGTCCACCGTTTTTTTGCACCCATGTCTTGCTGAAATGGACGTGGAAGAGGAAGATCCATTTATTGCTTCAGTTCAAGAGGCTTCTGGAGCAGAGATGTTAGTACTTCTTGATTCTGGAGCAACACACCACGTTGCAAATAGTATTCATCTGTTTAGCGACTATTGAAAGGTTGACATGTCACTATCTGTTGCATCAGCAAAGCACCATCTGGTAATTGGGAAGGGTACAATAAATTTGGGATGCCAATCTGGTAAACTCCAACTCACTGAGGTTTTGCACTGCCCAGCTATCCCGGGTATAGTCATTTCGCTTGGTAAATTTATGAAAAATGATGGAAATGTGTTTTTGGAAGAAGGAATTTTTAAATTGAAACAGCATCATTGTGTTTTTGACAGTAGACTAAAGGGCAATCAATGGTATCTGCCTCTGAATGATGTAATATCCTGCAATGGAATTAGTGAATTCAAAAAAAATGTGTTGCAATTGTTGCATCGATGGCTTGCACATATATCACTTTGGACAGTTAGATGTATGCAGCATCTCAACTGTGTGAAAGGGCTCCCCCCTAAATCAATTACATGTGACGTCAATCTGTGTAGGCCTTGCTCTTTAGCTAAAAGTAGGCACTCAGCTTTAGAAATGCCATCTAGGCTACTAGTAAATAACCTGGGTGATGTAGTAGTGGCAGACCTGAAGGGCCCCTTCCCGATCTCATTTGACAAAAAGTCGTATGCTTTGATTATTCAAGACCACCACTCTTCACTTGCCACACTATATCCATTGCAACAGAAATCCAAGGCTCCTCAAGCAATCATTGAATGGATTAATAAATTAGACAATCTCACCAATTTCACAGTGAAGCGATTAAGAACAGACAATGGAGGGGAATTCACCTCTAAAATTTTTGCTGAGGCCCTGAAAGCAAAAGGAATCCTTCACAAAATGACAATTCCAAACGAACATCACCAGGCTGGTAAAATCAAGAGGACAAATCGGACCATTGCCAAAGCAGCCAGATCAATGTTAATTGATTTGGCACTACATGTTGAAATATGGCCTTATGCATTCCGGCATGCAATGTGGGTTTTCAATAGAGTTTTACATGCCGGCAATATGAAGACACCTTATTAAATAGTTACAAGTAGAAAACCAGATCTGTCACCCCTTCAAACATTTGGCTGTAAGGCCTATGTTCATAATATGATGCATCAAAAGGACCTGACACCTAAAGCCAGAGAGTTGTTTTTTCTAGGAATAGCAGAAAATTCCAAAGGTTGGATATTCTGGGATGACAGGCAAAAGTCTCTGATCAGAAGTGCTTCAGCTGTTTTTGATGAAAGAAGCAGACTGCCCGAAATGCCACGAATACCAGGAGTTTGCCACATTCATATAGCTCACTTACTAGACCCATTGATGATTCAGGAAGTAGAGGCTCAAGACAAATCACTCAAGATAATGACACTGACGGCAGCTTTGGATGGAGACTCACCAAGGTATTATCATGAGGCTATGAAGTCGGAAGGGGCCAGTAGATGGAAAAAGGCAATGGAAGAGGAACTTGAAGCCATGAATAGGATGGCAGTGTGGGAAGAAGTGGACAATCACCAACAAAAACATGTACTGGGAACCTGCTGGGTCTTTGCGACGAAGAGGAATCAAGAAGGTGAAGTAATACGTCATAAGGCATGTATTGTAGTGCAGGGACACTGGCAAATTAAAGGCTTGGAATTTGAGGAGACCTTTGCCCCGACCCCAACATTCACCAGTTTGAAATGCCTGTTCACTTTTGCCTCTGCGCTGCAATGGGAAGTAGAAACATTTGACGTCACCATGGCCTATTTACACAGCAACGTCAAGGAATCTATATACATCAAACCCCCACCAGGTTATCAAGTACGAGCAGGTAGAGTACTGGACATAAAGAAAGCACTGTATGGCCTGAGACAATCGGGACGTTGCTGGTGGCAACACCTGCAACAGGTGCTTTCAAATATTGGTTTCAGAGCTAATCATGAAGACCAAAGTACTTATGTATATGAAAAAAGGGGAGAGAAGGCGCTGCTGTGGATCCATGTGGATGACGGTGTGTTGGCAGCTAGCAGTGCAGGACTAATAGCGCATTTGAAAAAGGAACTACAAGCACGACTTTTTTGAAATGGGATGTTGGTATCCATAGTATTGTGGGCATAATGGTTTGTAAGACTGGCAATGCATTTTATTTGTCTCAACCAAAGCTAGTCAATAAAATTTGGAACTCACATCCAGGAAATATCACTTCTGAGCAACCATTACCGGAGGCCTTTTTACACAAAGAATATTTATTGCGAATCGGGGTGTTGCTATACCTAGCACAGGCAACAAGACCCGACATCATGTTCTCAGTAAATTACTTAGCAAGATTTTCAATGAATACCACAAGAAAGCATTGGACAGCACTAAACCATTTTATCGACTATATACAAGGGACACAGGAAAAAACATTGAAAATTGGCTCACGAATTGAAGATGTATGTTGATGTGAACTGGGGGGGTGAGGCGTCAAGATTGCAACATAGTTACATCAGCTTTTTGTGGGGTTCACCGGTAGCATGGAATTCAAGACGGCAAACTTGTGTGGCATCCTCAACGTGCCAGGCGGAGTACATGGCACTTTCATTTGTGGCACGGGCAGGAATTTGGATTTCGCAGACAATCAGTTTAGCTCTGCTGGATGTAATCCCGGCACTAATCTCTGACAACAGGGCAGCTATCAGAATAGCAAAAAATAGTGGCAGCCGAAAGAACTCAAGGCACATTCAGCGGGAATTCCATCTGATAAATGAATTGGTAACAAAAAATCAAGTGACGATTACTTGGGTTGACTCCAAAAATCAAAGGGCAGACATATTCACAAAGAAACTGGGTAGATTGAAGGTAAAAAATTCAATGGGTGAATGTTTTGTGGAGGGGAGTGTTATAGTATAAACATATAATCAAAAAGTTAACCTAATACATATGCTTATACAAAAAACATGCCAGCTTGTAAATAGTATATAAGCTTTAGTTTAGATCACAAATGACTCCCCCCTTAGGGGAGTTTCTCTAATAACTACTGCTGCTTATTGTAACATCCTACTATTTTCTTATCAGGTATGAGTAATCCATATTGACCCTTATCTATCTTAGGGGAGTTTCTCTAATAACTACTGCTGCTTATCGTAACATCCTACTATTATCTTATCAGATGGATGGGGAACTGTCTGAATTGGTATACGATAATCACATCTACTTCCGCTCAAAAAATAGGTCATTACTAATCAAATAGAATCTCAGCTCCTAAGAGTAAGAAATGGGTTGTTGATTTGAAGTACAAAAATCCTATGGATATTCTTCGAGAATAAATAAAAATGAAAAGTTGATTATCTTCATTTATCCATATAGTAAGCTCAATTAAGGAATAATTAAATCCAAATCTTCTTCATGAATATATTTTAAGCTTCACTAATCATTTTTGAATTTTCTTCTTTCTTTTTGCTAATTTTATCGAAATGAAAGAATTTAATAATTCATGTTAATTTAACAGTAAGTCTTGAATAACAAATTATATGAGTAATTTTTATTTCTAAAACAAAAAACCTTTCAGATTCTACAAGAAATTTACCATGAGGAAAAAGAATCATATCTTATTTGATACTTAATGCAACAGTCTGATTCTTTTTCTGGATTTTTGTTCTTGATTTGTAAATAGCCATTTTCAATGTTTCAACTAAAATATTGATTCATTTTTATAAGAAAAGATATTTTATGTATTTATATTCATATTCTATATTATATATATATATATCAAAAGTTTTCTTCAAATATTTAGGCATGGAGTTTGGTTTCAATATTGGATTCTAAGAATAATGATTCCTGTATTTAAGGATATTTTAAAAATTATTTTTTTAATAAAATGCTTCATTTATTTTCTAATGATTCAAATTTACATTATTTTTCCTGTTTATTTTTTTTAGAAAAAGAGAATACTAATTTTGAAGAACTTAGATTTCTTTAGCATTATTCATAAGTGAATTATGTTACAGAGCTTGTTTTAGCTTAACCTTACCCATATTACATATCTTAATTTCAAATAGTATAATTAGGAAAAATATATTAAGATCTTGAGTAAATTTATCTTTGAGATAAAAAATTATTCATAATGCTCTTAAGCCGGGTTTATGATTTGGTTTTGAGCTTTATTTTAAAATTATTTTGAAATTGTTTTGAGTTTAAATTTAATTCATATTTTAATTCAATTAAAATTTGAATTTTTCTAAAAATTCTTTCAGAATTTACCACCTTGCTTTGAGTTTTTTTAAATTCTCCATAAAACAAATTTCACTTAATTTTTAAAAATAATTTCCTAACTAAAATCTCTAAGAATTTTACAAAATCAATTTTTGAATAATTATTCTAAAAATTAATTTCAAACTTATTTCCAGGTATGGTCGAAGTAGCCGTTGAATTTACAATTTTCATCATATAAGTTTATCTAAAGGCAGATTTGTAGTGAAAATGACTACAATTTTTTTTAATTAAACAAATGTCATCCCCAGCCTTCCAATAATGATTTAGGAAACTCAATAAGCTGTTGAAGATGCATCAAGTCAAGCCTCCAGACCAAGATGTGAGAAACACACGCATAAGGAGACTCAACTGCATTGAAAACAATTACAATATATAAATTATGGCTTAAGCGGTAAGAAAAATTGATGATCGAGTCAATAAAAAATACCAGCAATCACATAAAGCTAAATAATGTCTTCAAATGCAAGATCATCAGAGAGAGTTAAAATGATGTTTTTTTGAACAAAGGACAGCAAAAAGGATCTTTGAGAAGTTATGATGGAGTTAAATTGTTTTAAAAATTATTAGAGTTCACTGAAACAGGTTTTGTGACTTGGTTCTTTTATTTCAAAAAGAATTAAGATTCTAAAAATATCATTCACACCTCAAGGATCTAGTGCTTGAGAATTCGGACCAAAAATACAAAGAATTAAGAACATAATATAGGGTGAAATTTTATCCAATTCTTGGAAGTCAAGATTCATATTTATCAATTTGTTTTCGTTTAGATCATCAAAGATGCCTGTGATGCAACTGGAGGTGGTGGGTTATTTCTTAAAGTTAAAAAAAATTATATGACTAGTGAGGTAAGCTATTTTCTTTGGGAAGATTTTATACTTATTTGTGTTTTTTTGCATTAGGTATATTATTTGTTGAAAAAATTAAATACAAACACCAGAAGCATGAATTCCACTAGAATGGAATCAGGTAATATCCCATACTTGCAAGAGAAAATCAAAAAGAACCTTTGGAAGGGTAATATGACCGGGAAATTCAAAAAAATGTGGAAATTTATTCTTCAAAAAAAGTGGAAGCTTTGTGTAATAGAAGAGATCATCAAGAAATCAATAATAGGAAGTGAGAGAGATGTGAAAAATGTTAAATGAACCTCAATAAGAGATAAAAAATTGAAACATCTCCCTTAGTTATTTGATAATCTACTAGTCAGGAATTATAATTCAGTTTGTGATCAACATGACAAGAGAAATTGTTTTCGAGTGATACGGGGGACAGCATGCAAAATAAAGAACACAATAAATGGATTAATATGTTATTGGTTACCACTTTATCTAAGATAAGTGGAATGAATAAGGGATATATTCAATTTTAAAAGTCTTTATTTGAGAAATTCTTAAGAGTTTATTGATAATAAAAATAACTGAAGATGATTTGGTATCCTCAATTATAAATTGAAATCTTAAGGTATTACTAGAATGCTAATAATCGCTTACATATTGGTAAAAAGATTCCCTCTGATTAATTCAAAGCCATTTTTTTTGGGTAAATTTCTGATTATTTTGTGCATTAAGGAAGGGTCACTTGACCAAAAACCGTCTCTGATGCATATTTAAATAAGAAAAAAAAAACTTGTATTTATTTACTATCTATGCAGGTATTATCTGAAATTGGCAATTCATTAGATAGGTAGATTAATTCTATTTTTGTAAAGTGCCCCTAAGCAATGAAATTTCCTTTTTTATCATAAAACCTCATCACATAATTATTGATTTAGTAATGAAAAAAAGGATGAAAGTCTTCTTTGGGAATTTTGAAATATATATTGATCTTCAGGGAAATAATTTGATCTACAAACATAGTACATTTCTTTTAAGTTTTATTCATACCGATCATAAGTGAAATAAACATGGAATAGCTATTATTTTATGAAATTATAAATGGAAATTCATGAATGTGGAAGGAATCTGGCACAATTAGATAAAATACTATTTGGAGAAATTTTTTAAGCCTTTCATAGTATTTAAATCATATAAATCCATAAAAATTGTTTTATTTTGTCTCCACAGGACAAGTGAAATCATCCAAATAAACTCAACTAAGGCCAAAATTATCACACAAAATATGAAGCACTTCTATATGAATCACACAAATGAAAGAAACTTCTGGCTCAGGTGCATGCTTAATTCCAATAAATATAAAATGAAAAAATGAAATCAAAATCAAGAGAAGAATTATTTTCAAGCTTCTCTTGAAGTACAAGAAAAACAAATAAAACTAATAAAACAAAGATATGCCAAAGAATTGGAAGTTTTTGAAGCAAAAATCAATCAGATGCTATAAATATAACATCAGTTCTTTTTGTAAAATTCTTATAGTTTATTTTTTATAGTAAAATTTCTAAGCTTATACATAAATTGAAATATAATATAAGAAAGATGAAATTATTTAATTTGAAGGAAATTCACATTTAGGTGGTCATTTTCCTTGTATTCTATTCAACTATTTCTAACGGATTCATACTTTGAATACACTTGATATTCTTTCACTTCTATAAAAATGAGTATGTAAAAAAAATTTATGTTTTAATTGAAAAATTATTTCTTTAATAAATCATTTCTCACAAAAAATCACTCAGTTTCAAGATATGATTGATTAAATAAAATATTTTCTCATCACTATTTGATATACTACTATTTTATCTAATAAGCTGAAAAAAAACTTGATTATTCAATTTTCTCTACTCCTGAGGTTAGTTGAAATCATACTCAATTTTTATTGAAAAAATATATATTTATTGACACATTTGTGTATCAATTTATTTCCATTTAATATATCATTTAATACAGTATATGCCACTGTTTCTTTGGAAGTATGAAGTGGAACAATTTACTGTGATGCTAGAATACATGAAAGTGGGTTCTTCACAAATCCAAAGGATTTTTAGACTAAAATTCTGAAATATAAATTTGTATTACATTGATTCTGGAACAAATTTTATGTTTATTGTGCCATCACCTAGTTGAAGAGTGAATATGGTTGAAGTTGAAGTTCTCCACATCATTTTTATTTCTTGAAGCTGTTTAAATTGGTAATTTTTATGAATATCCCAAATAATCAATTAGTAAGATATGTTGAGGGAACCATGGTATACCATTTATGAAATCTTTCCTAATTTGAGATTATCAAAACATACAGCTATCATGAAATGAGCCAGAAAAATCACCATAAAACTGTTGATAATAAATTATAAAAATAAAAACAAAACTATGTGATCTATGTTTAGTACTTACATTGCATAAATTCCCATCCCCATATTTGCTGCATTTAAAAAGAATTAAATTCTTCCCCTTTTGATTTATTTATGAGTTTCATGATGAATTTGGTGTTGAAATAATTGGAATGTGAGTACCATCAATTTCACAAATAATACTAATAAGTCCCTGTCTTCTCTTTAATTATTTTTTTGATAGTTTCCCATTCATTTTTTTCATTCACCCCAGGGAAGCTGAAAGTTAAAATGAATTCATTTCGATTGTAGATTTAGAATTCTATGAGTAAGGAAAAAAAAACTATTTTTAAATTATTCAATGACACCAAAATGGATCTCTAAATTCTTTGAAACACATTTTATGCTGTTTATTTACAAATATTAAATAGATAGCCTACTTTTTTCAAGATCTTCCATGGCCAAAATTACAAAGTGTAATTAGAACTTTTTATCCAATTAGTAAGCCTAAAATATTATTTTCAGAGCCATTTCTAACATGGGGGATTAGTTTTCATTATAAAGAAAGAAATTCTTCACATTCCATTTGAAAGAGGCCAATGAAACATGCTTCATTGAGTTATACTTCATTTTACAATGGATTGAAGTGATTGCCTTGAAATATAGTAAGAAATTTATGTTGCATTGTTTCGTTCTAAAATTATGAATGAAATTCCATGGCTACTATCATACTACTAATAGTATATATTAAAAAATGTTCTTCCCTATTTGGAACTATTTTGATTATAATTAATAAAGTTTTATGAAAATAACGATGTAATTTAAACTCAAAATAATTTTCAAAACTAGTTGAATAGTTAATAACCTTAAAATTAATAGAAATTTTGAAACAATTTTGAGGAAAAAATTCATTTTAATTGAGTGAAAATTTGCATCAAATTTAAACTCAAAATAATTTTAAAATAGCTGTAAAATAAAATTCTAAAACCCAATAATTAACCTGGCCTTATTCTATTTTATAAAAAAGATTGTCTCAGAAAACCGATTAAATATATCTATATATATATTGAATTTTTTAAAACCCTTGAATAATTGAAAATCAAGGACAAAATAACATAAGAGTTTGTTTTGTTTTCATTTTAAAGGATAAGTAAGCTTTATTGTGATAATAATCATAGTTATTTTTTAATAAAAATCTATATTATTTTTTTTTGAAAAAGAAATATATATATACTGAATAATTAAATTCAAACGAAAATTGAAGCTAACCAAAACAAAAGAAGTTTTCCTTTAATTTAAATTAAATGATAAATTTCAAGAAATATTAACACAAAAAAATTGAACATTACTCTTATCTATTTTTTTTAATTATTATCTTCTTGATTAAGGTAAAAATTTGATGGAATATTTATTGAGTTTTTCGGAAAAAGAAAAAAAATCAATACCAATTTCAATTCTTCAGATAAAGGAAAAAATGAAATCAATTCATTACTTCTTTTATGAATAATTTTCAGATTTTTATAAAAAGATAATTAAAAAAACAAGGCATTAATTTTTTCAAATCATCATTTTCTTTAAAAGAAAAGAGGAATTTACTTAGTAGATATATTTAAATGAATTAATATAAATAATTTTCTCAATTAATGTGAAAAAATTTCCTTGGTATTTTTCCTTTCTTTTGCAGTTGTTTTAGATCAAATTAAAAATCTTGATTTATAATTTTTTTTTAAAAAAATTAATGATCAAGTTCAATTTAAAATTTGAAAAAAAATAATCAATAATTAAAGTAAATATCAAAAGAATCAAGAAAAAAAGGAAAAAAGCAAGTTATTAAAAATCGCAATAAAAAAATAAGCTTCAGGATGTTGATTAAAAAAGATATCAATAATCCACTTTGAAATATAAAAGTTTAATTTTTAACATGCTTTCCTTTTTTTAAAAAAAAATTAATCAAACGTTTGGAAATCAGTGATTTCATTATTTGAACCTCTTTTTATATTTTAAGAAAAAAATTGAAGGAAGTTGTGGTAGGGGGGAAAGGATGGTATGGAAGATTTGAAAAAGTAGGGTTTTTTTTAGAAGTATTATGGAAAAAAATAAATGTGAAAACCATCTGGTTTTTGTGTTTTTGATGGAATACGAAATAATTTTATTATCAATAGATTTTGTAAAATTGAAACTCTTAATCTATTTTTTTTGAATATGGATTCTTCTCGAAAAAATGCCGATAGCTCAAGTCAAATTGTTGATAAAACACTTAAATACTAAATCTTAAAAAAAAGAAACCAAATTAAATTTTAAAAATGTTAAATTTCATTTTTTTTATGAAAACTTCAAAGGAAAAAGTGCGAAAAAAGGGAATATACCTACATATTTTTTTAAATATTCATAATGTATTAGTTTTTTATATGATAAATTTTAAATTATTAACTATTTTTTTTCATCAAAATTTTTTTATTGAAATTTATAAAATCTATGAATTTAAAACTAAATCAAATTATTACTCAAAAAAAAATCATTCATCAATTATTTGAATAAAACTCTATCATTTTTTTCATCATATTTTAGATAAAGCTATTTATATTATAATAAAATGTTAAAAAATATATAAGCTATTTTAGCTTTAAAATTCTAAATGTCTTTTAAATCAATTTTAAAAGATAATTAACAAATATCCTCATGAAAAAGAAAATTCAGTTATATCTTCTAACTCAATGTTCTATTATTATTATACTTAGTCAATTTAAAAAAAAATAATTAAAAAATCCATTTTGTCAAATTTTGATTCATTAATTGAATTTTTCAAATTGAAAAATGATTTCAAAATTGAGGATAATAGGGGGTGTCAAAGTCACCAAATCCCACCTTAAAATAACACAGGATTTGGAACCCAAATCCCAACACTAAATCCCAGGTTTTTTATGTGTAAATCCCATGGCATTTTAGCTGAGTCCCCTGGTATTTTGACCAAATCCCATGCATCTGGGATTTCAGCTTGAAACCTAACCCAAATGAGTACTCACAATTCATACCTGTACAACATATTCTTCTACACTCCATTTTGGACAATCTGACCGAACAGCTTACAGTCCATTTATACTTCTTCATCCATATAATAATGCCTTGATCCAAAGCAAGACAAATCAAGACAGATATGAAGATCACCTCTGGCCTTCCTCATCCATCAGGTCACTTAATACATACAGATTATTTAACCATAATTCATTGGCTTTCAGTCAAATCCAATTTTGAGTCATATTTTGGTACTAGTGGTTCAACATCTATTGGAAGACCTCCTTCATCAAAGCAGCATGGATTTAAGTTTATTGACATTGAGGTCATCAAAAAATCATAAAATTGCCTAAACCTTAGTTCAAGCAGCATCCAAGATCAATGGCAAACATATAAAAAGAAATATATGGCACCCAAAAAATTTGAAAATTTAACTGGGGCTGGAATAATGGAAGAAGATGAGAGTAAAGGAATAAAATCAATTAGTGAAAAGCTTGAAAGTATGTGTCCTTGCTATTCTGAAATGGATGTTCTCTTTGGCCACAAGCCCAATGTCACTTCCATTGCAAGCTATGATTCACAATAAAAAGACAGCTTAAATGGTGGTGATGATGTTGATTTTTTTCTTGATAAGGTAAGATATCACCTCTTCCTCTTTTTACCTGTGATAGTTAAAGCTCATTTACTTGCTAAAGGAGAATGATCACTTGGATTCACCTCTCATTCTGGCTCCTTTGCTTAATAATGATGATGACTTGGTTCAAGTGGAAAACCACCAAGATGAATCAGTAAGTATGTTTAATCCTGATACTTATGAAATCCATTGTTGATTATTTCTTGGTTGACCAGAAAAGTAAATTCATAACACATTCAATACAAAAGCATCATCAAGCATTGACACCCAACTTGAATGACAAGAGTGGCTCTAGGAAAAGGCCAATGTATATGTTTGCACCAACATATGCAAATTTTCTGGAATCACGTCAAAAGGGTATGCTTTGGGTTTATGGTTACTCAGATAAATCCTACTGACAAAATGCATGATTTGTAGCCCGTGAAACCAGTGAACATGCTCTTTTGGAGTGGGACAGGGAGAGGTGGAATGAAGAGAAAGCAAGCAACATGTAAAAGCAATGATTTGAAGAAGTCAAGTTGCAAAAGAAAATGGAGTTTGAGGAGAAGCAACATACAAAGAAATATGAATTTGAAAAAGAAAAGTGGAATCGTGAATTGGAGTTTAAGGAAAAGCAATGCCAGATGGATCTCACTATAGCCGCATTGTCATCAAGCAGGCCAATTGGGGAGCTGGAACGCATTCTGAAATTAATCAATAAAAAATAAAATATTATGTATACATCATGTGATCAGTTTATATGTGGTTATTTGTTAAATCAAAGTGATGTTTATGTTTAATTATTGATCTTATGTCAAGAAATCTAACTGAAATTTATTACCAAATGGAAAATTAAATTTTTAATTGTAATTGGGGCACCAACTTGCAATTTCAATTTTGTATGACATTTATTTGCAATTTAGGACAAAATTGAAAATTCGGGCAAGTTTTGCATCAAGATTTTATGTGAAGTCTGTTCAAAAATAAAATTTGATGACACCTTTTTTCCTTTTTTATGAAATGATATTGAATGTCATTTTATTGTGTTTTTTTTTAAATTTTTTCATCTTTTTCTATATGTTTTTTTTAATTTAATGGTTCATTTCCTTGTGCTTTTGATTTTTGATATTTTTTTTAAAGTTTATTTTTTCTTTAATTTCTCTCAATTTATTATTTATTATTGTTACTTTTCACCCCTCCCTCTAAAAAAAATTCACCATTTTTTTTAATTTTTTTTTTTAATTTCAAATCTTAATTATCAATTTATTTTGTTTTATTTTTACTTTTCACCCCTCCCTCTAAAAAGAATTCACCAGTTTTTTTAAAATTCAGGTACATGATTTTTTCTTCTTTTTGTTTCACCACTATGAATTTTTTCCAACCTGATTTTTTTTTCTATAGATATTTTTTTAATTTTTCTCCACCTCCAAAACTCACCCACCCATCACCATCCACCTCCCCAAACCCCCCACCCACCCTGGAACCTCCCAAATAGGGTCCTGGGAGGTTCCAGGGCCTAGGCGCCTCAAATCTCTCAGAATCAATTCCAAATCAATTTGGAAGGCCTCCCAAATTGCTTACGAATCAATTTGGAAGGCCTCCCAAATTGCTTACAAATCAATTTGGAGTGTTTTTTTTTCATTTTTCATGCTAATGGCCCCCAGAGGCCATTAACAGGATTTTTTTTTTGTTTGGAATGATGGATTACTTATTTTTATTTCTTTTTATTTATTTTTATTTTTTTTTGAATAATCATAATCTAATTGATGTTTTTTTTCTTTTTTTCTATCATCATCATCATTAATCACTCATGATGGTTTTTTTTTGGAATTCTAATGTTTTTTACTCTTTTTTTTTATTCATAATGATTACTGACCTTGTTATTTTTTTTATAATCATCATCATCCATCACTCATTAATTTGTTTTGACTATTTTTCTTTCCAATCATAATAATGTTGAACTTTTTTTTTTTTTTTGGATTAAAATCATTACTGACCAATGATTGATTCTTTATTTTAATTTTTGTTTAAACTTTTCATCTATTTGTTCATATAGGGGAGGATTGATTCTAAGGGTTTCTTTTGCAATGTCATTTAATTTCACACCCCTTCCATCATCCTTAAAATTCAAAAAAATGTCCCTCCTCTCTCTCATTCTTCAAATCATTTTGATGATGTCATGGTTAGGACTAAACCAGACTCAGCACATCATAAGAATGATTTGAAAGATGATGAAGTTATTATTGCTCCTCTTAATGTCATGGTTAGGACTAAACCAAATATAGAACATCATGAGGATAATAATACCAAACCAAATCATAAAAGAAAGCTCACCCAAAGCCAAAGACAACACATCCATGATTCAAAACAAACTATGTCTCACCTTGGCCATTGAAAAAAAGAATTTAAAAACTTTTCAACCATTTCAATTGACAAAAAAATCTTCCAATGCCTCATGGTTAAAACTTCCATCACTCAACACTCTCCCCCATCCTTATATACTCATTGATAAAACAACAAAGCCCTTTTTGCCTGTAATCATATATGAAATAACCCCTTTTGATAATACTTCTGGACAATCTCAAATGCTGCAAAACCTCATCATTACATTAATGTCCTTATCTCAAAATCAACAAGAAATTAAAACCAATAAGCAGCTCCAAGTTGGCATTATGAAACATATTGGGTTTCATTCCGGTTCAGATTCTGGAAAATCTGCAGGTGTGTGATATTTTTGGCTTATTATTTTAATAATTACTAACTAATTACAAAATTATTAGGTGTTTAATCCAGAAAACCAGGCTTAACTCCTCATCAGATTGAAACAAATAATAATCAATGGATCAAACTTCATCAATATGACAAATTTGTTTCCTCAAGAATCTCCCATCTTTCAAAATTAGCAGCAAATAAAAATCAATTATTAATGAAAGAAGCCAAATTACCCAATTTAAGTCAACTTGAATGGACTTCTTCCAATCCCAAGGAAGAATTCAAATCATTTACCAATGTCATTGTCACCCAAGATGGATTTTTCAATAAACTGCACCAAGATTTGAATGATCTCAATGCCTGGACTTATGGTATATTTTATTTTGTATCAAAAAAAGATTTCCATCCACTTCCAACTGTCTTCACCCCCTCTGGACATGGCTTGCACTTCCCCGAATTGAAAATGGAGATCGATTTTTCAAAAAAACCTGGCATCATGGAGATTTGTTGGAAGACATCAAGAATGGTTCATCATACAACAAACACACCTCCAAAAATTATCAATCATGATGAAATAACCCCTTTTGGATGTTCTTTTCAAATAAACCATGAATTATTTAATGTAGGTGACAAATTCTTGAAAATGACACCCACCACAATTAATTCAAGAGTCAATGGGTACTGTGAAAGAAATATGCAGGACCAAAAAAGAACTAAAAAATATTAACTGTAAATAGTTTTATTTTATGAATAACATCTCCACTATGTTGTATGCCATTAAATTAAGTACATAAATCACTGTTCCTGATGAAATTTAAAATTGACTATTTTTCCATGCCAAAGTGATTGGTTTAATTTTTTCACCCATATTTACCACATCTTCCCCAATGTCGTTGTTGGCCAGATTTTCTGCATGTGGTGGATCATCATCTTCATATAAATCAAACCATTCATCACCAATTTGTGCTAACATATTATGTAAAGTCGTGCAAGACACAACCCAACTAACAAAATATACAATTTCATGATTATCCCTTATATGATTTTGCATTTCCCTTAGAGAAAACCACCTCCCCTTCAAAATTCCAATTGCATGCTTGATTCTGACCCTTGATTTTGCTAGACAGTAATTGAAAGAACGGTTGTCTTCATTCTGTGCTACAACTCCCTTATATGCTGGAATAACCCAAGGGGAGCTTGCATATTCCAAATCTGAAAGTAAGTACTGATTGTGAGCCTTAGAGGTAATTTCATATACCCAAAAGATCACAAATATAAAAAATAACATATTAATATAAATAAAATAAATTTATTTATATTATTAAAATAAAAATCAAAATCAAAATATAAAATTATTTAACATAAAAAATTAATTACAATTTAAAAATAAAAATACATTAAATTTTGTAAGTATAAAATTAAATTTATACTTGAAAAAATTAAGTAAAAATGAAATTTTAACAAAATTGTGAAAAAAATAAATAAATTTGGAAAAAAGTTAAACAAAAATTATTATAAATTTTTATCCAATAAATAAATACATAAAAATTATTTCGCCATTGGATTCCTCATAAAAAATCAGGTGGGGTCACCTCTGAGTGAAATTCTTGTAACTCAACTCTTGTAAGGTTTGACTATGAAACAATAAGTAAAAATTACTAATATTTTACTTATTGTACTATGAATGTCCTTATAAATGAGATAAATAAGATAAAAAAATAATTGTAATAATAAAGAATTATTATAATTATGGTGTAAAAATAATTATATTATTAATAAAATATAATAATATAATTTATATTATAAAATATAATATAATAAAATAAATATATTAATATAAAAGAATTAATATATTTAAAAGCACTTTATTATTGTTACAAACAAATAATAAAGGCGTAAAAAATTGTTTTTTATTGATAAAAAACAATTAATAACCATAATATTACCAATATTAAAGTTATAAATTAATATAAATACTATTTATATTAATTAAGGAATTATTAAAATAATAATAAAGAGAAAATTATTATAATAAGAGAAAATAACCTACTTTTGACACTTAATATGATAATTTTGTAATATTTTACGCCAAAAAAATATCAATACAACCTTTTCAAATTGTATTTACAATAAAAATAAAGAAAAACTACTAATATTCTTGATTTTTACGTGGAAATGAGTTTTTAGAGAGATTTTTAGCAAAAACAATTAAATAAATGATTTAATCACGTCAAAATAGATGATTATAACAAGGTGGTCTTTGGTCTTTAATAATATAATAGCTTTATATATAAAGAATAAAGAAATTACCTTTGATTTAATTGATTTAATGTTTTTGATGCGTCTGAGGGGAAAATAGAGTAAAAAGAGCTCTATTTATAGTAAATACCTCCCTCCTAGAGTCCATCAGGCTTCTAGTAGACGTGTACTGATCATATCCACTGGAATTGATCAATATTTTAAGGTTTGGAGATGATTACATCATGATCAAACCATATTGCATCATTATTACACCATTATTTAGAGTTATCACTATAACTCTAAAGTTGATGACATCAGAGGCTTGGCAGAACCCCAAATTTCGTTGATTTTATTAGTTTTAATCATAAACTAATAGTATTCACCAATTTTATCACTCATATGACTGTTAAACTTAATTTAAGGTTACAGTAGGTGATCATAACTGCTCAATTTAAGCTCAAACTTTGATCTTTAATAACTTTTAAGTTTTACACGCTACAGCAATTCAGAGAGTGAATTCTGATAGCCTGACATAACCTTATTATGCTCCCAAGAGCTTTTCATTAAATCATCAAAACTCTAATTTTGATGATTTTTCTTGTAACTCATCTTTCTTGTCGAAATTCAATATTTTAAACTTCAAATCATGATTTCAGGGGGTTATACCCTGAATTTAATAATAAAAATTACATCATTCTTCACGAATGAACTAGTAGAATCCAACTGTGTACTTTATTTTAAGTTTGGACCACTTTCACAACAAAGTGGTCAACAGCTCTGTTGATTTTTATCAATATTTCATCATAGGTTTTAACCTTGTTTATAAATTGTAAAATGAAGTTCATATCCGTGCTCTTACAGTAATTACGTGGTAACTTTATTTTTGGTTCATCACTCTATCTTGTATAGTTTAAGAGATATTAGCTATGATCCTTGAATATATGTGTTGACCAAAAAAGTGCATATATTCAGGTTAATTCCTTAAGTATTAACTTTGGAAATTAGCTCATTATTTGTTTTATGTGTGAATTTTCATGGGAAATCCAATGGTACAATTTATTTCACATGTTGTTTCATTGGTTCTTGAAATAAATAAGATTTATGGTTTTTATAAGGTATTATTCCTTATAACTCATTAAATATTGACTTTACAGATATGCCATAAAAATGGTATATGTGTATTTTACCATGGGGAATCCAATGGTATAATTGATTTTACATGTTGATTCATTTGTTTCTAAGTTAAACCAATTTTTGTACCAATTTATGGTATTTTTGTATTTTTGAAGTAATTATTTTTAATGTATAATTATTCTAAGTAATTTTAGTATAATTATTTAAAGGTATAATTATTCTGAGTCTTTCTTGTGACCTTATTGGGTATGTGGTCATATCTCAAAGGCTCACATTCCCTACCACCAAAAAAGATTGTACCACAATCTGATATGTGTAATTAGGGTATCATCCACTGTCCTACCTCTTCAATAGACTTTGTTAGTCTTGAAGCTCAATAATGCTTAACTTTTCTATTTTTCAAGCTTTATTTCATGTCTGAACCTTCTTAGTAGTTTATCAGCATTTGTTATATCTTTCTCAAGTAGCCATTCATCTTCTTGAGTTGAATTTCTATACCTTACAAGGTATTCCCTTTCTTTTTTGTTTCTTGTCCTTCTTTCTTTAAGGACTTTTACTATTTTCTTTTCCTCTCCTTCTTTCAAGGGGGGAATTTCAAGTGGGGGTTTATTTCTTAGTGGAAATAACTCCTTGTCACTTGAGCTGTAAGGTTTTATTAGACTTACAGGGAAAGTTGGGTGTTTGTTCATTAGTTCACCTGTGAGTTCTAATTGCACAGCATTGGGTCCATGAAGTGCTTTTATCATAAATGGTCCTACAAAGGAATCTTTCAATTTCTTTGGGCCTTTTATGTTATTGAAATTAAGGGTTGATACTAGGACCAAGTCTCCTATTTTGAAATCAGGTGGCTTATGACTTTTATCCCATCTTTCTTTTGCATATTTGAAAGAGTCTTGCATACATCTGTTTGCATGGTGTCTTGCCTTGTCAAGCATTATTTTAAAGCTGCTTGCTGTTGGATGTATATCCACTAAGTCCTTTTTGAGGGTGTCATAAGGAAGTCTTGGATTACAACCTTTTTCTAGCATTTCTGGTATTTTTCCAGTAGAAGAATGGATTGATGTTTTATATGCCAGTTCCAGTGCTGGTATTAGTGTACACCAATCATGGGTAAAACCATCAGAATCTTTGAATTCTAGCCCATAAGCACATAATCTTCTGATCATGTCCTCTAAGGTCTGTATCATTCTTTCTGCTAAACCATCAGTTTGGGGATGGTAAGCTGTTGAGAATGATAGCTTTGTCCCAAATAAGCTATGGAGATTTGTCCATAATGATGAAGTGAATTTTGGGTCTCTGTCACTTATAATATTTTGGAATAAGCCTGTATGGCTAATAAATTTATTCCATATCATTATGGCTGTGTCCATAGCTGTGTCATCTTTATGACATGGTAAGAACATGGGAGTTTTACTGTATCTGTCAACTAACACTAGGCATGCATTATAACTCCTGTCTCCTCCTGGAGGTAATGCTGTTACCCAATCCATATGAACTATTTCCCATGGGGATTTTGGTTCTTGGATTTGGATCATCATTCCAAATTTCTTTCCTGTGGCTCTGTTGGCTTTTTGGCATCTGTCACAGGTTTGGCAGTACTCTGCAACATCTTTCTTCCAATTTGGCCACCAAGAGCAGGTTTTCACCCTCTCTAGTGTCCTATCTTCTGAGAGATGTCCAGATGCAACACTATCATGACACTCATGTAAAATAGTGTTTATTAGTGTTCTATCTGTTAAGGTCATAACACATGTGTGTTTTGTTCTATGGTAAGGGATTCCATCAAGGAGGTGGAATCTTCCTTCATCATATGCCTTTTTCCATGTTTCATCTAGTTTTGATGAAAGTGATGAGTCTTTGCAGTCTTTCATTAGAAGTTGGCTTAAGATATGGCAATTTTTGTCTGTCTTATAGCTTTCTTTAACTTTGTTAAAGAATTCTGTGCCAATATCTGTGACACATATTCCTTCTATATGGTGTTCTTCTTGTGGTACCCATGCTGGATTGTCAGGGGTATTTGCTAAAGCCCATCTGCTAAGACCATCTGCATTTTTCTGGATATTACCAGATTTATGAACAATAGTCATATTTCCTCTGTATTCTTGGATAGCAATTTGCCATCTCAGCATATGTCTATTTGGAGTCTTCATATTTAATAGTGATTTCACAGCATTACAGTCTGTGATTACATCAAATACTGTGCCATCCAAATAATAATGCAGTTTTTCTAAAGCCCACACTAAGCATAAGCATTCCATTTGGCTGGCTCCATACCTTTCTTCTGTTGGCTTTATCTGCCTTGAAATGAAACAAATTTGTCCTTCCACTGGTTTATCATTGATAATTTGTGTTTGGTGAAGTGCAGCACCTAGTCCTTCTCCACAAGCATCAATGTAAAGTTTAAAGGGTAGTTTCCAATCTGGCATTAGAAGAAATGGGGCATTTGTTAGTGAATTTTTCAATTCTTCATATGCCTTGACCCTTTCTTCAGTCATTTCATAAACTGTTTGTTGGTCACATAATTTATATAAGGATTTGGCAATTTTTGCAAAGTCCTTTATATGCTGTCTATAGTAACCAGCAAATCCTAAAAATGATCGCATTTTTTTTTTGGTTTGAGGCATTGGTTTAAGTAGTACTGCTGCTACTTTATTCTTGTCTATGCCTAGACTAAGTCCAGATACAACATGTCCTAGTGCTTTTAATTCACTATATGCAAAATGACACTTTTTCAAGGAAATTTTCATATTCACTTGGACTATTTTCTGTAGTACTCTTTCTAGTCTTGTAAGGTGATTTTCCCAAGTTTCTGAGCAAATTATGATATCATCAATATAGATAATTAACCATCCTTCTGATAATTCTTCAGGAAATATGGTATTCATCATTCTTTGGTAATGGGAAGGTGCATTTTTTATCCCAAATGGCATTCTTAAGTATTCAAAAATTCCACAGTGGACTATTATCCTCAGTAGTTTTTTGGCATTTTCTGTTAAGACATTTTGATGAAAACCCTTTAAGGCATCCATAGCTGTAATGAATTTAGCTTGTGACAATTGTGTTAATGTCTCATGGATTCTAGGTATTGGATATCTATCTGGAATGGTATAGGTGTTCAGGGCTCTGAAGTCTCCTACCATCCTTGATTTTCCATTATGCCAAGTTATAATGACAGGAGTAGTAACTTCTACCTGTTCATTATGTACAACTTTTCTTAATACTCCAAGGTCCATTAATTCTTTAATGTGTATCTCTAAGGCTTCTCTAGCCCTTGGACTAGCTGGGTAAGCTGGTCTTATCAGTAAGGGTGGGTAAGGCTTTTCCACATTAAGAATTATGTCTACTTCATGCCCAATTATAGCACCTAGTGGCTCTTTGTCAGTTGCAAAGGCATCTTTGTACTTAAATAAGAGGTTAATCAATTTTTCTTTCATTTTTTCTGTTAATTCTTGATTGAATTCTGCCTCTTTAAGTTGTTCAGATATAAAAAGTTCCTTTTCTGGAATCTTTTCTTCCTTCTTAATAACTGTAATTTGTTTTTTGTTATTTAAGAAGCCAAACTTTTGTCTCTTATTGTCTCCTATAGTAAAATATCTATCCTTCTGGTTAGAGATATCTATACCATAGATTGATAAGTAGTCATTTCCCAGGATATAGTGATTACTGGTACAGTTGTCCATTACCACAAATTCCACTTTAATTCTGACACACTGTGAAGGGTGAGGGAAAATAAGTGTTAAGTCAATTATTCCAAGGGGCATCATGCTTTCACTTGCACTACTAAATTTGACACCTTGGATTGGTATAAGTTTTTCTTGCCAGTCTGGAACAATTGTACTTAAATAACTTTTACCAACACAGGTGCAATATGCTCCTGTATCCAAGTTCCCCTTTGCTTCTTGGTTATCAACCATGACAATACTTATACTTGATTTTCCAGCTGTATACCCCATTCCTCTTGCAGGTTTGGTTTTATACAGTTTGGCATCTTGCACATTTGTCAGGTTGGTGTCAGATGTCCCAAATCGTGGTAGGTTTGAGTTGACATCTAGTACTTCATAAATTATATCAATATTATTAATTTCTGCATTAATTATATTGATTTCATCACTTTCAGAAGTTTCTGATTCTTCTGTCTCTTTTTCAGAGTCAGATTCTTCCTCTTTGTCATTATGGTTTTCTGTTTCCACAATTTCATTGATTTTTGCCTTTTTTAGGCAATTATTGGCTAAGTGTCCAATACCTCCACATTTATGGAATTTTCTTTGCTCATTATTATTGGATGTACTGGGCTTGAAGGATTCTTTTGATTTATCTTTTTTGATAAATGGTTTATTTGGGCTTTTAATGTCCAATTTCTTCCAAGTCCTGCCAATTTTTGTTCTTGTCACTATTTCTTCCAGTGCATTAATGTATTCTTCTGTGGAGCATGGTTCTATACACCTGCTTCTCAGGGCATGTTCTAGTTCCCCTCCACATTTCTTAAGTATTTTCATGTGCACCATTTTTTGTGACATTTCTGGGTACAGTGCATTAAGCCTTTCAACTTGTTTCAAGAACCAAGTTAAAGGTTTATCTTTCTCTGGGTCAAAGAAAGAATTTTCAAATGCATTTTCTATCTTATACCTCCAGGCATCATTTGCCCATTTGGTGATTATTTCTTGTTTCCACCAAGACCAGGTATTTTTACCATTTGTTTGTCTTATGCCATAATACCATCTTTTTGCAGATTTCTCAAACAATGAATGTAATCTTGCAGTGATTAATTAATCTGGTATGGCATAGTCTTCTTGTAACATGTCAATTGTTTTAATAAATGACATGTGGTCATATTCACCTTCTCCTGTGAATGTTGGCCATTCTTTTAATTGAGGTGCTTCCTTCATTAAGACTTGGTTATTATCTTGGTGACTCAAGTCTGTTATGAAAGGATTTGTCAATTCCTCTTTTGTTTTAACAGGGCTTCTTATATGAAAAAATGGAGTTGATAACTTTGGCATATTTAAATTAGCCTCATTCATTTTATCCATTTTTTCAGTAATAAGCATTATTTCACTTTGAATATCATTGTTTAGATGCATTCTTGCTTCATCACTTTTTTCCACATGGTCCAAAAGTAATTTTTGGTGTGATGAAGTCTTTTCTTCAAATTTTTCTACAGAAATACTTAATTTGTTTAATTTTTCTGTAAGATTGTCAATACTCACATCATAATTGATTGTCAAAGTTTTCTCTTTGATATCACTTATGTATTTGTACAATTCTTGTTGTCCTTGTATTAATTTCTGAGTATTGTCAATTAATACTTTTGGTTTATTATTTTCAATCATAAATTTTATGTTATCAATTTCTTTCTTATTTTGTACAACAAGTTTGGTTAAAGATGATAAGCTATTATTTATTTCTTGGAAAGATAATAAACTATTTTTAATGTCTTGAAGAGGTAAAATACTATTTTTAAGCTCTGTTAAAGTATTTACAACATCAGGAGACAAGGTTATTTCTTTGGGAAATGGGGTTGTCTCATTCTTTGTTCCTCTTTGTCTTTGAATTCCATCAAAGTTCTGGCCATGTTGAAAACATTGTCCATGGCATCCTTTTGGATTTTTGGGATCCTGTAGCTTGGGGAATATGGTTTCCTCCAATTCTTTTTCTTGTTCTTCTTCCCTTCTTGGGGAAGTGGGTTGGCTTGGGGCTTGCTGGTAGAAGCTACTGGGGCTTCTTCCTTGGTTGCCTCCCTCTTTTTGGCATGGTAATCCTTGATTTTTTTTGATTTGAGGTTTGGATGACAGTGGATTCCATCCATTGGAGTATTTCACTATCTCCTCCTCTTTGAGGAACTTTTTCAGGATTGGCCCGGAGTTCATCACTCCTTGGTGTATTTGAGGCAGCATTTCCCAATCTTTGTCCTTGTACACTGTGTAATACTGCTTGTACTGGCTCATGTAGATGTCTATTTGAGCCCTCTGAATGTGATTTGTACCTATTTGAGTTACTCATACTTAGCTCCAATTCAGGTTCAGATATCATGGGCATTTCTGGGACTTGCCTTTGGGATAAGGCACTTCCTTGTGTGGATTCTGTTCCACTGGGGATATTGCCCTTTCTTTTCCCTTTTGAGGGATCAGTTCTACCTCTGAGTCCAGTTCCATCTGATTGGATGGAGTATTGGGATCATCTTCTGGTAGTCATAATAAAAAAATAAAAGTATTTTAGGATAAAAATTCTTTTTATGGCAATTATAAAAGAGGTGCTCACCTTCAGAGTCTTGAATGGTGGCTCCTGGAAAGTCTAATTTCTTAGCTTTCTTTCTTTTAGTGATAACTGGTGTTGGGGAACTTTGACAAGTTTCTTCCACCAATCTCTCAACAGTAGTTTGGTTATCTTCAGTTGGGTTATTCTCAAACACTAAAACAGACAAATAAATATAAGTCTTTTTATAAGAAGTGTTATTTTTTGGTAAGATATGGCAATTTTCCACGTAGAAATTGCTTTAATATCTTTAAAAAATTGAAATGAATAAAGAAATGAATAAAAATAACTTTTTTTTATTGGTTTTTAATATTTTTTAATATTTTGTATATTTTATATTTTTATTTTTAAGGAATAAAATAAAAATTAATGTGATTCTTTATAAAATTAAATTATAATAAAAGTTATTTTTAATTTATATAATATCTTTTTTAATCACTAGAGTCACTCAAAGAAAGTTCTTGCAAGTCTAAGGATGTGAAAAAACCACGTGTAAGACAGTACAATTGCTTTCCAAATGCCTCAATAGCTTTTAAAATAAATAAAATATAAAATTATTATATAATTTTATGATTAAAAATATAATTTATTATTGGATAAACCCAATTAGAATCTTTTTAAAGGTCTTTTAAGTAAATATCAAGGCCAGGCCCCCAAATGTAAGGTTTGACTATGAAACAATAAGTAAAAATTACTAATATTTTACTTATTGTACTATGAATGTCCTTATAAATGAAATAAATAAGATAAAAAAATAATTATAATAATAAAGAATTATTATAATTATGGCGTAAAAATAATTATATTATTAATAAAATATAATAATATAATTTATATTATAAAATATAATATAATATAATAAATATATTAATATAAAAGAATTAATATATTTAAAAGCACTTTATTATTGTTACAAACAAATAATAAAGGCGTAAGAAATTGTTTTTTATTAATAAAAAACAATTAATAACAATAATATTACCAATATTAAAGTTATACATTAATATAAATACTATTTATATTAATTAAGGAATTATTAAAATAATAATAAAGAGAAAATTATTATAATAAGAGAAAATAACCTACTTTTGACACTTAATATAATAATTTTGTAATATTTTACACCAAAAAAATATAAATACAACCTTTTCAAATTGTATTTACAATAAAAATAAAGAAAAACTACTAATATTCTTGATTTTTACGTGGAAATGAGTTTTTAGAGAGATTTTTAGCAAAAACAATTAAATAAATGATTTAATCACGTCAAAATAGATGATTATAACAAGGTGGTCTTTGGTCTTTAATAATATAATAGCTTTATATATAAAGAATAAAGAAATTACCTTTGATTTAATTGATTTAATGTTTTTGATGCGTCTGAGGGGAAAATAGAGTAAAAAGAGCTCTATTTATAGTAAATACCTCCCTCCTAGAGTCCATCAGGCTTCTAGTAGACGTGTACTGATCATATCCACTGGAATTGATCAATATTTTAAGGTTTGGAGATGATTACATCATGATCAAACCATATTGCATCATTATTACACCATTATTTAGAGTTATCACTATAACTCTAAAGTTGATGACATCAGAGGCTTGGCAGAACCCCAAATTTCGTTGATTTTATTAGTTTTAATCATAAACTAATAGTATTCACCAATTTTATCACTCATATGACTGTTAAACTTAATTTAAGGTTACAGTAGGTGATCATAACTGCTCAATTTAAGCTCAAACTTTGATCTTTAATAACTTTTAAGTTTTACACGCTACAGCAATTCAGAGAGTGAATTCTGATAGCCTGACATAACCTTATTATGCTTCCAAGAGCTTTTCATTAAATCATCAAAACTCTAATTTTGATGATTTTTCTTGTAACTCATCTTTCTTGTCGAAATTCAATATTTTAAACTTCAAATCATGATTTCAGGGGGTTATACCCTGAATTTAATAACAAAAATTACATCATTCTTCACGAATGAACTAGTATAATCCAACTGTGTACTTTATTTTAAGTTTGGACCACTTTCACAACAAAGTGGTCAACAGCTCTGTTGATTTTTATCAATATTTCATCATAGGTTTTAACCTTGTTTATAAATTGTAAAATGAAGTTCATATCCGTGCTCTTACAGTAATTACGTGGTAACTTTATTTTTGGTTCATCACTCTATCTTGTATAGTTTAAGAGATATTAGCTATGATCCTTGAATATATGTGTTGACCAAAAAAGTGCATATATTCAGGTTAATTCCTTAAGTATTAACTTTGGAAATTAGCTCATTAATTGTTTTATGTGTGAATTTTCATGGGAAATCCAATGGTACAATTTATTTCACATTTTGTTTCATTGGTTCTTGAAATAAATAAGATTTATGGTTTTTATAAGGTATTATTCCTTATAACTCATTAAATATTGACTTTACAGATATGCCATAAAAATGGTATATGTGTATTTTACCATGGGGAATCCAATGGTATAATTTATTTCACATGTTGATTCATTGGTTTTTAAGTTAAACCAATTTTTGTACCAATTTATGGTATTTTTGTATTTTTGAAGTAATTATTTTTAATGTATAATTATTCTAAGTAATTTTAGTATAATTATTTAAAGGTATAATTATTCTGAGTCTTTCTTGTGACCTTATTGGGTATGTGGTCATATCTCAAAGGCTCACAACTCTAAATAAGCTTAAATTAAGTTTTTAGTATTTTCAATACAAAAGTTGAAAATCCTCAAAACCTTAATTTAATTCACACCAAATGTGGTGTTAACCATCAATTTTTGTGTTTAGTTTAGAAGTTATGAGGAATTGAAGTATTTTCAATTGAATTCAATTGAAATGTCAAAATGTGCGTGTGTATTACATAAGTGAACTTTGATTTACATATGAGGTGTCAATTATTACTGTATTGTACTGTACAATTGAATTGAATTACATATGTAAATTATAAGTATAATACATGATGAGGAATTTAAGGAAAAATAAATTGGAAAGATTAAATTTGGGGGGGAAAAGGAACTCCAGCTCTAAGGGGGAGCTAGACCCCCAAAATCCTTGCTGACAGGCGTGGGATGTCAAAATTCACGCAAAAGTTCATCACTTATGGCCTGGAATTGAGTTACAGGGTCTGTGGACTCAATTGATGATGAGGTTTTGATACCAACTGGGGTAGTTTTAGCTGTTGCCAAGAGGGTAAAACTACCCTTAAGATAGAACAACCATATTAAAAACAGTTTTAACTTGTTTCTACGCCTCTTACACACATTCTGACGTGTTTTGAAGGCTCTAGGCCTGGTATTGCTATAGTAATGGCTGATTTAAGGGTCTAAAATGGCTAAAAATGGCTTAAACCAGCCCTTTTTGGTCTAAACCAGGGTTCAATGATGCCATAATTGGCTTTTCTGTTGTCAGACTGTTTTTCACGACTGACAAGAGTAAAATTTACTTTTGGAGTAAGAGAATTGATGGTTATAAAAGAATGTCTTCTTTGCCCCACTTTTCTCTTCATGTTAGAATCTTTTCCTTTTATTAATTAGTTTAAACACTGTTAAACCAATCAATCAAAGATTCCAACCACCATTTTTAAATCATTTTAATCCTTCTAACCACATGAAAAAAATCATTATAATCATTGTTTGTAACTCTTATAATCATTTTTACCCCTGAACCACCCCAAAAGTGAATTAAAGCATCTTTCATCACTGTAAACTTTGTCACTTTGTTTCCAAATTCACTCTAGTCACTTTTGGGCATGTTTTCTCTTTAATATTCTTTTTAAAGACTTTGTTCTTTAATTAATTGCTTGCAGTTCTTTGCTCAATTAATTCCAATTGAAATTTCTCTTGAAGAAGTTTCTTTTGTAGCCTTAAAATATCTCTTGTAGAGTATTTTTTGGATAAATTTTTATTGTTGGTAAAACAATAAATTTTTATAATATTATTGTTTTATACTAAGATATTTATAAACAATAAAATTGGCGTGTTTTCTCTTAAAAATAATATTTCATACTATTTTTAACTGAATTTTACCTTATACAAATTTTGAGGACAGGAAAAGTACTTGATTTGTAATCAAAGTTTCATATACACACCTTACACTGATCCTTTTCATAAAACTCTTTAGGTGTTTGTGCTATTCTCATATTTTGATAGACATTCAAATCATGAAGTGACCCAGTACAACCAACATGTAGAGCAGTGAACTGTTTGTTTATATTGCAAACCAGTTGTAATAACATAGAATACCTTATATGTTACCCATCAGTAAGATTGAAATAAAGAATAAAGATTCAACAGCTTACCTTTTTTGTGATCAAAATAGGCTTCACCATAGTTGGGAGGACATTGTGATAATGGTATGAGACTCCCATCAATAAACCCAATGCACCCAGGGAAGTCTTCTGCTTGCATTACTTGAGACATCTCTCTTTGTTGTTCTATTGTTGGCCACACAATCACTTTGCGCTTAAACTTCATTAATATCTGGATGACTCTTTGAGTGTACAACACGATAGCCTTATGGCTAATTCCAAACAACATTCCAATCTTTCCCAAAGCGGACCCATTTCCATTTGATCCTAGCCTTGATAATGCCACAGCCAATTGGATGGCAGGATTGTGATGAGTTTTGAAAGGTTTTATCAGCTTGAATTTGTGCAACCAATTTTTCAAATGATTCATGTGTGGTCCTACATAGCTGTTGAAACTTTTCAGATGATAATGTTTGTAAATCATTCATTGTATACATGTAATGTGATGGATATCTTCTACAAGGATTGATGTATCTTTGTGAGGTTATCATATCTAATAAGATTATATCTTCCTGGATATCAGAATCACTATCATAGTTGAGTGCATCAATGAGCTGCAGTGAGTTTAACGTCTGAAGTAAAGGTAGCCTTTGTGATGCCTTGGGCATGGTAAATGAAGAAAAAGCCTGTATTAAATGCAATTTAAAATCAAATACTTTCATAAATTATGAGTGTATTCAGATCTTATGCAAGAGAAGTAAAGTTATATGCAATTTAACATGCCCTTAATGAGCTGTATGTTTTAAACATGTGCCTTTATGGGAAGCTAAAGGTGGGATTCTAGTATTTAAACATGGGATTTGGTACCAACAAACCTGGGTTTTTGTACCTTAAAGTACCACACCTCTTGAGGTGTGGGATATCTGAAATCCCAAAAAATTTATGCAGGATTTTGGCAAAAAAAACGTGGGATTTTGAGTGTGGGATTTGGTAGCTTTGACACCCCCTAATATAGTCTTTTTACATCAAATATGTGAGATTAGATATTTCAACCCACAAACACTAAATCTTGAACCATATATCTAAGCATATAATTAATTCTAATATTTCTATAAAGTAAGATTAAGTAAAATTATTCAGAGATATATATTATTGATTAAATTAATGAATTCAGATTATCTAATTTGATCCAATATTTCGAAATTGTTTAACATTTAAACAGATTGGTCCCTCAATTCAATTAGAAATATAACTATTCTGATTTGGCTAAAATGTTAATGAAGAATATTTAGAAAGAAAATTGGGATTAATTATGGTACAAGACAAAGGTAAATCATATTTTAAAGAAACTTAATAGCTTTATTCCCAATAAGCTAAAATAAAAATTTAATAATGTGGTTATATTTTCTTTAAAAAAGAAATTGAAAGCTCAGATTGTATTAAAAAAAAGGATATTATGTATTTATTGAAATTATAAATGGAAACTTTATATATTTTCGAAAATTACCGTTCAAGGATGGAGAATAATAATATGAAAGGAAAAAAAGGTATTTATTAGTCTGTAACATCAATAAAAGTTGTAATATGTTATGAAGTTTTGCAATTTGGATTTCCAATGTTGATATAGATTTTTCAAAATATGATCAGATAGTTAATTTATTTGAATGTTAAATTTAATGGCCCAATAAATAGTTCAAATTCATATCAGTATACAAAGATTGAAAGACAAACTGGATATATTCTAATTAGCAATAACTATTTGCAGATTAAGGCTATAAAATATCACAATTCAAAATTCCATAATATGAAGTAAATTCAACCCAACAAGAAGATAATAGTAATTTAAACCTTTTTATCAGAATATTAGGAGTTTTAATAGAAAAAACCAATTTAAATTTGGAATTTAAAGTGTTAGTCACTGAGGTAAATTAGTAATAATACAAAACACAAAGTATCCTCAGGGGTTTGTGGATTGGGTCTTTAGCTATTTGATTTTACCTAATTTCTTTACACAGATTGGTCACCAATGGGTTCATCTTTTTGAGGATTATAAAAACTCAGAGATAAATAATATTAATAAGTTTGTAGCTTTGAATGAGAATTTGTTGTAAATTAGGAAACATATAAAGACTTTGAAACAAAAATGATACAATTCGAAATTGGATTACATAGTTAATTAAATGTTCATTATTTTGTGGAGAAAAATTTTATATGAGATAGTTACTACTAATAATTTTTCAATTTTAAAGTTGAAAAAACATAATTATTTTGAAATAATCAAATAATAATAATTGTTTTGTAGAAGACAAAAATTGAAATTAAAATCCAAAAATTTCAATTTATCATTAGAGAATTATTTTAAGGAGATTAATTGATTTGATAAGGAAATATATAAAATATTACAAAAAGTAATATTATTCTATTTTTAATTATTCTTTGATAATCTTCATTTTTTTTAATTATTAATTATATTTTTTACTTAATATTCTAATCATTTCAAAAACGATTTCCTATCTAAATTATACTTTTTTTGGTTTATTTGAAAATGAATATCAAAATTATTGATATAACTTCCTTTTTTAAAGGAAAATGAAGGTTGTTATGCTTTATTCTTTAATTTTATATCTCTTTGAAATTATTTCAATTTATCCTGGTTTCAACAAAGATATCAAAAATACAATAGTTAAAATAATTCCCATATCTATAATTTTCATTATAAAATTAATTTTTTAGTTATCATTACCTTTGAGAAATTTTTGATAAGGGATTATTGTTTTCTCAAAAATATGTTTTTTGTATAGGTTTATAAGCTGTCTTTATTGATTATAATTTAACTATAATTTTCTTCATGGATGGATAGGTATTTAATCATTGAATAAATTAAGGATTCCGAATATTTTAATTGATTAAAATATCAATTATATTAGGGGATGTCAAATTTACCAAATCCCACCTTGGAATAACATTAGATTTAGTACCCAAATCCCACATGAAAAAAGATGGGTTTTCCAATCCAAAAGTAAATGTTTTTCAACTGAGTCCCCTGGTATTTCAGAAAAATCATAGGTACATGAGTTTTACCAAAACCTAACCCAAAAAGAAATTTGATTTTCCCATTTAGGGGCTTACCTTCCTTCATTTTCATAAATAAATGCTAATTTATTTCAACCATATTTGTTAGATTTTTATTCTAATTTAATCAAAATTCCCTGACCAACAGGCTGTTCAAGAAATACCATGAAGAAGCTCAATGCTTCACACACACATCAATCAAGCCATTTAGCTTGATCAGACTATATTAACATAATTAATTGGCTCTCAATTAATTCAAATTTTGAGGCATTCCTTGGTGCAAGTGGTTTAACATCAATTGGCCGACCACCATCATCCCAGAAAAATGGATTTCAAATGATTTTTATGGGAGTTAATAAGAAGTCCCGAAATTGCTTAAACCTCAGTGCCACAAGTATTAGAGATAGATTGCATACTTACAAAAAGAAATACACCATGGCTAATAAGTATTAGAATAAAACTGGAGCTGAATTTCCTGAAGAGTATGAGAGAAAAGGTATTCACTAAATGGGTGAAAATCTTGAAATAATTTTTCCATGACTTGTTGAAATGGATAGTATATTTGGAAGTAAGCCAAATATCATTCCCATTGCAATATATGACTCTCAAGATGTTGATAGTTTGGATAAGGACAATGACAATTGTATTTAAGCTGCTTTAATAAGTTATTATCATTAAGATATGAGGTTTTAATAAATATTAATATTTTATATTCAGCCAAGGTTCAATCCCATGGAAGTACCAATTGAGCCACAAATAGAGAGGATTCTTGATGAAGAATTGGAGAAATTTGAGAACATGTAAAATGAAATGGTAAGTGCAAAAAGCTCCAAATACTTTATAAAATATGTTTAAAATTAATCTCCCTATGGCTTCATCTACCACAATCTGAAGGACCATCCACTACTAAGTGCGCTCTTCCTTAAAGCCCAAATATGAATGAAAGGAGTGGTGCTTGGAAGAAGAATGTTGATCCATTTTCTCCCCCATATACCAGCTTCTTGGAGAGTTGGAAAGAAGTTTTGATATTTTCATCAATAACTCACTTAAACTGTATTGATTGATTTGATTGTGCTCCAGAACATGGAGTGAAAGAAGGCTAAACGTCAAGAAGAGAGAAAAATGGCTTGGTGGCTTGAAAGCTTGAAAAGGTCAAACTGAAGATGCAATTGGAAGCTGAAGAAAAGAAGCAACAAGGCAGCTTGATTTCAAAAAGAGAAGTGGCGTAAAAAAATGGGGATGAAATAGAAACAACAAGTTCTTGACATGGCTGTTTCAGAACTGAATTCAACCAGACCAATTAACTTAGAACACAGTATGGAATTAATTAATATCAATTTATAGCTTTAATAATCTATTAGAATCAAGGATCAATTGTTTTTTTAAATTTAAGTCTTATGAATTGCAAGGAAGCTCTAAAATTATATCATTTTTTCCTATTAAAAGCCAGAAAAGACTTAAAGATTGAATAATAATTAAAATTAATAAATTTATACAAGCAGGTAATTCTTTTAACCAGTGAATTTTCTATATTTTGTAAGACTTTATAGTTGACCTTTTTGGACCCACAAATTCAAGTATTGATATTTGTTTTTTTTTCTTTTTTATTCCCCCACCCTCTCCTAGGACCTCTGGTATGTTTGTTTTTGTTTTTGTTTTTATTTTTTAGGCCCCCACCCTCTCCTTGCACCTTCAATGAAATTATGATTTTTCCTTTTTTATTTATTTTTGAATTCATTTTTTTTTGATTTTTCAGGCCTCCACCCTCTCCTTGCACCATTGGTGTGATTTTTTCTTTTTTATTTATTTCAAAGTTAGTTTTTTGATTTTTTAGGCCCCCACTCTCCCCTTGCACCATTGTTAAGTAGCCTTTTTATTTTTTTATGTTACAATTGAATTTTTCTTTATTTATTGATTTTTCAGGACCACACCCTCTCCTTGCACCATTGGTCTTTTTTTCCTTTTCAAATTGAATTTTGCTTCATTTTTTCTTTCTTTTTTGATTTTTTAGGCCCCCACCCTCTTCTTGCACTATTAGTGCATTCTTTTTCTTTTTTTTCTTTTTTATCTACTTTCAAATTAATTTCTTATTGATTTTTTAGGCCCCCCCGTCTCCTAGCATATTTGATGTGATTTTTTTTAATCTTTTTTTCATTTATTTTAATATTGATTTTTTTTATTCTTTTGGCCCCCACCCTCTCCTAGAACCATTGGTGAGATTATTTATTTTTGGAGTAATTTTGTTTTAATTTTCCTTTTTTCTTTATCTTTTAGGACCCACCCTCTCCTAGCACCATCCTTGCATTTTTTTCTTTTTTTATTTATTTAAAAATTATTATTCTTTTTTTTTCTTTTCCTTTTTATTCCCTTCCCTCTCCTAGCACCTTTGGTGCATCACATTTTTTTTTCCTTTTTTCTTTATTTTAAAATCCATTTTTATTTATTTTATTTTTAAGGACCCCACCCACTCCTAGAACTTTTGGTGAAATTGGTTCTATAGTGTTTCCTTCTCTTTACTTTAAAAGTATTTTCTTTCAATTTAACTTTTGCACTTATTTTCTTTTTATTGTCAATAGTTTGTTGTACTAATCTTGGTCTCTTTAGTTTTTTTTTCAATTTATAACTTAATTTTAGGTTGTTTTTTAATTTGCTTATACTGCTTATAAACATTCTCAATAATCAACTACCTAAAGATTTAAATTTCCAAAAAAAAAACAAATTGAGGAACTGGTTAGGTCAAAACCAGGAGAAGATTTTAAGACATCCAGCTCATAAAATATTCCTAAAAATAATTAAATGGTTAGGACTAAACCAAATATACATTATTTTTCAACTATATGCAACCTTACTCAAGCTCAAAGTAGCCTCACCAAGATTAATCAAAAATTAATCCCAAATATTTAAGATAATTAAAATAATTTTAAATCTTTTTGTATGATTCCACTTGATAAAAAGCCTCTGAATTCATAATGGCTGAAGCTTCCAGAATTAAAAGCTTTGACAAAGCCATATTTAGCTGTTAATAATATAATAAAACCTTTATTAAAAAAGATTTATCTATAAAGTCCATCCATTTTAAAATCCAACTCCAGAGTTCAAGAATCTTCAAGAATTAATTATCGCATTAACCCACTTTTCCAAGAATATACAGAAAATTACTAATAATCCAAACTTATTTGGAGGTACCATAATACGATTTGGATTTTGTAAAGGATCAGATTTAAGAAGATATTCAGGTTTATATTTTGGAAAACCAGGACTAACTCTTCAAGAAATTCAATCTTATTATGAAATGTGGAATAAATTAAAGGAATTAAATCAATTCATTCATTCAAGGATTATGCACTTTTCCAAAGGTGCTGCAAATGATGATCAATTAATAGTTAATTATGCTACTTTACCAAATTTTAGTCAAAGATAATGGACCATTCAACAATCTAATCAACTTAAAACCTTCTCCAATGTCATTAGAACTCAATATGGATTTTACAATAAACCATATACTGATAACAAAGACCTCAATAATTTGACTTATGATGTTTTTTTCTGTTTTATTCGAAAATTCGATTTCAAACCAATTACTTATTGCTTCCCCCCCCCCTGGTAATAGCCTTCACTTTCCTGAACTTCTATCTGAGTTTGATTTTTCAAAAAACCTAGAATCATTGAAATTTTATGGAAAAAATCATTCATTAAGAATCACACAACCAAACAACCAAAAGGCCTTATCAATAATGACACTGTAACACACTTTAGTTGTTCGTTTTATGTAAAGAAAAAATATCCAATTTTGCACAAGAATTATAGATAAAGGACTTAAAGACAAAAGAATCCAAACCTTTTGGGAAAAATGCATGTAATGCATAGGATGATAAAAGAGCTAAAAGTATTAATATTAAATTACTAGAATTTATTTAAGTCTCAATTATTTTCCTTCTTTTGGAGAAATTCACACTACACATAGGTTAATCAATAATGTGTGATTTCTATTATATTTTATTTACAATTAGTAATTGCTATACCAAATTAATGTTTGAGGTTTAACTTTCTCTTTCATATTAACCATACCATCTATCATCTCTGGAAAATTGGGATTTTGTGCTTCTGGGGGGTCATAATAGTCATAAAAAGCATAACCTTGATATCCAATTTGTGAGAAAATACTGTGTAACATAATAAATGATAAAACCTAATTTACAAAAGCATTTACCTCTTTCTCATTTCTCTAAGGTATTCCCATTGCTTGTTCAATTTGTACTCAAGATCTAGCCAAACAGTAGTTAAACATTTTTTTGTCTTCATTTTGAGCTTCATTCTCTTTATATGCAGGAAATATCCATGGGGAACTGGAATGGACTGAATTGGCAAGCAGATAATAGTCCTTATCATAGTAATTTTTTGGAGATTTTGAAATTTTCATCCTTTGATAAACACTTGAGTTATGCAGACAGCCAGTGCACCCAACATGCAATATTATAAGCTGTCTTTTGATTTCACATACTAGTTGTACTTACAATTAGTACCTGGAACAAAAAAAAATAACTCTTAAAATCAATATTTTAAAGTCAAATTAATTTTTTTTACCTTTTTTTATGATAAAAATAAGCTTCACCATCATTTGGGTGTCTTTGTGACAGTGGTATGCGACTTCCATCTATGAATCCAATGAATCCCGAAAATGCCTCAGAATGAATCACTACTGGAATTTCTTTCCTTGCTTGTATATAAGTCCAGGAAATATATTTCCTTTGATTCTTTATTCAAGCTGAAATTACCCACTGTGTATACAATACAATGGCCCCATGGCTAACTCCAAACAACATTCCAATCTTACCCAGAGCTGCTCCATTACCATTAGATACTAATATTTTCAATGCCACCACCAATTGTATTTCAGGATCCCTTTGTTTATTCCCGGATAAATTTTTGAACACTTAATCATCTTTAATTCTTGTAGCTAATTTTGAAAAGGAATTATTATTCATATGGCATAGCTGGCAAAACTTATTTAATGAAAGGTTTTTCAAGTAAGCTGAAGTGTAAATGTATGGTTATGGTTTCATTTTCTGAGGTTTGAGATATCTATGACTAAATAGCATATGTAGTAGGGCAATATCATCTTCTAATTTGGAATCACTACTTTATTAAATTGAATCAACAAATTGAAGTGATTTCAATGAACCAATGATTTGTTTCCGAGAAGAGGTTTTTGGAATAGTGACTAAATTTTTTCATATTATGGCAATAGAACACAAATAAAAAAGGTGTTAGAGCTTGAAGAAAAAATACTTGACTTTAATCAAATAAGTATTTGGTTTATGAAATTGCAAAAGAATTTTAATTGGTTAACTATTGGATTAATGTGGGATTTAAAGTGTTAAAATGCGGGATTTGGTACAAAAAATATAGGTTTTTTGTACTTTGAAATACCACACCTCATGAGGTGTGGGATTTATATTTTCAAAAAAAATAAGGTGGTATTCCCTATTATTCTATCTCCTTTCACCTTGATCTACATCTTCTTTCATAATCCCCTTCTGATTCATCAGAATTTGAACCCTGTCTCAATTTAATTTCCTTCATTATTACGCCTAATACCTTTTTATTGTTAGAAAATTCTTTTCTATTATAAGCTATTTTATTCAATAATATTTACTTTATAAAAAAAATAAAATTAATTTTTTATATTTAGTTTTATCAGCTATGATATAATAATAATGAGGAGGATTAGATGGTGGTGGTTTTAAGTATCCTTTAGTTGTAGTCTTGGTTATTACTTATAGATTAGAATATTCTGATTTTTCTTTCACATTTTACTTCATGGTGCACTAATCTCTAAGTACTATTATTGAAAAATATCTTATATTATTCTTGATATGTTTATTTATCATCATCAATATTATCATGATGGAATGAAATTGGTTTCATTTTCATCAGGCTATAAGGATATTAGATTGAGAATTATTCAGGAGAGTAGGTGTTTTATTTGAATTGATTCTTTTAATCATTTCAAAGTAGAATGAATTTATAATAAAAAAATAATTAAAAAAAGAAAAGAACAACCTGAATTTTTACCCTTAAAGAACAAACAAAAAAAATGAAGATCAGTAATTATCCAAATTGTGAATGGTCAGTCTAATATTAAAGCTAAAATTAAATCTCTTTTTTTACTTTGATTCTATTTCATCAATTTATAAAAATATAAAAAAAAATAAGATGAGAAGTTAGGCCTTGTATTCATGGTTTTCTTTTTAAAAGATTATCTAAAATGAATTTTGAACTTATTTGTGAGGTTATTAGAGGATGGAGGTAGTCTTTGGGGGTGGCTTGGAGGTTATAGCTTGGTAGATGGTTAGTGGAGGTAGTGGTGTATATCTGGATGAATTCATAAGTGAATAATATAATAAATACCTTGTAATTTATTTTTAAAAAATTACTACAAATTAAGTATATGATCTAAAAATAAAGTAGTATATTTGATGAGAGAATTAAAAGGAAATTCTTAACAGTGATTTGAATCCTAAAATTACAAATATAAATAAAATTTATTAAGGGAAATTTAAATTCATATTTTCTTTCTTTTCTTTTTAGAAAGAAAAATGATAAATTTTAATGAAATTGATGGTAATTTTGTTGTAAAAAAAAAAACTATCATTGAGGTTTTTTTTTGAATTAGACTCTAAATTTAAAATACAAAATAAATAAATAGAATTAAATAGGCTTAATTTAAAAACAAATGAAATAAAATAAAACTTTAACCTAATTTATAAGAATTCAAATGACTCAATTCAATTAAATTCGAATAAATTTCATTTTCATAGCTTCATAAAGAAGATGAAAAGGGGTCCTTTAATCGATAATAATAAAAGATAAATTTACTTAAATTAATTCAAACCATTATAGGCTATCACTTAAAAGAATCAAAAAAGATTTTAAATCTCAATTATTTATTGAAAAGATTATATATATATACATTTTCAACTGTTTATCTTAATATTTTAAAATAAATTGGCTTATTATTATTTTAATTTAAATTATCATTATTATTATTTTTAATAAATTCTTTGAATTAATTTTCAATATTCTATTTATTTCAATCAATTTTGAATTGTTTTTTTTTTTTCTAAAAAAAAAACTTTTCCTTATTCTTAAAAATATCAGTTTTTGAAATTTCTTTTTTTTTAAAAAAAAAAAAACAAAAAAAAATTATTTTGTTAATTTTATAAATTATTAAAAAAAAAAAGTTTTTTTTTCTTTTTATCTCAATTCTTTGTAATTAAATTATAATTGAATATTTTTTTATATATTAATGAAATATAATAAATAAAATTACAAGTTAATTCAATTAATCTAAAACAAAGAAAAAAAAAAAACTTACACAATATTTTTAACCTTATTTATATAAATTTCTATATAATGGTAAAATTTAATCCTTGGATTTCTTGATATCTATCATTAACATATCTAGTTTAGAATTCAAACTCCATTTTTTTACATTTTAATAGGTTGAAGGAAGCTATATTCAAATTTTTATTAACCAAAATTTTGAAATTTAATTATTTTCTTTTCTTTTGATTAACACATTTTAATATCATTTTAGAAGTTTTTATTAAAAAAAAAAATCTAAATTACCTTTTTAATGGTATATCCTCTTGAATTTTTTTTTTCTTGAAATGATTTCTAAAAAACTGATTTAAATATAAATAAAAATATTTAATTCAAAAAAAAAATTAATATAACTCTAATTTTAAAAGAAAATATAGAAGCTTGTAATGGAAGTTATTATTTGGTTTTAAATTAAATAAGATAAACATTCAATTTCAAACTTATCTGCCTTTTTTTTATCATTATAAAATAAACCAGTTGGATTTTCACTTTTTTTTTTTACACAAAATATTATTTTTTTTTTCAGTGTTATAATTATTTTATTATTTAAACAATTTCTAAAAATCTATTACTATTAAACTAAATTATCATTAATTTGAGGGGAAATTTTTAAATTTTTTAATTTCAATAAATTTAACTCAAAAAAAAATTTTTATTCCAAATTATTAAAAAGAAAATCATGATTTGTTAATAATAAAAAAAATATTTACGTTTAATTCTTTGAATTAATTTATTTAGGGTGTTGGTAAACACACGTAAGCTTTTAGTAAAAACACGTAATTATATGTTAAAAAGACATAAGGGGTGGTTTTTAAATGAAATATGCCTATTTATGGCATTATTAATTCCATCAATGGAATTGTTAATGCCATTTATGGTATTTTGAAGGCCATTAATGCCATTTATGGCATTGTTAAGGCCACAAATGACATTAACAATGCCATTTATGGAAATTTTAAGGATATAAATGACATTAACAATGCCATGAATGGCATTTTTAAGGCCATTAATGCCATTTATGGAATTATTAATTTCATTTATAGCCTTACCAATTCCATAAATGGCATTTTTAATGGCATTTATAGCCTTAAAAATCCCATAAATGGCATTTTTATTGTCATTTTTGGCCTTAACATTTTTAGTAAAAACACGTAAGGGCTTACGTGTTTTTACTAAAAGCTTACGTGTGTTTACCAACACCCTTTATTTATTATGATAATAATAATAATAATAATAATAATATTTAAATTTATTAAATTTTCCTGATAATCTTCTTTTGAAAAAGTTTTTGTTTTTTTTTTTGATTTGAAAAATTGATCTTTTTTTTTTTTCTTTAAATCCAAAAATAAAATAAAAAATAATAATAAATTAATAAAATTAATTTTTTAAATGAAATATTTTGAAATGAAAAAAAAATTAAGAGAGTGAAACAGAAAGATAGATAAAGAGGTTTTTTTGTTTTTTATTTTTATTTTTTTAAATAAGAAAAAAAAATTGAATAATTTCAATTTTTTAGAATTAAAATTAAAAAATATTCTTTTAAAAAACAACATAATTTTTTTTTTCTTTTTTGGTTAATTTAAAAATTATTGAATTTTTATACAATTTTAATTTTTTTTTGTTTTATTTAATTAGTTTTAACTTTTTTTGGTCTTTTTTTGAAATAGAAAGAATAATAATAATAATAATAATAATAATAATGATCAAGCTTATATTTATTAACTAATTTTTTTTTATTTTGATTTAATTTATTCAATTTATTTATTAAAAGGTAAATATTTATTATTATTATTATTTTCCAAGAAATAATAATAATCAATTAATTAAATAGTTCTTCATTTTAATTTAAAACAAATTTATTTAATTTAATTTTATATATATATATATATAAATAAATAAATTTAAATTTTGATTATAATTTTTTTTTTTTATCTCTTTGAATTATTTTTTTTATTTTCGTTTTTTTTTTATAAAAAAAAGAAAATTGTTTTTAATTTTGATTTTAATTTTAATTTTAATTTTCTTTTTTTTTTTTTTAAAAAAAAAAAAATAATAATAATAAAAAAATATAATTATTAGTTTATTTTAAAATTATTAAATACCAAATTTGAAATCTTAAAATTTCAATTATTATCATTTTTTTTTTTCCTTAAATCTTAAATTTATTTATTTTTTCTTTTTGGTATTTTAGAAATGACAAAAAAAAAAAAAAAAAAACTCCTTACCTATTGATATTTTGAAATTTTAAAAACTTAGATTATTTTTTTTTTTGGTTTTAAATCCTTATCTTTAAAATTTGAAATATAAGCTACTTATTTTGAAATTACTAAAAAATTTTAAATGAAAAACCTAACTAAGAGAATTTTGTTTTTAATAAAGAATTGAATAATTTAATAAGTTTTTTTTTTTATCTAAGCCATGTTTAAAATTATTAAAATATAATCTTTTTAATCAAATATATAAACATATATAAAATCTAAAAACCATAATGAAGAATCATTTTAATTTAAAATTTAATTAATTTCAGTATTTACTTCTCATTAAATTTAATATTGATTCCAAACTTGAAGAAGATTCAGCACTATTAAACCATATAAGTACAGAAAGTTTTCTTCCCCTTCAGAATATATATATACCACCAGTGATTTGGTCAGATTATCAAGTAATAAATTTAAACAGATATATGTTGTACTACTAATTAATCCTTCCAAGAGTTGGTTTCCTTTCTTTTAGATGATTCAGTTTTTAACAATTAATCAAGATTTGAATAGATAGATTAAGCTATAAAATTGGCTTTAGCATCATCACAATTAGTATAAAATGGTAATGAGTATTCATTGGGGAAACTAAGGATGATCTTTGGAGTTATTAATGGGGTCATTTATATTTTATATAAAATTTATAATCAAATCTTTAATAAAAGTATTACAATTAATATATTTATGGGACTAATTAAAAAATAAATCTAATCTTTTAATTTAATTATTTTATTATTATCATTTTAAACAAAGAAAAAAAAGAAGAAAATTCAATTAAATCCAATCAAATGGTTAATATATTTGATTTTAGATTAGATTTTGATATCTTTTATAATGGAATCAAATTATAATTAAGTCTATATTCTAAATAAGAAAGTAAATATTTTTCTTTTAGGTTATTAGATTTGAATAAAGTCCTTATGAATATTAGTATGAAATCCATCTTAACTTTTTCAAAAAAAAAAAAAAGTGAGTATGCTGATATATCATCATTTCCTTATATACCTTTAAGTCCCTAAATTAAACTTTCCAGTTAGTGAAAAGGTCAATGATTCTTTTTTTACAATCAAAGATAATCTGTGAATTAATTTAATACCTCTCATTCTTTTCAAAAAAAGGTTTCAAAATCTGTTACAGTTTTTTTTTTATAAAAATTAATATTTTTCCCATAAATGAAAGATATAAAGCCTTTAAAAAACCCTATTTCTTAATAACTTGTGAAATCATTTGCCTTCTTTGTATATCTGGCCACCTCAATTATTATTTATTCAATGGATTTATGGAATGAAGAACCCTTCTTGATATCATAATAAAATTTAATGTTCCAAGTTTCTTTTTTTCTTTTCTATAAATGGAAGTTTCTTTACCATTTGAACACATTACTTAAAGATTAATGGAAAATTGATTTTTTAAAAGAAGTTCTTTGTTGAAGCTGTTATTTTTAAATATAAACTATTTTTTTTATTTTTGAAATTTAATGAAGAAATTCTTTTTTTGATTATTCTGACTTATTGTTCAAATTCCTCATCCCTTATTTAATATTAAAAATTATATATCATAGGTCTGATTTGATTTTGATTAATGGGTTTCTTTTTAATTATCTTGATTTTAATTCTTTTTTTTCAAATCCATCTCTGAAGAAATTTCCCTTATTGTAAATTAAATCTCAGAGGTTTTTTTTTTTTTTGCTATATTAATTGGTGAAAGAATAAATTCAATAGTTGGTATTAATTTTCAAACTAATAGTTGATATTTTAATAATTATTTTATTCTAATTATTTTTTTAATCAAATTTCTCAATTATATACTAAATTTCCTATTTTTTCTTTTAAAAATATTCTAAATTATTTAAATAATAATAATTATTTTTTTTTGATAATTTTAAATACAAAATTTTACCAAAAAAAAAAAAATTAACATGAAATCATATAAAAAAAAAAAAAAACATTAAAATACTAGTATATTCAGATTTTTTGAGTTAGAGATTTGAGTTGAATTTGATATTAAAATTATTTAGAATTTATTTTTAAGTTAATGATTATTTTTTATTTTTTCAAGTTTTTTTTTTTAAAAAATATTTATAAAAATAGAAATTTAATTATAAATTTATTAAATTTAATTAAGTCATAATTTTTTTTTTCTTTTTTGATCAATTTTTTTTTTTAACTTAAATTTCATATTTTTTTTTATTTTAAAATTGAGAAAAAATAATAATAATAAATAAATTATTAAATTTAATTAACTATCAAAAAAAAAAAAAAAAACAATTATTCTTTATTAAGTTTTTCCAAAAATTGTTTTTAAAAAATTTATATTATATCTTTGAAAAAAAAAAAAAAAAAAAAAAAGAAAAAAAAAATTATAAAAAAATGAATTATTCTAATTTCAAAATAAATTTTATTTAATTAAAATTAATTAAAATTAATCAATTTTTTTTTTTTCAAAAAAACTAAAAAAAATTATTAAAATTTTAATTAAAATTTATTAAATAAATTAATTTTAAAAATTTAAATCTTATAAATAAAATTAATTTAATTTATATTTAAATAAATATATTAAAATTCTGAAAATTTGAAAAAAAAAAAACTTTTTTGTAATATTTGAAATTATAAAAATTAAATTAATTATAATTTTTGTTATATTAATTGAAATTAGTATCTTACGGTTTCAAATAAGATTAAATTTTTCTAAATTTGATTTAGTTAATTGATCCATATTTTCTTTTTTTAAAGAAATTATCAAAGACTTTGAGTATTAACATGAGAAAGATAAATCTGAGGAATTACATTTAAAAATAAAAGGACAAATCTGAATCTATATAGTGTTTTAATAATCAAAAAAAAAGATCTAAGGCAGAATTGTGTTAATCAATTTTTCTTATAATGCAGGGCCAAAAATGAAGATAAATTCCAAATTTTGGATATTGAAAATTTAAGGGAAGAACCTAAGCTCAAATTAGAGTCAGTAGGGAGTTCCGATTAAGTTGTGGCTTTACAAAAATTCTCATAGAAGATTTTAACTCCCAAATAAATAGGGAATTTACTGAAGATTAAATTTTAATGAAATATCCCTCATTTTAGAATGTGTTGGTTTATTCATTTATACATTTACTTATTTATTTTTCTTTAATTTTTTTGAATTTTATTTTTATGAAAAAGGATTAGAATTGATTAGTTTCTATAGATTTATATCATAACCATTTAATCAATATAGTTAAATCAATATAAAAAATGAAAATGAAAATACTTAATATTGGTAATATTCTTTTATTTAAAATATGAATCAAAAATTTCCATTGGATATTTATTTATATATTAATTGAGTATCTTTGTGTTTTTTTTTTCTATAAAAGACGGTTTAGTCATCTTTTTCCTAATTTTTAATAGATTGGTATGGTAGTTCCATAAATAAATTCTATAAATATTTCAAATAATTCTTAATCAATGAATTTAAAAAAATTTGTTTTAATTTTTTAAAATTTAATTATTTTAGAAAAAATTTATATAATAAATTTTATTTTTAAAATTACCCTCCTTAAAATTAGAACTAATGTCCCTTAAACAATTTTTAAGTTTTTTTCTTTTGAAATTCTTTCTATTTTTATTCCATTTCAATTGTCATTGGATCTAATTCTATCCATTTTTTTTTTTTGGAAAATTGATTTGAAATTGAAAACTTTTTTATTTAAATTATTTCTTTTTAAAAAGATCATATATGATACATAAAATTCGATAAAAAGTAAATAAATCCAACTTTTTGTTTTGTTTTTCTAATTAATTATTTGAATTCATCATCCTTAAATGAAAAATAAGATTTTAATATCAAAAAAATTAATTTAGTTTTAGAAATTCTATTAATTTTTCCAAATTATTTAAAATTAATCATTTTAATTTTTTGATAAAAAACACACATAAAACTGAAGAAAAAAGGCAATAAGATTTAAAATTAAAATTTAATTTTTATTTCAAAATTTACTGCGGTTTTTTTTTAAATTTGACAGACTAATTTTAATTTTTTAGTTTAGACTGCTTGGCTTGGCTTGGCTTGGTGCGCACTGTGGAGACTGCATTATTAGAGTAGTATAAAATTCAAATGGGTAAAAACAAAAATTATTTTCAAAAGGATTTCCTGAATTTTTAATTTTAATTTTATTTTTTTTGATTTTAAAATGTTAATTTTTTTGAAAAATAAATTAAATTCGAAATTTAATAAAAATGTGGCCAAATCCACTTCAAATTCCACCCAATCCACCACCACCTCAATCCAAAAGCCAGAAAAGTTCAAAAATTCCAATTCAATGAGATCTCATTCTTTTAATTCAGATTCTTCTTCAAATCCTTCCATCAAATCAAATTCTACAAATTCTACAAATTCTCTCAATTCTCTCAATTCTTTTGAATTTTTAAACTCTTCTTGCTCAAATTCTTGCATCAAATTACAAATTCAATCAGAAAATTTGAGATCAATCAAATCAAATCCAAACTTGAAAATTCAAAATCCAAACTCATCTCAATCTATTAATCAGATTATTAATATCACTAATTCATCATCAGAAAATTCATCCAATTCAAATCTTAACCCAAATCGTAGGCGTACAGATGGTTTATTGGGTAATAAATTCAGGCAAAGATTTTATTCAGTGTAAAGTTTTTTTAATCTTATAAAAATTCATATTTAATTAATTGATAACTAATCTCTCTTCCAATTTGAAATATCTTAATCTAGTACTCAAAGGCCTAAGGAAATCTCATCATCCTTTTCTAATTCTAATAATTTAAATTTATCAAATTCAAATTCTTTATTCAAATCACAAAATCAACTAGAAAATTCAAATTCAAATCTAATCAAATCTAATTCAATTACAAAATCAAATTCTCAATCAAATTCGCAATCAAATTCAATTACAAATTCGCAATCAAATTCAAATCTAATCAAATCTAATTCAATTACAAATTCAATTACAAATTCAAATTCAAATTTAAATAATCCTCAAATTATCTTCAAGCAATCTGAAAATCTTTTACTTTCTCATTCAAATCTCTCACCTTCTAGAAATTCAATCGAATCTTTAATTCATCCTTCCTCAACTTGTTCAAATCAACCTTTCTCTTTTAATCAATCAAATCCTTCAAATTTAGATTTAAATCTTTCAAATCTTCATCAATCTACTAACTTTAATCAATTTCTAAAACAAAAATTCTCAAAAGCCGTCAAAATCTTGGCAAAAACTTATCATCAAAATCAAAACATCTCAATTCAATCTCAATCAAATTCTCTTCATCAACCTAATCATAATAATCTAAAGCTTCTTCATTCATCAAAAAATAATCAACTTGATAATAATATTCATCAAAATAATCATCATGATCAAAATCAACTGGATCATGATGATGATAATGATGATGATGATGAGAATGATGATGATGTCAACGATTTAACTGATTTTTATTCAAAAGTCATGGTCCCTTTAGAATTCCCAGATCAAGATTCTTCTCAAAATTTTCATTTCAAAACATTTCCTTCATCAGTTCGTTCATCATTTCAATCAAATCGTTCAGTTCAAAGCTCAAACTCTCATCATCAATCTATTAATCATCTTGATTAAAATCATCAAAATTCAAAAGTTCACTCCAGTCTATCAGTTTTCATTAAAATTTTAAATTTTTCATCATCTTTCATCTCTTAACATTATCAAACTCATTTTAGTTTATTAACCTAATTCTTGGCCGGTCATCCAAAACTTTACCTCAAAACTTTTTGTATCATCGCACTAATCTCTCATAATTTTTATCTATCAAATTTAGTCATTTGTCTTTTATTGATTAAAAAACCCTAATACTTACTTATTTGTTGTCTCTTAATCAAAAATTAACATTCTTATCACCCCTTTTTTTTATCTTAATAAGTTTCTTTTAATTTTTAATTCATTCTTCTTCATCCTCTAATCAATCAATTAATCTTTTCCATTCATATCAAAATTATATGCTCCCTTAGTCTCTTCTAGAGTCTCTTGAGAAATCATGTCAAGACTTCAATCTTGACTTTTTTTTCATCCAGTTCCTCACGCTTTTTCTTCCAAGTCACTTTGCTCTTTACTTTATCATCATTCTTAATTGTCTCAGCTGTATTCTACACCTTTCGGTCATGCGCACCATGCCTTTAGAGTAACATGCCTTCCTTGGTCTAAATCTTCCCACGCCAACTTTTCTCTCAGTCTCCTTGACGTTCTCAAACCAATTCATTGCCTCTTTAAATCATAAATCAATCTAGCCCCTATCATCTTTGATTAAAGACATAGCTTAGTGACATTGTACTGGCTCAAGCTTACTCAATTCTTTATTTTATTTTTAATCATTCAATTCCAAAAATCTCAGCAATAGTCAAACCTTTACTGATCAAAAAAAACTATACACACCCATTTAATATTATTATTATTATTATTATTTATAAGTAAAAAGTTTAAGTTTTAATTCAAATATATATATAGAACTGTAATATATTTTTAGGAATAGAGAGGGATTGAGAGGAATAGAGGAGGTGGGGGGGGATATACAAGATTTTAAAAAATAATAAGATATAATTTAAATTATAATTTTGAATTAAAACTTTTTTAAATCATGTCATATAACTTTTTTTCATTTTTTTAAAAAAAATTTCTTTGAGAATTTCTTTTTTTTGGAAAAGTCTAAATAATTATATATTTTTTTTCAAAAAATAATTATTTGAAAAAAATTCCTAAAGTAGTTTTTTTAACTTTTTATTTATCTATTTATTTATTAAGTTAGTTAATTAATTCAACTTAATGAATTTGATAAAAGAAATAATATAAAATAAAATAAAATAAAATGATAAAACTTATATTAAAAAGAAATTCTTTAAATTAAATAATAGTTCCACCTCTTCTTTATTTTATTTTATTTATTTTAATCTTTTTAGAAAAAAAAAAGACCATGGTATTTAGGCAAAAAGAAAAAAAACCTTACAAAAAAGTTTTTTTTTTCACATCCTTCTTACCATGAAAAAAAGCTACCCTTGCTTGTGGGGGTAGCAGGTCCAACCTAGGTTCAACCAGGCTTCTAATTTGCTTTATACTGGGCTCTAACTTGCTATTATTATTTGGTCATCTTCCAAGCTGAATATTAAAGATTATCAATTAATTCACATAAAATTAATTTACTTATCATAATTTTGAAATTAATAAATAATCCTTTAAAATCAAAATTAATCATTTTAAATAAAAAAAAAAAATTAATTCATAAAACATAAATTAATTATTTTAAATTTTTTTATTTATTTTAAGATAAAAAAGTTTTTTTATTTTTTTTTTTAAAAAAAACTTCTAAAATATAATAATTTACTTAAATTTAAAAGATTTTTTTTTTTTTAATATTTAATATTTATTTTTATTAAATTTTAATAATATTTTTTTTTCAAAATTCAAAAAAAAAAAAATCAACAAAAATTTTTTATTTTTTCATTTTTTATCAATTTTCCAAAAAAAAAAAGAAAAAAAACTTAAAATTTATTTTAATTTAAATAATAAAAAAAAAAAAAAAATGAAATTTTAAAAATAATTTCCTTTTTTTATTTTTAAAGAATTAATTTTTTTTTTTTAATTTAATTTAATTTATTTTTTTAATAAAAATAAATCAAAAAAAATAAATAAATAAATAAATAATTTTTTTTTTATTCAATTTAATTTAATAACATTTTATTTTTTATTTAATTTAATAATATTTATTTATTTATTTATTTATTTTTTTAATTAATTAAATAAATATGAATGAGATTTTTTTTTTTTTTTTTTTGTTTTGAAAAAAAAAAAAAAATAATTGTAATAAAATTAAGGTATTATTAAAAATATCTAAGATTTTTAATAAAAAATAAATAAAAAACTTAAATTTGTTTTTTTTTTTTAACAAAAAAAAAATTATTTGTTTTTTAATTAATTTATGAAAAAAAAAAAAACAAAAAAAACAAATAAGTTTAAAGTAAAAACATTTAAGTGACCTTATTTTTGAAAAAAAACAAAAAAAAAATCCTCAAGATCATTTTTGAGATTTTTTTTTTTTTTTTTTTTCATATTTTTCTCAATATGGGATGTCAATATCCACAAATTTTATTTTTTCTTTTTGGCCAAATTTCTAAAATTTGGCCAATATGACAAAATGGATTTTTTTTTTTTCTTTTTTAGAAAATTCATTTAAATTATTTCCACTTATGAATTTCCTTTATTTTTTATTTTTATTTTTATTTTTATTTTTTTTTGAAATGAAGGTTTCAATCTTAAGAATAAAGAACTAGAAGCCCTTAATTTTAGGAATTTTTTTTTTGGGGGTGGGACAAATGAATGCACAAAAAGTGTTTTTTTTTTTTTTTTTTTTTTTTTTTAAATGTTTTTTTCCCCATCTTTGTAATATGACTATTTTTAAAAAATTAATATAAAAAAATTTCAACTTATGAATTTCCTTCAACTTTTTTTTTTTAAAATGAAGGGTTCAATCTTTACAATAAAGAATCAGAAGCTCATGAATTGGGAAAATTTCTTTGGTGGGACAACAAGTGAAGGCACAATAAGTGTTTGTTTTTTTCAAATGTTTTTTTTTCTTATTTGTAATATGACTATTTTTAAGTACAAAAGTGCCACATGTTTTATAAAAAAGGAGACTGAGGTTGGATTTAAGTAATAAATAGGATTGAGGAGGGGGATAATTGGCATAAATTGTATATAAAAAAATAAATCAATCTGAATCAACCTCCAAAATAGTTGGTCTTTTTTGAGGGGGGGGGGGGAGGAAGATTGAACAAATATAAAATCCTGTGTTCCTTAAATTTATCAGCCCACCCAAGGGATTGTGGTTGGGCATGAAATTCCCAATTCACAGTAATAGGGGGGACTGGATAACTCCTTGCAGGGGACCAAAAAAATTTTCTTCTTTGAGAGTGTCAATAAAAGCATCAATGGACCTCCTGCCTTGCAGTTTGTCTTTCTTGATTTTCTTGACTTGGTTGTAAATGTCTTGAAGGATTACAGGCCTTTCAGACTCTCTATGGCTGCATAATTGGGCCTGAACTTTCCTTGAAAGAAGCAGTGATTAAGACATTTGAGCAATTTGGGATGTTTTTTCCTCATTAAATTTCTTGAAAGCAGGATGTGCCATAATATTTTCAGTGGCATCATGGCTATGTTCAGGATTTTTGACTCTAAGAGTCAAAGTGGTAATCTTGGAATATTTTCTGGCATAAAGTCTAAAATCACAGTCAAGCTTTCTTGAAGTGACTGTTTTGAAAGGGGTTTTTTGGCATTTGAGGTCCTAGACCTGTCACAACCTATTTCAATTTGGTTGTGGGTGATGTTGGACCTCAAGGTGGACACAGAATACCCCTGAGCCCTGGCAACATTATGCACATGCTGCCAAAGAAGCTCAAGGGTCTGAAATTTACCTTCAGTGGGGGGTTGAAGAATTTTTGAGTGAAAAAGATGTATAAATTTGAAAAAAAAGGGGGTATTTAGGGATTTGGAATGGGGTAAGAACCTTTCAAAAGGTGAAAAAGAAGTGAAAAAAGGTATGAAAAATTAAAAGAAGTGGTTAAGAGTGAAAAAAATTGGTTTAAATGTGGGATTAATGGATGAGGGAAGGTAAAAAATTGGAAATTTAGAGGCTTGAAAGCAGTTTCTTGTGGTGGAAAATGCAGTCTTTGGGGGAAAAAAAGAAAGAAAAGTCTGAAACACTTTACAAAATTGCTTTTGTAATGCTGTTTTTCAAAAAAAAAAATTGTTTGGGGTGGGGATAATGTGGATTATTTGGGGGGGAAACCCTTTTTTGGGCATGTTTTTGCCAATACAGGCATGGTCGTGTTTCCTTTTTAATTAAAAATGGGCACAGGGAACCCCTTATGTGTTTTTACCAATACCCTTATTTTATTTTTATATTATTTTTAGGGTGTTGGTAAAAACACGTAAGGGGTGCCCTGGGCCCATTTTTAATTAAAAATGAAACACAGTTGGGCCTGTATTGGGCCAAAACATGCCCAAAAGAGGTTTTTTCCCCACAAAACCTCTCTAACTCCAAATTGTTTCAGATTTTTTTGCCCAGCCCCCCCCAAAGAAAAACAAGCCCAAACACCCCAATAATCCACATTATCCCCACCCCAAACCATTGTTTTTTTTTTTTTTTTGGAAAAACAGCATTACCAAAGCCATTTTGCAAAGCTTTTCACACTTTTTTTACTTTTTTTCCCCCAAAGACTGCATTTTACACCACAACAACCTGCTTTCAAGCCTCTCAATTTTCAATTTTTTACCTTCCCTCATCTATTAATCCCACATTTAAACCACTTTTCTTCACTCTTAACCACTTCTGTTCATTTTTCACACCTTTTTTCACCTCTTTTTCACATTTCGAAAGGTTCTTACCCCATTCCAAATCCCCCAAATCCCCCTTTTTTCACTTTTATACATATTTTTCATTAAAAAATGCTTCAAACCCCCACTGAAGGTGAATTTAAGACCCTTGAGCTTCTTTGGCAACATGTGCATAATGTTGCCAGGGATCAGGGGTATGCTGTGTCTCCTTTTTTATCAAACATGTGGAACTTTTGTACTTGGAAATAGTCATATTACACACAAAGAAAAAGAAAGTTGAAAAAAAACACTCATTGCACCTTCACTTGTTGTCCCACAAATTTTTTTTTTCCCAATTCATGAGCTTCTGGTTCTTTATTGTCCAGATTGAACCCTTTAATTTTAAAAAAAAATGAAGGAAATTCATAAGTGGGAAGTTATTAAATTCACTTTTTAAAAATAGGCATATTAAAATGATGGCAAAAAACATTTTAAAAAAACCCTTTTTGCACCTTCACTTGTCCCACCCAAAAAAATTCCCAAAATTATGAGATTCTGGTGCTATATTATTCACATTGAACCCTTCATTTTTTTAAAAAATGAAGGAAAGTCATAATTGGGAAGATTTCAAATGAATTTTTGAAAAAAATATGCCATTTTGGCATATTGGCCAAATTGGTGAAATTTGGCAAAAAAAAAAAAATTGAAAAAATTTGTGCTTATTGAAATGCCAAGTTGGGAAAAATATGGCAAAAAAAAATTGAAAAAATCCTCAAAACTGAGCCTGAGGATTTTTTTTTGAAAAATAAGGTCACTTTTGTGTTTTTACTAAAAGCTTACATGTGGTTACCAACACCCTATTTTTATTTTATTTTTCTTTTATTTTTATCTTATTCATATTTTAATTTTAATTTTATTTTATTTTATTTCTATTTTGTTTTTATTTTATTGTTATTTTATTTTTATTTTTATTTTATTTTTATTTTATTTTTATTTTATTTTTATTTTATTTTTATTTTATTTTTATTTTATTTTTATTTTATTTTTATTTTATTTTTATTTTATTTTTATTTTATTTTTATTGTATTTTTATTTTATTTTTAGTTTATTTTTATTTTATTTTTATTTTACTTTTATTTTATGTTTATTTTATTTTATTTTATTTTTATTTTATTTTTATTTTATTTTTATTTTATTTTTATTTTATTTTTATTTTATTTTTATTTTATTTTTATTTTATTTTTATTTTATTTTTATTTTATTTTTATTTTATTTTTATTTTATTTTTATTTTATTTTTATTTTATTTTTATTGTATTTTTATTTTATTTTTATTTTATTTTTATTTTATTTTTATTTTATTTTTATTTTATTTTTATTTTATTTTTATTTTATTTTTATTTTATTTTTATTTTATTTTTATTTTATTTTTATTTTATTTTTATTTTATTTTTATTTTATTTTTATTTTATTTTTATTTTATTTTTATTTTATTTTTATTTTATTTTTATTTTATTTTTATTTTATTTTTATTTTATTTTTATTTTATTTTTATTTTATTTTTATTTTATTTTTATTTTATTTTTATTTTATTTTTATTTTATTTTTATTTTATTTTTATTTTATTTTTATTTTATTTTTATTTTATTTTTATTTTATTTTTATTTTATTTTTATTTTATTTTTATTTTATTTTTATTTTATTTTTATTTTATTTTTATTTTATTTTTCTTTTATTTTTATTTTATTTTTATTTTATTTTTATTTTATTTTTATTTCATTTTTATTTTATTTTTATTTTATTTTTATTTTATTTTTATTTTATTTTTATTTTATTTTTATTTTATTTTTATTTTATTTTTATTTTATTTTTATTTTATTTTTATTTTATTTTTATTTTATTTTTATTTTATTTTTATTTTATTTTTATTTTATTTTTATTTTATTTTTATTTTATTTTTATTTTATTTTTATTTTATTTTTATTTTATTTTTATTTTATTTTTATTTTATTTTTATTTTATTTTTATTTTATTTTTATTTTATTTTTATTTTATTTTTATTTTATTTTTATTTTATTTTTATTTTATTTTTATTTCATTTTTATTTTATTTTTATTTTATTTTTATTTTATTTTTATTTTATTCTTATTTTATTTTTATTTTATTTTTATTTTATTTTTATTTTATTTTTATTTTATTTTTATTTTATTTTTATTTTATTTTTATTTTATTTTTATTTTATTTTTATTTTTATTTTATTTTTATTTTTATTTTATTTTTATTTTATTTTTATTTTATTTTTATTTTATTTTTATTTTATTTTTATTTTATTTTTATTTTATTTTTATTTTATTTTTATTTTATTTTTATTTTTATTTTATTTTTATTTTATTTTTATTTTATTTTTATTTTATTTTTATTTTATTTTTATTTTATTTTTATTTTATTTTTATTTTATTTTTATTTTATTTTTATTTTATTTTTATTTTATTTTTATTTTATTTTTATTTTATTTTTATTTTATTTTTATTTTATTTTTATTTTATTTTTATTTTATTTTTATTTTATTTTTATTTTATTTTTATTTTATTTTTATTTTATTTTTCTTTTATTTTTATTTTATTTTTATTTTTATTTTATTTTTATTTTATTTTTATTTTTATTTTATTTTTATTTTTATTTTATTTTTATTTTATTTTTATTTTATTTTTATTTTATTTTTATTTTATTTTTATTTTATTTTTATTTTATTTTTATTTCATTTTTATTTTATTTTTATTTTATTTTTATTTTATTTTTATTTTATTTTTATTTTATTTTTATTTTATTTTTATTTTATTTTTATCTTATTTTTATTTTATTTTTATTTTATTTTTATTTTATTTTTATTTTTATTTTATTTTTATTTTATTTTTATTTTTATTTTATTTTTATTTTTATTTTATTTTTATTTTATTTTTATTTTATTTTTATTTTATTTTTATTTTATTTTTATTTTATTTTTATTTTATTTTTATTTTTATTTTATTTTTATTTTATTTTTATTTTATTTTTATTTTATTTTTATTTCATTTTATTTTTATTTTATTTTTATTTTATTTTTATTTTATTTTTATTTTATTTTTATTTTATTTTTGTTTTATTTTAATTTTATTTTTATTTTTATTTTATTTTTACTTTATTTTTATTTTATTTTCATTTTATTTTTATTTTTTTTTATTGTATTTTTATTTTATTTTTATTTTATTTTTATTTTATTTTTATTTTATTTTTATTTTATTTTTATTTTATTTTTATTTTATTTTTATTTTTATTTTATTTTTATTTTATTTTTATTTTATTTTTATTTTATTTTTATTTTATTTTTATTTCATTTTTATTTTATTTTTATTTTATTTTTATTCTATTTTTATTTTATTTTTATTTTATTTTTATTTTATTTTTATTTTTATTTTATTTTTATTTTATTTTCATTTTATTTTTATTTTATTATTATTTTATTTTTATTTTATTTTTATTTTATTTCTATTTTTCTTTTATTATTATTTTATTTTTATTTTATTTCTATTTTATTTTTATTTCATTTATTTTTATTTGTTTGCTATTTTTTATTTTATTTTGTCATTTATGCTATAGATTTATTTATTTATGCTTTTATTTCTTATTTTGTCAGGCTGAGTCTATGATGAAGTAGTAATAATAGTATTGAAAACCTTAAATCTGACGGTGTCACAGATTATTAATATAAAAAAAGGTTTTCATTGGTGGTATAAGGTCATTACTATGGGAATAGTGGTGGTGAGCACTGTTGAAAGCCCTGGGTGAAGTCTTACCAGTGGGTTACTATAATAAGAACTACTATTTGAAGTATAACCTGATTATTTTTCAAAATTAAAACTGTTTTTGACAGTTTTACTATGTAGCAATTCAAGAGCAGGATGAGGAAACCTTTTCTGGTGGAGAAAAGGCCCCTTTTTATCCTAAGCTGGAGCAAAAAAGTCTTCTAGACCTTTCCATGTAGAGGAAGTGAAGATTTTTTACTTACAAGGACTAGCTTGTGGCTTTCACAAGGCCTGTAGAACCTGTATTGGACTAACATGTGGTTTTAAAACCACATCTGGGCAGTTTTCACTACTACAGGGTGAAAATTTTAATCTGGGGACCACATAGCCCTCTTCTGACATGTATGACATGTAGAATGCTGTACAGAACCTGTATGGGACCCTAGTATTGAATGAAATATGAGGTATTGAAGTATAAACAAGTGTCTTTGTCTGTTTGACACCTCATAATCACAGTTATGGGATAGTATCCCACACTAAAGGTGTATTTGCCTATTTGTGGGATTTTAAGCTTAAAGCTGCTATAGCCTTTTCAGTTTTTAAGATATTGAGCTCAAAGATGGCTCATTGTGTAGCCCTGAATGAGATCTACACAATGGTTCCTCATTTGGTACGGGTAGCATTAAATCTAGCAAAGTTATACCATGTTCAATTTCCCTTATTGAAATATGGAGTTTGCTTGAATGCTGTATGGGACTTGTTTTCTCCATAACTTCTGTTTTAGCTGAGATATGGGGAAATGGATGGAACCATGAAATATCCCTGATTTTTTTCTTTCCAAAATGACCCCACTTCAGGTATCTCACACTGAAACTGTAGAAGTTAGATGAGAGGTGAATATTTTATTCACCCTTATTTGATCTTATTTTGGCCATAACTTCTGTAGTTTTGGTGCTAGCTCAATTTTGCTAGTACCATTGGATAGCCCTGACTTAAATCTGAAATTTAAAAACCCATTTTATGGGGTTAAGCCTCTTTCTCTGTATTTCAGATGAGAGGTGAAATTCAAGTTTATGCTCAGCAACTTCTTTGAGCAGGAATAACTTTGTTATTCTTAGTCCTATGTTGATGGGCCTTGTATATTTGGAGCCAGATGAGTTTCCTCCTTATTTTGCTACCTTTTAAGCTGCTTTGGCTCAGCTCCATGTTTTGGTGGTATTTTGCTCTACCAATGGTTTTATGGTATTTGGCTGTCATGCTTGTGCTCTGGTTTTGAGTCACAAGATGACATATTTTTGTTATTTTGGAATGTTTTTCCACTCCAAACACTTCAAAAAGAATTAAAATAAAAAATAAAAACAGCAATCAAAAGAGAAATCAAAAGAAAAATCCAAAAAAAAACAAAGAACAAAATTACAAAAAAATAAAAGTAAAAAATTAGAAACAAAAAAAAGAACACCTCAAATTTAAAAAAATCAATACAAAAAAGAGGAAAATAGGTATACTGAAATTGGGAATTAATTGAGATCAAATTTAAATAATATTCATAAGATAATAAAAAAATGAAAATAAAAATAATTAAATTCAGATCCAATTAAAATAACTTCTATACAAAGTTTAAATAAAAACTGGAAAATCACTACTATTTTTCCAAAAATTCAAAAAAAATTGCTAAGAGTCAAAGAAAAGGAGAACTAGCCATTTTTAAAAAATAATATCCAAAATGAAAAATAATAATAAACAAGAAAAACAATTAAAAAAGGCAAAAAAACCAAACACTGATAGAATTAGAGAACAGAGAAATCAAAAGAATTAATATTATTGGAAAAATACTAACAAAATTCAATCATAACAAAACAAAAAATAAACAAATTATTAATTTGTATGGAATAAATATAATATTGTGCTAACATAACACGAAACCGTAAGCAAGAATTTTGGTTTTACCATTGGGAAATATGTATTAATCCCTAAATTTCAGTCCAATAGGTCCCTGTGAATCAAGGTGTGATCAAGAAAAAATGGATTTGAGATCTTATGGACATTTTTTAACTCAATTGATACACCTTTCACAAACTTAAAGGAAATATTTCTATTTCTTCCCCACTGATCAACAAGCTTATAAAAGACATTTCTTTAAAATTATTTAATACCTGTTATAAGGAAGTAATTAAAATGAATAGCCACCTATATACTCAAAATTAATTAATAATACTAAATTATTAAATCTTTACAAATACACACTATTTCCATCTTGAATATAGCAAAGGTTAAACCTAGCTAGTGGGGCCGGGATGGAAAAAGGTTTGAACAGGATTTAAAAGAAGTTGAGACCAAGCATCATCCAAAAATCAAAGGAAACATCAAAGCCCCCAAAAATGGTCCATTAAGGTTTTCAAAGATGCTCACTTATGACTGTATCACCCTTTTTAAGAGTAAAGGAAAATTTATAGAAATTGATTCTGTGTTGAGGATGTTGAAATGAAATATCAATGAAACATCCCATTCCAATTGAATCAGAAAACTGAATATTTGTACCAAGCGACATGACAAATATAAAGAGATTTCATCAGATGATTAATTCTCAATTAAAGAACTATATGGATATATAACTTTGTGTTCCTTTGTTAAATTTGAAAGCTTGAAAATGATTTCAATAGGATCTATGGAAATATTTCCAATTAGGGGGAATAAGGATGAAAATTGAATAATAATTCTTTTAGGAATTGTGAACAGAGAATGGGTTTGAAAATCTCCCTAGATCAAATTTTTGAATTCTCTCTTTCTAATAAAAATGCACCAAAAATTCCATAGATCTGTCACAGGGGCTCTAGTGAAAAACAAGAGTGGCCTGGCACTCAGGAATCAAGAACTCACTTGGAGGTCTCCAAAAGAATAAAGAAATAACAAGGAATATATTTCTTTAAGGAAGAATAATAGTAAGGACAAGTATGCCAAAGATAAAAGAAAAGGGAAGTCAATGGCCAAGATAATAAGGAAAGCCAAAAGCCAAAGAGCCAACCAAATGAATCCTCAATTCAATTTTTCAACCTGTCAGAAAGAACAATGGAATTAGTAAAGGATATGACCACCAATATCCACTGACAGGCAAAGAAGAAAAGGTGCAAATGACTGACTTAAGATTATCAGTATTTACTTTAATAAAATGAAGATAAAATAAGAATAAAAGTAAATCCAATATATTAATTAACTGGGGAAAAAGTCCCCAGGGAAGAAAAGGTGGCCAGTATATGTGAAAAGTTGAAAACTGATCCTGGAGGGTTGATTACCCAGCTGTATTGACTGTTTTGGGTAAATAAAGATCTGGCCATCTTGAGAACTGAGCTGTGTGACTGAATTCCCACAGTGGAATATGAATTGGCCCAAAAGGGCCAAGGCCATACAGCTTGCTTGAATACAGCCTGTATGGACCAATTTAGTTGTCCAAGGAATACTGAAGTACTTGATGCCTTGACAAATGATTAAATGATTGATAAGATAACCTCTTAAAATTACCCTTGTAATAATCCTGAAAAGAAAATACAACCCAAATCCTGCAGGGCCAGGTGGTTGGGGTCCTCGAATGGTCTTCTGGTAGCCGCTAGAGATTGCAAGACTGAATGAGCGAAAAGGCTTCCTTTGAAATGGGTGATGGATTTGGGGACTTGAATTTGGGAAGGATAATTTGGTCCTGAAAACATCACCATTGGATTGATGAGCAAATTTGGTGCATAATGGTATATTATACCATATATGCACCATGCCTGAATCCTTGGTGAAGGAGAGTTCTTCCCCTGAACTGAGGGGAAATCTTGCTGGAATTGAGTTGGTGGCCAGAGGCCAAAACATGGTTCTTGGCCAATTTTGGTCCTGGGGTCCTTTTGGCCATGTTAAGATTGGGGGACAAAATTGGCTCAGGTGGGCCCACCTGGCCCCTCTTGGCCTCATTGAATTTAGTCCAAAAGGGGCCTAAGGGTCCCATGGGCCGTGGCTTATGGACTGTGGGGCGTTGATTATGGCCTGCAGGGGGCCTGAATGGCCTTTTTGGGCCATTTAGGCCTTAGACCCCATAATCAACGGGGTGGGGCCAAAGGCCCTGTTGATGGCTAGAGGGGCCAGAAGCCCCTGGAAGTCCAGATGGACCCCCAGGCCCAAAACAAAGATATTGGCTTGGGGGTTGGTGAGGTGGAGAATTTGCCAAAAAGGCAAATGGTTGCAGGATGTGGCCAGTAAAAGGTGGTATGGCCCAAAGGCCATAAAATACAAAAATGGTCCAATTGGCCATAAAACTAATGACATTACCAATTGGCCATAAAATGAGGTCAGGCTATATTTGCTGCAAACACCCATTGGGGGAGTGATTAAATGTGGTTGTGACAAGATCTTTACCTTGAGGTATTTTCTTATTCCTTTAGCTGTTTAAAAAATTAATTTCCCAAATACAAAGTTCTTTCCAAGATAGAAGCATACATAAAACTTGATGGAAATATAATTGAGAAGAAAACAATTTCAAAAAGTGATAATCTATCTATTCAGCTTCCAATTCTATTTTTTGAGAAAACTAATATCAGAGTTTTTCAATAACTTAAGAGAATAATCTTTTATGTCAAAATTTTGATAGCTTCTCTAAATATGGGCTGAACTCTGTTTTTATTCAAAGAAATATAATCAAATTTTAGTCACAAACTATATGGTTACACTTTAAGGTAAAGATATGAGAAAATGTACTTTACAAATTATCAAGGGAATTTTCATCTTGAAGAAATAACTCAAGAAATGCATAAGAGCTACATATTTTAAAAAATCTCTTGAAATTCACTTCTTAGGGGCTTAGCATATTTAATAGGATATTCTCCAGAGCTTTATTATTCTCTTCAATGATATTAATCTTGAAAAATTGCCTTTTAGCTATATTCTTAATTTTACAAAGTAAAACAGGATATTGTATTCAAAGTTTTCCACTTCGAAGCCACAATTAAAGGGTATAAATCCTTCAAAAACATTGGATAGATGTGTTTTTGAAACCATAGTAATTTAGAATTTTGGTTTGAAAGTTTACCTATTATTGAAGATATATTCCGATTCCCAAATTAAATTAGATTTTTGACATATATCATTTCTTACAAGAGTTTTAATTCATAATATAGGTAGAAATTTCATTCAATGAATTGCTTAGAATGAAAATAATAAATGTGCTTTTAATTGAATATTTCTTTTTTAGAGAGAGAGGCTTAAAATCTGGAATTCTAACTACGTACCAAAATGAGTGAATTGTATTTAATTATCATTAAAAAGTTTTTAATAAAGCTCTGAAGATTTCTGAAATTCATTAAATTTATAAGATGGTTCATTGAGATTTTTGAAATTTATATCTGGGTTTGTTTTAGGCTATTAATATAAAATGAGATTTATTTTTGGTGAAAAGATATTTCAGTGGATTTTATATCCTGCATTTATCAAAAATGATTATTATTTATGCTAGCATACAATAGTGATAAAAAATTTATAATGAATGAAAAAATAAAAAACAAATAAGTCTGGGAATCAATTTAAATGTTATTTTGGCATGAACTATTTCCTATGGAAAGAATATTATGAGATACAGTAATATTTATATATATAGTGAAGTTTGCTTTTGTTTGAGAAAATTACTTTCAAAGTTTGAGATTGGACCTCAAAAAAACGTTAAAAATTAACTACTTATCTTCTACATTATATTAATCATTGTACAGAGTTTCATTCAAAGGAATATTGCTATTTCTATTAAGAACTGAAATATACAGGAATGAAACTTATTACAACCAAGCTTAATCTAAAAAAGGAATTGTAATTTGTCTCTCTTTTCTTATCGGTAAATATTATCATAGTATTTCTCATTGTTCTCCGGAAAAGACAAAAAACATAAAAGGGGTTGATTTTGATTTCCTACAGCAATAGGACTTATGGAATCTTCTTTCAATGATAATATTCATATTAAGAGAGCAAAATTCCTTAATATATTCTTATTAAGTAAACTACTATGCTCCTGTTTGTTATTTCATGTTTTATCATATGGTAAGATGTTTTGTGGAAAAATAATATATCACAGCTCAATTACATCAAGGTAAGGAGGCATGAGAATGAGAAATTTTTTGATTTTAAAGGACCATAATAAGTTTGCCTTGTAGTTTTTAGAAGAAAAACAAAATTAAAAGTATAGGAAAGTAGAAACATATAAGAAATAAATTTTGGCTTGGGAGAAATTAATTTTGAAATTATTGCTCACATGGAACATCAAATATAGTATTGAAATAGTCAAAAAAGGAAGATATAAGTCTCAATTTCAGATTGATACCATTTGAAAAGGATAAATTAATATTGAAAAATACACATTATTATGATTTTGTGAGTAAGAGAAAGTCATGATAGATAATATATTGGGGAAAAAGATTTTTCTCTGAATATTTTTAAAGTTAGAAATATTAAAATCACCTGAAATAAATTTAAGGGAGAAAATTGTCAAAGGGAACATGTCATAGGAAATGGAAAAGTAACATAATTTAATTTCAGAAAAATACAATGTAATGTTTCATTTTTATTGGGATTATCCTGATTTAAGAGTTTTGGATTTTGGATTTAAATAATTTTGTAGAATAAAAGAATATTTAAGATTAACAGAAGTTACATAACTCAATTGATTTCATTTAAGTTATTTCTGAATAATGAAAACCCAGCTTGGAAGAGGACCAAATAATAGTATAAAGTTAGAGCCCAGTATGAAGCAAGGTGAAAGCCTTGTTGGAACTTCTATCCCTTCCAGTGGGGATAGCCTTCTTGTCATGGTAGATTTTGAGATGAGAAGGAGATGTTCTGGAAAAATTGGGATAAATGCTCAAATTAAAGTCTCAGTATGGGTCTATTTTTAAGTGATTAAATAGTATTTTCAAATTAAACTATGAGTTTAACACAAATAATAAATTATAAAAAAGACTTTTACAAAAGTTATTGGGGCTTTAATAATGAGAATTAGTGGCAGAAAGCAATACTAAAAGCCCTGGGATCATTGTTTATCAACTGGCTAACTATAAGAAACACTAAAATACTTATAAGCCTTTTATGTATACCTGCTAGTTCTCCAATAGTATACCTGCTTGGTAAAAGAGCTTTACTAAATGGGAATTCAAGATCAGGATGGGGATTTCCCTTTTGGGCCAAGAGAGGTTGCCTTTTATCCTGAAAATGGGTAAAAAGGACCTCTGGTCCTGTCCACATATAACAAGAGAATATTTTTCACTTTCAAAAAGAGGCTTGAGGTATATAAAGTCCTGTAAAGCCTGTTTTGGGCTCAGATGTGGTTTGGAAACCACATCTGGTCACCTTTCCCCAATACAGGATGAAAACTTTCATCTGGGGTCCTCACAGATCTGTTCTGACAGGCCAGACAGGTAGAAAGCTGTAAAGCATGCATAAGTGGACCCTGTATTGGTCATACTATGAGGTATTGAAGTACAAAGACAATTTTTTTCTGTGTTTATACCTCATATTCATAGTTGTGGGATTTTGACTTTAAGCTGCCATACCTTTTCCAGTTTTTGAAGATAGAGAGCTCAAAAGTTGCCGGTTTTGTAGTCCTTAATGGGCTCTACACAATGGTTACTCATTTGGTTTGGCTAAAATTAAATATGGCAAGGTTATGCATATTTTAGATTCCATTATTGACTTATGGATTTATTATGAATCCTGTATTGAGTTTGTTTTTCAATAACTTCTTTTCTAGATGAGATGTGTGGAAATGGAGGAAACAATAAGAAATCTCTGATTTTTATCTTTCCAAAAATACCCCACTTTGGGGACCTCACACTAAGAATGTAGAAGTTAGATGTGAGGTTAATATTTTATTCACTCTTATTTAGTTTTTATTTGACCATAACTTCTTTAGTATTTGTGCTAGTTCGATTTACCTAGTACCATTGGATAGACCTGATTACGAGATTTAATCTGAACAGCCATTTCATGGGGTTCTGCCTCTTCCTCTGGAATTTAGAAGAGAGGTGAAAATTAAGGTTTGTTCTCAGCTCTTGTTTTGAGCTGTGATGACTTTTTCATTACTTGTATTATGGATATGGTAGTTATTTCTTTGGAAAATGATAAATTTCCTCTTTCTCTTAATAGAAGTTGTGAGCTATTTTGGCTCATTTCACCTTTTGGTGGTATTTGGCCCTACCATTGGTTTATGGTATTCCACTGTCATTCTTGTCCTCTGGTTTTGAGTCCCAGGCTGACATACCCTTCCTCCAGAAAAGGCTCATCACTCGTGACTTTTCAGCTCCCCTAGAGGCTCTGAATCTTCTCAGGTAAAGTTCACCATCTGGTATTGCATCTTCTACTAACCATTTATACTTATCAGCTGGCTTGTTCTTGAATATGACTAGATGCTGCCTATGGCCTTTCTCATTGAGTCTGATCTTCCTGGATTTAATCATTTTTTTCACTTGGCAAGGGAAGTATTCTACTTCCACTATGTCTTGTGGGGTATGAAACATATTGCTGGAGGGAAAATTATCTTATCCAGTCTTGTGGTATGGTTTTCCCAAACTCACTGGGAAGACTGGGTATTTCCCAGAGAGTTCCTCTGTGAGCTTGACTTTTACTTCATTTTCTTCCTATAAATGAGATGATAGTGAATGGGCCCACAAAAGAGTCTCCAATTTTCATGGGTCCTTTGAGATTATTTAAGATTAGGGTAGACACCAGAGCCTGGTAACCTTCCTGAAGTCAGTTTCCCTGTGGGTATTGTCATACCTCTGCTTGTTTTACTCCTTTGGAACAGCTATGAATCCTGATTCTGTATCAAATTATATCTTTCACCTACCATGGAAATCTTTGGCTGTGGGGTGGATTTTTAGAAGATTTTTCTTCAAGTGATCCACTAGAAATAGGGGGTTCCATCTTTTCTCTATCAAAGAAGGTGCCTTCTCTGTGGTGAAGTTCTTGCTGGTGCTATAAGCCATTTGTATAGCTGGTAGAAGTGTAAACCAGTCATTTGTATAACTTTAATGATCTTGATATTCCATGAAATAGGCACATAATATCCTAATGATGTCCTCCATAGTTTGAAACAGCTTTTCAGATAGTCCACCTGCTTGGGGACTATATGCTGTGAAGAATGTAAGATTTTTCCCAGGAATATAATAGCAGTTTGTAAAAATTCTGATGTGAATTTGGGGCCTCTGTCACCAATAATGATCTTAGAAACTCAACAGGTTGCTATAATTCTATTTCAAAATAACAATTCTGTGTCCATAGCTGTATCCTCTTTATGAAATGGTAGGTACCTAAAACTCTTGCTAAGACTATCCACTATTACTAGGAGGTAATTGTAATTTTTCTTTCCTCCTGGGACAAGTCCTGTTACCCAGTTTATGTTAATAATTTCCAATGGGTGTTCAGGTCCCTCTATGGGCTGGAGAAGTCCATATTCCTTCCCAGGTTCCTGTTTGCATTCCAGAATCTGTGATAAGTATTGATGTATTCACTCAATTTTTGTTCCCACTGCAGCCACCAAGCGGTGCTTTCCATTCTCTCCTTGGCTTTGTATTAATGCATGTGTCCCATACAGGGGAATTAACAAAATTATTGAGAAACTGGTGTGATATTGTGAGCCTTGAGGTATATTTTACATACCCAAATAGGCCACAATCAATATCAAAAGAAATCCTGAACTATGCTTAACCCATAAGTCATGAATACATCCAAAATTTATCATATTTTATTTAAGAAAAGATGAATGACTTTTTTGTGAATAAGTAAGTCCATGGATTTAAGTCCAGATTTGTATTCTATACAGAAATTTCACTAAGGTTAACTTCATAGAATGAATAATCCTAAATTAACTCTATGAGGTGGTAATAGGTAAAATAATTAAACATCAAATAATTAAAACCACATAAAAGAATTTTGAAAATTTTTATTTTTCTCAATTTCAGGCTAAACTAATGGGAATTTGAGAAATCTCATGTTACATATACACTAAGAATAGTGTTATTAATGTTTATAGCACTTGAAATTACAGTATTATTGAATACAGATCTGGTACACCCACAGTGGATATCAGTCTTCAGGCCTGAATTACTATTTTTGACATGAAAATAGCTAAGGGGGACAAAAGAAATCAAAGAGAGCCATGGTACCCAGCTTCTGAGGCTTCTGGGGAGTGGATAGATCTAAAGCTTGGATAAATGGCAAATCATGGCCCAATAAGTACACTAAAACCTTTTGGGAACTTGGTTACAAAGTTCAAGTCCCATTGAATCATAAGAGAATGACAAATAATCTGCTATTTTTACGTGACAAGGAGGCAACAAGCATCTCTGACTCCTGTAACCATTCCAATTATTAATGATTTACAATGGATAAACCTTAAAACAGTAACTAAAACCATTTTGGTACCATTATTGATGAATTAACCTCATGGAAACCAGCTATTACTGTGCTATTTGCTTTTCTATGTAGAAATAACGTAAAAACTTCAAAAATTCATTCAAAATATAATTCTTGGTAAATATTCCTTAAGCTTTCATGACCAATGGAGAAAAAGATAATACATATAGAAACCCAAAAGAATGATTACTTCATAATTAAAATTGAAAGTTTTACTTACAGTCAATTTGTGATGAGTCCATGTGAAACACTGAATCTTCAAAAACTCACAGAAAATAAAATCTGTGATGAAATTTCAGGTAAAATTGATAACTTTGAGAAATTAATGTTATTTTTTGAATTAAGAGAAGCTTTACCATTTTTACTCCTTTATTTCTTAACCATAAATGGGTTTTAGTCACATAAAATGACTTAATTAAGTAAGTATGATAATATTACATGACAACAAGTGATGTAGTTAATACTCCAAAGAGGATAATTGGTTTCTCACTCATGGGGTTTTCAGTTTCCTCCATTGAATTCCTCTTTGACCTGTTTTTAACTTAAAAGAGGCCTCCTCTTGCTGTTTTTTTCAATTCATCTCATTATTCAATCATACCTTTAGTACCAGAAAGTAAGTATTAGACAGTTCTGCTCTTAGGTGTTTTAAATATTTCATAATCAGTTAGAAAGATTTTAAATAATAGAAATATGCTATCTCAAATGGTGTTTAACTCTCATATTCTTTTATTATTGTTATAAAACAATTTTGATCCTTCAAATCCACAATTAATCCATCAAATGACTCAACCAATTATTTTCAAGGGATTATTTGATTATTAGTGAGTGTTTTCACTTGATTCTTGAAGCTCTTCTATAGTAGTAGTTTTCTTCAAGAATTATCTTTATAATCATTCTTGCAAAAGATAATTATACATTCAAAAAAATGTTTTACTATTTTTATAAGAAGATGTGTTATTAATACTTCTTGTAATTGATTCTAGTAGACAATTACTGCTTACTGTCATAATCACTAGTAGTTTATAACAATTAAAAAAATAATCAAGTAATTAATTATTTAATTGTGGTTATAATCAATTTGTTTATTATATTTAATAAGAAAAGTCATAGTACTCTTGATTGATAGTAATATTATAAAGAGTTTCATAGAAACATCTTACAGATATGATATCTGTCTATCACAATGAGGGAGCTAGTGTGTTTCTCTCTGTGGTATAGGAGTCCATGTATAAGGAAAAAATTGTTGTCCGTATACTCCCTCAGAAAAGGTTCTTCTAGCTGGAATTCCAGTTCTGGGCTTCCATTTTTCTGTTGTAGGAGTGATTTCAGTATGCTACACTGTTTGTGTTTTTCATAATATTGATTCAATGCATTAAAAAACTCAGTATGAATTAGTGAGTAACTTATCCCCAATATGGGTGTTTCTGTCTCCTCTGGTTCATCATTCCCAGTGTCTAGAGTGCCACTTTCTGGTGCCCATTGGGAGAACCTGAAGTTCTTTTTTGTGTCTACTTTCATGAAGGGGATAGGAATTTTTGCATCTACCTCTGGGTCATAAGCTGGGTTGCCCTTGACATTATACAGTGGCAATATACTAATTCCATATGCATTGGTGTGGCCTTTTCCTTTCTTTTATATAGTTTTAATGTTACCTTTATACTCTTGGATTGATATTGTCCATCTCAACATGTGCCTATTCGGGTCTTAATGTTATGTGAAGACTTGAGGGCTGTTCAGTCTGTGTAAACTTCAAATAATGAACCCTCCAGATAGTAATGGGGTTTTTCTAGGGCCCGCACTAGCCATAAGCATTCTTTCTGAGTTTCTCCATATCTATACTCTGAGTTTTTCAGCTTCCTGGAAATATAACCAATCACTCCTTCTCTAGGTTTACCATCCACTATTTGTCTCTGGTGTAGGGCTGCTCCTAACCCTTTACTGCAGGCTGCATCTATGTGAAACTTGAATGGATCTCAAAGTCAGGTAACATAGGGACAGGTGAATTAATGAGTTCATGTTTTATCCTCTCATATGAATCCCTCCTTTCATTGGTGATTTCAAAAGACTACATCCTTTGAACATACCCTATATAGACTACTGGAACTGTGTGAAAAGTCCTTGATGTGGTTTCTGAAGTAGCTGGAAAAACCTAACTAAAATTTCATTTTATTAAGGTTCTTTTGTACTGGGTTTTTCAGTACTGCTGCTACTTTGTTCTGATCTATGGAAAAGCTATGGCCTGAAACTGTGTATCCAAGTTCCAACAGTTCCTGCTGGCCAAAGTTACACTTCTTGAGTAGACATTTCAGCTTGATGGGTCTCATTTCCTCAAGAATCTGTCTATGTATTGAAAATGTTCCTCTCATGTTTCTGAATATATGATAATATCATCAATGTATACTACCATCCAGAATTCCAATATTTCTTCTTGAAATATTGTGTCCATAATCTTTTGGAAGTGGGCCAGTGAATTCTGGCATACTCATATATACCCATATGGCATAGAATTCTAAGTACATTCATGGGGTTTGGTTTAACTCCATTCTGGTGAAACCATTTCATGAATTCCATCTTGGTAAGATATTTTTATTTTGCCAATTTGTCCTGGGAATTGGTTATCCTTGATATAGGGTACCTGTCAGCTTTAGTGTAGTTATTCAGTGCTCTGAAGTATGAAAACAATCTATTCTTGAAATCATGACAAGTGATTAGTACTGGTGTGGTTACTTCCACAATATCAGTATGTCCAATCTTCCTGATGACATCTATATCAAGAGGTTGATTGACATTTTTCTCAATCTCCTTCCTAGTTTCCAAAATTTCCTGGTATAGAGATATTGTCAGCATGGTTGGATAAGGTATTTCAACATCCAGATATAGCTATATATAATAGCCTCTATTTTGCCTGAAAGTTTTTTCCTATGTCAAAATTAAAGCTGGTCTATTCTTCCTCATTAAATTCAGTAAACTGAGTTTCTGTTCACTTGTAAGTCTAGAGATGAACCTTCCCTCCTTGAATGCAATAATTAATTCTTCTAAGGGATCTTGGTTGGATATCTGGTATATGTCAAGGGAAATTTTATTCTCCCTGTTTGTACCTATGGTAATGTGCCTGTTTTTACTGTTGTCAATATCAATGCCATAAATCATTTTTTAATATGGTTTTAGTAGGAACCCTTTAATTTATCAATTTTTAAGCACTAAAAACTCTGGATTTAGTCTTATGTTAACCTTTTTGTGGGGTATTATCATTTCTTTTATAATAGTCCCAATACAGTTTGTCTTCTTTGAAGAAATTTTGAAGTTCTTTTCTTTGGTAGGCAAGAGTTGGGTTTCCTAATTAGGAAATGAATTTCCACATAGTTTTGGCTACGATGGAGCAGTGTAGTCCACTTTTAATGATTAGTGGGTGTTGAGCATTGTCAACAAAAACTGTGATCTTGGTGGATGTTCCATATATATGCCATACCCTTATTAGCTTTCACTAAGAATATATGTGCATCCTGAGTGTCAGCCTGTGACTCAAAACCAGATCAAAAGCATGAAAGCCAAAATACCATACACCAATGGTAGATTGAAATACCACCAAAACATGGAGCTGAGCAAAAAAATCTCAAAAGGTATCAAAATAATGAAGAAATTCACCTCTTTTCAAAAATAAAAGTCCCATAATCATAGGAAAAAGAATAACAAAGTTATTCAGGCTCAAAGAAGTTGCTGAATGTAAACTGTAATTTTCACCTCCCATCTAAAATCCAGAAAAAGAGCCTAAGTCCCATTGAATGGGTGTTAAAATTTAAGCTCTCAGTCAGGTCTATCCAATGTTACTAGCCAAACTCAGCTAGAATTGAAACTACACAGGCTATGGCAAAATTAAAGAAAAATAAGGGTGAATAAAATATTCACCTCCCACCTAACTTCTACTGTTTTGGTGTGAGATACCTTAAGTGGGGTAATTTTGGATAGAGAGAAATTGGGGCTATCTAATGGCTCCATCAATTTACTCATGACTCATCTAGAACTAAAACTATAGAGAAAACAAGTCCCATAAAGCATTTGAGAAAAATCCATATTTGGATAAGAGGAATTGAACATGGTATAGCTTTGCCAGGTTTAATGCTACTCATACCAAATGAAGTACCATTGTGTAGATACCATCCAGGAATACACAATAAATCAAATTTGAGCTCAATATCTTGATCACTGACAAAGTTATGGCAGTTTTAATGTTAAAATTCCACAGTTGGGACAATACACCTTTTCTGTGTGATACTTTCCCATATCTTTGAATATGAGGTTTCAGTAAGACAAAGGAGCCTTTTTATCCTTCAATAACTCATATTTTTTCAATACTTGCATCCCATACCGGTTCTGTACAGATTTTTACATGTCATACATATTAGAAGAGGGCTGTGTGGTCCCCAGATGAGACTTTTCACCCTGCATTGGGGAAAACTTCCCAGATGTGGTTTCAAAACCAGATCTTAGCACAATACAGGCTATAAAGGCTTTTTTAAAACCACAAGAAAGTCCTTGGAAGTAAAAAATCTTCACTTCCTCTATGTGAACTGGTCTAGAGGACCCTTTCACCCATTTTCAGGATAAAAAGGGACCTTTCTCTTCCCAAAAAGAGATCTCCCCATCCTGTTCTTGCATTACTACATAGTAAAACTTTCAAAAACAGTTATACACTTGGAAATAATCATGTTATACCTTATTAATAGTATTGTACTGCCTCATTATAGTTAATCAATTGATAACAAGTGCATCCTGGGCTTTCAGTAGCACTCACCACCACTATATTACATAGTAAATCCCTCAAATGCATTATTAAATCAATTTTTTATTATATTTCACAATTTCACAGTCAAATTCAAAGTTGTAAATACATTAATTATCACTCGATAATAAGCTCAGCCTGAAAATGAGTGTTTTTGGGCAAATTGTGGTTAGTGATTTCCTGTGGAAGGCCTTCTTCCAACTCTATGGTCTGGGGTTCCTCTTGATACTCCACCAGATTTGCCTCCATTGGGTCTTTTTCATAATCAGAGTTTCCTCTGATAGCATTACCCATTTAGTCATAGTCAGATTATTCTGTTTGAATTTCTTCCCCTTGGACCTCTTCAATTGCATAAATTTTCTTCTTTTCCTTTGGAAATTTTTTGGAATAGTGGTATGCAGATCCACAATTATTACAGGAGTTCTTTTTCTTAAGCACTTCTGCCACTTTTTCTCTGTGTTTGTCTTTAATTTCAATTTTGAGAGCTCGCTCATTTCTGAAACTGTTTCTTTTATAAGTATATAATTCCCCAATACTTTTCATCTTCCTTTCCTCTTGTAGGGTGTTGGAAATATCAACTAGAGTGCAGTCTTTGTTTTAGCTGCATTTAACTTCATGTTCCAGTTCTCCTGATAATTGTGTCAGGAGTTTGTTATTCCTCATATAAGTGTTCATATGGGGGTCAATGGCTTCAAGTCTTTTAAGATGCTTAACACACCACTAATAAGGATATTTTTCATTTTCAAATGAAATGGTCTTTTGCCACATCCACATACCATTACTGTACTTTTAGATGATTCAACTCTTCCACTATGGCCAGTTCCTTATTCCATGCATTTTTTTCATTTCTGTGTACCATATACTAGCATGTCTTTTAAATTCTTTATCCAGTCTAGCTGTTATTAACTAGTCTTGTATACTTGGTACATCAATGAAGAGTCCATTAATATAATCAATGCTCTCCATATGTGAATATTCTCCTACACCAGGGAGGTTTGGTAAACTTGTGAATTCTGGTAATTGTTGCAATTCATCCTTCTATTAGTAAGTCATGTTATATCCATCTTGGTATTGTGATTGTGATCTTTGGTTAATCTCTAGGTGAACACTTGTTTTGGTATCCTCCTTTAAGATTGGTGTAGGTATGCTTTTGTGTACAGCACCTTGGTCTTTTCAGTGTGTGTTCCTACAAAAATTGAACATTTTGTTCATATCTTGTTTCATATAGTGCAGTTGTTCTTGTATATTTCTCATATCTCTTTTGGAGTGGTTCTGCTCCTCTAGGACTTGTTTTAGTCTTTTATTGGTTTCTTCTGAGCTCTAATGAGCTTAGTATAATCCTATTTCATATTATAAGTATTCCTTCTTTGCAAGTTATCAATTTCTTCCAACCTTCTTTTGAACTCCTGCAGTTTTTCAAGCTGTCTTTGAGAATGATATGAAAACTGTGCCATCTTTTTCCATAAGGAGCTGCTACTTAAGGGACTCTCAGGGGTTACAAACTGCGTTCATTCTGAGTGGGGATATCATTTATAATCATAGAACTACTAATCCTCTAAGGGGGTATTTACAATTATATTTAGCTTTTGTGTACTTCCTTCATTAAGTCCAACAGACTATGGATCATTGTATCTGACCCTTTCTGCCTCTGGCTGAAAAAAGTGTTGTTCTTTCCCCTTTTCCCTTGTCTTCTCCTGGAAACTCCCTGTTATTGTAAAGAATGGTGACTCTTGGACACTGATATGTTGGTTTTTTAGTGATTTGAAGACACTGGGTAGTTTTGTTTCTTTACCACTCCTTATCAGCCTGAAGTAGTCAGAGTATTCCCTTTCTGGCTCCATTGATTCTCTGTAGCTTGGATGGTGGCTTGATTCTCCCTTATCTTGGGTGCTCTCTCCTCCAACAGCCTGAACTGTTCTTTGTGATTTCTAGAAGGTCCTTGAAAGATATCTCCATGAGGCATAGCTTTTTGATTCTTTCCCCAAGTTCTTCCAACCTGGAAGCCAGGTTGTGCCTAATCTTTTCTGAGCTCAATTAGAATAGATTTCTGTGGAGTTAGTAGAGCTGAAGAGCTTAATCCATATCTTTCCAGTACTTTGTTTTGAGGTGTCTGTTGCATTGGAAGGTGAATGAGAGAATGGTAAATATTTCCCTGAGTGTCTGGCCATTCAAAATTCTGCTTAAACCCTGGTATTCTAGGTCTGAACCTTCCTGTTCTGTCCACTGGCTGGTTTCTGTGGACTCCAAGTTTTCTGAGGTGTACAGGGGACATGATATGATTTTCTGAAATCAGTAAGAAACTTATTTTTCTTAGGGTATTTACCTTTGACTGTTCTTTATACAAATTGATGTTCTCCTTCTTTGGGAAATTTTCCTTTAGAATTTACAACTGGGTTCATTATTGTTATCTTTCCTGTAAAATTTATCAATGTTTTTTTACCTTTTATTGAGGCAGAATTGTGTGGTTTTCTTTCCCTCTTAGTGGAAATTGGTATCCATCTCTTTTTTTAATTAGGAATTAAGTGTTCCTCTTGCCTTTGCCCTTCTGAAGGTGGTGTGTGTCTGAGGGTGTCATTGGTGTATTGCCTTGTGTTTGTGTTCCTAGTTGTATTTCTACTAGTGGAAAAACTATGAGTACTTATTTCAGTTCTGACTCTTTACCATGCTTCTGCACATCAGAGAATGGCATCTAGTGTGATATATGGTTGTATTACACACTTTTATAGTGACTGGGGGCTGTTAATATCAAATTCCATGTCAAAAATACTGTGTAACATATTCATGGGTTACAACTGTAACTCAATTATCTCTAGGATTATTTTGTAATTAACAATAATAACTCAACAAAGGCTGTGTAATAGGAATAATTTAAATGATCAATGTATATAGCCAAACCCTCTGGAACCGTGATCTATGGTACTGGGGTATTAATCAAATCAAAAGAACACTACAAGGGTCTAATTTTTTATGTTATAATAAACACACCAAATTTATTAGAGGTAACTAAAATATAATTAAGCTATGTAGAAATACATAAAAAGAGGCAAAACTAGTGGTGTAAGGCTATTTACCACTGAAAAATAACAATATATGATATTTGATATGTTATTATTTTTATTAAGGTGATTCTTATTATAAAAATGATAATAATAATAAATTGAAGATAAAAATAAAAGAAAAACTCAGTTTTCATGCCAAAAATCACAAAGATTATCACAAAAACTTGTCCAGGCCTCCAAAATGTCAGGCTTATCTTATGATAAGGGTATTAAATAGTAATTGAAACCTTTAACTATGACTTTTGAATTTATAAGAGTAATAAGAGAGGATTTTGGTGATGTTTTGGGGATTGATATAATAAGAACTACAATACTTATAATACTTTTAAGCATAAACGTATCATTTTTCAAGGAAATAACTTTTGGGAAACATTTTTATCAAATAGAAATTCAAGAGAAGGATGGGGATTTCCCTTTTTGGAAGAGAAAGGTCCCCTTTTATCCATAAAATGGGTTTCAAGGACCTCTGGTGCGGTCCATGTAGAAAGAGTGGAGCATTTTCACCTCCAAGGGCCTTCTTGTGGTTTATAAATCCCTGTACAGCTTGAATTGGGCTTAGATTTGTTTTTGAAACCAAATCCGGTCACCTTTCCCCAAAACAGGGTGAAAAATCTGATCTGGGGTCCTTACAGACATGTTCTAACAGGCCAAATGTATAGGATTTGGTACAGAACATGTCAGTGGACCCTGTATTAGTCATATTATGAGGTATCAAAGTACAAACACACCTTTTTGTGGCTTTGACACCTCATATTCTTAGATGTGGGATACTCTCTCCCAGTATTAGATTTTACCCAATATTGTGAGATACTATCTAACAGTGTCAGATTCTATTCAATATTGTGTGATTTTGCCCTTAATGCTGGCATAAATTCTTCAGTTTTGAAGATAGAGAGCTTAAAAGTGGCTCATTATGTAGCCCCTGATGTGTTCTATACAATGTTTAAACATTTGGTATGGCTAAATTTGAATATGGCAAGGTTATACCAGCTTGAAATTGCATTGTTGACCTATAGATTTATTATGAATCCTGTACTAGGTTTTTGTGCTTAATAAATTTATTTCCAGATAATATTTGAGGAAATGGAGGGCACCATAGAAAATCTGTTATTGTGCTCTTTTCAAAAAGACCCCACACTCAATCTGTAGAAACTAGATGAGAGGTGAATGCATTATTTACATTTATTTGGCTTTTATTTGACCATAACCTCTATATTTTTGATGCTACAATTATGTGGCTACTACTATTGGATAGCTGTGACTGAGCAATTAAATATGAAAAACCATTTTATATGGCTATACCTCTTCCTCTGAATTTTATATGGGAGGTGAAAATTTAGTTTTATTCCCAGTTATTATTTTTGGACTGAGTAATTTTGTCATTCTTTCTCTTATGATTATGGGAGTTATCACCATGAAAAAAAGCTATCCCTGTCAGTGGGGGTAGCAGGTCCAACCTAGGTACAACCAAGCTTCCAACTTGCTATTATTATTTGGTCATCTTCCAAGTCAGATTTTCAAGACTCATCAATAATTCACATAAATTGAACTTGATTATTTAGCTTCTGGAATTCCAGAGAAATCCTTTCCAGTTCTCACTTCCTGTAAGGTTTGTCTATGAAACTCTTGATAATAGTAGCAAAATCAAGAGTACTATGACTTTCCTCAGTAGAAATATATAATATAATGAAATATTACAACCACAAATTTAAATATAATTATTAAAAATAATTATATATAAAAAAAGACTTTAATTATTATTATAAGAATATAATCATAAAAAAAATAATTATAATAAATTATAATTATTCTATTATTGTTATAGTCACTGACAGTTATAACAATAAGAAGTGTAAAGCTCTTAATGAGACAATTACACGTGGGAAATATGAATATTAACCACTTATAAATAATATAAATATTATTTATAAAATAATTAAACACACACTGTGCAGAAATAATTCTTATAGAATAAAAATTCTATATAAAAAAACTAATACTAGATAAAAAAGATATAGAACTTTAGAGAAAACTTACTTATAATATTTATTTAATACAACAAGTCAAACAACAACAGTTATTATATTAAATAATAATTATAAGTTAAAAACACGCCTAAAATCAATAATTTTGAAGATAAAACAAATTTTTATAATGAAAATTAAGATTAAAGAGTTTTTAAGAGGAATTTGTGGATTTTAAAAGATATTTAAGATGATTAATTTTATATAATAAAATATATTATTGGTTATTACAACAATAATCTAAATTCTATGATTTCAATTCTTTAATTTTGTTTAATAAAGAATAAAGTAACTTAAGAATTACTTTAATAATAAGATTTCATATTTAATAAAACTTTACATGTTGAAATTTCTAATATGATTGGATTGATGATGAATGATGGACAAAAACAGTGATGAAAAGACTCCTTTTATGTCTTCAGAGCAGCTCTCATGATTCATAATGGATATAGAGGGCGTGCTCAGGTCAAAACTGAAAAACCATGCTTAAAAATAAAGTTCTTAACTTAAGGTAACTTAATTTTAATTCCAATTTAAAGTTAACAGGGTTATTCTTAACTCCATGTAGCTTTAGTTCTCATTTAAACTAATTATTTTAAGTTTTTAATATAAACAAACTTATTTATATTAAATTTCATCACAGGAACAACTTAAAAATAGAGTTTAAAGCAGAAATCTCTTAAACTCAATTTTTAATTAATTTTTAAAGAAATTATAATTTTCTTTGAGCTTTAATTAAAAGAGTAAATGTCCAGGCTAATTACCCAGGAAATTTATTTATAGGAGATACTTAAAATTTAATTTATATGTAGATAATATTAAACTGTAAGCTGTGTGAAATTTCAAGCAAATTCATTGGGAATTGGATTTTTAATGAATTTTTGAAGTTATTGCTATTTTTCCACGTAAAATAGCAATACTGTAAGATGTGACTATGAAACTGATGATAATATTACTATTGATCAACAGTACTATGTCTGTTCTTATGAAATATAATAATAAAAAATTATTATAACCACAATTGAATAATTATAAAATTATTTCTTTCACGTGTTATACACTACTAGTGATTATAACTGTGAGCAGTAATTGTCTACAAGAATCAATTACAAGAAGAATTTAATAATAAAAACTTCTTTTATTAAAATAATAAAATTATTTTAATATATAATTATCTTTTACAAGAATAATTATAAAGATAATTCTTGAAGAAAACTATTACTAGAGAAAAACTTTAAGAATTAAAAATAAATGACTCACTAATACTCCAAAGAACTTATTGATAGATAAAAGTAGAGAAATTTGACGTGGAATTGTGGATTTAAGGGATCAAAAGGATTTATAACAGTATTACAACAATATATAGTTGGATTCTATGATTTCACGTCTTTCTGGTTGATTCTGAAAGATTTAAAACACTTAAGAATAGCTTGTAACTAATACTTACTTGTTGGTAATAATGATTTAATAAATTGATAAGATGATGATACGGAAAAAACAGCAAGAAGAGGCTTCTTTAAGTAAACAACAGCTCACAGAGGTGTGCCATGGAGCAAACTGAAAAACCAGTGAGTGAGAAAACAATAAACCTTTTTGGATTAATGATTGCATCATCTGTTGTCACGTAAGATTATCATAATTACTTAATTGATGCTTTTACGTGGCTACCAACCCCAATATGGTTAAGAATAAAAGGAGTAACATCTGTAAATCTTCTTTTATTCCAAAATAATAATTGATTTCTCAAAGTTATCAATGTTATTGCCAATTTCATCACAGGTTTTAATTACTGTGAATTTTTGAAGATTCAGTGTTTCACGTAGAATGGTCAAAAATGGACTATAAGTAAAACTTTTAATTTTACTAGTAAAACTGTAATTCTTTTTGGTTGTACCATGGATAATACAGTTCTCTATTGGTCCTGAAAGTTTCAGAAAGATTCATTAAGAATTGTATTTTTAATGAATTTTTGAAGTTTTTACCTCATTTCTACGTAGAATTGCAAATAGCAGTATTTTGCTGGTTGCTATGAGGTAAATCAATGAATATGGGTCCCAAAAGGGTTTTAATTACTCTTTTAGGGTCTAGTAATGGAAATTCATCAAGAATTGACGTGGTTACAGGAGTCTAAGTAGCTCATTACCTCCTTGGCACGTCAAAATAGCAGGTTATTTGCTATTTTCTTATGATTACAGTGGGTGTAACTTGGTAACCAAGTTCCCAATAAGTTTTAGTTTACCAATTGGGCCAAGATGAGCCATGGATCCATGCTCTGGAGCTATCCACGCCTCTGAGGCCTCAGAAGTTGGGTACCCTGGCTCTCTTTGATGTCTTTTGTCCCCCTTGCTTATTTTTCACGCAAAAATAGAAATTTAAGCTTAAAGTGAGATATCCACTATGGGTGTACCAAAAGTCCATGTAAGAATACCATGATATTAAGTGCTCAAAACATGCATAACACTATTCTTAGTGTATATGTAACATGGGATTTCTCACTTTCCCATTATTTTGGCTTAAAATCAAGAAAAACAAAAATTTTCACGGATCTTTTATGTGGTATTAATGATGTGGTATTGAAGTATTTTCCATTTTACCACCTCAAATACTTAAATTGAGCTTATTCACTCTATGGGGCTACCCTAGGTGAATTTTTGTGTAGAATCCAAATCTGGTCTTAAATCCATGGATTTACTTACTCAATAAAAAGTTATTCATCTTTTCTGAAATTGAAAATGATGAATTTTGGATATATGCATGACTTATGAGTTATGCATAATTCAAAATTTCTTTTTAAGATAATTGTGGCCTATTTGGGTATGTAAAATATACCTCAAGGCTCACAAATACACACCAAACCTTAAGTTTTGATAAGGTTTTAATGCTTGTAACCTTAAAGTTTTAAGCTTATTTAAGCTTTGACAGTTCTTAAAACCTTGAATTCAAGCCTGCATATTGGGATTTACCCTCTGGCAGCTTGAAATTCCTGTCCAATTTGGGATAAAACCAGTTTAAACTTTCATGTTGGATCAAAGTCTAATCTTAAAGTTTAAATAAGGTTGAAAATCCTCCAATACAGGTGGAAAACCTCAATTGAATCCTTGCAGATCCAAAAAGTTGGGCACCCCAGCTCTATTTGTTCTTTTTCCTTTGTCCCACCTTTTTGCATGGATTTTGCCCTTTTATTTATTTAAATCCATACTATGGCCTTAAACCCTTTTAAAATGAGCTCACGCAGGATTTACATTCTGTATGGCAAATCCTTAGCCAATTCAGTAAATATACACCACACCTCAATTTTAACTAAAATTTTGGTAAGTTTGCATAAACTTTATGCAACTTTAAATTTAAGCTTATTTAAGCTTAAATTTAACAATTTTAAAAAAATGTTAAAAAATTTACATTAGTACTGTGAGATTCTTGAATCTTCTCATAACATAAGAAATAAGTGTTTTTGGGTATAACACCTTATGGATGTACCCTAGGTTATTTTTTGTGTAGAATCCAAAAATAACATAATATTTATAACTTTGTTTATCCAAAAAGAAGTTATACTTATTTTTTGTTATTTTTTATTTTAAATTGAATTAAAAAGTCTGTTGAAGACAATTTTAACTGTGTATAAAGCTATTTGTGGCCTTATGGGTATGTTATACATACCTCACAGGCTCACATTTCCTACCACCAAAAAAAATTGTACCACAATTTTTCCTTTGTAGTATACCCCCAAGTTATTTTGGGGGGGTATAATCCACTGTCCAACCTCTCTACCTATACCTTTCTAAGTATGTAAAGCACACAATTCAAGCTTTTCATTGAGCAATTGGTCTTCTCTCATGTCTTAATCTTCTGAGGAACCTTTGGGAATCAGGTATTTTGCTTTCTACAATCCATTCATCTTCATGTTGTGGATTTTTGTACCTGACTAAGTATTCTCTTTCATTTTTTCCCCTAATTCTTCTTTCTTCCAAGACTTTTAGTACCTTTTTCTCCTCACTTTGATCTAGTGGGGGTACTTGTAAGGGTGTTTCATTTCTCAAAGGAAATAATTCCTTATCACTTGAAGTGTAATGCTTTACTAGACTGACAGGGAAAGCTGGATGTTTGTTTTCCAGTTCTCCTGAAAGTTCTACCTGTACTGCATTTGTCCCATGAAGGGCTTTAATAATAAATGGTCCTGCAAAGGAATCTTTCAATTTCTTCAGGCCTTTAATGTTATTAAAGTTCAAGTTTGAAACTAGTATTAAGTCCCCTACTTTGAATTCTGGGGTCTTATGACTTTTACCCCATTTCTGTTTAGCATATTCAAAGGCATCATTCATGCTTTGATTTGAATGATGTCTTACTTTATCAAGCAATAACTTAAAGCTTGAGGCAGTTGAATGAATATCAATCAGATCTTTTTTCCAAGTATCAATTGGAAGTTTGGGGTTCCATCCTTTTTCCAACATTGCAGGAGTTTTGCCTGTTGAAGCATGGATAGAGGTCTTGTAGGCTAATTCCAATGCTGGTATAAGAGTACACCAATCATGGGTAAAGCCATCAGAATCTTTAAGCTCCAGGCCATAAGCACAAAATCTTCTGATCATTTCCTCAAGGGTTTGAATCATTCTTTCTGCCAGTCCATCTGTTTGTGGATGGTAGGCTGTTGAGAATGATAGTCTTGTACCCAAAAGCTTATGTAAATTAGTCCATAAGGCTGATGTAAATTTTGGGTCTCTGTCACTAATAATTTTTTTAAAGAGACCAGTATGGGATATTACTCTATTCCAGATCAAAAGAGCTGTATCCATAGCTGTGTCATCTTTGTGACATGGTAAAAAGATTGGTGTTTTTCTATATCTGTCCACAATAACAAGAAATGCATTGTAAATTTTATCACCTCCAGGTGGTAAGGCAGTTACCCCATCCATGTGAACCACTTCCCATGGGGTACTTGGTTCTTGAATATGCATCATTAAACCAAATCTTTTACCAGTAGCTTTATTGGCTTTCTGGCATCTATCACAACTGTGAAAGTACTCAATGACATCTTTTCTCCAAGATGGCCACCAGGCACATGTCTTAATTCTTTCCATAGTTATGTCTTCAGACAGATGTCCAGAATATATGTTATCATGGCATTCTAGTAGTATGGTGATAATTAACATTCTACTGCATAGGACCATGACACATGTGTGCTTAGATCTCTGATATAGTATACCATCAAGCAAATGGAATCTCCCATTATCATAAGATGTTTTCCAAATATCATCCAGAGAATTAGCCAAGGCTACATCTTTGCAATCTTTGTCAAGTAGAGCAGTAAGAATATGACAATTCTTATCTTGCTTATAGCTTTCTCTAACTTCTTCAAAGGATTCTGTTCCAACATCCGTGATATTAATTCCTTCAATAGGAATTTGAGGTTCTGCACTTTTAGGAACATAGGCAGGGTTATCAGGTGTATTTGGCAATGCCCATCTACTTAAGCCATCAGCATTCTTATGAATATTTCCAGCTTTATAGACTATGGTCATATTGCCTCTATACTCCTGTATAGCAATCTGCCATCTTAACATGTGTCTGTTTGGAGTTTTCATGTTAAGAAGTGATTTTACTGCATTACAATAAGTAATTAGTTCAAACACACTACCATCAAGATAGTAATGAAGTTTTTCCAAAGCCCAAACAAGGCAAAGGCACTCCATTTGGCTAGCTCCATATCTGGCCTCAGTAGGTTTAATTTGTCTTGAAATAAAACAAATTGGACCTTCATAAGTTTTGTCATTGACAATTTGAACCTGATGAAGAGCAGCTCCTAAACCTTCCCCACATGCATAAATATACAGCTTGAAAGCAAGCTTCCAGTCTGGCATCAATAATAATGGTGCATTGGTCAAGGCATACTTGATTTTTTCATATGCTTGAATCCTCTCCTGTTTCATCTCAAAAACAGTTTGTTGATCACAAATTCTTTATAATGATCTGGAATGGATAGCAAAATCTTTAAGGTGTTGCCTGTAATAACTGGCAAACCCTAAAAAAGACATAATTTTTTTTTTGTTCTGGGGCATTTGTTTCAGTAAAACTTCAGCCACTTTGTTTGTGTCAACACCAAGGCTCAGTCCTGAGACTACATGTCCCAGAGCTTTCAACTCATGAAACCCAAAATTACATTTCTTTAGAGATATTTTCATGTTCACTTGAAGAATTTTCTCAAGTACTAATGAAAGTCTCTCTAAATGTAATTGCCAAGTTTCTGAACAAATAATAATGTCATCAATATATATGATTAACCATCCTTCTGACAATTCATGTGGGAAGATGGTATTCATCATTCTCTGATAATGAGAGGGTGCATTTTTAATACCAAAAGGCATTCTCAAATACTCATAAATTCCACAATGAGCAATTATTCTCAATAATTTCCTAGCATGAGGTGTCAAAACATTCTGGTGAAATCCTTTTAGAGCATCCATGGAAGTAATGAATCTTGCTTTGGATAATTGAGTCAAAGTCTCATTAATTCTAGGGATTGGATACCTGTTTGGAATAGTATAGGTATTCAGTGCTCTAAATTCACCAACCATCCTTGACTTATCATTATGCCAAGTAATGATTACTGGAGTTGTGACTTCTACCTCCTCATTGTGTCCAAATTTTCTAAGAACTCCCAGTTTCATTAGTTCATTAATATGATTTTCTAATGCTTCTCTAGCCCTAGGGCTAGCTGGGTAAGCTGGTCTTCTTAATAGTGGAGGATAAGGCCTTTCCACATTAAGCATAATGTCCACTTCATGGCCTTTTATAGCCCCAAGTGGTTCATTATCTGAAGCAAAGGCTTCTCTGAATTGAAATAAAATTTCAATCAGTTCTTCCTTCATTTCTGGTGTTAATTCAGGACTAATTTGTGCTTCAATCAATTGACTTGACACAAATTTTTCCTTATCAACATTTTTCACTGGTTTAATGACAGTAATTTCTCTTTTTTCTAGAGGAAAAGCAAATTTTTGTCTTTTATTTTCCCCTATAGTGAAATACCTGTCTTTATGATTATTAATATCAATACCATAAATATTGAGATAATAATTCCCAAGTATAAAGTGTTGTGAAGTACAATTATTCATGACAACAATTTCAACTTTCAGTCTTATCCTTCCTGCAGGATGAGGAAATATGATTGCTGCTTAAAATATACCCAAGGGGTGCATATTTTGGCTAGCACTGCTGAATGTTATACTTTCAATTGAAATTAATTTGTCTTGCCAATTGGTATAAACCTTTTCAAGATAATCCTTTCCAACACAAGTGCAAAAAGCACCTGAGTCAAGGTGTATCTTGTCTTCTGTGTTGTTTATCACAATATTAGTGATACAAGATGAACCAGCTGTATAACCTTTACCTCTGGCAGGTTTGGTTTTCTGCATTTTAGCATCTTGCACATGTATGAGATCCATACATTCATCACTATACTGTGGTAAATGAGTGTGTACCTCAGTTACTTCAAAATAAGCATTAATGTTTTCTATACTAAGCTCCTCTGGTACTTCTTCCTCTTCTGAAGGCTCAGAATCACTTTCATGTAAAGATACATCAGTTGGTTCTTTTGTGTCTTCCACTTTTTCAACATTTTTCTCATTGATTCTTGTCTTTTTTGGACAAGTGTTAGCTAAATGAGATGTACTTCCACATTTGTGACATTTCAAAGGAATTCTGTCTTGAGGCTTATTTGGCTTTGAAATTGGTCTCCCATTAGTGTTGTTGTCTATTGGGGATTTGGACCAATTTCTTCCAGTTTTTGTTCTAGTAGTGATGTCCTCCATAGCATTGATATAATCTTCTGTAGAGCAAGGCTCAATACATCTGCTTCTTATAGCATGCTCAAGGTCACCACCACACTTTCTTAATATCCTTTTATGTACCATTGTTTCAGACATATCAGGATGAAGGGCAGTTAATCTGTCCTTCTGTTTAAGAAACCAAGACATAGGCCTGTCCCTCTCAATATTAAAAATGGCTTCTTCAAAAGAATTTTCCATTCTAAATCTCCAGGAATCATTAGCCCATTTGGAAATAATTTGTTCTCTCCACCAAGGCCAAGAATGTCTACCATGGTCTTGTCTCATTTTGTAATACCATTTCTTTGCTGATCTGGTAAATAATGAGTGTAATCTGGCACTTATGTACTCATCTGGTATGTTAAAGTCTTCTTTGAACATATCAATTGTTTTCATAAATTCTATATGATTATATTCTCCTTCACCATTGAAGGTTGGCCATTCCTCTAATTTTGGAATGTCTTTGAAATTGCAAGCAGTTTCCACCTCATTACTTTAAATGGTATGATGTAAATCATTAAGCACATTTCTGTAAAGAATTGGTGTGGATTGCCTTGGCAATTCATTTTTGAGTGATATATTCTTAATACTTGATTGAATGTCTTCTTTCAATTCAAGTCTTGCTTTATCACTTTTTTCCAATTGCTCTTGGAAAAGAGCTGCATTGTGACCAGTTGAATTTTCCAAGTTTTGAACCTGTAATTTAAATTCTCTTAACTGTCCAGTTATAAAAGAAATTGAATTGTCATCTGGTTGATTGAGAAAAGTAACTTTAGACTCAATTCTTGCACAAATTTGTGTCAAAGACACAATATTGTCCTTATTAACATTTTCAAGTCCAATAATGGTCTTTTGTTGTTCTTTCACTTGTAATATCTCATTACCCAACTTTTGTTGGATATACTCAAATTTTTTAAGCTTTGTTATAATTTCTTTATTACAAGATTCAAATTGAGTTACAAGCTTAACAAGATCTATTTCTTTGGGAAAGATTGGCTCAATCTTTCCTCCTCCTTGTTTTTGAATTACATCAGAGTTCTTGCCATGTTGAACACATTGTCCATGGCTGTCTTTTCTTTCTTTGGGATTCTGTAATTCTGCGGGTAAGGCTTGTTCCATTTGGGCTTTGCCTTTTGCTTGCCCTTCTGATTGGTCTTTGGGGCTTGCTTGGGCTTGTTTGGCACTTGTTGAGGTGGATGCTTGGGGAGCTTCCACTGGGCTGTTTTCCTTGCCTTGGGCCAACTTCTTCTGATCCTCTGATAACATGCTTTAGTTTTTCAACCAAGCTTTTATTGGTTGGACTTTTCCTTGGCAAGACATTGGTGTCCAACCCTTCAGAAGATCCTCTGTCTTTGCTGGCCCCATGAACTTCTTTACTTGAAGATAAGAGTTCATGGTGCCTATCCAAAGACTTGGGAGAGGTTCCCACTCTTGCTGTTTGGCGGCCATAAACCAGTTCTTGTACTGAGACTGGTAAATCTCCACTGCTGCCTGTTGGAAATGATTCAGGTCTAACAGCAATAGCAGTTATGTCGGCTTCTGGACTCTCAATAAGAGGTTCAAAGGTGCTGGCTAACCTTTGGGAACTGGTGGAAGTTCTGGCATCCTCCATTTGTGCCTCGCCTCTGCGCTGACATTCTTGTCTTTTTGATTTGTGACTGGAATGTCCTGGTCCAGATCCATTTGATTGGATGGAGTAATTACTTCCACTTCTAGTAGGAGTCATTGCACGTCAATTTTAAGAAAAAATAGACTAAGAATGGATTGAATTAACCTGCTGGACCTTTAAAGGGTTCTTTGGTTATTAAACCCCTTGGTGCTGGGCTGGTTTGAATTTCAATACTAGAGTCTGAAGAGCTGTCTCTGATTGATGACACTAGAGAAAAACAAAAATATAAGTTATTTTATCAAACAATAAAAAGAACTTAAAAACTCAACTTATTGAATAAAGTTGTTTGAATGTAATTTATGGCAAATTACGTCAAAAATAAGGAAAAATGTCTACGATAAAAGAAAAAATGTTTTTAGTAAAGATTTTTAATTTTTTTTAAATCTTTTTATTTGATTTTTGATTTTCTTTAAAGAAATAATAATTATGCAATTAACAAGTTTATTAATCAACATTGTATTATTATTGACTTTATACTAGAATAACTCAAAGAATAAATTTCAAGTCTGTGATGTGAAAAAGCCACTAGTTAGAAAAAGAAAATTTGATCCAAGTCACTCAATAGTATATTGTTTCAAGCAATATTCTTAAGAAAAAATAACTTTATTAATATTATAAAGATTATTTATAAGGGATAAGTCCCAAAAAAGCCAATATTAAGATAAATATGGCAATTTTACCTCAAAAAATAGTAAAATAAGGTCTAGAATATGATTTATGTCCCAAAAATTGGTTAAAATCACAGCCAAGCCCCCAAATGTAAGGTTTGTCTATGAAACTCTTGATAATAGTAGCAAACCCAAGAGTACTGTGACTGTCCTCAGTAGAAATATATAATATAATGAAATATTACAACCACAAATTTAAATATAATTATTAAAAAAAATTATATATAAAAAAAAGAATTTAATTATTATTATAAGAATATAATCATAAAAAAATAATTATAATAAATTATAATTATTCTGTTATTGTAATAGTCACTGACAGTTATAACAATAAAAAGTGTAAAGCTCTTAATGCGAAAATTACATGTGGAAAATATGAATATTAACCACTTATAAATAACATAAATATTATTTATAAAAGAATTAAACACACAATGTGCAGAAATAATTCTTATAGAATAAAAATTCTATATAAAAAAACTAATACTAGATAAAAAAGATATAGAACTTTAGAGAAAACTTACTTATAATATTTATTTAATACAACAAGTCAAACAACAGCAGTTATTATATTAAATAATAATTATAAGTTAAAAACACGCCTAAAATCAATAATTTTGAAGATAAAACAACTTTTTATAATAAAAATTAATATTAAAGAGTTTTTAAGAGGAATTTCTGGATTTTAAAAGATATTTAAGATGATCAATTTTATATAATAAAATGTATTATTCGTGATTACAACAATAATCTAAATTCTATTATTTCAATTCTTCAATTTTAATTAATAAAGAATAAAATAACTTAAGAATTATTTTAATAATAAGATTTTATATTTAATAAAACTTTACCCGTTTAAACTTCTAATATGATTGGATTGATAATGAATGATGGACAAAAACAGTGATGAAAAGACTCTTTTTATGTCTGTAGAGAATCTCAAATGATTCATAATGGATATAGAGGGCGTGCTCAGGTAAAAATTGAAAAACCATGCTTAAAAATAAAGCTCTTAACTTAAGGTAACTTAATTTTAATTCCAATTTAAAGTTAACAGGGTTATTCTTAACTCCATGTAACTTTAATCCTCATTTAAACTAATCATTATGATTTTTTAATATAAAGAAACTTATATATATTGAAGTTCATCACATGAACAACTTAAAAATAGAGTTTCAAGCAGAAATCTCTTAAACTCAATTTTGAATTAATTTTTAAAGAAATTATAATTTTCTTTGCGCTTTAATTAAAAGAGTAAATTTCCAGGCTAATTACCCAGGAAATTTATTTGTAAAAGATACTTAAAATTTGATTTATATGTAGATAATATTAAATTGTAAGCTGTGTGAAATTTTCAAGCAAATCCATTAAGAATTGGATTTTTAATGAATTTTTGAAGTTATTGCTATTTTTCCATGTAAAATAGCAATACACATCAAACCTTAAGTTTTGATAAGGTTTTAATGCTTGTAACCTTAAAGTTTTAAGCTTAATTAAGCTTTGACAGTTCTTAAAACCTTGAAATCCTCCATCAGTAAGAGGCAGTGGCAACCATGAATCCAGGGGGCCTGCTCCATCCAGGCTATGAATGGAAGCAGGCCCGGGCAATAGACTTGCTGCACCATCTTGGTTGAGGTCATTCAACTATTGAGGAAAACTAAGGGCGCTTGCATGGCTGCACAAAAAGCCCCCCAGACCATGAGCAATTGACAACCCAATCAATGGTTGACAGCACGGTTCTTGAGGGGTCCTCCAAACTCACACTCAATTTACCTTTTGCCCAAGCTCAAGTGCTGATTCATCCATCAAAATGACCCGGGCCCAATTGTTTATTGTCCAATGGCAGTGGGCTTGGGCAAATGCAAGGCAATGTTGGAGGTAGGGCTTTCTGGGAGAGATGCAAGAGTGCTTACTGAGCTTATGGATCTCTTGCTGGATCGTTTGGGTGGAGACTGTGTGAGTCATCAGGTCGCTGACCTGTGCGACCATCAATCAACAACCATGGGTGATTATTTGGCTGAGTTCTTGCTGGTCCCGTTTGCTCATGATTGTAGGTCTGCCTTTTTTTGGGTCCTCACAGTGCCAATACACTGATATTTATGGATTGTATCATAGACCGCCATGCGGGGAATTCCGGCAAGGTCCAATATCACTCAAATTGGGAGGCCTTCTTGGCACATCTCAACAAGACATCCCCTGGTTTCAATATCAAGGTAAGGCATATAAACCTGAAATTTAAAAAAATCAATATTATTTTTTCAAAAAAAAATTCAAGCAATTCTTATGAGTTGATTGGGCAAATCAAGTATGGACATTGCAATGCTGTTGAGGTCATAGCACTCCAGGCCGCCTTTTATGTGGTTGTATTTGACTTTCATAGTTGCTGTCATTGTAGTTATGATAGAGTGCTGCAAGCAAATAAAAAGAAAAAGAAAAAAAATAAAGAGTTTAAGTCCGGAGCGGGCTCCAGACCTCTGACAAATGAGAGTTGTCCGCTGGATTCGCGTGCGCCGCTGCCCTGCCCGCGTTTGCGTACTTTGGGCAGGGCACTGTACGGCATGTGGTTTGCGCAGTCGAGTAGAGTCTATAGCCGCGTGGCTATTACACTAATAACAGAAGAAAAAAGAGATTAATTGCCGAGGTGATTTTCTTAAATCATAACATCATATTCTATCAACTAGCTTAGTGTGCGGCAGTCGGTACAAGCTATTTGTAAAAGTATAATTTAGTAAGGACAGTTCAACAAATTTTAACTAGATATGCATCGACTAATTAGGTTACTTACATGGGCGCTTTCCGTTATGCTTTTTTGGGCAGAAATAATGCTCGCCAATAGCAGTCTTTGTCGAAGTGAAGGTGTCGCTTTTCCGTCCCTGAGAAACATCTAAAGAAGGGGATACTCAGGGTCAGAAGGGGAAATTAGAAAGTGAGCTGAATGTGAATCGCCATTTACAAAGGCCATTGTATGAGCTGACGTCGAAGGCCGTTGGCCAAATGTAACCCACGACAGTTCCTGTGGTTTCCCCCTTGCAACGTTGAAAGTAGAGGTCTGGGTACAGTTTCAATTAGTGTTAAAGAGCCCTATATCAAAGGAAAAAGAAGTTTCTCGACTGCCGAGAAAACTCACCATCTTTGTTCCCTTGGCAGGACGTTTCACGGCATGAGTAACCACCCGCTTTATTCCTGCACACTATAGCGAGGAACGGGATGAGTTGCGAATAATCGGAAAAGGAATCAGGCTTTAGGAATGAAAAGGCTCCAAGTGAGGCTTGGGACATCAGCTTACAAATTCTGCCTGGCACATTGCCGTCCGCTGAGTAATGAGAATCACAAGAATACGGACGGCTTCCAGCTAATGTATGTAAGACAAAAGATAGCGAAATGACAAATATCAAGAGAGGGTGTTGAAGCATATTTTGGGACTCGAATGTAGGCTGGCTAATTGTGAAGAAAAATGGCGGTTGGGCGAACACAAGATGTAGGAGACAAACAACCAGCGTTTTGTAGCCAAGGCAGCCTTAATGCCACAAGTGATATTTCAAATGATTATGAATTATATGATGGCAAAGATCCCACGAACCGCCTCAGACCGTTGGGAAGTTTCTTTCTTCACTTTTGCTGGAGTTTTTCTTTTAATTTTTCGTTTCTCAGAGCAAAGCTTCATTGGAGATTGGAATTCTCACGGCCAGACAGATGTGGGAGCTAATGTTTAGCAGAACTCAGGGTGCCCCCCGTGGAATTTTTTCCCTTTTCAGCAATTCCGAACACCGTCCCGGCCTGACCCCTGTGTGAAAACCTACCCCAACGTAAAGTTCCGATCACTGCCCGGGACAATCCACTGGACTCCCTTTGGACTTTTCGTTTCATTATTTCTCTTCTTCAATTTCTCTTTTATCTTTTTTTTTTCTTTTTCGTATTTTTACCAGGACCTCGTGTCCTTTCGAAACTCCTATTTCTAACCTTATCGTCTAATCCTCGCATCAATCCCACCAACCTCTTCTTAATCACCTATTCCAATGTCAACTGCACCCACCTCACAAACTTCAACACCATGCAAAAGCGATCAAGCTACTCAGACCACCAATAGTGAGCCAACTGGTGGTCACAAGCGTTCTTGGGTCTGGTCATTCTTTGCTGAAAGCAATGAAGGCTTTGTTCAATGTCAGGTGAATGACTGAGCTGGTAATCCTTGCAACAGGAAGCTGAAGCATGATTGGACAGGGAGTACAAAGGGCATGAGCAATCATCTCAATGTCACTCATAGATTGACCAGCTCAAAAAGCTCAAATATTTCAGATGAGCCCAAGGAGACATTGGATAAATTTATCCAAAGATCGGTCATGAAAAAGGTCTGTTCTCTTATATTTATTTTGTTTTATGCTCTTCATCACTGACATTTTTGCTTTGCTTTGTCAGGTCTTAAGTGTTGAAACACTCAAAACAGCCCTTGTATATTTTATTTGCGATTGTGACTTACCATTATCAATAACCGAATCACCTTCATTTCATAGGCTTCTTGAGCTTTGTAACCCTTCGGCCTTGAACATCTTAGTACGGAGGACAGCATTGAGAGCACACTTATCCAGCATTTACTATTACCATGAGAAGCACATCCGATTGACCCTTTCTGAAAGCAATCAGCATGTTTCTTTTACCACCGATACCTGGACAAGCCCCAATGTGACTGCATTTATGTCTGTCACTGGGCACTTTATGGACAGCCACTTCAAGCTCCATTAAATCTTATTAGGACTAACGGAGATCAAAGGTAGTTAATGAATAACTCACATCTAGCACTTCAATCGCTGACCTTGTTTTTGATTTAAGTGATCACTCCGGCCATTCACTTGCAAATCAATTCCTAAAAGTCATCCAACGATATGAACTAGAAAAACAAATCATGTGCATTACAACAGATAATGCATCAGCAAATCATCGAATGGCTCAAGAAATCCAAGTCAAATGCCCAACATTCATTGCTGAAATGAACACAATAGGGTGCATGGCCCATATCATCCATCTTGAAGTACGCGATGGCCTGAAAGCACTAGCACATTCAAATGGGACCCAAACTGAAGCACAGGAGCCCCAAGGACAAATGGATCTTTACAACCTCATTGACCAGGCTGACGGTTTTTATTTAAAGTACAATTCAATTGTTTCACAAATTTCCCGCCTTGGATCATATCTTCGCCAAAGTCCGCAATGCCAAGAAAAGTTTATTGCTATGGTAAATTTTGTTTATGATGAAGGCAAGAATACAAGGGCATCAACTCTTCTCACTCATGTAGCTACAAGATGGAATTCAACGTACAAGATGCTGGTTCGGGCCTTGCAATTGAAAGATGCCTACACCCAATTTTGTTTGCCCGAAAGCCTGCAAGCTTATCGACTGACCCCACTTGAGTGGGATAAAGTCCAAATTATGATCAACTTGCTCCATCCACTGTACGAAGCAACCCTCATAATTTCTCAAAGCAAATATCCCACCATTAACCAGGCTTTGCCATTGTATATCTTATTAATAAAACGGATTCAACAGGTATGTCTTTGAAATTGTTTCCTCTGAATTTTTTTTGGCTAATGGACTTTGGTTATTAATCTAGGCTTTTCAGCAATATGACGTAGCTCCAATGACACCAGCCATAACAGCGATGACAGAGAAACTCTCAAAATACCTCCGAATCTTACTTCAGAAGACTCCAGTAATATGTGCAATGATTCTGGACCCTTGCTTTAAAGTGTGATTCTTTATGGGTCATGAGACCATATTGAGTCAATATGGGACCTCAAGTAGGTTGCTTTCAGATATCTTTGAAGAAATCTCTAGGAATCATTTTTATGCAAATAATTCACCAAACAAACCAATCGATCGGCCAAACGAGGCACTGGAAGTCAACACCAATGTGACCAATGTGCAGGGGTTGTATGACAAGATGTATCCAACCTCTGGCCAAGAGGTAACTACATTGGAGAATGAACTCCAATGATTTTTGGCAGAACCTCTGGAACGCAAAGACACCAATATTCTGGAATTTTGGAAGTCAAGACATGCGATCTTCCCAACTCTCTACACAATGGCTCACAAGTATCTGGCAATACCAGCTTCAAGTGCTCCCTCCGAGAGAGTATTTTCAGGAGGTCGCAAGATCCTTAATTATCAAAGATCAATGCTCTCAAGCATGCACGTTGAACAATTAGCATGTGTTAAAGACTGGGCCCGTAAATTTGGCCCAATTTATTCAGCTTAAAAGTTATTTTGTTTTATTTTCTGTTGGTCTCTTTTACTCACAATGAAATAAATGAGTCTGGCTCTCAATTTTTTTTTTGGGACCCCCAGTGGGATGACCCAATTCCCGTACCCTGTGCCCATCAGGATTCCCGATTTTCTAGCTGAGAATCTGATTTCCCGTTCCCTGGTCCCGATGGACCTTCCCGCGGGAAAAACAGGGAAAACAGGGATCGGGTGGCACCCTGAAGCAGAACTGTGGTATATTTACAATATACAGAATACTTAAATGAGCATCAGCAACCGTTTCGGTAGTTTTTTTGCAACTTACATTAGGGGGATTCAAACCCTGCCTGATTCACATTTCTTTTATCAGAAAATCGGGCAACCTGATATTTGAAACCAGGCTTCTGGAGTTGTTATTTTTGCATGCCTATACAGGCTTGCAAAATAACCCTTAAGACCTGGAATGACTTGTGTATTTGTAAAAAAAAGTGCAAAAGTAAGCCTTAATGGCTGCTGAGACACAGGGACCCAGGTAACCCATATGTAACTAGACCTTTTAGGAGGATGCCTAATTAGGGTGAGTCAGTTCTTGCACAAATTTGACCAATTTTGCTTTCTGGATCATCATCCCAAAAGCCCTGTGAGAAAGCAGAAAATCAGACAAGCCCCCCAAATTTTTGAAGCAAGCAATTGAATTAAGGGGGCTCAGTCTTTGACTGATTTGGCTGCAAGAGACTAGCAAATCTGGAGGCTGTATATCAAAATCAGGAATGCTGGATATTTCAAACTCACAGGGATATACAGTCAGGTTTTTTGGCCAGGATGGATTGGGGACAGCATGGTTTTGTAGCCCTTTTCCAAAATCTTTGAGGTTTGGGGGTGGCTGTATTTCAGGGCAATCTTGACTGATATGGACCTTTACCATGGACATTTTGGTGTAGATATCAGGAGCCATCAGAAATGCAAATCAGTCAAAGACTGAGCCCTCCTATCGAGATTTATGTTACCCCTGGTTCATCTGGAGGGGTGGGGTGGAAGGAGCCTGTATTATTGTCAGCATGACTTATTTTAAAATCACTCAATCCAATTTTCTCATGTCCCATGGCCAAATCAGGCAAGGACTTACACCCCTATTTTGATGGTTTTTGTACCTGATATGACCCTTTCTCACAGCCTTTTTTCATGCAAATCCAAGATCCATTTTAGACAAAAAAAACACCATTTATGGCAGGAATTCTGTAAGCTGTGTCTATGAAACTCTTTAATATTATTATTAACCAAAAGTACTATGACTGTTCTTATGAAATATGAGAAATAAATATATTATAAACACAATTAAATAATTAATTACTTAATTATTTCTTTTACTTGTTATACACTACTAGGATTTTAACACTAAGCAGTAATTTTCTACTTGAATCAATTACAATATAAATTAATAATAAAACTTCTTATTAAAATAATATAAAATCATTTTAATGTACAATTTTATTTTGCAAGAATTACAATAAAGATAATTCACAAAGAAAATTCTTAATAGAGAAAAACTTTAAGAATTAAGTGAAAACACTTATTAATACTCCAATAATACCTTGATAAGAGCTGGTAGAGTAATTTGACAGATTAATTGTGGAGTAGAGGATTAAAATTAGATTATGACAGAAATACAACAATATAAAGGCTAAATACTAGTGTAAATAGTATATCTCTATGATTTCATGTCTTTCTGATTGATTCTTAAATAATTGAAACACTTAAGAAAACGATTAACTAATACTTACTTGTTGGTATTAATGGTATGATTGAATAATAAGATAATTTGGAAAAAACAGAAAGAGGAGGCCTCTTTTAAGTCAAAAACAGCTCAAATATGCATGCCATGAAGAAAAATGAAAAACCAATTAGTGAGAAAACATTATTCCTCTTTGAATAATTTGTTACATCACCTGTTATCACATAAGATTATCATGATTACTTAATTAAGTCATTTTACATGACTACCAACCCATTTTTGATTAAGAAATAAAGGAGTAACAACTGTAAATAATCTTTTATTTCAAAAAAAATTCTTAATTTCTCCAAGGTATAAATTTTATTGGAAATTTCATCAAAAATTGTATCTTCTGTGAATTTTTGAAGATTCAGTTTTTCATGTGGAATTATCAAAAATGGACTATAAGTAAAACTTTTAATTTGAATTATGAAGTCATAATTCTTTATGTTGTTATATGGATTATCACACCCTCAATTGTTTCTGAAAGTGTAAGATTTGACTATGAAACTGATGATAATATTACTATTAATCTACAGTACTATGTCTGTTCTTATGAAATATAATAATAAAAATTATTATAACCACAATTAAATAATTGAAAAATTATTTCTTTCACGTGTTATACACTACTAGTGATTATAACAGTGAGCAGTAATTGTCTACAAGAATCAATTACAAGAAGAATTTAATAATAAAAACTTCTTTATTAAAATAATAAAATTATTTTAATATATAATTATCTTTTGCAAGAATAATTATAAAGATAATTCTTGAAGAAAACTATTACTAGAGAAAAACTTTAAGAATTAAAAATAAATGACTCACTAATACTCCAAAGAACTTATTGAAAGATAAGAGTAGAGAAATTTGACGTGGAATTGTGGATTTAAGGGATCAAAAGGAATTATAACAGTATTACAACAATATATAGTTGGATTCTATGATTTCACGTCTTTCTGGATGATTTTGAAAGATTTAAAACACTTAAGAATAGCTTTAACTAATACTTACTTGTTGGTAATAATGATTTAATAATTGATAAGATGATGATGATACGGAAAAAACAGCAAGAAAAGGCTTCTTTTAAGTCAACAACAGCTCACAGAGGCGTGCCATGGAGCAAACTGAAAAACCAGTGAGTGAGAAAACAATAAACCTTTTTGGATTAATTATTGCATCATCTGTTGTCACGTAAGATTATCATAATTACTTAATTGATGCTTTTACGTGACTACCAACCCCAATATGGTTAAGAATAAAAGGAGTAACAGCAGTAAATCTTCTTTTATTCTAAAATAATCATTGATTTCTCAAAGTTATCAATGTTATTGCCAATTTCATCACAGGTTTTAATTACTGTGAATTTTTGAAGATTCAGTGTTTCACATAGAATGGTCAAAAATGGACTGTAAGTAAAACTTTTAATTTTACTAGTAAAACTATAATTCTTTTTGGTTTTACCATAGATAATACAGTTCTTCATTGGTCCTGAAAGTTTCAGAAAGATTCATTAAGAATTGTATTTTTAATGAATTTTTGAAGTTTTTACCTCATTTCTACGTAGAATTGCAAATAGCAGTATTTTACTGGTTGCTATGAGGTAAATCAATGAATATGAGTCCCAAAAGGGTTTTAATTACTCTTTTAGGGTCTAGTCATGGAAAGTCATCAAGAATTGACGTGTTTACAGGAGTCTAAGTAGCTCATTACCTCCTTGGCACGTCAAAATAGCAGGTTATTTGCTATTTTCTTAAGATTTACTGTAGGTGTAACTTGGTAACCAAGTTCCCAAAGAGTTTTAGTTTACCAATTGGGCCAAGATGAGCCATGGATCCATGCTCTGGAGCTATCCACGCCTCTGAGGCCTCAGAAGTTGGGTACCCTGGCTCTCTTTGATGTCTTTTGTCCCCCTTGCTTAATTTTTACGTCAAAATAGTAATTTAAGCTTAAAGTGAGATATCCACTATGGGTGTACCAAAAGTCCATGTAAGAATACCATGATATTAAGTGCTCAAAACATGCATAACACTATTCTTAGTGTATATGTAACATGGGATTTCTCACTTTCCCATTATTTTGGCCTGAAATTAAGAAAAACAAAAATTTTCACGGATCTTTTATGTGGTATTGATGATGTGGTATTGAAGTATTTTCCATTTTACCACCTCAAAGAGTTAATTTGAGCTTATTCACTCTATGGAGCTACCCTAGGTGAACTTTTGTGTAGAATCCAAATCTGGTCTTAAATCCATGTATTTACTTACTCAATAAAAAGTTATTCATCTTTTCTGAAATTGAAAATGATGAATTTTGGATATATGCATGACTTATGAGTTTTGCATAATTCAAAATTTCTTTTTAAGATAATTGTGGCCTATTTGGGTATGTAAAATATACCTCAAGGCTCACAGAAAGCTTCAGAAAGACTCATTTGAGAATTACATTTTTAATTAATTTTTGGATTTTGCTACCTTATCTATATGTAGAATTGCAAATAATATAGTGATAGCTGGTCTCCATGATTTAAAGGCATGGATAATAGTCCAAAAAAGGGTTTTAATTACTCTTTTGAGGTTTATACATGGAAAATACATAGTAATTGACATGGTTAAAGGAGTCAGAGATGCTCATTACCTCCTTTTCATGTCAAAATATCAGATTATTTTCTATTTTCTAATGATTTAACAAGACTTTGACTTGGTAACCAAGTTATCAAAAAGTTTCTGGTGTACTAATTTGGCCATGATCAGCCATGGATCCAAGATTTAGAGCTATTCACACTTCAGGGGCCTCAGAAGTTGGGAACCTTGGCTCTCTTTGATGTATTCTGTCCCCCTTAGCTATTTTCACATCAACAAATGGGAGGTCAGGCTTCAAGACTGATATCCCCTATGGGTGCATAAAAGATTTATGTAAGTATTCTGTAATATTAAGTTCCACAAACATGCATAAGACTATTCTTAGTGTATATGTAACATGTCATTTCTCAAATTCCCATTAATTTGGTGTGAAATTGAGAAAAAAGTAATTTTCACAATTCTTTTATGTGGTATAGAAGTATTTTCCATATTAGCACCTCATAGTGTTAATTTAAGCTTATTAATTATATGGAGCTACCCTAGGTGATTTTTTGTGTAGAATTCAAATCCAGCCATAAATCAATGGGTTTACTTACTCACAAAAAAAATATTCATCTTTTCTTCAATAAAAAAATAATAAATTTTGGGAATATTCATGACTTATGAGCTATGCATTGTTCAGAGGTTGATTCAATATTAAGTGTGGCCTATTTGGGTATGTAAAATATATCTCAAGGCTCACAAATTAAACCCCCTATCCTCTTTGATGCAAATGAATTTCTGAAATCCTCAAATACACCTACCTGAAAGAACAAATCAGGCATGGTGTATTTGCTGGTTTATCATGAAAATTTAGGTATTACTTGTTCACTTGGAAAGCCCTGGGGGCTGTCAGGGTGACTCTAATATATAGCTTTACAATGATAATAAAAAGATATAACTCTGAGTGTGAAATGAAAATAATGATGATAAATAAATGTTAACATGGCTAAAAGGGTTATAATAAGTATTTTAGTGATGGTCAATGCTACTGATAGCCCTGGGTGAAGTGTTTACCTGTTGGTTTACAATAATAAACCCTACAATACTTAAAGATTACAGTTATACCTGCTATATTCTAAGGGTACCACTTCTTTAAGAATCTATACCACATAAGAATACTAAGAACAGGATTATGGACTTTCCTTTTGGTGAGGAAAAGGGTCCTTTTTTTTGGGGAGGTAGTGGGAAGTTTCTTACCTCTGCACACAACCACAGTGAAAATATTCACCAATGGAGTTTAAAGGTATGTTCTGGTGCTTCTGATGCATCAGAAGCTGTAAATATAATTCCCATATGACCTTTATTTATCAGGTTAGGAGGAGTTGAATTATAAGCAGCATTTGATGCAATTGGTGAGCTGTTAATTCAGTTATATAGACAGCTGTCCTATAGTAAGATCCTGTACTGGCTAACATGGGCTTATAATCTTAAATCCTGAATATCTTTGTAATTTTTTGTAAGGTTTGTCGATAAGACTCTTGATAATGGTAACAATATCAAGAGTACTATGACTGTCCTCAGTAGAAAAATATAATGTAACCACAAATTAAATATAATTATTAAAATAATTATGTTACAAAAATAAATTCAATTATTATTATATAATATGATAATAAAAAAAATATTAATAATTAAAATAAATCATAATTATTCTATTATTGTTATAGTCACTGACATTTATAACAATAAGAAGTGTGAAGCTCTTAATGAGACAATTACATGTGGAAAATATAAATATTTAACCACTTATAGATAATATGAATATTATTCAAAAAGACAAATTATAACACACACTGTGCAGATATAGTTATTATAAAAAAAATAATAATAGATAAAAAAATTATAGAATTTTAGAGAAAAACTTACTTACAATATATAAATTAATACAAAAAGTCAAATACAACAGTTATTATATTAAAAAATTATTATAAGTTAAAAAATATGCCAAAAATCAATATTTTTAAAGATAAAACAGCTCTTTATAATTAAAATATGATTAAAGAGTTTTTGAGAGGAATTTGTGAATTTTTAAAAGTTATTTTAACACAATAATTTTATAAAATAAAATATATTTTTGGTGATTACAACAATAATCTAATTTGCATGATTTAAATTGTTCAATGTAAGATTTATAAAGAATGGAATATTAAGAAATACTTTAATAATAAGATTTAATATATAATGAAACTTTACCTATTTAAATGTCTAATATAATTGGATTTGGATTGAATTGATGGACAAAAACACTGATGAATAGACTGTTTTTATGTCTGCAGAACAGCTCTCATGATTCATAATGGATAAAGAGGGTGTGCTAAGGTCAAAACTGAAAAACCATGCTTAAAAATAAGGCTCTTAACCTAAGGTAACTTATTTTTAATTCCAATTTTGTAAGGTTTGTCTATGAAACTCTTGATAATAGTAGCAAAATCAAGAGTACTATGACTGTCCTCAGTAGAAATATATAATATAACAAAATATTATAACCACAAATTTAAATATAATTATTAAAAGTAATTATATAAAAAAAATAAACTTAATTGTTATTATAAAAATATAATAATAAAAAAAAATAATTATAATAAATTATAATTATTCTATTATTATTATAGTCACTGACAGTTATAACAATAAGAAGTATAAAGCTCTTAATGAGACAATTACACATGGAAAATATGAATATTAACCAGCTATAAATAATATAAATATTATTTATAAAAGAATTAAACACACACTGTGCAGACATAATTCTTATAGAAGAAAAAAATTCTATATAAAAAAACTATTACTAGATAAAAAAATATAGAACTTTAGAGAGAACTTACTTATAATATTTATTTAATACAACAAGTCAAACAAAAACAGTTATTATATTAAATAATAATTATAAGTTGAAAACACTCCAAAAATCAATAATTTTAAAGATAAAACCACTTTTTTATAATAAGAATTATGATTAAAGAGTTTTTAAGAGGAATTTGTGGATTTTAAAAGATATTTAAGATGATTAACTTTATATGATAAAATATATTATTGGTTATTACAACAATAATCTAAATTCTATGATTTAAATTATTTAATTTTAATTAATAAAGAATAAAATAACTTCAGAATTACTTTAATAATAAGATTTTATATTTGATAAAACTTTACCTGTTTAAATTTCTAATATGATTGGATTGATGATGAATGATGGACAAAAACAGTGATGAAAAGACTCTTTTTATGTCTTCAAAGCAGCTCTCATGATTCATAATGGATATAGAGGGCGTGCTCAGGTAAAAACTGAAAAACCATGCTTAAAAATAAAGTTCTTAATTTAAGGTAACTCAATTTTAATTGCAATTTAAAGTTAACAGGGTTATACTTAACTCCATGTAACTTTAGTCCTCATTTAAACTAATTATTTTAAGTTCTCAATATAAACAAACTTATTTATATTGAATTTCATCACATGAACAACTTAAAAATAGAGTTTCAAGCAGAAATCACTTAAACTCAATTTTTAATTAATTTTTAAAGAAATTATAATTTTCTTTGAGCTTTAGCTAAAAGAATAAATTTCCAGGCTAATTACCCAGAGAGATTATTTATAAAAGATACTTAAAATTCAATTTATATGTAGATAATATGAAATTGTAAGCTGTGTGAAACTTTCAAGCAAATCCATTAAGAATTGGATTTTTAATGAAATTTTGAAATTATTGCTATTTTTCCACGTAAAATAGCAATACACACCAAACCTTAAGTTTTGATAAGGTTTTAATGATTGTAACCTTAAAGGTTTAAGCTTTCTAAGCTTAATTAAGCTTTGACAGTTCTTAAAACCTTTAATTCAAGCCTGCATATTGGGATTTACCCTCTGGCAGCTTGAAATTCCTGTGTAATTTGGGATAAAACCAGTTTAAACTTTGAGGTTGGATCAAAGTCTAATCTTAAAGTTTAAATATGGTTTAAAATCCTTTAATACAGGTGGAAAACCTTAATTGAATCCTTTCAGATCCAAAAAGCTGGGTACCCCAGCTCTGTTTTGTCTTTTTCCTTTGTCCCACCTTTTTGTGAGGATTTTGCCCTTTTATTTATTTAAAGCCATACTATGGCCTTAAAAACTTTTAAATTGAGCTCACACAGGATTTACATTCTGTATGGCAAATCCTTAGCCAATTCAGTAAATATACACAACACCTCAGTTTTAACTAAAATTTTGGTAAGTTTGCATAACCCTTATGCAACTTCAAATTTAAGCTTATTTAAGCTTAAATTTAACAATTATGAAAAATGTTAAAAGAGTTACATTAGTACTGTGAGATTCTTAAATCTTCCAATAACTTAAGAAATAAGCATTTTTGGGTATAATACCTTATGGGTGTACTCTAGGTTATTTTGGGTGTAGAGTTCAAAAGTGACATAATAATTATAACTTTGTTTATCCAAACAACAGTTATACTTATGTTTTGTTATTTTTCATTTCAATTTCAACTGAAAAGTATGTTCAAGACTAAATCCACTGTATATGAAGTTATTTGTGGCCTTATGGGTATGTCATATATACCTCACAGGCTCAAATTCCCTACCACCAAAAAAAGTACCACAATTTTCTTTAATAGTATAGCCCCAAGTCAATTATAAGGGGGGTATCATCCACTGTCCAACATCTCTACTTATACTTTCATGCATGTAAAGCACACAATTCAGATGTTTCATTGAGGAATTGGTCTTCTCTCATGTCTGAATATTCTGAGAAACCTTTGGGAATCAGGCATCTTTTCTGATACAATCCATTCATCTTCATGTTGTGGATTTTTGTACCTGACCAAGTATTCTCTTTAATCTTTTCCCCTGAGTCTTCTTTATTTCAAGACTTTTAGTACTTTTTTCTCTTCACTTTGATCAAGTGGAGGTACTTCTAAGGGTGTTTCATTTCTTAAAGGAAATAATTCCTTATCACTTGAAGTGTAATTCTTTACTAGACTAACAGGAAAAGTTGGATGTTTGTTTTCCAATTCTCCTGAAAGTTCTACTTGTACTGCATTTGTCCCATGAAGGGCTTTAATAATAAATGGTCCTCCAAAGGAATCGTTCAATTTCTTTGGACCTTTAATATTATTCAAGCTCAAGGTTGAAACTAGTATTAAGTCCCCTACTTTGAATTTTGGGTGTTTATTACTTTTATCCCATTTCTGTTTAGCATATTCAAAGGCATCATTCATGCTTTGTTTTGCATGATGCCTTACTTTATCAAGCAATAACTTGAAGCTTGAAGCAGTTGGGTTAATATCAAATAAGTCTTTCTTCAAAGTATAAACTGGAAGTTTAGGGTTCCATCCTTTTTCCAACATTGCAGGAGTCTTGCCTGTTGAAGCATGGATAGAGGTCTTGTAGGTTAATTCCAATTATGGTATAAGAGTACACCTATCATGGGTAAGCCATCAGAATCTTTAAAGTCCAGGCCATAAGCACAAAATATTATGTAAATGTCCTCAAGGGTTTAAATCATTCTTTCTGCTAGCCCATCTGTCTGTGAATAGTATGCTGTTGAGAATGATAGTTTTGTACCCAAAAGATCATGTAAATTAGTCCATAAGGCTGATGTAAATTTTGGGTCTCTATCACTAATAATATTCTTAAAGAGACTAGTATGGGATATAACTCTGTTTCAAATAAAAAGAGCTGTATCCATAGCTGCATCATCTTTATGACATGGTAAAAAGATTGGGGTTTTGCTATATTTGTCAACAATGACAAGACATGCATTGTAACTTTTATCACCTCCAGGTGGTAAGGCAGTTACCCAATCCATATAAACCACTTCCCATGGGGTACTTGGTTCTTGAATATGGATCATTAAACCAAATCTTTTACCAGTAGCTTTATTGGCTTTCTGGCATCTATCACAACTATGACAGTACTCAATGACATTTTTTCTCCAAGATGGCCACCAGGAACATGTCTTAATTCATTCTATTTTTCTGTCTTCAGACAGATGTCCAGAATAAATGTCATCATGGAATTCCAGTAGTATTGTGTTGATCAACATTCTACTAAATAAGACCATAACACATGCATGTTTAGACCTATGATATAAGATACCATCAAACAAATGGAATATTCCATTGTCATAGGATGTTTTCCAAATATCATACAGAGAGTTAGCCAAGGATGAATCTTTGCAATCTTTTTTAAGTAGAGCAGTAAGAATAGGACAATTATTATCTTGCTTGTCGCTTCCTCTAACTTCCTCAAAGAATTCAGTCCCCACATCTGTGATGTTAATTTCTTCAATTGGAATTTGAGGTTATGTACTTGTAGGAACATAGGCAGGATTGTCAGGTGTATTGGGTAATTCCCATCTACTCAAGCCATCAGAATTCTTGTGAATATTTCCAGATTTATGTACTATGGTCATATTGCCTCTATACTCCTGAATAGCAATCTGTCATCTTAACATGTGTCTTTTAGGAGTCTTCATGTTAAATAGTGATTTTACTGCATTACAATCAGTAATTACTTTAAACACACTACAATCAAGATAGTAATGAAGTTTTTCCAAAGACCAAACAAGGAAAATGAACTCAATTTGGCTAGCTCCATATCTGGTTAAGTAGGTTTGATTTGTCTTGAGATAAAACAAATTGGACCCTCATAAGGCTTGTCATTGACAATTTGAACTTGTTGAAGAGCTGCACCTAGGCCTTCACCACATGCATCAATATACAGCTTGAAAGGAAGTTTCCAATCTGGCATCAATAATAATAGTGCATTAGTCAAGGAATACTTAATTTTTTCATATGCTTGAATTCTTTCCTGTGTCATCTCAAAGACAATTTTTTGATCACAAATTCTGTACAATGATTTGGAATGGATTTCAAAATCTTTAAGGTGTTGTCTGTAATAACTGGCAAACCCTAAGAAAGACATAATTCCTTTTTTGTTATGTGGCATTTGTTTCAGTAAAACTGCAGCAACCTTGTTTTTATTAACACCAAGGCTCAGTCCTGATACTACATTTACTAGAGCATTCAGCTCATGAAAACCAATATTACATTTCTTAAGAGAAATTTTCATGTTCACTTTAAGAATTTTCATAAGTACTAATTGAAGTCTCTCTAAATGCAATCGCCAAATTTCTGAACAAATGATAATGTCATCAATATAAATGATTAACCATCCCTCTGATAATTCATGTGGGGAAATGGTATTCATCATTTTTTGGGAGTGAGAGGGTGCATTTTTAATACCAAAATGCATCCTCAAGTATTCATAAATACCACAATGAGCAATAATCCTCAATAATTCCCTAGCATGAGGTGTTAAAACATTCTGATGGAAACCTTTAAGAGAATCCATAGAAGTGATAAGCTTTGCTTTGGATAATTGAGTCAAAATCTCATGGATTCTAGGGATTGGACACCTGTTTGGAATAGTGTAGGTATTCAATGATCTAAAATCACCAACCATCCTTGATTTATCATTATTCCAAGTAATTATTACAGGCATTGTGACTTCTACTTCTTAATTGGGCCCAGCTTTTCTAAGAACTCCCAGTTTCACTAGCTCATCAATATGACTTTCTAGTGCTTCTCTAGCCCTAGGGCTATCTGGGTAAGCTGGTCTTCTTGATAGTGGAGGGTAAGGTATTTCCACATTAAGCATAATGTCCACTTCATGGCCTTTGATAGCCCCAAGTGGTTCATTATCAGAAGCAAACACCTCTCTATTTTGAAATAAAATTTCAATAAGTTCTTCCCTCATTTCTAGTGTCCATTAAGTACTAATTTGTGCTTCAATTAACAAATCTGACACAAATTTCTTTTATTAACATTTTTTACTTGTCTAATGACAGTTATTTCTCTTTTTTGTGGAGGAAAAGAAAATTTTTGCCTTTTATTTTCCCCTATAGTGAAATATCTGTCTTTATGATTATTAATATCAATTCAATAGATATTTAGATAATCATTTCCTAGTATAAAGTGTTGTGAAGTACAATTATTCATAACAAAAATTCAACTTTTACTCTGATAGTTCCTGCAGGATGAGGGAATATCATTGCTACTTCAAAAATGCCTAAGGGGTGCATATCTTGGCTAGCACTGCTGAATTTTATACCTTCAATTGGCATTAAGCTTTCTGTCACAACCATGGAAATCCACCCTCTTGGACCTCAATATGGCAATTTGGCCATATCCATAATCATTGGCCAAATTGGCCATTGTCATGTCTCATGGCCTGAATGGTCATTTTATCATCAGGGGCCAACCTGGACCCTTCACCATCATCAAGCAATTCTAGGCTGTCTCTGTGCTTTTGGGCATCTTGGGTATTTTCCATACAACAGGGAAAATACAGCCCAAAAGCCTGTATTTGAATTTTTAAGCTTTGAATACAGTTTGCGCACTTTTTGTGCAAAATGCGCATTTTGCGCATTTAGCTGTAGTAAGCCATCTAGGCCATATTTCTCATGTATTATGTGAAATATTCCCAAAAGGCCATATCAGGCCTTTTGGGGATGAATTTCCAGTTTTGTGCATTTTGTGCACTTTTTCACATTTTGTGCACTTTGCGCAAATACAGTTTTTAAGCTGTATTAGCTGTATTTAGCCAAAAACCCAAAAATGGCCAAATACCCCAAAAGACACTTTATCAACTCTGAAGCCTCCAAAACCCAAGTTTCACTCTTATCCTCCTGGCATCATTCCAAAAGACCTTTGGCCACATTCAAACTTCAGTAACCAAAAGTGCCATATATGGTGTTATACACCATTATGCATCTTTTTTCAGCAGCAATCCAATGGCAGCAATTTCAAATGGTTATTTCAACTTTTCAACAGGTCATCAAGGCACACCTTTCCGAGGATTCATCAAGGCTCAAGGGCAAGTGTCATAATCTCAAATACCAATGACACCATCAAGCAATCAATGGTTATTATCACTCACAGTATTCCTCCAAGGGAATACTGGCTGTTCATTCTCAAGGGATATTCAAGAGGCAGTTCCAAAATCAGTTGTCAAGTGTCAATTCTCCATCCATCCTACTTGGCAACCACATTCATTTCAATACAGTCTGGATTCACCAAGACCTGTATTTAAATCATACATCATGGGAAAATCATTCAACACAGGTCATTTCCCAATCTGGCAAGGTATACACTCCAGCAGACAATCAATACAGCTTCCAGTATTAAATACAGGACCACTGCTAGCCTGAAGGAGTCAAGCTCTCAATGTTTCACATATACCAGCCTCCTTTGACCCTGGGGTTTTTTTCCCCTCAGTTAATTAATATATTTTGATTTTAGTTTATCTTTATTTATCTTACCATTTTTGTTAAGGGAATACTGATATTATCAAGTCAGCCATTTACCAGCTTTTCTCTCTTCGCCTGTCAATAGATATTTGGTGGTCATATTGTTACTAATTCCATTGTTCATTTTGGAAAGTTGAAACAGTGATTAAGGATTTAATTGGTTGGCTCTTTGTCCATTTGGTTTTTCATTTCTCTTATTGCACCCTTCTAAGAGGAATTTATTCTTTTATTTTATTTTCTTTATTCTTTGGAGTATTCCAAGTGAGTTCCCTGATTGCTGAGTGCCAGGAAACTCTTGTTTTTCTGTCCAAGAGCCGTGACATTATATTAATTAACTAATAATTTCTTTTCATTCTGTTCATTCTTTCTTTATAATTTCATTCACTCATTTCATTGAAATTATGACTCTTTAGTGCTTATGAACCTTATGATTCATTGTCACCTCTCAATTTTCTCTCATTCATCCTTCATTCTGACAATTCAAAGCTGACCCCAATTTCATTTTTTGCTTCTCTTTTTTTGGAATCTTATTCCAAATCATCCTTTTAATTCATTCATAATTCAGGTGTTACCTTAATTTTCATTTGATTTTCAAATTTTTCATCAAGTTATTCAGACACATTCTTCACATCAAGATTCATATTTGATTCATTCTTCAAGAATTTTGATTTTTAAAGAAGAGCTCACTTGATTTTTATTTGATTTATTGATTTGACATAAATTGATATTAACCTCAAGAAAATTGATTGACCTGAAGATTTCATTGATTTTGCTGATTTTTCACATCAAGAATTTTGACATAAATTGAGTTGTCCTCAAGAATTCATTTTGATTGATTGATTTTCTGCAAGATTTTGATTTTGATTGATTTGACATTTGATTCATTGACTTCAAGGTTTTTTTGATATTTGATTGATTGATTTACCTGAAGATCTCATTTGATTTATTGATTTTTACTGATTTCCCTCAAGATATTGATTTTGACTTTTGACTTCAAGCATTATTTTAATTGCCTCAAGTTTTCATCTTCAAATCTTGATTCTTGTTCATTTTATTTCATTTTTATCCTGAAATCATTCCCATCCAACACTCACCTCCTGCAAGGCAGACAAGATCTCAGGCCAGAACTCAAGCTGTTCTCACTCCAACTCCAAGGGCTCCTCTTGATGGCACCCCAGCAGCTTCTCAACTGAGGGCCAAATTGGACAGAGGACCCATTTTGGAAGGAAGGAAGAGTGCCAAGAAGATCAAGCTCATTCTCAGGAGTAGTTGGTGGATTCCCAGGAACTTCAAGGACCATTTTAAAGGGTCCAGGTGAAGATGGTGAAGAGGAGGAGGAGAATTCTGTGGAAGAGGAAGAGTCTGATGGTACTGAAGGTGTCCCTGCTCCTGTGGAGGCACCCCAAGGTACTGGAGGGCCAAATCTAGCCCAGTATAGTCAGCCTGTCTCTCATCAGTCTGAACAATCTTTATTGGTCATTATGCAGGAAATGACTCAGATTATGGCCAATCTTCAAGCAGCTTCATCTTCTGAAGCATCAAGACCACCGGCCTTCAAGACTCCATCTATGAAGGCACAAGAATGCTTTGATGGAACTCAACCCTTCAAAGTTAGAAGCTTTATTCAGTCTTCTCAACTAATTGTCATAATGATTTGGCAAAATTCTCTCAAGACAGAAAGAAGTTCCTTTATTCCACTTCATTTCTCATTGGCAGGGCTGCAAAGTGGATTGAGCCTTATCTTTCCAATCTCACCAATCAAGATCCAAATTACCTTCTCAATTCATGGAAATTATTTGAATCTCAACTATTCACCTTATTTGGGGACCCAAATGAAGTCAGAAAAGCTGAAGCAGAATCAGATTCTTTAAGAATGAAAGAAGGTGGGCATGTATCTTTATACATTGCTGATTTCAGAAGTATTGTCTCAAGAATTGGAGATTGGGGTGAAAGGGCTCTTATCCATCATTTCAGGAAGGGATTTCCATCCAGGATTTTGGATCAATTGGCCTCCCATCCTTCAAGAATTGACTCTCTTCAAGACTTAATGGATATTACCCTGGAGCTTGATACCAGGTACCATGAGAGGAAAAATGAAAAGAGTAATCATCAAGAGAAGAAGCCAGAAGCCTCAAAGTCACATTCTTCTCATCCTCAAAGTCCTTCAAGCTCAAGTCAAAAGAAGAAGAAGAATTTTCAGAAGAGGGACAAGCCCCATTCTTTTTTATTGAATAAAGATTTCAAGTTGATGAATTCTGAAAAAGAAAGAAGAATAAAGGAGGGTATATGTACCTATTGTGGTGGGAAGCATAGTCTTGAGTCCTGTTTCAAAAGGCCTCAAAACAAGCTTACCCAACTGTCAGGCAAATTTCCCAGCCAGGGAAAAGCCTCAGTGAAGATCATGTTGTGTTCAATGGTCTTCACTGTTTTCCATCAAGAGCATAATTGTGCATTCTGAATACTGGTGTCAAAAATTCTCTTAATTTTTTTGTTTTTTCTTCTCTCTATGATATGCTTTACAGTATTCTCATTGATTCTGGTGCTAGAAACTCATTTATTGCAAAGCAGTTTGTTCACAAGTATTTGTTGACCATGTCTGAACTCCCAGAGAAGATTCCCCTTATCATTATTGACTCCTCTGAGTCTCCTTCTTTATTTGTGACTCACCATACTAAATATATGGTTTAGCTCCCTTCTTTCCCAAGCTTGGAATGGGACTTTTTAGTCATTGATACTCCCAAGGGAGAAGACCTCATATTGGGCTTTGACTTTCTCAATCATTTTAATCCATCTATTGATTGGAGGCAAGGGCTGATCAGCTTTAATGCTGATCATAAGGACTATCATGATCCTTCAAAATCTTTCAGTAATGACTTTTATTTTGCCAAATCATGTGCAGCTCTGGTTGGTGATTCTAGAACACCATCATTTCCATCCCTTAATTCCCATCAGTCATTACTATCATCTAGAGATGAAGTCTTCAAAGAGATTCAAGATGTTGGAGAAGATAATTCTGTGTCTTCACTTCATCTCTTCTTTGGGAATATGGACCTTTCTCCTTCATCTTATCATGACTCCTTGGAGGAGTTGTGGGATGAAGGGGAAGAGCCAGAAGAAATAGAAACAGTTATGAAGGCTGTTCCTGCTGTTTATCACCAGCACTTGTATGTATTCTCCAAGGTGAAAGAAGAGAAACTTCCTCCTCACTGCGCCTGTGATCATCATATTGAGCTGGAGGGGTCTCTACCTCCAGTTGGGGTGATCTACTCTTTATCAAACCAAGAGTCAGATACACTCAGGGCCTACATTTCAAATAATGTAGAGAAAGGTTTCATCTGGCCAAGCTCCTCTTAAACAGGAGCACCTGTCCTCTTTGTCAAAAAAAAGATGGTGGCCTCCGTTTGTGTGTTGATTACTGCAAACTCAATGCTGTTACTAGGAAGAACAAGTATCCTGTTCCTCCTATTAATCAGCTTCTTACTGTTTTCAATGGTTCTTCTATCTTCTCCAAGATTGATTTGCATGGTGCATTTAACCTGCTCAGAATCAAGGAAGGTGATGAATACTTGACATGTTTTAGAAGTAAATATGGCAGCTATGAGTATTTGGCTATGCCATTTGGGCTCACCAATGCTCCTGCCTCTTTCTAAAACCTTGTAAATGATATTTTTTATGATCTTCTTGATATTTACGCTGTGGTTTATTTGGATTAAATTATGGTCTTTTCCAAATCTGAAGAAGAACATGTCACTCATGTGTCCACTGTTCTTTCCAGACCCAGAGCCAATAACCTCTTTGCTAAGGCCTCCAAGTGCCTGTTTCATGTTTCTAGTGTAGAGTATTTGGGTTATGTTGTTTCTTCTGAAGGCCTCAAGAGGGAGAAAGAAAAAGTCCAGAAAATTCTCCATTGGCCACCTCCAAGAAACCTCAAGGCACTTCAATCATTCCTTGGCTTTGCCAATTTTTACCGCCATTTCATCAAGAATTATTCAAAGAAGATTAGTTCACTCACAAGTTTCCTCAAGAAAGATTCTTGTTTTCCCCTCAATAAGGAAGCTCTTATACAGTTTCATCAACTCAAAGAGGAATTAACCACTTCTCCAATCCTTTCTCACTTTGATCCTTCTCTACCCACCATTGTAGAGACTGATGCATCAGATTATGCATTGGGTGCTGTACTGAGTCAGATTTCTGACTCAGGAAAATATCCCATTGCATTTGATAGCCACAAGCTTCTCCCAGCGGAGCTCAATTATGAGATTCATGACAAGGAACTCCTTGGCATAGTCTGGGCTCTTGTAAGGTGTGGATATGAAACTTTGATTAACAATCAAGTACTTTTCCTGTCCTCAAAATTTGTATAAGGTAAAATTCAATTGAAAATAGTAAAGAATATCATTTTCAAGAGAAAACACGCCAAATTTATTGTTTATAACTTTATTAGTATAAGACAATAATATTATAAAGATTAATTGTTTTACCAACAATAAAAATTTATCCAAAAATACTCTACAAGAGATATTTAAGGCTACAAAAGAAATTTCTTCAAGAGCAATTTCAATTGGAATTAATTGAGGAAAGAACTGCAAGCAATTAATTAAAGAACAAAGTCTTTAAAAAGAATATTAAAGAGAAAACATGCCCAAAAGTGACCAGAGTGAATTTGGAAACAAAGTGACAAAGGTTACAGTGATGAAAGATGCTTTAATTCACTTTTGGGGTGGTTCAGGGGTAAAAATGATTATAAGAGTTACAAACAATGATTATAATGAATTTTTCACGTGGTTAAAAGGTTTAAAATGATATAAGAAAGGTGGCTGGAATCTTTTATTGATTGTTTTAACAGTGTTTAAACTAATTATAAAAGGAAAAGATTCTAACATGAAGAGAAAAGTGAGGCAAAGAAGACATTCTTTTATAGCCATCAATTTTCTTACTCCAAAAGTGAAATTTACTCTTGTCAGTCGTGAAAAACAGTCTGACAACAAAAAAGCCAATTATGGCATCATTGAACCCTGATTTAGACCAAAAAGGGCTGGTTTAAGCCATTTTTAGCCATTTTAGACCCTTAAATCAGCCATTACTATAGCAATACCTGGTCTAGAGCCTTCAAAACACGTAAGAATGTGTGTAAGAGATGTAGAAACCAGTTAAAACTGTTTTTACTATGATGGTTTTATCTTAAGGGTAGTTTTACCCTCTTGGCAACAGCTAAAACTACCCCAGTTGGTATCAAAACCTCATCATCAATTGAGTCCACAGACCCTGTAGCTCAATTCCAGGCCAAAAGTGGTGAACATTTGCGTGAATTTTGACATCCCACGCCTGTCAGCAAGGATTTTGGGGGTCTAGCTCCCCCTTAGAGCTGGAGTTCCTTTTCCCCCCCAAATTTAATCTTTCCAATTTATTTTTCCTTTAATTCCTCATCATGTATTATACTTATAATTTACATATGTAATTCAATTCAATTTTACAGTACAATACAGTAATAACTGACACCTCATATGTAAATCAAAGTTCACTTATGTAATACACGCGCACATTTTGACATTTCAATTGAATTCGATTGAAAATACTTCAATTCCTCATAGCTTCTAAACTAAACACAACACCTCAATTTTAACACAAAAATTGATGGTTAACACCACATGTGGTGTGAATTAAATTAAAGTTTTGAGGATTTTCAACTTTTGTATTGAAAATACTAAAAACTTATTTTAAGCTTATTTAGAGTTGAGTTTCAGGAATTTCACTCAGAGGTGACCCCACCTGATTTTTTATGAGGAATCCAATGGTGAAATAATTTTTATATGTTTATTTATTGTATAAAAAGCTATCATAATTTTTATTTAACTTTTTTTCAAATTTATCTAATTTTTTACAATTTTGTTAAAATCTCATTTTTACTTAATGTTTTCAAGTATAAATGTAATTTTATACTTACAAAATTTAATGTATTTTTATTTTTAAATTGTAATGAAAGTTTTTATTTTGAATAAAATTTTATATTTATATTTTGATTTTTATTTCAATAATATAAATAAATTCATTTTATTTATATTTATATGTTAATTTTGTATTTGTGGTCTTTTGGGTATATGAAATTACCTCTAAGGCTCACAGCTCTCAAGCACTGGAATGTTTTTCTCCTTTCACTTTCTTCCTCTTTTGAAGTTCTCACCAACCATTCCTCACTGGCCGTCAAGCCTGCTGGGCTGAATTTCTCTCTGAGTTCCATTTTTCAATAACTTACCTCCCTGGCTGTCTGGCCACCCTTCCAGATGCATTGTCACGTCAGGACGACATTTACCCAGAGCGGGGGGAAGATTTCATCAGCAAGAATCCAATGAATTATCAAAAAATAATCAAGAAAGATGAAATTCAAGCCTCAAAATTCTTTGCAGTCAAGGTGGAAGCATTTTCAAATTTGATTGAATCAATTCAGAAGGCATTATGGCAAGATTATCAATATAGAAGTATTCTTCAAGATTTGGGTAAAGGTAAATCTGTCCAAGATTATTCTCTTCATTCCTCTTCCCAACTTCTTCTGTTCAAAGATCAGGTGGTGGTCCCAAATGACCCCACAATTCAACTCAGCATACTTCAAAAAAGGCATGAATCTCCTCTACCTGGACACCCTGGCCAAGAGAAGACTATCAAGCTTGTCAAGCGGGATTTTCACTGGCCTGGCATGACTCAATTTATCAAGGATTATGTATAATCCTGTCAACAGTGTTCAAGAAACAAAAATATTCACCACAAGAAGTTTGGACTCCTCAAACCTCTTCCAATTCAAAATGATCCTTGGATTTGTCTTTCAATGAATTTCATCGCTTGATTGCCACTGTCCAATTCCTTTGACTCAATCCTTGTCATAGTGGACATATTCTCAAAAATGGCAGTTTTTCATTCCAACAATGTCTTCAATAACCTCACGGGATTTGGCCCATTTGTTCATCAAGAATATTTTCTCAAAGAATGGCCTTCCTTCAAGCATTGTTAGTGATAGAGGTTCTCTTTTTGTTTCTTCCTTTTGGACCAATCTTTGTCAGCAGCTCAAGATTTCAAGAGATCTGTCAACTGCTTACCATCCAGAAACTGATGGAAAGACAGAGAGGGTAAATCAGATACTAGAACAGTACCTTCGGATGTATGTCAGTTATCATCAAGATGATTGGAACACCTGGCTCCCTCTGGCTGAATTTGCCTACAATAACTCTGACCACTCTTCAACAAAACAATCACCATTTTTCACTGTTTATGGAAGAGATCCACATTTTGACTCAGTTCAAATTACTCAAGATACTCCTGCTGGAAAGTTATCAACAAAAATCCAATCAGTACAGCAAGATGTCAAGAGAGAACTTAAAGTTGCCATAAACAGGTTTAAGAGGTATTCAGATAAAAGTAGAGAAAGTCCACCTGTTTTCAATCCTGGTGACAGGGTATGGCTTTCTTCCAAGAAAATCAAATCAACTAGACCCACCAAAAAACCGTCTGAAAGATGGTTGGGTCCTTTTCCAATCTTGAAGAAGGTAAGCACTCATGCCTACCACCTCAAGCTCCCATCTCAATGGAAGTCCATCCACCCAGTCTTCCATATTTCACTCTTAGAACCAGTCAAGACATCAACAATCCCAAATAGGCATCAAGAGCCTCCTCCTCCAATCAGAATTGAAGAGGAAGAGTAATGGGAAGTCTCTCAAATACTGGACTCAAAGCTTAAGAGAGGAAAATTATGGTATTTGGTGGAATGGAAAGGTTTCAGTCAAGATTCAGAAAGATCCACTTGGGAACCAACTGAAAAACTCAAGAATTGTCCTGAACTGGTTAAGGATTTTCATTCTTTATATCCTGACAAGCTAGGAACCAATTCTTCAAGAGATTGATTTTTTATGGTTCTTGGTGGGGAGAGGAATTACTAAAAGTAAGTCTCACTCCTGGTATGCACCTTTAGGGGTATTCTACTCTTTTCTGTTGTAGGCATCACCTTGGCCACTCGGTGAGCACTCTGCAATTTTTGGACACAGATCTTTGGCCTGGCTTTCAACATGAATTCAAAAATTATGGCCATTTTTCACTTGGGAAAATGGACCATTCATTTTTTCTTTTCACTTCCATGCCTTTCCAATTCCAAGTCATTCTTTCAACAAATTCATTTTCTTTTATGGCACTGGCGGGAGTGGTAACTACCAAAAGTAAGTTCCTCTCCTGGTGTGCACTTCCCTGAGGGGTCTACAATCTGTCAAAACATCACCTTGGTCACTTTGTGAGCACCTGGAATCAAAATTCTCTTTCCAGGTCCTTGGTCAATTTTAAAATCAGTTATCAACTTCTGTGATGAAGATTGGAACCTCCTCAAGATTCATTTCTCTTTTATGATTTCTTTTTTCTTTTCTTATTTTCATTTTCATTCTTTTATTTTTATTTTCATCTTAAATTTTCTCTTATCATGTCAAATTTCATGTCAAGATTATCATTCATTTCATTCATCATCAAATCTTGAAGCCCATGTCAAAAGAAGATCAAGCAAGTCCCACATCATATGCCAAAAGTTTAATATCAGTATCAAATTAATTTTCCTGAAAAGGACTCCTCATTATCCCTCTCTCAAAACTCTTTCCAATAGCCTCAATAGGCTTCACCTTGTATTGGTGCTCAGGAGCTCACCATTTCAAGGTGAGGGGTACTGTCACAACCATGGAAATCCACCCTCTTGGACCTCAATATGGCAGTTTGGCCATATCCATAGTCATTGGCCAAATTGGCCATTGTCATGTCTCATGGCCTTAATGGTCATTTTATCATCAGGGGCCAACCTGGCCCCTTCACAATCATCAAGCCATTCTAGGCTGTCTCTGTGCTTTTGGGCATCTTGGGTATTTTCCATACAGCAGGGAAAATACAGCCCAAAGGCCTGTATTTGGCTTTTTAAGCTTTAAATACAGTTTGGGCACCTTTTGCGCATTTAGTTGTATTAAGCCATCTAGGCCATATTTCTCATGTATGATGTGAAATATGCCCAAAGGCCATATCAGGCCTTTTGAGGCTTAATTTCCAGTTTTGTGAATTTTACGCACTTTTGCACATTTTGTGCATTTTGTGTACTTTTGCGCATTTTTGCGCACTTTCAGCAAATACAGTTTTTAAGCTGTATTAGCTGTATTTAGCCAAAAACCCAAAAATGGCCAAATACCCCAAAAGACACTTTATCAACTCTGAAGCCTCCAAAACCCAAGTTTCACTCTTATCCTCCTGGCATCATTCCAAAAGACCTTTGGCCACATTTAACCTTCAGTAACCAAAAGCTCCATATATGGTGTTATACACCATTATGCATCTTTTTTAAGCAGCAATCCAATGGCGGAAATTATTATCACTCACAGTATTCCTCCAAGGGAATACTGGCTGTTAATTCTCAAGGGATATTCAAGAGGCAGTTCCAAAATCAGTTGTCAAGTGTCAATGCTCCATCCATCCTACTTGGCAACCAAATTCATTTCAATACAGTCTGGATTCACCAAGATCTGTATTTCAATCATACATCATGGGAAAATCATTCAACACAGGTCATTTGCCAATCTGGCAAGGTATACACTCCAGCAGACAATCAATACAGGACAACTGCTAGCCTGAATGAGTCAAGCTCTCAAAATTTCACGTATACCAGCCTCCTGTGACCCTGGGGGGCTTTTAACCCAGTTAATTAATATATTTTGATTTTGATTTTATTTTATCTTTATTTATATTACCATTTTTATTAAGTGAATACTGATATTATCAAGTCAGTCATTTAGCACCTTTTCTCTTTCTTTCTTTGCCTGTCAATGGATATTTGGTGGTCATATCCTTACTAATTCCATTGTTCAGTTTGGAAGGTTGAAAAAGTGATTAAGGACTTACTTGGTTGGCTCTTTGGCCATTTGGCTTTTCATTTCTCTTATTGCATCTCATTTTTGTACTTGCATCCTTCTTATAGGAATTTATTCTTTTATTTTATTTTCTTTATTCTTTGGAGTCTTCCAAGTGAGTTCCCTGATTTCTGAGTGCCAAGCCACTCTTTTTCTGTACAAGAGCCCCTGTGACACTTTCTTTCCAATTGTTATAAATCCTGTCAAGGTAATCTTTCCCAACACAAGTACAAAAAGCACCTGAGTCAAGATGTAACTTGGCTTCTCTGTTATTTACTACAATATTAGTAATACAAGATGCTCCATATGTATGAGCTTTGCCTCTGGCAGCTTGGGACTTCTGCATTTTAGCATCTTGCACATGTATGAGATCCATAAATTCATCACTGTACTGTTGTAAGTGAGTGTTTACTTCTGTGACCTCAAAGGAAACATTAATATTTTCTATACTAAGTTCATCTGGCATTTCATCTTCTTCAGAAGGCTCAGAATCACTTTCATGTAAAGATACATTATTTGTTTCTTTTGTGTCTTCAACTTTATCTATTTCTATCTCATTTATTCTTGTCTTTTTGGGACAAGTGTTTGCCAAATGAGATGTACTTCCACATTCATGAAATTTCAAAGGAGCTTTGTCATTTGTTTTATTGGGTTTTGGAATTGGTTTCCCACTGGTCTTGTTATCCATTGAGGGTTTATACCAATTCCTTCCAATTTTTGTCCTAGTTGTGATGTCTGCCATGGCATTGATATAATCTTCTGTAGAGAGAGGCTCAATACATCTTATTCTTATAGCATGCTCAAGGTCTCCACCACATTTTCTCAATATCCTTTTATGAATCATTGTTTCAGACATATAAGGATGAAGAGCAGTTAACCCATCTTTCTGTTTAAGAAAACAAGACATGGGCCTTTCCCTTTCAATATTAAAAAGGGCTTCTTCAAAGGAATTTTCCATTTTAAATCTCCAGGAATCATTTTCCCATTTGGAAATAATTTGTTCTTTCCACCAAGGCCAAGAATGTTTACCATGGTCTTGCCTCATTTTATAATACCATTCCTTTGCTGATTTGGTAAACAGGGAGTGTAATATGGAGCTTATGTATTCATCTGGTATGTTAAAGTCTTCTTTAAGTATATCAATTGTTTTCATAAATTCCATATGATTATATTCTCCTTCACCACTGAAGGTTGGCCATTTCTCTAATCTTGGAATGTATTCAAAATTACAAGCAGTCTCCACTTCTGAATTGCTTGAAATTGTATGATGTAAGTCATTATTCAAGTTTAGCACATTTCTGTTAAGAATTGGTGTAGACTGTCTTGGAAAATCATTCTTCAGTGATATATTATTAATACTTGATTGAATATCTTCTTTTAATTCAAGTCTTGCTTTATCACTTTTTTCCAATAGTTCTTGGAAAAGAGCTGTATTGGGGCTGGTTGAGTTTTCCAAGTTCTGAACTTGTATTATGAATTCATTAAACTGTCTAGTTATAAAAGAAATAGAGTTGTCATCTGGTTGAATGAGTAAGGTAGCTTTAGACTCAATTCTTGCAGAATTTTGCATCAAAGACAAGATATTGTCTTTATATATATTTTCTAGACCAATCAGGGTCTTTTGTGATTCTTTCACTTGCAATATCTCTCTACCCAACCTTTGTTGGATATACTCAAAATTATTAAACTTTTCTAAAATTTCTTCATCACAAGTTTCAAAATGAGTTACAAGCTTTAAAAGTTCTACTTCTTTGGAAATGATTGGTTCAATATTTCCTCCTCCTTGCTTTTGAATTCCATCAGAGTTCTTGCCATATTAAACACATTTTCCATGGCTGTCTTCTCTTTCTTGGGAATTTTGAAATTCTGTGGGTAAGGCTTGTTCCACTTGGGTTTTGCCTTTAACTTTGACTCTGGCTTTCCCTTCTGATTGCTCTTTGGGGTTTGATTGTCCTTGTTTGGCACTTGTTGAGGCTTGGGCAGCTTCCACTGGGCTGTTGTACTTTCTTTGGGCCAACTTCTTCCTCTGTGTCACAATGCTGTCTGCCAGACCTCAGCAAAGGGAGCTCTTGCCGAAAAGGCTATTAAACCGGTTGAAAGACCGATTAATACTGGAAAGTTGTAGATCACATTCCACCATGTGACACTCTGGTCCTCTGATAACATGCTTTGGTTTTTCAACCAAGCTTTTATCTGTTGGACTTGTCCCTTGCAAGAAATGGGTTTCCAACCCCTCAGAAGTTCTTCTGTCTTTTCTGGGCCCATGAACTTCTTCACTTGAGGATAAGAGTTCATTGTGCCTATCCAAAGACTTGGCAGAAGTTCCCACTCCTGCTGCTTTGCCACCATAAACCAGTTCTTGTACTGAGAATGGTATATCTCTATTTCTACCTGTTGGAAATGATTCAGGTCTGACAACAAGAATAGCAGTTATGTCAGCTTCTGGACTCTCAATAAGAGTGTAAAAGGTGCTGGCTAACCTTTAGGAACTGGTGGAAGCTCTGGAAACCTCCATTTGTGCCTCTCCTCTGGGGTGACATTCTTGTCTTTTGAATTTTTGACTTGAATGTCCTGGTCCAGATCTGTTTGATTGGATGGAGTAATTGCTTCCACTTCTAGTAGGAGTCATTTCACGTCAATTTTAAGGAAAAATGGACCAAAAGAAGAATTGAACTCACCTTCTGGACCTTTAAAGGATTCTTTTGTAATTAAACCCCTTGGTGCTGGGCTGGTTTGAATTTCAATACTAGACTCTGATTCCTCAGAGTCTGAAGAGCTTTGTCTGATAGATGACACTAGAGAAAAGTAAAAATATAAGTTATTTTATCCAACAATAAAAATAACTTATAAACTCAACTTATTGAATAAAGTTGTTTTAATGTAATTTATGGCAAATTACGTCAAAATTAAGAAAAGATGTTCAAAAATAAAAGGAAAAGTGTTTTTAATGAATATTTTTAAATTTTTTATTTTATTTTATATTATATTTTAAAGAAATAATAATTATGCAATCAATAAGTTATTAATCAAAATTGTATTATTATTCACTTTATACTAGAATAACTCAAAGAATAAATTTCAAGTCTGTGATGTGAAAAAGCCACTGGTTAGACAAAAGAAATTTATTCCAGCTCACTCAATAGTATATTGTTTCAAAAAATATTCTTAATAAAAAATAACTTTATTCATATTGTAAAGATTATTTATGAGGGATAAGTCCCAAAAAAGCCAATATTAAGATAAATATGGAAATTTTATGTCAAAAAGGAGTAAAATAAGGTCTAGAATATGATTTATGTGCCAAACATTGGTTCAAATCATGGACAGGCCCCAAAATGTAAGGTTTTTCATGAAACTATTGATAATAGTAACAATATAAAGAGTACTATAACTGTCCTCAGTAGAAAAATATAATATAACAAACTATTATAACCACAAATTAAATATAATTATCAAAATGATTGTATTAAAAAAATATATTTAATTATTATTATATAATATAATGATAAAGATATTTATCAGTATAATACATTTTAATTATTCTATTATTGTTATAGTCACTGACAGTTATAACAATAAGAAGTGTAAAGCTCTTAATGAGAAAATTACACGTGGAAAGTATAAATATTTAACTACTTATAAATAGAATGAATATTATTTATAAAAAGAAATCATAACACACACTGTGCAGATATAATTCTTATAAAAAACTAATAATAGATAAAAAAATTATAGAATTTTAGAGAAAAACTTATAATATATAAAGTAATACAACAAGTCAAATACAACAGTTATTATATTAACTAATTATTATAAGATAAAAAATATGCCAAAAAACAATATTTTTAAAGATAAAACAGCTTTTTATAATAAAAATATTATTAAAGAGTTTGTGAGAGGAATTTGTGCATTTTTAAAAGATATTTTAAGTCAATAATTTTATAAAATAAAATATATTATTAGTGATTACAGCAATAATCTGATTTCTATGTGTTCAATTCTTTCATTTAAAATTTTTTAAAGAATAAAATACTTAAGAAATAGTTTAATAACAAGATTTTATATATAATAAAACTCTACCTGTTTAAATGTCTAATATAATTGTATTGGATTGAATTGATGGACAAAAACAGTGATTAATAGACTCTTTTTATGCCTGCAGAACAGCTCTCATGATTAATAATGAATATAAAGGCCGTTCTCAGGTCAAAACTGCAAAACCATGCTTGAAAATAACGCTCTTCACTTAAGGTAACTTATTTCTAATTCCAATTCAAAGTTACTGGTGTTATGATTAACTCCAAGTAACTTTAATCCTAGTTAAAGTTAATTATTTTAAGCTTTATTATAAAATAAGTTTATTTATATGACAGTTCATCACATGAACAGCTTAAAAATACAGTTTTAAGGAAAAATCTCTTGAACACAATTTTTAATTAATTTTTAAAAAAATCTTAATTTCTCTAAGTATAATTAAAAGAGTAATTTTCCAACCTAATTACCAATAGAAGCTGCTAATAAAAGATAGTTAGAATTTAATTTATACACAGCTAACATTGAATTGTAAGCTGTGTTAAAGCTCCAAGAAAATAAATTAAGATTTGGAGCTTTAATGAATTTTTGAAGTTACTGCTATTTTTCCATGTAAAATAGCAATACACACTAAACCTTAACTTTTGATAAGGTTTTGATACTTGTAACTTTGAAGTTTTAAGCTTGTTTAAGCTTTTACAGGTCTCAAGACTTTAACTTCAAGCTTGCATATTGGGAGTCACCCTTTGGAAGCTTGAAATTCCTGTCCAAATTGGGATAAAACCAGTTTAAACTTTGAGGTTGGATCAAAGTCTAATATTAAAGTTTAAATATGGTTGAAAATCCTTTAATACAGGTGGAAAACCTTAATTGAATCCTTTCAGATCCAAAAAGTTGGGTACCCCAGCTCTGTTTTGTCTTTTTCCTTTGTCCCACATTTTTGTGTGGATTTTGCCCTTTTATTTATTTAAAGCCATACTATGGCCTTAAAGACTTTTAAATTGAGCTCACGCAGGATTTACATTCTGTATGGCAAATCCTTAGCCAATTCAGTAAATATACACAACACCTCAGTTTTAACTAAAATTTTGGTAAGTTTGCATAAACCTTATGCAACTTCAAATTTAAGCTTATTGAAGCATAAATTTAACAATTTTAGAAAATGTTAAAAAACTTACATTAGTACTGTGAGATTCTTAAATCTTCCAATAACTTAAGAAATAAGCATTTTTGGGTATAATACCTTATGGGTGTACCCTAGGTTATTTTTGGTGTAGAATCTAAAAATGACATAATACTTATAACTTTGATTATCCAAACAAAATTCATACTTATTTTTTGTTATTTTTCATTTTAATTTCAACCGAGAAGGATGTTCAAGACTAAATCAGCTGTATATAAAGTTATTTGTGGCCTTATGGGTATGTCATATATACCTCACAGGCTCACATTGCTTAAAATAGAAAAGTCAAAAGCGGCTCATTATTTAGCCCTTGATTTTTTAGAAATAATTTTTACTCATTTGTTATAGCTAGCATTAAAGATGGCAAAGTGATACCGATTTTATATTCCATCATCAATTTGTGGATTTGTTATGAATCCTGTGTTGAGCTTGTTTGATCCGTAAATTCTGTTGTAGATGTTTTATGAGGAAATGGATGGAACCTTAAGAGGTCCCTGACTTTTATTTTTCCAAAGAGACCCCAATTTAGGTATCTCACAATAAAAGTGTAGAAGCTAGATGAGAGGAAAATAGTTTGCCCACCCTTATTTGTCTTATTTTTAGCCTAATGTTTGTAATTTTGATGCTAGCTCAATTTGGTTAGTACAATTAGATATCTCTGATTGGGAGCTTCAATTCAAAAATCCATTTAATGGAGCTGTTGCTATTACTCTTCTTTTAGATGAGAGGTGACAATTAAGGTTTATGCTCAGTTCTTTATTTTAGCTGGAGTAACTGTGTCATTTCTTTTCCTATGATTATGAGAGTTTTATACTTGGAAAGAAGACAACTGTTACTTTTGTTGGGTTCCCTTTATGAGCTATTTTGGCTCAGGTCACTCTTTAGTTGGGATTTCTCCCTACCATTGGTTTATGGTACTTTGGTATCATGCTTATGCTCTGGTTTTGAGTCACAGGCTGACAGGGCTTGTCCAGGTGGCCAGTGTTCACTTCCCACTTTTTTATTTAGCTAGTTTTTGAATCGATTAATATCCATATTGTTTAATTAATCATTTTGCTACTTTTTTAAATTCATCCATGATCCAACTTCCATATCTCATTTATTTCTGCTTCACTTCACATGACTTGTTGTTTGATAAAAGTGCTGCAATGCCAAAATGTTCTTTGCAGAAGCAGTTTGTGTGCTGTTTGCAATGGAATATAAAGAATAGTAAGGATGAATTTTTGGGAACCATAATCAAGATATTAATTATGCCAGGCCTGCCATCAATTGGTACTATTTTGATTGGGGGATCATGGATGAAGGCTATAATGGTTTAGATGTTATTGAACAATGAAGATGAATTTATTGATATGCTCACTGTCAGTCTGTGACCAAAAAAACAGAGAAAAATCATGAAAGAAGAAGAATATCAACAAACAGTATGGTTGTAAGGTGTGGATATGAGACTTTGATTAAAAATCAAGTACTCTTCCTGTCCTCAAAATTTGTATAAGGAAAAATTCAGTTAAAAATAGTATGAAATATTATTTTTAAGAGAAAACACGCCAATTTTATTGTTTATAACTTTATTAGTATAAAACAATAATATTATAAAAATTTATTGTTTTACCAACAATAAAAAGTTATCCAAAAAATACTCTACAAGAGATATTTTAAGGCTACAAAAGAAATTTCTTCAAGAGCAATTTCAATTGGAATTAATTGAGCAAAGAACTGCAAGCAATTAATTAAAGAACAAAGTCTTTAAAAAGAATATTAAAGAGAAAACACGCCCAAAAGTGACCAGAGTGAATTTGGAAACAAAGTGACAAAGTTTACAGTGATGAAAGATGCTTTAATTCACTTTTGGGGTGGTTCAGGGGTAAAAATGATTATAAGAGTTACAAACAATGATTATAATGATTTTTTCACGTGGTTAAAAGGATTAAAATGATTTAAAAATGGTGGTTGGAATCTTTTATTGATTGGTTTAACAGTGTTTAAACTAATTAATAAAAGGAAAAGATTCTAACATGAAGAGAAAAGTGGGGCAAAGAAGACATTCTTTTATAGCCATCAATTCTCTTACTCCAAAAGTAAAATTTACTCTTGTCAGTCGTGAAAAAGAGTCTGACAACAGAAAAGCCAATTATGGCATCATTGAACCCTGGTTTAGACTAAAAAGGGCTGGTTTAAGCCATTTTTAGCCATTTTTAGCCATTTTAGACCCTTAAATCAGCCATTACTATAGAAATACCAGGCCTAGAGCCTTAAAAACACGTCAGAATGTGTGTCAGAGGCGTAGAAACCAGTTAAAACTGTTTTTACTATGATTGTTTTATCTTAAGGGTAGTTTTACCCTCTTGGCAACAGCTAAAACTACCCCAGTTGGTATCAAAACCTCATAATCAATTGAGTCCACAGACCCTTTCACTCAATTCCAGGCCAAAAGTGATGAACTTTTGCGTGAATTTTGACATCCCACGCCTGTCAGCAAGGAATTTGGGGGTCTAGCTCCCCCTTTGAGCTGGAGTTCCTTTTCCCCCCCAAATTTAATCTTTCCAATTTATTTTTCCTTTAATTCCTCATCATGTATTATACTTATAATTTACATATGTAATTCAATTCAATTGTACAGTACAATACAGTAATAATTGACACCTCATATGTAAATCAAAGTTCACTTATGTAATACACACGCACATTTTGACATTTCAATTGAATTCAATTGAAAATACTTCAATTCCTCATAACTTCTAAACTAAACACAACACCTCAATTTTAACACAAAAATTGATGGTTAACACCACATGTGGTGTGAATTAAATTAAGGTTTTGAGGATTTTCAACTTTTGTATTGAAAATAATAAAAACTTAATTTAAGCTTATTTAGAGTTGAGTTACAAGAATTTCACTCAGAGGTGACCCCACCTGATTTTTCATGAGGAATCCAATGGTGAAATAATTTTTATGTAGTTATTTATTCGATAAAAAGTTATAATAATTTTTATTTAACTTTTTTCCAAATTTATTTATTTTTTCACAATTTTGTTAAAATTTCATTTTTACTTAATTTTTTCAAGTATAAATGTAATTTTATACTTACAAAATTTAATGTATTTTTATTTTTAAATTGTAATTAATTTTTTATTTTTAATATAATTTTATATTTATATTTTGATTTTCATTTTAATAATATAAATAAATTTATTTTATTTATATTAATATGTTATTTTTTATATTTGTGGTCTTTTGGGTATATGAAATTACCTCTAAGGCTCACATTCCCTCCCCCTAAAAAAGAATATTACTTTGTAATATTGGTGTTTCTAGTGTGTCTGAATCTCCTGAGGAGTTTGGTAGCTTCTGGTATATCTTTTTCTTCTAACCATTCATCTTCACAAGTTGGGTCACTGTACCTAACAAGGTATTCCCTTACTTTCTTGGTTCTTAATTTCCTTTCTTTAAGAAATTTGGTAATTTTCTTAGTACCAGATGTCTCAATAGGAGGTATAACTTGGGGAATCTTATTCCTCAAGGGAGATTTCTCAGCATCACTAGATTTATATGGCTTTATCAAGCTCACTGGAAATGTAGGGTGCTTATTGCTAAGTTCTTCAGATAACTCTACCTCAACAGCATTTTCTCCATGGAGGGCCTTAATCACAAAAGGTCCTGCAAAGGAGTCTTTCAACTTTTTACATCCTTTGATGTTATTGAAGTTAGTGGTGGATACAAGAACTAGGTCCCCCACTTTGAAATCTGGAGTTGCATGTGATTTATCCCATTTATCTTTAGCATATGCAAAAGAGTCCTCCATGCATCTTAGTGCATGCTTTCTAGCTTTGTCTAGCATTCCTTTGAAGCTAGCAGCTGTGGGATGTATTTCAATTAAGTCTTTCCTCAAGGAATCTTGGGGTAACTTGGGGTTCCATCCTTTTTCTAGAATAGCAGGAGTCTTATTGGTACTGGCATGGATTGATGTTTTATATGCTAATTCCAGTGCTGGCAACAGAGTACACCAATCATGGGTAAATCCATCACAATCTTTGAATTCAAGGCCATATGCACAAAATCTTCTCACCATGTCCTCTAAGGTTTGGATCATCCTTTCAGCCAGGCCATCAGTTTGTGTATGGTAGGCTGTAGAGAAAGACAGTTTAATGCCAAATAATTGGTGAAGATTTGTCCATAGTGCTGAAGTGAATTTGGGATCTCTATCACTGATGATATTTGTAAATATCCCAGTACATGACACTACTCTATTCCATATCAGAAGAGCTGTATCCATGGCTGTATCATCTTTGTGACATGGTAAAAAGATTGAAGTTTTACTGAATCTGTCCACAATTACTAGGCAAGCATTATAGCTCCTGTCACCTCCTGGTGGTAGGCCAGTTACCCAATCCATATGGACAATTTCCCAAGGTCTGTTTGGTTCTTGGATTTTTATCATATTTCCAAGTCTTTTGCCAGTGGATCTATTTGCCTTTTGGCATCTGTCACAGGTTTTGCAATACTCTGCAACATCTTTCTGCCACATTGGCCACCATATGCAGGTCTTTAATTTCTCTCTTGTTCTGTCTTCAGACAGATGTCCTGAAAAGGGACTATCATGGCATTCTTTCAGTACAAGATTGATTAATGACCTGTCTACAACTGTCATGACACATGTGTGCTTGGTTCTGTGGTAAATTATACCATCCAGTAGGTGAAATCTTCCTTCATCATAAGATTTTCTCCATACTTCATCCAAGGCATGTATTAGAGAGTTGTCTTTACAGTCTTTGACAAGTAATTGGCATAAGATGCTACAATTCTTATCTTGAGTGTAGCTGCTTCTGACTTCTTCAAAGAAGGTGGTGTTCAAGTCTGTAACACTTATTCCTTCTATTGGAATTTGTGGTGAAGCTTCTTCTGGCACATAAGCAGGATTATCAATATTATTTGGTAATGGCCATCTGCTTAGTCCATCTGCATTCTTATGAATCTTTCCATCCTTATGAACAATAGTCATATTGCCTCTGTATTCTTGTATGGCTATTTGCCATCTGAGCATGTGTCTGTTGGGTGTTTTCATGTTCAAAAGTGATTTGACAGCTGTACAATCTGTTATCACTTCAAAAACACATCCCTCTAAGAAGTAGTTCAATTTTTCCAAGGCCCAGACAAGGCATAGAAATTCCATTTGACTTGCTCCATATCTGGCTTCAGTTGGTTTGATTTGCCTGGATATGAAACATATGGGTCCTTCTACAGGCTTATCATTTATGATCTGAACTTGGTGAAGTGCAGCACCCAGTCCATCCCCTGATGCATCAAGATACAGTTTGAAAGGCAATTTAAAGTCTGGCATCAGTAAGAGTGGAGCAGTGGTCAATGCTTCTCTGAGAGACTCAAAAGCTTTGACTCTGTCAACAGTCATCTCAAACACTGTGTCTTTGGCACACAACTTATAAAGTGGTCTTGCTATGGATGCAAAATCTTTAATGTGTTGCCTGTAATATCCTGCAAAACCTAAGAATGACTAAATTTCCTTCTTATTCTGAGGCATGGGTTTTAACAATACTGCTGCAACTTTGTTTTTGTCAATTCCAAGGGACAAACCAGATACAACATGTCCTAGTGCTTTAAGTTATTTAAATCCAAAATGACATTTCTTCAAGGAGATTTGCATGTTTACTGATTGGATTTTTGTCAAAACTCTTGATAATCTGTACATGTGCTCCTCCCAAGTCTTTGAACAGATAATAATGTCATAAATGTAAATGATTAACCATCCCTCTGAGAGTTCTTCAGGGAAGATTTCATTCATCATTCTTTGGAAGTGTGAAGGTGCATTTTTGATACCAAAGGGCATCCTTAAGTATTCATACACTCCACAATGAACAATAATTCTCAAGTATTTTCTTGCTCTTGGTGTTACCACATTTTGATGGAATTCTTTAAGGGAATCCATAGTGGTTATATACACTGCTTGAGATATTTGAGTAAGGGCAATTTGGATTTTTGGTATTGGGTATCTGTCTGGGACAGTGTAAGTGTTCAGAGCTCTAAAGTCCCCAACCATTCTGGATTTTCCATTATGCCACGCCACTATAACTGGTGTAGTTATTTCTACTTCCTCATTGTGGCCTACTTTTCTTATTACACCAAGGTCCAGAAGTTCTTTGATATGAATTTCTAGAGCTTCTCTTGATTTTGGACTTGCTGGATAAGCAGGTCCTCTTAAGAGTGGTGGATAAGGTCTCTCAATGTTAAGAATGATGTCAACTTCCTGACAAATAATTGCTCCCAGAGGTTCTTTGTCTGTAGCAAATGCTCCTCTGTGGTCATAAAAAAGGGAAGAAAGTTCATTTTCTTGTTTATCAGTCAGATGAAGGCTTATCTCAGCCTCATTTAACTGTTAAAACTTGAATTTTTCTAACTCTAAGTTGACTGGTGATACTTTGTTTACTGTAATTTGTCTTTTAAATGGTAAAAAGGCAAATTTCTGGTGCTTATTGTTCCCAATTGTAAAGTATCTGTCTTTGTTAATATGTAAATCTATCCAATACATGATTAAATAGTCATTTCCCAATATAAAATGGGTACTAGAGCAATTTTCCATAACAACAAATTCAACTGTGATCCTTAAATTCCCATTTATGTGTGGGAATATGACATTGGTCTCAAAGATTCCTAATGCTTTCATTGGGTTACTTGCACTGTTGAATTTTATACCATCAATTGGTAACAATTGGTCTTCAAAATTTGGTACACAAGTCTTAAGAAAAGATTTTCCAACACAAGAGCAGAAGGCTCCTGGGTCAAGCAAAAGTTTGGTGGGCTTGTTGTCAATCACCACTTCTGTTATACAGGAGTTACCAGCTGTATAACCTTTCCCTCTATTTGGTTTTGTCTTCATAAGCTGTGCATCTTGAACTTTTGATAAATCAACTTGACCATTGCTCAATTGTGGCAAGTGGGAATAAGATTCCATGATGTCAAAAGTGGAATCAATATTTTCTATATCTTTTGAAGATTCAGAAAATATGGATGACTTATCATCTGAATTGTCTTCAGTTATGTCTTCTTTTTCAACATCTGGTTCCTTTTCAATGTCAATTTCATTGATTTCCCCCCTTTTTGGACATGTATTGGCTAAATGGGTGGTGCTTTGGCAAATATGGCACTTTCTGACTGTATCTGCAGATTTATACTTAATATTACTAGAATTTTCTTTGGGGTTTTTGTCCACAGAATCTTTCCAAGGTGTATTAAACCTTGTTTTGAGATTCACCCTACTAGAACCAATTTTGGTGCTGGTGGTTACTTCTTCTAGTATATTGATAATATCCTCTGCGGAAGATTGTTCAGTAGTCCTGCTTTTGACAGCATGCTCTAAGTCACCTCCACATTGTCTCAGAATTTTTCTATGGATCATAAATTCTGACATGTCAGGATATAATGCTGTTAATCTGTCCTTTTGTTGGCAAAACCATGGTAAAGCTTTGTCTTTATCAGCATTAAATTTGGCAGATTCAAAGGCTGTTTCAACTTTAAACCTCCAAGCATCATTTTCCCATTTGTTGATGATTTGGGTTTTCCACCAAGTCCAACTCTGGTGTCCATGTGCTTGTCTTATTTTGATGTACCATCTGTGAGCTGATCTGGTAAACAAGGTGTTAAACCTGGCTGTTACCAATCTGTCTGGTAATTCAAAATCCTCTTTGATCATGTAAATACCTCTAATGAATTCCATATGGTCATACTCTCCTTCACCACTGAAGTGAGGCCATTCTTTAAGTTTTGGAACTTCTTTCAAGAGTGCTTGGCCCATTGATGGTTCCAAGTTATGAAAAGAAGTGGATAATTCATTTTTTAATTGTGAATTATCAGGATCCAATACTTGTGGATTGGAAATTCTTGTGCCCTCATTTTGATTTAGAGGTGTAGACATTCTTGGTAAGGTATTCAGTATTTGTTCAATGTCATTCATTTTACTATTGCTACACCTTTGGGAATTTCTGTATTCATGTTGGAAGCTTTGTATTAAATTTATTACTTCAATTTTATACATGTCTTCTTTATGTGTCAGTTCTTGCCATAACTCTGTCTGTCTTGTATTATCAGCAGTGACTTGATTCAATTTCATTGAAAATTTTGATACTTCTTCTTGTGAAGCATCAAAACACTTTTTCAAGGCAATGGTATATGTCTTTACTTCAGTAAATGAATTTGAAATGTCATCAAGGACTTTCTTGTTATCTGTTTTGATAATATTTATGGCTTGTTTAATTCTTGTTTCAATTATGTCATCAATATTGAATTTAGAATATTTATCTGTTGATTCTTTAATAATGGCAGATTGTTCATTTATTTTATTGTTAGAAGAATTATCATTATTGGAATTTTTAATTGTTCTTAAAACTTTTTCAAAACACATAAGTGTTTAATTAATTTGGCACAGACTCAGGTTGTTTGTTTTAATGTTGTTACAAATGGTTTCATTTTTATCAGAAAGATGTTTTTTCACGTCATTTATAGCATTATACAACTCTGGGATGGAATCAAATATGTCAGAAATCATTTCTGGAACCTTAATCTGGCTTCCTCCTTCTTCTGTAATTCCATCATGGTTCTGGCCATCTGAAATACATTTTCCATGGCATCCTGCTGAATCTTTGGGATTCTGTAGCCCTGGCTGTAAGGCTTTGGGGCTGATGCCTTCCCTTTGCCCTTGTTTGGAGTTTGTGGCTGCTTTTTCACGTTGGAATTGCTGCTGCTGGCCACTGGGGCTGTTTTTGGCACTGGTTTGGGTGGTGGAGGGTTGTTTTTCCTCCATTCTAGTGTCAAAAGCATCATGTTTTTCTTCTCCATCAATGGATGCCATCCATTGAGCAATTTGCAAGTGTTGGGATGGCCCAAGAATTTTCTTACTGTCAGGTAAGAATTCATGCAACTCTTCCACAGGTCTGCAAGGATCTGGTACTCCTTGAATTGAAGTGCATTGTTGTATGCACTGTGGCTGGCTTTGTATATGTCCACAGAGGCTTGTTGTGGAGGTGTCAGCTCTTTTTGAAGGTAAAATAGTATTATCAGCTTCAGAATGACCCAATTTAGTTGTTTGGAAGTCATCAACTGACCCTTTTCCTTCTGTACCTGGTTGGCCTCTGCCATAATCACGTCTATTACCTTTTTGGGAGCTGCTTGAGGGGTTGTAGCTGGCTCCTGACCTGGTTGAAGGCATAATTATGGTTTAAAAAGCTTAAAATAGTATTTTTACGTCAAAAAACTTACTATTGGCCAAATTCTTAGCTTTCTGAAGAGTATTACTTATGTCCAAGTTAATTAATTCAGAAGATATTGGTTCAGGTTGATTATTTTGAGTCACAATTACAGTACTATTATGGTCTGAATTAATAGTGCTTGCAGGAACAATGCTGGTGACTGTTGAGGCTGTTTCAATGTTTTCTTGTCTTACCACGTTGTCAGACACTAAAATTAATGGAAAAGCCAATTAATTAAGTAAAAAAAAGGTTATTTCAAAAAAGAAATAAAAATATAAGCCTCACTTATAATATGAAAAAAAGTTATTTTTTATGGATTTTTTGAATTATAAGTATTTTTTATATGTTTTTAAATTTTTCAATATAAGAAAAAGGATTTAAAAAGAGTAAAAAAATATGTCACAGGTAAAATATCACCGCTGGGCCCCCAAATTTAAGGTGTGGATATGAAACTTTGATTAAAAATCAAGTACTCGTCCTGTCCTCAAAATTTGTATAAGGAAAAATTCAGTTAAAAATAGTATGAAATATTATTTTTAAGAGAAAACACGCCAATTTTATTGTTTATAACTTTATTAGTATAAAACAATAATATTATAAAAATTTATTGTTTTACCAACAATAAAAAGTTATCCAAAAAATACTCTACAAGAGATATTTTAAGGCTACAAAAGAAATTTCTTCAAGAGCAATTTCAATTGGAATTAATTGAGCAAAGAACTGCAAGCAATTAATTAAAGAACAAAGTCTTTAAAAAGAATATTAAAGAGAAAACACGCCCAAAAGTGACCAGAGTGAATTTGGAAACAAAGTGACAAAGTTTACAGTGATGAAAGATGCTTTAATTCACTTTTGGGGTGGTTCAGGGGTAAAAATGATTATAAGAGTTACAAACAATGATTATAATGATTTTTTCACGTGGTTAAAAGGATTAAAATGATTTAAAAATGGTGGTTGGAATCTTTGATTGATTGGTTTAACAGTTTTTAAACTAATTAATAAAAGGAAAAGATTCTAACATGAAGAGAAAAGTGGGGCAAAGAAGACATTCTTTTATAGCCATCAATTCTCTTACTCCAAAAGTAAAATTTACTCTTGTCAGTCGTGAAAAAGAGTCTGACAACAGAAAAGCCAAGTATGGCATCATTGAACCCTGGTTTAGACTAAAAAGGGCTGGTTTAAGCCATTTTTAGCCATTTTTAGCCATTTTTAGCCATTTTTAGCCATTTTAGACCCTTAAATCAGCCATTACTATAGCAATACCAGGCCTAGAGCCTTCAAAACAGGTCAGAATGTGTGTCAGAGGCGTAGAAACCAGCTAAAACTGTTTTTACTATGATTGTTTTATCTTAAGGGTAGTTTTACCCTCTTGGCAACAGCTAAAACTACCCCAGTTGGTATCAAAACCTCATAATCAATTGAGTCCACAGACCCTGTAACTCAATTCCAGGCCAAAAGTGATGAACTTTTGCGTGAATTTTGACATCCCACGCCTGTCAGCAAGGATTTTGGGGGTCTAGCTCCCCCTTTGAGCTGGAGTTCCTTTTCCCCCCAAATTTAATCTTTCCAATTTATTTTTCCTTTAATTCCTCATCATGTATTATACTTATAATTTACATATGTAATTCAATTCAATTGTACAGTACAATACAGTAATAATTGACACCTCATATGTAAATCAAAGTTCACTTATGTAATACACGCACACATCTTGACATCTCAATTGAATTCAATTGAAAATACTTCAATTCCTCATAACTTCTAAACTAAACACAACACCTCAATTTTAACACAAAAATTGATGGTTAACACCACATGTGGTGTGAATTAAATTAAGGTTTTGAGGATCTTCAACTTTTGTCTTGAAAATACTAAAAACTTAATTTAAGCTTATTTAGAGTTGAGTTACAAGAATTTCACTCAGAGGTGACCCCACCTTATTTTTTATGAGGAATCCAATGGTGAAATAATTTTTATGTATTTATTTATTGGATAAAAAGTTATAATGATTTTTATTTAACTTTTTTCCAAATTTATTTATTTTTTCACAATTTTGTTAAAATTTCATTTTTACTTAATTTTTTCAAGTATAAATGTAATTTTATACTTACAAAATTTAATGTATTTTTATTTTTGAATTGTAATTAATTTTTTATTTTCAATATAATTTTTTATATTTATATTTTGATTTTTATTTTAATAATATAAATAAATTTATTTTATTTATACTAATATGTTATTTTTTATATTTGTGGTCTTTTGGGTATATGAAATTACCTCTAAGGCTCACAATGGTGACAAACCACCAAAAGGTGAACTAGGCCAAAATAGTTCATCAAGGTATCAAAAGGAAGAAAAATGTCACTCCTTTTTAAAGAAATAACTGCCATAATAATGAGACAAAGAATTAAAAAGGTATTCAGGATCAAAATAAGAACTGAGAATAAAACTTAATTTTCACTGTCAGCCTGTGACTCAAAGCCAGAGCATAAGCATGAGACCAAAATACCATAAACCAATGGTAGAGCAAAATTCCCACTGAAAAGTGACCTTAGTCAATATATCTCATAAAAGGAATCAAACTAAAGAGGAAACTCACCTCTTTCCAAAGATACAAATCCCATGACAATAAGACAAGGAATGAAAGATTTATTCCAGGTCAAAGCAAGAACTGAGAATAAACCATAATTTTCACCTCTCATCCAAAATACAGAGAAAGAGGAAAAACCTCATCAAGTTGGTGTTACAATGCAAGCCCTATCTAGGTATATCCAGTGGTACTACCCAAATTGGGCTAGCATCAGAATTATAGAGGTTATGGCCAAATAAGTACCAAAGAAAGGGTGGACAAAGTATTCACCTCTCATCTAACTTCTGAAGTTTTAGTGTGAGCGTTAGAGGTATTTTTATATACCCAAAAGACGACAGATAACAAATTATATTATAATTATAAATAAATAAATTCATTTATATTATAAAAAAAAAATTAGAATATAAATATAGAATCTATATAAAAATTAAATTTTTTTAATATAATATAAAATAAAAATTACATTGAAATTTCAAATTGTGAAAATACAATTTTACTTGAAAAAATTAAGTAAGAATGAATTTTTAACAAAAATCTTGAAAGTAATTTCCAATAAATAAACTTATTAAAAATATTTCACCATTGGATTCCTTATAAAAAATTAGGTGGGGTCACCTCTGAGTGAAGATTCTGTAGCTTAACCCTAAACAAGCTTAAATTAAGTTTTTTTTGTATTTTATGTATGAAAATCTGAAGATATCCAAAACCTTAGTTTATTTCACACCACATGTGGTCGTAATAATCAATGTTTGTGTTGAAATTGAGGTGTGGTGTGTAGCTTAGAAGTTCTGAGGAATTGAAGTATTTTCAATTAAACTGTCAAAATGTGCATGTGTATTAAGTAAGTAAACTTTGATTTAAATAGGAGGTATCAATAATTACAGTTGTGTACTGTAAAAAATTGATTGAATTACATATGTAAATTACTTGAATAATACATGATGAAAAATTGAAGAATAATAAATTGGAAAGATTAATTTTGGGGGGGAATGGAATCTTAGATCCAAGCACCAGAACAAAAGGAAGCTGTCCCCCTGGTGGGGGTATCAGGTAAAACCCAGGTCCAACCTGCTTTCCACCTGGGTCTTAAACTTGGTTCTAAGTTGGAAATATGCTTGAAGATACTTTCACCCACAGGTTTGGCCATTAAGAATTTTACTCAATCAAAATAGAATATTATGAATTTCTAACAATATTAATATGTTTTCTCTTTTATTACATATAAAATTCTTGCTAATATAATAATTATCAAATAAAAAACTATAATAAACAGAAAATGCACTAATTATTATGAAATATGTGGATTAATTCTCCTTTTATTCCAGTGTCTTTTCTACTATAATTAAGGTACTTCTTTCAAATGATTCCAAAATCTCAAACTTTTTGTAAATAACATTTCTCAAACCAAAGCTTCAACCCAGAAGATAATTTCTACAGAAAGGATACATCTTAAATTGAAATTATCTACCACACGGTTTGTGTTTCTGTCTTCTAAAGTAGTGTGTATATCTTTTGAGAGTTATTTTTACAGATATATATGATGCAATGAAAATTTTTTTTCTTCTCATTAACTATATCTCATATCCATTTGAAATGTAATATTCACAAAAGCTCTTGGAGCTAAATTGTAGAGTTCAGCTAGCAATTTGCATAAAGCAGAAAGAATTTATTTTTGAATATTTCCCTATTCCCTTCTGTATGGTAGATATTGGTTTTGAAGAAGTATTCCTATAGCCGAATGAGCTTAGTAAATTCTTCTGAGGTCCCTTTTATGTGATGAAAAATTTTCATTTTGATATTCCTTATCAATAATAACTTCCCCACATATGAAGCTTTTTAAATATGGAAATATTGTGATGCTTCCCCTACAAGAATTCCCTTATAAATATTGTTATAATTGTTTGAATGTGTTAGGGATACCTCAGAATAGGTCAAATTTAGTTTTCTTACAAATCATACGCATTCAAGGAGAAAAAATCAAAAAATTAAATTTCAACAGTTCCCATATCTTTGTTTGACCTCCATCATCATAAGGCATAAATACATAACTCCTCTCAAAAAAAAAAAGTAAAAACACAAATGATTGTAAAAATTGATTTTCATTTGGAACATAAACAACCCTTTTTGATTTTTTAGTTTTTACTCATATCATTTTGATTTTTTTAATTTTTTTTTGCTTGTTTTTCATCAACATTTTCATTTATTTGGATTTTTTTTAATTTGCTCGTTTAATTTTTTTTATGCTTGTGTATTATTTAATCATGTTTCATTATTATTATGATTCATTTTTTCATCTGAGTTTCTTTTCATGATAATTTTCATTTTTTTTGGTAATACATGTTCCCATTTCTTTTTTTCCCTTTTTTATTCTTAATTTTTTGATTATTTTCATTGTTGGGTTTCTTTATTTTTACTCTATTCTTTTTTATATTTTTTATATTTTTTATATTTTTTATATTTTTTATATTTTTTATATTTTTTATATTTTTTATATTTTTTATATTTTTTATATTTTTTATATTTTTTATATTTTTTATATTTTTTATATTTTTTATATTTTTTATATTTTTTATATTTTTTATATTTTTTATATTTTTTTTATTTTTTTTATTTTTTTTATTTTTTTTATTTTTTTTATTTTTTTTATTTTTTTTATTTTTTTTATTTTTTTTATTTTTTTTATTTTTTTTATTTTTTTTATTTTTTTCATTTTTTTAATTTTTTTTAATTTTTTAATTTTTTAATTTTTTTTAATTTTTTTATTTTTTTTATTTTTTGTATTTTTTTTATTTTTTTTATTTTTTTTATTTTTTTTATTTTTTGTATTTTTTTTATTTTTTTTATTTTTTTTATTTTTTTTATTTTTTTTATTTTTTTTATTTTTTTTATTTTTTTTATTTTTTTTATTTTTTTTATTTTTTTTATTTTTTTTATTTTTTTTATTTTTTTTATTTTTTTTATTTTTTTTATTTTTTTTATTTTTTTTATTTTTTTTATTTTTTTCATTTTTTTTATTTTTTTTATTTTTTTTATTTTTTTTATTTTTTTTATTTTTTTTATTTTTTTTATTTTTTTTATTTTTTTTATTTTTTTTATTTTTTTTATTTTTTTTATTTTTTTTATTTTTTTTATTTTTTTTATTTTTTTTATTTTTTTTATTTTTTTTATTTTTTTTATTTTTTTTATTTTTTTTATTTTTTTTATTTTTTTTATTTTTTTTATTTTTTTTATTTTTTTTATTTTTTTTATTTTTTTTATTTTTTTTATTTTTTTTATTTTTTTTATTTTTTTTATTTTTTTTATTTTTTTTATTTTTTTTATTTTTTTTATTTTTTTTATTTTTTTTATTTTTTTTATTTTTTTTATTTTTTTTATTTTTTTATTTTTTTTATTTTTTTTATTTTTTTTATTTTTTTTATTTTTTTTTTATTTTTTTTATTTTTTTATTTTTCTTATTTTTTTTTATTTTTTTATTTGTTAAATTTTTATTTCTGGGTGAAAAGCTTCTAAATCAGTGTAAAACTATTGATTTGGAGTGTTTGAACCCCTCAAGAAAGATTGAAAAAAAATTCAATTGAAAAAATATTGAAAAATATATAAAAAATATACAATCTAAATAAATATTCAAAAGAAAAAATCAACATGAAATAAAGCAAAAACATAAAAAAATTGAGAAAAAAGAGAATGATATAAAAAATAAAGGCCTTTGGTAAACCCACATAAGCTCTTATGTGTTTTTACCACCTTTGGCCAAAAGCAACTAATTTTATGGTCAAAAAGTAGAATTTCTTTTTTTGAGAAAATTCTTCAAATAAGCTTTGTAATAGTTTTGGTATTTATTTCTTGTTTTTTCTTCGATCTTTGGTGGGTGTTAAAGCACAGAGAGTTATACCATATTTTTCAGGTATATGATTTAGAAGAAGAATGATACAAACTAGGTGCTTTTGCCCAAAACTGCTAAAAGCACATAAGAGATTATGCATTTTTACCAAAATTCTTATGTTTGTTTACAAAAGCTTAAAATAAAAGAAAAAAGAAAAAAAACAAAAAACAAAAATTCAAAAATAAATAAATAAAAAAGATTAAAAAGAAAAGAAAAATATTCCCAAAAAGTCAAAGAAAATGATGAGAAAAAATTTAGAAAAATTCCAAAAAATTGAAAATTTGGAGAAAATCAAAAGAATTAATTCATCTTAATTATTAAAACTTTATAAGTAAAAAAAAATCAAATTTGAAAAAAATAATGTCATTTTTTCTTTTGATAAAAATTAATTTTCATTCTGATTTGTGATTTTTTTAAAAAGAATTGTAAAATTGATGCAATTCTTACCAAGAAAAGAAAAAAGCCTGGAAATACATACCTGAGCAGAAGGTTGAAGAAGGATTAACAAGAAAATGTTCAATTAAAAAATTGAATACTAGAATTCTTCTAAATTTGTGTGTAGAAAATTTATTAAAGAATGAATTGAGTGTGAATAATGATGTCATATTCACAAAATTGACAATTCAAATAATAATTAAGCCTAATTATATCCTTAAAAGATGATAAAGCTCAACATGTAAGGAAGTTTAGTTTTGAAAAGATCTTTGATAATAAACACTTTCATTCAATAGCAAAAATGATAAAGTTCCATTATAATAGATTTTAAATGAACATCTCAAACAATCAGAGGAAGGGTAGAAATATTGAGAAAAAGAATACTGAAGCTCATTCATGTTAATGTATAGATTTAAAGCAAGATTAAAACTCTTTCAGAAATAATTTATTAAGAAGAAATATTGGTTATAAATGATCAAGAATGTCTTTATAAAAAGAATCTATAAATGTTGTGGTAAAAGCTTTGAAAAGTACCTAATATATTTAAGAAATGAGAGATAAATAATACAATGGATCATTCAGATTGAAAATGTTCAATTTAATTTATGAACTCTTTTTTTTATATTTAATTGTTTCCTTAAAGAAAATGTTACGAATTCAGAATTTTTTGAGGTGGGAATGTGTTGAGTGAGTCCATCATTACAGATGGAAAATACCATGAAATTGATGGAATTTTTTTTCACTTATTTTTATTAAAGAAGTCACTTTCACTGTAGCAAATAGCTATTATTCAATAACTTCTTGTATTAATGAATTAAAAAACAGAAAACACTCATGGGAAAGCCATAATGCTCTATCTTACTTGAGTAAAATTCTAAATGACCAAATCTGTGGCTGCAATTATTTGTAAACATATTTGAAGGTTAGATCCAAGGCTTAGATCCAAGTTGAAGGTAGGTTGGACCTGCTACCTCTGCCAGGGTGAGTTGGTTTTTTTTAAATGGTATCTCTTATAGAAAAAAAAGAACCCCCCAAAAAAACTCTATTAAATCATTATTAAAAAAAAGAAAATTTTTTTGTTTGTTTAATTTTTTCTTCTAATAATTTTTATTATTTACTTATGTGAGCCCTAGTGGTATTTTAATATACCTAAAAGACCACAGGAAATTAATTAATTCATGGTTGAAAATAATTTTTTTTGTTTGTAAATATAAAAACAAAAATCAAAACTAAATATAAAAATCATAATGAAAATTTAAAAATAGATTTACATCAAAATTCAAAAATGTAAGAATATATTTTTACATGAAATAATAAAGTAAAGATAAATTTTCATCAAAAAATATTAAAATTGAAATTTATTTTTGAAAAAAAGTTAATATAAATTATCATAGATTTTTATCCAACAAAGAAACATATAAAAATTATTTCACCATTGGGTTCCTCATTAAAAATTATGTGGGGTCACCTCTGGCTGGAGGTTCTGTGACCAAACTCTAAATGAGCTTAAATTAATCCTTGAATATTTTCTTGTATTAAAATCTGAATAAACTCAAAATTGCAATTTGATTCACACCACATGTAGTGTTAAACATAACTTTTTGTGTTAAATTTGAGGTGTGGTGTGTAATTGAGAAGCTATGAGGAATTGAAGTATTTTCAATTGAAATGTCAAAAGTTGTGCATTTATTGAAGAAGTGAGCTTGAATTTACATATGTGGAATTAATAATCAAAGCTGTTTACTGTAAATTCAAAATTGAGTTACATATGTAAATTTAAAGTGAAATACATGATGAGGAATTAAAGAAAAAATAAATTGGAAAGATTAATTTGGGGGGGGAAAAGGAATATTGGCTCCAAGGGCTCCAGACTCACCCAAATTCCTTTCTAACAGGTGTGGGATGTCAGAATTTACACAGAGGTTCATCAATTTTGGCTTGGAATTGAGTCACAGGGTCTGTAACTCAATTGATGATGAAGTTTTGATACTAACCAGGGAAGTTTAAGCTGTTTTCAAGAAGGTAAAACTACCCTTAAGTGAAAAAAATCTTGGTAAAAACAGTTTTAACTGGCTTTAAGGTCTCTTAAACACATTCTGATGGGTTTTGAAGGCTATAAACCAAGCATTACCATAGCAATGGCTGATATAAGGGACTAAAATAGCTACAGACAGGGTTCAATGATTCCATAATTGGCTTTCATGTTAGTGTGTTTCTCACAACTGATTAGCTTAAATTTTACTCTTGGAGTAAGAGAATTGGTGGCTATACAAGAATTGCTTCTTTGACCCACTTTTCTATTCATGTGTGAACCTTTTCCTTTTATAATTAGTTTAAACAATTTTAAGGAAATAAATAAAAGATTACAACCTCCTCTTTCAAAAAATTCAAAGCCATTTGAAGAACACAAGAAAATCTTTACAATAATTTTTTGTAATTATTATATTTATTTTATGTTTGAACCACCCAAAAAGTGAATTGGAGCATCTTTCATCACTGTTAGCTTTGTCACTTTTGTTGTGAGCCTGTGAGGTACGTATAACATACCCATAAGGCCACAAATGATTTTATAAACAGCTAATTTTGTCTTAAACAGACTTTTTAGCTGAAATTAAAATAAAAAATAACAAAAAATAAGTATAACTTTATTTTGGATAAACAAAGTTATAAATATTATGTCATTTTTGGATTCTACACCAAAAATAACCTAGGGTACATCCATAAGGTGTTATACCCAAAAACACTTATTTCTTGTGTTATTAGAAGATTTAATAATCTTACAGTACTAATGTAACATTTTTAACATTTTTTTAAAATTGTTAAATTTAAGCTTAAATAAGCTTAAATTTAAAGCTGCATAAGGTTAATGCAAACTTACCAAAATTTTAGTTAAAATTGAGGTGTGGTGTATATTTACTGAATTGGCTAAGGATCTACCATACAGAATGTAACTCCTGCGTGAGCTAAATTTAAAAGGGTTTAAAGCCATGGTATGGCTTTAAATAAATAAAAGGGAAAACTCCACACAAAAAGGTGGTACAAAGGAAAAAGACCAAATAGAGCTGGGGTACCCAACTTTTTGGATCTGAAATGATTCAATTAAGGTTGTCCACCTGTATTGGAGGATTTTCAACCTTATTTAAACTTTAAGATTAGACTTTGATCCAACCTTAAGGTTTAAACTGGTTTTATCCCAATTTGGACAGGAATTTCAAGCTGCCAAAGGGTAAATCCCAATATGCAGGCTTGAAATCAAGGTTTTAAGAACTGTCAAAGCTTAATAAAGCTTAAAAACCTTAAATAAGCTTAAAACTTTAAAGTTACAAACATCAAAACCTTATCAAAAGCTAAGGTTTGGTGTGTATTGCTATTTTACATGGAAAAATAGCAATAACTTCAAAAATTCATTAAAAATCCAAATCTTAATGGATTTGCTTGAAAATTTCACACAGCTTAGGATTTAATATTATCTATATATAAATTAAATTTTAAGTATATTTTATAAATAAATTTCCTGGGTAATTAGCCTGGAAATTTACTCTTTTAATTAAGCTCCAAGAAAATTATGATTTCTTTAAAATTAATTAAAAATTGAGCTTAAGAGATTTCTGCTTGAAACTCCATTTTTAAGTTGTTCATGTGATGAACTTTAATATAAATAAGTTTATTTATATTAAAAACTTAAAATAATTGGTTTAAATGAGGATTAAAGTTACATGGAGTTAAGAATAACACTGGTAACTTTAAATTGGAATTAAAAACAAGTTGCCTTAAGCTAAGAGCTTTGTTTTTAAGAATGGTTTTTCAGTTTTGACCTGAGAACGCCCTCTATATTCATTATGAATCATGAGAGTTGCTCTGAAGACATAAAAAGAGTCTTTTCATCACTGTTTTTGTCCATCATTCATTATCAATCCAATCATATTAGACATTTAAACAGGTAAAGGTTTATTATTTATAAAATCTTATTATTAAAGTAATTCTTAAGTTATTTTATTCTTTATTAATTGTAAATTAAAGAATTGAAGTCATAGAATTCAGATTATTGTTGTAATAATCAATATTATATTTTATATTATAAAATTTTTATCTTAAATATCTTTTAAAATCCACAAATTCCTCTTAAAAACTCTTTAATCTTAAATTTTATCATAAAAAGTTGTTTTATCCTTAAAATTATTGATTTTAGACATGTTTTTAACTTATAATCATTATTTAATATAATAACTGCTGCTGTTTAGCTTGTTGTATTAAATAAATATTATAAGTAAGTTTTCTCTAAAGTTCTGTATTTTTTTATCTAGTATTAGTTTTTTTATATAGAATTTTATTCTATAAGAATTATTTCTGCACATTGTGTCTTATAATTCTTTTATAAGTAATATTTATATTATTTATAAGTGGTTAATATTTATATTTCCACGTGTAATTGTCTCATTAAGAGCTTTACAATTCTTATTGTTATAACTGTCAGTGACTATAACAATAATAGAATAATTATAATTTATTATAATTATTATATTTTTTTTTATTATTATATTTTTATAATAATAATTAAATTCATTTTTTTTATATATAATTATTTTTAATAATTATATTTAAATTTTTGGTTATGATATTTTATCATATTATATATTTCTATTGAGGACAGTCATAGTACTCTTGATTTTGCTACTATTATCAAGAGTTTCATAGACAAACCTTACATTTGTGATGTTTTTCTCTTTAATATTATTTTTAGAAACTCTTTTCTCATATTAGTTTCCTGAAGTTCTTTTCTCAATTAATTTAAATTGAAATTGGTGTTGAAGAAATTTATTTTGTAGCCATAAATATCTCCTGTCAAGTATTTTCAGATAAATTTTTTATTTTTGTTGAAACAATAAATATTTATTTTTTTTTTTTTTATAATAAAAAAGCTAAGAGCAATAGTTTTGGCATTTTTCCTCTTGAAAATGTTAATAATTGCTATTTTTAATCAAATTCTACCTTATACAATTTTTGAGGACAGGAGGGTACTTGATTATCAATGAAAGTTTCATATCTGGGCCTTACATTTGGTGACCCAACAATTATATTTTTCCTTTTAAATATTTCTCATACATTAGAAACTTAAGAAACCATAGAAATATCAATAATCTCAAAAATCCATAAAAAATATTCTTTTTGGATAGTATAAGTGAGGATTTAGATTTAATTCTTCTTTTTGAAGCATCCCTTTTCATAATTTAGTAATTTCTCTTTTCATTAGTGTTAGTGTATAAAAATGTGGTAAGACAAGAAAACCTTGAAACAGCCTCAACAGTAACTAGCATTATTCCAGCCAGTACTCTCAATTTTGACCATAACAGTACAGTGCCCTCCAACAAACCTTTGAACACCGTTATGGTTTTTTTGGACAAACCGCATGGTTCTTCTTTTTGAAACTCCTAATTTCTTTACAAATCTCGTCAGCCTCATGTCTCGTCGCATTTTTCTTTGTGCTCAGATTTGTTAACCAATCACCTTTGACCATTTTGATTGACCGTCAATCACACGTGGTTTTATTATTTTTATTTTGTCTAAAGGATCATGGCTATAAATATAGTAAATCCTGTTGTTAAGTAAGCTTTTTTTAATCCATCATTTTAGGTACTCACCATAATGGCTCCCTACCACAGTGAAGGCATTTGTGGTCAAATTGTTGGTATGCATGATACTGGTGCTTCAATTCACACAATTGCCCAACATCTTGAGGTACCACCAACCACTGTTCACAATACATTTTGTCACTACCAAGAACAAGGACATCTTAAAAGCTTACCTATACCAGGTCAACCTCCAAAATTGAATGATCGAGACCAACGGGAGCTTTCCCTAGTTATTCATCAAAACCGTCAGGACGCTCTTGTCTCCATAAAAAATATGATCACATCTGATGTATCAATCAACACTCTTTGCAAGGCTATTCATGAACTCGGTAAACAATAATGCATTGCAGTCAAAAAACCTTACCTCAGCCCACAACACATGCAACATCGCCTGGAATTTGCACTGGACCGTTGCTGATTGGTCTCGAGTCCTATGGACTGATGAGTCCTCGTTTGAGCGCAGTAAGCCAGTCACTCAAAGGCGTATCTGGCGGTCAATTGATCAAAAATATGACCTCGAATCAATGGCTGTGAATCATTGTTCTGGTCATCATTCAATTATGGTTTGGGGGGTGCTTTGTGGACCGATTCAATCTGAATTAATTTTGATGCCACCTGGACAACGTCGAGCCGTGGATTTTATTTAAAATGTTTATGAGCCAGGCTTATTGCCCTTCATGGATTAATTGGTCGAGGTAGGCATTTCTGAAGATCGCGAAGAACTCACCTTAATGGAAGACGGAGCTCCCATCCATACTGCAATTGCCAGCCAACAATGGCAAGAAGAAAATTGAATCCGTAAGCTAGTCTTGCCAGCTTATTCTCCTGATCTTAACCCTATCGAGAACTTATGGTTCAAGATGAAATACATTGTTACAAACCTCTTCAATCCCAAGAAAATGGATGAGTTAATGTTTGCTGTTAATGCTGTTTGGGAGACATTAACTTTTGATCATGTTGAGGTCTTACTCTTATCTTTTCCTGAAAGGATGCAGATGGTAGTGTATCAGAATGGTGCTCCTACTCAATGGTAGAAGCTATCTTTTTTTATTATTACTCAAGTTTGTTTTTCTTATGAGGTTTTTTATTGTATTACTACTTATACATGTATCTTTATTATTAGCTTGATTTAAAACAAAAACATGTGTAATAATACAAAAAAAAGTTGAATATTCCATTTAGCCTTGTGCAACATGAGAGCCAATTGTGAGAAAAAAAAATTAAAAAAAACATCACAAAAAAAAATGTTTGAAGGTTTGTTGGAGGGCACTGTACAGTTATTATAAATTGGAATAATCAACCAGAGCAAATTTCTTTTGAAATAATCAGCTTTGAAATTAGTAGTACTCTCCAAAATGCAAAGAATTTGGACAATGGTAAGTATTTGATGTAAAATTATCATTTTTAAGCTTTTTACTTATAATTATGACTTCAAACAGATCAGGAGCCATCTCCCAAAAAGGGTATAGATGTAATTATGGAAGAGGTCAATGATTTACAGAAGGAAAAGGGTCAATAGATGAAGCCCAAGCTTACAAATCACACCCTTCTGAAGCTGACAACACTATTCTACCTTCAAATAGAGCTGAAACCTCCACAAGAATCCTCAGTGGACATATAAAAAGTCAGCAAGAAGAAATACAGAAATTAACTTCAGAAGACCTTCAAAAACTGCATGAACTCTTAAATAAATTTTAGAAGCTTCCTAGGCCTCCCAAATACTTAAAATTTACTCAATCAGAAGAATAAATTGATGAAAAGAAGAAATTGAGGCGTTCAATAGCACAATGGAGAAAAAACCACCCTATACCACACAAACAAGTGCCAAAACCAACGCCAGTGGCCAGAGGCAGGAATTCCAAGGTGAAAAAGCAGCCACAAGCTCCAAACAAGGGCAAAGCAAAATCAGAAGCCACCAAGCCATACAGCCAAGGATACAGAATCCCAAAGATTAAACAAGATGCCATGGAAAATGTGTTTCAGATGGCCAGAGCTATGATGGAAGTTCAGAAGAGGAAAAAAGCTAGACTCAAATATCAGAAATTATTCTGAGATTTTGGATGTGGTTCCAGATTTGTATATAGCTATAAATGATTTAAAAAGTCATAGTTCTGATAAGAATACAAACATTCATAACAATAATAAGACAAGTAATAAAAGGTTGAGCCAAATAGATGGAAAACTCATGCCTTTTGAAACGTTTTCAAGAAAAATTAAAACATCAAATAGTGAAAATTAATTTAAAAATGAAATAAGTAAAAAAATGTAATAATAAAATAATTAACCAAAAAATATGGTCAATAAAACATTGATGACATGATTGAAACAAGAATAAACAAAGACATAAGTATTATCAAAGCAGATAATAAGAAAATACTTGATTATCTTACAGACTCATTTACATAAGTAAAGGAAAATAAAATCTCCTTGATAAAGTGTTTTGATACATTAAAAGAAGAAGTATCAAAATTAACAATGAGATTGAATTGAATTATTTCTGATAATACTAGAAAAACAAAATTATGGCAAGGAATGGCAATCAAAAAAGACATTTATAAAATTGAGCTAATAAACTTAATGCAAGGTTTTGAAAATGATTTCAGAAACTCCACAAGGTGTACTACCAGTAAAATGAATGAAATTGAACAATTACTGCACACTTTGACAAGAATGTATACACCTCCAAATCAAAAAGAGGCTATAAATAATTCTAACCCAAAAGTATTGGATGTAGAAAATCCACAAATAAAAATGAATTTTACACCCCTTCCCATAGCTTGGAACCATAAATGGGCCAAGAACCCCTGAAAAATAACCAATGCTTGAAGAATGGCCTCACCTCATTGTTGAAGGAGAATATGACCATATGGAGTTTATAAGAGGTATTAAAATGATCAAGGAAGAATTTTAATTACAAGAAAGATTGGGAAAAGCAATATTTAATATATTTCTAACCAAATCAGCTCATAGATAGTATATCAAGTTAAGAAAAGCACCTGTGAACCAAAGATGGACTTGGTGGAAAGCCCAAAGAATAAAAAAATGGGCAAATGATGTTTGGAGGCTTAAAGTAAAAACAGCTTTTTAATCTCCAAAATTTAATGCTAGCAAAGAAAGTCCCTCACCATGATTTTGCCAACAAAAAGACAGAGTAACAGTATTGTATCCTGACATCTCAGAAGCTATGATCCATAGAGAAATTCTGAGAAAATGTGGAAGCAATTTGGAATATTTTGTAAAAAGAAAGACAACTGAAAAATCTTTGGAAGAAGATATTATAAATATATCAGAAGAAGTAGCCACCAGAAAAAAAATTAGTTCTAGCAGGATTAATCTCAAAAGAAGGTTTGATACACCTTGGAAAGATTATGTGGACAAAATACCCAAAGAAAATTCTATTAATATGAAATATAGATCTTCAGAAAAAACGAGAAAGCTCAATATTTTCCAAAGTACCACAAATTTAAGGTGTGGATATAAAACTTTGATTAAAAAATCAAGTACTTTTCCTGTCCTCAAAATTTGTATAAGGTAAAATATGATTAAAACCACTAAGATTTAAGATTTTTAAGAGAAATAACACCAGATTATTGTTTTTAACTTTTTAAGTATAAATAAATAATATTATGGAGATTTATTTTTTACCAACAACAAAAATTTATCCCAAGAATACTCTACAAGAGATATTTAAGGCTACAAAAATAATTTCTTTGAGAGCGATTTTAATTGGAATTAATTGAGAAAAGAGTTGCAAAAAATTAATAGAATAAAGAAGTATTTAAAAAGGATATCAAAGAGAAAACACGCCCAAAAGTGACCAGAGTGAATTTGGAAACAAAGTGATAAAGCTAACAGTGATGAAGGATGCTTTAATTCACTTATGGGGAGGCTCAAGGGTCAAAATGATTATAAGAGTTACAAAAAATTATTATAATGATTTTTTCATGCGGTTTTAACGCTTAAAATAATTTAATAAATGTGGTTAGAATCTTTTATTGATAGGTTTAACAGTGTTTAAGCTAATTATAAAAAGGAAAAGATTCTAACATGAAGAGAGAAGTGGGGCAAAGAAGACATTATTTTATAGCCACCAATTGTCTTACTCCAAAAGTAAAATTTACTCTTGTCATTTGTGAAGCACACTTTGACAACAGAAAAGCCAATTATGGAATCATTGAACCCTGGTTTGGATCAAAAAAGGCCTTGTTTTAGCTGTTTTAGACGCTTAAATCAGCCATTGCTATAGTAATACCTGGCTCAAAGCCTTCAAATAATGTCAGAATGTGTGTAAGAGAAATCAAAGCCAGTTAAAGCTGTTTTACTAAGGTTTTTCTTGACTTAAGGGTAGTTTCACCCTATTGGAAACAGTTAAAACTTCCCTGTTTGGTATCAAAACCTCATCATCAATTGAGTCACAGACCCTGTGACTCAATTCCAGGCCAAAAGTGATGAGCTTTTTCATGAATTATGACATTCCACACTTGTCAGAAAAGAATTTTGGGGGATTCTGGAACCCTTGGAGCCAAGATTCTTTTCCCCCCAGAATTAATCTTTCCAATTTGTTTCTTCTTTAATTCCTCATCATGTGTTATACTTGTAATTTACATATGTAATTCAATTGAGTGTCCATAGTACAGAGCTGTGAAAATCAATACCTCATATGTAAGCCAAAGTTCAATTATGTTATACACACACACATTTTGACATTTCAATTGAAAATACTTCAATTCCTCATAGCTTCTAAACTACACACCAAACCTCAATTTTAACACAAAAATTGATGGTTGTCTCTACATGTGGTGTAAATTCAATTAAAGCTTTGAGAATTTTCCATTCTTGTACAGAAAATACCAAAAAAATAATCAAAGCTTATTTAGAGTTGAGTTACAGAAATTTTACCCAGAGGTGACCCCGCCTTATTTTTTTTATGAGGAACCCAATGATTAAATAATTTTCATAAGTTTATTTATTGGATAAAAAGCTCTAATTATTTTTCTTTAACCTTTTTCCAAAAATATTTCAATTTCAATATTTTTATTGAAAATTTATTTTTACTTAATTTTTTCAAGTAGAAATCTGTTTTCATAATTTTAAATTTCAATATAATCCTAATTTTGAATTAAAGTAATTTTTTTTATTTTTATATAAATAATATATTATATTGTAATTTTTGTTTTTATAATATAAATAAACTTATTTCTTGATAATTATAACATAATTTTTTATTTTTGGCTGTTTGGGTACATAAAAATACCTCTGAGGCTCACAACAAATTTGGCCAATAATTTTCCAAACAGACAAAAAATGAATGAAATTAACATTGAAAATGGAAATGAAAATAAAAAAGATGATGTGAATGAAAAAAATTCAGATGATAGATCATCAATGGTTTCTCAATATTTAAAAAGAAGATTTTTCATCAGATAAAGAGCCATTGAGGGACGTTATTGGTCATAAAGTTGAAATTATTTTAAGATTTGAGAGACTTTACCCACAAATCTTGAGAAGCCCTGCATACCCAGGAAACCCAAAATCAAGAGAAGCCCATGAGTTTCAAATTGAAGAACTCTTGGACCTTGCTGCAACAAGAAATGTTGGCCATAATGAAGAGGTAGAAATAACTACACCTGTCATAGTGGTATGGAATAATGGAAAATCCATAATGGTTGTATTTTCTAGAGCTTTGAATACTTACACTGTCTTACTGTCCCAGACAGGTATCCCATACCAAAATGCAAAATCCCATTAGTCAAATATCTCAAGAAGTGTAAATCAGCACTATGGATACCCAGAAGGGATTTATCAATAATGTGGTGACACTAACAGAAAGGAAATATTTGAGAAATATTTTCCATTGTGGAATGTATGAATACTTGAGGATGCCTTTTGGTATCAAAACTGCACTTTAAAACTGTCAACAAATAATTAATGAGATTTTCCCTGAAGAAGTTTCAGAAGTATGGTTAATAATTTCTACTTATGAAATTATTTTTTGTTCTATGACTTGGGGAGAACATATAGCTAGATTACCTGGGGTTTGGAAAAAATCAAATAAGTAAACATGAAAATTTCTTTGAATAAATGTCATTTTTTATTCAAAGAACTCAAAGCCTTAGGAGATATAGTAATTAGTATGTCCCTGGGAATACACAAGAATAAAGTTTGACTATTACTATCAAAGCTTATGAATTAGAAAAAAATGAAATAAAGTCATTTCCAGGGCTTTCTAGGTACTACAGGAAGCATATCAAAGATTTTGGATCAATAGAAAGACCTATTTATAAGCTGTGTGACAAGAATAAAGTACTTGAAATGACTCTTAATAGATTAAAATCCCTTTAATTCCTTATACAAACCTTAACCACTTCTCTACTTCTACTAATTCCAGACTTTAAGCAACCCTTTAAGCTTTACATTGATGAATCAGGAGATGGGCTAGGAGATGCACTTCATTGAGTCCAAATCATTAATTAAAAAATTGTGGAAAGACCCATATTTTTTATATATAGAAAGCTCAAATTGACTGAGACAGATATGAATCAAGTAAAATGGAATGTCTATGTCCTTTTTGGGTGTTGGTAAAACTTAATTATTTCCTTTAAGTTTTTGATTTTGAAGTAATAACAGATTGTACTACTATGAAATCACTTCTAAAAATGAAAACCCTCAACAGACATATTCTCAGAAGGCAAAAGGCCATACAGGAATACCCTCAACAGACATATTCTCAGAAGGCAAAAGGCCATACAGGAATATAGAGACAATATTACCATTGAACAGAAATATGCAGATGGAATAAGCAGATGCTCATTGAAAAATGATACTGTGAATCCTGCTTATGTCCCAGAAGAAGAATCACCACAGATCCCAGTAGAAGGAATTAGTGTTACAGACCTAAAAACCACCTTCTTTGAAGAATTGGGAAGCATTTATACTCAAGAGAAGAATTGTGACATATTATTCCAATTAGTTGCTAACGATTCTAAAGATACCCCCTTGATTAATTCCTTGGAGGAAATATGGAAAAAGTCATATAATGAAGGAATATCTCACTTACTTGATGGCATAATCTACCATATAAAAAAGCACACCTGTGTTCTGGAAGTAATTGATAGGCTTTTAATCAAAATTTTATTGAAACAATGCCATTAAAGCACATTCTCAGGACATCTTTCTGAGGATATTCAAAGAGAAAAAAATCAGACCAGCATGTGGTGGCCAATGTTGCTGTAAGATGTGTCTATGAAGCTCTTGATAATATTACTATTAATCAAGAGTGCTATGACTTTTCTTATGAAATAGAATGAATAATATTATTATAATCACAATTAAGTAATTAATTACTTAATTATTTCTTCTACTTGTTATATACTACTAGTGATTATAGCAGTAAGAAGTAGCTGTCTACCAGAATCAATTACAAGAAGTATTAATGATATAAAATTATTTGAATGTATAGTTATCTTTTGAAAGAATAATTATAACTATAATTATTGAAGAAAACTATTAATAGAGAAGAGCTTCAAGAATTAAGTGAAAACACTCAATAATAATGCAATGATACCTTGAAGGGAATTGGTAGTGAATTGAAATATTAATTGGGGATTTAAAAGATCAAAATTGCTTTATAACAATGATGCAAAAATCTAATAGCTAAAAATTATTGATAATAGTCTATTTCTAAGATTTAATATCTTTTCAATTAATTTGGAAAGATTTAAAACACTTAAGAAAAGAATTAACTAATACTTACTTGTTGGTACTAAAGGTATGATGGAATAATAAGATGATTTGGAAGGCACAGAAAAGGAAAGCCTCTTTTAAGTTGAAAACAGACCACAGAGGTGTGCCATGGAGCAAACTGAGAGAACAGTGAGTTAGAAACCATTAATCCTATTTTGATAATTTTTTACATCACTTGTTGTCATGTAAGATTATCATAATTACTTAATTAAGTCATTTCATGGGAAACCAACCCATTTATTGTGAGCCTTGAGGTATATTTTACATACCCAAATAGGCCACAATTATCTTAAAAAGAAATTTTGAATTATGCATAACTCATAAGTCATGCATATATCCAAAATTCATCATTTTCAATTTCAGAAAAGATGAATAACTTTTTTTTGAGTAAGTAAATCCATGGATTTAAGACCAGATTTGGATTCTACACAAAAATTCACCTAGGGTAGCTCCATAGAGTGAATAAGCTCAAATTAACTCTTTGAGGTGGTAAAATGGAAAATACTTCAATACCACATCATCAATACCACATAAAAGATCCGTGAAAATTTTTGTTTTTCTTAATTTCACGCTAAAATAATGGGAAAGTGAGAAATCCCATGTTACATATACACTAAGAATAGTGTTATGCATGTTTTGAGCACTTAATATCATGGTATTCTTACATGGAATTTTGGTACACCCATAGTGGATATCTCACTTTAAGCTTAAATTACTATTTTGACGTAAAAATTAGGCAAGGGGGACAAAAGACATCAAAGAGAGCCAGGGTACCCAACTTCTGAGGCCTCAGAGGCGTGGATAGCTCCAGAGCATGGATCCATGGCTCATCTTGGCCCAATTGGTAAACTAAAACTCTTTGGGAACTTGGTTACCAAGTTACACCTACTGTAATCATAAGAAAATAGCAAATAACCTGCTATTTTGACGTGCCAAGGAGGTAATAAGCTACTTAGGCTCCTGTAACCACGTCAATTATTGATGACTTTCAATGACTAGACCCTAAAATGGTAATTAAAACCCTTTTGGGATCCATATTCATTGATTTACCCCATAGCAACCAGCAAAATACTGCTATTTGCAATTCTACGTAGAAATGAGGTAAAAACTTCAAAAATTCATTAAAAATAAGATTCTTAATGAATATTTCTGAAACTTTCAGAACCAATGAAGAACTGTATTATCTATGGTAAAGCCAAAAAGAATTACAGTTTTACTAGTAAAATTAAAAGTTTTTCTTACAGTCCATTTTTGACCATTCTACGTGAAACACTGAATCTTCAAAAATTCACAGTAATTAAAACCTGTGATGAAATTGGCAATAACATTGATAACTTTGAAAAATCAATGATTATTTTGGAATAAAAGAAGATTTACTGTTGTTACTCCTTTTATTCTTAACCATATTGGGGTTAGTAGTCACGTAAAAGCATCAATTAACTAATTATGATAATCTTATGTGACAACAGATGATGCAATCATTAATCCAAAAAGGTTTATTGTTTTCTCACTCACTGGTTTTTCAGTTTGCTCCATGGCACGCCTCTGTGAGCTGTTGTTGACTTAAAAGAAGCCTCTTCTTGCTGTTTTTTCCGTATCATCATCTTATCAATTTATTAAATCATTATTACCAACAAGTAAGTATTAGTTAAAGCTATTCTTAAGTGTTTTAAATCTTTCAGAATCAACCAGAAATACGTGAAATCATAGAATCCAACTATATATTTTTGTAATACTGTTATAAATCCTTTTGATCCCTTAAATCCACAATTCCACATCAAATTTCTCTACTATTATCTATCAATAAGCTCTTTGGAGTATTAGTGAGTCATTTATTTTTAATTCTTAAAGTTTTTCTCTAGTACTAGTTTTCTTCAAGAATTATCTTTATAATTATTCTTGTAAAAGATAATTATATATTAAAATAATTTTATTATTTTAATAAAGAAGTTTTTATTATTAAATTCTTCTTGTAATTGATTCTTGTAGACAATTACTACTCACTGTTATAATCACTAGTAGTGTATAACACGTGAAAGAAGTAATTTTATAATTATTTAATTGTGGTTATAATAATTTTTTATTATTATATTTCATAAGAACAGACATAGTACTGTTGATTAATAGTAATATTATCATCAATTTCATAGTCAAATCTTACATTTGGGGGCCTGGCCATGTTTTTTGAACCTTGTACCCTTAATTAATCTATTTTTAAGCTCTAAAATATATTAATTTAATATTTTTTTCTTTCATTTTAAAGTCAAAATAATTCTTATTTTTGAAATTGTTTTGGAAATCTTTTTCATTGAGGAATTTGGTTTAATTTTATACTGTTTTACACATGGCTTTTTCACATCCAAAAACTTATAAAATTATTCTTTGAGTTACTCTGAATTGATTTTCATTCAAAATCTTAAATTTTTATTTTTTCCTTTAAAAAGAATAATTTTTTAATATTAAAAAATAATAAAATTTATAAAAAATCTTTTAAAAAATATCTTAAAACACAAAAATAATTTCTTTTATCATATTTTTTTTCTCTTTAAGTGTCTTTAATCAAATACTGTGCAGCTGGTAACAGACTCAGTAAAAGATACATCAATAGTCCTGAATCTTCAGAAGCAGAATCTGAAGACAGTATTGAGGTGAAAATTGCTAAAAGAGGCACCTTATTTAATTCTGAAAAGAATAAATTACCACCAAAAGGTGTGTTTTTATCTTTATTTTTACTCTTTATCCTTAAATTGACGTAAAAATGGTGCATACCAGAAATGGAAGCAACTATTCAGTCCAACCAGATGGATGTGGACAAGGAAGAGGCAAGACCAAATCCAGAAGTGCCAAGTCTTGCACAAGAAAGACACATTTGGAGGATGCCAGAGTTGCCCCCCATTTCCCAAGGTCTGTACCAACAGATTTTGACGTGAATTCAGAGCCTGAACTGATTTATGGTAATATTTCCAGGGCTGAACCACTTTCAGGTGGCAGCAATAGAAATATATCAATGCCAGTACAAAAACTGGTTCAGGGCAGCCAAGGAAGAAGAGTGGGAAATCTGCCCAAGCCTTTGGCAGGGGGCCATGAACTCCTACTTACACATCAAGAGCTTTCTGGGTCAGGAGAAGACCATAGAACTCTTAGGAGGATGGAGCCCCCTGTCTTGCAAAGACAAGGTCAAAAAGATAAAGAATTGGTTGAAGAACCAAAGTCTTTTATCCATAGACCAGAAGAAAGAGTTGGAAATGACTCCAGCTTTGGAGACAGAGGCACCAGTGGCGTCTACCAGCTCCAAACCAGCTCCAGAAGTGTCCAAGGACAAGCCCAAGGGACCTCAGAAGTAGCAGAAAGGTCCCAGGAACCATCAAGGCAAAGGAAAAGGCAAAGCCAATTGGCACAGACCCTACCCACAAGGGTACAGGATCCCCAAATTGGAGCCTTCAGCCGTGGACAGTGTCTTCAATATGGCCAGAACTCTGATGGAATTCACAGCCAAGGAGCAGGAAAGGATGAACAGAAACTTTCCACGCAAATAATTGGTGTACAAACTAGTATTCATGTAGAAATTGGTAAACTTGATAACAAGTTAACTAAAATTGCATCAGATATAGTTGAATTAAAGAAAAATGACAAGAAATACATTGAATTACACCAAGTGACAAATGCCAAACTTGACTTAATTACCAATTCTTGCATAAGAATTGAAAACATGTGCCAAGTTCAACATGAGGAAATGGAAGATCTTTTTAAAATGAATGATCAACTTAAGACTCTACAAGACCATGTCTTGAAGATAGTTGAGAACACCAATCAATTTGCTATACATTTAGCAAAAAGTGACAGTGAAAGGCAAAAGTTGAAGAATGAGATAATTGCAAGTGTGGAACAAATTCATAAGAATCATGAACCACATATGCCAAGAAATTCTACACCTTTAACTGAAGAAAAACTCTCTGTTAAAGAAAGTCTTACACCATTCTTGGGAGAAAATGCCTACTCTGCAAGAGATATTCCTAAAATAGAAGAATGGCCAACATTCTCTGGTGAAGGAGAATACAACCATATTGAATTCACCAGGACTATTGATATGTTGCAAGAAGACTTTAATATACCTGATGAAATCATAGTGGGAAAATTACACTGTTTGTTTACCAGAACTGCAAAGAAATGGTATTACAAAATGAGGATTGATCATGGTAAACATGACTGGTCTTGGTGGAAATCTGAAGTGATTACCAAATGGGCTAATAATTCTTGGAGGTTTAAAATGGAAAATGCTTTTGAAAGTGCCATTTTTAACTCAGAAAAAGACAAACCACTTACTTGGTTCTTCAAACAAAAAGACAGACTATCTGCTTTACACCCAGATATGTCTGACACTATGATTAATATGAAAATATTAAGAAAGTGTGGAGGAGAACTGGAACATGCTATCAAAAGCAGATGTGTGGAACCTTGTTCAACAGAGGACTACATTAATGATATGGAAGATATCATTACCAGGACAAGAATTGGTAAGACTTGGATTAAAAACCCAATAGAGTCCAAAATAGTCTCAAAGATTCCTAGAGAGGAAAGAAGACCAGAAAGACCTGTTTTGAAGTGTCATAAATGTGGAAGTACTTCACATTTAGCCAACACTTGTCCTAAGAAGACAAAGATCAATGAAGTTCAAGTCATTGAAGAAATTCAGTGTACTGAAGAGAAAGAGGAGTCTGATCAAGATTCTGCAGTCTCTGAAGATACACCAGTGGAGGACTATCCCATTGAGAAAATTTCAGCTTTCTTTGAGGTCACAGAAGTCCATACCCACTTGCCACAGTACAGTGAGGATTGCTGCAACCTGATCAATATCCAAGATGCCAGAATGTGTAAAACAAAACCTGCTAGAGGAAAGGGTTATACTGCTGGGGCATCCTGTATCACATCAGTTCTGATGAGTGATATTGAAGCCAAAGTAAATTTGGATACAGGGGCATTTTGCACTTGTGTAGTCAAAGATTATCTCCAAATTATACTTCCTGAATGGAAAAACCATCTATTACCAATAGAAGGTGTACAATTCAGTAGTGCCAGTAACAATATGTACCCCCTGGGCATATTGGACACTAATATTGTATTCCCACGTCCAGCACAAAGTGTAAGAATGAAAACTAAGATTGTAGTAATGGATAATTGCACATCTCAGCACATCATTCTTGGAAATGATTACTCAAATATTTATGGTATTGATATAAATAACCATAAGGACAGATATTTCACAATTGGAGATAAGAAGAGACAAAAATTTGCTTTCTCCAATATGCCAAAACAGATATCTGTAGTATCTTCTGTCAAGGATACTTACAAAGATGAATTTGTGACTAATCAACTTGTTGAAGCACAAATTAATAAATCATTGTCACCAAAGATGAGGAATGAGCTTATTAATGTGTTATACACATATGAAAATGCATTTGCCTCTGATAATGAACCATTAGGCGCTATAAGAGGACATGAAGTTGATATTACTCTTAATATTGACAGACCATATCCTGCAGTACTTAGAAGACCAGCTTATCCAGCCAGTCCCAGAGCTAGAGAAGCCTTGGAAAAACATATCCAAGAGTTGATCCAACTTGGTGTGCTAAGGAAAGTAGGCCATAATGAGGAAGTTGAAGTGACAACACCTGTTATTATTGCATGGCATAATGATAAGTCAAGAATGGTTGGAGACTTCAGAGCATTGAATACCTACACAGTTCCAGATAGGTATCCAATACCTAGAATTCAAGAAACTTTGACTCAATTATCTTAAGCCAAGTATATAACATCAATGGATGCATTGAAAGGCTTCCATCAAAATGTTTTGACGCCTAAAGCTAAGAAATTACTTAGAATTATCACTCACTGTGGTATTTTTGAGTATCTTAGAATGCCATTTGGCATTAAAAATGCTCCATCCCATTATCAAAGGTTGATGAACACCATCTTTCCTACAGAATTGTCTGAAGGATGGCTTATCATTCATATTGATGATATTATCATATGTTCTGATTCATGGTCCTTGCACCTTGAAAGACTTGCAAGAGTACTTCATAAAGTTGCAGAAGTGAACATGAAAATTTCACTTAAGAAATGCAATTTTGGTTTTGAAGAACTCAAAGCATTAGGACATATTGTTTCTGGTTTAAGCTTGGGTATTGACAAAAACAAAGTAGCAGCAGTGTTACTTAAACCAATACCCCAGAATAAAAAAGAAATGATGTCTTTTCTTGGGTTTGCCAGTTACTATAGGCAACACCTGAAAGATTTTGCAATTCTAGCCAAGTCACTTTATAGAATCTGTGATCAACAGACTGTATTTGAGATGACACAAGAGAGAATTAAAGCTTATGAGAAGATAAGGAAAGCCCTTACAGAAGCACCTTTACTCCTCATGCCTGACTGGAATATTCCTTTTAAGTTGTACATTGATGCATGTGGAGATGGATTAGGGGCAGCCCTACATCAAGTCCAAATTATTGATGACAAACCTACAGAAGGACCAGTTTGTTATATCTCAAGACAAATCAAACCAACAGAAGCCAGATATGGTGCAAGCCAAATGGAGTGCTTATGTTTGGTATGGGCACTTGAGAAACTACACTATTATCTTGATGGCAGTGTTTTTGAAGTGATAACTGACTGTAATGCCGTGAAATGACCTCTTAACATGAAAACTCCCAACAGACATATGTTGAGATGGCAAATAGCCATTCAATAATATAGAGGAAACATGACTATAGTTCATAAAGCAGGAAACATTCACAAGAATGCTGATGGACTTAGTAGATGGGCTTTAGCCAACACTCCTGATAACCCAGCTTATGTACCTTTGGAAGCTGAACCAAAGATTCCAATTGAAGGAATTAACATAACTGATATTGGGACTGAATTCTTTGAGGAGGTCAGAGAATCTTATAAACAAGACAAGAATTGCCATATCTTTACTTCCTTATTGGATAAAGACTGCAAAGATACATCTTTAGTTAATGCACTTGATGAAGTTTGGAAAAATTCCTATTCTGAAGGAAGATTTCACTTATTTGATGGAATCATTTACCACAGAACAAAACATTCTTGTGTTATGACATTGTGCAGTAGATTACTTATCAATACCATTCTTCATGAATGTCATGATAGTATCTACTCTGGACACCTGTCAGAAGACAGAACACTTGAAAAAGTGAAGAATTGTGCATGGTGGCCATCTTGGAGAAAAGAAACCATTGAATATTGCCATACCTGTGACAGATGCCAAAAAGCAAACAGGAGTACAGGCAAGAAATTTGGACTTATGATCCATATTCAAGAACCAAAATCCCCATGGGAAGTTGTTCACATGGATTGGGTCACAGCACTTCCTCCAAGTGGTGACAAAAGTTATAATGCTTGTTTAGTCATTGTAGACAGATATAGCAAAACTCCCATATTCTTACCATGTCATAAAGATGACACTGCTATGGATACAGCTCTTCTTTTATGGAGTAGAGTTATTTCTCATACAGGGTTATTTAAGAATATCATAAGTGACAGAGAACCCAAGTTCACATCTGCACTTTGGACCAATCTCCATAGATTGTTTGGGACTAAGTTATCATTCTCTACAGCATATCACCCTCAAACAGATGGGCTAGCAGAGAGGATGATTAAAACTTTAGAAGACATGATCAGGAGATTTTGTGCTTATGGATTAGAATTCAAAGACTCAGATGGCTTTACCCATGACTGGTGCACTCTGATACCTGCATTAGAATTGGCATACAAGACATCAGTCCATTCTTCCACAGGACAAACTCCTGCTATTTTAGAAAAAGGATGGAATCCAAGACTCCCAGCAGACACACTGAGGAAAGACTTGATTGACATTCATCCTACAGCTTCCAGCTTCAAATTAATGCTTGATAAAGTAAAACACCACGCAAAACAAAGTATGGATGATGCTTTTGATTATGCAAAACAGAAGTGGGACAAGAGTCATAAAGTACCAGACTTCAAAGTAGGGGACTTAGTTCTAGTTTCAACCTTGAATTTTGATAATATCAAAGGCCCAAAGGAACTTAAAGATTCTTATGTAGCACCTTTTGTTATTGTTGCTTTACATGGAACCAATGCAGTTCAAGTGGAATTGAGTGGTGAATTGGAAAATAAACACCCCACATTTCCAGTCAGCTTGATAAAACCTTATCAACCAGCTGATAAAGAATTGTTTCCTTTAAGAAATACAACTCCTTTAACTGTACCACCTGTGGAACAGAATGAAGACAAAAAGATAAAGAAAGTCATTAAAGAAAGGAGACTTAGGGGTAAAAATCAAAGAGAATATCTTGTCAGATATAGAAATCCAGTACATGAAGATGAATGGATGGCAGAATCAGAAATACCTGACTCAGATAAACTCTTAAGAAGATTTAGACATGAAAGAAGGCCGCAAACCTGAATATGTCTATAAATGTGCTTTAAATTACTTGATCTGAGTAATGTAAAGAGGTTGGACAGTGGACATTAAACCCCTTTGGGGCCTTATTCTTTTATCACTAATAAACTTGTAGTACAATTTTATTTTTTGGTGGGAGGGAATGTGAGCCTTGAGGTATATTTTACATACCCAAATAGGCCACAATTATCTTAAAAAGAAATTTTGAATTATGCATAACTCATAAGTCATGCATATATCCAAAATTCATCATTTTCAATTTCAGAAAAGATGAATAACTTTTTTTTGAGTAAGTAAATCCATGGATTTAAGACCAGATTTGGATTCTACACAAAAATTCACCTAGGGTAGCTGTGAGCCTTTGAGATATGACCACATACCCAATAAGGTCACAAAAAAGACTCAGAATAATTATAACTTTAATATAATTATATTAAAATTACTTAGAATAAATATACATTAAGAATAATTACTTAAATATACAAAAAATACCATAAATTGGTATAAAAATTGGTTTAACTTAAAAACCAATGAATCAACATGTAAAATAAATTATACCATTGGATTCCCCATGGAAAAATACACATATACCACTTTTATGGCATATCTGTAAAGTCAATATTTAAGGAATTACAAGGTATAATACCTTATAAAAACCATAAAACCTTATTTATCTCAGAAACTAATGAAGCAACATGTAAAATAAATTGTACCAGTGGATTCCCCACAAAAATCCACATATAAAACAATTAATAAGCTAATTCCCAAAATCAATACTTAAGGAATTATCCTGAATATATGCACTTTTTTGGTCAACGCATATATTCAGGGATCATAGCTAATATCTTCTAAGCTATACATGCTAGAATGATGAACCAAAAATAAAGTTACCACGTAATTACTGTAAGAACACAGATATGAACTTTATTTTGCAAATTATAAACAAGGTTAAGACCTATGAGGAAATATTAATAAAAATCAACAGAGCTGTTGACCACTTTGTTGTGAAAGTAGTCCAAACTTAAAAAAAAGTATACAGTTGGATTCTACTAGTTTATTCGAGAAGAATGACGTAATTTTTATTATTAAATTCAGGGTATAACCCCCTGAAATCAAGGTTTGAAGTTTAAAATATTGAATTTCGACAGAAAAGATGAGTTACAAGAAAAATCATCAAAATTAGAGTTTTGATGATGTAATAAAAGGCTCTTGGCAGCATAATAAGGTTATGTCAGGCTATCAGAATTCACTCTCTGAATTGCTGTAGCGTAAAAACCTTAAAAGTTATTGAGGATCAAAGTTTGAGCTTAAATTGAGCTGTTATGATCACATACTGTAACCTTAAATTAAGTTTAACAGTCTTAAGAGTGATAAAATTGGTGAATACTATTAGTTTATGATTAAAACTAATAAAATCCACGAAATTTGGGGTTCTGCCAAGCCTCTGATGTCATCAAACTTAGAGTTATAGTGCTAACTCTAAATAATGGTGTAATAATGATGTAATATGGTTTGATCATGATGTAATCACCCTCAAACCTTAAAATATTGATAAATTCCAGTGGATATGATCAGTAAACGTCTACTAGAAGCCTGTTGGACTCTAGGAGGGAGGTATTTACTATAAATAGAGCTCTTTTTACTCTATTTACCCCTCAGACGCATCAAAAACATTAAATCAATTAAATAAAAGGTAATTTCTTTATTCTTTATATATAAAACTCTTATATTATTAAAGACCAAAGATCATCTTAATATTAATCACTATTTGTACGTGATTAAATCAATTCTTTAATTGTTTTTGTTATAAATCTCTCTATAAACTCATTTCCACGTAAAATCAAGAAATTTAGTAATTTTCTTTATTTTTTATTGTAAATACAATTTGAAAAAGTTGTATTATATTATTTTGGCATAAAATATCTCAAAATTATTATTTTAAGTGTTAAAAGTAGGTTACTTCATCTTATTATAATAATTTCTCTCTTATTATTACTCTTAATAATTCTTAATTAATATAAATAGTATTTATATTAATATATAACTTTAATATTAGTAATATTATTGTTATTAATTGTTTTTTATTTATAAAAAACAGTTTTTTACGCCTTTATTATTTGTTGGTAACAATAATAAAGAGCTTTATAATATATTAATTATTTTATATTAATATATTATTTATAATATTATAATTTCATATAATATTAAATTATATTATTATATTTATTTAATAATATAATATTTTTACGCCATAATAATAATATTTCTTTATTATTATTATTATTTTAATCTTATTTATTTTAATTATAAGGACATTCAGAGTACAATAAGTAATAAATTAGTAATTTTTACTTATTGTTTCATAGTCAAACCTTACATTTGGGGGCCTGGCAGTGATATTTAATTAAAAGACCTTTAAAAAGATTCTATTTGGGTTTATCCAATAATAAATTATATTTATAATCATAAAATTATATAATAATTTTATATTTTATTGATTTTAAAAGCTATTGAGGCATTTGGAAAGCAATTGTACTGTCTTACACGTGGTTTTTCACATCCTTAGACTTGCAAGAACTTTCTTTGAGTGACTCTAGTGATTAAAAGAGATATTTTATAAATTAAAAATAATTTTTATTATAATTTAATTTTATAAGAATCATATTCTTTTTTATTTTATTCTTTAAAAAATGAAAATAAAAAAAATATATAAAAAATATTAAAAAATATTAAAAACCAATAAAAAAGTTATTTTTATTCATTTTTATCCATTTCTTTATTTATTTCAATTTTTCAAAGATATAAAAGCAATTTCTACGTGGAAAATTGCCATATCTTGCCAAAAATAAACACTTATTATAAAAAGACTTATATTTATTTGTCTTTTTTAGTGTTTGAAGATAACCCAACAGAAGACAACCAAGCTACTGTTGAGAGATTGGTGGAAGAAACTTGTCAAAGTTCTCCTACACCAGTTATCACCAAAAGAAAGAAAGCTAAGAAATTAGACTTTCCAGGGCCCACCATTCAAGACTCTGAAGGTGAGCACCTCTTTTTAAATTGCCATAAAAGAATTTTATTCTAAAATACTTTTATTTTTTCTTATTTTTTAAAAATTATGACTACCAGAAGAGGTTCCCAATACTCCATCCAATCAGATGGAGCTAGACTCAGAAGTAGAATTGATCCCTCAAAAGGGAAAAGAAAGGGCAATATCCCCAGTGGAACAGAATCCACACAAGGAAGTGCCTTATCCCAAAGGCAAGTCCCAGAAATGCCCATGATATCTGAGCCTGAATTGGAACTAAGTATGAGTAACTCAAATAGGTACAAATCACATTCAGAGGGCTCAAATAGACATCTACATGAGCCAGTACAAGCAGTATTACACAGTATACAAGGACAAAGACTGGGAAATGCTGCCTCAAATACACCAAGGAGTGATGAACTCCTGGCACATCCTGAAAAAGTTCCTCAAAGAGGAGGAGATAGTGAAATACTCCAATGGATGGAATCCACTGTCATCCAAACCTCAAATCAAAAAGATCAAGGATTATCATGCCAAAAAGAGGGAGGCAACCAAGGAAGAAGCCCCAGTAGCTTCTACCAGCAAGCCTCAAGCCAACCCACTTCCCCAAGAAGGGAAGAAGAACAAGAAAAAACATTGGAGGAAACCATATTCCCCAAGCTACAGAATCCCAAGAATCCAAAAGGATGCCATGGACAATGTTTTCAACATGGCCAGAACCTTGATGGAATTCAAGGACAAGGAAGAGCAAAGAATGAGACAACCTCATTTCCCAAAGAAATAACCTTGTCAAAAGATGTTGTAAATACTTTAACAGAAATTAAGAACAGTATATTACCTCTAAAAGAAATTAAAAATAGTTTATTGTCACTACAAGAAATAAATAACAATTTATCTTCTTTGACAAAAATTGTTGTGCAAAACAAGAAAGAAATTGACAACATTAAGTTTATTGTTGAAAATAATAAACCAAAAAATTTAATTGACAATACTCAAAAATTAATACAAGGACAACAAGAATTGTATAAATACATAAAAGATATCAAAGACAAAACTTTGACAATCAATTATGATGTGAGTATTGACAATCTTACAGAAAAATTAAATAAATTAAGTATTTCTGTAGAGAAATTTGAAGAGAAAACTTCATCACACCAAAAATTACTTTTGGACCATGTGGAAAAAAGTGATGAAGCAAGAATGCATCTGAAAGATGATATTCAAAGTGAAATAAGGCTTATTACAGAAAAAATGGATAAAATTAATGAGGCTAATTTAAATATTCCAAAGTTATCAACACCATTTTCTCATATAAGAAGCCCTGTTAAAACAAAAGAGGAATTGTCAAATCCTTTCATAACAGACTTGAGTCACCAAGAAAATAACCAAGTCTTAATGAAGGAAGCACCTCAATTGAAGGAATGGCCAACATTCACAGGAGAAGGTGAATATGACCACATGTCATTTATTAAAACAATTGACCTGTTACAAGAAGACTATGCCATACCAGATGAATTAATCACTGCAAGATTACATTCATTGTTTGAGAAATCTGCAAAAAGATGGTATTATGGCATAAGACAAACAAATGGTAAAACTACCTGGTCTTGGTGGAAACAAGAAATAATCACCAAGTGGGCAAATGATGCCTGGAGGTATAAGATAGAAAATGCATTTGAAAACTCTTTCTTTGACCCAGAGAAAGATAAACCTTTAACTTGGTTCTTAAAACAAGTTGAAAGGCTTAATGCACTGTACCCAGAAATGTCACAGAAAATGGTGCATATGAAAATACTTAAAAAATGTGGAGGGGAACTAGAACATGCCCTAAGAAGCAGGTGTATAGAACCATGCTCCACAGAAGAGTATATAAATGCATTAGAGGATATAGTGACAAGAACAAAAATTGGCAGGACTTGGAAAAAATTGGACATTAAAAGCCCAAATAAACCATTTATCAAAAAAGATAAGTCAAAAGAATCCTTTAAGCCCAATACATCCAACAATAATGAGCAAAGAAAATGCCATAAATGTGGAAGTATTGGACACTTAGCCAATAATTGCCTTAAAAAAGCAAAGATTAATGAAATTGTGGAAACAGAAAACCACAATGACAAAGAGGAGGAATCTGACTCTGAAAAAGAGACAGAAGAGTCAGAAAGCTCTGAAAGTGATGAAATCAATATAATTAATGCACAAATTAATAATATTGATATAATTTATGAAGTACTGGATGTTAATTCAAACTTGCCACAAGTTGGAACATCTGACACAAATATGACAAACATACAAGATGCCAAAATGTATAGAACCAAACCTGCAAGAGGAATGGGATATACAGCTGGAAAATCAAGTATTAGTATTGTTATGGTTGATAACCAAGAAGGAAAGGTTAACTTGGATACAGGAGCATATTGCACTTGTGTTGGCAAAAGTTATTTAAAAACCATTGTCCCAGACTGGCAAGAAAAACTTATGCCAATACAAGGTGTTAAATTTAGTAGTGCAAGTGAGAGCATGAAGCCCCTTGGAATAATTGATTTAACACTAATTTTTCCTCATCCCTCACAATGTGTCAGAATTAAAGTAGAGTTTGTAGTAATGGACAACTGTACCAGTAATCATTTCATACTTGGGAATGACTACTTATCAATCTATGGTATAGATATCTCCAACCAAAAGGATAGATATTTTACCATAGGAGATAACAAAAGACAAAAATTTGGATTCTTAAATAACAAAAAACAAATAACAGTTATTAAGAATGAAGAAAAAATTCCAGAAAAAGAACTTTTTATATCTGAACAACTCAAAGAGGCAGAATTCAATCAAGAATTAACAGAAAAAATGAAAGAAAAATTGATTGACCTCTTATTTAAGTATAAAAATGCCTTTGCAACTGACAAAGAGCCACTAGGTGCCATAATTGGACATGAAGTGGATATAATTCTTAATGTAGAAAAACCTTACCCACCTTTATTAAGAAGACCTGCGTATCCAGCCAGTCCAAGAGCTAGAGAAGCCTTAGAGGTGCACATTAAAGAATTATTGGACCTAGGAGTATTAAGAAAGGTTGGACATAATGAACAAGTAGAAGTCACTACACCTGTCATTATAACTTGGCATAATGGAAAATCAAGGATGGTAGGAGACTTCAGAGCCCTGAATACCTATACCATTCCAGACAGATATCCAATACCCAGAATCCATGAGACATTAACCCAATTGTCACAAGCTAAGTTCATCACAGCTATGGATGCTCTTAAGGGTTTTCATCAAAATGTCTTAACAGACAATGCCAAGAAACTACTAAGAATAATAGTCCATTGTGGAATTTTTGAATACTTAAGAATGCCATTTGGAATAAAAAATGCACCTTCCCATTATCAAAGAATGATGAATACCATATTCCCTGAAGAATTATCAGAAGGATGGTTGATTATCTATATTGATGATATCATAGTTTGCTCAGAAACTTGGGAAAATCACCTTAAAAGACTAGAAAGGGTACTACAAAAAATAGTCCAAGTGAATATGAAAATTTCCTTGAAAAAGTGTCATTTTGCATACAGTGAATTAAAAGCACTAGGACATGTAGTATCTGGCCTTAGTCTAGGAATAGACAAAAATAAAGTAGCAGCAGTCCTACTTAAACCAATGCCTCAAACCAAAAAGGAAATGCAATCATTTCTAGGATTTGCTGGTTACTATAGACAGCATATAAAGGACTTTGCAAAGATTGCTAAATCCTTGTATAAGCTATGTGACCAACAAACAGTCTATGAGATGACAGAAGAAAGAGTCAAGGCATATGAAGAATTGAAAAATTCCTTAACAAATGCCCCATTTCTTCTAATGCCAGATTGGAAACTGCCCTTCAAACTGTATATTGATGCTTGTGGAGAAGGATTAGGTGCTGCACTTCACCAAACACAAATTATCAATGATAAGCCAGTGGAAGGACCAATTTGTTTCATTTCAAGGCAAATAAAGCCAACAGAAGCAAGGTATGGAGCAAGCCAAATGGAATGCTTATGCTTGGTGTGGGCTTTAGAAAAACTGCATTATTATTTGGATGGCACAGTATTTGATGTAATCACAGACTGTAATGCTGTGAAATCACTATTAAATATGAAGACTCCAAATAGACATATGCTGAGATGGCAAATTGCTATCCAAGAATATAGAGGAAATATGACTATTGTACATAAATCTGGAAATATTCATAAAAATGCAGATGGTCTTAGCAGATGGGCTCTAGCAAATACCCCTGACAATCCAGCATGGGTACCACAAGAAGAGCACCATATAGAAGGAATATGTGTCACAGACATAGGCACAGAATTCTTTAACCAAGTTAAAGAAAGCTATAAGACAGACAAAAATTGCCATATCTTAAGCCAACTTCTAATGAAAGACTGCAAAGATCCATCACTTTCATCAAAACTAGATGAAATATGGAAAAAGGCATATGATGAAGGAAGATTTCACCTCCTTGATGGAATCCTTTACCATAGAACAAAACACACATGTGTTATGGCCTTAACAGACAGAACACTAATAAACACTATTTTACATGAGTGTCATGATAGTGTTTCATCTGGACATCTCTCAGAAGATAGGACACTAGAGAGGGTGAAAACCTGCTCTTGGTGGCCAAATTGGAAGAAAGATGTTGCAGAGTACTGCCAAACCTGTGACAGATGTCAAAAAGCCAACAGAGCCACAGGAAAGAAATTTGGAATGATGATCCAAATCCAAGAACCAAAATCCCCATGGGAAATAGTTCATATGGATTGGGTAACAGCCTTACCTCCAGGAGGAGACAGGAGTTATAATGCATGCCTAGTATTAGTTGACAGGTACAGTAAAACTCCCATGTTCTTACCATGTCATAAAGATGACACAGCTATGGATACAGCCATAATGATATGGAATAAAGTCATTAGCCACACAGGCTTATTCCAAAATATTATAAGTGACAGAGACCCAAAGTTCACTTCAGCATTATGGACAAATCTCCATAACTTGTTTGGGACAAAGTTATCATTCTCAACAGCTTATCATCCTCAAACTGATGGTCTAGCAGAAAGAATGATACAGACCCTAGAGGATATGATCAGAAGATTCTGTGCTTATGGGCTAGAATTCAAAGATTCTGATGGTTTTACCCATGATTGGTGTACACTAATACCAGCACTTGAACTGGCATATAAGACATCAATCCATTCTTCTACTGGCAAAACACCAGCAATGCTAGAGAAAGGTTGGAATCCAAGACTTCCCTATGATACCCTCAAAAAGGACTTAGTGGATATACATCCAACAGCAAGCAGTTTCAAGATAATGCTTGACAAAGCAAGACACCATGCAAACAGATGCATGCAAGATTCTTTTAAATATGCAAAAGAAAGATGGGATAAAAGTCATAAGCCACCTGATTTCAAAATAGGGGACTTGGTTTTAGTATCAACCCTTAATTTCAATAACATAAAAGGCCCAAAGAAATTGAAAGATTCCTTTACAGGACCATTTATGATAAAAGCACTCCATGGACCCAATGCTGTGCAATTAGAACTCACAGGTGAACTAATGAACAAGCACCCAACTTTCCCTGTAAGTCTAATAAAACCTTACAGTTCAAGTGACAAGGAGTTATTTCCACTAAGAAATAAACCCCCACTTGAAATTCCCCCCTTGGAAGAAGGAGAAGAAAGAAAAATAGTAAAAGTCCTTAAAGAAAGAAGGACAAGAAACAAAAAAGAAAGGGAATACCTTGTAAGGTATAGAAATTCAACTCAAGAAGATGAATGGGTACTTGAGAAAGATATAACAAATGCTGACAAACTACTAAGAAGGTTCAGACATGAAAGAAAGCCTGAAAAATAGAAAAGTTAAGCATTATTGAGCCTCAAGACTAAGAAAGTCTAATGAAGAGGTAGGACAGTGGAGGATACCCTAATCACACATATCAGATTGTGGTACAATCTTTTTTGGTGGTAGGGAATGTGAGCCTTTGAGATATGACCACATACCCAATAAGGTCACAAAAAAGACTCAGAATAATTATAACTTTAATATAATTATATTAAAATTACTTAGAATAAATATACATTAAGAATAATTACTTAAATATACAAAAAATACCATAAATTGGTATAAAAATTGGTTTAACTTAAAAACCAATGAATCAACATGTAAAATAAATTATACCATTGGATTCCCCATGCAAAAATACACATATACCACTTTTATGGCATATCTGTAAAGTCAATATTTAAGGAATTATAAGGTATAATACCTTATAAAAACCATAAAACCTTATTTATCTCAGAAACTAATGCAACAACATGTGAAATAAATTGTACCAGTGGATTCCCCACAAGACTCCACATATAAAACAATTAATAAGCTAATTCCCAAAATCAATACTTAAGGAATTATCCTGAATATATGCACTTTTTTGGTCAACGCATATATTCAGGGATCATAGCTAATATCTTCTAAACTATACATGCTAGAATGATGAACCAAAAATAAAGTTACCACGTAATTACTGTAAGAACACAGATATGAACTTTATTTTGCAAATTATAAACAAGGTTAAGACTTATGAGGAAATATTGATAAAAATCAACAGAGCTGTTGACCACTTTGTTGTGAAAGTAGTCCAAACTTAAAAAAAGTATACAGTTGGATTCTAATAGTTTATTCGAGAAGAATGACGTAATTTTTATTATCAAATTCAGGGTATAACCCCCTGAAATCAAGGTTTGAAGTTTAAAATATTGAATTTCGACAGAAAAGATGAGTTACAAGAAAAATCATCAAAATTAGAGTTTTGATGATGTAATGAAAGGCTCTTGGCAGCATAATAAGGTTATGTCAGGCTATCAGAATTCACTCTCTGAATTGCTGTAGCGTGAAAACCTTAAAGGTTATTGAGGATCAAAGTTTGAGCTTAAATTGAGCTGTTATGATCACATACTGTAACCTTAAATTAAGTTTAACAGTCTTAAGAGTGATAAAATTGGTGAATACTATTAGTTTATGATTAAAACTAATAAAATCCACGAAATTTGGGGTTCTGCCAAGCCTCTGATGTCATCAAACTTAGAGTTATAGTGATAACTCTAAGTAATGGTGTAATAATGATGTAATATGGTTTGATCATGATGTAATCACCCTCAAACCTTAAAATATTGATCAATTCCAGTGGATATGAGCAGTACACGTCTACTAGAAGCCTGTTGGACTCTAGGAGGGAGGTATTTACTATAAATAGAGCTCTTTTTACTCTACTTACCCCTCAGACGCATCAAAAACATTAAATCAATTAAATAAAAGGTAATTTCTTTATTCTTTATATATAAAACTCTTATATTATTAAAGACCAAAGATCATCTTAATATTAATCACTATTTGTACGTGATTAAATCAATTCTTTAATTGTTTTTGTTATAAATCTCTCTATAAACTCATTTCCACGTAAAATCAAGAAATTTAGTAATTTTCTCTATTTTTTATTGTAAATACAATTTGAAAAAGTTGTATTATATTCTTTTGGCGTAAAATATCTCAAAATTATTATTTTAAGTGTTAAAAGTAGGTTATTTCATCTTATTATAATAATTTCTCTCTTATTATTACTCTTAATAATTCTTAATTAATATAAATAGTATTTATATTAATATATAACTTTAATATTAGTAATATTATTGTTATTAATTGTTTTTTATTTATAAAAAACAGTTTTTTACGCCTTTATTATTTGTTGGTAACAATAATAAAGAGCTTTATAATATATTAATTATTTTATATTAATATATTATTTATAATATGATAATTTCATATAATATTAAATTATATTATTATATTTATTTAATAATATAATATTTTTACGCCATAATAATAATATTTCTTTATTATTATTATTATTTTAATCTTATTTGTTTTAATTATAAGGACATTCAGAGTACAATAAGTAATAAATTAGTAATTTTTACTTATTGTTTCATAGTCAAACCTTACAGTAGCTCCATAGAGTGAATAAGCTCAAATTAACTCTTTGAGGTGGTGAAATGGAAAATACTTGAATACCACATAAAAGATCCGTGAAAATTTTTGTTTTTCTTAATTTCACGCTAAAATAATGGGAAAGTGAGAAATCCCATGTTACATATACACTAAGAATAGTGTTATGCATGTTTTGAGCACTTAATATCATGGTATTCTTACATGGAATTTTGGTACACCCATAGTGGATATCTCACTTTAAGCTTAAATTACTATCTTGACGTAAAAATTAGGCAAGGGGGACAAAAGACATCAAAGAGAGCCAGGGTACCCAACTTCTGAGGCCTCAGAGGCGTGGATAGCTCCAGAGCATGGATCCATGGCTCATCTTGGCCCAATTGGTAAACTAAAACTCTTTGGGAACTTGGTTACCAAGTTACACCTACTGTAATCATAAGAAAATAGCAAATAACCTGCTATTTTGACGTGCCAAGGAGGTAATAAGCTACTTAGGCTCCTGTAACCCCGTCAATTCTTGATGACTTTCCATTACTAGACCCTAAAAGGGTAATTAAAACCCTTTTGGGATCCATATTCATTGATTTACCCCATAGAAACAGCAAAATACTGCTATTTGCAATTCTACGTAGAAATGAGGTAAAAACTTCAAAAATTCATTAAAAATACAATTATTAATGAATCTTTCTGAAACTTTCAGGACAAATGAAGAACTGTATTATCTATGGTAAAGCCAAAAAGAATTACAGTTTTACTAGTAAAATTAAAAGTTTTTCTTACAGTCCATTTTTGACCATTCTACGTGAAACACTGAATCTTCAAAAATTCACAGTAATTAAAACCTGTGATGAAATTGGCAATAACATTGATAACTTTGAAAAATCAATGATTATTTTGGAATAAAAGAAGATTTACTGTTGTTACTCCTTTTATTCTTAACCATATTGGGGTTAGTAGTCACGTAAAAGCATCAATTAAGTAATTATGATAATCTTACGTGACAACAGATGATGCAATCATTAATCCAAAAAGGTTTATTGTTTTCTCACTCACTGGTTTTTCAGTTTGCTCCATGGCACGCCTCTGTGAGCTGTTGTTGACTTAAAAGAAGCCTCTTCTTGCTGTTTTTTCCATATCATCATCTTATCAATTTATTAAATCATTATTACCAACAAGTAAGTATTAGTTAAAGCTATTCTTAAGTGTTTTAAATCTTTCAGAATCAACCAGAAAGACGTGAAATCATAGAATCCAACTATATATTGTTGTAATACTGTTATAAATCCTTTTGATACCTTAAATCCACAATTCCACATCAAATTTCTCTACTATTATCTATCAATAAGTTCTTTGGAGTATTAGTGAGTCATTTATTTTTAATTCTTAAAGTTTTTCTCTAGTACTAGTTTTCTTCAAGAATTATCTTTATAATTATTCTTTTAAAAGATAAATATATATTAAAATAATTTTATTATTTTAATAAAGAAGTTTTTATTATTAAATTCTTCTTGTAATTGATTCTTGTAGACAATTACTACTCACTGTTATAATCACTAGTAGTGTATAACACATGAAAGAAATAATTTTATAATTATTTAATTGTGGTTATAATAATTTTTTATTATTATATTTCATAAGAACAGACATAGTACTGTTGATTAATAATAATATTATCATCAATTTCATAGTCAAATCTTACATTTATAGTGAAGAAATAAATGAGGAGCAAATTTAAATCTTATTTTGTTCAAAAATAATAATTGATTCTTCAAAGTCATTAATTCTATTGGAAATTTTATTTCAGATTGTATTTTCTGTGGATTTTTTAAGATTCAGTGTTTCATGTGGAGTCATCAAAAATTGACTGTAAGTAAAACTTTCAATTCGGATGATGAAGTACGAATTAGTTTTGGTTTCTATATGAATAGTCCCTTCATCCATTGGTCCTGAAAGTTTCAAAAAGATGCATCAAGAAGGGTACTGTTAATGAGGTTTTGCAGTTTTTACCTTATTTCTGCATAGAAAAGCAAATAGCACAATCATAGCTGGTTTCCGTGAGGTAAATGCATGGAGACTAGTCCAAAAATTGGTTCAATTCCTCCTTTAAGGTTTATCAATTTAAAATAATTATTAATTAAGATGGTTACAGGAGTCAGAGTAGCTCATTACCTCCTTGTAACATCAAGATAACTGCTTATGTGCTATTTTCCTATGATTTAATGGGACTTTAACTTGGCAAGCAAGTTCCCAAAGTGTTTTGGTATACCAATTTTCCATAAAAAGCCATGTATCCAGGCTTTGGAGCTATCCACCCCTCAGAGGCCTCAGAGCCTGGAAACCCAGGACCTCTTTGATGTCTTTTGTCCCCCTTAGCTATTTTCACATCAAAAATAGTAATTTAGGCTTGAAGACTGATATATGCTATGGGTGTACCAATGCTTTATATAATAATACTGTAATATAAAGTGCCATAAGAATTCATAACAATATTTCTATTGTATATGTAATATGGGATTTCTCAGATTCCCATTGTTTGGCATGAAATGGAGAAAAAGAAAATTTTTCACAATTCTTTTATGTGGTATTGATAATAGGGTGTTAAATTATTTTCCATTTTACTACCTCATATAGTTAATGTAAGCTTATTCACTCTATAGAGCTATCCAAGGTAAACTTTTGTGTAGAATCCAAACTTGACCTTGAATCCATGGATCCAATTACTTACAAAAATTTATTCATGTTTTTTTAAATTAAAAATGATAATTTTTGGATATATGAATGACTCATGGTTATTGAATAGTTCAGAATTTATTTTAATATTAGTTCTGCCATATTTGGGTATGTAAAATATACCTCAAGGCTCACAGTGGCAGAAGGATGTTTCAGAATACTGAAAAATCTGTGACAAATCTCAAAAGGCAAACAAATACTCTGGAAAAAGAGTTGGAAATATGATAAAAATCTAAGAAGCCAGTAGAGATTGGGTAGCTGCTTTAAACCCAGGGGGTGATAGAAGCGATAATGCCTGCCTAGTTATTCTTGACAGATTGTCACAACCATGTGTAATCACTTACCCAATGGGTGTTTGCAGAAAATATAGCCTGACCTCATCTTATGGCCAATTGGTCATGTCATTAGTTTTATGAACAATTGGACCATTTTGGTGTTTTATGGCCTTTGGGCCATACCACCTTTTTACTGGCCACTTATGGCCTCAACCATATCCTGAAACCATTTGCCTTTTGGCCATTTCTCCACCTCACCAACCCCCAGGCCAGTACCTTTGTTTTGGTCCAGGGGCTTCTAGAGCCTCTGGGCCCACCCTTTTGATTATGGAGTCTAAGGCCTCTATGGCTTTGTTGGGCCATTTAGGCCCCCTATGGCCTCTATGGCCCTTTTGGGGCATTTAGGCCCCCTACAGCCCCTTTTGGCCTAAATACAACGGGTCCAACCACCTGCCCCCAAGGCCAGTTGGGCCCACCTGAGCCAATTTTGGCCCTCAATCTCAATAGTCTCAAAAATGGCCAAAACAACCCCAGGACCCAAATTGGCCAAGAACCACAGTCTGGCCATTTTCAACCCCTGGCCTCTGGAAATCACCAGACACCACCAGATCAAGTCCAGCAAGATTTCCCCTCCATTCAGGGGAAGGACTCTCCTTCACCAATGTACTCCATACCAAGGAGTCAGGCATGGTGCATATATGGTATAATATACAATTATGCACCAATTTTGCTCAGAAATACAATGGTGATGTTTTCAGCACCAAATTATGCCTTTTCAATTCAAGCTCACAAATACATCACCCATTTTGAAGGAAGTCTTTTCAGTCATTCAGTCTTGCACTCCCTGGCAGCTACTAGAAGACCATTTGAGGACCCCAACTACCTGGCCCTGTAGGAGTTGGGTTGTATCTTCTTTTCATGATTATTACAAGGGTAATTTCAAGAGGTTATCAATGATTCAATCAGTTGTAAATGAATAAAGTACTTCAGCCTTCCTTGAACAACTCAATTGGTCCATACAGGCTGTATTCAAGCAAGCTGTATGGCCTTGGCCCTTTTGGGCCATTTCATATTCCACTGTGGGAATTGAGTCACACAGTTCAATTCTCAAGATGGAAAGATCTGTATTGACCCAAAAAGGTCAATACAGCTGGGTGATCATCCCTCCACGATCAGTCTTCAACTTTTCACATATAATGGCCACTTTTTCTTCCCTGGGGACTTTTTCCCCAGTTAATTAATATATTGGATTTATTATTATCCTTATTTTATTGTCATTTATTAAAGTAAATACTGATAATCTTAAGTAAGTCATTTTCACCTTTTCTTCTTTGCCTGTCAGTGGATATTGGTGGTCATATCCTTTAATAATTCCATTATTCTTTCTGACAGGTAGAAACAGTGAATTGAGGATTAATTTGGTTGGCTCATTGGCTTTTGGCTTGCTTTATTATCTTGGCCATTTTCTTCCCTTTTCTTTTATATTTGGAATACTTGTCCTTACTATTATTCTTCTTTAAAGAAATATATTACTTGTTATTTCTTTATTCTTTTGGAGCCCTGCATGCGAGCTCTTGATTCCTGAGTGCCAGGCCACTCTTGTTTTCCACAAGAGCCCCTGCAACACAGATTCAGTAAGACCAAAATATTCTTACCATGTCACAAAGATGATACAGCCATGGATACAGATCTTCTAATATGTAATATAATAGTATCATGGACTAGTCTATTTAAAAACATCATTAGTGAAAGAGAGCCCACAATTGTCTCAGAACCATAGAAAAATCTTCACAAATTAATTGGTACCAAGTTTTCCTTCTCTATAGATTACCATTGACAAAATGATGGCGCAGTTGAAAGAATGGTCAGAAGCGTTTGAGCATATTTCCTAGAGCTCAAATATTGTAATGAATTTGCACATGATTTTTTAATTTCATTACCAATAAAGCCCCTGCTATTCTAGAAAAATGATGGAATCACAGACTACATGTCAGGTTGAGCCTATATTGAAGTGGTAATAAGGGTATTTACAACTAGAATTATGACTGTGACACATAGAAAATTGATTTAAAATAAGGGTTTTGGGTTTTTAAAGATGATTTATAATATAATTAAGGGGTTCTACTATTGGATAATAGTGGTGGTGAGCGCTATTGAGAACCCAGGGTGCAATCTTACCAGTTGGGTTACTATAATAAGAGTTACAATAATTAAATGTATAATTATACCTGTTTATTACCCAAGAGTAAAACTGTTTTTGACAGTTTACTACGTAGGGTATTCAAGAGCAGGATGGGGAGAGAATTCTGCCTGTGAAAAGCCTCCTTTTTATCCTGAAATGGGGTGGAAAGGGTGCTAGACCTTTCCACATAGAGGAAGTGAAGATTTTTTCACTTTCTAGTACTGGCTTGTGGTTTGCAAACAGCCTGTATAGCCTGTATTGGGCTCAGATGTGGTTTTGAAACCACATCTGGGCGGTTTTCACCAATACAGGGTGAAAATTTTCATCTGGGGACTTCACAGCCTGATTCTGACGTGTATGACGCATAGAATGCTGTACAGAAACTGTATGGGACCCCAGTATTGACTGAAATATGAGGCATTGAAGTAAAAACATGCTTCTTCGTCTATTTGACACCTCATATTGATGATTTTGGGATATTATCCCATGGTAAGGCTGTATATGACAGCAGGTGGGATTTTAACCTTAAAACAGCTATAGCTTTGTCAATTCTTGAGATATCAACCTCAAAATTGGTTCGGTGTGTAGCCCTGTATGTGCTCTACACAATGGTACCTCATTTGATATGGGTATCATTAAATATGGCAAAGGTATCCCATGTACAAGATTTTTGTAAATTTGCGTGTTTTAGGCAAAAAGCTGTATTGAGCTTGTTTGCCCCATAACTTCTGCAGTAGCTAAGATATGAAGAAGTGGATGACACCATCAGATAGCTCTGATTGAGTGATTTCCAAAAAGACCCCACTTCAGGTATCCCACACTAAAACTGTAGAAGTTAGATGAGAGGTGAATGTTTTGTTCACCCTTATTTGGCCTGAAATTGACCATAATTCCAGTAATATTGGTGCTAGCTCAGTTTGGCTGGTACCATTGGATAGCCCTGGCTTAGAGCTTCATTTTGAGTTCCCATTTGATGGGGTTAAGCCTCTCCTTCTAGATTTTAGATGAGAGGTGAAAATTAAGGTTTATGCTCAGCAATAACTTTGAGCAGGAATAACTTTGTTATTTCTAGTCCTATGGTGATGGGACTTATATTTTCAGGAAGAGGTGAGTTTCCTCTTTCTTTTGATACCTTTTGAGCTGATTTAGCTCAGCTCCATGTTTTGGTGGTATCTTGGCTATACCATTGGTTTATGGTATTTTGGCTGTCATGCTTGTGCTCTGGTTTTGAGTCACAGGCTGACACTACCCAAAGATTTTTTGAGGAAATATTTGGTTGCTATACATCCCACAGATGCTGGATTCAAAGAAATGCTAGAAAAAGCTAGGAAAATACAGTAGAATTTATGGAGGACTCATTTTCATATGCCAAAGACAATATTTTATAAGTCACCTGCTACTCCAGACTTTAAGGTAAGAGAACTGGTACTTTTATCCACTACCAACTTCAAAAACCTCAAAGAATTAAAAATATTGAATAATCCTTTTCAGGACCTTTTGTCATTAAGGCCCTTCATGTAGAAAAGGTTATTGAAGTAATTTTTTTGAAAAGCTTAGAAATAAGCATCCTACATTTCTAGTAGGCTTGATTAAACCTTACAAATCTTGTGATGCTGAGAAAATACCCTTTAAGGAATAAAGTCTCCCAGAATATAAATTATGTTGAAACATCTGGTACTAAGAAAGTTACCAAACTTCTAAAAGAAAGAAAACTGAGGACTAAGAAAGTGAGGGAATACCTTGTCAGATACAGTGATACAACATGTGAAGATGAATGGTTAGCAGAAAAGGAAGTACTTGAATCTACCAAATGTTTTAGAAGGTTCAGAAAAACTAGAAATAGCAACTTTACAAAGTAATAATATTTTTCCGGGGGAAGGGAATGTGAGCTTTAGAAGTATTTTAATATACCCAAAAGACTACAAAAAATATATTAATTGATAACTAAAAAGGAAAATTTTATTTTTCAACATAAATACAAAAATAAATTTAAATTTAAGTCCAAAAATGTAAGAATTTATTTTTACATGAAATAATAGGGTGTTGTCAAACACACATAAGCTCTCATGTGCTGTTACCAAAATAATTCCATGTTTTTACAAATATTTGGCCAGAAGCACATAATTTTATGAAAAAAAGGTTCTTTTATAGAATTATCCAGATACATTTGGGGATATTATTCAAATTTTTTTCCTCCTTGTTTGTGCTCTTTGGTGGCCTCTCAAGCACAGAGAATTCTGGCATGTTTTTCAACTATTTTTCTTTGTAATGATAGGTCTGAAAAAGATTGCCATAATTATCTGTTCTTGAAAAGCCAGCAAAGAAGAAAGAAAAGCAAGAGATAGATCCAAATAGGATCCCCAATATTAGCTGAAGGCTTTTACTAATTTTTTTTTGATGTTTTGCCATAAAATTTTGTGCTCTTTGCCAAAAATTGGTAAAATAACATAAGAGTGTTTACCAACACCCAAATAATAAAGTAAAAATAAATTGTCATTGAAAAATATTAAAGTTACAATAAGTTTTTGGAAAAAAGTTAATAAAATTCATTATGGATTTTTCCCAATGAATAAACACATGAAAATTATTTCACAATTGGATTCCTAATCAAAAATTATGTGGGGTGATCTTGGGGTAAAAATTCTGTAACTCAACTCTGAATAAGCTCAAATTAAGTTTTATTATTTTATGTATGAAAATCTGAAAATACTCAGATATTTAAGTTAATTACCACAACTTGTGATTTCAACCATCACTTTTTGTATTGAAATTGACGTGTGGTGTGTAGTTTAGAAGCTATGAGGAATTGAAGTATTTTCAGTTGAAATGTCAAAATATATGTGTGTATCACATGAGTGACCTTGAAATTACATATGTGGAATTGATAATCACAGTTGTGTACTGTAGATTCATAATTGAATCAAATATGTGAGTTTTTACTGTAATAAATGATGAGGAATTGAAGAAAAAAGAAATTGGCAAGATTAATCTTTTTTGGGGGGGAAAGGGAATCTTGGATCCAAAGGAACCATAATACCCCAGATTCCTTTCTTACAAGCATTGGATGTCAAAATAGATGCAAAAAATCATTACTTTTGACCTGGAATTGAGTCACAGGGCCTGTGGCTCAATTGATGATGAGGTTTTGAGACCAACTGTAAGGTTTGACTATGAAACAATAAGTAAAAATTACTAATATTTTACTTAATGTACTATGAATGTCCTTATAGATAAGTTGAATAACATAAAATATAATTATAATAATAAAGAATTATTATAATTAAGGCGCAAAATAATTATATTATTGAATAAATATAATAATATAATTTATATTATAAAAAAATAATATATATAAAATAAATATATTAATATAAAATAATTACTATATTTAAGAGCACTTTATTATTGTTACCAACAAATAATAAAGGTGTGAAAAATTGTTTTTTTATTAATAAAAAACAATTAATAACAATAGTATTACTAATATTAAAGCTATAAACTGATATAAATACTATTTATATCAATTATGGAATTATTAAAAAGTAATAATAAAGGAAAATTATTATACTAAGAGAAATAACCTACTTTTAATGCTTAATATGATAATTTTGAGTAAATTTACGCCTAGAAATGTAATTAAAACTTGTTTAAATTGTAGTTACAATAAATTATAAGAGAAATTACAAATTTTCTTGGTTTTACGTGGAATTGAAGTTTTTGAGAGAAATTTAAGCAAAACAATTAAATTGTGAGCCTTGAGGTATATTTTACATACCCAAATAGGCCACAATCATCTTAAAAAGAAATTTTGAATTATACATAACTCATAAATCATGCATATATTCAAAATTCATCATTTTTGATTTCAGAAAAGATGAATAACTTTTTATTGAGTAAGTAAATCCATGGATTTAAGGCCAGATTTGGATTCTACACAAAAATTCACCTAGGGTAGCTCCATAGAGTGAATAAGCTCAAATTAACTCTTTGAGGTGGTAATATGGAAAATACTTCAATACCACATCATTAATACCACATAAAAGATCCGTGAAAACTTTTGTTTTTCTTGATTTTACGCCAAAATAATGGGAAAGTGAGAAATCCCATGTTACATATACACTAAGAATAGTGTTATACATGTTTTGAGCACTTAATATTATGTATTCTTACATGCACTTTTGGTACACCCATAGTGGATATCTCACTTGAAGCTTAAATTTCTATTTTGACGTGAAAAATAAGTAAGGGGGACAAAAGACATCAAAGAGAGCCAGGGTACCCAACTTCTGAGGCCTCAGTGGCGTGGACAGCTCTAAAGCTTGGATACATGGCTGATCTTAGACTAATTGGTAAACCAAAACCTTTTGGGAACTTGGTTACCATGTCACAACTACTGTAAATCTTAAGAAAATAGTAAATAACCTGCTATTTTGACGTGCCAAGGAGGTAAAAAGCTACTTAGGCTCCTGTAACCACGTCAATTCTTAATGACTTTCCATGGATAAACCCCAAAAGAGTAATTAAAACCCTTTTTGGACTTGTATCCATTGATTTACCTCATAGCAACCAGTCAAACACTGATATTTGCAATTCTACATAGAAATGAGGTAAAAACTTCAAAAATTCATTAAAAATACAATTCTTAATGAATCTTTCTGAAACCTTCAGGACCAATTGATAACTGTATTATCTATGGTACAACCAAAAATAATTACAGTTTTACTAGTAAAATCAAACGTTTTACTTACAGTCTATTTTTGGTTATTCTACGTGAAACACTGAATCTTCAAAAATTCACAGTAAATACAACCTGTGATGAAGTTGTCAATAACATTGATACCTTTGGGAAATCAATGATTACTTTGGAATAAAAGAAGATTTACAAATGTTACTCCTTTTATTCTTAACCATATTGGGGTTGGTAGTCACGTAAAAGCATCGGTTAAGCAATTATGATAATTTTACGTGACAACAGATGATGTAAGTACTAATCCAAAAAGGGTTTAATGCTTTCTCACTCACTGGTTTTTCAGTTTGCTCCATGGCACGCCTCTGTGAGCTGTTGTTGACTTAAAAGAGGCCTTCTCTTGCTGTTTTTTCCATATCATCATCTTATTAATCATTTATATCAGTATTACCAACAAGTAAGTATTAGTTAAAACTTTTCTTAAGTGTTTTATTCTTTCAGAATCAATCAGAAATACGTGAAATCATAGAAATCAACTATATATTGTTGTAATACATTTACAAATTCATTTTGATCCTCTAAATCCACAATTCTACGCCAAATCTCTCTATCTTATCTTTCAATAAGCTCTTTGGAACATTAGTGAGTGATTTATCTTTAATTCTTAAATTTTTTCTCTAAAAATTAGTTTTCTTCAAGAATTATCATTATAATTATTCTTGTAAAAGATAATTATATATTGAAAGAATTTTATTATTTTAATAAAGAAGTTTTTATTATTAAATTCTTCTGGTAATTGATTCTTGTAGACAATTACTTGCTCACTGTTAAAATCACTAGTAGTGCTTAACACGTGAAAGAAATAATTTTTTAATTATTCAATTGTGGTTATAATAATATTTTATTATTATATTTCATAAGAACAGACATAGTACAGTTGATTAATAGTAATATTATCATCAGTTTCATAGTCACATCTTACATAAATAATTGTAATAATCACGTCAACAAAGAAGATTATTATAAGATCATCTTTGGTCTTTAATAATATAAAAGTTTTATATATAAAGAATAAAGAAATTACCTTTTTATTTAATGATTTAATGTTTTGTAAGCGTCTGAGGGGAAAACAGAGTAAAAAGAGCTCTATTTATAGTAAATACCTCCCTCCTAGAGTTCAGCAGGCTTGTATTAGACGTGAACTGATCATATCCACTGGAATTGATCAATATTTTAAGGTTTGGTGATGATTACATCATGATTAAACCATATTATCTCATTATTATGCCATTATTTAGAGTTATCACTATAACTCTAAGTTTGATGACGTCAAGGCTTGGAGGAACCCCAAATTTCGTGGATTGTATTAGTTTTAATCATAAACTAACAGTATTCACTAATTTTATCACTCATATGACTGTTAAACTTAATTTAAAGTTACAATGAGTGATCATACGTGATCAGATTAAGCTAAAACTTTGATCTTTAATAACTTTTAAGATTTACATGCTACAGCAATTCAGAGAGTGAATTCTAATAGCTTGGCATAACCTCATTGTGCTGCCAAGAGCATTTTCTTACATCATCAAAACTCTATTTTTGATGATTTTTCTTGTAACTCATCTTTTCTGTCAAAACTTAATAGTTTAAACTTCAAACTATGATTTCAAGGGGCTATACCTTGAATATGATAATAAAAAATACATCATTCTTCACGAATGAACTAGGAGAATCCTACTGTGTACTTTTTTTAAGTTTGGACCATTTTCACAACAAAGTGGTCAACTGCTCTGTTGATTTTAGTCAATAATCCCATACAGTTTTTAACCTTGTTTATAACTTGTGAGATAAAGTTCATTTCTGTGTTCCTGCAGTAATTACGTGATGACTTTATTTTTGGTTCATAACTCTATCATGCATATTTCAAAAGATATTAGCTAAAATCCTTGAATATATGCGTTGACCAAAAAAGTGCATATATTCAGCTTAATTCCTTAAGTATTGACTTTGGAGCTTAGCTTCTTAATTGTTTTATATGTGGATTTTTATGAAGGATCTAATGGTATCATTCATTTCACATGATTCTTCATTGGTGTTTGAAATAAATAAGGGTTTGTGTTTTTTATAAGGTATTATTACTTATAACTCATTAAATATTGACTTTACAGATATGCCATAAAAATGGTATATGTGTATTTTACCATGGGGAATCCAATGGTATAATTAACTTCACATGTTTGTTCATTGGGTTTAAGTTAAACAAAGTTTTATGCCAATTTATGGCATTTTTGTAGTTTTAAGGTAATTATTTTTAATGTATAATTATTTTAAATATTTCTTGTGACCTTTTTGGGTATGTGGTCATATCTCAAAGGTTCACACCAACCAGGCCAGTATTAACTGTTTCCAAGAGGGTAAAGCTACCCTTAAGTAAACAAAATCTTAGTAAAAACATTTTTAACTGTTTTTGAGGTCCCTTACACACATTTATATGTGTATTTAAGGCTATAAACCAAGTATCACTATAGCAATGAGTGGTTTAAGGGAAAGAAATTGCTAAAAACAGCCCGTTTTTGGTCCAAACCAGGGTTCAATAATTCTGTAATTGGCTTTTCTGTTTTCATGATGGGTTTTACAGCTTATTAGAGTGAATTTTATCTTTGGGGTAAGAGAATTGGTGGTTATCCAAGAATTTTTCCTTTTGCCCACTTTTCTCTTCATGTTAGAATCTTTTCCTTTTGTAATCAGTTTAAAAACTGTTAAAAGAATTAATAAAATATTTCAACTACCTCTTTGAAATTTTTTAAAGGGCTTTCACCACTTGAAAAAAACATCACAATAATTGTTTTTAACCTTTATAATCATTTTTACCCTTGAATTACCTCAAACTTGAGTTAAAGCATCTTTAATCACTGTTAACTTTGTCACTTTATGTAAAAATTGACTCTGGTAGGTTTTCAGTGTGTTTTCTCTTTAATATTTATTTTATAGAATCTTTTCTCATATAAATTTCCTGCAGTTCTTTGATTCATTAATTCCAATTGAAATTTCTCTAGAAGAAATTTCTTTTGTAGCCATAAATAGCTCGTGTAGAGTATTTTTGGATAAATATTTATTGTTGGTAAAAAATAAATTTTTATAATATTATTTTTTTATACTAAGAAAGTTGAAAACAATAATTTGTGTGTTTTTTTTGTGAAAACTCTCAAGAAGTATCATTTTTAATCAAATTGTACATTTTGAAAATTTTGAGGACAGGAACAGTACTTTATGTTTAATTAAAGTTTTATATCTACACCTTCAAATTTATTCATTTTTTTTTAATTTTTCTCAAAATGTTTTAAAAAATATTTTTTTGAGAAATTCGATTCTTTTAAATCAAATATTAATAAATATTATTTATTTCAATTTAAATTCAATTTAAATTGATATAATCATAGGATTGTTTTTTTTTGAATTAATTATAGTTATAGTTTTAAATATGTTTTTTTAAAGGTAAGTAAGCTCATATATATATAAGATTGAATAACTTCTTGATTTTCAAATAATATTCATAATGATAATAATAACTTAAAATTTGAAATATTTTTTTTTATTTTTTGACTTTTTGAGCCAATATTAAGAATTAATTATTGAATGAAGCATTTATATATATATATATATATATATAAACTGTATAAGCCATCCTAACCTATAGAAAAATGCATCTACTTTTTCACTGTGTTGCAAAATTCCTCAATGGACTCATGAAAATCCTCCACCCCATAAAATATATATTTTAGGGTTCATGAAATTATTTTAACACATAAAATGTATTCAGTTTCCATTGAAGATATCAGAAAAGGTTAGGAAAAAAGCATGGAACTCTCAATTTTCAACATTCATAAGTATAAAAATGCCACATTAAATAACCCAAAGCTTCTATGATATCTTAAAACCATCCATTTTCCATCCTGAATCTCCTTCCCACTCTTCATATAATGACCATTATAATGGAGGAAGCCTTTTTATTTCTCAGCCTAATAATCCTAAAGCTCTGATTAATAAAATCCTGATCAATTACTCTAAGATAGCCCATGTTACACATGATAAAGAAGCATGGACTGATAATGAAGGACGTAATGTAGCAGAAAAGATTCTGCTGATAAACATTTTATAATCATTAAAGAGCTCTAATGAAGGTTCTGTAATTACTAATAAAGAGTTGATAATCCTTGAGTGTGACAATCTATCCTTTTCCAAAAAACACCTGAAGTTTCTCCATTCAATTTTAAGTCATATTCCAGAAGTTTCAAGCCAACATAAAGTATTAAAAGCTAAAAATGAAAGAAAATAATCATATGTATCAAGAATAACCAAATGTGGAGCCCAAGATCAAAGCCCATCAAAGGTTTTAGTCATAATTCCACAATAATTAAAAATAGTGAGATACCAGAGTGGAATAATGAAGATAGAAAAAGGGAATGTGATACTGTGGCCAATCTTCTGAAATATATCCCCATCTTGAATCTAAGAAACCTTCAATTTCAGCTTGGATACAAAAGCCCATGAAGATATTGAGAGAAAATATTGGTTTTCTCTCTTAAACACCAAGCCAATTCAAAACATCAAGTTTACCAAAGTTGACAAGATTTTGGAAAAATGGACTTATAGATCCCTGGTATCTGTCAGGGTGAGTCTATATAGTAGCTATAAAATTTAAAGAGAAGATATTATTGTGACTGTGACACAGTTGAATTTCATAATTTAAAATAAAAAGGTCCTACTTTTAATGGTGATGAGTCTACTGAGGACCTCAGTTGTGCCAAACTAAAATCTCTGACTGTAAAGATTTAGTAAGATAATTAAGGTTTTATTATATATATTTGATTCTAAGGGCACCACTGATGGATAAACGTTTTCCTACAGAAGAATAATAATAAGATAATAAGATGAGTTTTTTCCAGGGACAAAAGACCTGCTTTTATATCTTCTGAGGACTTTGGGGGGCTAGCAAGCTTTCCAGATTTCTTAAGAGGGAGGATTTTCACTTTGGAGACTGAATTGTGGGTCCATAACATCAATTCTGATGTGAGTATAGTCAGAATTGTGGTTTGCAGCCACAAATGAACATTCTGGATCAATGCAGGGTGAAAAAGTTTTTAAAGGTTAAAAAAGCACTGTTATGAAGTATGCAGGGTGTTTGAATGACTAATATTAGTCATTCTGGAAGGGTTTAAGCTTTAAACTACTATTATTTTAATTAAAAGACCAGTACTGGTTGGTACAGATTTGGTACAGACCAGTATTGGTCAATAAACTTCCAAAAAAGATATTTCAGTCAGTTCTAAAGATATCAATAATAAAAGAGCATAGGATTGAAATGATTGATGAGCTGTTCAAATTAGGATTATTTATGTTCACCCTTCTCAAAAATTGTGGAAGCTACAAGGGGTTCTAGTTTTTTTATGTATTTTTCCACCTCAGTATATGGCTTGATAAAATTCAAGGCCAGATATCTCTGTCAATCTATAAGATATCAGAATTCAATGATACATAATTTTAAATCTTGATGAGCGATAAAATTTGGTATACTTCACTGTAAAGCTGTATGAATATATGGCAAAGATACAGGGGGTTCTTTATACTGTTGTTTTCAGAAAACGTGTATTTGGTTTGTTAAGCCTTCAATCCAAGATCTCTCTGCTAGTATTGGAGGTAAAATAATAAGGAGTATCTCAAATTTAATTTTTACTGAGATATTTAATCTGGTTGTACATTTGTATAGTTTTGTACAAGCCCTCTTGGAATTTTGAGGAGTTCTTTGTGAATAAAAGAGGTATAATAGTATCGCCTGAAGTAGAAGTTCTACAAAGAAATAGATGGTACAATTTGACAGATATCTTTGAGAGATTCAAGAAAAATAACCTTTTGGTGGGGTTTGTATTAAGTATGCATAAGTTAGTTGAGAGGTGAAAATAAGCGTTTTGCTTATTTGGACTTAACTTTGACAGGGAACATATTTTTCCTTTCTTATCCTATTTGGTAAGGTTGGTATATTTATATTTGGTAAATTTCCTTCTTTATATCATCCCTATATTGGCTATTTTTGTACAATAATCTTCATACCATTACTTATGGTATGTTGAATGTGATGCTGGTTCTCATTTTAGAGTCATAGGCCGACAGCATCAAACTTAAAAATTATGGGGGAAGTTCTTTGAAAAAAATGGAATAGGGTTTTCTTGAAAGAAGGATTCCCTCAGAAATAGAGGGCTGAAAGCTTTAAAGAACTGAAATAACCTATCCTAAGCGTTATTACAGGGAGATATATCGCATGATGATCCAAAATGTGTGAATATAGAGATTGAGCTCTTGAATATTATTCTCAATAACTATGATTAAAATAATTTTTTCAATATCAATGAGACTTGATTCTTCTCCTTGTAAGCTCATTTAGATTTATTTTTTATAATTGTTATAATTAATTTAATGTAATCAAAATTATCTCACTTTTTATAGTATACAACCTGAAAGGATCCTGGTGGTATCAGAATATTAATAACTGAAAGTGAATAGGGACAAATTTAGTATAAAATTAAACTTCTATTCTTTTCAAACAAAAAGACTGGTACCTGTTTTTATTGGTAAATTGGAATAAACAACCATCAAATGGGTTATCAAGATTATAGAAAAATAACGTACTGGATGACTGCTTTAATACTTAAAAAATTGTCTCCTTGGAAGGGATCAACAGGTAAATGGTTCCAGAAAATTACTTTTCTTGGTTACCAAATTCACTTACAAAAAAATAATACAAGGGTGACTTTATCTGGACTAACCTCCTGGATGGTCCATATAAAAAAATGTACTACTTGGAAATAACCTCAAGGTTAATCTCATACCAGAAATTATAATCAACATCAATTTAGTTTTTTTTGAACCAAATTTGAAAGATAACTTTCAATAAATCAATATCAAAATTTTATGAATTTCAAAATATTATTATAAATTCAAATTCATATCCGTTTTTTGAAATCAAGGAAAATACCCATGAAAAATCTGAGATTGAAACTATCTTTACAAAATAAAACAAATATCTCAAATGAAAATTTAACGGATTTCTTGAGATTATGTTTTTAAAGATAAATGTTTTTAGCTTTTTGAAAGAGTAAAAATTATTCTTCCTAAAATTAAAAAAGAAAAAATAATTCTCATTCAATTTTAGAGAAGAAGATCTTGAAAGATGAAGAGGAAGTTGAATCAAAAGTAATTTGTCTTTTTTAAATATATACTTATTATTAGTTGTAAGAAAATGATGAGATTAGAAAATTTTTTGATAAAAAATGTCAATAAGAATTGTTTTTAAAAATGGTATCCTAATGAAATATTTGAAATCATTTTAGAAGAAAAAATAGAAGTTAAATTAAAAGAAGAATTGAAAATTTATCATGAAGAAACTGAGTTGATTGGGGGAAAAAAAACCAAAAGAAAATGAGGCTAAGAAAGAAATATTATGAATGCTTAATTTTAATGAAAATAAAAAAACAAGCCAAGAGGAACATATTTATGATTTTATTGGGATCTATTTTCATCAGTTAAGCTTTTTTTGACAATTTAAATTTTTAAAAAAACACAATTTTTTTGATCTGGAACATTTACCTCATGACTAAGATTAATATTTTTCTTTTTTTTCTTTCTATCATTATTACCTTATGTGGTATTTTTGAAAACAGATTTTTCTTTTATTTTGAGAGATGGATGATTTCATAAATTAATTTCATAAGATTCTTTTTACATTAAAAAAAAGGTTTTCAAACCTTAGTTTTCAATTTAGTAAGGGTATATGATTAACATATGAAATATGTGTTAGGGTAATCAAAATCTGGTAACCAATAGAATTTCCTAACCAATATATTTTGGCTTCTATCAATATTTATGTGTTGAGAGAGAGTCTACTATATCTATGTATTAACAATATTATTAGTATTTTGAGAAGTTTTTTGAGAAAACAATAATAAAAATATCAATGATTTATCTATTTATATTTATATTTATATTTATATTTCAAGAAGATTTTATTCATTTTTTTCAACAAAAAACAGGAATTGAACAATAAAAATAAACCTCAAATTATTAGAAAAAATGAAAAAATGATAAAAATATATAAATTCAATAAAAAATTCAGTATAAAAATATTTAATATTTGAAAAGATAATTTTCAAAATATCAAACCATTTGAAATACTTTTTAATACTTTTTGATCAATTCTTTTTAGTAAATTTGAAGATTTTTTATTAAGAAAATATTAAAATATAAATATAAATATATACAATCATAAAAATTATTTAAATTGAAAAAAGTTCATCAAGTAAAGTTTTTTTTATACTTCTCTTTGCTTAAAATTATTTTTTAGTGCAATTCATTAATTTATCATAAATTAAAACCAATAAAAAAAGAAAATTTTATTCTTTTATACTTGCTCACCATGAAGAAAAGGACAGATCCTGGGGGAAGGTGCTGCAAGTAAAACATGGCTTCAACTTGCAAAAACCTGAATCAAAACTGAAACCCAAAATGGATTTTCTTATTCAGATCTATGTATTTATTTCATCTTGTATTGATTACTATTAGTCAATAGGAGCTGAAATATTTGGAAGATCTTGAATATTCATTTATACCCCTTACAAATTATATAATTTAAGGAAACACTCTATAATAACAAATATTTCTGAAATAACGCTCAAAGAAATAGCTAAAATGGACTTGAAGCTTGGAAAAATGAATATTTTTGAATTAATAATATACCTTCATCTCTCTAAGATGATATTACCTCAATTAATTACTCAAAAGATATTATAAAACCCTATTAGGCTAGAAAAAGGTGATTTTATTTTGACTCAGAAAGTTATTTACTAGTTAATACTAAGCCGAAGTAGCTATCGTTATTCTACTACACAACAGGGCTGTAAAAGCCATTGGCTCTTCTGAAAATAAGATTGTGGTTCTTTGTGGGCTCTAATAATATTAAAAATTAATTTTACACATATCAATCCATTTTTTTGAAAAGATTTTTGAGCTGAATGAATAATCATTTTAGGTTTCTACAATATTGGACACAGAAATTTTGGAATATTATGAGGGGTGTATTGAATTTAGATAAAATTTCAGGATTATCGTGATCAAAAATATCTTAAAAAAACTAGCTATTATATAGAGCTTCATTAATAGGAATATCAGTATTACATGGCATATTTTCTGCGAAGCTTATATAGAATATTTCATCAATAGGATTTATTGAAAGAATATTTACTTAGAAATTTTATTTCAAAAAGAATTTGATAAAGAAACAATAGTATTCTGAATGAAAATCAATGTGAATTGTCAAAATTTATTTGTATTTAGTTGAGTCCATTGTAAATATATTACTAAAATTATTTAAAAGAAAATCACAAAATATTTATGCTATTTACAATTAATCCCGAAAAATGGTATTTATCTATCAAGGATCTATTCAGAGTCTTTTTCAGTCAATTATTTAGCTTTGAGATGAGCTAAAAGCCTTTAGGTAATTTTGAATTTCCAAAATTGACAGATTTTCTTGAGAAAGTCTTTAATGTAGTTTTTGTGATATGAGGAATGCCAATCAGGCTTGAATAGATCAGAATAAAATTAAAATTTTTAAATACTTTTAAGAAGAAGTGAGTTTTGACTTTTAGTGAAGATATTCTCAGAACTTGGGAATTCTAACTTTTGGAAAAACACTCAATTTTATTTCTTTTCAAAGCATATTTTTTGGAAAAAAATAATCAAATTGAATACCTTCCCCCAAGAGAAGTTCAAATGCCAAAACAGTTTTATTAAAAAACTAATGACTCTGTCTATTCTAACAGTAAATGTCATTTGAAATATTTAATTGTATTTATTCTCTTTGGAAAATAATTGTTATAAGCTTACCAGAAAAACTGTTCTCCAAGTTTCAACTGCAAATTTTCAATACCTACAAAGACATTTTTTCCAAATATTTTTGCTGAAAAAATTAATAATTGAATTGAAATAAATATAAAAGAACAGAAAGGGAAGGTTTTTTGGGATAAAAGCTTTATTTTCGTCAAAAAATTATTTCTTCTACAGCTTTGTGGTTTCCAATTTCTTCATTGATTTCCAATGTCAAGAGATATTAGGAAAAAGTTCATTTGAGGAAGAATTACTCTTCAGAATTCAAATACAGACTGTTTTGAGAAGAGGCAAATCTAACTTTCTCAAAATCATGAAGCCTGTAGGATTTGTCTATTAAAATATTGAAGAATCTTTCTATTTTTTAAGAATGATATTACTCTTCTTATGAAATATATCAAAGAAAATTATTATAGTCACAAAAAAGTAATCAATTGTCTAATCATTCACTATACTTTCCATAAAATATTAGCTATTAGAACAGTAAGAAGGCATTGTTCACCAGAATTCATTGCAGGAAGTTTTAATAATAAAATTTCTTATTAAAATGATATGAAATGAGTTTAATTAATAATTAACTTTTGCATGATAAATCATTACCATTTCTTGAGGAAAAGTAAAATGTGAAGAAAACTTGAAGAATTTGATAAATCACTCACCAATAATCCAATAATACCTTGAAACAGGGGGAGTGCTTTGAGGAATAAAAGGTTGTATAAAGCAATATGATATCAAATTATAGCTATAATGATATTGTAAATTCTAATATTCCATGCTTTATTTCCTTATAGATTATTAAAAAGATTCAAGGTTTTAAGAGTAATTTCATAGTTAAGACTTACTTGGTGGTATTAATGAGCTAAAAATTTAATTGAATGATAAGAATTATTCTGTAAAAAATAGAAATAGAAGGCTTCTTTTAAGTCCAAAAACGTTTGCAGAAACATGCTATTGAAAGAACTGAAAAATAATATACCCTCTTTGGCCCATTAATTAAATCATTTGTAGTCAGATAGAATTATAATAATTACTTGATTAGGTCATTTTTAATCGCTACCAACATATTTTTGGTTAAGAAATAGGGAATTTACTGCTGTAAGTATTAATTTAATTTAAAATGAAAATTGGTATCATTGTTATTGGGAATTTCATAACAGGTTTTATTTTCTGTAAATTTTTGAAGATTTAGTGTTTCAAAAGGAATAATCAAAACATAATTTTGGTAAAAATATCACTTTTGATTATTAAGTCATGATTAATTTTAGGTTAAGTGTTAAGAATATCTTTCTCCATTGGTCCTGAAGGCTTTAGAAGCATTTACCAAGAATTGTATTTTAAATATGTTTTTGAAGTTTCAACTCATTTTCTATGTGGCTTTCACAGCCACTATCAGGGGAAAAGGGTATTTAGCCTTAATCCCACTCAAAGCCACAAAGCCAGAAAGCTGTAAGGTGTGGATATAAAACTTAGATTAAAAATCAAGTACTTTTCCTGTCCTCAAAATTTTGATAAGGTGAAATTTAATTGAAAATAGTCAATTTTAATAGTTCTAAGAGAAAACCACAAATTTACTGTTTTCAACTTTCTTAGTATAAAAAAAGAAAAATGTATCCAAAAATACTCTAAAAGAGATATTTATGGCTACAAAAAGAATTTCTTCAAGAGAAATTTCAATTGGAATTAATTCAGAAAAAAGACTTCAAGAAATTAATATGAGAGAAGAGTTTCTAAAAGGAATATTAAAGAGAAAACATTCTCAAGAGTGACCAGAGTTAATTTGGAAACAAACTCACAAAGTTAACAGTGATTAAAGATGCTTTCATTCACTTCTGGGGTGGTTCAAGGGTAAAAATGATTATAATGATTTTTTCATGTGGCTAAGAGGCTGAAAATGATTTAAAAAAGGCAGTTGGAATTTTTTATTGATTGGATCAACAGTGCTTAAGCTAATTATAAAGGGAAAAGATTATAACATGGAGAAAAAAGTGGGGAAAAGAAGAGATTCACCAGGGCGAATCTCGTGTCAATCGTCGGCGATTGAATTCACATCAAGCAAACGTCAAGCAGGATAAAAGTCGAGCTCACGTCAAGCAAAAATCAAGCAAACATGGAGCACACATCCTACTCTTGTCTTACACCAAATCCTGTCACATCCACCAATATTGGTTCCCCTGTGCCTTCAACTCAGATTCCTCACCACCTGATCATCCCGCAACCGTCCAATGGTTGGTAAAAATTACACAAGACCCGCCTGTTTGCACAAACACACATCAAAGAGGTCCTTCAGCCAGTCTTGATGTAGGTGGGGGGTTTGACTTCACCAGGTCATCCATGAAAGGACTCCTCCTGAGCGGGATTGTCATTTTGCAGGTGACACTGGTAGAGCCCGCCGCACAATACCGCGGGTGCAGGTGCGCTTGCATGTGCATTGGCGTGTGCGGGTGCAGGTGCGCTTGCGTGTGCATTGTCGTGTGCGCATGTGGGTGCGCAAGGGTTGCTTCCCCTTCCAACATGATGATGGCACAGTTAGAAATTTTGGATGCTGTGAAAGGTGAGTGTGTGGGTCATTTGATCATTGAACTTGGCTTATTCACACTGTACCCAATGTCAAAATAGTAAGTTCTTTGTGGCAATGTGAAATAATGGGCTTTGCTTGTCACAATGGCATGTCTCTGTCACTAAATTTTGAGGCAGTTATTTCACTAGCAAAATTGCTAATGAATCTGAGGGATTTGCATTTTAGTAGACTAAATATAATGAAATAACGGCTTTATCATTACAAGCAGTCCACATGACAGAACTTTGTTATCATACAATCCACAGTTACCTTCTATTTCTTCTTCAGATATAATCAAGTGTCCATCATCAAAACCAACAGCTTTATAAATATTCAGATGTGGCCAATCTGGTAAGAAATTCACATAAATTTTCAACGTTTTTAAGATCAGAAAGTTATTGTTCAGTATGCTAGATGGCTCAGAGACTTTAAAAATGCTATTAATAATACCAAATTGTCGTGAGTTGCCCCTCAGAAAAGATATCACACTGTTTCTGAAATTTTTGGATTCAGTTGAAAATATATTGTTCCCAATATTAATGTTTGAAACTGGAAAATACCAAGGTGAGACAATCCTTGAAGTGGGAGGACTTGTGGATTTCATGGTAGTGTCTAAGCTGATCCAATCAACTATTTCCCTTGTTGCATGAAAATTATGTAAGTACTCAGCCAGGCAATCATAATTTTCTTGGTCATGGCGGGATGGTTTGTTATATTTATGGTGATTGAACAGGGCAGGTGGCTGTGATTCGAAAAGCTGTTTTATTTCACATGGCACGGATGGGGATTTCAGGAGAACGGAAAGGTTGGAACATCGACAGATATGTTGAAGTAAGGTTTTATCTATATCATCTATTCAGAGCTGCAAGAAGTTAGTCTTATTCAGTTCAGGTGTTTAATAAATGTGAATATATTGATCTTATTAATTGGCGTACATATTTTGTTATTTGTTGGCATTTTTGCAAATACTCCAATCAAGCGCTCATAACCCCATGTGGCTGAGGCTTGTTCTGGGCCCCAACCTTGGAAGAGTTCCGGAATATGATCAGCAAAATGATGATTTGGTTTACTTTTCTGTTTTGGGAACAGGAGTTGATTGGAAAGGCGGAATTTTTTCCAATGTTCAGCAAATGCAGTCGCATAATCTATTGAAACAGTCCAACTTGTGGCAATGTTGATAGCACTAATCAAATGGAATGTATTCTTGGTTAGTTCATTTGCAAGTTCTTCTGAATGACCCATTTTTCTTTGAATGTTTGCGGATTGGTGTACATCTAATGACATCTGTTGACTGAGCATTAAAAATGGAATATAGACCTTATATAAGAGAGCCCATTCAGCGGCTTTTAAGCTACCATGAGAGGGGGAACCCATGTTGCGAGGTATTCTTGTCCATGATGAGGGAATTATCGTCTCAGATATGATTTGTCAGAGATGCTCCAGAGCCTCACCCTTGATCAGGTGATCACTCGGTGCAGTGATATCCAATTCAGAGGGGATTTCAGAAGTGGGGATGTAATCCGCATCAAATGAAGGAATCTCCGCAGAACCACTAGATGGATGTTCCGTGTGAGGGGTGGGCATTGGGAAGTAGTGGGGAGTGGCTCATTTATTATTTTTGCTGCGTCTATTCTCAGGGAGTGGGCCTCTCTCAATGTGATTTTATCAAGAGAGCTGTTGGAGGTCATGGAGTCTGAGTCTGAACTGTTGGTGTCATTGGATTTCCTGCGGGACCTGAGGTAAATTTTTGATTTGGACTCTGGAATGCACAATTTGAAAGTTGCCTGATCCTTCAAAATTCCAAGTATTAAATTATGCATTATGTCAAGATTAACCATTCTGGTTGCATCCCAATACGGAAGGTCTTCTAAAATTGAATATCACACTCCATACTCAGAGAGAATTGCTTTTCTTTGTTGTGGGGTTGCCCCAAGCCATTTGGCAATGGTTGATTTATGATTTTTATATGAGCGTGTGTAGTGAAATTGAGGACCAATTTCTTCAATTTGAGCTTTGTGAATGGTGCAAAAATTACAAAAGTGGTTGCCTGAATGGGAAATAAATCCAGTAAGCTTGTGCATGGCAACCACATCCGCAATGGCTGTGAGAATGGCAACATGGATAAAGGATCCTGAAGGACCTGTTGAGGTGGCTGAAAAATGGTAACCTTGCCATAGCTCTTTGAGCTTGTTGATGAGTGGCATTAATAAATAATTCAATTGAAGGGAAGTTGGCTCCTTTGGACCAGGGATGATTCCTGAAACATAGACATTCTCTGGCTTCAATCTTTCACTTGGGGGGCGATTAAGACAAATAAGCATGATAGGTCCAATGCTGGCCAACCGTGTGGACTTTCCATGTGCATTAAACCAGTCCACATAAATGGAGAAGGCCAATGCACCAGGAATGGACATGAATGGGGGGTCATGGATATTTCTAGCGCCAGTGAAGCGTCTCCAGACCAATCCATCCCAGACGTCACATTTTGGGGAATCTTCGGGAGTTTGGGATTGTTGATGTTGATGCAGAATTTCCATAATTCCAGCCCACTGGAGAAATCTGGCAAGCCAGTTTTTGAATGGTTGATAAATGAAATGTTTTGTTGGTATAAATTTTTCCTTCATGTTGGTGGTGGTTTGGGTGTGAGCTTCAAATGAATAGATGAATTTTCCTAATGATTGTGTGCAAGGGGGATCATGATCATTTGGGTCATTATGGCGTTGCCAGTGGGGTTGGTCAGTTGTGACTGATTCAGTAAGGCCATTAAGAGAGAAACATTGAGGACAACATATATAGTTTTGAATCACTGGCTCCAATTGGAGATGTTCAAATATGGTACTCAGATCTTGAGGTATATGGAATGCAGGAATGGGGGGACCACCGGAGCTTGAGATGCTGGACTTGATCAGCAGGTTTAGGGCGGGGTTGAGAATGCGTGAAGCCCTGCGGGGTATATTATACCTTAATGATAGAATGGCAGATATTATCATTCCAAGGTCTTGTGGGGGAAGGGTTTGACTGCTGCTGTATGGTTTCTGTGCAGTTGAATTGAGCCCCGGTGCTGTGGAGAAGGTGCTTTGGGCCCATGGTGAATAATAAGCTGGGAATATTTGATCCAATAGAAGTTGTGGGCACTCAGATCCTGATGCAGAAGTAGGGATTTTTGGAAGAGATTCGGGTGCAATGGTTGATTTGAGCTTTTCAATGTGCTGTTTATATTGTAAAGGTGTGAAGGCAACTCCAGGCCTATCACCCTCAGGGGAAGAGTGTGTTTGAGTTGAGCAGTGTTGACACATGCATATACGCACTGAGGAATAGCGGCGGGTTGTCATTGTTGCAGGAATTGGGAGTACGGTTGGTTTGTGTATAAATATCTATTGCTGATGTGAAAGTGTTTAGGAGTGTTATTAATTGGCAAAAAAATTGAGTGATTATTTATGAAGGGGGAGATTATTTGAGCCAGCTGAGAATTTTATCCCATTTGTAATGGTGTGTGAGCTTCAGCTGATGGAGTGTAACATGTCTCATCTGGATGACGGAATTGGTTAGGAGTTTAATTGGGTAAGATGCCATGCTGCTCAATGCTCATACATATTCTATTTTATTTACACATGGCAATACTGCGGTTTTGACCCTTGAGGGGTGTTCCAATAGGGATGTGTCAACATTGATTTGAGGGGATTGACATTCAAACCATGTACGCTGGCACGCCATCATACATGGCTTAAACCTTATTACAGACATAACAATATAACTCTATTACATAAGGGGTTGGAGTGCAGCTAAAGTCTCGGTATTTGGTCTGAGTGCAGCAGGCTTTTAATTGGTTGGAATGTGATTTGGATTGTCTCGCCTTTCTTGAAAAGGGGATGTCTCTTTTGTGGGTAAATCCTTCATGAATATACCCCTTTACAGATGTACAATGCTGTGGAATTTCAATGCATATATTGGCAGGCTGGATAATTCACAAAATGTGACAATGGGGAGGCGGAAATGTTACCGAATATGATTACTTATGGATGATGGGTCCCCTTTGAGATCAAGGTAATATTACATTATATGGTGGTAGGCCGTGCCGGGTGGTTTCTGACAAAAGCAGAGGAGCTCAAGAGGAGGCAGGGAGCATTCTCCTACAAAGAGTCTTATTGGACTTCCACGCGACACTTAGCTCCAACTATTCATAGAATTTCTCTATTCTAAATTTGAAAAGATTTCATCTCATATCACTCTATTTTATCATAATACTGAGGTGTTTTATCTAGTTAAAGATATTACTGTACTTTTTCGGCCCTTATTTCATCTTCCAAGTCACATAAATCCTGTTCAGGTTCTGTTAATGACTCAGATAGTGAATCTAGCATAGAACATGTTCAAACACAGTCACCATTGAGTCCCAATATTCCTCTCACAACCCCTATCGCATCCTCAATGAATGTATCAGGTCTTAACATTGATGTGGGCAATCCAAAGGCTCCAACTTCAAGCACTTGGTCGATTCCAAATATTTCCGTCACTCCAATTCCCCTGAATCCCACTAATACACAAATGCGTGTGTCTCAGGGGCCAGAAGGCACACCTTAAATCTCATCACATGCTAATCCCCAATTAAAATTTCCATATGAGTTCCTCCTTAATCCCGGTCAGAATCCAGTCGCATCCCAGGATCCCTTTGGCCAAAGTAAACAGCCAACCCTCAATATTCCATCAGGATCTCAGGTTCATGTGGGTGATGAAAGGCGCGTGGATGGGGGGCGACAAAAAAGACCATTGGAGAATGTAACTTGGAGTGGTCTGTTGGAGGGAAATCCAGGATTGACGCTTCATCAAAGTAAGTCATTTTAATTTCGGAGTATAACCTTTTTCACAATTTGATATTTTTGTTTCATGGGTTAGATATGGCACCTAAAGGCAAGTCAGTCTGATCTCAGGAGCCAATTGAAGATCGTGAGTATGACCAGTCTTCATTAATTTTTTGATGTGTTAACTGATGATGTGCATGGCAGGTGATGGACTTTATGCATCTTCACCTCTGATCCATAAAGTGAAAGTCACTGGACGTCATCATCCATATGCCTCCAAACCAAGAACAGCTCATGCGAGTTCATCAAGAGAAAAAATGGTGGATGATGAGGATGAGAACATGTCTCCGACTCAAATGGAAACAAATGATGAATCAAGGAGGGACAATTTCACGGCGCATGAGCATGGCACTCAGTCAAATAATGAGTTCACCCATCCTCAAATGCCCCTTGCCCAGAGTATGCTTGAACAATCTGAGGTCAGACAGCAAAGGAACCAGGCTTGTAAAGCTCACAATGTGGCAAAACGTGCAAGCCAGAAGGAGCAACATAAATGGCTGAAAGCAGAACTTCCAGAGAATGTCCATGGAATGAGATCAGCAGTACATGCACATTGCCTGTTCCTACTCAAAGTTAGGGATAAGGATTTTTCCTCACTACCAGCACCACCAAGCACAGAAGAGCGTGAAATTGCAATTCAAGTGGCTGGTCATCTCGGATATGTCCCCAAGGATGTTTTCAATGAGCCATCAACACAGGTTCAGTCTCAGGGCTTCCAAAGCTACTGCAAAAATGAGCTCCACAAGCTAGGACTAAAGAGATTCACTTGGGACTGGGAGAGCTCATGGCAACATCCGTTCAATGAGCTGATGTCTATGGTGTTTTACCGTACATTCCGTCTCGCACTGGTCAGCACCGAGTATCATCATTACTGTTGGAACAAGGATCATAATAACTATGGGGTCGTGGCGGCTTTAATGGAGCAATATTTCACTTATTTGAAAAGAGAATGGAAGTCTATTCAAAAGGATGGGGATTATTTGGTTAAAAAGAAGGAGAATCAAAAGCTCGCAAAGATTTGTCAAAGGGTTAGTTAATGTATCTCTTCTTCATTGTGAGCAAAGACTGATGATGATCTACTTGATTATGTGCAGACCTGTGAGCACCGTTGTGAATGGTGTGATACGGCTAAATTTCCCATTCTAGAATTACAATTCAATGACCCTCGAGTATGTTCAGATACTGAGGAGGTACTGGAAAATGGCCGTCAAGTTTACCGCAAAGTGTGATTACGCTGACGCTCCCAGTTATTTAATGAATTGGTATTAAAAATGGATTGAGACATAGAGTTTTGTAATCGCATTAAAAAAAAGGGTAAAAAAACTATTGATAGATTGCCAGATGATGGTGATATTCCGGAAGGCTTATCATTTCAGCTATTTGATCAAGATTGGCTCAAAGGCTGTAGTAAGATGCAGACTAGCACCCTCAAAATACTTGACATGCCAGTTATTAGGCCGAATGGTGATGCTCTGCAATAACTTGGTAATCTAAATGTATAGCACCATTACAAATTAACATTTTGTGAATTATTTGTGCAGGTGTAATACAATCTGATTATTATTTCTTAAAGATGCAACTTGCTAAATATGTCAGAATATAGACAATATGAGTTGGACTGTATCACCATCTCCCTTAGAAATAATACTCTATTGCTCATTTTCATTGAGAAAATATTGAAGGAGTTTGATCCAGCTCATGGTGTTCATAATTGTGGACCTGTGCCAGGGTGCGCAGGTGTGATCAACTTGGTCAAACGCAAATTATATAATATCAGTAAGGCTCACACAGTTAATGATTTTTTCTTTTCTTGGACCTATTAGTGTTTGGAAAATGGCATTTCCATAAGGAAGCATTTTAGAATAGCAAGACAATTAAGGTCAAAGATGAGCTTGAAGGGTACCTTCCGCATGTTGACCTCAACTGAATGAGGAGTGATATAGTGGATGAACTTTACAGGTTGTTGTTGGCCAATACGATGGAGTCGATCAACAGCCTGAGCCTCAATGGCTGGGTTCCAATTGGGCTCCTGGAAATGTGGATGTCAGGGGCCGCAAATCAGGGCAGAATTTTGGGGGTCCCCTCACCATTAAATAGACCATATTAGCACAAGTTATATTGAGGCCAGTTCCAGCTGCGGCAATGGATGCAATCAGTACTTCACATTCAGGATTGTTGAAGAAATTCTCCAGTGCCTTCTCCTGTGCTCATGCTGTAATTGTTCCATCAATTCGTGCTGAAAGGATAGAGTGATGGGCAAGTGCAATACCAATTCTACAATATGAAAAAGTCAGATGGATTCAATTGGTAATGGATGCATATTAGAATTAACGCACAAATCAAGAAATTGGGTCCATTGGGTATAAGCCACCGATTTGGTTGGACCACACCTTGTTTGTTTGTTCTTCATTAAGCTTTCTAGCAGGTGTGCAATTTCACTACTCATCATGCATGTTTCCACATCCACAATAGTTTGTGTGATTCTTGGCGAGTTATCCTGAGTGCTCCTGCCCTTGGGGTCTTCCAAATCCGCCTCTGCAATTGTGTTAAGCATGATGTGATGTTTACAACATATTCGCAGCTTATTAATATTTCTGAAAATTCTCCTGGTCCTTTGCTTTTGGATGATAGGAATTCTTCATATAATATGGAATATTCTTGCTGCATGATTGGGTTGAGTGGGAGCAGCTCATAATGATGGCTAATAGTGGGGAGGGATTTGAGATGTGTGGTTTTGGTGCGGCGCAAACTTAAATGCCGCAATGCCAAATGCAAAATATCATTGCAACCTTTTGAAAGAATACTCAGGATGAATGGTGACCAGTTATCTTGATTGGTGTTCTGGGGTTGAGTGATGAATGATATTATGCCCAAAAGGTCAAAAATGGTGTTATGAATAGGTGTGCCCGTTAAACATATTCCACGGGATGAAAGGAGGCTATTAATGGCACGGTGAGTGGCAGTGTATTGAGAGCAAATATAGCTATAAGATGGGGCAAGGGTTATTGGATATAAAAGGTAATTTGAATCATTTAATATCAGACACTCACTGTGCTTCATCCAAAAATATACAATGCCAATTGATTTGAAATATGAATGATGTAGAGGTATTGGTTTGCTTAAATTCTTGGGTGATAGTATTGTAAGAAGTGATGATGATATCATATTTTAAGATGTCGGCTTTGGATAATGAGTGACGAGTGGGACCATGGTAGATTTTGGAATGCAGCGCTCCAGCCTGAGCATGCTTGGATATTTCTGATTGCCAGTTGGTAATTAAGCGAGGGGGGAAGATGATCATGGTGGGCGTGAAGCGATGGGGGTTTGAAATCATCCGCTCCTTGGAGGTACCAATTAGAGCAATGGCCTGAATGGTTTTACCTAATCCCATATCATCCGCGAGCAGTCCTCCCAGAGGGGTATTGGTCGAAAGGGATTCAAATGAGCTAACGACCTTGTTTGTAATGATGTGCCTGGAATTGAAAGTGGATCCTGGGGGTGAGGTGGCCCAAAGGTTACGGGCTGATTGGCCATTGGGGATTTCTTGATCCCAGAGAAAAGCTAGTCCGGTCTTTTGATGAGGGAGGAGGGGGGTTTGAATAATGGCATGGGGAGGTCTGATGCACTGGGTAATTGTATCAGTTTTTGCTTGGAAATCAATGATGAAACAGCAGGATATGAAGCTGGCGTTGAGTTTGAAGTGGGAAATGTCGGAGTAAAGAGTTGACATTGACTTTGAGTATTACAGTCATATTCTTTGGGAATTTTAAGCTTGAAATCTTGTGTTCAAAAGCTTTCCATTATGAATAAAATGTTTGGATACCATGTGAAGAACATCAATGCTAGATTGGGTTTCTGAGATGAGGAGGGATCATTTGCATCAGTCATAAATACTCCCTCCACGAATAATATTTGAGTAGGATTGGATTGGCAATTTTCAATCCATGACCCACCAGGACCACAGTGCATGAAAGTTTTTGGTGCCCAAGGAATGGTTTCAACGTTTTGGAAAGGGTTCCAGGTAGAGAGCCAATAGCACGCTGGTGATTGGGGAGATAAACGAATATGTTGTGTTGATTGTGCCATATGATAATCCAAGAAGCTAAGTGGGAATTCTCAGGATTTAAGGTTATCTGACTATTTATTTGAATACGAATATTAATCATCCCAATGCAAAGTGGTTGTGAAGGGGTTGACATGATGGCTATTTTAAATTATTTGGGGATAGTTGGAAATTATATGATCGGGAAGGGTTAGCTAAACGGAATGAAGACGGATAAGCGCAGGTGGGGAACTTATATGAGAGGCAGCAATGGGGTCAAGGGGGGATGGCCTGTGGTTACGTGCATGGTCTTGATGGGGGTGGGCCTCTTGGGCCGATAATTTTCATATCCAATTTGGGGCATATATCAAGGCAAGGTGGCCAAAATGTGGGTTCACCGATATGACTGCTGGATCTGCAGCAAGTTACAAAACCTTTGGTGGAACAAGGTTGACATTAGCATATCTGAGATTGGGTGGGTTGTAGCAACTTATTGTGGAGGGGCATATTAGAGGCATGCGGCCATGTTCGCTGGTGTGACAGCGAACAATGAGCGTATCATCCCCAGGTTAATTGTCACGCAGGGACCTACTAGGCAATGTTGGCGGTTTCAAAGGGAAATCTCACTGTGGGGATGTTTGTGTGTGGGCGGGTGAGATATGTTTGGTGGTGTGCCACCAAACATGAGTTTAATTTTGCGTGAAGTTTTTTGATGACTGATGCCAACTAGGCTTCAGGGGGGGATGTGTGGCATGATCAAACGGGGCACCGACTGTGAGGCGTGATCCACATATACATTCACCCCTATTGCGTTTGAGGCGACTACTAATCCACCGAGATTGGGATCACGGTCTTTGCCTCACGCGTGTACAAAACTCCGGAGAAAGAGGCCACACGCCCAAGGGAATTTTTGGCTGCAAGCCAGGCCCCAAAGCTTGTGCGGGGCGTGTGAGAACATGCAGAAAAAACCCGCGGTGGGAGATCCCCATGCAAACATAATCAGCCTCAGCAATCATAGGCCGGGATTATTCTAATGCGGATGAGGCTGAAGCAAATTCACACTGATTGGCCTCAGGTTTCCACGCACGAGCGGGTGAGCGTCTGCAGTCAAGCTGACCAGCAAACCAAGAAAATAGCCAGTCAGAAGACTGGCAGTAAAATGTCTTCCAGGCGTGTGAAAGTTACCTGTGTATGACCCGTTGGGGGTGCGTATGAAAGCGTGTGGCTGCCCGACAATGAGAACGCGGGATGAACAAGTGCGGCCAGTCAAAGTTTGCCCCTAAAATGGCACCAGAGTGAATCCACTGTTTGTGTATGACCCAAATAATAAGTCATCCCATTATGACCCACTTACATTAACCTGCGTTACATGCCAATCTGTGCCGTAGTTAGGCAGAGCTGTCCAGCAAGGTGCATCAAAGGGATGCAGTTAAGATATATGACTCGATGGCTTGACGTGATTGCACGTTACATTGTTGAACAGATTTTGCTCTGCCCTGCAGCATACTTTTACAAAGGTGTACTGCGTACTACAGTGTTGGCTGTACAGATTAGGAAGGTGTAATACTACTTGAGCCTGCATGCATATAGCGAATGTGCATGCACCTTCCGATCGTTTGAATATCCGTAGCTCATGTGCCACATGCTTAGCATTGCCTTTCACCCGATTTGCACATGCAAGCTGAGCATTTCATGGTCAAAAGCACCGTGAGGAAGTGCTCAGTAAAGCCATGGAATGAACTATTTTTGCAATAGTTCATTGGAAGGCTCAGTTTGGAGCACTTCACCAAAGCGTGTGAAATGCTGCACCTGGCTGAAATGTCATCCGATGCAGTGCCAAATGCTCAGATTGTGTGCATACAAAAACAACTGAGCAATGGCTCAGCATGGTGCATTTGATATTGTTATATCAATGGTTCAATTACTGTGCAATTAAAATGTTCAGCCACTGAGCATTTCAATTATGACCCAAAAGCAAACCTGAGCAATGGGTTGAGGCAAGCTCACGCTGTATTCACTTGTGTTACAGCCCCCCCTTTTTTGACATCCTATTACCAGGCCATACGGCCGGTAATCTCGCCGCAGTCACTTGTGACCAAATGCACCGGGTGCATTTCTGCATGGGGCACTTGTGCATTGCACCCACAATGCACGCTCAATGAGGGCCTCACAACCACCCTCTTGGGTGATCGGGTGGCTATTTAAGGAAACAAAGGGGCTTTGACTGAGCTTGACAATTCAATCAATAGCAATACTCAGCCAGAACCCCATTGTTCTTCTGCCTCACACCAGCATTTCCCTTCTCAGTTGCAGCATTCGCTGCGACTGAGCTTCAATTTTGCCCACACGCCTTGAAGCTGAGCCTTTTGCGGGTGCTGCAACTGCTGAGATCGTCTCAGCTTCACCATGGTATAAAAGACCATCTTCACACGACACGCCCTTCACTTTCTTTCTCACCCGCTCCACTTCTTTCAACCTTACCCGCGTTTTTCCTTCTTGTGCATATTCCCCTTGGTCTTCCTGCCTTTCTACTTTTGTCTTTTGCACTCCACTAGCCCCACTCCCCTGCCTTTTGCCTGTTTGTTTATTCTTCTGATCTGTTCAGAACCTCACTTCTATCCACCTTATGCGTTACCTCTTTTTTAAACCTTTGTCGACATTACATACCGATATTAATACTTATTTTTCTTCACGACTCTCTTCCAGACTTTTAAGACCTTCCGAGTAGAGTGTCTTTATTTTGTTAACATTTTAAATTTATAATTCATCGTACGCCTTCATTTTCTTTCTTTATTGTTTACTTTGTATGCAGTTACTAACCTCAATTGTTTTGTTTTTAGATGTCGTGCACTTTATGCACCAAGCGGGGTATCCCCTGCATTTGTTCCTCGACAACAAACGACGCTTGTGATGCTTGCCGACAAGAACACAAGAAATGTTTGTTTGTTGTCCGCCCCTTCCGACGACGAGGCCAGAGGAGTTCCCGCCCAAGACGCCCTCGCGAGGACTCCTTTGTGGTCGACAATGATGAAACCATTTCCCAGTGTGAATGGACGCCGGGCCCCCAAACAGGCCGACAGGAACGATTCTGGACAATTATCCCTGTCCCCTCCCCCTCCTAGGCCACCATCCGATGGTCACGTCACTCCTCGACTGGAGCGAAGTGATTATCTGGCCAATGAAGGATGGCGATGGCGAGAGAACATTCGAGCTTGGGCTGATCATCACCATGTCTTGTCACCAATGGGATTCAAACGCCAAAGTAAGTTTTCTTTCTCCTCCTTATCTCATTTCTCTTCGCGCAATAATACTGACTTTTTTCCATTACTCATAGAACAAAACCCCCCAAATCCCCCCAACAAGACTCTCCCATTCCTAGTTTGCCTTGCGAGCAAACACCGCGGCAACCCACTCCAGGCCCGAGTGGCACCCAATGGTCTGAGGAATTATTCCGTGGTAAGCAGCCAAAGTTTCATTTCATTTTCACTTTCACTTTTGAGTCGAGTGAACTGACTCTTACTCCTTTTTTAGAACCCTCCCGAACCAAAGAGCCACCTATTCCTGGCCCAAGTCCATCGTCCCAACCACCTGAGGACGATACAACTTGTGAGCCAGAACCTGAGGTGGCTCCTACGCAATCCACGGAGGAACCTTATGGTAAGTCACCCCTTCTTTCTCTTCGATCCATATCCACTTTTCCTCATTTTTTCTTTGACCGTCTCCAGCTCGTTCTGCCACTCCTTGCTCCATAATCATCATTGACGATACGCCCTTCAGATCCCCCCATCCCCCTTCTTCTTCACCGACTCCGCCATCTTCCCCTCCTGTTCCCCCTCCCTCCACTCCTTCCCCGGAGCTCCCTCCCATTGCCCCCAAGAACCCAACCTCCTCCTTCCCCCCAGTGCCAAGCTCCTCTCATTCCCACAATGACGCTCGCCAGGAATTCACCGACCTGCGACCGACCCTAATGATTCCTTGAGCCGTCATCCACGAATTGATCAACCAAATCTTGTTGGAGCATCGCCGCTTGCTCCAGATGATTCCTTTTGTGGATGCAACTCATCGAAATGAGATGCACCGGGAATTCCGGGAGGAACTAAACTCCCTCCTTGCCCAGGCACTGGAGGCTTATCCAAAGGAGGACATAACTGGGATAGTCTCCAAATTCCTAGAAAAATAAAAATTCCAAAAAAATAATCTCATTATTTCCACTTTTTAAAATTTGTAGTACTTTCTTTTAAATAAATTATTTGTATTCAATTATTATTATGTTCAATTTCTATTACATTCTTTGTTCATGTAAAAATTATTTATTTCCTCCTTAGAGAAAAACCCTGATTGCGTGAGAATTATTTTTGTAAGTGCCCCACCAAAGGTTTGAGTGAGTATTTGTTTGCATGAACCTCTTTCTCCAAAAATGCGCCAATAGTTGCCGTTACCGTCTCCTATATTTTCTTCTTCCATGGTTTAGAGCCATATCCATTCTTAACTGTAAAAAAGCGGGAGGTTCCCGCATGTGAGCAATCCAGTCCAGATTCGTGAAACATGGCCTTTCCTATGGTCACACGCTATTAATCTTACTCATGTATTGAATTGTTTAAATTGTCTGGAACCTTCACAAGCATAAGGATTGGTGTGTGACTTGTCGGGAGCCTGCAAAGGCGTAAGGATTGGCATGTGAATTGTTGGGAGCCTGCACAGGCATAAGAATTGGCATGTGAATTCTTGGGATCCTGCACAGGCCAAGAAATTTTCAGCATTGTGGGGAACCTTCACAAGCATAAGGATTGGCGTGTGAATTGTCGGAAGCCTGTACAGGCGTAAGGAATTTTTAGCATTTTTGGGAACCTTCACAAGTGTAAGGATTGGCGTGTAAATTTTTGGGAGCCTGCACAGGCACAAGGATTCGCGTGTGAAGCGTCGGCACCCCGCATAGGCCTAAGGAACTTTTAGCATTGCCGGAACCTGCACAAGCATAAGGATTCGCGTGTGAAGCATCGGCATCGTGGACAATAGCAACAAACCAGGACAGATGTACAATGGCATTCCACCGTACATAATCCACTTCACCCCTTTTTCATGTGAGACACCCCATCTCCCGCACTCGAATCCATCCAATCCTGGTGTCTATTGTCCTCTGCCTTACCCCACCATTATTTACCCAACACACATGCAAATCTCCTCATTCTTTGAATTGGGATGAGATTGTATTACCATCCCTGATTTGATAGCCTGCTCTCTCGCCAATCTCATAATAGCCATGGCTTTTTTGGCACATTGTTTTTGGTAACCTGCTTGAGAATTGTGCTGACATACCCACTAGTGTCATGCTTTCATTGTCCTGTGCTGGATCAGTATAATGAACAAATGTACTACTGGCCCACACTACCTGAATGAGCCCATGACATGTGGATAGATCAATCCAAAAATGCGCATTTGGGAAAATCAATTTTCCCCCTGTACACCGCTTTGACGCATCTCTTTGAATTTGGCTGGTCCGCTTATCAGCTTGAAACCACCATCCTGAAGCATACTGCGATGCATCCTTATCAACATGAGGTGAGTTTTTGAATCCATTCATGGTGAAAGTGAGTGCGGAAGCAAACTCGCATGCACATTGATTTGCCGGAATATCGCCTTCAAAGTTGACTTGATCAAAAGACGGAACCTCCAATGAGTTGTAGCAATTTTGAATCTTCTGAAATAAATTATCCCCAACATATCGTAAGGATTGACCTAGAATGCAACCCACCGAGCTAAGATTGGCACCTTGGTTCCGCCATTCATCTTTTGCTTTTTCAATTTTCCCGACACTTCCATACAGACCAAATTGTTCATTCTTCGTGCTGCATTTGCGCCACCCAATCGCGAACATGAATCCCTCCAGTAATGCTCCATTTGTTGCAATCGGGTCCATGAATCTCTTTTCGCGAAATAAGAATTGTGATAATTCATCCCATTGATTGACCTTGACTTCACTCATTGTTGTGAATGGTCGGAATTCAACAAGGGCAATGAGTAATCCGGTTGAAGAGAAAATTGCCACACGGCCAAAGTGAATGCGTTTGATCTGGTTGACATCCAAAAACCTCCGAATTTCACTTGGGGTGATATTTGCTGATACTGGCATTGATATTTGTGCTGTTGGGCGAGAGGAGGAAAAAAACCTATTCATTCGGGTCGTTTTGCGCTCATATGTCTTTTGGGATCTCCCACTATTCCTGAGTGGTTGAGGGATCACTATGTGTTGAAGCACACAAGATATCAGATACTGCTTCCTGCCATTTGAAGCTAAGGAGCTTTGAGTCCAGAATGGTGCCCAATTCCCAAGGAGCTTTCTTCGGAACACATCCTTTGACTTCCCTGTTGGAGCCCACATGACATTGGCACAATCTGAACCGACTAAAGCCAATGTTCTTCCGTGGGGCCCAATGAGGGTGCCACATAAATGTGGAAGCATATATATATATATATATATATATACACTGAGATTAAGCGAGCAACTCACGCTTTCCTTCCTCAGCCCAACGCTTTCTTGCGAGTTCCCTTTTACGCTCTTTTCCTTTTTCGTGAATGGCATGCTTGCAGCAGAAAATGAAATGAAACCAAATGATTACTGATTTATTAATATCACCTAAATTGAATTGCGGTAAATGAATCTTTTTTAATTGTGGCTAAAAGGAAAGATCACACCTGACCTTCGCGAATTTGCGATCTCAAATACCTGAACCTGAAAATTGCAGTGGATAGTGCATTATTCAATTTTGCATATTGATGTTCCCATGCAATCACTTTCCAATACAACCATTTGGAATATTGCAAGCACACGCAAATGCAATATGCATCCTGCTTCGGATCCCTAGCTATCCTAGTCCTCTTGAAAGACACAGGAACATTTGGCCTATTATGGGCTGGCGGGAAGTGATAAACGCAAATTCCCGCAATGCCCCCGCATGTGCTACTTGCGGGCACAACACCTGACTCAGCTTGCGTCTTGTCAGAGTCTTTGCAATGATGTACGGAGGCATGCCGCCGTACAATTACTATTGGTATTCAGACTGTGGCATCCGGGTAGTAGTAGGATAGGAAGTCATGATTATTAAATTCATAAATAACTTTGCAAAATTCAATTACAATCTATCTAGTACAAAGCTAATCTAAAACGGGTCAATCCTGGTTGTGAGTTTAGTTGACCTGGGTACAGTCAAGGTGACCTCATCACTTGAACCAAGACCGCATTTTTCCACCCAGGCATCACCAAAGTCTAATACTAAGCATCGTGCAAATTCAAATCTAAGAGGTACAGTGGGGTGAAAAGACTCTGATGAGAAGAAACTTTTATTCAGTAAATTACATACACGAACCCCCGCCGCACAAAATGCCGCTAATATACCATAGCAAATTTGATTTATTCCGAGATTCTTGTGACATGCCAAAAGATCTTTGATGGCCTCATTTTTTTTGAGTTCGTGAGTTTGCCTTTGATGCCATTAACTTTGACCTTTGTATGTGCACGTACCATGTTGTACGCAATCATCAAATGGATAACTGTATCCATTAGATCCTCCAGGTTCTTGTGCGGCTTTGTGTATATCTCATTGCCAGCCCCGCCACCTTCAATGCTGAGTTGGGTTGCACGTTGCTTCGATTTACTCAAGCAGGAGGAAAGGTATTCAACTGCCCCCATTTGAGTCCAAGAGGATCGGTCAAATTTGATGTTGGTGCAACATATGGTTTGGGTGCAATCACATCGTATGAGACTAAACTAATGGATTCAAAAATAACATTTGCCCAAAAATGTATAACTGGATTGGCAGGGTAAAGAAGGCTCTGAACCATTTTGAAGAAGGCGTGTTCAGATTTTGGGAGATTCTATGGAGGTTTAGCTGATTCCTTCATCAATTTGAGATTCCAAATGTTGTGATCAAAAAACCCTTCTGTTTCTGTTGGCTGAAAAAAATCTAACCCTGTATATTGCAATTTATATCACCAGTCAACAGCCAATAATCATGTATCATGCACAAAGATAAAACTCACCTGCCATCTCAAGGTCCTCCAGCCAGGCCGACATTTTAAGCTCTCGGTTACTGATCACCTTAATACCAATGGGCAGGAATGTATGAGCATCTTTTGTTGATAAATTGTCCCATCAATTTTTGTAAATACTATTGATATTATCAAGCCCCCTTTTCCATGATTGTTGAGTAATATTGGAATGATAATTCAAAATGCCTGCAAACCCTTCCATGCGGGATAAAAATATTCCTTGAAAATTAGCAGACAATGACACTTCGGGCTCAGGGTCAGGAACTATATCAGTCATATCTCATCCCATTGTATCATGTTTAATTGTTTCCCTTTCTTGAAAGGCTTGAATATTCCGAGGAGAGGCGGGAGGGGTTGAATCATGCATTTTTTCATTGGGTATCAGGGGGCTTTCAGTATGTGCAGCTTCATCATGGATTGCTTCATTGAGAATTGGGGGGGTTCAGTATGCGGAGGTTGATTATCAATATGGTCCCCTTCAAAATTGATAATTTCATGACCTTGATCCCAAGAATTGTTTGCGGCTTCAAAGGTATGGTGTTTTTTGTTTGTTTTTTTGGTCGCATGTATATTTGGTCTTTTTCCTAATCCTTTGCCTGGAAATACAATTACAACTCGAGATCCTTCAGGTAGAGATTCTCCCACCTCCACACCTGCCCATATATTGTAAGCAGCTATTTTTATCACTTTTGTTTTGAATTAGTAATGGACTTACGGTTCAAATCCATTTTGAGCAGGCTAATGGCTTCAGCAATCTTTTGACGCACATAATCAGGAATTTTACTATCATTTTGGGTTTTTTAGAGCCTTGGGATTGTTTGAGCAATGTTGGAGACAAATTGTTCCTTGGATATAATTTCCACCTCCCCACTGAAAATTACATCATCTTTCCCATCATCTTCTGTCGGTGCACAAGGTTCAACAGTCTTTTCCTTCTCATAACTTTTAAAATTCGGTTTCTGAGAGCTTGGAGGCCAACCTGAAATAAAGGCTATGACACAATATCAGGTTTTGGGAGATTAGAAATATTCAAGATGGATGCATACTCACATTCTGGAAGAACTGGTGGATCTTGATTACTTTAATGTGACTGGCTCTCTATTGCAATGCCTAATTCACGACTACTGGCGATATCAGAGATTTCACTTCCACTCTCTGGGGCTGAAGTTGGTCGTTCATTGAATTCAGTTGCATTTCCCGGGGTTTGGGCCATAGCGGAGGTAGTTTATTAAGCAAATAGATGGTGATGAGTTGATTGATAACTTGTTTGAAAGTTTTTGAATAAAAAGATCCAAATTGAAGAAAAAAGGTGGAAGTAAAATAATCGCATTTGCAAAATGCGATTTGTTGGGAAATTGAAGGAGGCAATTTTTTGCAAATTATTTCATATCATGCAAATGAAATCACTTCCATGTGAGACATTGAATAAAGTTGACTAGTGAGAAACCTACTAAAGTCAACGTTTGAACTATTCAATGCTCATGAGGTAAGGACTAAGCAAAGTGTTCCATTTGAATGATATGAAATAAAATGGTTTTGTCGGGGAAACAGGAGACACAATTCTTGTCTTAAATAGTCCACTTATTAGGTTTTAATTTGTGAGTCTCATGATTTAAACCCTAATCACAACATTGTGAATATACTGACCAATTTCCCATTAGGTCCTGTTGGCAGAGAAGGCCACTCAGCATATTTCGGCAATGGCGTCCATTGTGTACGCCAACAAGCCACCATACACTATGGATGTAGTACGGAAGCGTAAGGATGATGTCGGGAGGGCACTACACAAGCATAAGGATAAGTGGTGTCGGGTGGATGTCAGGAGGGCACCACACAAGCATAAGGATAAGTGGTGTTGGGAGGGCACTACAAAAGCGTAAGGATAAGTGGTGTCGGGAGCATGTCGGGAGGGCACTCCGCGAGCGTAAGGATGATAAGCAGTGTCGGGAGGGCACTACACAAGCGTAAGGATAAGCAGTGTTGGGAGCATTTCGGGAGGGCACTAGACAAGCATAAGGATAAGTGGTGTCGGGAGCATGTCGGGAGTGCACTCCACAAGTGTAAGGATGGTAAGCAGTGTCGGGAGCATATCGGGAGGGCACTTTAGCAAGCGTAAGGATAAGTGATGTTGGGAGCATGTTGGGAGTGCACCATGTGAGCATAAAGATGGTAAGGGCGGGGGTGTGAAAGCGTAAGGAGTGGTGAGGACGGAGATGGGGGGGCAGTGTCGGAGTCTCATCTGGAGGGCGGTGCGGGCTTGTAAGCATGCGAAGCATCGGGGCGGATTAGGTGGGGATTCAGAAGCCAATGAGGTGAAATTACCCAAACATTGTGAATAGTGTTGAAATGGGTTGGGGCTTTGAGTGACATTCTCATGTGACACATGTGACGATTGACGTTGTCTTGATGCTGACATGACGTGACCCACTAAATCCAGTGACTATAAAGTGACACTGACGCGACTAAAGCAAGATTTTATACTGACAGTGGTGTGACGTGAAGTCAATCGCCAACTATTGACGCGAGATTTTCCCTGGTGATTCTTTAATAGCCACCAATTTTCTCACTACAAAAGTAAGAGTTACTCTAATCAGCTGTGAAGAACACTATGAAATCATTGAACCCTGGGACCAAAAAAGAGCTGGGTTTATCCATTTTTTGCTTTTTTTAAGCCATTTTAGTCCCTTAAATCAGCCATTGCTATAGTAATACCTTGTTTCAAGCCTTCAAAACACGTCACAATTTGTGTAAGAGGCCTCAAACCAGTTAAAACTGTGCTTACTAAGACTTTTTTAACTTGAGGGTAGTTTTACCCTCTTTTCAACAGTCAAAGCTGCCCTGGTTGGTAGTAAAACCTCATCATCAATTGAGGCATAGACCCTTTGACTCACTTACAGGCCAAAAGTGATGAAAGTTTGAATGAACTTTGACATCCCACACCTTTCAGAAAGAAATTTTGGGGATTCTGGCCCCCTTGGAGCCAAGATTCCTTCCCCCCAGAACTAATCTTTCCAATTTATTTCTTATCTAATTCCTCATCATGTATTATACTAGAGCTTTGAATGTGAAATATAATTGAAAATCTAAAGTAAACAGCTGTAATAATCAATTACACATATGTAACTCCAAGTTCACCTATGTAATACACATGCATGTTTTGACATTTCAATTGAAAATAATTGAATTCATCATAACTTCTATACTAAACACCACATCACAATTTTAGCACAAAAATTCATAGTTAACACCACATGTGGTACAGATTAAATTAAGGTTTGGAGAATTTTCATATTTTCATACAGAAAACACTAAAAAGTTAATCTGAGCTTATTTATAGTTGAGTTCCAGAATTTTCACTCAGAGGTGACCCCACCTAATCTTTTATGAGGAGTCCGATGTTAAAATATTTCTCATAAAATTATGTGTTGGAAAAAATTCATAATAATTTTTATTAATTTTTTTTCCAAAAAAAACTTTAATTTTACTATTTTTGTTGAAAAATTTATTTTTACTGAATTATTTCAGGCAAAAGTATATTTTGAGAATTCTAAATTTAAATGTAATTTCAATTTTAAATTATAATTAAATTTTTCCAACTTTCTATATAGTTTTTCTTTATGTTTTCATCTTTGATTGTATAATACAAATAGATTCATTTATTTATGATTATAATATAGCTTTGTTCTTTGTGGTCTTTTGGCTATATAAAACAAACCTCCAAGGCTCAGAAATTTATCCATTGTGTATGAGAATACAGTTTCAAAAATCATTACTTGAAAAACTCATATAGGTTGTTTCACCAATGCAGCATATCACCACTTGCACAGGTTGGAGTGACCAAATACAGTTCTGAATTCACAATCCTGGAGCAACATGATCACCCAGCTTCACCAAATCTCTTTTACAGAACCTGTAATATAAAAATCAATAAAATAAAGTAATATTCTCAAGAGAACTCACTCTTTGGATCAGGGATGGTGAATTCTCACATATACTACTCCTTTTCCTCCCTCTGGGGACTTTTCCTCAGTTAATTAATATATTTTATTCATTATTTCATAATTTATTTATTATTATTCTATTGTAATAGCATGTTCATAAGTATTAAGTCAGTATTTGAATCTTTCCTCACCTTTTCAGTAGAGTTGTGGTGGCCATATCCTTATTAACCCTGCTATTTACTTCTGACAGTTTGAAACAGTGGATTTGGGCTTGTTTGTGTTTGGCTCCTTTATTTATTACTTATTTTGTTATTCTTTTCTAATCAGAAATATTAATTGACTTACACTAATTAGGCTTTTCCTCTTATCCATTCTGAGCCTTCTTCAAGTGAGTCAAAGGCACTCTTCATTTGGAAGAGCCCCTGTGACATTATATTAATGAACTCATAATTGCTTCTTCCTTTGTTCAATATTATTCTCATTAAATAAACCACTCATCAAACCAATATGTTCTATTCATCATTTTTATGATATTCATGATTTATGATTATGTTGCATCAATTCCCATCTAACTCATTATCTTCACTTAAAACTTGACTTCTTTTTCATTCTTAATCATTGCTGACCATTTCAGTTCATTCTTAATTCTTGGTTGAATATAGATTTTTCTTTTTTTTCTTAAATTTGGGCTTCAATTGATTGGAATTAATAAAAAACATTGATTCATTGCTCTAGGATTTTTTATTGGCTTAATTGACATCAATTTAGATTCCAAAAGATAGAATATTTATTCTCAAGAGTTTATTTAATCTATTGAATTGATTTTGATCTCTCAAGATATTAAATTATTGACAGAATTCTTCAAGACATAATTTCAATTTCATTCTGAATTCACTTGATTATTAATTGAAACCTTTGATTGATTTATTGTAGTTTGTTTGGAGTTATTCAAGAAATTGATTTCTTCATAGGATATTGACTCTGTCATTTTAATTCCTAAAGAACTTCTCACATTGACTTCACTTCAACATTTTGACTTATTCCTCACATTCTAACGAATATTTCCCATTTTTTTCAATTTGGTTAAGCCTTAGTTATCTTATTCTCAAGTATATTCAAGTTATTCTTCTTCATTATTCAATTTAATTCCTGTTCAGAATAGCCCCCAGCCAAGAATACAAGATCTCAAAGAAATCCAGCTGTTCCGACTCCTACAGAAAATGTTCCTCTTGAGCACACACCATCATTTCATCAAATGAGTGCAAATTCAGAGAGAGAATCACAAATGGAAGGAGAATAGCCCTCAAGAAGAGGAGGTATGAATTATAGAAGATCAAGATCATTATATGGCTTGTTGGGTGGCCATCCTGGAATTTATTAAGGGTCTAGGAGTAAATTTGGGGAAGAAGAAGATGAAGAAGGGGAGGAGTTTGTGGAAGAGAACAAGTCTTATGAGCCTCAAGTGTCAGCTGATCACAAATCACCTGAGGCTCTAAATCTAGCCCTTTCTAATCAAAATCTGGTCTAAAGATAAAACATTTTAGAAAGATGATGAAGAAAATTACTAAATAAATAGGAAAACTAACTCAAGAAGTTTCCCAAAGGGACACTTCCAGAGCCCCAGAATTCAATAATCCATCCATTAAGGCACCTGATTCTTTTGATGGTACTCAAGCTCATAAATTGAGTGAATTTTTTCAATCATGTCAATTAATTTTCCATAATGAGCAAGAAAAATTCTTCACTGACAGGAAAAAGGTTCTTATTCAACTCATTTTATCACTGGAGGAGTTGGAAAGTAGATTGAACCCTATCTCTCAAATATTCCCAATGAATACCCTTCCTGCCTTCTCAATAACTGGAAACTATTTGAAACCCTGGAATTCATCTGTTTGATAATCCAGATCAAGTAAGGAAAGCTGAAAAAGAGTGGGACCATCTAAATATGAAGGAAAATGGTCATGTTTCATTTTAAATAGCTAAGTTTGAAGGCTTAATTTTAAGAATTGGAGTATGGGGGAAAGAGATTCTATTCATGTGTATGGAAGAGGCTTTGTGTCACAAGGTGAAATGTGATCTAAAACTATCTTGTTTTTTCAATTCTTTTGAAACTAAGCTAACTGATTTTAAAAATAGTCACTTAAAATAAAATAAAAGAAGAAAAGAGTAAATAAGGATATGCTTATGTTAAAGTAAACTCATTAATATAAAAAAATTAACTTAAACTTATGGTAAAATTATTAAATGGAGAGGGGGTGTTAACCCTCAATATCAATAACAATAAAAAAATAAAAAGAAGAAGGCTATCATGAAGAATAATATTAATAATTGATATATAAAAGTAATTAATAAAAGATTTAAGCTGTTTCAATGGCTTTTCCAGCAAGAGTTCCCTTTTCTGAGTTCTGGAAGACAGAATTGTGACAATGAACTGGCTACCAACATCATGTGTTTGATTCTGGTTGGAGAGAAGGAGAGGTCTCAATCAAACAACCAGAAAATGCTGGTTTTTCCACTCCATTAGCATACAGGGTCTCTTCCCCTTGGGGGCTCCTGGTAGGCTCCTGTTGTGACAACTGGAGCTCCATGAGGAGGACATGGGTAATAACATCAGTTACATTCACTTTGGGATGCAGTGCTCTAAACCCAGGGGTACTGTCACATGGTGGAATGTGATATACAAATTTCTAGTATTAACCAGTCTTTCAACTGCTTTAATAGCCTTTTTGGCAATATTTCCCTTTGATGATGTGTGGCAGACAGAATTATGACACTTGGCTTCAATATTGTTGGAACAAGAGGCTTTCCACCCTAGTAATTTTGATAGCCTTCAAGAGATCATGGACATTACTCTGAAACTAGATACCACGTACCATGAGAGGCAGAAGAAATAGGGTGGTAATAAAGAAAAGAAGCCTCCAGTCAATTTATCAAGTTCTTTGAGGCCTACTCAAAACTTATCTTCCACAAAGCCTCACCAGAAAAATAAGAAGGGGAAGAATTTTCAAGCTTCAAAGGATAAGCCTCATGCTTCTCTCCTCAATAAGGACAACAAATAAATTTGTTATGAAAAGGAGAGGAGGATTAAAGAAGGAGTATGCACGTATTGTGGTGGAAAGAACCAAGTTGAAAAATGCTTCAAGTGGCCTCAAAATAAACCTGGGTCATCAAGAGCCTTCCCCAGAAAGCAGGGAAAAGCCTGAATGGTAATAATGATGTGTTCAATGGTTTAAGCTTATTTCCTTTAAGATAAAAATGTTTCCCTTTTCATACTAGTGACAAGAAGCTTTTATTATTTATTATTTTCCCTTCTTTCTCTGTTATTTTCATTGATTCTGGTGCAGAAACCTCCTTTTTTGAGAATAATTTTTTTCTCAAGTACTCATTGACTATTTCAGATCTCCCTGAAAACATTTCTCTTCTCATATAGAATTGAAGTGAATCCACTTCCTTGACAATGACCCATTATATGGAGTGGTTTTCTGAATTTCCTTCCTTCCCAAGCTTTGAATGTTACTTTTGTATCATACATTTCCCCAAGGGAGAAGACCTAATATTGGGATATTATTTACTCTAAAGCTTTAATCCTGTTATTTATTGTAAAGATAGATTGATAAAATATGTCCCAAGTCATAAGGATTATAATGGTCTTATAATTTCTTTCAGAAATGGCTCCGCAACTTCTTTCAGAAGTGTTTCTCTGGTTGGCCAGCTTAAGACACCTTCCCTTCCTTCCATAATCCCCTCTCATTCATGACTTAAATCAAGAGCTGAAGTCTTCAGAGAGATAAAAGTTGTTGTATAAGATGTTTCTATATCTTCACTTCATCTCTTTGAAGGGGATATGGGCATTCCTTGCTTGTCTTTTAATGAAAACCTGAAGAAGCAGTGGGCTGACAAGAAACAGCCAGAAGATATTGAAAATTTTATGAAGGTTTTACCTCCTGCTTATTACAATTATTTGGATGTATTTTCCAAAGTGAAAGAAGAGAAACATCCTCCACACTGCTCCTGTGAGCATCATATTGAATTTGAGGGGCCTCTACCTTCAGTTAGTGTTATCTAATCCTTATCAGAGCATGATTCAGAAACACTATTGGCCTAAGCTCCATAGAATTTAGAGAGTTGCTTCATCAGGCCAAGGTGCTCATCAACAGGAGCACATTTCCTTTTTGTTAAGAAAAATGATGGTGGCCTTCAATTGTGTGTTGATTACTACAAGCTAAATGCTGTTACTAGGGAGAACAGGTATCCCATTCATCCAATGAATCAGCCTCTTACCATCTTCTGCAACTTCGACTCATGTGGTGCTTATAATATCCCAAGAATTAAAGAGGGGGATGAGCATTTAACTGCCTTTAAAGCCCAATATGGTAGTTTTGAGTATTTTTCATGCCATTTGAGCTGAGCAATACTGTTGCTGCATTCCAAAATCGTTTGAATGATAAATTTTCAGATTTTTTGGATGTCTTTGTAGTATTTTATTTAGATTATATTATGCTTTTATCAAGTTCTGACAAGGAAAATGTCAAACATGTAGCTTCTGTCCTTCAAAGAATGAGGGACAATAATTCATTTGCTAAAGCCTCCAAGTGTGTATTCCATAAATAAAGTGTGGAATAACTTGGCTATATTGTTTCAAGCTATGGTCAGAAGATAGATTCTTCAAATGTTCAGCAGATCCTCAATTGTCCACAGCCCAAGAAAATCAAGGAGCTTTAATCTTTCCTTGGCTTTGCCAATTTCCATTTTTGTTTCATTCAAAGTTAATCCAAAAGAATAACTTCTCTAACTTCTCTTCTCAAAAGAGATATTCCTTCCATCTTCAATGAAGAAGCTCCTAGTCAGTTTCAATTAATCAAAGAACCTTTAATTACTTCTCCTATCCTTTCCCCCTTTCATCCTTTTCTACCTACTAGTTTAGGGACTGATGCTTCTGATTATGACTTAGGTTCTGTACAGAGTCATGTGAATGACTCAGGAAATAACTCAATTGAATTTGATAGTCACAAGCTTCTCCCAGCTGAACTCAACTATGATGTTCATGAAAAGACCTTGGCATGGTTTGAGCTCTGAAGTGCTGAAGAGCTTTTCTCCTTTCCCTTTACAATCATTTTGAAGTCATGACAGAAAACTATTCTCTTCAGGATTTCATTTAATATAAAGTTCTTATTCGCTGTCAAGCCCATTGGGCTTAATTTCTCTCTGAATTTCACTTCTCTATCACTTAGCCCATATAAAGACTATCCACTTTACCATATTCCTTGTGAAGTCAGGAAGATTTGTACCATGAGAAGGGGGTGGTCGTTATTTCCAAGAATCCTCAAAACTTTCAACAATTCCTCAAGAAAGATGAAATTCAAAGATAAAGGTTGACTTTCTCTCAGAGTTAGTAAATTGATTCAGAAGGCAGTATGGCAATAAAACCAGTATAAAAAATACTAAAGCAATTAGGAAGAGGTGAATCAATTACAGATTATTCTCTTGAGCGTCAAGTAAAATTTCTTTTATTCAAAGATATATTAGTCTTCCAAGAAGTCAAGAAATCCAATTGGGAATTCTTCAAAACTTACATGACTCACCATTGGCTTGCCACCCTGGTCAAGAGAAAACCCTCAAGCTCATCAAGAGGGATTGTTGTTGGGAAGGCATTAATAAACTAATTAAGGACTATGTGTCCTCATTTCAGGAATTCTCAAGAAACAAGAAAATACGCCATAAGAAGTTTTCATTGATTAAGCCTTTTCAAATCAAATCTGGTCCTGGGAATTGATTATCAATGGAATTCATCACTCAAATTAGATCTTCAAACAGCTTTAATTCAATTTTAGCCGTTGTGGAAAGATTTAAAAAGATGGAAATATTCATACCAAATTATTAAGCAATCACTCCCTTTAAATTACCTAAAAGCTTTATAAACAAAGTATTTTCCAAGAATGGACTTTTAGTAAGTATTGTTAGTGATAGAGGTTATTTATTTGCTTTATCATTCTAAACCAATTTACATCAGAAGCTCAAGATATCAAGAGGTATTTCAACTGCTTTTCACCCTAATCCATATTGACAGAAAGAAGGGGTAAGTCAGATTCTAGAACAGTCTCTTTGGATGTATGTCAGCTACCATCCATATTACTTGCACAAATGGCTCCCTCTGTCTGAATTTGCCTACAACAATGCAGAACATTAATTCAAAAAACAATCACCATTTTTCACAATTTATGGGAGAAATCCAAGCTTTGACTAAATTCATATTTTTCAAGAAACACCTTCTGGAAAGTTATCAACAAAACTCCAATAAGTACATAAAGCTGTCAAAGAAGAATTAGAGTCCCCAATCAAGTGTTTTGAGAAGTATTCAGATGGAAAAAATTCAATTCCACCTGATTCCCAACGTGGGAAAAACATATGGCTAGCCCCAAAGAACATCAAGACTACTAGACCCACCAAGGATATTTTAGAAATATGGTTGAGACCCTTTGAATTTCTTAAGAAGGTTGGAAGCCATACATATAACATCAAGATTACTCAACAATTGAGGTCACTTTACCCTGTATTTCATGTTTCCTTAATGGAACCTTTCAAACATCCAGCTATCCAAAATTGAGATCAATTTAAACCACTGAAAGCTCCAGTGGATGGGAAAGAATAGTAGGAAGTGGCTCAGGTTCTGGACTCAAAAAAAAAGAGGTAAATTATGGTATCTTTTAGAGTTGAAAGGATTAAGTGAAGACCCAGAAAGAACAACTTGGGAACCGGCTCACCAAAACCTTTCAAGAATTTCCACTCATTGTATCCTGAAAAGCCTGGCCCAAATACCTCAAGATTTTAATTTGTGGTTCTTGGTGGGGATTATATTTTATGAATGTCAGTTCCTCCCCTGGAATTGAAGTTTCAGAGAATATACTACCAAAATTGTTTTAAGCATCACCTTGGCCACTTTTTCAGCACTTGTAAAATCCTTTGGAAAGATTAAGAAGGCTTTTCAACAATGGTACACTCAGTTTGAACCTTTCAAATAAACATATGGCCAAATCTCTTTTTTTCTTTTTTTCTTTCATATGTCATGCAAATTATGGTTTTCAAGTTATTCTTTCAATCAAGCTATGATTCATGGCCAATCAATTCCTTGAAGATTCTTGGTGGGGAGTGGAATTTATGAAAGTAAGTTACAACTCCTGGTATACATCTCTGGGGTTCTCTGCTTCTTTTAAGGAAACCCCTTGGCCACTCTGTGAGAAAAAAATGCTTGTTTTTATCTTTTTAACAAAAATTCTAGCCAAAATGAGGCAAATAGCTCCAAAAAGGAAACCTCCCAGATAGTTTCTTTTCTATCTTTTCTATACTCTAATTGTTACTTTTCTTTTTCTTTTTCTTTGAATTTTATTTCTTTTATTTGAAAGAAGCATCTCCTCCCTTATCATATACTGGAAGGTTCCATTTTCTTTCTTGTAGAAGTAAGGAGTAGGGATAAAGGAGAAACAAAGCACAAAAAAATTCACGGAACTAGTTATATCTACCCAAATAATCAAAGGTCTTTCTGGAAAGAGTTAATTAAATTGGCCTCATACTACAAAAATTTGGAATCCATCTCTTCTGGAGTAGTCAGAAATGGGTAGGACTTAAGCTGCACCATTCAAGGAAACCAATCAACTGGCCCATTCAGGTATTTGTCTTTCATATTAATACAGTATTTCCCCCAAGGGTATACTGGTAAAGGATTTTCAAGGATAGTCAAGAGGCAGTAATTCATTGCAGTTGTCAAGGTGTCAAAGCTCCAACACCCCCTGTAAAACTCCATTTATCCATCCAGGCTGCACTCAGACACCTGTATGGCATTGACCCAAAGGGGTGAATGCAACTCAAAATACTGTGGTTGTCCATACAACCAGTCTATTTCCCAATATGTGCAAGATCTATTTTTCAATACAGTCAATACAGCTGTACACCATTCATAAAACTGGTCTTTCAACCCACCAGAATCAGTCTTTCATCTTTTTACATATACTGGCTACTCTCTCATTTCCTTGGGACTTTTTACCCTGTTAATTAATCTTTTGAATTTATTATTGTTATGATATCCTTTTCTTCTTGAGCTTAAATACTTATGTTCTTAAGTTAGTAATTTGAACCTGCATCTTTTCCTTTCCCTTGATATTGATTCCATATTCCTTAATAATCTCACTGTTCCTTTCTGACAGGTTGAAGCGGTGAGTAAAGGACCTACTCAGTTGGCCTTTGGCCATTGGCTTCCTTTTTTTATTTATGCCAATTTTTTACTTGCATGCTTCTTATATTAAAGAAATATAACATTCTTTTATTTCTTTGATTCCTTTTGAGTCTCCCAAGTACGCCCCCTGATTCCTGAGTTCCAGGCCACTTTTTTTTCACAAAAGCCCCTGTGACATTAAATTTTTTCAGCTCACAGTTGATCCATTCATTTTTATTTATTTATTTTTCATTTCCAAAACCATTCATTCATCAATTATGGTTCTTTCATGATCTTAATGAATTTTCCTTAATATATCTCATTTTTCAATGATTTTTCATTCTCAAGAATTGCTTTCCTCTTGAAAATTTCCTTTCAAACTCTATCAAACTTTCATTTTCAATTAAAATGGTTTGGCTGGCCATTTTGAGTCATCTTATTATGTGCAATTTTCATTAAGGTCACAGGTTCATTTTGGTTTTAAAAGTGGTTTCAAAATTTATTTCATACACAAATCTTTATTAATCAAGATTCATTCTGATTCATGCTTCAAGAATTTGTATTCAAGAAAGCCCTTTATTTTATTTTAAGCTTTATTGATTGATTTCACATATAAATGGGTTTTGACTTCAAGATATTCATTTTCCTGAAGAATTTATGGATTTGATTTGATTCTTTGACTGATATTCCATCAATAATTCACTGATTTGATCTTATTGGTTTTTTTGTTTTCTTTTTCTCAATAATTAATTTTACTTGATTGATTTTGCCTCAAGACTTATTGAATGATTGACCTCAAGACATTATTTACATTGATTCTTTCCTCAAGATATTGTTTTTTGATTTTGACTTCAGAATGTCATACTTAATTTGCCTCAAGCTTTTCATATTCAAATTTCAACTGTATATTAATTTTATTCTGAAATTTATGCCTGTCCAGCATTCACCTTTTTAAAGACACACAGGAGCCCATGCCAGAACTCAAGCTGTTCTCACTCCAACACCAAGAGCGCCTCTTGATGGGACCCCAGAAGTTCCTCAAACAAGGGCCCATTTGGAAGAGGACAAATTATGGAAGGAAGAGTAAAAATAATACCATGACATTTTTACAGACTTTTTGGCACTTTTCCTGGAATGTCAAAGACCTCTTTCAAAGGTATTGGTGAAGATGGCGAAGAGGAAGATTCTGATGGTACTAAGGTTGTACCTGCTCCTGTGGGTCCATCTCAAGGTACTTGAGGGCCAGCTCTAGCCAAGTCTAATAAGTCTGTCTTGCATCAGTCTGCCCCATCCCTATTGGTCATCATGAAAGAGATGGCTCAAATTATGGCCAATCTTCAAGCAGCTTCATCTTCTGAAGTTTCAAGACCACCAGCCTTCAAGACCCAATCTATGAGGGCACCAGACATCTTTGCTGGGACTCAACCCTTCAAATTCAGAAGTTTTATTCAGTCCTTCCAGCTTATTTTTCACAATCTTCAGGAAGATTTCTCTTACTACAAGAAGAAAGCTATTTATGCCACTTCATTTCTCATTGGAAGAGCTGAAACATGGATTGAGCCTTATTTTTCCCATGCTACCAGTAAAATCCCAAGCTTCTTCTGCAAGAACTGGGGACTCTTTGAATCCCAACTTTTCACTTTATTTGGTGAAACAGATTAAGTCAGAAAAGCTGAAGCATATTTGGCTTCCTTAAGAATGAAGGAAGGGAGGCATTTTTTGTTATACATTACTGATTTCAGAATTTTGGTGTCAAGGATGAGGGACTGGAGCGAACAGGCTTTTATTCATCATTATAGGAAGGGATTGGCCTCCAGGATTCTGATTCAATTGGCCTCCCATCCTTAGCTTATTGATTCTCTTCAAGACTTAATGGATATTACCCTGGAGCCTGATACCAGGTACCATGAGGCATAAGGGCAAGAATAATTTTCAAGCAAAGGATACTGAAGCCTTGAGGTCAAGTTCTTCTCACGCTAAAAATTCTTCAAGCTCAATTCATAAGAAGATGAAGTTCAGGCTTCAGAAAATGGAAAAGCCCCATCCTTCCCTATTTAATAAGTACCCCAGGCTCATGGGCTCTGAGAAAGAAAGAAGATTGAAGTTAAGCTTGTGTTCCTAATGTGGTAGGAAGCATATTATTGAGGCTTGTTTCAAAAGTGCTCAAAACCAGCTTAAAAAGCAGCAGGAAAATTCCTAAGCCAGGGAAAAGCCTGAGTGAAGATCATGTTGTGTTCAATTGTTTCCACAATTTTCCACCCAGAGCACAATTGTGAATTCCAGATACTGGTGTCAAAAAGTCTCATGAATTCTGTTTTCTTCTCTCTGTGATATGTTTTACATTATTCTCATTGATTTGGGTAGTACCAACTCATTTATTGTAAAGCAGTTTGTTCACAAGTATTTTTTTGACCATGTTAGAAGTCCCAGAGAAGATTTCTATTATAATTTTGGACTCCTCAGAGTCCCCTTCTTCATTTATGACTCACCATACTAAACATATAGATGAGCTTCATCTCCCAAGCTTTCAATGGGACTTTTGGTCATTGATATTTCAGAGGGAGAAGATTTCATATTGGACCATGTCTTTCTTAATCACTTTAATCCCTCTGTTGATTGGAGGAAAGGGATGATCACCTCTAATCCTGATTAGAAGGACTCTATTCAGTCTCTTATTCCCCTCAGTAATGGCCTTTTCAGTGTCACTACTTGTGCAGCTCTGGTTGGTGATTCTAGAACACCATCATTCCCATCTTCTGTCCATATTCCCTCCTCAAATCCCCCTCATTCATCACTAAAATTTACAGATAAATTTTTCAAAAAAGATAGTTCTATATTTTCACTTAATCTTTTCCATGGGAATGTGGACCTTCATCCTTTATCTTATCATGACTCCCTACAGAATTTTTCAGATGAAGCAGCAGAGCCAGAGAAAATTTCAAACTTGATCAAGGTTGTTCTTTCTTCTTATCACCACTATTTGGATGTATTTTCCAAGTTAAAAGCAGAGAAACTCCCTCTTAACCATTCCTGTGATCATCATATTGAATTGAGGAGGTTTTTACTTTGAGCTGGGGTTATCTACTCTTTATCAAATCTAGAGTCAGAGCGACACTCAGGACCTAAATTTCAGAGAATGTAGATAGAGGTTTAATCCAGTCAAGCTCCTCTTAAACAGGGGAATCTGTGCTCTTTGTCAACAAGAGAGATGGTGGCCTCTGTTTATTTGTTGATTACTGAATACTAAAGGCTGTCTCTGGGAAGAACAAATATCCTGTTCCTCCTATGAACCAGATTCTCACTGTTTTAAATGGCTCTTATTTCTTCTCCAAGATTGATTTTCATGGTGCATATAACCTACTGACAATCAAGGAGGGTGATGAACAACTGACATATTTTGGAGCCAGATATGGCAGCTATGAGTGTTTTGTTATGCTATTTGGCTTACCAATTCTCCTGACCCTTTTCAAAATATTGTAAATGAGATTCTATCTGATCTTTTAGATATTTATTTTGTGGCTTATTTGGATGAAATTATGGTATTTTCCAAGTCTGAGAAGGAACATGTCCCTCCTGTGTCCACTGTTCTTACCAGACTCAGAGCCAATAAACTCTTTGCTAAGGCCGCCAAGTGCCTCTTTCATGCTTCAAGTGTGAGTTAGTTATTTTATATTTTTTCTTCTGAATTCCCATAGACCAATCAAAGGTCCAGAAAATTCTTAATTGGCCACCTCCAAGATACCTCAAGGCTGTTCCAGCATTCCTTGGCTTTGCCAACTTATACCTCCATTTCATAAAGAATCATTCACAGACAATAAGTTCACTCACAAACTTCCTCAAAAAGGTTCAGTTTTCCCCTCAGTGAGGAAGCTCTTAGCCAGCCTCATCAACTCAAAGAGGCTTCCCACACTGCTACAGTCCTTCTCTACCCACAATTTTAGAGAAAGATGCCTCCAATTATTCCTTGAGTGCTGCACTAAGTCAGGTCACTGAATAAGGAAAATTCCCATTACATTTGATAGCTGCAAGGTCATTCCATCAGAACTCAACTATGAAATTCAGGACAAAGAGCTCTTTGGAATAGTCTTTGCTCTCAATTTCTGGAGTTCTTTTATTCTTTCTCTCTCTTGCTCCTTTCAAGTTCTCACCAATCATTCATTTCCTCAAATATTATCACTCACAGTCAAGCTGGATGGGCAAAAATCCTTTCATAATTTTAATTTTAAACCACCTAACTCCCTGGAGGCCTGGATATCCTCCCAGATGCCTTATCACATTGGGAAAATGCTTACCTGGAGAGGGGGAGGATTTCATCCACAAGAATCTAATGAATTCTCAACAAATAATCAAGCAGGATGAAATTCAAGCCTGAAAATCCTTTGCAGTGAAGGTGAATTAATTTTGAAATTTTGTTGAATAAACTCAGAAGGAATTGTGGAAAGACTCTCAGTCCAGAAGTATTCTTCAAGATTGGGGGAAAGGTAAATATGTTGAAGATTATTCTCTTGATCCTTCTTCACAGATTAGGTGGTGTTCCCAAATGACCCCACAATCCAACTAAATATACCACAAAGTTTCCATTACTCTCCACTAGTAGGCCATCCTGTCCAAGAAAAGACTCTCCAAATTTTCAAGCATGATTTCCACTGCTCTGGCATGACTTAATTTTTCAAGGATTATGTCTCATCCTGGAAACAGTGATCAAGAAAAAGGAACATGAATCACCAGAAGTGTGAATTACTCAAGACTCTTCCAATTCCAAAGGGTCCTTGGATGCTTCTATCAATACAATCTATCACTAAATTGCCACTCTCGAGCCTATTTGACTCAATTCTGATCATGGTGGACAGATTGTGGAAAATAGCAATATTTATCCCAACAATGTCTTCAATTTCTTCACTGGATTTGGGCCATTTCTTCATCAAGAATATTTTCTCAAAAAATAGACTTCCTTCAAAAATTATCAGTGATAGAGTTTCACTTTTTTTCTTCCTTTTGGACCAGTCTTGGCAAGCAGCTCAAGGTTTCAAGAGATCTGTCAGATGCTTACCATCCTAAAACTGATAGACATACAGACAGGGTAAATAAAATAGTACTACAGTACCTTCAGATGTACTTTAGCTATAATAAATATGGTTGGCACACCTGGATCCCTCTGGATGAATTTTCTTACAAGAACTCTGACCACTCTTCAACAAGACAATCACTGTTTTTCACTGTTTATGGAGAAGATCCTCAATTTTACTTAGCTCACATTACTCAAGAAGCTCCTAATGGAAATGTATCAGCAAAACTCCAATAAGTACAGAAATATTTCAAGAGAAAACTAGAAGTTTACATAAACAGGTTCAAGAGGTATGAAGATAAAAGTAGAGCTAGTCCACCTGTTTCCAATCCTAGTGACATGGTATGGTTTTCCTCCAATAACATCAAATCAACTAGACCCACCAGAAAAATTCCAAAAAGATGATTGGTTATTTTTACAAACATGAAGAAATTCAGCACTCATTCCTACCACCTCAAGCTCCCATCTCAATGAAAATTCATCCACCCAGTCTTCCATATTTCCCTCTTAGAACCAGTGAAGACATAAAGCATCACAAATAGGAAACAAGAGAGTCCTTCTACAACCATAATTAAAGAAGAAAAGTAATAAGAAGTCTCTCAAATACTGGATTCCAAGCTCAAGGCAGGAAAATAATTGTATTTGGTAGAATCAAAAGGTTTCAGTCAAGACCCAGAAAGATCCACTTGGGAACCAGCTGAAAGTCTCAAGAATTGTTCTGAACTTGTGAAATATTTCCATAAAGTTTATCTTATAAAGCCAGGAATATTTTCTCCAACAGCTTTATTTTTATGGTGCTTGGTGGGGAGAGGATTTCATGTAAGTAAGTTCCTACTCCTGATATGCACCTTTAGAGGTATTCTATCCTTTTTTTGTAAGCATAAACCTGGACACCCTGTGAGCACTTGTCGATTATTTTGACAAAATAGTCTTTTCAAGCTTTCAAAGACATCCCAAGCTTTATAGCCATTCTCACTTGGGAAAATAGACCATTCCTTTTTAATTCAATTTCCTAGTATTTCTTAATTCAAAGTCATTGCTTCAGCAAACAATTTCCTTTTTCTTGAAATTGGTGGGATTGGTCACTACTAAAACTAAGTTTCTCTCCTGGTTTTCACTTTCCTGGGGGGTCTACAATATTTCAGAAAATCAGCTTGGCCACTCTATGGGCACCTGTCCTCAATTCTCCTTTCCAGGCATTTGGCCAGGTAATATCACATATCAATCTCAGTGGTCAAGATCAGAAGTTCCTTGAGATTCATTGCATTTCATTTTCTTTAATTTTCTTTTAATTATTTCTTTCATGTCATTTCGAAAAAACCCTTGGGGATTCCCCCCAAGGGGGAAATAAAGAAAAACCTGGCATAACCACCTCATTGCCATTTGGGATATTTCTCCCTTTAAGGAAAATTGTCTTTGCTATTTCAAACCATATTTATGGCCTCACAGCACATATTCTGTCTTTTCCTCAATTCTTGACACTGAGGAAATCCCACTCTAATTGATCCTGGTGGGCCTTCCTGGCATCCTAGGAGCCCATGGTCCCTGGCCTTACTTTTTTTGATTAGGGTAACTTTGGCGTTGTGGTATTCCATACCATTATTATCAGTTTCAAGCTTACCAGAAGAATAAATAGAAAAAATAGAATTCAATACATCCGATATGCTTGAAGATTTGTAGAGAACCAAAAAGGAAAGTAGTGCTACAGACAGACTTAGAATTCCGGACTAAAAAAGAAAACCTTCCTGTCTCACACTACAAGCATTTTGCAGTTGTTGCGGGCCGCAACGTCACCCGACAAAGGCTGTATCACCCGCAACAATTGGGTGTTGCTGCGGACCGTAACAACTGCAAAATGTAGGTAGTGTCAGTTGACAAGAAGGAGCTATTCACCTCTGGATTGGTCATGTTGCTGGTTCAAGCCACATTGAAGGAAATTTCAAAATTATTGTTTGTGGAAGCTCCAAGAAGAATAAAAAACCAAAACAGAAGAATAAAATATTTTTTCAAGAAAAAAGACAATATTTTATAAAAAAAGAATTAATTTAACCTAACCCATAAGGTTGAAATCAAAATGGACAGCAAGGGCATAGAAGCTGACTAATACTTTCAAATACAAACTACAAATTATTCAAGACTTATCAGTACATCATTTGATTGGTCAGAAATCAAATTAACTCATGGTACATACCTATAATTACCAATTTACGTGACAACTTAATCTCATTGGTCATAACTTCAAGCCCATGTCACATTGCTACACCAAAACTACATGTGTCACCAGCTCAAACATCTCAACTATGATTTTCTATCAGTACCCTGTTTTGAGAAGCTCTATGGAGGCCCAAAACCTATAAATAGAGGTCCTCTATCCCTCATCTTTCCCATCATCATGTAACAAGCTCCCACTATCCAGGATCACCACCATCCCTGAACTAGCAGGATATCTAGAGTAGTAGTAGTGGTTTGGTAGTGAAATGCTCAGTAGCCTTGCTCGGTAGCTTAGTATTGTTAAATAGTAGTAGTATAACCATAGTAAAAGCTCAGTAGCCTTGCTCAGTAGCTTATTATTGTTGAAGAATAGTACTATAACTGTATTAAAAGCTCAGTAGCCTTGCTCAGTAGCTTAGTATTGTTGAAGAATAGTAGTATAATGGTAGTAAAAGCTCAGTAGCCTTGCTCAGTAGCTTAGTATTGCTGAAGAATAGTAGTATAACCTTAGTTAAAAGCTCAGTAACTTTGCTCACAAGACTAGTATTATTCAAAGTAAAGAAGTAGTGATATAAACTCAACATTAAGAATTTCAAGAGAAGAAAATCCAGTAGTCTTATTATTAGTATTAATATATATATAAAATCATTATACTCAAAATAAAACCAAAACAATATTATTATTAGTTTTATTAAAAGAACAGAAAGCTCAAAAAAACTTATCATTACTTCTATTAAAATAACAAAGGAACATTAGTCTTTATTTTATCAGAAGCTTTAGTTTTAAATCAGAGTTTTTACTGTAGTGTTGTTGATAGGTCTGATTTAGAGACTGCCGATAAGTCTTCTCTATCTGTAAAAGCCACAAATCTTATTTTATTTTGTAATTTTCTTTTGTCTGACTATTCAGTATTATTTAGAGGGGCAGCTAATACGCCTTAGGACCCATGGTTATTGGACAATTCCAAAATTCAAAACAGACTCACCAAAAATTTCCCCCTCAAGGTACTGCCTTGTTTCATCCCACATCTGGTGTCCTAACAGTGCCCAACAGCTTCAACCATCAATCATTGGTCAATTATCAAAAAAATATTGAGATTTAATCCATAAAAAAATCCTTTTATAAGTAAAAAAATTCAAAAGCCTATCAAGTCAATCTGGAATGATGAGAACCACAAAATCCTAAGTCATTATTGCCATCAAGCTCTTCAATAAAATAATTCCATTATTATTATCCAAAAAGAGGAGAAACACCACCTGGAGAAGAATCACCAATAGATTATATTATACCAGTTGTTGCACCAAGAACCAAGAAGAAAGATCAAAAGATAGTTACAGATTATTTTCAAAAATCACTCAAGGAGCTATTCTAAATTAAAAAAAAGTGAAAAACAGAAAATCAACAAAGAAGATATCAATATGGATTAAGAATCATCATAAAATATACCACATAATCCTGATTAATCCAAAGAATAATTCATAAATGAAGAAACCATGCAAGGACAAGAAGATATTTCTGATGTTGAAAGACTTCATCAAAGAATGTTAGAAATGCAACAAGAACTAATTGAACTCCTTAAAAAAGAAGGCAAAAGAAAAGAGTCAACTTTTACGGCAGAAAAAAGACCAATGGAAGAAACTACAAGCATTCCAACAATCTTTAGACAAGAAGGGTCACCATCACCATTTTCAAGGCCCATGGACTCATCAACACCATTCAATTAGCAAAGGCCAAATACTCTACCAAAGAGGGTTAATATTCATGCACAGGATTCAAGCCCATTGCAACAGGAAATGCCAAGGAATAATACACCCATTGTCAAGATTAGACCAAAGGATCATAATTTATGGTTTGATGGAAAGGGGGTAGAAAGATTTATTGAAAGAGTGGAAAATATAGCAAAAATTGAAGGAGCAAGTCAAAGGGATATAGCAAGACAAATATTTTTTTGGACTAAAGATAAAGATATCAGTTACCATATTGAAGGAATTCCCAGATATGAAACTGGAAATTGGGTGCAATAAAAATTGGATATGAAGAGAAGATGGGGAACAGTATCACCTGAAATAAGATACAAGATTTCCTCAATTAATCAGCTATTCACAAATATTCAGCAAGAAGGAGGAATTAGAAATATGACACAATATAAAAATTTCATTGGGGAATATGAATCCATTATTAATTATCTCAAGAGGTATTAATATATACAAGCAGATATCAATCACAATAAAGAGATCTTGGCAAGTCTTTCCTCAAGTGTTCAAGAGTCTATTTACAAAGAAATGATAAATGATAAGGCCAGGGTGCAAGCTTGGAATTGTTGTTACATCATTCCAAGATTTGAAATCTCAAAGCTATATATTGAACAAGATTTAGAAGTCAAAGTCTTAATTAAACAGAAGGAATTTTCACAAGAAAAGTCAAAAGAGAAGAAAGCTAGGTTTGAAGAGGAAAGCTGGGAAGAAGTCTTGAGGCAAATGGAAGATCTTACGCAAAAAATTCAAAATCCTCAGCCAAAAGAGCATGAATCAAAGGATACTGGGAAGGAATCAGTTTGTCAGCCTGTGACTCAAAACCAGAGCACAAGCATGACAGCCAAAATACCATAAACCAATGGTATAGCCAAGATACCACCAAAACATGGAGCTGAGCCAAATCAGCTCAAAAGGTATCAAAAGAAAGAGGAAACTCACCTCTTTCTGAAAACATAAGTCCCATCACCATAGGAAAAGAAATAACAAAGTTATTCCTGCTCAAAGTCATTTCTGAGCATAAACCTTAATTTTCACCTCTCATCTAAAATCTAGAAAGAGAGGCTTAACCCCATCAAATGGGTACTCCGAATGAAGCTCTAAGCCAGGGATATCCAATGGTACCAGCAAAACTGAGCTAGCACCAATATTACTGGAGTTATGGTCAATTTCAGGCCAAATAAGGGTGAACAAAACATTCACCTCTCATCTAACTTCTACAGCTTTAGTGTGAGATACTTGAAGTGGGGTCTCTTTAGAAAGAGCACAATCAGGGCTATCTTATGGTGTCATCCATTTCCCCATAACTCAACTAGTACAAAAGTTAGGGGGCAAATAAGCTCAATACAGCTTTTTGCGTATACCACACAAATGTACAAAAATCTTGTACATGGGATAAATTTTCCATATTGAATGATACCCTTATCTAATGAGGTACCATTGTGTAGGGCACATACAGGGCTACACACTGAACCAGATTTGAGGTTGATATCTCCAGAATTGACAAAGTTATGGCTGTTTTAAGGTCAGATTCCCATCTGCTGTCATATACAGCCTTACCATGGGATAATATCCCATAACCATGAATATGAGGTGTCAAATAGACAAAGAAGCTTGTTTTCACTTCAATACCTCATATTTCAGTCAATACTGGGGTCCCATAGAGTTTCTGTACAGCATTCTACGCGTCATACACGTCAGAATCAGGCTGTGAGGTCCCCAGATGAAAATTTTCACCCTGTATTGGTGAAAACTGCCCAGATGTGGTTTTGAAACCACATCTGAGCCCAATACAGGTTATACAGGCTGTTTGCAAACCACAAGCCAGTACTAGAGAGTGAAATTTTTTTCACTTGCTCTATGTGGAAAGGTCTAGCACCCTTTCCACCCCATTTCAGGATAAAAAGGAGGCTTTTCACAGTCAGAATTGTTTCCTCATCCTGCTCTTGAATATCCTACGCAGTAAACTGACCAAAACAGTTTTACTCTTGGGTAATAATCAGGGTATAATTATAATTTTAATTATTGTAGTTCTTATTATAGTAATCCAACTGGTAAGACTTCATCCAGGGTTCTCAATAGTGCTCACCACCACTATTTTATAATAGTAGAACCCTTTTATTATATTATATATTATTATATCATTAAAAACTCTTATTTTAAAAAATATTTTCACGTGTCACAGTCATAGTTCTAGTTGTAAATAGCCTAATTACTGCTTCAACATAGACTCCGGCTGACATTTTGGGGGCCTGGCCATGTTCTTAACCTTTTTGGACCCTGATAAGTGAGTTTTTCTCTTATTTCTCACTTTCTTACAATTTCTTTATTCTTTTTAGGTGTCATATTTCTTAAAAATATATATATTATATATATATATCTCTTTTTTGGTACATGTATCACCTTTTTTACTCATATTTTAAGAGTACCTGTCACGTGGTTAATAACCAGAAGACCCTTATTTTTGGCATGTTTTACATATAAAAACACTTAAGCCATCAATACAGTCTCATTTTTTAATCAAAATAAGACACCTCATACTGATAAACCAACAGTTGAGGCATGGTTGGACACATTGTTGACTCAACTGCCCTGTTACACACCACTTTTTGACAGTTTACACTTGCTAATCACAAGTTATTCTGTGAGATATTGGTATACAAACAGTATACCAAATATCAGTAAGCTGTATTTCTGACATGGAATTGTTAATTCAATCACACTGCCATTATACAAGGGCACACTGCAATAATATACAAGCCCAGAGGCCATTCTTAGACATGCAAAACCAGCATTTCTTGAGAAGTCTTAACTGACATAAGCCCTCTTTTTCCTGTTTTGATTCAGTGGAAGATAACTTCATACCACTTGAAAGCCAGTCACAGGCCAACACACCAGTGACACCGTAAGAGCCAGAGGGCAGCAAAGGCAAAGGAAAGAGGCACAGTGAAGGCCTGATAACAGCAAAGAAGTGGACACCCATTGCCACTCAGAAGAGTAGAAAACCATGAAATTCTGCATCAATACAAGGTAAACCAACCTTGATAACTTGTACAGGGAAAATTACTAAAATTAACCCAGTTGTAACCTCTAAAGGAAAATTGCGCAAATCAGCAGACAACAAATTTGTACAAGGCACAGTCAAAGGTAAATACCCTACGAAAAAAAGGTTTTTGACTTCTTGCAAACAATAACATGTCACCTGTACACCTCAGAGATCTTGGCTTCCAAAGTAACCAACCAGAGGACAGAGAAGGTTTGTCCAGAACCAGAAGACCTGAAAGAGGACACCTTGGACACAGTAGTGGATGGAAAAACAATGAGGGAAATAATATCAAACCTGCCATTCACACTTCAATTCAATGGAGACCTCAAACCAGAGGACTGGAAAGACATGGATCAAGTTCTTCAGCTCCACCAACTCCTCAAGGACTTACTCCAATGGAGCATGGACAACAAGAGGTTAAACCTGGCAAGTCACTGGGCAGAACTTGAAGCAAGTTGCCAGAAGATCTGTCTCAGAGAGATAGACTTCAAAGACCTGATGGTAATCACCAAAGGTTGGAATCCTACCAGGCAGTTCAGACTCCTGGAGGCAAGGGCACAGAGGATAAGGGAGAATCAAGCCACTATCCAAGCTATAGAAGAACAGTTAACCCAGACAGGCCCTACTCAGATTTCTTCAGGCCTCCAAGGAGAAGGCCAAACTAGCTCTTCAGTGGCTTCACACCATTCAGAAACCAGCAGATCAGTGGCCAAGAGTCACCATTCTTCACAATTCCAGGAAGTTTCCAGGAGAAGACAATGAAACAAGGGCAAGAACAAAACCTCCTTCAACCAGAGGAAGAAAGAGTCAGACCCTATGATTCAGAAGCTGTTGGATTTGGTAAAAGAAGTGCACAAGAACCAGAAGTAGTTGTAAACCACTCTAGAATCAGTAGTCCTAGTAATAGAAACATTACCCCCACTTAGACTGAACGTAACATTGTCACATCTGAGGGTAACATCAAGAGTGATACACTGTGGTTACAAATGTCCCAATATGCTGAACAATCTGCAAAGCAGTTTGCAGAAATTGAAGCTGGCCAAGAGAGGATGAGAAAAACTCAAGCCTCCTTGGAACAGATATTTAAGAGTCTACAAGAAGGATATGCTCAACTGAGCAAAGCCTCTGAAGAAATCAACAAAAGACTGAATATAGTCTTTGAAGAACAACACCACAGCAAAAGGGACAGGGATTGTCTGGACCAAAACATAAAAAAATTGTTTAATGTATACCATAACTTGAAGCCCCAACCACAAGGCCAAGTTGTGGAGAATCCATATCAACCAGATGACATCAAACGAGATGCCATGTTGATGGATAAGGCAAGATCTCCATCACAATACCAGGATGGAGATGGAATGTTTTATTCAGAGAAGGAAGCCTTAAAACAGCTTCCTGAGCCCTCAAGCTGGCCCAAATTCACTGGATCAGGAGAATATGATCATATGGAGCTCATAGATTATATTGATGGACTCTTCATTGATGTACCAAGCATACCAGACTACTGGATAACTGCTAGATTGAATACTGCGCTTAAAGGTCATGCTAGTATATGGTACACAGAAATGAAAGAAATCCATGGCAGAAGAAACTGGCCATGGTGGAAGAGTCAAATCATCCAAAAGTACAGTAATGGAATGTGGATATGGCAGAAGACCATGTCATTTGCAAATGACAAATATTCTGTGGACAAAGATCCATATGAGTGGTGTCTTAGACAGTCTAAAAGACTTAAAGCCATTGATCCTCAAATGAAAATCCAAATGAGGAATCACAAGCTTCTGACACAACTGCCAGGAGAACTAGAGCATGCAGTAAAATGCAGATGCAACCAAAATTGCACTCTAGATGACATTGACAACACCTTACAAGACATAAGGAAAAGGACTAATATAGGAAAACTTACCCCATATAGGAGTAGTAGTTTCAAAGAGAAACAACCTTTCACGGTATAGTTCAAAGATAAACCCAAAGAAAGAGTGACAGAAGTGGCAAAGAAGAGGAATTCTTGTCACAATTGTGGTTCAACAGACCACTATGCCAACAACTGTCCAAAGGCAAAGAAAAAAGTCTATGCCATTGAGAAAGTCCCAGAGGAAGAATCTCCAACAGAGGATTCTGAATCAGACTCCATGGCTGATTCCATCAGAGAACAATTTGATGATGATCAAGACCCAAGGGAAGAATTTCTGGTGGAATACCAAGAGGAAACCCCACTAGGAATTCAGGACATACAGTTGTAAGCAGGAATACCACAGGACACTGCTAACAAGAACTTGTGCAAACACACACAAGATGCACAAACATTCCTGGTTACACCAACCAAAGGAATGACATATATACATGGGACAGCGACAAAAGTGACTGTTTGCATTGACAATGCTCAGCATCCACTGATCATTGATAGTGGAGCACACTGCTCCATAGTGGCCAGAAACTATCTGGATACCCACTTCCCAAACTGAGAAAAACAGCTCTTGCCCACCAAGGCGAAGAACCTTAAAAGTGCATCAGAGAAGATGACTTCCATTGGGACAACTTTCAAAGAGATAATTATACCCCACAGGAAGGGTAATATCAGACTCAACCCAGAGTTTGTAGTACTTGATGATGCCCACATCCAAGGGCTTTTACTGGGAACAGATTACCATAGGATGGAATAGACATTTACAACAGTAGGAATAGGCACATCACCATTGGTAATAACAAGGAAAAGAAATCTTAACTGGATATATAGCAGATATCTTCTCAAGATCCACTAGAAGAGCTTCTGAAGGAATGCAGAGAGGGACAGTTTAGCACTACCCTCACCTGTAAACAAAAACTAAGTTTACTGAAGATGCTGAGAAAGAACAGACCAGCATTTGCCATTGGTGAAGAGCCATTAGGCAAGATCAAAGGCCATGATATAGAACTGTATCTGGATGTGGAAAGGCCTTATCCACCCATGCTTAGGAGACATCCTTATCCAGCAAGCCTGGAAACCAAGAAAGAAATTGAGAAACATATCAATGAACTCCTGGATATGGATGTCATAAGGAAGATTGGACATAATGAAATAGTGGAAATCACCACCCCTGTCCTAATCACCTGGCATGATGGAAAATCTAAACTGTGTGGAGATTTCAGAGCTCTGAATAACTACACAAAAGCAGACAGGTACCCTATAACCAGGATACCTCATGCCTTGGATAAACTGGCAAAAGCCAAATACATAACTAAAATGGATTGTATGAAAGGCTTCCACCAAAATGGAGTTAAACCAAGCTTCATGAAATTACTCAGAATAATATGCCATATGGGAATATATGAGTATACCAGGATGCCATTTGGAATCAAAAATGCACCAGCCCATTTCCAAAGGATGATGGACACATTATTTCAAGAAGAAATACTGGAATGCTGGATGGTGTTATATATTGATGATATCATTATATACTCAGAGACATGGGAAGACCATGTGCAATACATAGACAGAGTACTAAGTAAATGCACACCCATAAATCTGAAAATTTCACTTAAAAAGTGCAATTTTGGCCAACAAGAGTTACTGGCACTAGGAATTAAAGTCTCAGGTCTTAGTCTGGCAATTGACCAGAATAAAGTAGCAGCAGTACTGCAAAAGCCAGTACCAAAAAGCATCAAAGAGATGCAATCTTTTGTTGGGTTTGCTAGCTACTATAGAAACCACATCAAAAACTTTGCACACATAACTAGTAGTTTATACAAGTTATGTTAAAAAGATGTAGTTTTTGAAATAACCAAGGAAAGGAGGGATGCATATGAGAGGATCAAATATGAACTCACAAATGCACATGTGCTCATCTTACCTGACTTTGAACTACCATTCAAGGTATATATAGTTGCAGCATGCAGTCAAGGCCTAGGAGCAGCCCTTCACCAAAGACAAATTGTGGATGGTGAACCAGGAGAAGGAGTAATTTGCTACATCTCAAGGCGGCTGAAACATTCAGAATCCAGGTGTGGGGCCACCCAGACTGAATTTCTATGTCTAGTCTGGGCTCTAGAAAAACTCCATCATTATCTGGAGGGTGCAGTCTTTGAAGTCTACACAGACTGCACAGCCTTGAAGTCTTTACTGAACATGAAGACTACAAATAGACACATGCTGAGATGGCAATCAGCCATCCAGGAGTATATAGGGAACATGACCATCATATACAAAGAAGGTAAAAGTCATACCAATGCAGATGGCCTTAGCAGAAGGCCACTGGACAATGTCAAAAGCAATCCAGCTTATGACCCTGAAGCTGCAGCCAAAATCCCTATGCATTTCATGGAAGTAGATAGGAGGAAGAACTTCAGATTTTTTGAATGGGCACCAGAAAGTGGTACCCTTGACAGTGGAAACACAGATTCAGAGGGGACTGAAACTCCCATATTGGGAATAAGTTCCTCTGAACTGCACAATAAATTTTTCAGTGCAATAATGAAGTCTTATGCCAAACACAAACAGTGTGGCATACTACTACAACTCCTCCAACAAAATTACAGGAGTCCAGAACTGGAATCCCAGCTGGAAGAACCCTGGTTGAGGGCCTATAAGGATGACAAGTTCTTCCTTGTAGATGGCCTGCTCTACCACAGAGAGAAACACACAAGTGCACTCACAGTGGTAGACAGAGACCACATCTGCTTGATCCTGAAGGAATGCCATGACTTCCCCTATATGGGACACATGAGTGAAGACAGGACCAAGGAGAGGGTAGCAAGCACATCTTGGTGGCCCAAGTGGGAACAAGAGTTGGGAGAATACATCAACACTTGTGAAAGATGCCAAAAGGCAAATAGGAAACATGGGAAGAAGTATGGGTTACTTCGACACATAGAAGAACCCAAACACCCATGGGAAACCATCAACATGGACTGGGTTACAGGACTTGTCCCAGGAGGCAAAGAAAACTACAATGCCTGCTTGATCATAGTTGATAGGTTCAGCAAGAGCATGAGGTGTCTACCATGCCACAAAGAGTACACAGCCATGGATACTGCCCTGTTATTTTGGAATAACATCATATCTACCTGTGGAGTCCCTAAAATCATCATTAGTGATAGGGACCCAAAATTCACCTCTGAATTCTGGACCAACTTGTATGACATGCTTGGCACCAAGCTTGCTTTTTCCCTTACCATCCCCAAACAGATGGCCTAGCTGAGAGGATGATCCAGACTATGGAAGACATCCTTAGAAGGTTCTGTGCCTATGGCATGGAATACAAGGACCATGGAGGATACACCCATGACTGGGTTACCCTTCTACCAGCTGTCCAACTGGCTTATAATACAAGTCAGCACTCTACTACAGGAAAAACACCTGCAGTGGTAGAGAACGGGTGGAATCCCCTGTTGCCTGTGGATCACTTAAAGAAGAATCTTCCAACCATCCGCCTCACAGACAAAGACTTCCATGATATGTGGAAGAGGGATTTTGACACAGCTGTAAAATTCATAGCTGAGAAAAAAGAATATAATAAACAGAGGTGGGACAAGACACACATGGAACCTGACTTTAAGGAAGGGGACCAGGTGTTAGTGTCTAAACTGAACTTTAATAATCTCAAAGGACCCAAGAAAATGAGGGACTAATTTGTAGGACCTTTCACTATCATTAGGTTGATAGGAAAGAATGCAGTGGAAGTCAAACTTACAGAGGAATTTTCCAGGAAGCACCCAGTCTTCCCAGTAAGCTTGGTCAAACCATACTTTCAAACAGAGGAGGATAAATTCCCCTCCAGGAAGAGGAACCCAACACCACCTGATATAGTGGAAGTGGAGGACTCCCCAGGACCTGTGAGTAAGATCATCAGGGCCAGGAAGATCAGACTTAATGGAAAGGATCCAAAACAATACCTAGTCAGATTCAAACAGCAAACAGCTGATAAAGACGAATGGTTGGCAGAAGATGCCATACCAGATGGGAACCTTCATCTAAGGAGATTCAGGGCCTCTAGGAGGACTGAACAGTCTCATCAATGATGAGCCCTTTTTAGAGGGAGGGTATGTCATCCTGTGACTCAAAACCAGAGCACAAGCATGACAGCCAAAATACCATAAACCAATGGTATAGCCAAGATACCACCAAAACATGGAGCTGAGCCAAATCAGCTCAAAAGGTATCAAAAGAAAGAGGAAACTCACCTCTTTCTGAAAACATAAGTCCCATCACCATAGGACAAGAAATAACAAAGTTATTCCTGCTCAAAGTTATTGCTGAGCATAAACCTTAATTTTCACCTCTCATCTAAAATGTAGAAGGAGAGGCTTAACCCCATCAAATGGGTACTCAAAATGAAGCTCTAAGCCAGGGCTATCCAATGGTACTAGCCAAACTGAGCTAGCACCAATATTACTGGAGTTATGGTCAATTTCAGGCCAAATAAGGGTGAACAAAACATTTACCTCTCATCTAACTTCTACAGCTTTAGTGTGAGATACTTGAAGTGGGGTCTTTTTAGAAAGAGCACAATCAGGGCTATGTGATGGTGCCACCCATTTCCCCATAACTCAACTAGAACAAAAGCTATGGGGCAAATAAGCTCAATACAGCTTTTTGCTTATACCACGCAAATGTACAAAAATCTTGTACATGGGATAGCTTTGCCATATTTAATGATACCCATATCAAATGAGGTACCATTGTGTAGAGAACATACAGGGCTACACACCGAACCAATTTTGAGGTTGATATCTCAAGAATTGACAAAGTTATGGCTGTTTTAAGGTCAGATTTTGACCTGCTGTCATATACAGCCTTACTGAGGGATAATATCCCATAACCATGAATATAAGGTAGAAAAAAAAAAGCTTGTTTTTACTTCAAAAACCTCATATGTCAGTCAATACTGGGGTCCCATACAGTTTCTGTACAGCATTCTACACGTCATACACGTCAGAATCAGGCTGTGAGGTCCCCAGACAAAAGGTTTCACCCTGTATTGGTGAAAACTGCCCAGATGTGGTTTTGAAACCACATTTGAGCCCAATACAGGTTATACATGCTGTTTGCAAACCACAAGCCAGTACTAGAGAGTGAAAAAATCTTCACTTGCTCTACGTGGAAAGGTCTAGCACCCTTTCCACCCCATTTCAGGATAAAAAGGAGGCTTTTCACAGCCAGAATTGTTTCCTCATCCTGCTCTTGAATATCCTACGTAGTCAACTGTCCAAAAAGTTTTACTCTTGGGTAATAATCAGGGTATAATTATAATTTTAATTATTGTAGTTCTTATTATAGTAATCCAACTGGTAAGACTGCATCCAGGGTTCTCAATAGCGCTCACCACCACTATTTTACAATAGTAGAACCCTTTTATTATATCATAAATTATTATATCATTAAAAAACTCTTATTTTAAAAAATATTTTCACGTGTCACAGTCATAGTTCTAGTTGTAAATAGCCTAATTACTGCTTCAACATAGACTCCAGTTGACACAGTTAAGGAAGTATTGAATCAGCTCAAACACCTTTCAGAAGTAGTTGAATCTTCAAATAAAACAAAAGCAAGAAATAATCAAGATCAGAAAGTTACGCAAAACTCACAGCCATTGAGGCCAAGATATCCTTTACCACCCATATCTTCAAGTTATCAAAAATATGTGCCAGCTCAAATGGCACCAAGACAGCTACTGAAGTATTATTACTGCTGAGAAGAAGTAAATTTCACAATAATATGTAATAATCTCACAGAAGACTTGGAGAAAAGAAATGTCTTGAAGCGTGGAGGAACATATCTTTTTCCGAATTTTCAAAGAGTACCCACAGAAAGCCCTGCATCTGCAAAGGATTTGGTTAAACAGTTCTCTAAAGAAAAGGAGGAGTTTACAAAGAAAATTATGGAAAAATAAAATTCACCCCCAAATAAGCAAGAAACAACAGTAATTGAGGAAATAAAAGGTGATAAGGCATCAGCTATAGCTCAAATAGAAGAATGGGAAAACTGAAAACCTCCTCAAATATCATCAGAAAATGAAAATATTCAAATAAATTTTGGGCTTAGACAGACAATGTAAAGAGCTGCAAGACAGGAAAGTCAAAGTCAGACTCATCAAGAGGATAAAAATGAAACACACAAACCCTTTAAAAAGAAGATACAAGGTGCCTACCATGAGGAAAATGAGGCAGAAGAAGAAATAAGAGTTCTAATTCCAACAAAATACATGAAAACACAAGAAGGAAAGGAAGTAGACAATGACAATATTGAAATCATTTCCAAGGAAAAGAATAAGGAGTTACTAAGAAAGGATTCACAAAATATAGAGTTAAAGAACAAGGTAAAATCTACAGCAAATACCCCAAAGCTAATAATTGAACATGTGAAGAAGAAAATACTTGAGCAAAAGATAAATCTTACCCTTGAAGGAATATTATCAATTTCACCAAACTCCATTGAAAATTTGAAAAAATTTCACTACCCAGGAAATAGAGGGGATAACATCAGTCAATACATTAGATATTCAAGAAAGACTACTTTCATTAAAGCTATGGGACTATGATACACCAATATTACATTATGCATGCCCACTTGGCTTTATGGAAGTATTTATTGGAAGAGAAGAATATCCTACAATGGCATTGGTGGATACTGAATCAAAAATTGACATAATACCGGAGGAAATCACAATTAAAGCCTCACTTACAAGTAGAAAGCCCAATATGACTTTAAGAGGAATTGGTGGACATACAACATCTTTGGTTTGACTTTCAGAATTCACACCAATTACTATGATAACAAGAGAAGAAAAAGAAATTAATTTATTCATAGAAAACGGAGCTGTACACACCATAATTGGAAGACCATTTTTAGCATATAATAATGTTAAATTGAAATTTTCACACAAGGAAGGGGAAATATTTAGTTATCAGAGAAAGATGGACATCAATTATTTTTACCAATATGTAACCCTCAATCCATGGGTTGGAGAATTTCTCAACCAAGTGGTATGGAGCTTTGTACATCTTCAGAGATTGGAAAATGGTCAATACATCAAGCAGAATCATACAAGAGAAAAAGAACAGAGGAAACAGAAGGTCGATCATCAACCAGAGTGAAGACAGGATTTCTTGTATCAAACAAAAGACTCTTCTCAGCTATTTTTGATGCAAAAAATGACTTGAATTTTAAAACTGAGGAAATAGCCCTAAAAGCAGACTTAAAAATAAGCCCTTACACATCAAAATCAACAGATAACTCTTTGAAGCCAATTGGTCAGATTGAAAATCTTGGAGTCACTTTTGCAAGTGAAGAAAAAACCTACCTGAATTTTTTAGTATTTGAAAATTTTAATCAGATTATAGTTGAAGAAAAGTACAGCATATTATCTTCATCTAAAGAAAGTATGCCCACTGTAACTCATATCAAATCTAAAGGAAAGGAGACAGAAGATAAACTGGAGGTAGAAGATAGTGAAGCAATAGAAAGAATCAAAGAGGAGCTAAAGAAGATGAGAAAAATCTGGACATGGCCATAGAAGACCCAGATAAATGGCTAGAGCTCAAGTTGAGTGGTATGGATAAAGAAGAACAAAGAGAAAGCCCACAGAAGAAATTCAAAATGGATCTGAAGCCACCTGAAGCAATTTCCTCAAGAATCTCTGAAGATTATTTCAGTTTATTTCAGGAGGAAACCAGGTACATTAATGATTTTGAAAAAGATTTAATAAGTGAAGAACCAAAAGATAGCATAATCAAGCCATTGGCGAAAAGAAAATTTGAAGAATTGGAAAAGGAAAGTGAATACAAAATGTATCAAGTTTGGGATAGATATATTAAAAAGGGTATTAAACAAAGAATTAAAATAGTTCTAGAAGTAAAATTGGGAGAATCAGAAGATGAATTGAAGTTATGTTAAAAAAATACTCAAAATTGGGAAGATAAATATAAACAAGGCAGAAGATTTAAAGACCTAGAAGAAGGAGAGTTATCAGAAAACACGCAAAGGCTATCTGGACTTAGCATTCTAGAAGAATCTAATGATGCCTATGATCAAATATGCTGCTTTTCAAGCTCAACTGATTAACTGAATCAAAATCAAGGAATTACATCTGAATTACCAAATGACTTCCAGAATCAAAATGGCATACAGGAAGACATACCAGAAAATGAAGGAGAGGAAGATTATGTAATACTTCCAATGATAACATTTGAATAACTGTATTATTATGAGGTAGATTCACGAATAATTCAAACCAAATATATTTCAGAACTACCTGGATCCAATCTTAAAATTGTTTATTTTTTGGAATTACTAACAACTATTGGAATCAAAGGAAACTTATGCAATCCTTACTGGAAGGATCCTTATGGATATTATGAATTGAAAATAGAAGGACTGTATCACAAAATGTTATGGGCTCAAGAAGACTTGAATCTAGATTGTTTGGGAATCTTTGGAGGAACTCTTTGCTGGTGTGATTTTGGGTACATGTTTATTCATGAATTCAAAGTTTTTTTTTCAGAATGGAGAGGAAATACACAAAGAGAACAACACAACAAGACATTTGGAGAAATATTGAAGGACATATGTCTTTCAGTAATTAAAAATAGAAGGTTGAACATTTCTCAATAGTAACTGAAGTAATCCAGTTTCAATCACCAATTAAAAAAACCATAAAAAAATAGCAAAATAATAAAAGAAATCACCCAAAGAAAGAGAATTCTTTTCATACCTGTATTAGTATCAGGGCAGTGACCTCCTGCCTTATCAAAGAGGAATTTCAACTTATTCAACATTTTTTCTAAAAAAGCTATGTATCAGTATTCAATAAAGGACTTCAAACTCATCATTTTCCAAGATAATTTCTTCAATGTACATGTATCATTGTTTTAGTCAAAAAAAACAGGGGTGGTTATCTGTTCTTATACCACCTCTTACTAAAAATAGCTCAAGTTTTGGGAAGTGTGGGCCCATAGGCCTCTACTAATTTTATTTCTCCTTTTTCAAAATAATAATAATAATGAAAAGATAGTCTTCAGATATAGCAAAAGAAGATACAGATAGCTCAAAATGTCAAAATGATGACCACTCATCAAAATTTGGTCCTTGGATGAAAAAAGAAGCAAAATAAAAAAATGTCAAATTATGACCACGTCAATACAGAAAGTTAATGTATGGGAAAAAATCATCAAGAAAGTGTCAAATTATGACTTCTGGTCATAAAATGCCAACCTAAATACACAAAAAAATGTATGGGCATAAATCAGAAAAAAGAAGAAAATTAAAAAAAGTGTCAAATTATGACCACCTCAATACAGAAAATAATTCAACTCACCAAAAGGCCACTACCATTTATACTGGATGATGTTCTTATAGCCCCAAATCAATGAGTTTAGCCAATCTTTGACAAGCACACATCCATCCAGCATTTTAAATAAGGAAATTGAAATCAGTACTTCTCAAATCATGATGAAGGTTGAGAATCCTCAATTACCACAAGTTTCCAAAGATTAGTCTGGTTTGACAGACTCAAGGAAGACATTGATACCAAATTGCATCACTAAGATTGCTCAAGGCTCAGAATAGGCTACCCAGCATGGTTACCCTATTCCTGAAACTGGCAGGTCTGGAAGCATAATTATTGCCAGAGGATGGAATTGAACCCATTTCAAATTTGATAAAAGCTGAAAGCAACTCGGAATAACTAACCACTACACAATTTGAAAATATAACATCACTCCTCAAATTGAGCTCTCATTCAACATTAATCATTAATTCAATCACTCCTCAAAAAAAAATTCCCAACATAAAAAAAAATCTTTCTCAATTTAAAAAATAAATGTTTTTGTCAACAAAAAGAAAGAAAAGAAAAAAAATTTCAACATAAAAAAGAAAAATTTTTTTACAACATAAAAAAAAAGAAAAAAAAATTTCAACATAAAAAAAAAATTATCAACATAAAAAGAAATTATAAACATAATAAAAGAATATCAACTTAAAAAAAAAAAAAAATTTTTCAACATAAATTTATTTTTTCACAACCTAATTTTTTTTTTCCAATAAATAAAAATAATAATAATTGAAAGTCTTGATTAACATAAAGGATAAAAGAACAGATAAAATAAAGATGGCTAAAAATTAGTCCTTCTATGACTTTAAACTACTGTCACAGGGGCTCTTATAAATGAAGAGGGCCTTGTACTCAGTGAACAGACTTACTTATGGAGGGCTCAGAATAAATAATCAATTAATAAGAGTAATAAGATAAGATATAGATTCCTAGTAATAAAATAATAGCATTCAAATTATTGAGAGAAAAGCAAAAGCAATTAAAAAGAGCAAACCACAAATAATCCTATATCACTGTTTCAACCTGTTCAGAAAAGAGAAAAGGTTCAATAAAGGATATGCCCACCAGGACTCTACTGAAACAGGTGAGGGAAGGCCAAGACTAACTTAATAATTAATAAAATAATACTTCTGGGTGAGAAATAAAAAAATATTAATAATAAATCCAATATTTTAATTTACTGGGGTAAAAACCCCCAGGTGGGTGAAAGGGGGCTGGTATATGTGAAAAAATACCAGCCTGGAGTTTGAGTGTTGAGAAACCATGACTGAATGATTTAAAAATCTGTATTTGAGATGTGAAACTGTATTGGTGTATCCAATACAGTTATTTGAATTAATACAGGTGTTTGCACCCATATTGAGGGCAGGCCTGTATTTGGTGAATCCTGTATTTGGGTTTTGCCTGTATTGAGCTGTATTGAGGTTTGAAACTGTATTTGGTGAATTTTCCATGAAACCCCTTACTGATCAGGTGTTGGAAGATTTTGCATTAGTAATGAATGGAAATTCCCTGCCTGTCTCCATGGCTGAGACACCTACAGGGTAGCAACCTGAAGGCTAAAAAATTAGTCCATTTATGACTTTAAACTACAGCATAGCAAATGGAAGGCTAAAATTAGTCTTTGTATGACTTTAAACTACAGGGTAGCAACCTGAAGGCAAAAATTAGTCTTTGTATGACTTTAAACTACAGGGTAGCAACCTGAAGGCTAAAATTAGTCTTTGTATGACTTAAAACTACAGGGCAGCAACCTGAAGGCTAAAATTTGTCCCTGTATGACTTTGAACTACAGGGTAGCAACCTGAGGGCTAAAATTAGTCCTTGTATGAATTTAAACTACAGGGTGGTTCCCAGATGGCCAAAATTAGTCTTTGTATGACTTTAAACTGCAGGGTGGTTCCCAGACAGCCAAAATTAGTCTGTTTATGAATTTAAACTGCAGTGTGGTTCCCAGAAAGCCGAAATTTAGTCCTTGTATGAATTTAAAATACAGGGTAGCAACCTGAAGGCTAAAATTAGTCCTCATATGAGCTCAAACTACAGGGTAGCAACCTGAAGGCTAGAATTAGTCCTTCTATGACTTTGATCTGCAGGGTGGTTCCCAGATCGCCAAATTCAGTTTTTGTATGAATCAAACTCCAGGGGTAACACACCAGAGGGCTGAGTATGCAAGTACAATCAAGGAATCAAGAAAAAGAAAAAGAAGATATCAAGAGTAACAACAAAAGTGAATAATAGAATAATGAAGACTTCAAGATGAAATTAATGAAGAAGATTCAATTCAAACAGAGCAACCAACATTGATCTGTGTTGTCTCCAGTAAGACATCAAAATTCTCCATTTTGTAATTCTGGACTAGGGTTCTCAAATGTCCTTGTATGTCAGCCTGTGACTCAAAACCAGAGCACAAGCATGACAGCCAATATACCATAAACCAATGGTATAGCCAAGATACTACCAAAACATGGAGCTCAGCCAAATCAGCTCAAAAGGTATCAACAGAAAAAGGAAAATCACCTCTTTCTGAAGACATAAGTCCCATCACCATAGGACAAGAAATAACAAAGTTATTCCTGCTCAAAGTTATTGGTGAGCATAAACCTTAATTTTCACCTCTCATCTAAAATCTAGAAGGAGAGGCTTAATCCCATCAAATGGGTACTCAAAATGAATCTCTAAGCCAGGGCTATCCAATGGTACTAGCCAAACTGAGCTAGCACCAATATTACTGGAGTTATGGTCAATTTCAGGCCAAATAAGGGTGAAAAAAACATTCACCTCTCATCTAACCTCTACAGTTTTAGTGTGAGATACTTGAAGTGGGGTCTTTTTTTAAAAAGCAAAATAAGGGCTATCTGATTGTGTCATCCATTTCCCCATAACTCAACTAGAACAAAAGTTATGGGGCAAAGAAGCTCAATACAGCTTTTTGCCCATACCACGCAAATGTACAAAAATCTTGTACATGGGATAAATTTGCCATATTGAATGATACCCTTATCCAATGAGGTACCATTGTGTAAAGCACATACAGGGCTACACACTGAACCAGATTTGAGGTTGATATCTCAAGAATTGACAAAGTTATGGCTGTTTTAAGGTCAGATTCCCATCTGCTGTCATATACAGCCTTACCATGGGATAATATCCCATAACCATGAATATGAGGTGTCAAATAGACAAAGAAGCTTGTTTTTACTTCAATACCTCGTATGTCAGTCAATAATGGGGTCACATACAGTTTCTGTACAGCATTCTACGCGTCATACACGTCAGAATCAGGCTGTGAGGTCCCCAGATGAAAATTTTCACCCTGTATTGGTGAAAACTGCCCAGATGTGGTTTCAAAACCACATCTAAGCCCAATACAGGTTATAAAGGCTGTTTGCAAGCCACAAGCCAGTACGAGAGAGTGAAAAATTCTTCACTTGCTCTACGTGGAAAGGTCTAGCACCCTTTCCACCCCATTTCAGGATAAAAAGGAGGCTTTTCACAGCCAGAATTTTCTCCTCATCCTGCTCTTGAATAACCTACGTAGTAAAATGAAAAAAACAGTTTTACTCTTGGTTAATAATCAGGTATAATTATAAATATTAATTATTGTAACCCAACAGATAAAGCTGCACCCAGGGCTTTCAACAGCGCTCACCACCACTATATCATATATAGTAAAGCCCTTTTAATCTTAAATTAAATTATCTTTAAACCCTTATAAATCTTTTTAAACCATTTTTACCGTGTCACAAACATAGTGAAAGTTGTATTTAGCCTATTTAAACCTTTATCATAGTTTCATCCTGACATTTTGGGGGCCTGGCCGTGTTTTAAACTTTTTTTGGACCTTATGAGTAAGTGTTTTCTCTTATTTTCTATTTTCTGACAATTGTTTTATATTTTTTAGGCATATTTTCTTTTAAAATATATACTTTATATATATTTTACTTGATTACTCATATTATAAGAGTACTTAGCACATGGTTAATACCCACTGGAACCTTTATTTTTGGTGTGTTTACATATAAAAACACATAAGCCATCAATAAGTCCTGTATTCTTGATTGAATAAGGACACCTCTGACTGAAAAACCATCAGTTGAGGCGTGGTTAAGTGTATTTTTAACTCAATTACACTTATACAGAGCCACTTATTCATATTACACTTGAAAACCACAAGTGTATCTGTGGGATAGTGGTACACAAACAGTGTGACAGGGTACCAAAAGCTGTAATTCTGACGTGGAATTGTTGATTCAATTACACTGTCATTATACAGGGCATATTGTAGTAACATACAAGCCCAGAGGCCAATCTTAGACGTGCAAAACCAGCATTTTTTGAGAAATATTAACTGACATAAGCCCTCTTTTTCCTGCCTTGATTCAGTGGAAGAAAATTACATCCCACTTGAGACCCAGTCACAGGCCAACACACCAGTGACACCCTCAGAACCAGAGGGAAGCAATTGCAAAGGAAAGAGGCACAGTGAAGGTCTCATCACAGCCAAGAAGTGAACTCCAATAGCCACTCAGAGGAGTAGAAAACCACAAAACTCTGCATCAATGCAAGGTAAACAACCCTAACCACTTGTACAGGAAGAATTACAATTATTAACCCAGTTGTAACCTCCAAAGGCAAACTTCCCAAATCAGCAGATAACAAATTTGTAAAAAGAACAGTCAAAGGTAAATACCCTAAGAACATAAAGTTTTTGACTGCTTGAAAACACTGATATGTCCCCTGTATACCTCAGAGACCTTGGCTTCCAAAGGAACCAGCCAGAGGACAGAGAAGGCTTGTCTAGAACCAGAAGAACTGGAAGAGGACACCTTGGAAACAGTGGTGGATGGCAAAACAATGAGGGAGATGATATCAACCCTGCCATTCACACTCCAATTCAACAGGATCCTCAAACCAGAGGACTGGAAGGATATAGATCAAGTTCTTCAGCTCCACCAACTCCTCAAAGATTTGTTTCAATGGAGCATGGACAACAAGAGGTTCAACCTGGCAAGTAATAGGGAAGAACTTGGAGAAAGGTGCCAGAAGATCTGTCTCAAAGAGATAGACTTCAAGGACCTTATGGTAATCACCAAAGGTTGGAATCCTACGAGGCAGTTCAGACTCCTGGAGGCAAGGGCACAGAGGATAATGGAGAATCAAGCCACTATCCAAGCAATAGAAGAACAGTTAACCCAGACAGGGCCTACTCAGATTCCTTCAGGCTCACAAGGAGCAGGCCAAATCAGCTCTCCAGTGGCTTCATACCATTCAGAAACCAGCAGATCAGTGGCAAAGAGTCACCATTCTTCACAGTTCCAGGAAGTTTCCAGGAGAAGACAAGGAAACAAGGGAAAGAACAAAGCCTCCTTCAACCAGAGGAGGAAAGTTTCACAACCATTGTGGGAACTCCTCTTGTGTGGGATAAAATGAGGCAGTACCTGGACGGGGAAATTACAAGAAAACAGTTTTGAATTTCTGTTCAAGCTTGTAACCCTTGCTCTGCTTGTGTGTCAGAATAATCTGAACTGCCCTTCCTGAAAAATGCTGAATTATCTTAGCTTGAGTTCACAATCAATTTATTTATTGATGGTGGCTAATTCAGAAAAGTGTATTCAACAGACTCAATCAGACTTTGCTTGATCTCAAAATATTTATTTAACCTTTTAAATATAACACTATTTAATTAACCAAAAGAAATAATACTAGCACAAATCACACAAAATACTACTACAACAAAAATTCAATATAATATGGATACACTAGGCTAATAATAATACTGAACAAACAATCAAACACTTTTTTTTATATGATTTATTATTTTGAATGAAATGAAATTCTGATATGACCAGACTAAATAATAGCCACTCTTTAATAATTTAATTTGATAATAATTCTTTCTTTTTAATAAGAATAGCACTACTGTATTCCTATAATAGGTATTTTCCTTTATAATTAATAAAATGTCCTTGTAGTAACCAAAATATGACTTTTTGAAATGAAATAATAATAATTTCTTAATAAAATAACTAAGTGACCCTTCTTTTCCTTCTTCAAAGCTTTGATTGCTTATAATAAGGTAAAATCCTTTTTCAAATACTATTTTATTTAATTTAAGCTTATAAGACTATTATGTAAAGCCTTTTTATCCTTTATGTAATCAAATTATATTATAAAGTTTTTCTTTTTTATAATACTTTTTTTTATATAAGACTGCTTCTTTATTTTAAGAATTTTTCTTTTTTTATAAGACTATTATATAAGGCCTTTTTATCCTTTATATAATAAAATTATATTATAAAGCTCTCCTTTTTTTTATAAGACTTTTTTTTATTTTTTTATAAGACTATTATATAAGGCCTTTTTATCCTTTATATAATAGAATTATATATTTGTAGACTAGTTAACCTGATAGTCAGGGATGAATTTAAATCCACTTTCCACTTTTGGGGGGATAAAAGACATGAGGGAAAGAGGAAAAAATTTGGGGGGAGAGGCCCTCTATTTATAATTTTTGGGCTCTCCATGGGAGGTGTTCAAAAATAGGGACTTAGAATTTTTCAGTTTCTTTTGGCTGGGAAAATTCTTTTCTGGTGGTCCCACCTAAATGATGTCATTTATGTAAATCATTGCATCATTTGTTTGGTTGATGATATCATTTTTTGGGTTGCTTACTAATTTGAGGTATTTTTGCTGGTGCTTATTTGAACTTGATTACTAATCCTTAGACTTGCTGACTAATGCTTAGCTCCCTAAGTATTACTAATCAAGTAATCTGATTACTAATACTTTCTTAACTCCTTCCTGCTTATGTAATCTGTTTATGTATCCTCCTTCTGCTATCTTGAATTTAGAATTTTAGATTTTTGAGGCCAATTTGTGGGTTGAAACCTAATTTTATTTTAGGGTTAGGTTTCAGGTATTTTCCAAACTTTAAAAGGATTTTCCAAAAATTTGACATTTTTAATATTTTTATTTTCTTTTTTTTTAATTAATTAATTTTTTTTCTTTATGTCTTCAATGTGGCTTGAACCAATGACATGGCCATTTTCCTTGCCACAAGGCATCACCTTACCAACTGGGACAAAGATGCTTTTCTTTTGTTTCCATCAGAAGCTACCCATAGGGGTACTTCTACTTTTCACTCCCCTCAAAAAAAATTTTATTAAGCTGATATGGTATGGCATACCACATCCCCCTCTCCATTTAATGCTGTCCCCAGCATTCATTATCCAACTGAAGCTTAATGAAATTTTCCCTGTTTCTTCTTCCAAAATCTTTTATGTTGATCTTGAATGATTATGGCAAGTATGCCATATTTCTATGTTCACAGTTTAATTATGTTGAGATTGTCTGTTAATGGTTCTTTATATTGATTTTGAATCTCCCTGCTTTTATTCCTGATTTAATGTCTGATTTTTATTCTCCTTGTTTTATATAATGTAAAATTGGATAAATGCTAATGAAAGTAATGAATAGCTGATTATTTCCCACTACTCCTCCAAACCTTAACATCAAAGGAGTGATGAAAAGAAATAAGTACCACCCCTTTATTTTTTATAAGATTTTTTTTTTTTTTTTTTTTTTTTTTTTTTTGTTCCAATACCATGATTACTTCTTGAGGGCAATTTCCCTCTCCATTTGATAAATTCCTTCTGATTAACTGTTTCCACCATAATTTACCATAAAAAAAATAATTTGGTACAATTTAAGGTCTTGTGCAGGACCTCTGCTTTGGTACTAAGGCTATAATTATAATAAAACTTTTGATTGAATTATTAAAGTTTCTTGATAAAAAAAGATATATATAAGATGATTTGGACAGTTTAAGGTCTTGTCTAGGACCTTTGATAAAGTATATATATAAAAAAAATGATTTGGACAGTTTAAGGTCTTGTCTAGGACCTTTGTTTTTTATGATTATTAAAATACACTAAGACTACACTGATAAAAGGAGAAATAACCCAATACACAAACCAACTTCCCAAACCAGATAAGATAAAAAAATGCTAAATAAATTGTATATATTCAAATTCCATATAAATAATATGCAATGAAACTGAAATAAAATCATTTCCATTAAATATGGATTATATGGCTGAAGGTTCAACCCCTCTCCATTTTTTTATTCTTTATTTTTACTTTATTTATTTCTTTTATAGCACTACCATAAAATTGATGAGCAATTCCACTCTTCTACGGAAAAAAATGAAATAATAATAAAGACACAAGCCAAATTTGACTTTAATGTATATTATTACTGTATATACAATAGCTATAGATTGATAAGATTGAGGGGAATATTCCCCTCTCCATTTTTTTTAAAAAATAATGAACAAGTGGAGAATACTAATTAAATGTTGAATTTAATAGAAATTAATATAAATTTAGCCTTTTAAAGTCTTAGTAAGGACTTTTAATTGAATTTCTGTATTTGTATAACTTTTATGGATTAATTTTATATGTAAATGCTACATCTGATGTAGCTTTACCATTTTTGATATTTTCTTTTGATGATGCTGTTGAGAATTAAATAAACTAATATTTAAATATATATATATCTATATTATATATATTTTTATTTATTTAATTTCAATATGTATATTTTTATTGTATTCAATAAAGAAATGAAGAATAAATCCAAACTTATATCATTCAATGATTTATTTCTTTTTTATAATTTTGAATATTGAAAATAATAAAATTGAAACATATATTTATTTATTTGATTTTATTTATATATATATATATATATATATATTTATATATTGAAATAAATGAAATATTAAAAAAAATAAATTAAATAGAATAAAATCAATACTCAATTATATATATATTAAGTTAATCTTTCTATATATAATTTTACATTCAATTTTAAATTTTAATATATATTTGTAGAATTTTAATTTTAATTTTTTTTTTTTTTTTTTTTTTTTTTTTTTTTTTTTTTTCTTTTTTTTTTTTTCTTTTTTTTTTTTTTTATTATATTATTATAATATTATTTATTATTTTTTATTCTTTTAACTATAATTATTATATTAATTCTTTTTTATGGTAATCTTATGTACCAATAATAAATAAAATATTAAAAAAAATAATAAAATTATTATTCATTTACATATGCAATGTAGCATATGTAAAAAAAAACCCTGTAACAGGTCGCGCGGCTGCTACGCAGCAGCTGCGTAGCTTTTGTCATAGTATTACTTGTCGATGATGTTTGGACTCGCTCCTGTCCAAACCCAATTTCTTCTTATTTGTTTTTTTTTTATTTCATTTATCTTACTTGTTTTTTTTATTTATTTATCTACTTTTACGTTATCTTTTGTCATCCGCCTTTATGATGTCTTTTACTTTCTTACTTTTATTCTGGATCGTCGCCTTGGGTCTCATTAATTTTTTACGTTTCTGAACCTGTTTGGCTACATTCTCTTCTTTTCTTTTCTTTTTTTATTTTTACTTCTTTCCCTCTTCTCGTCTCCTATTTTTTTTTTATTTGAGCCATTGTATTTGTTTGTAATTGTCATCATTGTGGGTCTTTCTTTCCTTTTTTTTATATTTATTTATGTTTTGTTTATTAATTATTTTTATTTTAGTATCATTTTTTGTTTTTTTTTTACTGTCATCGATCGGCAAGAAAACTGGCCGATGTCATATTGTATTGTCGTAATTCTACGTAAGTCGCTCTTATTTTATTTTATTTTATCTGATTGTTTATTTACTAATGTTTTTTTTTTTATTTATTTATTTATTTATTTTTTATTGTTAGGTCCCCGTCTTATGTTTGGCATGTTGGGACAAATAGGCCGACTTTTAGGTAAGTCATCCTTTCTTACCCACTTTTCGTTGACCTATTTAATTTTCTTCTTTTATTTTATGCTAAGGGACTGTTTTTTTTTTTTTATATATAAATATCTGTCACCACTCCATTTTTTTTTTTCACTTCAGATGGTTCAGTATGTCTTTTTCTCTTGAAGTTCGCCCTGACACTTCTGGCGAACAGAATATTGTTATACATTTTAACAATATTCGATATAGTTTTAATTTACCGCTTCCAAGCGGTCCTTGTTTTAATTTATATACAGTATCAAGTAACTTCCTCCATCCGTCGTTTTATAATCCATCATTAAATCTTACTCCTCCTAATCCACCACCAAATAACGATTACGAGCCAAATAGTGCTTCAAATAATAGTACGAATTCGAACGATAATTCGTCGTCTCCCGCTACGACCATCCAGAACTTTCCTATTGATCCAAGCCTAGGTTCCGATCCCATAGCCGCGATTTCTCCCTTTTCAAGTATGTTTTCGGATTCAAACGACTCTTCTCCCCCTCCATTTTTACCTAACGTTTCCGTTGCCTCCCCTGCTACACCATCCTGGGTTCAATCCGAGATCCCGACTCCCCCTTTGCTTCCTCCGATCGACGAGCTGAAGATCGATTTCGGTTATTATTTCTATCTGTTCGACGCTGAAATGAATCAGCTTGGTGCTAACATGCACCTTTTCTTTGGTACAACGCCTCCTGCTTACGATACTTTTCGCGATGCTCACGACATCATCATGGCTTCCGTTCGATCCATCGTGCTTTGGTATACTCATTTAGAGGAGTAAGTCCTCTTTATTTATTTATTCATTTATTTTCTTCTTTTTTTTTTAATTTAATTTTATTTATTTATTTTTTTTATGTTACCAAGGATTTCGATCCTCATTGCTGAACAGCAAACCCCGACCGAGCCTGCTTACTATCCGACAAACGGACCATATGAGGAAATTTTCCATGCCTGATGGCTCTTAGGCTTATTACCAGACCTCAAACCTGTTTTTCTATTTTATTTTCATTTCTTTTATTTTTATTATTATTTATAACTAAAAAAAAATAAACGATTCATCAAAAAAAGTATATAATAAAAAAAACAAAAGAAAAACGATATAAAAAAAATGTAAAGTAGGTTAGTAAACGCTGAAATAATCGTTTAAAGTCTGTTAGTTTGTTTAATCTTATTGCCTTAGTTCTGCTAAGGTCTTTTCCTTATTATTATTTTTTGTTATTTATTTATATTTTTTATTATTTTATTTTGTTATTATTATTGTTTATATTATTGATTGTCTTGGTATCTCTGCTTGAATTTATGATCATAATTGTTTGCCCGGATCCGTAAACTGCCCCACTTTTAAGAAAAAGAAACAGCCTCTAGGCTGTAGATACCAGCGCTAAAAAAAACTTAAGTAAAATTTTAATAAAGGTAAGTTTTAAGTGTCAATTTAAATTTAAGCAGTTTAATGTCTTACTTAGGACATTAAACTTCTATTTTAAGTATATATATATATATTTATTTATTTTTTTAATAATTATTTTTTATTTTTTTTTTCACTATAAACTAAAAAATAATTGAGTTTTTAGTTTATATTATATATTTTTTTTTATTTAGTTAAAAAAGAAAAAAGAGGAAATAAATAAAATAATAATAATACTCTTAAAAAATTTAAAAAAAACAAGATCAAAGAATCATTGTAAATAGTTTATTATATATTATTTGTGTATATATACCCTTTTTTTATATTACTTTTATATATATATATATATTTATATATTGAATTAATTTTATAAATTATTTTCTAAGATCATGAATAAAAAAGAACAATAATAAAATAATAAAAAATAAAATAAAAAGTACAAAAAACAAAATACATTCAATAAAATGCTTGTATAAGGTAAAAGAGCCTGAATTGCCCAACCACATAATAATACAAATATATATATATTTTTTTAATTTTTGATTTTTTATTATTATTTTTTTTTTTTATATTTTATTTTTTATTTTTTATTTTTTTTATTTTATTCAAAGAAAATTAATAATACAAATAGATGGAGAATTTTAGGCCTCTTGGGAAGATTTACCCTTCCTTTGACCCTTAACTCTTCCTTTACTCTGTCTATTAATGTTATTTTTAAGCCTTTCTTCATTAGTAAAGAAAAAAATATTTATAAAAGAAAATATTTCTTCCCTCAAACTTCTTTTATTTAAAGGAATCTTTTTGTTCTTTTTCTGGTTCATTTCCAAGGTGAAATTTATATTCATTTTAATCTTTCTTATTAATTTTGAAGTATTATTTTGTCCTTTATGCTTGAATTTCCTCTTTTGCAACTTCTTTTTATTGCTGCATATGGGAAATGCTGTAACTTGAGGTATCCGAGGTATTTTATCGTGTTCCTGATTGGTGGTTTCTTTCAAAAATTCTGTTATTTGTCCTAATATTTCCTCATCTGAAATATTATTGTCATGCATTTGTTTGTTATTATCAAGGGGAAAATTCATGTCACTTTCTTCATATAAATTCCCCTTCAGAGCTGGACTTGAAGCTCTAGTAACACTTTTTTCTTTATCTTCCAAGTTTCTTCCAAAAATTAATTCTTCCCAATTCACTTCTTTTTCAGGTATTTGCTGATTGAACAAAGAATAATCATTAATTTCCATATTTTCCTCTTCATTATAGTCTGATAAGGCCAAATTGAATGCTTGATAGCCTTCTGTAGCTTCTTCATCTTTATTAATTTGATTTTCTGTCCATTTTAAGTCTGTTCCTTCCATTGGTTCATTTATGCCATTAATTTCCTTAATGATGTCATTGACATAGTCCAATTTTGCTCTTGCAGCACTTTCCTCTTCTCTTTGTTGATCATAGTAGTATCCCATATTATACTGTCTTTTTAATAACCTATCATATTCTTCCAAATCCAAATTTCCATATCCCTTGTCTTCCTTTTCTAAGATATGACCCTTGTATTCTTCAATTCCTGATCTTGAGGCTCTTAATTCCATATTCTTCCCTTCTTCTTGAGGGTAATTCCTTAATCTTCTTACTATGTTGAAATAATCACAAAATTGTTGACCCAAAACAACATAATCAATTCTTGTTGCTGAAAATTTCAAATAAGTAGTTTCTCCAGCTGTGAGTGTTACCAAAAGCTTTCCAGCAGTTTTATTTCTTAAGATATGATTCTTCCATACATGCATTTGAGTATTCTTGAGTCCTATACCCATTTCTGTTGCCATTTTTATGGGTATAATATTTAAAGGTGAAGTTTCATCCAAAATTGCCATAATTGGTATTCTCTCATAGCCCAGCCTTATATAAGTGGTTGAAAAGTTTCTAAAGCTATGATCAATTCCAACATGATGATTTCCTGAATTTATGTTCTCAATTAACTCCTCTTTACTGGGCTCTTTCCCTTCTAAGTTATATATATTGAGATTAAAATTCATGGCTTCTCTTTTCTTCTTTCTCTTGATTTCTTCTTCAATAATTTCTTCTGATAAATCAATATTATTCAATTCCATATGGTCATTATTTATGTTGGCTTCAGATTGGGTTTCACTTGGTAATTCCTCTGACATTTTTATTTCTGGTTCTTTCTCCATTGCTTCTTTTCCAGGTGTAATACTGTTGACTTGAAGGTTCATTTGATTATTTAACTCTTCTTCCTTGCTTAATTCTTCTTCTGAGGTTGGTTCTTTCTCTGAGGATTTAAAATCCCATTTAACTGAATCTTGATGATTCCTTTTTATTTTACTGACAATTTTGGAAATAAATACCTTGATTCTTGGTGAATTATTCATTTTTGGAACACTGGGATGATCTTCTTTTGAAATAGTATCTTTTTGTTTCTTCTCCCAAATGGTGCCATACTTCTGAGAGATATTCTTGAATATACCTTTAGACTTGGAGCCCTTTTTCTGTTTTAGCCCTTTATTCATGCTAGGATATTCTTCCATATTGGGGATATTTTTATGTGTATCTTCTTTCATTTCTTGCACATCTTCTGAATTTATTACTTCAAACCTTGATTCTTCATTATTATCTTGTACTTCCATTTTACCCACTTTTGCCATATTACACAACTCCATTCCCTTCGGTGGTTGTGCATGCCATCCTTTACTTTCTGGTGAGCATATAGGTATGCATAATCTTCTTCAATCCAATTCCCTGAAACTTAAAATTTCACCCTGAGTCTGTGAGTGTTCAAGTCTAATACCATTGTCAGCCAAAAATGGTCTCCCAATAACAGTATGAACTGCCCCTCTGGCTACAAAGAAATGAATTTTCCTTTCATCACCAGATGGTAAAATAAGTAAGGTATTCTCAGATAAGCCAACAATTGATGTACTATGTCCTCCAATTCCTTTCAACCTCATGTTCAGTGCTCTCATTGGTATTCCTGCTTTTATGGATTCAACTTCTGGTATTATACTCAATTCTGCTCCAGTATCTACTAATGCTTTTACTTTATGACCTTCCAGTTCAATGGAAACTTCAATCATTCCAAGTGGACATGCATAATGCATTCTTTCTTCAATTATTATATCTTGCTGATTACCTTCTTGATCTTCCACTCTTTCTTCATTATTGATTGACTTAAGAGACATTAAATATTTCTTTTCTCTATCAGAAAGGAATCTTAATTCATTCATGAACCTTGGTGATATGGTGAATATTTCTTCTAAAGTAAGATTTATTTTCTGATCCAAGACTTTGTTAATAACTTTTTCAACTATTGGTACTTCTTCTTTATCCTCTATCTTTGGCTTGATAACTGCTCTACCTTCTTTAGGTGCCTTAATTATGGTTTTAATTTCATCCATAGGGCTCTTTTGTGGTGTTTTATTCTTAGGTATGGCTCCTTCTTCCTCCTTATCAATCTCTGAAAGCCTTGGTGATTTATATCTTGTAGGTATAATTACTTTTTCTTCTTCCTGATCATCATTATCAATAAATCCACCTGGGATACTAGTCTTTTTCTTCAGTATTTCTTGAGGTTGAGCTACTTCTCTTTCAGGTAATGGCTGTGATTGAGCCTTAGCTCTGTCTTCATTTTCTCTTCTTTGCTTCGTATTCCTTAACCCATAGGCATATCCTAGAGGTTCTCTTCCTGTTGATATTGATGGTGGTTGCCAATCCTCCCAATTGTGCATGGTAATAAAGGCAGTTGACTTTTCTTTCTTCTTTTGTTCCTCTTCTTTTGCTTTTTCTTCCAATTTCTTCTTCAATTCTTCTTGTTCCTTCTGAAATTCCCTTACCAATTGCTTTGGTGATAATTTCCCATCAGTTGGAATTCTTGCCCAATTAGGATATAAGTAATTGAACCCTTGTCTTATTACCCATTTCTTGTTTTGATCTTCAATAAGCTCATTACATCTTCCTGTGGAGTGTCCTTCTTCTGAACAGTAATAACATCTAACAAATGGTTTTGGTGCATTTTGAGCTGGTGCATATGGCACATATCTTGATGATGCTGGTGGTAAGTTTTCTTTTGATCTAAATCCTGAATTTTCAGCTTGAGGGTTAGCATAAGCTATCTTTTGTGGTTTAGCAATTTTGCTTAATTCATCCAGTTGCTCCATAAACTGTTTAGAAACTTCTTTTTCTCTAGGTACTTCTTTATTAACCACTACTTTCTGTTCCTTAAGAGTCTTAGTAAGCTCCTTCATCTTCTCAAAGCTTCCTGCATTCCTGGAAAGAATTCTTCCTTGAATTTAACATTATTTTCCTTGGTGATTGATTCATTCTTTACTGTTTTAATTCTTGGGGATGATAGTCTTTTGGTGACTAATACTCTTGCTTCCAATTCTTGTTCAATATACTTCCTTAATATTCTCATAGGTGGTATGAGATATCCTCCATCTTCTGCTCTAACCATAACATTATCTTTAATCATTTCCTTGCTGATAGCACCTTTGATATCTGCAGAGAGACAATCAAATACATCTTCATGGAACATATTCTCTTGGGGAATATACTTGTATCTTAAAAGGTAAGTAATGATGGTTTCATATTCTCCAATAAACTTTTTATATTCTGATAAGGTACTAATTCCTCCTTCATCTTGTGTATCATTGAAGAGCTGAATAAGGGAATCTTTTCTATATCTTCTTTCTGGTTCAACTCTTCCCCATTTGGTTATAAGGTCTTTCTTCAGTTGTGTCCAGTTACCTTCTTCATATCCTGGCATAGCTTCTATGGCATCACTAATTCTTGGATCAGTTGTCCAAAATGCCATTTGCAATGCTAAATCTTCATCTGTTGCTCCTTCAATTTGAGCAATTCTTTCAACCTTCTTAATAAACTTCTCTACTTCCTCTCCATTAAAATTGAGATTATAATCTTTTGCTTTAATTTTAACTACAGGCCTTTCCTGCTTTAACACTTGCTGCTGTAATGGACTTGGGTTATCAGGTGTAGAGACAAAAGCTCTTCTTGGAATATTGTTAACTCTTGGATTTGTTTCTGGAGTAGAGGTTTCTCTTGGTCCAGGTGTTGGTGATATTGGTGAATCTTCTGGTCTTATATGCCTTGGTAATGTTGGTTCACTAGGGCTATTCCCTGGTGTATTTGGTATTGATTGCCTTCTTTTTCCTTTTTTACTGGTTTGACTTAACAAAAAATCTTGCATTTGCTTCATAAAACTCTGTATTTTCACAGTTTGATCCTCTTCTACATCTTCTTCTTCATACTGACCTTCCACAGTATCTTCAGGTAATGGTGGTAATTTTGATGTTGACTGTTGATCCATTTTTTTCTACTTTGTATGTTTTGCCTTCAAATTTTGCTTCTTCCTGTTTTCTTTCTTTACACTCTTTGATTAGGTTAAAGAAGAATTCCTTTAACCTATCTTCTTCTTTTATTCTTGTATTTGGTGTTGATATTAAATTACTCAAGCTTTCTTGTGATGTCTGTCCTGGTGATTTTGATTTTAGTAGTAATTTGTAATGATAAGATTCAGTTGATGATGATGAATGAGATTTTGATGATGATGACAATGGTTTATTTAGGTGATTATATGATTCCAGGTTTAATAAATATATATATTTTGATATCAAGCTGAATTGAATCTGATGATATTCCTATCTGACTGCCACTGTTGGGACACCAGATGTGGGAACTCCTCTTGTGTGGGATAAAATGAGGCAGTACCTGGAAGGGGAAATTACAAGAAAACAGTTTTGAATTGCTGTTCAAGCTTGTAACCTTTGCTCTGCTTGTGTGTCAGAATAATCTGAACTGCCCTTCCTGAAAAATGCTGAATTATCTTAACTTCAGTTCACAATCAATTTATTTATTGATGGTGGCTAATTCAGAAAAGTGTATTCAACAGACTCAATCAGACTTTGCTTGATCTCAAAATATTTATTTAACCTTTTAAATATAACACTATTTAATTAACCAAAAGAAATAATACTAGCACAAATCACACAAAATACGACTACAACAAAAATTCAATATAATATGGATACACTAGGCTAATAATAATACTGAACAAACAATCAAACACTTTTTTTTATATGATTTATTATTTTGAATGAAATGAAATTCTGATATGACCAGACTAAATAATAGCCACTCTTTAATAATTTAATTTGATAATAATTCTTTCTTTTTAATAAGAATAGCACTACTGTATTCCTATAATAGGTATTTTCCTTTATAATTGATAAAATGTCCTTGTAGTAACCAAAATATGACTTTTTGAAATGAAATAATAATAATTTCTTAATAAAATAACTAAGTGACCCTTCTTTTCCTTCTTCAAAGCTTTGATTGCTTATAATAAGGTAAAATCCTTTTTCAAATACTATTTTATTTTATTTAAGGTTATAAGACTATTATGTAAAGCCTTTTTATCCTTTATGTAATCAAATTATATTATAAAGTTTTTCTTTTTTATAATACTTTTTTTTATATAAGACTGCTTCTTTATTTTAAGAATTTTTCTTTTTTTATAAGACTATTATATAAGGCCTTTTTATCCTTTATATAATAAAATTATATTTTAAAGCTCTTCTTCTTTTTATAAGACTTTTTTTTTATTTTTTTATAAGACTATTATATAAGGCCTTTTTATCCTTTATATAATAGAATTATATATTTGTAGACTAGTTAACCTGATAGTCAGGGATGAATTTAAATCCACTTTCCACTTTAGGCGGGATAAAAGACATGAGGGAAACAGGAAAAAATTTGGGGGGAGAGGCCCTCTATTTATAATTTTTGGGCTCTCCATGGGAGGTGTTCAAAAATAGGGACTTAGAATTTTTCAGTTTCTTTTGGCTGGGAAAATTCTTTTCTGGTGGTCCCACCTAAATGATGTCATTTATGTAAATCATTGCATCATTTGTTTGGTTGATGATATCATTTTTTGGGTTGCTTACTAATTTGAGGTATTTTTGCTGGTGCTTATTTGAACTTGATTACTAATCCTTAGACTTGCTGACTAATGCTTAGCTCCCTAAGTATTACTAATCAAGTAATCTGATTACTAATACTTTCTTAACTCCTTCCTGCTTATGTAATCTGTTTATGTATCCTCCTTCTGCTATCTTGAATTTAGAATTTTAGATTTTTGAGGCCAATTTGTGGGTTGAAACCTAATTTTATTTTAGGGTTAGGTTTCAGGTATTTTCCAAACTTTAAAAGGATTTTCCAAAAATTTGACATTTTTAATAATTTTTTTTTTCTTTTTTTTTTAATTAATTAATTTTTTTTCTTTATGTCTTCAATGTGGCTTGAACCAATGACATGGCCATTTTCCTTGCCACAAGGCATCACCTTACCAACTGGGACAAAGATCCTTTTCTTTTGTTTCCATCAGAAGCTACCCATAGGGGTACTTCTACTATTCACTCCCCTCAAAAAAATTTTTATTAAGCTGATATGGTATGGCATACCACACCATGAAGATTGACCCTCCTCCATGGGTGTTGTGGCAAATCCAACCTGGAACCAAGTTGGGGCCAATTGGCCACACCATATTATTTATGGCCAAATGGTCCCCTTTGGTGCCTTATGGCGATTTGGCCATTTCTGGCCACCAATCATCATTTATGGCCTCAGGCCATATCCTGCCATCAATTGCCTCCTTGGCCAATTTCCATATCACCAACCCCCAGGCCTCTGTCTTTGTTTTTGGGCCTGGGGGGGCCTCCAGGCCCCCTAGCCATCTCCATCCAATCTGGGCAACCCCTTTTTATTAAAGGGGTTTCGGCCTAAATGGCCTTTTTGGGCAATTTAGGCCCCCTACGGCTGTTACGGTCTGTAAGCCGCGGTCCGCAGGCCAATTAGGCCCCTTTTGGCCTAATCTAATGAGACCAAATGGGGCAGCCATCTAGCCACCAAGGCCAGATAAGTCCCAAACCACAATTGGACCCACCTGAGCCAAAATTGGTCACCAATCCCTTGGACCCAAAATTGGCCAAAGACCTTCTGGACACCAATTTGGCCATAAATCCCGTAGGACCCATTTTTGGCCATGGACCACCATGGACCATTACTCCAGCCATGGACTCATGCAACCACCAGATCAGCTCAGTCAGCCTTCCCCTCAACTTATGGGGAATTCTTTCCATTCCTTCATGCCATCCATACTTGAGGTTGCAGGCATGGTGCATATATGGTATTATATACCATTATGCACCATTTTTGCTCAGAAATCCAATGGTGACGTTTTCAGGACCCATTTCCATCTTTACATATGAAGGTCTCAAAATCCAACTCCCATTTCGAAGGAGGATTATTGAACCCATCAGTCTGACAAGTTATGGCGGCAATCAGAAGACTCTTCAAGGATCCGAACCACCTGTATCTGCAGGAGTTGGGTTGGTATATTATTCAGGATTATTCAAAAGGGGCAGATCTCAAGAGGTATTACATCAATTCAATCAATGGTCAAGGCATCAAGTATTTCAATACTCCTTGGATTTAAGGTGTGGATATGAAACTTTGATTAAAAATCAAGTACTTTTCCTGTCCTCAAAATTTGTATAAGGTAAAATTCAGTTAAAAATAGTATGAAATATTATTTTTAAGAGAAAACACGCCAATTTTATTGTTTATAACTTTATTAGTATAAAACAATAATATTATAAAAATTTATTGTTTTACCAACAATAAAAATTTATCCAAAAAATACTCTACAAGAGATATTTTAAGGCTACAAAAGAAATTTCTTCAAGAGCAATTTCAATTGGAATTAATTGAGCAAAGAACTGTAAGCAATTGATTAAAGAACAAAGTCGTGAAAAGAATATTAAAGAGAAGACACGCCCAAAGGTGACCAGAATGATTTGGAAACAAAGTGACAAAGTTTACAGTGATGAAAGATGCTTTAATTCACTTTTGGGGTGGTTCAGTGGTAAAAATGATTATAAGAGTTACAAACAATGATTATAATGATTTTTTCACGTGGTTAAAAGGATTAAAATGATTTAAAAATGGTGGTTGGAATCTCTGATTGATTGGTTTAACAGTGTTTAAACTAATTAATAAAAGGAAAAGATTCTAACATGAAGAGAAAAGTGGGGCAAAGAAGACATTCTTTTATAGCCATCAATTCTCTTACTCCAAAAGTAAAATTTAATCCTGTCAGTCGTAAAAAACAGTCTGACAACAGAGAAGCCAATTATGGCATCATTGAACCCTGGTTTAGACCAAAAAGGGCTGGTTTAAGCCATTTTTAGCCATTTTAGACCCTTAAATCAGCCATTACTATAGCAATACCAGGCCTAGAGGGTTCAAAACACGTCAAAATGTGTGTCAGAGGCGTAGGAACCAGTTAAAACCGTTTTTCCTATGATTGTTTTATCTTAAGGGTAGTTTTACCCTCTTGGAAACAGCTAAAACTACCCCAGTTGGTATCAAAACCTCATCATCAATTGAGTCCACAGACCCTGTAACTCAATTCCAGGCCAAAAGTGATGAACTTTTGCGTGAATTTTGACATCCCACGCCTGTCAGAAAGGATTTTGGGGGTCTAGCTCCCCCTTAGATCTGGAGTTCCTTTTCCCCCCCAAATTTAATCTTTCCAATTTATTTATCCTTTAATTCCTCATCATGTATTATACTTATAACTTACATATGTAATTAAATTCAATTGTACAGTACAATACAGTAATAATTGACACCTCATATGTAAATCAAAGTTCACTTATGTAATACACGCGCACATTTTGACATTTCAATTGAATTCAATTGAAAATACTTCAATTCCTCATAACTTCTAAACTAAACACAACACCTCAATTTTAACACAAAAATTGATGGTTAACACCACATGTGGTGTGAATTAAATTAAGGTTTTGAGTATTTTCAACTTTTTTATTGAAAATACTAAAGACTTCATTTAAGCTTATTTAGAGTTGAGTTACAAGAATATCACTCAGAGGTGACCCCACCTGATTTTTTATGAGGAATACAATGGTGAAATAATTTTGATGTGTTTATTTATTGAATAAAAAGTTATAATAATTTTTATTTAACTTTTTTCCAAATTTATTTATTTTTTCACAATTTTGTTAAAATTTCATTTTTACTTAATTTTTTCAAGTATAAATGTAATTTTATACTTACAAAATTTAATGTATTTTTATTTTTAAATTGTAATTAATTTTTTATTTTCAATATAATTTTTTATATTTATATTTTGATTTTTATTTTAATAATATAAATAAATTTATTTTATTTATATTAATATGTTATTTTTTGTATTTGTGGTCTTTTGGGTATATGAAATTACCTCTAAGGCTTACATTGGACAACTCAATTCATCCGTACAGGCCTCATTCAATCAACCTGTATGGCCTAGGCCCAATTGGGCCATTTCACATTCCACTGTGTGAATTCCATCACACAGTTCAAATTTCAAGATGGCCAGAACTGTATTTCCCTATTTGGACAATACAGTCAATTGATTCCCCTTCCAGGATCAATCTTCCAAGTTTTCAAATATACCGGCCACCTTTCATCTCCTGGGGACTTTTTCCCCAGTTAATTAATATATTGGATTTACTTTTATCTCAATTTTCTTTTACATTATTAAAGTTAATACTGATAATATTAAGTAAGTCATTAGCACCATTTCTCTTTTTCTTCCTTGCCTATCAGTGGATATTGGTGGTCATATCCTTTACTAATTCCATTCCTTTTCTGGAAGGTTAAAACAGTGAATTGAGGATTCACTTGGTTGGCTTCCTTAATTATATTTGGCCTTTGGCTTCTTATTATTTCCTTTTATCTTTGGCATACTTTTTTGTTCCATTCTTCTTCTACAAAGAAATTAAATCTTTATTATTCCTTTATCTTTTGGAGCCCTCCAAGTGAGTTCTTGATTCCTGAGTGCCAGGCCCTCTTGCTTCCATAAGAGCCCCTGTGACATTATATTAATTAACTGATAATTTCTTTCATTCTATTCATCTTTCCTCAAGGAATCTTGGGGTAACTTGGGGTTCCATCCCTTTTCAAGAATAGCAGGAGTCTGATTGGTACTGGCATGGATTGATGTTTTATATGCTAATTGCAGTGCTGGAAACAGAGTACACCAATCATGGGTAAATCCATCACAATCTTTGAATTCAAGGCCATATGCACAAAGTCTTCTCACCATGTCCTCTAAGGTTTGGATCATCCTTTCAGCCAGGCCATCAGCTTGTGGCTGGTAGGCTGTAGAGAAAGACAGTTTAGTGCCAAATAATTGGTGAAGATTTGTCCATAGTGCTGAAGTGAATTTGGGATCTCTATCACTGATGATATTTGTAAATATCCCAGTTCATGACACTACTCTATTCCATATCAGAAGAGCTGTATCCATGGCTGTATCATCTTTGTGACATGGTAAAAATATTGGAGTTTTACTGAATCTGTCCACAATTACTAGGCAGGCATTATAGCTTCTTTCACCTCCTGGTGGAAGGCCAGTTACCCAATCCATATGGACAATTTCCCAAGGTCTGTTTGGTTCTTGGATTTTTATCATATTTCCAAGTCTTTTGCCAGTGAATTTATTTGCCTTTTGGCATCTGTCACAGGTTTTGCAATACTCTGCAACATCTTTCTGCCACATTGGCCACCATATGCAGGTTTTTGCTTTCTCTATTGCTCTGTATTCAGAAAGATGTCCTGAAAAGGGACTATCATGGCATTCTTTCAGTACAAGATTGATTAATGACCTGTCTACAACTGTCATGACACATATGTGCTTGGCTCTGTGGTAAATTATACCATCCAGTAGGTGAAATCTTCCTTCATCATAAGATTTTCTCCATACTTCATCCAGGGAATGTATTAGAGAGTTGTCTTTACAGTCTTTGTTAAGTAATTGGCATAAGATGCTACAATTCTTATCTTGAGTGTAACTACTTCTGACTTCTTCAAAGAAGGTGGTGTTCAAGTCTGTAACACTTATTCCTTCTATTGGAATTTGTGGTGAAGCTTCTTCTGGAACATAAGCAGGCTTATCAATATTATTTGATAGTGGCCATCTGCTTAGTCCATCTGCATTCTTTTGAATATTCCCATCCTTATGAAAAATAGTCATATTGCCTCTGTATTCTTGTATGGCTATTTGCCATCTGAGCATGTGTCTGTTGGGTGTTTTCATGTTCAAAAGTGATTTGACAGCTGTACAATCTGTTATCACTTCAAAAACACATCCCTCTAAAAATTAGTTCAATTTTTCCAAGGCCCAGACAAGGCATAGACATTCCATCTGACTTGCTCCATATCTGGCTTCAGTTGATTTGATTTGCCTGGATATGAAACATATGGGTCCTTCTACAGGCTTATCATTTATGATCTGAACTTGGTGAAGTGCAGCACCCAGTCCATCCCCTGATGCATCAATATACAGTTTGAAAGGCAATTTAAAGTCTAGCATCAGTAAGAGTGGAGCAGTGGTCAATGCTTCTCTTAGAGACTCAAAAGCTTTGACTCTGTCAACAGTCATCTCAAACACTGTGTCTTTGTCACACAACTTATAAAGTGGTCTTGCTATGGATGCAAAATCTTTAATGTGTTGCCTGTAATATCCTGCAAAACCTAAAAATGACTGAATTTACTTTTTGTTCTGAGGCATGGGTTTTAACAATACTGCTGAAACTTTGTTTTTGTCAATTCCAAGGGACAAACCAGATACAACATGTCCTAGTGCTTCAAGTTCTTTAAATCCAAAATGACATTTCTTCAGGGAGATTTTCATGTTGACTGATTGAATTTTTGTCAAAACTCTGGACAATCTGTACATGTGCTCCTCCCAAGTCTTGGAACAGACAATAATGTCATCAATGTAAATGATTAACCATCCTTCTGAGAGTTCTTCAGGGAAGATTTCATTCATCATTCTTTGGAAGTGTGAAGGTGCATTTTTGAGACCAAAGGGCATCCTAAAGTATTCATACACTCCACAATGAACAATAATTCTCAAGTATTTTCTTGCTCTTGGTGTTACCACATTTTGATGGAATCCTTTAAGGGCATCCATAGTGGCTATATACACTGCTTGAGATATTTGAGTAAGGGCAATTTGGATTTTTGGTATTGGGTATCTGTCTGGAACAGTTTAAGTGTTCAGAGCTCTGAAGTCCCCAACCATTCTGGATTTTCCATTATGCCACGTCACTATGACTGGTGTAGTTATTTCTACTTCTTCATTTTGGCCTATATTTCTTATTACACCAAGGTCCAGAAGTTCTTTGATATGAATTTCTAGAGCTTCTCTTGATTTCGGACTTTCTGGATAAGCAGGTCTTCTTCAGAGTGGTGGGTAAGGTCTTTCAATGTTAAGAATGATGTCAACCTCATGACCAATAATTGCTCCTAGAGGTTCTTTGTCTGTAGCAAATGCTCCTCTGTGGTCATACAAAAGGGAAGAAAGTTCATTTTCTTGTTTATCAGTAAGATGAAGGCTTATTTCAGCCTCATTTAACTGTTCAGACTTGAATTTCTCTAACTCTAAGTTGACTGGTGATACTTTGTTCACTGTAATTTGTCTTTTAAATGGTAAAAAGGCAAATTTTTGGCACTTATTGTCTCCAATAGTGAAGTATCTGTCTTTGTCATTATGAAAATCTATCCCATACATGATTAAATCGTCATTTCCCAATATAAAATGGGTACTAGAGCAATTTTCCATAATAACAAATTCAACTGTGATTCTTAAATTCCCATTTATGTGTGGGAATATGACATTGGTCTCAAAGATTCCTAATGCTTTCATTGGGTTACTTGCACTGTTGAGTTTTATACCATCAATTGGTAACAATTGGTCTTCAAAATTTGGTACACAAGTCTTAAGAAAAGATTTTCCAACACAAGGGCAGAAGGCTCCTGGGTCAAGCAAAAGTTTGGTGGGCTTGTTGTCAATTACCACTTCTGTTATACAGGAGTTACCAGCTGTATAACCTTTTCCTCTGTTTGGTTTTGTCTTCATAAGTTGTGCATCCTGAATTTTTGATAAATTAACTTGACCATTGCTCAATTGTGGCAAGTGGGAATAAGATTCCATGATGTCAAAAGTGGCATTTATATTTTCTTTATCTTTTGAAGATTCAGAAAATATGGATGACTTATCATCTGAATTGTCTTCAATTATTTCTTCTTTTTCAACATCTGGTTCTTTTTCAATGTCAATTTCATTGATTTTCCCCCTTTTTGGACATGTATTGGTTAAATGGGTGGTGCTTTGGCAAATATGGCACTTTCAGACTGTATCTGCAGATTTATACTTAATATTACTAGAATTTCCTTTGGGGTTTTTGTCCACAGAATCTTTCCAAGGTGTATTAAACCTTGTTTTGAGATTCACCCTACTAGAACCAATTTTGGTTCTTGTGGTTACTTCTTCTATTATATTGATAATATCCTCTGCTGAAGATTGTTCAGTAGTCCTGCTTTTGATAGCATGCTCTAAGTCACCTCCACATTGTCTCAGAATTTTTCTATGGATCATAAATTCTGACATATCAGGATATAATGCTGTTAATCTGTCCTTTTGTTGGCAAAACCATGGTAAAGCTTTTTCTTTATCAGCATTAAATTTGGCAGATTCAAAGGCTGTTTCAACTTTAAACCTCCAAGCATCATTTGCCCATTTGTTGATGATTTGGGTTTTCCACCAAGTCCAACTCTGGTGTCCATGTGCTTGTCTTATTTTGATGTACCATCTGTGAGCTGATCTGGTAAACAAGGTGTTAAACCTGGCTGTTACCAATCTGTCTGGTAATTCAAAATCCTCTTTGATCATGTCAATACCTCTAATGAATTCCATATGGTCATACTCTCCTTCACCACTGAAGTGAGGCCATTCTTTAAGTTTTGGAACTTCTTTCAAGAGTGCTTGGCCCATTGATGGTTCCAAGTTATGAAAAGAAGTGGATAATTCATTTTTTAATTGTGAATTATCAGGATCTAATACTTGTGGATTTCGAACTCTTGTGCCCTCATTTTGATTTAGAGGTGTAGACATTCTTGGTAAGGCGTTCAGTATTTGTTCAATGTCATTTATTTTACTGTTGCTAAACCTTTGGGAATTTCTGTATTCATGTTGGAAGCTTTGTATTAAATTCATTACTTCAATTTTATACATGTCTTCCTTATGTGTCAGTTCTTGCCATAACTCTGTCTGTCTTGTATTATCAGCAGTGACTTGATTCAATTTCATTGATAATTTTGATACTTCTTCTTGTGAAGCATCAAAACACTTTTTCAAGGCAATGGTATATGTCTTTACTTCAGTAAATGAGTTTGAAATGTCATAAAGGACTTTCTTGTTATCTGTCTTGATAATATTTATGGCTTGTTTAATTCTTGTTTCAATTAAGTCATCAATATTGAATTTAGAATATTTATCTGTTAATTCTTTAATAATGGCAGATTGTTCATTTATTTTATTTCTAGAAGAATTATCATTATTGGAATTTTTAATTGTTCTTAAAACTTTTTCAAAACACATAAGTGTTTCATTAATTTGGCACAGACTCATGTTGTTTGTTTTAATGTTGTTACAAATGGTTTCATTTTTATCAGAAAGATGTTTTTTCACATCATTTATAGCATCATATAGCTCTGGGATGGAATCAAATATATCAGAAATCATTTCTGGAATCTTAATCTGGCTTCCTCCTTCTTCTGTAATTCCATCATGGTTCTGGCCATCTGAAATACATTTTCCATGGCATCCTGCTGAATCTTTGGGATTCTGTAGCCCTGGCTGTAAGGTTTTGGGGCTGGTGCCTTCCCTTTGCCCTTGTTTGGAGTTTGTGGCTGCTTTTTCACGTTGGAATTGCTGCTGCTGGCCACTGGGGCTGTTTTTGGCACTGGTTTGGGTGGTGGAGGGTTGTTTTTCCTCCATTCTAGTGTCAAAAGCATCATGTTTTTCTTCTCCATCAATGGATGCCATCCATTGAGCAATTTGCAAGTGTTGGGATGGCCCAGGAATTTTCTTACTGTCAGGTAAGAATTCATGCAATTCTTCCACAGGTCTGCAAGGATCTGGTACTCTTTGAACTGAAGTGCATTATTGTATGCACTGTGTCTGGCTTTGTATATGTCCACAGAGGCTTGTTGTGGCGGTGTCAGCTCTTTTTGAAGGTAAAATGGCATTATCAGCTTCAGAATGACCCATTTTAGTTGTTTGGAAGTCATCAACTGACCCTTTTCCTTCTGTACCTGATTGGCCTCTGCCATAATCACGTCTATTACCTTTTTGGGAGCTGCTTGAGGGGTTGTAGCTGGCTCCTGACCTGGTTGAAGGCATAATTATGGTTTTAAAAAGGCTTAAAATATTATTTTTACGTCAAAAAACTTACTATTGGCCAAATTATTAGCTTTCTGAAAAGTATTACTTATGTCCAAGTTAATCAATTCAGAAGATATTGGTTCAGGTTGATTATTTTTAGTCACAATGACAGTACTATTATGGTCTGAATTAATAGTGCTTGCAGGGACAATGCTGGTGACTGTTGAGGCTGTTTCAATGTTTTCTTGTCTTACCACGTTGTCAGACACTAAAATTAATAAAAAAGCCAATTAATTAAGTAAAAAAAGGTTATTTCAAAAAGGAAATAAAAATATAAGCCTCACTTATAATATGAAAAAAAAATATTTTTTTATGGATTTTTTGAATTATAAGTATTTTTATATGTTTTTAAATTTTTGAATATAAGAAAAAGGATTTAAAAAAAGTAAAAAAATATGTCACAGGTAAAATATCACGGCTGGGCCCCCAAATTTAAGGTGTGGATATGAAACTTTGATGAAAAATCAAGTACTTTTCCTGTCCTCAAAATTTGTATAAGGTAAAATTCAGTTAAAAATAGTATGAAATATTATTTTTAAGGGAAAACACGCCAATTTTATTGTTTATAACTTTATTAGTATAAAACAATAATATTATAAAAATTTATTGTTTTACCAACAATAAAAATTTATCCAAAAAATACTCTACAAGAGATATTTTAAGGCTACAAAAGAAATTTCTTCAAGAGCAATTTCAATTGGAATTAATTGAGCAAAGAACTGTAAGCAATTAATTAGAGAACAAAGTCTTTAAAAAGAATATTGAAGAGAAAACACGCCCAAAAGTGACCAGAGTGAATTTGGAAACAAAGTGACAAAGTTTACAGTGATGAAAGATGCTTTAATTTACTTTTGGGGTGGTTCAGTGGTAAAAATGATTATAAGAGTTACAAACAATGATTATAATGATTTTTTCACGTCGTTAAAAGGATTAAAATGATTTAAAAATGGTGGTTGTAATCTTTGATTGATTGGTTTAACAGTGTTTAAACTAATTAATAAAAGGATAAGATTCTAACATGAAGAGAAAAGTGGGGCAAAGAAGACATTCTTTTATAGCCATCAATTCTCTTACTCCAAAAGTAAAATTTAATCCTGTCAGTCGTAAAAAACAGTCTGACAACAGAAAAGCCAAGTATGGCATCATTGAACCCTGGTTTAGACCAAGAAGGGCTGGTTTAAGCCATTTTTAGCCATTTTTAGCCATTTTAGACCCTTAAATCAGCCATTACTATAGCAATACCAGGCCTAGAGCCTTCAAAACACGTCAGAATGTGCTTCAGAGGCGTAGGAACCAGTCAAAACTGTTTGTACTATGATTGTTTTATCTTAAGGGTAGTTTTACCCTCTTGGCAACAGCTAAAACTACCCCAGTTGGTATCAAAACCTCATCATCAATTGAGTCCACAGACCCTGTAACTCAATTCCAGGCCAAAAGTGATGAACTTTTGCGTGAATTTTGACATCCCACGCCTGTCAGAAAGGATTTTGGGGGTCTAGCTCCCCCTTAGAGCTGGAGTTCCTTTTCCCCCCCAAATTTAATCTTTCCAATTTATTTTTCCTTTAATTCCTCATCATGTATTATACTTATAATTTACATATGTAATTCAATTCAATTGTACAGTACAGTACAGTAATAATTGACACCTCATATGTAAATCAAAGTTCACTTATGTAATACATGCGCACATTTTAACATTTCAATTGAATTCAATTGAAAATACTTCAATTCCTCATAACTTCTAAACTAAACACAACACCTCAATTTTAACACAAGAATTGATGGTTAACACCACATGTGGTGTGAATTAAATTAAGGTTTTTAGGATTTTCAACTTTTTTATTGAAAATACTAAAAACTTAATTTAAGCTTATTTAGAGTTGCGTTACAAGAATTTCACTCAGAGGTGACCCCACCTGATTTTTATGAGGAATCCAATGGTGAAATAATGTTGATGTGTTTATCTATTGAATAAAAAGTTATAATAATTTTTATTTAACTTTTTTCCAAATTTATTTATTTTTTCACAATTTTGTTAAAATTTCATTTTTACTTAATTTTTTCAAGTATAAATGTAATTTTATACTTACAAAATTTAATGTATTTTTATTTTTAAATTGTAATTAATTTTTTATTTTCAATATAATTTTTTATATTTATATTTTGATTTTTATTTTAATAATATAAATAAATTTATTTTATTTATATTAATATGTTATTTTTTGTATTTGTGGTCTTTTGGGTATATGAAATTACCTCTAAGGCTGACATTGGACAACTCAATTCATCCGTACAGGCCTCATTCAATCAACCTGTATGGCCTAGGCCCAATTGGGCTATTTCACATTCCACTGTGTGAATTCCATCACACAGTTCAAATTTCAAGATGGCCAGAACTGTATTTCCCTATTCGGACAATACAGTCAATTGATTCCCCTTCCAGGATCAATCTTTCAAGTTTTCACATATACCGGCCACCTTTCATCTCCTGGGGACTTTCTCCCCAGTTAATTAATATATTGGATTTATTTTTATCTTTATTTTCTTTTACATTATTAAAGTTAATACTGATAATCTTAAGTAAGTCATTAGCACCATTTTCCTTTTTCTTCCTCGCCTGTGAGTGGATATTGGTGGTCATATCCTTTACTAATTCCATTCCTTTTCTGGAAGGTTAAAACAGTGAATTGAGGATTCACTTGGTTGGCTTCCTTAATTATATTTGGCCTTTGGCTTCTTATTCTTTCCTTTTATCTTTGGCATACTTTTCTGTTCCATTCTTCTTCTTTAAAGAAATTAAATCTTTATTATTCTTTTATCTTTTGGAGCCCTCCAAGTGAGTTCTTGATTCCTGAGTGCCAGGCCCTCTTGCTTCCATAAGAGCCCCTGTGACATTATATTAATTAACTGATAATTTCTTTCATTCTATTCATTCAATCTTCATCATTTTATTCATTAACTCTTCATCAATTTCATTCATTCATTCTTTGAAATTATGACTCTTTAACGCTTATGAATTTAATGATTCTTTGTCACCCCTCAATTTTCTCTCATTCATTCTTTGTTCTGAAAATTGAAAGCTGACCCAAATTTCATTTTTGTTATCTTTTAAATCTTAATCTCAATCATCAATATCATTTTTATCCTTCATTCAGGTGTCTTATCATTTTGATTTTCCGATTGCTCATCAGATTATTCAGACACATTCTTCATATCAGGATTCAATTTGATTTTTCTTGAAGAATTCACTTGACAATTGATTTGATTGACTGATTTGATATAATTGACATTGACTTCAAGAAAATTGACTGACCTCAAGAGTTCTCATTGATTTTGCTGAACTTCACATCAAGAATTGACATAAATTGATTTTGACTCAAGAATTCATTTTACTGATTGATTTTCTCTGCAAGATTTGATTTTTATTGATTTGATTGGTTGATTTTATTGACTTCCAGATTTTCATTGATATTGATTTTTGACTTCAAGACTCATTTGACTTTGATTGATTGACGTACCTGCAGATTTTAATTGATTCATTGATTTCCTCAAGATTTGTTTGTTGATTCCGTACTTCAAGAAAGTTTTTTATTTTTTATTCATTTATTTTAACTTTTTATTCCTGAAATCATGCCTGTCAAACATTCACCCCCTGAAAGACAAACCAGATCTCAGGCCAGAGCTCAAGCTGCTCTTACTCTCACTCCAAGAGTTCCTCTTGATGGCACCCCAGTAGTTCCTCAACTGAGGCCCCAATTGGATAGAGGACCCCGCATGGAAGGAGCAGCACCATCCAGGAAGGAAGGAAGAGGGCCAAGAAGATCAATTTCATTATCAGGAGTGGTTGGCGGTTTTCCAGGACTTTCAAGAACCGGTCTCAAGGTTCAAGGTGAAGATGATGATGAGGAGGAGGAGAATTCTGTGGAAGAGGAAGAGTCTGATGGTACTGAAGGTGTTCCTGCTCCTGTGGGGGCATCCCAAAGTACTGGAGGACCAACTCTAGCCCAGTCTGATCAGCCTGTCTCTCATCAATCTGAGCCATCTTTATTGGCCATTATACAGCAGATGACTCAAATTATGGCCAATCTTCAAGCAGCTTCTTCTTCTGGATCATCAAGACCACCAGCCTTCATGACTCCATCTATGAAGGCACCAGAATGCTTTTATGGGACTAAGCCCTTCAAAGTCAGAGGCTTCCTTCAGTCATGCCAATTGATCTTTCATAATGACCTGGCAAACTTCTCTCAAGACAGAAAGAAGGTTGTTTATGCCACTTCATTTCTCATTGGCAGGGCTGCAAAATGTATTGAGCCGTATCTTTCCAATCTCACCAATCAAGAATCCAATTACCTTCTCAGCTCTTCACTCTATTTGGTGACCCAAATGAAGTCAGAAAGGCTGAAGCAGAATTGGATTCACTAAGACTGAAGGAAGGTGGCCATGTTTCACTATACATAGCCGATTTCAGGAGTTTGGTTTCAAGAATTGGGGATTGGGGTGAAAGGCTCTCATCCATCATTTCAGGAAGGGATCGCCATCCAGGATATTGGATCAATTGGCCTCCCATCCTTCAAGAATTGATTCTCTCCAAGACTTAATGGATGTTACCCTGGAACTCAATACCAGGTACCATGAAAGGAAAAAGGAGAAGAATCACTATCAAGAGAAGAAACTTGAAGCCCCAAGATCAAGTACTTCTCATCCTCAAAATTCTTCAAGTTCTAGTCACAAGCAGAAGAAGAATTTTCAGAAGAGGGACAAGCCCCATTCTTCTTTGTTGAATAAGGAATTCAAGCTCATGAACTCTGAAAAAGAAAGAAGAAACAAAGTGGGTCTTTGTACCTATTGTGGTGGGAAGCATAGTCCTGAGTCCTGTATCAAAAGGCCTCAAAACAAGCTTACCCAACCATCAGGCAAATTTCCCAGCCAGGGAAAAGCCTGAGTGAAGATCATGTTGTGTTCAATGGTCTTCACAGTTTTCCATCCAGAGCACAATTGTGCATTCTGAATACTGGTGTCAAAAATTCTCTTAAATTTTTTGTTTTTTCTTCTCTTTCTGATATTTTTTACAGTATTCTCATTGATTCTGGTGCTACACACTCACTTATTGCAAAGCAGTTTGTTCACAAGTACTCATTGACTACGTCAGAACTTCCAGAAAAGATTCCCCTTATTATTCTTGACTCCTCTGAGTCTCCTTCCTTATTTGTGACTCACCATACTAAATATATGGTTGAGCTCCCTTACTTCCCAAGCTTTGAATGGGACTTTTTAGTCATTGATACTCCCAAGGGAGAAGCCCTCATATTGGGCTTTGACTTTCTAAATCACTTTAATCCTTCTATTGATTGGAGGCAAGGGCTGATCACCTTTAATGCTGATCATAAGGACTATTGTAATCCTCCTAACTCTTTCCGTAATGACTCTTCTACTGCCAAATCATGTGCAGCTCTGGTTGGTAATTCTAGAACACCATGAATTCCATCTTCTGTCCATATTCCTTCCCTTAATTCCCATCAGTCATTACCATTATCTGGAGATGAAGTCTTCAAAGAGATTCAAGATGTTGGAGAAGATAATTCTGTATCTTCACTTCATCTCCTCTTTGGGAATATGGACCTTCCTCCTTCATCTTATCATGATTCCCTGGTGGAGATGTGGGATGAAGAGGAAGAGCCAGAAGAAGTAGAAACCGTGATGAAGGTTGTTCCTTCTGTCTATCACCAATACTTGGATTTATTCTCCAAGGTGAAAGCAGAAAAACTTCCTCCTAACCGCGCCTGTGATCATCATATTGAGATGGAGGGGTCTCTACCTCCAGTTGGGGTGATCTACTCTTTATCCAAACAAGAGTCAGATACACTCAGGGCCTACATTTCAGAGAATGTAGAGAAAGGTTTCATCCGGCCAAGCTCCTCTTCAACAGGACCACCTGTCCTATTTGTAAAAAAGAAAGATGGTGGCCTCCTGTAAGATGTGACTATGAAACTGATGATAATATTACTATTAATAAACAGTACTATGTCTGTTCTTATGAAATATAATAATAAAAAATTATTATAACCACAATTAAATAATTATAAAATTATTTCTTTCACGTGTTAAGCACTACTAGTGATTTTAACAGTGAGCAAGTAATTGTCTACTAGAATCAATTACAAGAAGAATTTAATAATAAAAACTTCTTTATTAAAATAATAAAATTATTTTAATATAATTATCTTTTGCAAGAATAATTATAAAGATAATTCTTGAAGAAAACTATTACTAGAGAAAAACTTTAAGAATTAAGAATAAAGGACTCACTAATACTCCAAAGAGCTTATTGATAGATAAGAGTAGACAAATTTGACGTAGAATTGTGGATTTAAGGGATCAAAAAGGATTTATAACAGTATTACAACAAAATATAGTTGGATTCTATGATTTCACGTCTTTCTGGATGATTTTGAAAGATTTAAAACACTTAAGAATAGCTTTAACTAATACTTACTTGTTGGTAATAATGATTTAAGAAATTGATAAGATGATGATGATACGGAAAAAACAGCAAGAATAGGCTTCTTTTAAGTCAACAACAGCTCACAGAGGCGTGCCATGGAGCAAACTGAAAAACCAGTGAGTGAGAAAACAATAAACCCTTTTGGATTAATGATTTCATCATCTGTTGTCACGTAAGATTATCACAATTACTTAATTGATGCTTTTATGTGACTACCAACCCCAATATGGTTAAGAATAAAAGGAGTAACATCTGTAAATCTTCTTTTATTCTAAAATAATCATTGATTTCTCAAAGTTATCAATGTTATTGCCAATTTCATCACAGGTTGTAATTACTGTGAATTTTTGAAGATTCAGTGTTTCACGTAGAATGGTCAAAAATGGACTATAAGTAAACCTTTTGATTTTACTAGTAAAACTGTAATCCTTTTTGGTTGTACCATAGATAATACAGTTCTCTATTGGTCCTGAAAGTTTCAGGAAGATTCATTAAGAATTGTATTTTTAATGAATTTTTGAAGTTTTTACCTCATTTCTACGTAGAATTGCAAATAGCAGTATTTTGCTGGTTGCTATGAGGTAAATCAATGAATATGGATCACAAAAGGGTTTAATTACTCTTTTAGGGTCTAGTCATGGAAAGTCATCAAGAATTGACATGGTTACAGGAGCCTAAGTAGCTTATTACCTCCTTGGCACGTCAAAATAGCAGGTTATTTGCTATTTTTCTTATAATTACAGTAGGTGTAACTTGGTAACCAAGTTCCCAAAGAGTTTTAGTTTACCAATTGGGCCAAGATGAGCCATGGATCCATGCTCTGGAGCTATCCATGCCTCTGAGGCCTCAGAAGTTGGGTACCCTGGCTCTCTTTGATGTCTTTTGTCCCCCTTGCTTATTTTTTACGTCAAAATAGTAATTTAAGCTTAAAGTGAGATATCCACTATGGGTGTACCAAAAGTCCATGTAGGAATACCATGATATTAAGTGCTCAAAACATGCATAACACTATTCTTAGTGTATATGTAACATGGGATTTCTCACTTCCCCATTATTTTGGCTAAAAATCAAGAAAAACAAAAATTTTCATGGATCTTTTATGTGGTATTAATGATGTGGTATTGAAGTATTTTCCATTTTCCCACCTTAAATACTTAAATTGAGCTTATTCACTCTATGGAGCTACCCTAGGTGAATTTTTGTGTAGAATCCAAATCTGGCCTTAAATCCATGGATTTACTTACTCAATAAAAAGTTATTCATCTTTTCTGAAATTGAAAATGATGAATTTTGGATATATGCATGACTTATGAGTTATGCATAATTCAAAATTTCTTTTTAAGATAATTGTGGCCTATTTGGGTATGTAAAATATACCTCAAGGCTCACACCTCCGTTTGTGTGTTGACTACCGCAAACTCAATGCTGTTACTAGGAAGAACAAGTATCCTATTGCCCCTATCAATCAGGTTTTCAATGTTTTTAATGGTTCTTCTATCTTCTCCAAGATTGATTTGCGTGGTGCATACAACCTGCTCATAATCAAGGAGGGCAATGAACACTTGACTTGTTTTAGAACTAAATATGGCAGTTATGAGTACTTGGTTATGCCATTTGGGCTCACCAATGCTGCTGCTTCTTTTCAAAATCTTGTCAATGATATCTTTCAAGATCTTCTCAATGTTTATGTTGTGGTTTATTTGGATTACATTATGGTCTTTTCCAAATCTGAGGAAGAACATGTCACTCATGTGTCCACTGTTCTTTCCAGACTCAGAGCCAATAACCTTTTTGCTAAGGCGTCCAAATGCCTGTTTCATGTTTCAAGTGTGGAATATCTTGGTTATGTAGTTTCTTCTGAAGGCCTCAAGATGGACCAAGCAAAAGTCCGGCAGATTCTCAATTGGCCGCCTCCAAGAAACCTCAAGGCTCTTCAATCCTTCCTTGGCTTTGCCAATTTCTACCGCCGTTTCATCAAGAATTATTCAAAGAAGATCAGTTCACTCACCAGTTTCCTCAACAAAAATTCATGTTTTCCCCTCAATGAGGAAGCTCTCAGTCAATTTCACCAACTCAAAGAGGCTTTCACCACCGCTCCAATCCTTTCCCACTTCAATCCTCCTCTACCCACCATTGTAGAGACCGATGCATCAGATTATTCTTTGGGTGCTGTACTGAGTCAGGTCTCTGACTCAGGAAAACATCCCATTGCATTCAACAGCCGCAAGCTTATCCCAGCAGAGCTCAATTATGAAATTCATGACAAGGAACTCCTTGGCATCGTCTGGGCTCTCAAGCGCTGGAGGGCTTTTCTTCTTTCACTGTCTTCCCCTTTTGAAGTTCTCACTGATAACTCTTCCCTTCAATACTTCATGACCTCCAAAGTACTCACTAGCCATCAAGCCTGTTGGGCTGAATTACTTTCTGAATTTCATTTTTCAATCACTTATTGCCCTGGCTGCCTAGCTACTCTTCCGGATGCCTTATCACGTCAGGACGACGTCTATCCGGAGAGGGGGGAGGATTTCATCAGCAAGAATCCAATGAATTTTCAACAAATAATTAAGCAAGATGAAGTTCAACCCTCAAAATATTCTGCCGTCAAGGTGGAATCTTTTTCAAATTTGATTGATTCAATCCAGAAGAAATTATGGCAAGATCCTCAGTACAGAAGTATCCTTGAAGATTTGGGCAAAGGTAAATCTGTCCAAGATTATTCTCTTGATTCCTCTTCCCAACTTCTTCTCTTCAAAGATCGGGTGGTAGTCCCAAATGACTCCACAATTCAACTTAGTATCCTTCAAAAGCGTCACGATTCTCCTCTAGCTGGCCACCCTGGCCAAGAGAAGACTCTCAAACTTGTCAAGCCGGATTTCCACTGGTCCGGCATGACTCAATTCAGCAAGGATTATGTTTCACTCTGTCAACAGTGCTCAAGAAACAAGAATATTAATCATAAGAAGTTTGGATTCCTCAAACCTCTTCCAATTCCAAATGGTCCTTGGATTTGTCGGTCAATGTACTTAATAACTCAACTGCCGCTGTCCAATTCCTTTGATTCAATCCTGGTCATAGTGGACAGATTCTCAAAAATGGCAGTTTTTATTCCAACAATGTCTTCAATCACTTTCCTGGATTCAGCCCATTTATTCATCAAGAATATCTTTTCAAATCATGGCCTTCCATTAAGTATTGTCAGTGATAGAGGTTCACTCTTTGTTTCTTCTTTTTGGACCAATCTTTGTCAGCAGCTCAAGATTTCAAGAGACTTGTCAACTTCTTATCATCCAGAAACTGATGGACAAACAGAGAGGGTAAATCAGATACTAGAACAGTATCTTTGGATGTATGTCAGTTATCATCAAGATGATTGGAACACCTAGCTCCCTCTGGCTGAATTTGCCTACAATAATTCTGATCACTCTTCAACCAAGCAATCCCCGTTTTTCACTGTTTATGGAAGAGATCCACAATTTGACTCAGTTCACATCACTCAAGATACTCCTGCTGGAAAGTTATCAACAAAAATCCAATCAGTACAGCAAGATTTCAAGAGAGAACTTGAAGCTGCCATAAACCGGTTTAAGAGGTATGCAGATAAAGGTAGACCAAGTCCACCTGTTTTCAATCCTTGTGACATGGTATGGCTTTCTTCCAAGAATATCAAATCAACCAGACACACCAAAAAACTATCAGAAAGATGGTTGGGTCCTTTTCCAATCCTGAAGAAAGTCAGTTCTCATGCTTACCACCTCAAACTTCCATCTCAATGGAAATCCATCCACCCAGTCTTCCATATCTCACTCTTGGAACCAGTCAAGACATCAGCAATCCCAAATCGGCATCAAGAGCCTCCTCCTCCAATTATCATTGAAGAAGAAGAGCAATGGAAAGTCTCTCAAATACTGGATTCAAAGCTCCAGAGAGGAAAATTATAGTATCTGGTGGAATAGAAAGGTTTCAGCCAAGACCCAGAAAGATCCACTTGGAAACCAGCCAAAAAACTCAAGCATTTTTCTGAACTTGTCAAAGATTACCATTCTTTGTATCCTGACAAGCCAGGACCCAATTATTCAAAAGCTTGATCATTTTATGGTGCTTGGTGGGGGGAGGAATTACCAAAATTAAGTCCCACTCTTGGTATGCACCTTTAGGGGTATTATACTCTTCTTTGTTGTAAGCATCACCTTGGCCACTCTGTGAGCACTTTGCAATTTGGACACAGATTTGTTGGCCTGGCTTTCAACATCAATTCCAAATAATGGCCATTTTTCACTTGGGCAAATGGACCATTTCACTTTTATTTTCCTTTCCAAGTTTCCAATTCAATACATTCCTTTATCAAATTTAAATTCTTCTTTATGGCACTGGCGGGAGTGGAAACTACTAAAAGTAAGTTCCTCTCCTGATGTGCACTTCCTTGAGGGGTCTACAATTACTTCAAAACATCACCTTGACCACTCTGTGAGCACCTGGCATCAAATTCTTTTATCCAGGTCCCTGGCCACTTTCAAATCAACCACCAAAATCTGTGATGAAGATTGGACTCCCCCTCAAAATTCTTTTTTCTTTTTTCTTTTTATTTTTCCTTTTCCTTTCATTATCTCTGTTTCTTTATCTTTATTTCTTATTTTTCTTTAAATTTCTTTTATTATAATCTTTATGCCAAAACTTTACGTCAAAATCAATTCTTCAACATTTTCAAAACCCAAATGTCACACCAGGGCAAATCTCGCGTCAATTGTCAGCAATTGACTTCACGTCGCACCGCTGTCAGCATAAAATCTTGCTTCAGTCGCGTTAGTGTCACTTTATAGTCACTGGATTTAGTGGGTCACGTCACGTCAGCGTCAAGACAACGTCAATCGTCACATGTGTCACATGAGAATGTCACTCAAAGCCCAAACCCATTTGAACATTATTCACAATGTTCAGGTAATTTCACCTCATTGGCTTCCGCATCCCCACCTAATCCGCCCTGATGCTTCGCATGCTTACGAGCCCGCACCGCCCTCCAGATGAGACTCTGACACTGCCCCCCCATCTCCTTCCTCACCACTCCTTAAACTTTCACACCCCCGCCCATACCATCTTTATGCTCACGTGGTGCACTCCCGACATGCTCCCGACATCACTTATCCTTACGCTCGCTCAAGTGCCCTCCCGATATGCTCCCGACACTGCTTACGATCATTATGCTCGCGGAGTGCACTCCCGAGATGCTCCCGACACCAATTATCCTTACGCTTGTGTAGTGCCCTCCCGACATGCTCCCGACACTGCTTACGATCATTATGCTCGCGGAGTGCACTCCCGAGATGCTCCCGACACCAATTATCCTTACGCTTGTGTAGTGCCCTCCCGACATGCTCCCGACACTGCTTATCCTTACGCTTGTGTAGTGCCCTCCCAACATCCTCCCGATACTGCTTACCATCCTTACGCTCGCGGAGTGCACTCCCAACAGGCTCCCAACACCAATTATCCTTACGCTTGTGTAGTGCCCTCCCAACACCACTTATCCTTACGCTTGTGTAGTGCCCTCCCGAAACCACTTATCCTTATGCTTGTGTGGTGCCCTCCCGACATGCTCCCGACACCACTTTCACTTACGCTTGTGTAGTGCCCTCCCGACACCACTTATCCTTAAGCTTGTGTGGTGCCCTCCCGACATGCTCCCGACACCACTTATCCTTACGCTCGCGGAGTGCCTCTCAACATGCTCCCGACCCAACTTATCCTTACGCTTCCGTACTACATCCATAGTGTACGGTGGCTTGTTGGCGTACACGATGAAGGCAATCGCCGAAATATGCTGAGTGGCCTTCTCTGCCAACAGGACCTAAGGGGAAATTGGTCAGTATATTCACAATGTTGTGGTTAGGGTTTAAATCATGAGACTCACAAATTAAAACCTAATAAGTGGACTATTTAAGACAAGAGAGTTGTGTCTCCTGTTTTGCCGACAAAACCATTTTATTTCATATCATTCAAATGGAACACTTTGCTTAGTCCTTACCTCATGAGCGTTGAATAGTTCAAAAGTTGACTTTAGTAGGTTTCTCACTAGTCAACTTTATTCAATGTCTCACAGGGAAGTGATTTCATTTGCATGATATGAAATAATTTGCAAAACATCGCCTCCTTCATTTCCCGACAAATCGCATTTTGCAAATGCGATTATTTTACTTGCATCTTTTTTCTTGAATTTGGATCTTTTTATTCAAAAATTTTCAAACAAGTTTTCAATCAACTCGTCACCATCTATTTGCTTAATAAACTACCTCCACTATGGCCCAAACCCCTGGAAATTCAACTGAATTTAATGAACGACCAACTTCAGCCCCAGAGAGTGGAAGTGAAATCTCTGATATTGCCAGTAGTCGTGAATCAGGCATTGAAGTAGAGGGCCAGTCTCATGAAGATGATCAAGATCCACCAGTTCTTCCAGAATGTGAGTATGCATCCATCTTGAATATTTCTAATCTCCCAAATCCTGATATTGTGTCATAGCCTTTATTTCAGGTCAGCCTCCAAGCTCTCAGAAACCGAATTTTAAAAGTTATGAGAAGGAAAAGACTGTTGAACCTTGTGCACCGACAGAAGATGATGGGCAAGATGATGTAATTTTCAGTGGGGAGGTGGAAATTATATCCAAGGAACAATTTGTCTCCAACATTGCTCAAACAATCCCAAGGCTCGAAAAAATTCAAAATGATAGTAAAATTCCTGATTATGTCCGTCAAAAGATTGCTGAAGCCATGAGCCTGCTCAAAATGGATTTGAAACGTAAGTCCATTACTAATTCAAAACAAAGTTGATAAAAATAGCTGCTTACACTATATGGGCAGGTGTGGAGGTGGGAGAATCTCTACCTGAAGGATCTCGAGTCGTAATTGGATTTCCAGGCAAAGGATTAGGGAAAAGACCAAATATACATGTGACCAAAAAAACAAACAAAAAACGCCGTACCTTTGAAGCCGCAAATGATTCTCGCGATCAAGGTCATGAAATTATCAATGTTGAAGGGGACCATATTGATAATCAACCTCCGCATACTGAACCCCCCCAATACTCAATGAAACAATCCAAGATGAAGCTCCACATACTGAAAGCCCCCCGATACCCAATGAAACAATGCATGATGCAATCCCTCCCGCCTCTCCTCGGAATATTCAAGCCTTTCAAGAAAGGGAAACAATTAAACATGATACAATTGGACGAGATATGCCTGATATAGTTCCTGACCCTGAGCCCGAAGTGTCATCATCTGCTAATTTTCAAGGAATATTTTTATCCTGCATGGAAGAGTTTGCAGGCGTTTTGAATTATCATTCCAATATTATTCAACAATCATGGAAAAGGGGGCTTGATAATATCAATAGTATTTACAAAAATCAATGGGACAATTTACCAACCAAAGATTCTCATACATTCCTGCCCGTTGGTATTAAGGTGATCAGTAACCGAGAGCTTAAAATGTCGGCCTGGCTGGAGGACCTTGAGATGGCAGGTGAGTTTTATCTTTGTGCATAATAAGTCATTATTGGCTGTTGACTGGTGATATAAATTGCAATATACAGGGTTAGATTTTTTTAAGCGAACAGAAACAGAAGCGTTTTTTGATCACAACATTTGGAATCTCAAATTGATGAAGGAATCAGCTAAACCTCCAGAGAATCTCCCAAAATCAGAACACTCCTTCTTCAAAATGGTTCAGAGCCTTCTTTACCCCGCCAATCCAGTTAAACATTTTTGGGCAAATGTTATGTTTGAATCCATTAGTTTAGTCTCATACGATGTGATTGCACCCAAACCATATGTTGCACCAACATCAAATTCGACCGATCCTCTTGGACTCGAACGGGGAGCAGTTGAATACCTTGCCTCCTGCTTGAGTAAATCGAAGCAACGTGCAACCCAACTCAGCATTGAAGGTGGCGGGGCTGACAATGAGATATCCACAAAGCCACACAAGAACCTGGAGGATCTAATGGATACTGTGAGCCTTAGAGGTAATTTCATATACCCAAAAGACCACAAATATAAAAAATAACATATTAATATAAATAAAATAAATTTATTTATATTATTAAAATAAAAATAAAAAATATAAATATAAAATTATATTAAAAATAAAAAATTAATTATAATTTAAAAATAAAATTACTTTAAATTTTGTAAATATAAAATTACATTTATACTTGAAAAATTTAAGTAAAAATGAAATTTTAACAAAATTGTGAAAAAATAAATAAATTTGGAAAAAAGTTAAATAAAATTTATTATAACTTTTTATCCAATAAATAAACATATAAATTTTATTTCACCATTGGATTCCTCATAAAAAATCAGGTGGGGTCACCTCTGAGTGAAATTTTTGTAACTCAACTCTAAATAAGCTTAAATTAAGTTTTTAGTATTTTCAATACAAAAGTTGAAAATCCTCAAAACCTTAATTTAATTCACACCACATGTGGTGTTAACCATCAATTTTTGTGTTAAAATTGAGGTGTTGTGTTTAGTTTAGAAGTTATGAGGAATTAAAGTATTTTCAATTGAATTCAATTGAAATGTCAAAATGTGCGCGTGTATTACATAAGTGAACTTTGATTTACATATGAGGTGTCAATTATTACTTTATTGTACTGTACAATTGAATTGAATTACATGTGTAAATTATAAGTATAATACATGATGAGGAATTAAAGGAAAAATAAATTGGAAAGATTAAAATTGGGGGGGAAAAGGAACTCCAGCTCTAAGGGGGAGCTAGACCCCCAAAATCCTTGCTGACAGGCGTGGGATGTCAAAATTCACGCAAAAGTTCATCACTTTTGGCCTGGAATTGAGTTACAGGGTCTGTGGACTCAATTGATGATGAGGTTTTGATACCAACTGGGGTAGTTTTAGCTGTTGCCAAGAGGGTAAAACTACCCTTAAGATAAAACAATCATAATAAAAACAGTTTTAACTGGTTTCTACGCCTCTGACACACATTCTGACGTGTTTTGAAGGCTCTAGGCCTGGTATTGCTATAGTAATGGCTGATTTAAGGGTCTAAAATGGCTAAAAATGGCTAAAAATGGCCTAAACCAGCCTTTTTTGGTCTAAACCAGGGTTCAATGATGCCATAATTGGCTTTTCTGTTGTCAGACTGTTTTTCACGACTGACAAGAGTAAAATTTACTTTTGGAGCAAGAGAATTGGTGGCTATAAAAGAATGTCTTCTTTGCCCCACTTTTCTCTTCATGTTAGAATCTTTTCCTTTTATTAATTAGTTTAAACACTGTTAAACCAATCAATCAAAGATTCCAACCACCAATTTATAATCATTTTAATCCTTTTAACCACGTGAAAAAATCATTATAATCATTGTTTGTAACTCTTATAATCATTTTTACCCCTGAACCACCCCAAAAGTGAATTAAAGCATCTTTCATCACTGTTAACTTTGTCACTTTGTTTCCAAATTCACTCTGGTCACTTTTGGGCGTGTTTTCTCTTTAATATTCTTTTTAAAGACTTTGTTCTTTAAATAATTGCTTGCAGCTCTTTTCTCAATTAATTCCAATTGAAATTGCTCTTGAAGAAATTTCTTTTGTAGCCTTAAAATATCTCTTGTAGAGTATTTTTTGGATAAATTTATATTGTTGGTAAAACAATAAATTTTTATAATATTATTGTTTTATACTAAGAAAGTTATAAACAATAAAATTGGCGTGTTCTCTCTTAAAAATAATATTTCATACTATTTTTAATTGATTTTTACCTTATACAAATTTTGAGGACAGGAAAAGTACTTGATTTTTAATCAAAGTTTCATATCCACACCTTACATTTGGGGGCCCAGCCGTGATATTTCACCTGTGACATATTTTTTACTCTTTTTAAATCTTTTTTTCTTATATTGAAAAATTTAAAAACATATAAAAAATACTTATAATCCAAAAAAATCCTTAAAAAATAATTTTTTTCATATTATAAGTGAGGCTTATATTTTTATTTCTTTTTTGAAATAACCTTTTTTTTACTTAATTAATTGGCTTTTTCATTAATTTTAGTGTCTGACAACGTGGTAAGACAAGAAAACATTGAAACAGCCTCAACAGTAACCAGCATTATCCCTGCCAGTACTGTTAATTCTGATCATAATAGTACTGTTATTGTGACTCAAAATAATCAACCTGAACCAATATCTTCTGAATTAATTAACTTGGATATAAGTAATACACTTCAGAAAGCCAAAAATTTGGCCAATAGTAAGTTTTTGACGTAAAAATACTATTTTAAGCCTTTTTTTTTTAACCATAATTATGCCTTCAACCAGGTCAGGAGCCAGCTACAACCCCTCAAGCAGCTCCCAAAAAGGTAATAGACGTGATTATGGCAGAGGCCAACCAGGTACAGAAGGAAAAGGGTCAGTTGATGACTTCCAAACAACTAAAATGGGTCATTCTGAAGCTGATAATACCATTTTACCTTCAAAAAGAGCTGACACCGCCACAACAAGCCTCTGTGGACATATACAAAGCCAGCCACAGTGCATACAACAATGCACTCCAATTCAAGGAGTACCAGATCCTTGCAGACCTGTGGAAGAATTGCATGAATTCTTACCTGACAGTAAGAAAATTCTTGGGCCATCCCAACACTTGCAAATTGCTCAATGGATGGCATCCATTGATGGAGAAGAAAAACATGATGCTTTTGACACTAGAATGGAGGAAAAACAACCCTCCACCAGCCAAACCAGTGCCAAAAACAGCCCCAGTGGCCAGCAGCAGCAATTCCAACGTGAAAAAGCAGCCACAAACTCCAAACAAGGGCAAAGGGAAGGCACCAGCCCCAAAACCTTACAGCCAGGGCTACAGAATCCCAAAGATTCAGCAGGATGCCATGGAAAATGTATTTCAGATGGCCAGAACCATGATGGAATTACAGAAGAAGGAGGAAGCCAGATTAAGGTTCCAGAAATGATTTCTGACATATTTGATTCCATCCCAGAGTTGTATAATGCTATAAATGATGTGAAAAAACATCTTTCTGATAAAAATGACACCATTTGTAACAACATTAAAACAAACAACCTGAGTCTGTGCCAAATTAATGAAACACTTATGTGTTTTGAAAAAGTTTTGAGAACAATTAAAAATTCCAATAATGATAATTCTTCTAACAATAAAATAAATGAACAATCTGCCATTATTAAAGAATTAACAGATAAATATTCTAAATTCAATATTGATGACATAATTGAAACAAGAATTAAACAAGCCATAAATATTATCAAGACAGATAACAAGAAAGTCCTTGATGACATTTCAAATTCATTTACTGAAGTAAAGACATATACCATTGCCTTGAAAAAGTGTTTTGATGCTTCACAAGAAGAAGTATCAAAATTATCAATGAAATTGAATCAAGTCACTGCTGATAATACAAGACAGACAGAGTTATGGCAAGAACTTACACATAAAGAAGACATGTATAAAATTGAAGTAATAAATTTAATACAAAGCTTCCAACATGAATACAGAAATTCCCAAAGGTGTAGCAACAGTAAAATGAATGACATTGAACAATTACTGAACACCCTACCAAGAATGTCTACACCTCTAAATCAAAATGAGGGCACAAGAATTTCAAATCCACAAGTATTGGATCCTGATAATTCACAATTAAAAAATGAATTATCTACTTCTTTTCATAACTTGGAACCATCAATGGGCCAAGCACTCTTGAAAGAAGTTCCAAAACTTAAAGAATGGCCTCACTTCAGTGGTGAAGGAGAGTATGACCATATGGAATTCATTAGAGGTATTGACATGATCAAAGAGGATTTTGAATTACCAGACAGATTGGTAACAGCCAGGTTTAACACCTTGTTTACCAGATCAGCTCACAGATGGTACATCAAAATAAGACAAGCACATGGACACCAGAGTTGGACTTGGTGGAAAACCCAAATCATCAACAAATGGGCAAATGATGCTTGGAGGTTTAAAGTTGAAACAGCCTTTGAATCTGCCAAATTTAATGCTGATAAAGAAAAAGCTTTACCATGGTTTTGCCAACAAAAGGACAGATTAACAGCATTATATCCTGACATGTCAGAATTTATGATCCATAGAAAAATTCTGAGACAATGTGGAGGTGACTTAGAGCATGCTGTCAAAAGCAGGACTACTGAACAATCTTCAGCAGAGGATATTATCAATATACTGGAAGAAGTAACCACCAGAACCAAAATTGGTTCTAGTAGGGTGAATCTTAAAACAAGGTTTAATACACCTTGGAAAGATTCTGTGGACAAAAACCCCAAAGAAAATTCTAGTAATATTAAATATAAATCTGCAGATACAGTCAGAAAATGCCATATTTGCCAAAGCACCACCCATTTAGCCAATACATGTCCAAAAAGGGGGAAAATCAATGAAATTGACATTGAAAAGGAACCAGATGTTGAAAAAGAAGACATAATTGAAGACAATTCAGATGATAAGTCATCCATATTCTCTGAATCTTCAAAAGATATAGAAAATATCAATGCCACTTTTGACATCATGGAATCTTATTCCCACTTACCACAATTGAGCAATGGTCAAGTTGATTTATCAAAAGTTCAAGATGCACAACTTATGAAGACAAAACCAAACAGAGGAAAAGGTTATACAGCTGGTAACTCCTGTATAACAGAAGTGGTGATTGACAACAAACCCACCAAACTTTTGCTTGACCCAGGAGCCTTCTGCTCTTGTGTTGGAAAATCTTTTCTTAAGACTTGTGTACCAAATTTTGAAGACCAATTGTTACCAATTGATGGTATAAAATTCAACAGTGCAAGTAACCCAATGAAAGCATTAGGAATCTTTGAGACCAATGTCATATTCCCACACATAAATGGGAATTTAAGGATCACAGTTGAATTTGTTGTTATGGAAAATTGCTCTAGTACCCATTTTATATTGGGAAATGACTATTTAATCATGTATGGGATAGATTTACATAATAACAAAGACAGATACTTTACAATTGGAGACAATAAGCGCCAGAAATTTGCCTTTTTACCCTTTAAAAGACAAATTACAGTAAACAAAGTATCACCAGTCAACTTAGAGTTAGAGAAATTCAAGTCTGAACAGTTAAATGAGGCTGAAATAAGCCTTCATCTGACTGATAAGCAAGAAAATGAACTTTCTTCCCTTTTGTATGACCACAGAGGAGCATTTGCTACAGACAAAGAACCTCTGGGAGCAATTATTGGTCATGAAGTTGACATCATTCTTAACATTGAGAGACCTTATCCACCACTCTTAAGAAGACCTGCTTATCCAGCAAGTCCAAAATCAAGAGAAGCTCTAGAAATTCATATCAAAGAACTTCTAGACCTTGGTGTAATAAGAAAAGTAGGCCACAATGAGGAAGTAGAAATAACTACACCAGTCATAGTGGCGTGGCATAATGGAAAATCCAGAATGGTTGGGGACTTTAGAGCTCTGAACACTTACACTGTTCCAGACAGATACCCAATACCAAAAATCCAAATTGCCCTTACTCAAATATCTCAAGCAGTGTATATAACCACTATGGATGCCCTTAAAGGATTCCATCAAAATGTGGTAACACCAAGAGCAAGAAACTACTTGAGAATTATTGTTGTTTGTGGAGTGTATGAATACTTAAGGATGCCCTTTGGTATCAAAAATGCACCTTCACACTTCCAAAGAATGATGAATGAAATCTTCCCTGAAGAACTCTCAGAGGGATGGTTAATCATTTACATTGATGACATTATTATCTGTTCAAAGACTTGGGAGGAACACATGTACAGATTATCAAGAGTTTTGACAAAAATCCAATCAGTAAACATGAAAATCTCCTTGAAGAAATGTCATTTTGGATTTAAAGAACTTAAGGCACTAGGACATGTTGTATCTGGTTTGTCCCTTGGAATTGATAAAAACAAAGTTGCAGCAGTATTGTTAAAACCCATGCCTCAGAATAAGAAGGAAATTCAGTCATTCTTAGGTTTTGCAGGATATTACAGGCAACACATTAAAGACTTTGCATCCATAGCAAGACCACTTTATAAGTTGTGTGACAAAGACACAGTATTTGAGATGACTGTTGACAGAGTCAAAGCTTTTGAGTCTCTAAGAGAAGCATTGACCACTGCTCCACTCTTACTGATGCCAGACTTTAAATTGCCTTTCAAACTGTATATTGATGCATCAGGGGATGGACTAGGTGCTGCACTTCACCAAGTTCAGATCATAAATGACAAACCTGTAGAAGGACCAATACGTTTCATATCCAGGCAAATCAAACCAACTGAAGCCAGATATGGAGCAAGTCAAATGGAATGTCTATGCCTTGTCTGGGCCTTAGAGAAATTGAACTATTTCTTAGAGGGATGTGTTTTTGAAGTAATAACAGATTGTACATCTGTGAAATCACTTTTGAACATGAAAACACCTAACAGACACATGCTCAGATGGCAAATAGCCATACAAGAATACAGAGGCAATATGACTATTGTTCATAAGGATGGGAATATTCATAAGAATGCAGATGGACTAAGCAGATGGCCATTACCAAATAACATTGATAATCCTGCTTATGTTCCAGAAGAAGCTTCACCACAAATTCCAATAGAAGGAATAAGTGTTACAGACTTGAACACCACCTTCTTTGAAGAAGTCAGAAATAGTTACACTCAAGATAAGAATTGTAGCATCTTATGCCAATTACTTAACAAAGACTGTAAAGACAACTCTCTAATACATGCCTTGGATGAAGTATGGAGAAAATCTTATAATGAAGGGAGATTTCACCTACTGGATGGTATAATTTACCACAGAACCAAGCACACATGTGTCATGACAGTTGTAGACAGGTCATTAATCAATCTTGTACTAAAAGAATGCCATGATAGTCCCTTTTCAGGACATCTTTCTGAGGACAGAACAAGAGAGAAAGTAAAGACCTGCATATGGTGGCCAATGTGGCAAAAAGATGTTGCAGAATATTGCAAAACCTGTGACAGATGCCAAAAGGCAAATAAATCCACTGGCAAAAGACTTGGAAATATGATGAAAATCCAAGAACCAAACAGACCTCGGGAAATTGTCCATATGGATTGGGTAACTGGCCTACCACCAGGAGGTGACAGGAGCTATAATGCTTGCCTAGTAATTGTGGACAGATTCAGTAAAACTCCAATCTTTTTACCATGTCACAAAGATGATACAGCCATGGATACAGCTCTTCTGATATGGAATAGAGTAGTGTCATGGACTGGGATATTTACAAATATCATCAGTGATAGAGATCCCAAATTCACTTCAGCTCTATGGACAAATCTTCACCAATTATTTGGCACAAAACTGTCTTTCTCTACAGCCTACCACCCACAAACTGATGGTCTGGCTGAAAGAATGATCCAAACCTTAGAGGACATGGTGAGAAGATTTTGTGCATATGGCCTTGAATTCAAAGATTGTGATGGATTTACCCATGATTGGTGTACTCTGTTACCAGCAATGGAATCAGCATATAAAACATCAATCCATTCCAGTACCAATCAGACTCCTGCTATTTTAGAAAAAGGATGGAACCCCAAGTTACCCCAAGATTCCTTGAGGAAAGACTTAATTGAAATACATCCCACAGCTGCTAGCTTCAAAGGAATGCTAGACAAAGCTAGAAAGCATGCAGTGAGATGCATGGAGGACTCTTTTGCATATGCTAAAGACAAATGGGATAAATCTCATGCAACTCCAGATTTCAAAGTGGGGGACCTAGTTCTTGTATCCACCACTAACTTCAATAACATCAAAGGATGTAAAAAGTTAAAAGACTCCTTTGCAGGACCTTTTGTGATTAAGGCCCTCCATGGAGAAAATGCTGTTGAAGTAGAGTTATCTGAAGAACTTAGCAATAAGCACCCTACATTTCCAGTAAGCTTGATAAAGCCATACAAATCTAGTGATGCTGAGAAATTTCCCTTGAGGAATAAGATTCCCCAAGTTATACCTCCTATTGAGACATCTGGTACTAAGAAAATAACCAAAGTTCTTAAAGAAAGGAAATTAAGAACCAAGAAAGTAAGGGAATACCTTGTTAGGTACAGTGACCCAACTTGTGAAGATGAATGGTTAGAAGAGAAAGATATACCAGAAGCCACCAAACTCCTGAGGAGATTCAGACACACTAGAAACACCAATATTACAAAGTAATATTCTTTTTTAGGGGGAGGGAATGTGAGCCTTAGAGGTAATTTCATATACCCAAAAGACCACAAATATAAAAAATAACATATTAATATAAAGAAAATAAATTTATTTATATTATTAAAATAAAAATAAAAAATATAAATATAAAATTATATTAAAAATAAAAAATTAATTATAATTTAAAAATAAAATTACTTTAAATTTTGTAAATATAAAATTACATTTATACTTGAAAAATTTAAGTAAAAATGAAATTTTAACAAAATTGTGAAAAAATAAATAAATTTGGAAAAAAGTTAAATAAAATTTATTATAACTTTTTATCCAATAAATAAACATATAAATTTTATTTCACCATTGGATTCCTCATAAAAAATCAGGTGGGGTCACCTCTGAGTGAAATTTTTGTAACTCAACTCTAAATAAGCTTAAATTAAGTTTTTAGTATTTTCAATACAAAAGTTGAAAATCCTCAAAACCTTAATTTAATTCACACCACATGTGGTGTTAACCATCAATTTTTGTGTTAAAATTGAGGTGTTGTGTTTAGTTTAGAAGTTATGAGGAATTAAAGTATTTTCAATTGAATTCAATTGAAATGTCAAAATGTGCGCGTGTATTACATAAGTGAACTTTGATTTACATATGAGGTGTCAATTATTACTGTATTGTACTGTACAATTGAATTGAATTACATGTGTAAATTATAAGTATAATACATGATGAGGAATTAAAGGAAAAATAAATTGGAAAGATTAAAATTGGGGGGGAAAAGGAACTCCAGCTCTAAGGGGGAGCTAGACCCCCAAAATCCTTGCTGACAGGCGTGGGATGTCAAAATTCACGCAAAAGTTCATCACTTTTGGCCTGGAATTGAGTTACAGGGTCTGTGGACTCAATTGATGATGAGGTTTTGATACCAACTGGGGTAGTTTTAGCTGTTGCCAAGAGGGTAAAACTACCCTTAAGATAAAACAATCATAATAAAAACAGTTTTAACTGGTTTCTACGCCTCTGACACACATTCTGACGTGTTTTGAAGGCTCTAGGCCTGGTATTGCTATAGTAATGGCTGATTTAAGGGTCTAAAATGGCTAAAAATGGCTAAAAATGGCCTAAACCAGCCTTTTTTGGTCTAAACCAGGGTTCAATGATGCCATAATTGGCTTTTCTGTTGTCAGACTGTTTTTCACGACTGACAAGAGTAAAATTTACTTTTGGAGCAAGAGAATTGGTGGCTATAAAAGAATGTCTTCTTTGCCCCACTTTTCTCTTCATGTTAGAATCTTTTCCTTTTATTAATTAGTTTAAACACTGTTAAACCAATCAATCAAAGATTCCAACCACCAATTTATAATCATTTTAATCCTTTTAACCACGTGAAAAAATCATTATAATCATTGTTTGTAACTCTTATAATCATTTTTACCCCTGAACCACCCCAAAAGTGAATTAAAGCATCTTTCATCACTGTTAACTTTGTCACTTTGTTTCCAAATTCACTCTGGTCACTTTTGGGCGTGTTTTCTCTTTAATATTCTTTTTAAAGACTTTGTTCTTTAAATAATTGCTTGCAGTTCTTTGCTCAATTAATTCCAATTGAAATTGCTCTTGAAGAAATTTCTTTTGTAGCCTTAAAATATCTCTTGTAGAGTATTTTTTGGATAAATTTTTATTGTTGGTAAAACAATAAATTTTTATAATATTATTGTTTTATACTAATAAAGTTATAAACAATAAAATTGGCGTGTTCTCTCTTAAAAATAATATTTCATACTATTTTTAATTGATTTTTACCTTATACAAATTTTGAGGACAGGAAAAGTACTTGATTTTTAATCAAAGTTTCATATCCACACCTTACAGATACAGTTATCCATTTGATGATTGCGTACAACATGGTACGTGCACATACAAAGGTCGAAGTTAATGGCATCAAAGGCAAACTCACGAACTCCAAAAAAAATGAGGCCATCAAAGATCTTTTGGCGTGTCACAAGAATCTCAGAATAAATCGAATTTTCTATGGTATATTAGCGGCATTCTGTGCGGCGGGGTTTGTGGTTTGATGGTATGCTCAGATGACTGGAGAACAAGCTCAGTTAAAGGGGCTTTATCACTAATTGACATTTCCGCAAAACTTTCAGGGGGTAAAAATCTAGTGGAGCCAGTGTGGCTACGTACTAATAAGTATATATGTAATTTACTGAATAAAAGTTTCTTCTCATCAGAGTCTTTTAACCCCGCTGTACCTCTTAGATTTGAATTTGCACAATGCTTAGTATTAGACTTTGGTGATGCCTGGGTGGCGAAATGCGGTCTTGGTTCAAGTGATGAGGTCACCTTGATGGTACCCAGGTCAGCTAAACTCACAACCAGGATTGACCCGTTTTAGATTAGCTTTGTACTAGATAGATTGTAATTTAATTTTGCAAAGTGATTTATGAACTTAATAATCATGACTTCCTATCCTACTACTGCCCGGATGCCACAGTCTGAGTACCAATAGTAATTGTACGGCAGCATGCCTCCTTACATCATTGCAAAGACTCCGACAAGATGCAAGCTGAGTCAGGCGTTGTGCCCGCGAGTAGCACATGCGGGGGCATTGCGGGAAGTCGCGTTTATCACTTCCCGCCAGCCCATAATAGGCCAAATGTTCCTGTGTCTTTCAAGAGGACTAGGATAGCTAGGGATCCGCAGCAGGATGCATATTGCATTTGTGTGTGCTTGCAATATTCCAAATGGTTGGATTGGAAAGTGATTGCATGGGAACATCAATGTGTAAAATTGAATAATGCACTATCCACTGCAATTTTCAGGTTCAGGTATTTGAGATCACGAATTTTCCAAGGTCAGGTGTGATCTTTCTTTTTAGCTGCAATCAAAAAAGATTCATCAACCGCAATTCAATTTAGGTGATATTAATAAATCAGCAATCATTCGGTTTCATTTCATTTTCTGCTGAAAGCATGCCATTCACGAATGAAGGAAAAGAGCCTAAAAGGGAACTCGCGAGAAAGCGTCAGGCTGAGGAAGGAAAGTGTGAGTTGCTTGCTTAGTCTCAGTGTATATATATAGATATATATATGCTTCCACATTTATGTGGCACCCTCATTGGGCCCCACAGAAGAACATTGGCTTTAGTCGGTTCAGATTGTGCCAATGTCATGTGGGCTCCAACAGGGAAGTCAAAGGATGTGTGCCGAAGAAAGATCCTTGGCAGTATCTGATATCTTGTGTGCTTCAACACATAGTGATCCCTCAACCACTTGGGAATAGTAGCAGATCCCAAAAGACAAATAAGCGCAAAACGACCCGAATGAATAGGTTGTTTTCCTCCTCTTGCCCAACAGCACAAATATCAATGCCAGTCTCAGCAAATATCACCCCAAGTGAAATTCGGAGGGTTGTGGATTTCAATCAGATCAAACGCATTCACTTTGGCCATGTGGGAATTTTCTCTTCAACCGGATTACTCATTGCCCTTGTCAAATTCCGACCATTCACAACAATGAGTGAAGTCGAGGTCAATCAATGGGATGAATTATCAAAATTCTTATTTCGCGAAAAGAGATTCACCGACCCGATTGCAACCAATGGGGCATTACTTGAGGGATTTATGTTTGCGATTGGGTGGCGCAAATGCAGCACAAAGAATGAACATTTTGGTCTGTATGGAATTGTCGGGAAAATTGAAAACGCAAAAGATGAATGGCAGAACCGAGGTGGCAATCTTAGCTCGGTGGGTTGCATTCTAGCTCAATCCTTACAATATGTTGGGGATAATTTATTTGAGAAGATTCCAAATTTTTACAATTCATTGGGGGTTCCGTCTTTTGATCAAGTCAACTATGAAGGCAATATTCCGGCAAATCAGGGTGCATTCAAGTTCGCTTCCGCACTCACTTTCACCATGAATGGATTCAAAAACGCACCTCATGTTGATAAGGATGCATCGCTCTATGCTTCGGGATGGTGGTTTCAAGCTGATAAACGGACCGGCCAAATTCAAAGAGATGTGTCAAAGCGGTGTACAGGGGGAAAATTGATTTTTCCAAATGAGCATTTTTGGATTGATCTATCCACATGTCATGGGCTCATTCAGGTAGTGTGGGCCAGTAGTACATTTGTACATTATACTGATCCAGCACAGGACAACGAAAGCACGACACTAGTGGGTATGTCCGCACAATGCTCAAGCAGGTTAGCAAAAACAATGCGGCAAAAAAACCATGGCTATTATGAGATTGGCAAGAGAGCGGGCTATCAAATCAGGGATGGTAATACAATCTCATGCCAATTCAAAGAATGAGGAGTTTTGCATGTGTGTTGGGTAAGTAATGGTGGGGTAAGGCAGAGTACAATATACACCAGGATTGGATGGATTGGAGTGCGGGAGATGGGGTGTCTCACATGAAAAAGGGGTGAAGTGGATTATGTACAGTGGCATGCCACCGTACATATGTCCTGGTTTGTTGCTATTATCCAGGAGTCTAATGCTTCACACGCGAATCCTTATGCTTGTGCAGGTTCTGACAATGCTAAAAGTTCCTTACGCCTATGCGGGCTGCCGAAGCTTCATACGCCAATCCTTATGCCTGTGCAGCCTCCCGAAAATTTACACGCCAATCCTGACGCTTGTGAAGATTCCCAAAAATGGTAAAAATTCCTTATGCCTGTACAGGCTTCCGGCGATTCCCACGCCAATCCTTACGCTTGTGAAGGTTCCCCACAATGCTGAAAATTTCTTGGCCTGTGCAGGATCCCGAGAATTCACATGCCAATTCTTACGCCCGTGCAGGCTCGCAACAATTCACACGCCAATCCTTGTGCTTGTGAGGGGTCTCAAAAATGCTAAAAATTCCTTACGCCTGTACAGGCTTCCAACGATTCACACGCCAATCCTTACACTTGGGAAGGTTGCCAACAATGTTGACAAATTCTTACGCCTGTGCAGGCTCCCGACAATTCACACGCCAATCCTTATGCCTGTGCAGGCTCCCAACAATTCACACGCCAATCCTTATGCCTGTGCAGCCTTTTGACAAGTCACACGCCAATCCTTACGCTTGTGAAGGGTCCAGAAAATTTAAACAATTCAATACATGAGTAAGATTAATAGCGTGTGACCATAGGAAAGGCCATGTTTCACAAATCTGGAGTGGATTGCTCACATGCGGGAAGCTCCCGCTTTTTTACAGTTAAGAATGGATATGGCTCTAAACCATGGAAGAAGAAAATATAGGAGACGGTAACGGCAACTATTGGCGCATTTTGGGAAAAAGAGGTTCACTCAAACCTTTGGTTGGGCCCTTACAAAAATAATTCCCACGCAATAGGATATTTGAACCATTGAGGTAAATATAATTTCACATGAGCAAAGAATGTAATATAAATGGAAAATAACAATCATTGAATACAAGTAATTTATTTGAAAGAAAGTATTACAAAAGATCAAAAGAGGAAATAATGAGATTATTTTTTTTAAATTTTTATTTTTCTAAGAATTTCGAGACTATCCCGGTGATGTCCTCCTTTGGATAAGCCTCCAGTGCCTGGGCAAGGAGGGAGTTTAGTTCCTCCCGGAACTCCCGGTGCATCCACGAAAGGAATCATGTGGAGCAAGCGGCAATGCTCCAACAAGATTCGGTTGATTGATTCGTGGACGATGGCTCGAGGAATCATTAGGGTCGGTTGCAGGTCGGTGAATTCCTGGCGAGCGTCATCGTGGGAATGAGAGGAGGCGTTGGGGTTCTCGGGGGAACTGGAAGGGATATCTGGGGAGGGAGGGGGAACAGGAGGGGAAGATGGTGGAGTCGGTGAAGAAGAAGGGGGAGGGGGAGGGGGATGGGGGGATCCGACGGCCGTATCGTCGATGATGATTATCAAGCGAGGAGTGGCGGGACGATCTGGAGACGGTCAAAGAAAAAATGAGGAAAAGTGGATATGGATCGAAGAGAAAGAAGGGGTGACTTACCATAAGGTTCCTCCGTGGATTGCATAGGAGCCACCTCAGGTTCTGGCTCACAAGTCGTATCGTCCTCAGGTGGTTGGGATGATGGACTTGGGCCAGGAATAGGTGGCTCTTCGGTTTGGGAGGGTTCTAAAAAAGGAGTAAGACTCAGTTCACTTGACTCGAAAGTGAAAGTGAAAATGAAATGAAACTTTGGCTGCTTACCGCGGAATAATTCCTCAGACCATCGGGTGCCACCCGGGCCTGGAGTGGGCTGCCGGGGGGTTTGCTCGCGAGGCAAACTAGGAACGGGAGAGTCCTGTCGGGGGGGATTCGGGGGGTTTTGTTCTATGAGTAATGGAAAAAAGTCAGTATTATTGCGTGAAGAGAAAGAAAACTTACTTTGGCGTTTGAATCCCATCGGTGACAAGACATGGTGACGATCAGCCCAAGCTTGAATGTCCTCTCACCATCACCATCCTTCGTTGGCCGGATAATCACTTTGCTCCGGTCGAGGAGTGAAGTGACCATTGGATGGTGGCCTAGGAGGGGGAGTGGACAAATTGATACTGGAGGGTACAGGGCTAATCGTTCCCGTTGGCCTGTTTGGGGGCCCAGCGTCCATTCACGCTCAGAAATGGTTTCATCATCGTTGACCACAAAGGAGTCCTCGCGAGGGCGTCTTGGGCGGGAACTCCTCTGGCCTCATGGTCGGAAGGGGCGGACAACGAACAAACATTTCTTGTGTGCTTGTCGGCAAGCATCACAAGCGTCGTTTGTCGTCGAGGAAAGAATGCAGGGGATACCCCACTTGGTGCATAAAGTGCACGACATCTAAAAACAAAACAGTTGAGGTTAGTAACTGCATACAAAGTAAACCATCAAGAGAAAAAATGAAGACGTACGATGAATTATAAATTTAAAATGTAAACAAAATAAGAACGCTCTAGTCGGAAGTTTTTGAAAGTCTGGAAAAGAGTCGTGAAGAAAAATAAGTATTAATATTGGTACATAATGTTGACGAAAGTTAAAAAAGAGGTAACGCACGAGGTGGATAGAAGGGAGGTTCTGAAATGATCTGCAGAAGAAACAAACAGGCAAAAGTAAGGGGAGTGGGTTTAGTGGAGTGCGAAAGACAAAAGTAGAAAGGCAGGAAGAGCAAGGGGAATGCGCACAAGAAGGACAAACGCGGGTGAGGTTGAAGGAAGTGGAGCGGGTGAGAAAAAAAGTGAAGGGCGTGTCGTGTGAAGATGGTCTTTTATACCATGGTGAAGCTGAGACGATCTCAGCAGTTGCAGCACCCGCAAAAGGCTCAACTTCAAGGCGTGTGGGCAAAATTGAAGCCGAGTCTCAGCGAATGCTGCAACTGAGAAGTGAAATGCTTGCGTGAGGCAGAAGAACAATGGGGGTCTGGCTGAGTATTGCAATTTATTGAATTGTCAAGCTGAGTCAAATCCCCTTTGTTTCCTTAAATAGCCACCTGATCACCCAGGAGGGTGGTCGTGAGGCCCTTGTTGAATGTGCATTGTGGGTGCAATGTACAAGTTACCCATGCAGAAATGCACCCGGTGCATTTGGTCACAAGTGACTGCGGCAAGATCACCGGCCGTATGGCCTGGTGATAGTCTTTGAACAAAGGGGGGGCTGTAAGACAAGTTAATACAGCGTGAGCTTGCCTCGACCCATTGCTCAGGTTTGCTTTCGGGTCATAATTGAAATGCTCAGTGCCTAAAAGTTTTAATTGCACAGTAATTGAACTATTGATATAACAATATGAAATGCACCATGCTGAGGCATTGCTCAGTCACTTTTGTATGCACACAATCTGAGCATTTGGCACAGCATCGGGTGACATTTCAGCCAGGTGCAGCATTTCACACGCTTTGGTGAAGTGCTCCAAACTGAGCCTTCCAATGAACTATTGCAAAAATAGTTCATTCCATGGCTTTACTGAGTACTTCCACATGGTGTGTTTGACCATGACATGCTCAGCTTGCATGTGCAAATCAGGTGAAACCCAATGCTGAGCATGTGGCACATGAGCTAAATATATGCAAACGATCGCAAGGTGCATGCACATTCGCTATATGCATGCAGGCTCAAGTCGTATTACACCTTTGTAATCTGTACAGCCAACACTGTAGTACGCAGTACACCTGTGTAAATGTATGCTGCGGGGCAGAGAAAAAGCTGTTCAACAATGTAACATCCAATCACGTCAGGCCATTGAGTCATATATCTCAACTGCATCCCTTTGATGCACCTTGTTGGACAGCTCTGCCTAACTACGGCACAGATGCGCATGTAATCCAAGTTAATGTAAGTGGGTCATAGTGGGATGACTGTTTAATTGGGTCATACGCAAACATTTGATTCCATCCGGTGCCATTGTTGGGGCGAACAATGACTGGCCCTGCTTGTTCATTGCGCGTGCTCATTGTCAGGCAGCCACACGCTTTCATACGCACCCCCCAAAGGGTCATACGCCTGGAAGACATTTTACTGCCAGTCTTCCAACCGGCTAGTTTCTTGGTCGGGTGGTCAGCTTGACTGCAGACGCTCACCTGCTCGCGCGTGGGAACCTGAGGCCAATCAGTGTGGATTTGCTTCAGCCTCATCCACATTAGAATAATCCCAGCCTATGTTTGCATGGGTATCTCCCACCACGGGTCATTTTCTGCACGTTCTCACACGCCCCGCACAAGTTGTGCCACCTGGCTTGCAGCCAAAAATTCCCTTGGGCGTGTGGCCTCTTTCTCCGGAGTTTTGTAAATGCGTGAGGCAAAGACCATGATCCCAATCTCGGGGGATTAGTAGCTGCCTCAAACGCAATAGGGGTGAATGTAGATGTGGATCACACCTCACGGTCGGTGCCCCTTTGGTCATGCCACACTTCCCCCCCTGAAGCCTACTTGGCATCAGTCATCAAAAAACTTCATGCAAAATCAAACTTATGTTCGGTGGCACGCCACCGAACATATCTCACCCGCTCACACACAAACATCCCCACAGTGAGATTGCCCTTTGAAAGCGCCAACATTGCCTAGTAGGTCCCTGTGCGACAATTAACCTGGGGATGATACGCTCATTGTTCGCTGTCACACCAGCGAACATGGCCGCATGCCTCTAATATGCCCCTCCACAATAAGTTGCTACAACCCACCCAATTTCGGATATTCTCATGTCAACCTTGTACCACCAAAGGCTTCGTAACTTGCTGCAGATCCAGAAGTCATATCAGTGCACCCACATTTTGGCCCCCTTGCCTTGATATATGCCCCAAATCGGATATGAAAATTATGAGCCCAAGAGGCCCACCCCCATCAAGACTATGCACGTAACCACAGGCCATCCCCCTTGACCCCATTGCTGCCTCTCATATAAGCTCCCCACCTGCGCTTATCCGTCTTCATTCCGTTTAGCTAACCCATCCCGATCATATAATTTACGACTATCCCCAAATAATTTAAAATAGCCACCATGTCAACCCCTTTACAACCACTTTGCATTGGGATGATTAATATTCGTATTCAAATAAATAGTGATATAGCCTTAAATCCTGAGAATTCCCACTTAGCTTCTTGGATTATCATATGGCACAATCAACACAACATATTTGTTTATCTCCCCAATCACCAGCATGCTATTGGCTCTCTACCTGCAACCCTTTCCAAAACGTTGATACCATTCCTTGGGGCACCAAAAGCGTTCATGCACTGTGGTCCTGGTGGGGCATGGATTGAAAATTGCCAATCCAATCCTTCTCAAATATTATTTGTCAGGGAGTATTTATGACTGATGCAAATGATCCCTCCTCATCTCAGAAACCCAATCTAGCATTGATGTTCTTCACATGGTATCCAAACATTTTATTCATAATGGAAAGCTTTCAAACACAAGATTTCAAGCTTAAAATGCCCAAAGAATATGACTGTAATACTCATAGTCAATGTCAACTCTTCACTCCGACATTTCCCGCTTCAAGCTCGACGCCAGTTTCATATCCTGCTGTTTCATCATTGATTTCCAAGCAAAAACTGATACAATTACCCAGTGGATCAGACCTCCCCATGATGACCCTGCCCCATGCCATTATTCAAACCCCCCTCCTCCCTCATCAAAAGACCGGACTAGCTTTTCTCTGGGATCGAGAAATCCCCAATGGCCAATCAGCCCGTAACCTTTGGGCCACCTCACCCCCAGGATCCACTTTCAATGCCAGGCACATCATTACAAACAAGGTCGTTAGCTCATTTGAATCCCTTTCGACCGATACCCCTCTTGGAGGACTGCTCGCGGATGATATGGGATTAGGTAAAACCATTCAGGCCATTGCTCTAATTGGTACCTCCAAGGAGCGGATGATTGCAAACCCCCATCGGTCCACGCCCACCATGATCATCTGCCCCCCTCGCTTAATTACCAACTGGCAATCAGAAATATCCAAGCATGCTCAGGCTGGAGCGCTGCATTCCAAAATCTACCATGGTCCCACTCGTCACTCATTATCCAAAGACGATATCTTAAAATATGATATCATCATCACTTCTTACAATACTATCACCCAAGAATTTAAGCAAACCAATACCTCTACATCATTCATTTTTCAAATCAATTGGCATCATATAATTTTGGATGAAGAACAGTGAGTGTCTGATGTTAAATGATTCAAATTACCTTTTATATTCAATAAACCTTGCCCCATCTTATAGCTATATTCGCTCTCAATACACTTCCACTCACCGTGCCATTAATAGCCTCCTTTCATCGCGTTGAACATGTTTAACAGGCACACCTATTCACAACACCATTTATGACCTTATGGGCATAATATCATTCATCACTCAACCCCAGAGCGCCGATCAAGATAACTGGTCACCATTCATCCTGAGTAGTCTTTCCAAAGGTTGCAATGATATCTTGCATTTGGCATTGCGGCATTTAAGTTTGCGCCACACCAAAACCACACATCTTGAATCCCTCCCCACTATTAGCCATCATTATGAGCTGCTCCCACTCAACCCAACCATGCAGCAAGAATATTCCATATTATATGAAGAATTCCTATCATCCAAAAGCAAAGGACCAGGAGAATATTTCAGAAATATTAATACGCTGCGAATATGTTGTAACCATCACATCATGCTTAACACAATTGCGGAGGCGGATTTGGAAGACCCCGAGGGCAGGAGCACTCAGGATAACTCGCCAACAATCACACGAACTATTGTGGATGTGGAAACATGCATTATGAGTAGTAAAATTGCACACCTCCTACAAAGCTTAATGAAGAACAAACAAACAAGGTGTGGTCCAACCAAATTGGTGGTTTATACCCAATGGACCCAATTTCTAGATTTGTGCGTTAATTCTAATATGCATCCATTACCAATTGAATCCATCTGACTTTTTCATATTGTAGAATTGGTATTGCACTTGCCCATCATTCTATCCTTTCAGCACAAATTGATGGAACAATTACAGCACGAGCACAGGAGAAGGCACTGGAGAATTTCTTCAATAATCCTGAATGTGAAGTACTGATTGCATCCATTGCCGCAGCTGGAACTGGCCTCAATATAACTTGTGCTAATACAGTCTATCTAATGGTGAGGGGACCCCCAAAATTCTGCCCTGCTTTGCGGCCCCTGACATCCACATTTCCAGGAGCCCAATTGGAACCCAGCCATTGAGGCTCAGGCTGTTGATTGACTCCATCGTATTGGCCAACAACAACCTGTAAAGGCCATCCACTATATCACTCCTCATTCAGTTGAGGTCAACATGTGGAAGGTACCTTTCAAGATCATCTTTGACCCTAATTGTATTGCTATTCTAAAATCCTTCCTTATGGAAATGCCATTTTCCAAACACCAATAGGTCCAAGAAAAGAAAAAATCATTAACTGCGTGAGCCTTACTGATATTATATAATTTGTGTTTGACCAAGTTGATAACTCTTGTTCACCCTGGCATAGGTCGACAATTATGAACACCATGAATTGGATCGAACTCCTTCAATATTTCCTCAATGAAAATGAGCAATAGAGTCTTATTTCTAAGGGAGACGGTGATACGTTCCAATTCATATTGTCTATATTCTGACATATTTAGCAAGTTGTTGCATCTTTAAGAAATAATACTCAGATTGTATTACTCCTGCCCAAATAATACACAAAATGTTAATTTGTAACGGTGCTATACATTTATATTATTAAGTTATTGCAGAGCATCACCATTCGGCCTAATAACTGGCATGTCAAGTATTTTGAGGGCGCTAGTCTGCATCTTACTACAGCCTTTGAGCCAATCTTGATCAAATAGCTGAAATGATAAGCCTTCCGGAATATCACCATCATCTGTTGATCGTAATTCTGGCAATCTATCAATAGTTTTTTTACCCTTTTTTTTAATGCAATTACAAAACTCTATGTCTCGATCCATTTTTAATACCAATTCATTAAATAACTGGGAGCGCCAGCGTAATCCCACTTTGCGGTAAACTTGACGGCCATTTTCCAGTACCTCCTCAGTATCTGAACATACTCAAGGGTCATTGAATTGTGATGCTAGAATGGGAAATTTAGCCGTATCACACCATTCACGACGGCGCTCACAGGTCTGCACATAATGAAGTAGATCATCATCAGTCTTTGCTCACAATGAAGAAGAGATACATTAACTAACCCCTGGACGAATCTTTGCGAGCTTTTGATTCTCCTTCTTTTTAACCAAATACTCGGCATCCTTTTGAATAGACTTCCATTCTCTTTTCAAATAAGTGAAATATCTCTCCATTAAAGCCGCCACGACCCCCTAGTTATTATGATCCTTGTTCCAACAGTAATGATGATACTCGGTGCTGACCAGTGCAAGACGGAATGTACGGTAAAACACCATAGACATCAGCTCATTGAACGGATGTTGCCATGAGCTCTTCCAGTCCCAAGTGAATCGCTTTAGTCCTAGCTTGTGGAGTTCATTTTCGCAGGAGCTTTGGAAACCCTGAGACTGAACCTGTGTTGATGGCTCATTGAAAACATCCTCGGGGACATATCCGAGATGACCAGCCACTTGAATTGCAATTTCACGCTCTTCTGTGCTTGGTGGTGCTGGTAGTGAGGAAAAATCCTTATCCCTAACTTTGAGTAGGAATAGGCAATGTGCATGTACTGCTGATCACATTCCATGGACATTCTCTGGAAGTTCTGCTTTGAGCCATTATTGTTGCTCCTTCTGGCTTGCACGTTTGGCCACATTGTGAGCTTTACGAGCCTGGTTCCTTTGCTGTCTGACCTCGGATTGTTCAAGCATACTCTGGGCAAGGGGCATTTGAGGACGGGTGAACTCACTATTTGACTGAGTTCCTTGCTCATGCACCGTGAAATTGTCCCTCCTTGGTTCATCATTTGTTTCCATTTGAGTCGGAGACATGTTCTCATCCTCATCATCCACCATTTTTTCTCTTGATGAACTGGCATGAGCTGTTCTTGTTTTGGAGGCATATGGAGGATGACGTCCAGTGACTTTCTCTTTATGGACCAGAGGTGAAGATGCATAAAGTTCATCACCTGCCATGCACATCATCAGTTAACACATCAAAAAAATAATGAAGACTTGTCATACTCACAATCTTCAATTGGTTCCTGAGATCGGACTGACTTGCCTTTAGGTGCCATATCTAACCCATGAATCAAACATATCAAATTGTGAAAAAGGTTAAACTCCAAAATTCAAATGACTTACTTTGATGAAGCGTCAATCCTGGATTTCCCTCCAACAGACCACTCCAAGTTACATTCTCCAATGGTCTTTTTCGTCGCCCCCCATCCACGCGCCTTTCATCACCCACATGAACCTGAGATCCTGATGGAATATTGAGGGTTGGCTGTTTACTTTGGCCAAAGGGATCCTGGGATGCGACTGGATTCTGACCGGGATTAAGGAGGAACTCACGTGGAAAGTTTGATTGGGGATTAGCGTGTGATGAGATTTGAGGTGTGCCTTCTGGCCCCTGAGACACATGGGTTTGTGTATTAGTGGATATGGGGGAATTGGAGTGACGGAAATATTTGGGATCGACCAAGTGCTTGAAGTTGGAGCCTTTGGATTTCCCACATCAATGTTAAGACCTGATACATTCATTGAGGATGTGATAGGGGTTGTGAGAGGAATGTTGGGGCTCAATGGTGACTGTGTTTGGACATATTCTATGCTGGATTCACTATTTGAGTCATGAACAGAACCTGAACGGGATTTATGTGACTTGAAAGATGACATAAGGGCCGAAAAAGTACAGTAATATTTTTAACTAGATAAAACACCTCAGTATTATGATAAAATAGAGTGATATGAGATTAAATCTTTTCAAATTTAGAATAGAGAAATTCTATGAATAGTTGGAACTAAGTGTCGCATGGAAGTTCAATAAGCCTCTTTTTAGGATAATCCTCCCTGCCTCCTCTTGAGCTCCTCTGCTTTTGTCAGAAACCACCCGGCACGGCCTACCACCATATAATGTAATATTCCCTTGATCTCAAAGGGGACCCATCATCCATAAGTAATCATATTTGGTAACATTTCCGCCTCCCCATTGTCCAAACTGCCAATATATGCATTGAAATTCCACAGCATTGTACATCTGTAAAGGGGTATATTCATGAAGGATTTACCCACCAAAGAGACATCACCTTTTCAAGAAAGGCGAGACAATCCAAATCACATTCCAACCGATTAAAAGCCTTCTGCACTCAAACCAAATACCAAGACTTTAGCTGCACTCCAACCCCTTATGTAATTGAGTTATATCGTTATGTCTGTAATAAGGTTTAAGCCATGTATGATGGCGTGCCAGCGTACATGGTTTGAATGTCAATCCCCTCAAATCAATGTTGACACATCCCTATTGGAACGCCCCTCAAGGGTCAAAACAGCAGTATTGCCATGTATAAATAAAATAGAATATGTATGAGCATTGAGCAGCATGGCATTTTACCCAATTAAACTCCTAACCAATTCCACCATCCAGATGAGACATGTTACACTCCATCAGCTGCAGCTCACGCACCATTACAAATGGGATAAAATTCTCAGATGGCTCAAATCATCTCCCCTTTCATAAATAATCACTCAATTTTTTTGCCAATTAATAACACTCCTAAAAACTTTCACATCAGCCATAGATATTTATACACACACCAACCGTACTCCCAATTCCTGCAACAATGACAACCCGCCGCTATTCCTCAATGCGTATATGCATGTGTCAACACTGCTCAACTCAAACACACTCTTCCCCTGAGGGTGATAGGCCTGGAGTTGCCTTCACACCTTTCCAATATAAACAGCACATTAAAAAGCTCAATTCAACCATTGCACCAAAATCTCTTCCAAACATCCCTACTTCTGCATCAGGATCTGAGTGCCCACAACTTCATTTGGATCAAATATTCCCAGCTGATTATTCACCATTGACCCAAAGCAACTTCTCCACAGCACCGGGGCTCAATTCAATTGCACAGAAACCATACAGCAGCAGTCAAACCCTTCCCCCACAAGACCTTGGAATGATAATATCTGCCATTCTATCATTAAGGTATAATATAATCCGGAGGGCTTCACGCATTCTCAACCCCGCCCTAAACCTGCTGATCAAGTCCAGCATCTCAAGCTCTGGTGGTCCCCCCATTCCTGCATTCCATATACCTCAAGATCTGAGTACCATATTTGAACATCTCCAATTGGAGCCCATGATTCAAAACTATATATGTTGTCCTCAATGTTTCTCTCTAAATGGCCTTACTGAATCAGTCACAACTGACCAACCCCACTGTCAACGCCATAATGACCCAAATGATCATGATCCCCCTTGCACACAATCATTAGGCAAATTCATCTATTCATTTGAAGCCCACACCCAAAACACCACCAACATGAAGCAAAAATTTATACCAACAAAACATTTCATTTATCAACCATTCAAAAATTGGCTTGCCAGATTCCTCCAGCGGGCTGGAATTATGAACATTCTGCATCAACATCAACAATCCCAAACTCCCAAAGATTCCCCAAAACGTGACGTCTGGGATGGATTGGTCTGGAGACGCTTCACTGGCACTAGAAATATCAACAACCCCCCATTCATGTCCATTCCTGGTGCATTGGCCTTCTCCATTTATGTGGACTGGTTTAATGCACATGAAAAGTCCACCCGGTAGGCCAGCATCAGACCTATCATGCTTATTTGTCTTAATCTCCCCCCAAGTGAAAGATTGAAGCCAGAGAATGTCTATGTTGCAGGAATCATCCCTGGTCCGAAGGAGCCAACTTCCCTTCAATTGAATTATTTATTAATGCCACTCATCAAGGAGCTCAAAGAGCTATGGCAAGGTTACCATTTTTCACCCACCTCAACAGGTCCTTCAGGATCCTTTATCCGTGTTGCCATTCTCACAGCCATTGCGGATGTGGTTGCCATGCGCAAGCTTACTGGATTTATTTCCCATTCAGGCAACCAGTTTTGTAATTTTTGCACCATTCACAAAGCTCCAATTGAAGAAATTGGTCCTCAATTTCACTACACACGCTCATATCAAAATCATAAATCAACAATTGCCAAATGGCTTCGGGCAACCCCACAACAAAGACAAGCAATTTTCTCTGAGTATGGAGTGTGATATTCAATTTTAGAAGACCTTCCGTATTGGGATGCAACCAGAATGGTTAATCTTGACATAATGCATAATTTAATACTTGGAATTTTGAAGGATCATGCAACTTTCAAATTGTGCATTCCAGAGTCCAAATCAAAAATTTACCTCAGGTCCCGCAGGAAATCCAATGACACCAACAGTTCAGACTCAGATTCCATGACCTCCAACAGCTCTCTTGATAAAATCACATTGAGAGAGGCCCGCTCCCTGAGAAGAGACGCAGCAAAAATAATAAATGAGCCACTCCCCACTACTTCCACCCGAAAAAACTACTTCCCAATGCCCACCCCTAACACAGAACATCCATCTAGTGGTTCTGCGGAGATTCCTTCATTTGATGCCGAATACATCCCCACTTCTGAAATCCCCTCTGAATTGGATATCACTGCACTGAGTGATCACCAGATCAAGGGTGAGGCTCTGGAGCATCTCCGTCAAATCATATCTGAGACAATAATTCCCTCATCATGGACAAGAGTACCTCGCAACATGGGTTCCCCCTCTCATGGTAGCTTAAAAGCCGCTGAATGTGCTCTCTTATATAAGGTCTATATTCCATTTTTAATGCTCAGTCAACAGATGTCATTAGATGTACAACAATCCACAAACATTCAAAGAAAAATGGGTCAGTCAGAAGAACTTGCAAATGAACTAACCAAGAATACATTCCATTTGATTAGTGCTATCAACTTTGCCACAGGTTGGACTGTTTCAATAGGAGATGCGACTGCATTTGCTGAACATTGGAAAAAATTCCGCCTTTCCAATCAACTCCTGTTCCCAAAACAGAAAAGTAAACCAAATCATAATTTTGCTGATCATATTCCCAAACTCTTCCAACGTTGGGGCCCAGCACAAGCCTCAGCCACATGGGGTTATGAGCGCTTGATTGGAGTATTTGCAAAAATGCCAACAAATAACAAAATATGTACGTCAATTAATAAGATCAATATATTCACATTGATTAAACACCTGAACTGAATAAGATTAACTTCTTGCAACTCTGAATAGATGATATAGATAAAACCTTACTTCAACATATCTGTCGACGTTCCAACCTTTCCGTTCTCCTGAAATCCCCATCCGTGCCATGTGAAATAAAACAGCTTTTCAAATCACAGCCACCTGCCCTGTTCAATGACCATAAATATGACAAACCATCCCGCCATGACGAAGAAAATTATGATTGCCTGGTTGAGTACTTACAGAATCTTCATGCAACAAGGGAAATAGTTGATTGGATCAGCTTAAACACTACCGTGCAATCCACAAGTCCTCCCACTTCAAGGATTGTCTCACCTTGGTATTTTCCAGTTTCAAACATTAATATTGGGAACAATATATTTTCAACTGAATCCAAAAATGTCAGCAACAGTGTGATATGTTTTCTGAGGGGCAACTCACGACGGTTTGGGGTTATTAATAGCATTTTTAAAGTCTCTGAGCCATCTAGCATACTGAACAATAACTTTCTGATCTTGAAAACTTTGAAGATTGATGTGAATTTCTTACCAGATTGGCCGCATCTGAATATTTATAAAGCTGTTGGTTTTGATGATGGACACTTGATTATATCTGAAGAAGAAATAGAAGGTAACTGTGGATTGTATGATAACAAAGTTCTGTCATGTGGACTGCTTGTAATCATAAAGCCGTTATTTCATGAAGTTTAGTCTACAGAAATGCAAATCTCTCAGATTCATTAGCAATTTTGCTAGTGAAATAACTGCCTCAAAATTTAGTGACAGAGACATGCCATTGTGACAAGCCAAGCCCATTATTTCACATTGCCACAAAGAACTTACTATTTTGACATTGGGTACAGTGTGAATAAGCCAAGTTCAATGATCAAATGACCCACACACTCACCTTTCACAGCATCCAAAATTTCTAACTGCGCCATCATCATGTTGGAAGGGGAAGCAGCCCTTGCGCACCCGCACCCGCACACGCCAATGCACACGCAAGCGCACCTGCACCCACACACGCCAATGCACCCGCGGTATTGTGCGGCGGACTCTACCAGTGTCACCTGCAAAACGACAATCCGACTCAGGCGGAGTCCTTTTATGGATGACCTGGTAAAGTCAAACCCCCCGCCTACATCAAGACTGGCTGAAGGACCTCTTTGATGTGTGTTTGTGCAAACAGGCGGGTCTTGTGTAATTTTTATCAACCATCGGACGGTTGCGGGATGATCAGGTGGTGAGGAATCTGAGTTGAAGGCACAGCGGAACCAATATTGGTGGATGTCACAGTATTTGGTGTAAGACAAGAGTAGGATGTGTGCTCGACGTTCGCTTGATTTTTGCTTGACGTGAGCTCGACTTTTATCCTGCTTGACGTTTGCTTGACGTGAAGTCAATCGCCGATGATTGACACAAGACTCTCCCTGGTGTCAAGAGAAGACCAAGTCAACCTCAATTCATATGCCAACACTATTATCAGTCTCAGAATTTTCTTTTCAAGATTCAATGCCTCTGGAACCCCTACGTCAAACCCGTCTCAATAACATCAACAGGCTTCTACCTTTTCTTGGTGCTCAGGAGCTCACCATTCAAGGTAGGGGGGTACTGTCACAACCACAAAGATTGACCCTCCTCCATGGGTGTTGCGGCAAATCCAACCTGGAACCAAGTTGGGGCCAATTGGCCACACCATATTATTTATGGCCAATTGGTCCCCTTTGGTGCCTTATTGCCATTTTGCCATTTCTGGCCACCAACCATCATTTATCGCCTCAGGCCATATCCTGCCATCATTGGCCTCCTTGGTGAATTTCCATATCACCAACCCCCAGGCCTTTGTCTTTGTTTTTGGTCCTGGGGGGCCTCCAGCCCCCCTAGCCATCTCCATCCAATCTGGGCAACCCCTTTTCATTAAGGGGGTTTAGGCCTAAATGGCCTTTTTGGGCCATTTAGGCCCCCTACGGCTCCTACAGCCTGTGGGCTGTGATTCACAGTCCACAGTCCGCAGGCCAATTAAGCCCCTTTTGGCCTAATCCAATGACGCCAAAGGGGGCCAAAGGGGGCAGCCATCTAGCCCTCAAGGACAGGTGTTTCCCAAACAACAATTGGACCCACCTGAGCCAAAATTGGTCACCAATCCCTTGGACCCAAATTTGGCCAAAGACCTTCTGGACACCAATTTGGTCATGAATCCCGTAGGACCCATTTTTGGCCATGGACCACCATGGACCATTACTCCAGCCATGGACTCTGGCAACCACCAGATCAGCTCAGTCAGCCTTCCCCTCAACTTATGGGGAATTCTTTCCATTCCTTCATGCCATCCGTACTTGAGGTTGCAGGCATGGTGCATATATGGTATTATATACCATTATGCACCATTTTTTCTCAGCAATCCAATGGTGACGTTTTCAGGACCCATTTCCATATTTCCATATCAAGGTCTCAAAATCCAACTCCCATTTCAAAGGAGGATTATCCAACCCATCAGTCTGACAAGTTATGGCGGCAATCAGAAGACTCTTCAAGGATCCCAACCACCTGTATCTGCAGGAGTTGGGTTGGTACATTATTCATGATTATTCAAAAGGGGCAATTCTCAAGAGGTATTACATAAATTCAATCAGTTGTCAAGGCATCAAGTATTTCAATACTCCTTGGATAGCTCAATTCATCCGTACAGGCCTCATTCAATAAGCCTGTATGGCCTAGGCCCAATTGGGCCATTTCACATTCCACTGTGTGAATTACATCACACAGTTCAAATTTCAAGATGGCCAGAACTGTATTTCCCGATTTGGACAATGCAGTCAATTGATTCCCCTTCCAGGATCAATCTTTCAAGTTTTCACATATACCGGCCACCTTTCATCTCCTGGGGACTTTTTCCCCAGTTAATTAATATATTGGATTTATTTTTATCTTTATTTTCTTTAAATTATTAAAGTTAATACTGATAATCTTAAGTAAGTCATTAGCACCCTTTCTCTTTTTCTTCCTCGCCTGTCAGTGGATATTGGTGGTCATATCCTTTACTAATTCCATTCCTTTTCTGGAAGGTTGAAACAGTGAATTGAGGATTGACTTGGTTGGCTTCTTGGCCTTTGGCTTCCTTTATTATCTTTGGCCTTTGGATTCTTATTCTTTTCTTTTATATTTGGCATACTTGTCTTTTCCATTCTTCTTCTTTAAAGAAATCAAATCTTTATTATTCCTTTATCTTTTGGAGCCCTCCAAGTGAGTTCTTGATTCCTGAGTGCCAGGCCCTCTTGCTTCCATAAGAGCCCCTGTGACAGAAAGAGTCAGACCCCATGATCCAGAAGCTGGTAGATTTGGTGAAAGAAGTACACAAGAACCAGAAGTAGTTGTAAACCACTCTAGAATCAGTAGTCCTAGTAATCGAAACATTATCCCCACTCAGACTGAAAATAACATTGTCACATCTGAGAGTAACATCAACAGTGATACACTGTGGCAATATGCTGAACAATCTGCAAAGCAGTTTGCAGAAATTGAAGCTGGCCAAGAGAGGATGAGCAAAACTCAAGCCTCCTTGGAACATATAGTTAAGAATCTTCAAGAAGGATATGCTCAACTGAGCAAAGCCTCTGAAGAAACCAACAAAAGACTGAATATAGTCTTTGAAGAACAACACCACAGCAAAAGGTACAGGGATTGTCTGGACCAAGACATAAACAAATTGTTTAATGTCTACCATAACTTGAAGCCGCAACCACAAGGCCAAGTTATGGTAAATCCATATCAACCAGATGACATCAAACCAGATGCCATGTTGATGAATAAGGCAAGATCTACATCACAATACCAGGATGGAGATGGAATGTGTTATTCAGAGAAGGAAGCCCTGAAACACCTTCCTGAGGCCTCAAGCTGGCCCAAATTCTCTGGATCAGGAGAATATGATCATATGGAACTCATAGATTATACTGATGGACTCTTCATTGATGTAGCATGCATACCAGACTACTGGATTACTGCTAGATTTAATACTGTATTTAAAGGCCATGCTAGTATATGGTACACAGAAATGAAAGAAATCTTTGGCAGAAGAAACTGGCCATGGTGGAAGAGTCAAATCATCCAAAAATTCAGTAATGGAACTTGGATATGGCAAAAGACCATGTCATTTGAAAATGACAAATACTCAGTGGACAAAGATCCATATGGGTGGTGTCTTAGACAGTCCAAAAGACTTAAAGCCATTGATTGTCAGCCTGTGACTCAAAACAGAGCACTAGCATGACATCCAACATACCATAAATAATGGTATGACAAGTATTGAACAAACATAGTCAATACAGGTAATAATTAAGAGAAAACAACCCTCTTACATTAAACACCAACCTTATCCAAACAGAATAAGGAAACCTAGAGGAGAATAAACAAGTCAAAACCCTTATTTTCACCTCTCATCTAACTTATGCATATTTAAGTTATCCTATACCAAAATGGTCTTTTTCTTAAAGCTCACATAGAGAGCTACACAATGATATCATCCATGTTGTTGTAACACCACTACAACTGGAGATACCATATAACCTCATTTTCAAAACCAAGCCCCCCTGAAAGTCAAAGAGGGCTTGTACAAAACTGTACAAAAGTATAACCAAATTAAAGATCTCAACAAGAGCTTTAATTTGAGACACCTTAGACCTCTGTATCTCTTAAATTGACTGAGGGATCTTGGTTCAAAGGTTTAATAACCAAAATACAGATATTCTGAAAATAAGAAAATAAACAAACCCCTGTATCTTTGGCATACACTCATACAACTGTACAGTGTCACATACCAAACTGTAGGGCTAATCAAGCCCTACAAAACTGTATCATCAGAATACAGATATCTTCCAAATTGAAGAAGATATCTGGTATGGAAGTTTTTGAAGCCTCATACTGATGTACAAAAATACATCCAAAAACTTAAAACCCTTATAACTTTTGCTATTTTAAAGAAGGGTAAACATGAAGCATACCAAATTGAAGAGCTCATTAAGCCCTTCAATTCTGTGCTCTTAGTTTCTTGATATCTCAAAAACTGACCAAGATATCTTGGTTGGAAGTTTTTTGGCCAATACTGGCCTGTACCAAACCTGTACCAACCAGTACAGTCTTAATACTCAAAATAATGGTTGTTCAAAGCTTAAACCCGCCCAGAATGACTAGTATTAGTCATACAAACACCAGAACAACGTCATCCAAGTGCTGACGTGGCAGGTGAAAAGTTTTTTCATCCTGTATTGATCCAGAATGATCATTTGTGGTCCCAAAACCACAATTCTGCCTCTACTGACGCCAGAATTGAGGATCCAGAACCACAGACTGGCCAATGGAGTGAAAATTTTCACTCCTCTGACGTGTGAAGAGTAAATAACTCTTGACAGTCTTGAAAGATATAAAAAGAAGGGTTTTTGCCTTCAAAAATCATCATCTTATCTTTTTATTATATATTCTTACGTGACAAGACTGTTAATCATCAGTAGTGTCCTTAGAATACTTAAAGATATAATTAAATATAATTATTGTAGTGTCTCTTTACAGTCAAAGATATTAGAACATTGCAACCCAGGTCCTCAATAGACTCATCACCACTGTTACCACGTAGCAGTAGGACCTGAAGAATTTTTTATTACTTATTTTGACGTGTCACAGTCATAGTACTAGCTTGTATTTACTGTTTTTAAGCTTCTACATAGACTCACCCTGACAATTTGGGGGCCTGGCCGTGGTTATTCAACCTTATTGGACGTATTTTGAACTGAATTAGGCGTAAAATTCAGCTATTTAAAAGGTATTTCACTACAAGTGAGTAAAATTTTTATTTTATTATCATTTTTTTTTTATACAATTCTTTTTTTTACTCCAAAAATATATATTATAAAATATTTTTGTTGAGAATAAGAGTACATATCCTCTTTATTTTTTTTATTTATTGCAATAAATTCCACGAAATTTCATAATAATACATCTGTATTATTTAAATTTCAATATAAATAATAATATACAAACAGTATATTACTTATTTTACTATTATTTTTCACCAAAGTGCGTGAAAATTAATATATAAACATTTATTAATTAATAATTAATAAATATAAAATAATAAAATAATTTTTTATTATTTTACAAGGAATATTTTAATTAAATATTTCCTTTAAAACAAGATATCACTCAAATTGACGTGAAAACTTGTAATTACTTGATATTTAACTAATATCAAAGTCTTATAATAAATATTATTTATAATATTTATAATAAAAAATCAAATTTATTATAATTTAATAAATTTGACGTGTTTACACAAAAAACACAATAATATCCAAGTGAATCATTCACAAAACACTTGGATATTACAGTTTTTTCACTTATAAAACATAAGTGAAAAACTTAAAACTGTTATTTTTCAAACAAAAACATATAAAAACAATAAAAAAAAAATAATAAAAACACTTAAAAATTTCGAAAAATAACAGTAGAATTGAATATAATCATTTTGTTTTATCATAAAATACTGATATACAATCTGAAATATCTTTTCTGAATAGTGGAAAAGGACTACATTCCATTAGAAACCCAGTCACAAGGAAACCCATCTGTGACAGCCTCAGAAGACAGAGAGGCGCTGCCAAACACCAAGGGCAAGCAGAAAAGACACAGTGAAGTGACAATCAACTCAAAAGATTGGACACCAATAGCTGTGCCAAGGGCCAAAAAACCCAGAAAAGCTCCAACAAAACCAGTTGGATCACCAAAACAAGTTGAGAAACAGAAAATCACTGTTATCAACCCAGTTGTAAACTCCAAAGGCAAATTGCCAAAGAGTATAGATCATAAATTTGTACAAGGGCCTGCCAAAGGTAAATAAACCTTGAGAAATACAACATTTTTTATTGTCTGTCATTTTTTAACATTGTTAACATGACACCTCCACTTCTTAGAGATCTTGGATTCCCAAGAAATCAACCAGAACACTGGCCAAGAAGAAACAGAGGAAGAAGAACTGGAGCAGATGACCAGCAAAGGACTTACCATCAGGGAACTCCTACCCAAAGTCTTGTTCCAAATCAAATTCAACCCAGGAGTCCAACCAGGAGACTGGACAGATGCAGAACAGGTCCTCCAAATACACAAACTCCTGAGAGACCTTTTCACATGGAGCATGGACAACAAAATGTTCACCATGGCAGCATCATGGGCAGAAGTGGGGATAACAACCCAGAAGATCTGTCTCAAGCAAATGGCTTGGATGGAACTTATGACAGAAATGCAAGGTTGGAATCCCAACAAGAATTTCAAACTCTTAGAAGAAAGAGCAATCAGAATCAAAGAGAACCAGGCAGCCATACAAGCCATAGAGAGATCTTGGCACAAGGAAGAGCCCAGTCAGATTCAGGTACCCCCAGAAATGGAAGGAGAAGCTCCATCTTCCCCACAACCATCCAGCAGTTCCAGGCCTTACAAGCCAAAGGAAACTTCATCCAAAGCTCCCCCACCATTCCAGGTAGTTTCCAACAGGAGAAAAGGAGCCCAAGGGAAAAACAAAACTTCTTTCAACCAGAGGAAGAAAGAAGCAGACCCATTGATGAAAAAGCTGATGGACTTAGTCCAAGAAGTACACAAAAACAAGAAATAGTTGTACCTACAAATAGTGTTTCTAGTTCTGACTCAATAGACCCAGAATTAATAACTGAAACTACAATGCACACTCATGAGTTTGAAAACAAATTCACATGGACCAAATTGGCCCAATTCATGGAGTGGACACATGAAACCTCAGAAAAAATGAGGACAGAAGTGGAAACATTGAAAGAAGAAAATGCTTTCCAAGCAACAGTCATAAAAGACTTGAATTCAAATCTGGCCAAAATTTGGACAGAATTTGAAAAAACTAACAGACAGTTGAATTCAATTCTAGAAGAACAACAAACTGTGAGGAGGGATCTGAGGAATATCCAGCAACAGCAGGATAACCTTGACAAAGAAATTGATTACCTCTATGACAGGGAAGACAATCAATACCCTCCAACACAAGGTCAGCCTACTACCTCTACAAAATTAAAAGAAGAGGACAAAGACTATGACCAGGAACCTGAATATCAGATTCCAAAGTTAAGATCAGAGTCAGTGTACCAAGATGGGGAAAATCTCAACTATTCAGAGAAACAGGCACTGAAACAGTTACCAGAAGTAACAAACTGGCCAAAGTTCTCAGGAATAGGGGAATATGACCATATGGAGATCATTGACTATATTGATGGACTCTTTGTTGATGTCCCAAAGATACCAGACTACTGGATCACAACAAGACTCAACACAGCATTCAGAGGCCATGCAAACATATGGTATACTGAAATGAAAGAAATACATGGCAGGAAAAGCTGGCCATGGTGGAGGAATCAGATTATACAAAAGTATAGCAATGGTAGCTGGATCTGGCAAAAAACCATGTCCTTTGAAAGTGATAGATACTCCACAGAAAAAGACCCTTATGAATGGTGCCTCAAACAAACAAAGAGGCTAAAAGCTATTGATCCCAATATGACAATAGAAATGAGAAATCATAAACTCCTGACAAAATTGCCAGGAGATCTAGAACATGCAGTCAAATGCAGATGCAACAACATCAGCAGCATTGATGACATAGCAAATGTTATACAAGATGTGAGAAAAAAGACCTCCATAGGAAGGTACACATCTTTCAAACCAAACTTCAAAGACAAGAGGTCTGAAGTTAAAGAGACAAACAAAGAAAAAGGGAAAGAAACCCCAAAAAAGAAATATGTGTGCCACAACTGTGGTTCACCAGACCATTATGCTAACAATTGCACAAAACCAAAAAAGAAAATATATGCAATTGATGAAGAATCAGAAGAAGAACAAACAGGTGAAAAATCTGATTCTGACAGCATGGGAAATGGTATGAGAGCAGAATCACAAAGTGAACCTGATACCATAGAAGAATACATAGTGGAATGCAATGAAGAAAGTTCACTTGATATACAAGACATTGAATTGGATTCAGGCATACCACAAATAACAACAGACAAAGAGCTCTGTAAGCACACACAGAATGCACAAACATTCCTGGTAACCCCCAATAAAGGGATGGGATTCATTCATGGAACACCTACAAAATTGACAGTTTATATTGAGAACTGTAAACACCCAATGATCATTGACACAGGAGCAAGTTGCTCCATAGTGGCAAAAGAATACTTGGAACAACATTTCCCCAAATGGGAAGATGATATAATCCCAACAAAAGCCAGAAACTTCAAAAGTGCATCAGGCAAAATGCACTCACTAGGGACAATAATCAAAGAGATAATTATCCCACACCAACAAGGAAATATCAGACTGGAACCTGAATTTGTAGTTCTAGAAAATGCACATGTACAAGGATTCTTACTAGGTACAGAGTACCAAAGAATGTATGGTATGGATATTTGCAATAGTAAAAACAGATATCTTACCATAGGTACAAACAAAGATAAAAAATTTTCCTTTGACATTAATCATATAACAAATGATAACACCTTGAAAGAACTAGTGGAAGAATTCAAAGAGGCCCAATATGGCACTCAACTCACCAGTAAGATGAAACTCAACTTACTGAAAGTATTGAGAAAGCACAGAGGAGCTTTTGCAATAGGAGATGAACCACTAGGAAAAATCAAAGGACATGATATAGAATTATATCTGGATGTAGAAAGACCATATCCACCTATGCTTAGGAGACCACCATACCCAGCCAGCATGGAAACTAGGAAAGAAATTGAGAAACACATCAATGAACTCCTAGAAATGGGGGTAATAAGAAAGATAGGACATAATGAGATAGTAGAGGTCACTACACCAGTCCTTATAACATGGCATGATGGTAAATCCAGACTATGTGGTGACTTCAGGGCTTTGAATAATTACACCAAAGCAGATAGGTACCCCATCCCAAGGATACCACATGCACTAGATAAACTAGCAAAAGCCAAGTTCATTACAAAAATGGACTGCATGAAAGGTTTTCACCAGAATGGGGTAAAACCAGATTCCATCAAATTGCTAAGAATTATATGCCATATGGGCATATATGAATACACCAGAATGCCATTTGGCATTAAGAATGCACCAGCCCATTTTCAGAGGATGATGGATACCATATTTCAAGATGAAATAATGGAAGGGTGGATGGTGGTGTACATTGATGATATCATAATATACTCAGAAACATGGGAAGACCATGTGAAGAAAATTGATAAAGTATTGGGAAAATGCACACCAATCAATATGAAGATATCTCTTAAGAAATGTAACTTTGGACAGCAAGAACTGCTAGCCCTAGGACACAAAGTTTCAGGTTTAAGTCTAGCTATAGACCAAAATAAAGTTGCTGCAGTACTAAAGAAACCAGTACCAAAGAACATCAAAGAAATGCAATCTTTTTTGGGCTTTGCCAGCTACTACAGAAGCCACATAAAGAACTTTGCACACATCACTAGTAGCCTATACAAACTGTGCTCAAAAGATGTGGTCTTTGAAATTACCAAGGAAAGAAGGGATGCATTTGAAAAGATCAAACATGAACTGACCAATGCCCCTGTCCTAATGATGCCTGATTTTGAACTACCATTCAAACTATACATAGATGCAGCATGTAGCCAAGGGCTAGGAGCAGCACTACACCAGAGGCAACTAGTAGATGGCATACCCAAAGAAGGAGTAATTTGCTATATCTCAAGACAACTGAAAGACTCAGAAGCCAGATATGGAGCTACTCAGACAGAATGTCTATGCTTGGTATGGGCATTAGAAAAACTCCATTACTACTTAGAAGGAGCAGTATTTGAAGTTTTTACTGACTGCACAGCCCTCAAGTCACTGTTGAACATGAAAACAACAAACAGACACATGCTTAGGTGGCAAATAGCCATACAAGAATACAGAGGGAACATGACTATCATCTATAAAGAAGGGAAAAGTCATACTAATGCAGATGGTCTCAGCAGGTGGCCACTGAAGAATGACCAAGAAAATCCAGCATATGACCCAGAAAATGGGGCCAAAATACCTATACAATGCATGGAGATAGACAGGAGAAAGAACTTCAAACTATCAAACTGGGCATTAGGGAATGATTCATCAAACCCAGCACAAAGCTATGGGGAGATTAAAGAGATACCCATACTGGGAATCAGCTCCTCTAATCTGAATACAGAATTCTTTAGTATAGTACAATCAGCATACAATAAACACAAACAGTGTAGTATATTGATACAACTACTAAAACAAAAGTACAGGAGTCCTGAACTAGAGAGTCAATTGGAAGAGCCATGGCTCAAAAACTTTAAAGAAAATAGATTTTTTCTGATAGATGACCTACTGTACCATAGGGAGAAACACACAAGTGCCCTGGTAATAATAAGTAGAGAACACATTTCCCTCATACTACAGGAATGCCATGACTGCCCATACATGGGACATATGAGTGAAGAAAGAACTAAAGAAAGAGTCTTTAGCACAGCTTGGTGGCCAAAGTGGGAACAAGACTTGAGTGAATACATCAACACTTGTACCAGATGCCAAAAAGCCAACAGAAGTCATGGCAAAAGATATGGATTACTCCAGAGTATAGAGGAGCCCAAACACCCCTGGGAAATAATAAACATGGATTGGGTAACAGGCCTGGTCCCCGGAGGAAAAGACAGCTTTAATGCATGCCTAGTAGTAGTAGACAGGTATAGCAAGAGTGTCAGATGTCTCCCCTGTCACAAAGAGGACACAGCAATGGACACAGCCATATTGTTCTGGAACAATGTGATAGCCAACTGTGGAGTCCCAAGAATTATAATTAGTGACAGAGACCCTAAATTCACATCAGAATTTTGGACTAATCTATATGAAATGCTGGGAACCAAACTAGCATTTTCCACAGCTTACCATCCACAAACAGATGGTCTAGCAGAAAGAATGATCCAAACATTGGAAGACATCATTAGAAGGTTTTGTGCATATGGCATGGAATATAAAGACAATGAGGGATATACCCATGACTGGGTAACCCTCCTACCAGCTGTGCAATTAGCATACAACACAAGTATACACTCAGTGACAGGAAAAACCCCTGCCACATTAGAGAAAGGATGGAACCCACTACTTCCAGTAGATTACTTGAAGAAGAACCTCCTCTCAGTACATCCTACAGCTAAAGACTTTCACACAATGTGGAAGACTGCCTGTGAAAAAGCAGAGCAATGTGTGGCTGAAGCCAAATTATATAACAAACAGAGATATGATAAAAGTCACCAAGAACCTGATTTCAAAGAAGGGGACCAAGTTCTAATCTCAACTCTTAACTTCAACAACCTAAAAGGACCCAAGAAGATGAGAGACTCATTCATAGGACCATTTACCATTATCAAATTGATAGGGAAGAATGCAGTAGAGGTCAACCTGACCAAAGAGTTCTCTAGGAAACACCCAGTTTTCCCTGTGAGCCTGGTCAAACCTTATCACCAGACAGATGAGGAGAAATTCCCTGACAGGAAGAAGACAGTCACCCATGAAAGATTGGTAGAGGAAGATGACTCACCTGGACCAGTGAAAAAGATCATTAAAGCCAGGAAGATCAGAATCAATGGGAAAGACAACAGGCAATACCTGGTTAGATTTAAGAATCAACCAGCAGATAAAGACAAATGGCTAACTGAGAAAGAAATCCCAGATGGACAAATACACCTCAGAAGATTCAGAGCCTCCAAGAGAGCTGAAGAGTCTCATCAATGATGAGCCTTCTTTTGAGGGAGGGTATGTCAGCCTGTGACTCAAAACAGAGCACTAGCATGACATCCAACATACCATAAATAATGGTATGACAAGTATTGAACAAACATAGTCAATACAGGTAATAATTAAGAGAAAACAACCCTCTTACATTAAACACCAACCTTATCCAAACAGAATAAGGAAACCTAGAGGAGAATAAACAAGTCAAAACCCTTATTTTCACCTCTCATCTAACTTATGCATATTTAAGTTATCCTATACCAAAATGGTATTTTTCTTAAAGCTCACATAGAGAGCTACACAATGATATCATCCATGTTGTTGTAACACCACTACAACTGGAGATACCATATAACCTCATTTTCAAAACCAAGCCCCCCTGAAAGTCAAAGAGGGCTTGTACAAAACTGTACAAAAGTATAACCAAATTAAAGATCTCAACAAGAGCTTTAATTTGAGACACCTTAGACCTCTGTATCTCTTAAATTGACTGAGGGATCTTGGTTCAAAGGTTTAATAACCAAAATACAGATATTCTGAAAATAAGAAAATAAACAAACCCCTGTATCTTTGGCATACACTCATACAACTGTACAGTGTCACATACCAAACTGTAGGGCTAATCAAGCCCTACAAAACTGTATCATCAGAATACAGATATCTTCCAAATTGAAGAAGATATCTGGTATGGAAGTTTTTGAAGCCTCATACTGATGTACAAAAATACATCCAAAAACTTAAAACCCTTATAACTTTTGCTATTTTAAAGAAGGGTAAACATGAAGCATACCAAATTGAAGAGCTCATTAAGCCCTTCAATTCTGTGCTCTTAGTTTCTTGATATCTCAAAAACTGACCAAGATATCTTGGTTGGAAGTTTTTTGGCCAATACTGGCCTGTACCAAACCTGTACCAACCAGTACAGTCTTAATACTCAAAATAATGGTTGTTCAAAGCTTAAACCCGCCCAGAATGACTAGTATTAGTCATACAAACACCAGAACAACGTCATCCAAGTGCTGACGTGGCAGGTGAAAAGTTTTTTCATCCTGTATTGATCCAGAATGATCATTTGTGGTCCCAAAACCACAATTCTGCCTCTACTGACGCCAGAATTGAGGATCCAGAACCACAGACTGGCCAATGGAGTGAAAATTTTCACTCCTCTGACGTGTGAAGAGTAAATAACTCTTGAAAGTCTTGAAAGATATAAAAAGAAGGGTTTTTGCCTTCAAAAATCATCATCTTATCTTTTTATTATATATTCTTACGTGACAAGACTGTTAATCATCAGTAGTGTCCTTAGAATACTTAAAGATATAATTAAATATAATTATTGTAGTGTCTCTTTACAGTCAAAGATATTAGAACATTGCAACCCAGGTCCTCAATAGACTCATCACCACTGTTACCACGTAGCAGTAGGACCTGAAGAATTTTTTATTACTTATTTTGACGTGTCACAGTCATAGTACTAGCTTGTATTTACTGTTTTTAAGCTTCTACATAGACTCACCCTGACATTGATCCTCAAATGAACATCCAAATGAGGAATCACAAGCTTCTGACACAACTGCCAGGAGAACTAGAGCATGCAGTAAAATACAGATGCAACCAAAATTGCACTCTAGATGACATTTCCAACACCTTACAAGACATAAGGAAAAGTACTAATATAGGGAAATTCACCCCATATAAGAGCAGTAGTTTGAAAGAGAAACACCTTTCAGGGTAGAGCTTAAAGACAAACCCAAAGAAAGAGTGGCAGAAGTGGCAAAAAAGAGGAACTCTTGTCACAATTGTGGTTCAACAGACCAATATGCCAACAACTGTCCAAAGGCAAAGAAAAAAGTCTATGCCATTGAGAAAGTCCCAGAGGAATAATCTCCAACAGAGGATTCTGAATCAGACTCCATGGGTGATGCCATTAGAGAACCATCTGATGATGATCAAGACCCAAGAGAGGAATTTCTAGTGGAATACAAAGAGGAAACCCCACTAGAAATCCAGGACGTACAGTTGTAAGCAGCAATGCCACAGGACACTGCTAACAAGAACTTGTGCAAACACACACAAGATGCACAAACATTCCTATTTACACCAACCAAAGGAATGGCATATATCCATGGAACAGCCACAAAAATGACTGTTTGCATTGAAAATGCTCAGCATCCACTGATCATTGATGGTGGAGCACACTTCTCAATAGTGGCCAGAAACTATCTGGATACCCACTTCCCAAACTGGGAAAAACAGCTCTTGCCCACTAAGGCAAAGAACTTTAAGAGTGCATCAGGGAAAATGACTTAAATTGGGACAATTATCAAAGAAATAATTAGACCCCACAGGAAGGGTAATATCAGACTCAACCCAGAGTTTGTAGTGCTTGATGATGCCCACATCCAAGGGCTTTTACTGGGAACAGATTACCAGAGGAGATATATGGCATAGACATTTACAACAGTAAAAATAGGCACATCACCATTGGTACTAACAAGGAAAAGAAATTTTCACTTGATATATACCAGATATCTTCTCAAGATCCACTAGAAGAACTTCTGAATGAATTCAGAGAGGGACAGTTTAGCACTACCCTCACCAGTAAACAAAAACTAAGTTTACTGAAGATGCTGAGAAAGAACAGACCAGCATTTTCCATTGGTGAAGAACCATTAGGCAAGATCAAAGGCCATGATATAGAACTATATCTGGGCGTGGAAAGGCCTTATCCACCCATGCTTAGGAGACCTCCTTACCCAGCAAGCCTGGAAACCAGGAAAGAAATTGAGAAACATATCAATGAACTCCTGGATATGGATATCATCAGGAAGATTGGACATAATCAGATAGTGGAAATCACCACCCCTGTCCTAATCAACTGGCATGATGGCAAGTATAGACTGTGTGGAGATTTCAGAGCTCTGAATAACTACACAAAAGCAGACAGGTACCCTATACCCAGGATACCTCAGGCCTTGGATAAACTGGCAAAAGCCAAATACATAACCAAAATGGATTGTATGAAAGGCTGCCACCAAAATGGAGTTAAACCAAACTCCATGAAATTACTCAGAATAATATGCCACATGGGAATATATGAGTATACCAGGATGCCATTTGGCATCAAAAATGCACCAGCCCATTTCCAAAGGATGATGGACAAAATATTTCAGGAAGAAATACTGGAAGGCTGGATGGTGGTATATATTGATGATATCATTATATACTCAGAGACATGGGAAGACCATGTGCAATACATAGACAGAGTACTAAGTAAATGCACACCCATAAATCTGAAAATTTCACTTAAAAAGTGAAATTTTGGCCAACAAGAGTTACTGGGCCTAGGAAATAAAGTCTCAGGTCTTAGTCTGGCAATTGATCAGAATAAAGTAGCAGCAGTACTGCAAAAACCAGTACCAAAGAGCATCAAAGAGATGCAATATTTCCTTGGGTTTGCTAGCTCCTATAAGAACCACATCAAAAACTTTGCACACATAACTAGTAGTTTATACAAGTTATGTTAAAAAGATGTAGTTTTTGGAATAACCAAGGAAAGGAGGGATGCATATGAGAGGATCAAATGTGAACTCACAAATGCACCTTTGCTCATCTTACCTGACTTTGAACAACCATTCAAGTTATATATAGATGCAGCATGCAGTCAAGGCCTAGGAGCAGCCCTTCACCAAAGACAAATTGTGTATGGTGAACCAAGAGAAGGAGTAATTTGCTACATCTCAAGGCAACTGAAAGATTCAGAAGCCAGGTATGGGGCCACCCAGACTGAATGTCTATGTCTAGTCTGGGCTCTAGAAAAACTCCATTATTATCTGGAGGGTGCAGTCTTTAAAGTCTACACAGACTGCACAGCCTTGAAGTCTTTACTAAACATGAAGACTACAAATAGACACATGCTGAGATGGCAAATATCCATCCAGGAGTATAGAGGGAACATGACCATCATATACAAAGAAGTTAAAAGTCATACCAATGCAGACGACCTTAGCAGATGGCCACTGGACAATGTCAAAAGCAATCCAGCTTATGACCCTGAAGTTGCAGCCAAAATCCCTATCCATTTCATGGAAGTATATAGGAGGAAGAACTTCAGATTTTCTGAATGGGCACCAGAAAGTGGAACCCTTGACAGTGGAAACACTGATCCAGAGGGGACAGAGACTCCCATATTTGGAATAAGTTCCTCTGAACTGCACAATGATTTTTTTAGTGCAGTACTGAAGTTATATGCCAAACACAAACAGTGTGGCATACTGCTACAACTCCTTCATCAAAAGTATGGGAGCCCAGAACTGGAATACCAGCTGGAAGAACCCTGGTTGAGGGCCTATAAGGATAACAAGTTCTTCCTTATAGATGGCCTGCTCTACCATAGAGAGAAATACACAAGTGCACTCACAGTGGTAGACAGAGACCACATCTCCTTGATCCTGCAGGAACACCATGACTTTCCCTATATGGGACACATGAGTGAGGACAGGACTAACAAGAGGGTAGCAAGCACAGCTTGGTGGCCCAAGTGGGAACAAGAGTTGGGAGAATACATCAACACTTGTCAAAGATGCCAAAAGGCAAATAGGAAACATTGGAAGAAGTATGGGTTACTTCAACATATAGAAGAACCCAAACACCCATGGGAAACCATCAACATGGACTGGGTTACAGGACTTGTCCCAGGGGGAAAAGAAAACTACAATGCCTGCTTAATCATAGTTGATAGGTTCAGCAAGAGCATGAGGTGTCTACCATGCCACAAAGAGTACACAGCCATGGATACTGCCCTGTTATTTTGGAATAACATCATATCTACCTGTGGAGTCCCTAAAATCATCATTAGTGATAGGAACCCAAAATTCACATCTGAATTCTGGACCAACTTGTATGACATGCTTGGCACCAAGCTTTCTTTTTGCACAGCTTACCATCCCCAAACAGATGGCCTAGCTGAGAGGATGATCCAGACTATGGAAGACATCCTTAGAAGGTTCTGTGCCTATGGAATGGAATACAAGGACCATGAAGGATACACCCATGACTGGGTTACCCTTCTACCAGGTGTCCAACTGGCTTATAATACAAGTCAGCACTCTACCACAGGAAAAACACCTGCAGTGGTTGAGAACGGGTGGAATCCCCTGTTTCCTGTGGATCACTTAAAGAAGAATCTTCCAACCATCCGCCTCACAAACAAAGACTTCCATGATATGTGGAAGAGGGATTTTGACCCAGCTGCCAAATTCATAGCTGAGGCAAAAGAATATAATAAACAGAGGTGGGACAAGACACACATGGAACCTGACTTTAAGGAACGGGACCAGGTGCTAGTGTCTACACTGAACTTTAATAATCTTAAAGGACCCAAGAAAATGAGGGACTCATTTGTAGGACCTTTCACTATCATTAGGTTGATAGGAAAGAATGCAGTGGAAGTCAAACTTACAGAGGAATTTTCCAGGAAGCACCCAGTCTTCCCAGTAAGCTTGGTCAAACCATACTTCCAAACAGAGGAGAATAAATTCCCCTCCAGGAAGAAGAACCCCACACCACCTGATATAGTGGAAGTGGAGGACTCCCCAGGACCTTTGAGGAAGATCAGACTTAATGGAAAGGATCAAAAACAATACGTAGTCAGATTCAAACAGCAAAAAGCTGATAAAGACAAATGGTTGGCAGAGGATGCCATACCAGATGGGAACCTTCATCTAAGGAGATTCAGGGCCTCTAGGAGGACTGAACAGTCTCATCAATGATTAGCCTTTTTTAGAGGGAGGGTATGTCAGCCTGTGACTGAAAACCAGAGCACAAGCATGACAGCCAAAATACCATAAACCAATGGTATAGCCAAGATACCACGAAATCATGGAGGTGAGCCAAATCAGCTAAAACAAGTATCAAAAGAAAGAGGAAACTCACCTCTTTCTGAAAGCATAAGTCCCATCACCATAGGACAAGAAATAACAAAGTTATTCCTGCTCAAAGTTATTGCTGAGCATAAACCTTAATTTTCACCTCTCATCTAAAATCTAGAAGGAGAGGCTTAACCCCATCAAATGGGTACTCAAAATGAAGCTCAAAGCCAGGGCTATCCAATGGTACTAGCCAAACTGAGCTAGCACCAATATTACTGGAGTTATGGTCAATTTCAGGCCAAATAAGGGTGAACAAAACATTCACCTCTCATCTAACTTCTACAGCTTTAGTGTGAGATACTTGAAGTGGGGTCTTTTTAGAAAGAGCACAATCAGGGCTATCTGATGTTCTCATCCATTTCCCCATAACTCAACTAGAACAAAATTTATGGGGCAAATAAGCTCAATACAGCTTTTTGCCTATACCATGCAAATGTACAAAAATCTTGTACATGGGATAACTTTTCCATATTGAACGATACCCATATCAAATGAGGTACCATTGTGTAGAGCACATACAGGGCTACACACCGAACCAATATTGAGGTTGATATCTAAGAATTGACAAAGTTATGGCGGTTTTAAGGTCAGATTCCCACCTGCTGTCATATACAGCCTTACCATGGGATAATATCCCATAACCATGAATATGAGGTGTTCAAATAGACGAAGAAGCTTGCTTTTACTTCAATACCTCATATGTCAGTCAATACTGGGGTCCCATACAGTTTCTGTACAGCATTCTACATGTCATACATGTTAGAATCAGGCTGTGAGGTCCCCAGATGAAACTTTTTACCCTGTATTGGTGAAAACTGCCCAGATGTGGTTCCAAAACCACATCTGAGCCCAATACAGGTTATACAGGCTGTTTGAAAGCCACAAGCCAGTACTAGAGAGTGAAAAAATCTTCACTTGCTCTACATGGAAAGGTCTAGCACCCTTTCCACCCCATTTCAGGATAAAAAGGAGGCTTTTCACAGCCAGAATTGTCTCCTCATCCTTCTCTTGAATAACCTACGTAGTAAACTGTCAAAAACAGTTTTGCCCTTGTTTAATAATCAGGTATAACTATAAATCTTAATTATTGTGGTCTTTTATTATTGTAGCCCAACAGATAAAGCTGCACCCAGGGCTTTCAACAGTGCTCACCACCACTATATCATATATAGTAAAGCCCTTTTAATCTTAAATTAAATTATCTTTAAACCCTTATAAATCTTTTTAAACCATTTTTACCGTGTCACAAACGTAGTTAAAGTTGTATTTAGCCTATTTACACCTTTATCATAGTTTTATCCTAACAGGGTCGAATTATTCCCAAAGAGGAATATATTCTACAAATAGGCTATCTCTTCCAATTTTTCAGATACAAATCTTAACTTGGATCAAACAATTGGGCCTTGTGTGAGCGCATCAATATTGTTTCCCAGGAGTCTTGTTTCCATAAATATATATCTATCATACAGAGGCTCAAAAATCTTTGGCATAACTATATGGTCTTCTACTAATCTAAGCATAATGAAGTTTTTCAGTTTTGGAAATACATGTTTCAAAATATCTATATTGGTGGGACCTTTAAGTTTGCTACCCTCATGGGTATCATTAATTCCATTGTTTCACAAAAATGTTTGGTTTTTGTTTTAATACTGTCTATGACGTATTTAAGGAATTCAACTGGTATTCCTTTTCTATTTCTATAGATGTAGGATTTAAAAGAGGTGCTGATTATAATTCTAATTAGTGACTTCATCGCTTGAGTAACTTAAGGCTTTCCTGAATTCTGTAAGTTGAACTTTCAGGGTATTTGAAAATATCTACAAGAATTCCCTATTGGTTAAAGTCAACTTTTTATCTATTTGTTCTGAAGGCTTTTAATCTGCACTTTGAGGTTTCCCTGATTAAGAGATGCAATCCCAATAGCCATGAAATGGGGTTTAGTGTGGTTTTTGATATCCAAACTGGTTTTCTCAATAATAGAGGATTCTGATTTTTATATCTTTAAATATGCTCAATTTCCCAAGCTATGTGAGGATCTTTTGGAGTTTACTAGCTTACTTGATAGGGTCTCTTTGGGAAATATTAATTTACTTTTGCAGGGATATGATGATCTCTATCACAATGAGCTTTTTTTAAAATAATTTTTCTAATTTTTTTTACATTTCCTAAACAGAATTCATCTTTTTCAAAATGATATTCCATTAATATTTCTTTTTGTCACTTTACGCTTTTTACTCTTCTTACTTTCCTTTTTTGTTAAAACATGTACTTTGAATTCATATGAACTAAAAAAGGTCTTTAGCCACAAAGCTCATGGTATGAAAAGATTTTATTTATCTTTCTAAGATTAACTCTTAAATTATATAAGGGTTCATATTCAATAGCTCATATTTGGAGTATGCATTTGAAAAATACTGGCTATAGTTCTTGTAAGTGGTGGATATGAAACTTTGATAAAATATCAAGTACTTTTCCAGTCCTCAAAATTTTTATAATGTAAAATTATTTAAAAATGGTAAGAAAAAGTTTTTTTAAAGAGAAAACATGCCAATTTCATTTTTTTTTAACTTGTATAAGTATAAAACAGTAATATAATGAAAATTTATTGTTTTACCAACAATAAAGATTTATCCAAAAATACTGTACAAGAGATATTTAAGGCTACAAAAGAAATTTATTCAAGAGCAATTTGAATTGAAATGAATTGGGCAAAGAACTTCAAGCAATTAATTAAAGAAAAAAATCTTCAAAAAAGATATCTAAAGAGGAAAAACACCCAAAAGTGACCATAGTGAATTTGGAAACAAAGTGACAAAGTTAACAGTGATGAAAGATGCTTTAATTCACTTTTGGGGTGGTTCAGTGGTAAAACATGATTATAAGAGTTACAAACAATGATTATAATGATTTTTTCATGTGGTTAAAAGGTTCAAAATGATTTGAAAAAAGGTGGTTGGAATCTTTTATTGATTGGTTTAACATTTTTAAACTAATTGTAAAAGGAAAAGATTCTAACATGAAGAGAAAAGTGGGGCAAGGAAGCCATTCTTTTATAGCCATCAATTTTCTTACTGCAAAAGTAAAATTTACTCTTGTCAGTCTTGAAAAACAGTCTCACAACAGAAAAACCAATTATGGCATCATTGAATCCTGGTTTAAGCCATTTTTATACCCTTAAATCAGCCATTACTATAGCAATACCTGGTCTAGAGCCTTCAGGACACGTCAGGATGTGCGTAAGAGGCGTAGAAACCATTTAAAACTGTTTTTACTAACATTGTTTTAACTTAAGGGTAGTTTTACCCTCTTGGCAGCAGTTAAAACTACCCTGGTTGGTATCAAAACCTCATCATCAATTGAGTCACAGACCCTGTGACTCAATTCCAGGCCAAACGTAATGAAATTTGCATGAACTTTGACATCCCATGCCAGTAAGCAAGGAATTTGGGCGTCTAGCTCCCCCTTACAGCTACAGTGTCTTCCCCCCCCAGAATTAATCTTTCCAATTTATTTTTTCTTTAATTTCTCATCATGTAATACAATTATAATTTACATATGTAATTCAATTGAGTTTTTAATTACACATCTGTAATAATTGATACCTCATATGTAAATTAAAGTTCACTTATTTAATACATGCGCAATTTTAAAATTTCAATTGAAAATACTATAATTCCTCATAACTTCTAACCTAAACACAACACCTCAATTTTAACACACAAATTGATGTTTATCACCACATGTGGTGTTAATTAAATTAAGTTTTTGAGGATTTTCCTACTTTTGTACAAAAAATACTAAAAACTTAATCTAAGCTGATTTAGAGTGGAGTTACAAAAATTTCATCCAGAGGTGACCCCACTTTATTTTTTATGAGGAATTCAATAGTGTGATAATTTCTTTATGTTTATTTGTTGAATACAAAGCTATAATATATTTTCTATAACTTTTTACCAAAAATATTTTAATTCCATAATTTTTATTAAAAATTCATTTTTACTTAATTTTTACAAGTAAAAATGTATTTTCATAATTTTAAATTTTATTGTAATTTTATTTTTGAATTATAATTAAATTTTGATTTTTGAATTTGAATTTGTATTTATATTTAAATTTTCTTTTTATAAAATAAATACATTTATTTTATTTATATTTGTATCTTAATTTATGATTTGTGGTCTTTTGGGTATATGAAAATACCTCTAAGGCTCACATTCCCTCCCCCTAAGAAAGAATATTACTTTGTAATATTGTTATTTCTAGTGTTCCTGAACCTTCTGTGAAGTTTAGTAGCTTCAGGTATGTCTTTTTCTGGCAACCAGTTATCTTCACAAGTTGGGTCACTGTACCTAACAAGGTATTCCCTTACTTTGATGGTTCTCAACTTTCGTTCTTTGAGAACTTTGGTAATTTTCTTACTTCCAGATGACTCAATAGGAGGTATAACTTTGGGAAGTTTATTCCTCAAGGGAGATTTTTCGCAATCACTAGATTTATATGGCTTTATCAAGTTCCCTGGAAATGTAGGATGCTTATTGCTAAGTTCTTCAGATAACTCTACTTCAACATCATTTTCCCCATGGAGGGCCTTAATAACAAAAGGTCCTTAAAAGGAGTCTTTCAGCTTTTTACATCCTTTGATGTTATTGAAGTTAGTGGTGGATACAAGAACTGAATCCTCAATGTTGAAATCCAAATTTGCATCTGATTTATCCCATTTGTCCTCAGCATACACAAAAGAGTCTTCCATGCACCTTACTGCATGCTTTCTAGCTTTGTCTAGAATTCCCTTCAAGCTAGCAGCTGTGGGATGTATTTCAATCAAATCTTTCCTCAAGGAATCTTGAGGTAATTTGGGGTTCCATCCCTTTTCTAGGATAGCAGGAGTTTGATTTGTACTGGCATGGATTGATGTTTTATATGCTAATTCCAGTTCTGGAAACAGAGTACACCAATCATGGGTAAATCCATCACAATCTTTAAATTCAAGGCCATATGCACAAAGTCCTCTTACCATGTCCTCTAGAGTCTGCATCATCCTTTCAGGAAGACCATCAGTTCGTGGGTGGTAGGCTGTAGAGAAAGACAGCTTAGTACCAAATAATTGGTGAAGATTTGTCCATGGTGCTGAAGTGTATTTGGGATCCCTGTCACTAATGATATTTGTAAATATTCCAGTCCATGACACTACTCTATTCCATATCAGAAGAGTTTTATCCATGGCTGTATCATCTTTGTGACATGGTAAAAAGATTGGAGTTTTACTGAATCTGTCTACAATCACTAGGCAAACATTATTACTTCTGTCACCTCCCGGTGGTAGGGCAGTTACCCAATCCATATGGACAATTTCCAAAGGTCTGGTGGGTTCTTGGATTTTGATCATATTTCCAAGTCTCTTGCCAGTGGATTTATTTGCCTTTTGAAATCTGTCACAGGTTTTGCCATACTCTGCAACATCTTTCTGCCACATTGGCCACCATATGAAGGTCTTTGCTTTTTCTCTTGTTCTGTCTTCAGACAGATGTCCTGAAAAGGGGCTGTTATTTCATTCTTTTAGTAAAAGATTCATTAATCACCTGTCCACAACTGTCATGAGACATGTGTGCTTGGTCCTGTGGTAAATTATACCATCCGGTAGGTGAAATCTTCCTTCATCAAAAGGTTTCTTCCATAGTTCATCAAAGGAATGTATTAGAGAGTTGTCTTTACAGTCTTTGTTAAGTAATTGCCATAAGATGCTACAATTATTATCTTGAGTGTAACTGTTTCTTACTTTTTCACAGAAGGTGGTGTTCAAGTCTGTAACACTTATTCCTTCTATTGGGATCTTTGGTGAAGCTTCTTCTGGCACATAAGCAGGATTATCAATATCATTTGTTAATGGCCATCTGCTTAGTCCATCTGCATTTTTATGAATATTCCCATCTTTATGAACAATAGTCATATTGCCTCTGTATTCCTGTATGGCTATTTGCCATCTGAGCATATGTCTGTTAGGTGTTTTCATGTTTAAAAGTGATTTGACAGCTGTACAATCTGTTATCACTTCAAAAACACATCCCTCTAAGAAGTAGTTCAATTTTTCCAAGGCCCAGACAAGGCATTGTCACAGGGGCTCTTCTAAAATGAAGAGGGCCTGGCACTCAGTGAACAGACTTACTTATGGAGGGCTCAGAAGAAAATACTCAAATGATAAGAGTAATGGAGTAAGAGGATAAATTCCTAGTCATAAAATAATAAGCATAAAAGATAAGAGAGACAAAACAAAAGCAATAATAAAGAGCCAACCACAAATAATCCTGAGTCACTGTTTCAACCTGTTCAGAAAAGAGAAAAGGAATTAATAAGGATATGGCCACCAGGACTCTACTGAACAGGTGAGGGAAGGCTAAGACTAACTTAATAAGTAATAAAATAATATTCCAAAAGTGAGAATAAAATAATATTAAATAATAAATCAACTATTTTAATTAACTGGCGGAAAAACCCCCAGGTGGGTGAAGAGGGGCTGGTATATGTGAGAAATACCAGCCTTGGAGTTTGAGTGTTGAGATACTGGCCTGTATGCTGGAAGAAGTTGGATGTGGGATTGAATCCTGTATTGGTGAATCCAATACAGGTGATACAGTCAATACAGGTATTTGCGCCTGTATTTATGACAGGCCTGTATTTGGTGAATCCTGTATTTGAGTCTTGCCTGTATGGAACTGTATTGAGGTATGAAACTGTATTGGGTGAATTGTTGAATGAAACCCCCTTGCTGATTGGGTTTTGAAGGGTATCCATGATATAATGATTTGCTGATGATGATTGGAAATGCCCCTGCCTCCTTGGCTGTGACATTATCCCCCTCTTGAAAGTGGTGAGCTCTGAGCACCATAAGTATAGTGAGTCTTGATGAGCTTGCAATCAATTCAAACAGTTCTTTCCCCAATTCCTTAAGATTTTCCCCTTAAAACTTCTTCTTCAATCAATACTCAAACCAATCTTCATTTGACTATTTGTAGGTATTTTCCCCGTGATTTTGATTCTGAATTTCCTCTGTTCCATCCAAACTGCCTTCAATCTTCATAAAAATTCCTTTAATCTTGTCTTGAGTGTCTTCATCAATTTTCCTTGAGTCCTCATGGCTTTTGAAAGGTGGTTGACTTGGGTTTTTGTCCCAAGACCACTTGAAATCATCATAATTTTGAATTTTAGAGTGTTGGCATAAGGTGGCCAACAATTGAAATTTTGGACCAAATGAGTAGTCCTGGCCAAAATCCCTGAAAGTGTGAATAAATGGGTTTTTGGCCAATTTGCGCAAAAATGCGCAAAATGCGCAAATGCGCAAATGTGCCATATGTGGCATAAATTGGTGAGAATACTGAAAAAACTGAATTCTTGTGAAAAAATGGCCTAAAAGTGGGTTTTGGCCATTTTGCGCATTTTTGCGCAAATATGCGCAAAATGCGCAAAAATGTGCAAAGTGCGCAAATGCGCAATTATAATGATTTTGGCCAAAAAGGACTTTTGAAGGATTTTGACAAGAAAAAAGGCCCTTTTGCGCAAAAGTGCGCAAAAATGCACAAAATTCGCAAATTTGCCAATATGCCTAATTAAGCATATTATGATAAGAATTGATGAAAAATGGCTATTTTGATGTTTTGAGGTCTGATATGGCCAATTGTGCCAAAGTGCATATCTTGATGAAATTGGCCAATTGGGCCATTTGAAACAATTTCTTCTATGAACTTGATTTTTTTCTTGAATATCTTCTTCTTATCCCCTCCTTGATTGGTCAATTGCCATAAACACCTTGCTGATTGGGTTTTGGCTTTCAATTTTGATCTTAAGGAATGAGTTCACAGCTGACATTCATATTTGACTCCACTGCCTCTGGTTCCCCGCCTTTTGTGATTTGGAGATGCCTTGGTTATAGAGTTTAAAGAAACCTTGAAGAAATTTTGATGCGTATTACTGGTAGTTGGTCTCCATTATTACTATTGTTATTTCCCTTTTACATGAAATAAATGAATTAGCCTCCCAATACAAAATATGGGAGGATTTACTGCTGCTTAAAAGAAGGAAATTAAAAAAAACAAGAATTATACAAGTAAAGAAAATAAAAGAAATGAAAAAGAAAAGAAATGAGAGAAAAAAAGAGAGTAAAGAAAGAAATATGAAATGCCTGGGGTTGTCTTTCTTGTGGTGAGTTGTTTGATTTTGGCCAAAAGATTCTGAAAGATGAAATCAAGCATTTGATGCTCACAGCGTGGCCAAGGTAATGTTTTTACAAGAATTAGACCCCTCAGGGATGCATACCAGGAGATGGAACTTACTTTCATAACTTCCACTCCCCACCAAGCACCATAAATGAAAATTGAAATATGCCATAAGATGAATTTGATAATGAATGTCTTGAAAGATAATTTATGGCATGATTAAAGAAAGAAGAGAAAATAAAAGAAAAGATTGGGCCAAATCTTGATGAAAGGTCCAAATCTTGAGGTTATTATGTTGCAAGGCCTTCTGAACCTGTCCAAAAAATTGACAAGTGCTCACAAAGTGGCCAAGGTGATGCTTACAACAAATTTGGTAGAATACCCCCTTAAAGGTGCATGCCAGGAGAGGAACTTACTTTCATAACCTCCAATCCCCACCAAGCACCATAAAATCAAACTCTTGAAGCATTTGGGCCAGGCTTGTCAGGATACAAAGTGTGAAAGTCCTTGACAAGGTCTGGAGAGTTGGTAAGGTTGGAAGCTGGTTCCCAAGTTGTTCTTTCTGGGTCTTCACTGAATCCTTTCCACTCAACTAAATACCATAATGAACCTCTCTTGAGTTTTGACTCCAGAACCTGAGCCACTTCCCATTCTTCTTTCTCTTCCACTATTACTGGTGGTGGTGTCAATTGATGTCTATTTGGGATAGTTGATTGCTTCACTGGTTCTAACAAAGAAATATGGAAAACAGGGTGAACTGACTTCCATTGTTGAGGCAACTTGAGGTGATATGCATGGCTGCCAATCTTCTTCAGAACTTCAAAAGGTCCCAACCATCTTTCTGAGAGCTTCTTGGTGGGTCTTGTTGTCTTGATGTTCTTGGAGGCTAGCCATACTTTGTCCCCAGGTTGGAAATCAGGTGGAATTGCTCTATTTCTATCTGCATACTTCTTGAATCTTCTTATTGCTGACTCTAATTCTTCTTTGACAACTTGCTGTACTGATTGGAGTTTTGTTGATAACTTTCCAGCAGGTGAATCTTGAGAAACATGGATTGAGTCAAAGCTGGGATTTCTTCCATAAATGGTGAAAAAAGGTGATTGCTTTGTGGATGAATGTTCTGCATTATTATAGGCAAATTCAGCCAGAGGGAGCCAGGTGTGCCAGTCATCTTGATGGTAACTGACATACATCCGAAGATACTGTTCTAGAATCTGATTTACCCTCTCTGTCTGTCCATCTGTTTCAGGGTGAAATGCAGTTGAAAGATCTCTTGATATCTTGAGCTGCTGACATAACTGGGTCCAGAATGATGAAACAAATAAAGAACCTCTATCACTAACAATACTGATTGGAAGACCATGTTTGGAAAAGACATGATTAATGAATATTTGAGCTAAGTCCAAAGCAGTGATTGCTGAATAAGTTGGAATAAATATTGCCATTTTTGAAAATCTGTCTACAACTACTAAAATTGAATCAAAGTTGCTTGACAAGGGCAATTGAGTGATAAAGTCCATTGATAAAGAATTCCAAGGACCAGATGGAATTTGAAGAGGCTTGAGTAATCCAAACTTCTTATGGTGGATGTTCTTGTTTCTTGAACATTGCTGACATGAGGACACATAGTCCTTGATGATTTGATTCATGCCAGCCCAATAAAAATCCCTCTTGATGAGCTTGAGGGTCTTCTCCTGGCCAGGATGGCCAGCCAATGGTGAATCATGACGCCTTTGAAGAATGTCCAATTGAACTTCATGATTGCTTGGAATAACTACTCTATCTTTGAACAATGATAATTTTGCTTGAGGTTCAAGAGAATAGTCTGGGACTGATTCTCCTCTTGCTAATTTCTTGAGGATCTCCTTATAGTCTTTGTCTTGCCATACTTGTCTTTGGATCTGATCAACTAAATCTGAAAACATTTCAACTTTTATGGAAAAGAATCTTGACTCTTGAATTTCATTTTGCTTGAGAACTTGATGAAAGTTTTGAGGATTCTTGCTGATGAAATCCACCCCCCTCTCTGGGTACACGTCGTCCCGATGTGACAAGGCATCTGGTAAAGTGGCCAGCCTGCCTGGGCAGTAAGTGATAACAAAGTGAAATTCAGACAAAAATTCAGCCCAACGGGCTTGACGACGAGTAAGGACTTTAGAGGACATAAAATATTGGAGAGAACAATGGTCTGTCAAGACCTCAAAGGAATCAGAAAGAGAAAGGAGAAAGGCTCTCCAGCGCTTGAGAGCCCAAACTATGCCAAGGAGTTCCTTGTCATGAATTTCATAGTTGAGTTCAGCTGGTAAGAGCTTGCGACTATCAAATGCAATGGGATGCTTTCCTGAGTCATTCACCTGACTCAGTACAGCACCCAAGGCATAATCAGAGGCATCAGTCTCTACAATAGTTGGGAGAGAAGGATTAAAGTGAGAGAGGATAGGAGCAGTGGTGAAAGCTTCTTTGAGTATCTGAAACTGACTAAGAGCTTCCTCATTGAAGATAAAGGGAGAATCTTTTTTGAGAAGGGAAGTGAGAACAGAGATTTTTTTGGAATAATTTTTAATGAAACGACGATAAAAGTTGGCAAAGCCAAGAAAAGATTGGAGGGCCTTGATGTTCTTGGGCTGAGGCCAATTGAGTATTTGTTGAACTTTTGAAGAATCCATCTTGAGGCCATCACTTGAAACAACATAGCCCAAGTATTCCACACTTGAGGCATGGAATACACACTTGGAGGCTTTAGCAAACAAATTATTGTCTCTCAGTCTTTGGAGAACAGAGGCCACATGTTTAACATGTTCATCCAAAGAGCTAGAGAAGACCATAATATCATCTAAGTACACTACAACAAAAATATCTAAATAATCTGCAAAGATATCATTCACAAGATTTTGTAATGAAGCTGGAGCATTGGTTAAGCCAAATGGCATAACCAAATACTCATAACTGCCATATTTGGTTCTAAAGGCAGTTAAATGCTCATCCCCCTCTTTAATTCTCAGGAGATTATAAGCACCACGCAGATCTATCTTGGAGAAGATAGTAGCACCGTTAAAGACGGTAAGAAGCTGATTCATTGGAGGAACAGGATACCTGTTCTTCCTAGTGACAGCATTAAGTTTGCGGTAGTCAACACACAAACGAAGACCACCATCCTTTTTCTTAACAAAAAGGACAGGTGCTCCTGTTGAGGAGGAGCTTGGTCTGATGAAACCCTTCTCTACATTCTCTGAAATGTAGGCCCGCAGTGTTTCTGACTCATTCTTTGATAAAGAGTAGATAACACCAACTGGAGGTAGAAGACCCTCCAGTTCGATATGATGATCACAGGCACGGTGTGGAGGAAGTTTCTCTGCTTTCACTTTGGAGAATACATCCAAATATTTGTGATAAACAGGAGGGACTACCTTCAGCACAGTTTCAATCTCTTCTAGCTCTTCCTCCTCATCCCACTGCTCCTCCAGGGAGGCATGAAAAGATAAAGGAGGAAGGTCCATATCCCCTTGAAAGAGATGAAGTGAAGATATAGCAACATCTTCTCCAACATCTTTTATCTCTTTGAAGACTTCATCTCTTAAAGGAAGTAATAACTGAGAGGGAAAAGTGGAGGGGTTATGGACAGAAGGAGGAAAGGAAGGTGTCTTAAGTTCACCAACCAGAGCAACACTGTTGACAGCAGTGGATAAGTCATTACTAGTAGAAGAAATAATACCACTAGAATCCTTATGACTAGAATCATAGGTGATCAATCCATTTTTCCAATCAATAATGGGATTAAAATGGTAAAGAAAATCATAGCCCAATATTAGGTCTTCTCCCTTGGATGAATCTATGATAAAGAAATCCCATTCAAAGCTTGGGAAGGAAGGTAAATCAACAACCCACTTGGTATAATGGGTGATGAACAGGGAAGTGGATTCACTGGAATCCAGAATGAAAAGAGGAATCTTTTCAGGGAGCTCTGACATGGTCAATGAGTACTTGAGAACAAAATTCTTTGCAATAAAGGAGTTTGTAGCACCAGAATCAATGAGAATACTATAAAAAATATCAGAGATTGAAGAAAAAATAAGAAATTTTAAAGATTTCTTGACACTAGTATTCAGAGTGCACAATTGTGCTCTTGAAGGAAATAAGTGAGAACCATTGAACACATCATGATTCCCACTCAGGCTTTTCCCTGCTTGCTAGGGAAGCCTTCTGATGATCCTTGCCTATTCTCAGGCCTCTTGAAGCATTTTTCAAATGGGTGCTTTCCACCACAATAATTGCACAAGCCTTCTTTAATCCTCCTCTCCTTTTCAGAACCAATTAATTTGTTGTCCTTATTGAGGAGAGCAGCATGAGGCTTGTCTTTGGAAATTTGAAAATTCTTCCCCTTCTTATTCTTATTGTGATAAGGCTTCTTGGATGATGAACTTTGAGGAGGCTTGGAGAAATTGGATCCAATGATTGGAGGCTTCTTCTCTTGATGACTGCCCTTTTCCTTTTGACTCTCATGATATCTTGTGTCTAATTCTAAAGTGACATCCATAAGTTCTTGAAGAGTGTCAAAAGTTCCAGGGTGAGAAGCCAATTGGTCCAACAATCTTGATGCCAAGCCTCTTCTATACACATGAATGTAAGCTCTTTCCCCCCAATCTCCAATTCTTGACATTAAGCTTCTGAAATCTGCTATGTACAAGGAAACATGACCATTTTCCTTCATCCTCAAATTTTCCAACTCTTGTTCAGCTTTCCTGACTTCATTGGGGTCACCAAACAGAGTGAATAATTGAGATTCAAATAATGGCCAATTATTGAGGAGGTAGGAAGGGTCTTCATTGGAAATATTTGAGAGGTAAGGTTCAATCCATTTGCCAGCTCTACCAGTAAGAAAAGAAGTTGAGTACAAAACCTTCTTCCTTTCAGAGAAGAAGTTTGCTGGATCATTATGGAAAATCAGTTGACAGGATTGGATAAATCCTCCCAACTTATGAGCTTGAGTACCATCAAAAGAATCAGGTGCCTTCATTGATGGAGTCTTGAATGCAGGGACTTTTGAAGTTTCCCTTGGGGCAACTGCTTGAGTGAGTTGTCCCATGAACTGAGTCATTTGCTCCATCATCTTGAGGAGACTTGGTTCAGTTTTAGAGACAGGAGGTTGACTAGAAAGGGCTAGATTAGAACCCTGAGGCACCTCTGGAGCATTTGCCAAGGCATCTGCCACTTCAGTCTCCCCAGAATCATCCTCTTCCACAGACTCTTCCCCCTCCTCATCTTCAACTTCCCCTAATCTTGCTCTTGCACCTTCAGACATGCCAGGGTAGCCACCCAAAAGTCCAGAGAAGGATCTTGATCTTCTAGATTTCATTCCACCTCTTCTTGAGGGTGCTGCTCCTTCCATTGGTGGTCCTCTGTCCAAATTTGCACTCAGTTGATGAACTGATGGTGTGCGGTCAAGAGGAGCCCTTGCTGTAGGAGTGAGAACAGCTGGAATCTTCTTGGATCTAGTATGCTTGGCTGGGGGACTATGCTGAACTGGCATCATGAAAGAAGAATGAATAAAACTTGATGATACTTTGAATAAAATAAGGCTTGACCAAAACAATCAAATGAGAATCTTGATGAACTTGAGAAATCAATCAATAGTCTTGAAGTGAATCAATATGAATAAATCTTGAAGAGTGAAGATGAAAAAGTCAAATTCTTATGAATAATCAATTTCAATCAATAAGTCAAATCAAGTCAATCAAAATCAAATCAATTAAGTCTTGAGGAATTCAATCAATATCTTCCAAAATCAATTCAATTTTCTTGAGGAATCAAATTCAAATCAATAAATCAAATCAAATCTTGAGGATAAATCAGGTATCTTGAAGAATCAAATCAAGTCAATCAAATCAAATCAAATCAATCAGGTCAATTCAAAATCTTGAGGTGAAATCAATGTCTTGAACCATCAATCAATCAATCAATCAATAATGTTGAGAAATTTCAATCAAAACCACTGAATACCCCAAATCAAATAACCCTGAATGATGAATCAATTAACCCAACTAATTCCAAGCAATAAAACCTGAATAAACCTGAATTCAAACAAAAGAGAGATGAAGATGATAGAGAATAAAGTGAATTGGTCAGCAGAATAGAGAAATTAGAAAGAATAAATTTTCATGAGAATGAAATGAGAGAGATGAAAATTGATGAAAATCATAAAATCATTAAAGTTCATAATCATTAAAAGATCATAATAGAAGAATGAGAGAAATGAATAAAATGAATGAAAAGAAAGAAGAAATTATGAGTTAATTAAAATAATGTCACAGGGGCTCTTCTAAAATGAAGAGGGCCTGGCACTCAGTGAACAGACTTACTTATGGAGGGCTCAGAAGAAAATACTCAAATGATAAGAGTAATGGAGTAAGAGGATAAATTCCTAGTCATAAAATAATAAGCATAAAAGATAAGAGAGACAAAACAAAAGCAATAATAAAGAGCCAACCACAAATAATCCTGAGTCACTGTTTCAACCTGTTCAGAAAAGAGAAAAGGAATTAATAAGGATATGGCCACCAGGACTCTACTGAACAGGTGAGGGAAGGCTAAGACTAACTTAATAAGTAATAAAATAATATTCCAAAAGTGAGAATAAAATAATATTAAATAATAAATCAACTATTTTAATTAACTGGCGGAAAAACCCCCAGGTGGGTGAAGAGGGGCTGGTATATGTGAGAAATACCAGCCTTGGAGTTTGAGTGTTGAGATACTGGCCTGTATGCTGGAAGAAGTTGGATGTGGGAGTGAATCCTGTATTGGTGAATCCAATACAGGTGATACAGTCAATACAGGTATTTGCGCCTGTATTGATTACAGGCCTGTATTTGGTGAATCCTGTATTTGAGTCTTGCCTGTATGGAACTGTATTGAGGTATGAAACTGTATTGGGTGAATTGTTGAATGAAACCCCCTTGCTGATTGGGTTTTGAAGGGTATCCATGATATAATGATTTGCTGATGATGATTGGAAATGCCCCTGCCTCCTTGGCTGTGACAGGCATAGACATTCCATTTGACTTGCTCCATATCTGGTTTCAGTTGGTTTGATCTTCCTGGATATGAAACATATGGGTCCTTCCACAGGTTTATCATTTATGATCTGAACTTGGTAAAGTGCAGCACCCAGCCCATCCCCTGATGCATCAATATACAATTTAAAAGGAAACTTAAAGTCTGGCATCAGTAAGAGTGGAGCAGTGGTCAAGGCTTGTCTTAGAGACTCAAAAGCTTTGACTCTGTCAACAGTCCTCGCAAGTACTGTGTCTTTGTCACACAATTTATAAAGTGGTCTTGCTATGGATGCAAAATATTTAGTGTTTTTCCTTTAATATCCTGCAAAACCTAAAAATGACTGAATTTACTTTTTGTTCTGAGGCATGGGTTTTAGCAATACTGCTGCAGCTTTGATTTTGCCAATTCCAAGGGACAAACCAAATACAACATGTCCTAGTGCTTTAAGTTCTTCAAATCCAAAATAACATTTCTTAAAAGAGATTTTAATGTTCAATGATTGAATTTTTATCAAAACTCTGGACAATATGTGCATGTGCTCTTCCCAACTCTTCGAACAGACAATAATGTCATAAATTTAAATGATTGACCATCCCTCTGAAAGTTCTTTAGGGAAGATTTCATTCATCATTATTTGCAAGTGTGAAGGTGCATTTTTGATACCAAAGGGAATTCTTAAATATTCATACACTAATGAACAATAATTCTCAACTATTTTCTTGCTCTTGGTGTCACCACCTTTGGATGGAATCCTTTAAGGGCATCCATAGTGGCTATATACACTGCTTGAGATATTTGAGTAAGGGAAATTTGTATTGTTTGAATTGGGTACCTATCTGGAACAGTGTAAGTGTTCAGAGCTCTAAAGCCTCCAACCATTCTGGATTTTCCATTATGCCATGCCACTATTACTGGTGTAGTTATTTCTACTTCTTCATTATGGGCAACCTTTGATATTCTACCAAGGTCTAGGAGTTCTTTGATATGGGTTTCCAGAGCTTCTCTTGACTTGGGACTTGCTGGGTATGCAGTTCTTCTCAAGAGTGGTGGATAAGGTCTTTCAATATTAAGAATGATGTCAACTTCATGACCAATAATTTCTCCTAGGGGTTCTTTGTCTGAAGCAAATGCTCCTTTGTGGTCATTCAAAAGGGAATAAAGTTCATTTTCTTGTTTATCAGTCAAATGAAGGCTTCTTTCAGCCTCCCTCATTTGTTCAGATTTCAATTTTTCCAGTTCTAAGTTGATTGGTGATACTTTATTTACTGTAATTTGTCTTTTAAATGGTAAAAAGGCAAATTTCTGACACTTATTGTCTCCAATAGTAAAGTGTCTGTCTTTCTTGTTGTGAACCTTTGAAATATGACTACATACCCAAAAAGGTCACAAGAAATATTTAAAATGATTCTACATTAAAAATAATTACCTTAAAAACTACAAAAATGCCATAAATAGGCATAAAACTTGGTTTAACTTAAAGACCAATAAATTAACTTTTGAAATAAATTATACCATTGGATTCCCCATGGTAAAATACACATATACCATTTTTATGGCATATCTGTAAAGTCAATATTTAATGAGCTATAAGTAATAATACCTTATAAAAAACATAAATCCTTAATTATTTCAAATACCAATGAGACAACATGTGAAATAAATAGTACCATTGGATTCTCCATAAAGGTCCACACATAAAATAATTAATAAGCTAATCTCCGAAGTCAATACTTAAGGAGTTAAGCTGAATATATGCACTTTTTTGGTCAGTTCATATATTCAAGGATTTTAGCTAACATCTTGTGAAATATGCATAATATAGTGATGAACCAAAATCAAAGTCATCACTTAATTACTTTAGAAATACAGAAATGAAGTTTATTTCACAAGCTATAAACAAGGCTAAAACCTGTAAGGGATTATTGATTAAAATCAATGGAGCTGTTGACCACTTTGTTGTGAAAGTGGTCCAAAGTTGAGAATAAGTGGACAGTCCGATTCTACTAGCTCCTTTGTGAAGAATGACATAATCTTTATTATAAAATTCAGTGTATAACTGCTTGAAATCATGGTTTGAAGTTTAAAATATTAAATTTTGACAGAAAAGATGAGTTACAAGAAAAATCATCAAAAATAGAGTTTTAATGATGTAATGAAATGATCTTGGATCCATATTGAGGCTATGCCAAGCTGTTAGAATTCACTCTCTGAATTGCTTTAGCGTGTAAAACCTAAAAGTTATTAAGGATCAAAGTTTGAGCTTAATTTGATCATTTATGATCACTCACTGTAACCTTAAATTAAGTTTAACAGTCATATGAGTGATACAATTGGTTTATACTGTTAGTTTATGATTAAAACTAAGAAATCCACGAATTTTGGGGTTCCGCCAAGCCTTGATGTCATCAAAACCTAGAGTTATAGTGATAACTCGAAATAATGGCGTAATAATGAGATAAGATGGTTTGATTTTGATGTAATCATCACCAAACCTTGAACTATTGATCAATTCCAGTGGATATGATCAGTGTACGTCTACCAGAAGCCTGTTGGACTCTAGGAGGAAGGAATTAAATATAAATAGAGCTCTTTTTACTCTATTTCCCCCTCAGATGCTTACAAAACATTAAATCATTAAATAAAAAGGTAATTTGTTTATTCTTTATATATAAAACTGTTATATTATTAAAAACCAAATATAATCTTATAATAATCTTCATCTCTGACATGATTATTGCAATTATTTAACTGTTTTGTTTAAATTTCTCTTAAAAACCTCTATTCCACGTAAAATCAAGAAAAATTGTAATTTCTCTTAAATTCTATTGTAACTACAATTTAAATAAGTTGTATTTACATTCCTGGGCTTAAAATTATCCAAAATTATTATATTAAGCAATAAAAGTAGGCTATTTCTTTTATTATAATAATTTTTGTCTATTGTTACTTTAATAATTCTATAATTAATATAAATAGTATTTATATTAATTTATAACTTTCATATTAGTAATATTATTGTTATTAATTGTTTTTTATTAATAAAAACCAATTTTTTACACCTTTATTATTTGTTGGTAACAAAAATAAAGTGCTTTTAAATATATTAATTATCTTATATTAATATATTTATTTTATTATATTATTTCTTTATAATATAAGAGAATTACCTTTTGAGTTTGATAATGACATGCCAAGCTGTCAGAATTCATTCTCCAAATAGCTGTAGCAGGTATAACTCAAAAGTTATTAATGATCAAAGTTTGAGCTTACAATTCATCATTTATGATCACTCACTGTAATCTTAATTTAAGCTTAACAGTCATATAAGTGATAAAATTGTTGAATACTAGTTCATTATGATTGAAATAAGAAAATCCATGAAGTTTGGTCTTCTGCCAAGCCTATGATGCCAGAAAACTTAGAGTTACAGTGATAACTCTAAAAAATGATGTAATAATGAGATAAGATGGTTTAATTATGATTTAATCATCACTAAAGCTTAACATACTGACAATTCCAATGTATACCATCATTAAATGTCGACTAGAAGCCTTCTGGACTCCAGGATAAAATAATTTACTATATATAGAGATCTTTTTACCTCTATTTCCCCCTCAGACACAACAAAAACATTAAATTATTAAACCAAAAGGTACAAGCATTTTCATTTGTATACAAAATATTATATATTTAATTATTCAAGTTCATCTTTCTTTAAATAATCATTTTTGACATTATCAAATCAATTTTTAGTTTTTTTGGTAAATTTCTCTCTAAAATATCTAATTCAATGTAAAAATAACAATATTTGTAATTTATTATATTTGTTATTGTAAATACAATTGAAAAACGTTTTTTTTGAATTTTTTAGGTGTAAATGTATTCAATACTATTATATCAAGTGTCAAAAGTGGGTTATCTTCATCTTTTTTTTATTATTACTTCAATAATTCTTTTATTAATATGAATATTTTTATATTGATATATAACTTTAATATTGGTAATATTATTTTTAAAAAGTTTTTTTAATTATTAAAAAAAGAGTTTATTCCTTTATTAATTGTTTTTAACAATAACAAAGTGCTATAAATATATCAATCATTAAATATTAATATATTTATTCTTATTATATGATTTCTTATGATATAACTTATATAATGGTCTTCATTTAATAATATAAATACTTAACGCCATAATAATAATCGTCTTTTCACTTATTCTTTAAATTTATAGAGAAATTCATAGTACAATAAGTAAAATATTGTTAATAATTTCCTACTATTTCATAGTCAAACTGTGAACCTTTTAGATATGACCACATACCCAAAAAGGTCACAAGAAATATTTAAAATAATTATACATTAAAAATAATTACCTTAAAACTACAAAAATGCCATAAATTGGCATAAAACTGGGTTTAACTTAAAAGCCAACAAATAAACATGTGAAAAAAATTATACCATTGGATTCCCCATGGTAAAATACACATATACCATTTTCATGGCATATCTGTAAAGTCAATATTTAATGAGTTATAAGTAATAATAAGTTATAAAAAACATAAATCCTTAATTATTTCAAATACCAATTGGAAAACATGTAAAATAAATAGTACCATTGTATTCTCCATAAATTTCTACACATAAAACTATAAATAAGCTAATCTCCAAAGTCAACACTTAAGGAGTTAAGCTGAATATATGCACTTTTTTGGTCAATGCATATATTCAAGGATTTTAGCTAATATCTTTTGAAATATGCATAAAAGAGTGATGCACCAAAAACAAAGTAATCATGTAAGTACTGCATGAATACAGAAATGAACTTTATTTCACAAGCTATAAACAAGGTTAAAACCTGTAAGGGATTATTGATTAAAATAAATAGAGCTGTTGACCACTTTGTTGTGAAAGTGGTCCAAACTTATAAAAAAAGTAGACAGTTGGATCCTACTAGCTCATTCGTGAATAATGATGTATTTTTTATTATAATATTCAAGGTATAACCCCTTGAAATCATGGTTTGAAGTTTAAAATATTAAATTTTGACAGAAAAGATGAGTTAGAAGAAAAATCATCAAAAATAGAGCTTTGATGATGTAATGAAATGCTCTTTGGAGCATATTGACATCATGCCAAGCTATTAGAATTCACTCTCTGAATTGCTGTAGCGGGTAAAACTCAAAGTTTGAGCTTAATTTGATCATTTATGATCACTCACTGTAACTTAAATTAAGCTTAACAGTCATATAAGTGATAAAATTGGTGAATACTCTTAGTTTATGATTAGAACTATTAAAATTCACGAATTTTGGGGTTCTTCCAAGCCTTGAAGTCATCAAAACTTAGAGTTATAGGCATAACTCTAAATAATGGCGTAATACTGAGATAAGATGGTTTTATCATGATGTAATCATCACCAAACCTTGAAATATTGATCAATTCTAGTGGATATGATCAGCGCACGTCTACTAGAGGCCTGTTGGACTCCAGGAGGAATTAATTTAATATAAATAGAGCTCTTTTTACTCTATTTCCCCCTCAGATGCTTACAAAAACATTAAATCAGTAAATAAAAAGGTAATTTCTTTATTCTTTATATATGAAACTTTTATATTATTAAAGACCAAAGATAATCTTATAATAATATTCATCTTTGATGTGATTATTACAATTATTTGATTGTTTTGTTTAAATTTCTCTTAAAAACCTCAATTCCACGTAAAACCAAGAAAATTTGTAATTTCTCTTAAATTTTATTGTAACTACAATTTAAATAAGTTTTAATTACATTTCTAGGAATAAAGGTATTCAAAATTATTATATTAACCATTAAAAGTAGGTTATTTCTCTTATTATAATATTTTTCTCTATTATTACTTTTAATAATTGTATAATTGATTTAAATAGTATTTATATTAATTTATAACTTTAATATTGGTAATATTATTGTTATTAATTATTTTTTATTAATAAAAAACGCTTTTTTTACGCCTTTATTATTTTTTGGTAACAATAACAGAGTGCTTTTAAATATATTAATTATCTTATATTAATATATTTATTTTACATATATTATTTTTATAATATAAATTATATTATTATATTTTTCAATATTATAGTCATTTTACGCCATAATTATAATAATTCTTTATTATTATAATTATATTTATCTTGTTTATTTCATTTATAAGGACATTCATAGTACAATAAGCAAAATATTAGTAATTTTTACTTATTGTTTCACAGTCAAACCTTACATTTGGGGGCCTGGCAGTGATATTTACTCTAAAAGACCTTTAAAAAGATTCTCATTGGGCTTATCCAATCATAAATTATAATTATAATCATAAAATTATATAATAATTTTATATTTATTGATTTTAAATACTATTGAGGCATTTGGAAAGCAATTGTACTGTCTTACATGTGGTTTTTCACATCCTTAGACTTGCAAAAACTTTCTTTGAGTGACTCTAGTAATTAAAAAAGATATTTTATAAATTCAAAATAATTTGATATTATAAATTAATCGTTTAAAAAGAATAATATTCATTTTTATTTTATTCTTTAAAAAGAAAAACATCAAAAAGAATAAAAAATATCAAAAACCAATAAAAAAGTTATTTTGTTCATTTTAATTTCATTTCTTTAATTATTTTCCCTTTTTAAAAGATATAAAAGCAATTTTTATGTGGAAAATTGCCATATCTTACCAAAAATAACACTTCTTATATAAAAGACTTATATTTATTTGTCTTTTTTAGTGTTTGAAGACAATCCAACAGAGGACAACCAAATGTCACAGCCAAGGAGGCAGGGGCATTTCCAATCATCATCAGCAAATCATTATATCATGGATACCCTTCAAAACCCAATCAGCAAGGGGGTTTCATTCAAGACTCTCCAAATACAGTTTTCATACAGGCAAGATCCAAATACAGTTTCAAACCTCAATACAGTTTTCATACAGGCAAGACCCAAATACAGGATTCACCAAATACAGGCCTGTAATCAATACAGGCGCAAATACCTGTATTGACTGTATAACCTGTATTGGATTCACCAATACAGGATTCAATCCCACATCCAACTTCTTCCAGCATACAGGCCAGTATCTCAACACTCAAACTCCAAGGCTGGCATTTCTCACATATACCAGCCCCTCTTCACCCACCTGGGGGTTTTTCCCCCAGTTAATTAAAATAGTTGATTTATTATTTAATATTATTTTATTCTCACTTTTGGAATATTATTTTATTAATTATTAAGTTAGTCTTTGCCTTCCCTCACCTGTTCAGTAGAGTCCTGGTGGCCATATCCTTTATTAATCCTTTTCTCTTTTCTGAACAGGTTGAAACAGTGACTCAGGATTATTTGTGGTTGGCTCTTTATTATTGCTTTTGTTTTGTCTCTCTTATCTTTTATGCTTATTATTTTATGACTAGGAATTTATCCTCTTACTCCATTACTCTTATCATTTGAGTATTTCCTTCTGAGCCCTCCATAAGTAAGTCTGTTCACTGAGTGCCAGGCCCTCTTCATTTTAGAAGAGCCCCTGTGACATTATTTTAATTAACTCATAATTGCTTCTTTTTCATTCATTCATTTTATTCATTTATCTCATTCTTCAATTATGATTTTTTCATGATTTTATGATTTTTATGATTTTTCTCTCTTATCAATTTTCATCTCATTCATTTTATTCAAATGAAAATTGATTCTCTTTCTCATTTCAAAAATTCCGCTGACCATTTCACTTTATTTTTTATCATTCTAATTTCTCTTTTGTCTGAATTCAGGTTTTTATCAGGTTATTTGAGTGGAATTATTTGGGTTAATTGATTCATTATTCAGGGATTTATTGATTTGGGGTATTCAGTGGTTTTGATTGAAATTTCTCAAGATTATTGATTGATTGATTGATTGTTCAAGACATTGATTTCACCTCAAGATTTTGAATTGACCTGATTGATTTGATTTGATTTGATTGACTTGATTTGATTCTTCAAGATACCTGATTTATCCTCAAGTTTTGATTTGATTTATTGATTTGAATTTGATTCCTCAAGAAAATTGAATTGATTTTTGAAGATATTGATTGAATTCCTCAAGACTTAATTGATTTGATTTTGATTGACTTGATTTGACTTATTGATTGAAATTGATTATTCATAAGAATTTGACTTTGTCATCTTCACTCTTCAAGATTTATTCATATTGAATCACTTCAAGACTGTTTATTGATTCTTCAAGATCATCAAGATTCTCATTTAATTTGATTTGGTCAAGCCTTATTTTATTCAAAGTATCATCAAGTTTTTATTCATTCTTCTTTCATAATGCCAGTTCAGCATAGTCCCCCAGCCAAGAATACAAGATCCCAGAGACATCAAGCTGTTCTCACTCCTACACCAAGGGCTCCTCTTGACCGCACACCATCAGTTCATCAACTGAGTGCAAATCTGGACAGAGGACCACCAATGGAAGGAGCAGCACCCTCCAGAAGAGGAGGTGTGAAGTCTAGAAGATCAAGATCATTCTCTGGACTATTGGGTGGTTATCCTGGTGTTTCTCAAGGGCCTAGAAGTAGATTGGGGGAAGCTGAAGATGAGGAGGGGGAGGAGTCTGTGGAAGAGGAAGAATCTGAGGAGACTGAAGTGGCAGCTGCCTTGGCAGGTGCTACTGAAGCTCCTGAGGCTCCAAATCTAGCCCTTTCTAATCAACCTTCTGTCTCTCAAGCTGAACCAAATTTCCTCAAGATGATGGAGCAAATGACTCAGTTTATGGGACAACTCACTCAAGCAGTTGCCCCAAGGGACACTTCAAAAGTCCCTGCATTCAAGACTCCATCAATGAAGGCACCTGATTCTTTTGATGGTACTAAAGCTCATAAATTGAGAGGTTTCATTCAATCCTGTCAATTAATCTTTCATAATGACCCAGCAAACTTCTTCTCTGACAGGAAGAAGGTGCTTTATTCAGCTTCTTTTCTTACTGGTAGAGCTGGCAAATGGATTGAACCTTACCTCTCAAATATCTCCAATGAAGACCCTTCTTACCTCCTCAATAACTGGCAGTTGTTTGAAACCCAGTTATTCACTCTGTTTGGTGATCCCAATGAAGTCAGAAAAGCTGAACAAGAGTTGGACAATTTGAGGATGAGGGAAAGTGGTCAAGTTTCCTTGTACATAGCTGATTTCAGAAGTTTAATGTCAAGAATTGGAGACTGGGGGGAAAGGGCCTATATTCATGTGTATAGAAGAGGCTTGACATCAAGATTGTTGGACCAATTGGCTTCTCACCCTGGAACTTTTGATAGTCTTCAAGAACTCATGGATATCACCTTGGAATTAGATACCAGGTACCATGAGAGGCAGAAGGAAAAGGGCAGTCATCAAGAGAAGAAGCCTCCAATCAGTGGATCCAACTCCTCCAAGCCTCCTCAAAGTTCATCATCAAAGAAGCCTTATCATAAGAAGAATAAGAAGGGGAAGAATTTTCAAGTGTCCAAAGACAAGCCTCATGCTGCTCTCCTCAATAAGGACAACAAATTAATTGGTTCTGAAAAGGAGAGGAGGATCAAAGAAGGCTTGTGCAATTATTGTGGTGGAAAGCACCCATTTGAAAAATGCTTCAAGAGGCCTGAGAATAGGCAAGGGTCATCAAAAGGCTTCCCTAGCAAGCAGGGAAAAGCCTGAGTGGGAATCATGATGTGTTCAATGGTTCTCACTTATTTCCTTCAAGAGCACAATTGTGCACTCTGAATACTAGTGTCAAGAAATCTTTAAAATTTCTTATTTTTTCTTCAATCTCTGATATTTTTTATAGTATTCTCATTGATTCTGGTGCTACAAACTCCTTTATTGCAAAGAATTTTGTTCTCAAGTACTCATTGACCATGTCAGAGCTCCCTGAAAAGATTCCTCTTTTCATTCTGGATTCCAGTGAATCCACTTCCCTGTTCATCACTCATTATACCAAGTGGGTTGTTGATTTACCTTCCTTCCCAAGCTTTGAATGGGATTTCTTTATCATAGATTCACCCAAGGGAGAAGACCTAATATTGGGCTATGATTTTCTTTACCATTTTAATCCCATTATTGATTGGAAAAATGGATTGATCACCTATGATTCTAGTCATAAGGATTCTAGTGGCATTATTTCTTCTACTAGTAATGACTTATCCACTGCTGTCAACAGTGTTGCTCTGGTTGGTGAACTTAAGACACCTTCCCTTCCTCCTTCTGTCCATATCCCTTCCATTTTTCCCTCTCAGTCATTACTTCCATTAAGAGATGAAGTCTTCAAAGAGATAAAAGATGTTGGAGAAGATGTTGCTATATCTTCACTTCATCTCTTTCAAGGGGATATGGACCTTCCTCCTCTATCTTTTCATGCCTCCCTGGAGGAGCAGTGGGATGAGGAGGAAGAGCCAGAAGAGATTGAAACTGTGCTGAAGGTAGTCCCTCCTGTGTATCACAAATATTTGGATGTATTCTCCAAAGTGAAAGCAGAGAAACTTCCTCCACACCGTGCCTGTGATCATCATATCGAACTGGAGGGTCTTCTACCTCCAGTTGGTGTTATCTACTCTTTATCAAAAAGTGAGTCAGAAATACTGCGGGCCTACATTTCAGAGAATGTAGAGAAAGGTTTCATTAGACCAAGCTCCTCCTCAACAGGAGCGCCTGTCCTTTTTGTTAAGAAAAAGGATGGTGGTCTTCGTTTGTGTGTTGACTACCGCAAACTTAATGCTGTGACTAGGAAGAACAGGTACCCTGTTCCTCCAATGAATCAGCTTCTTACCGTATTCAACGGTGCTACTATCTTCTCCAAGATAGATCTGCGTGGTGCTTATAACCTCTTGAGAATCAAAGAGGGGGATGAGCACTTAACTGCCTTTAGAACCAAATATGGCAGTTATGAGTATTTGGTTATGCCATTTGGCTTAACCAATGCTCCACCTTCATTCCAAAATCTTGTGAATGATATCTTTGCAGATTATTTGGATATTTTTGTTGTAGTGTACTTAGATGATATTATGGTCTTCTCTAGCTCTTTGGATGAACATGTTAAACATGTGGCCTCTGTTCTCCAAAGACTGAGAGACAATAACTTGTTTGCTAAAGCCTCCAAGTGTGTATTCCATGCCTCAAGTGTGGAATACTTGGGCTATGTTGTTTCAAGTGATGGCCTCAAGATGGATTCTTCAAAAGTTCAACAAATCCTCAATTGGCCTCAGCCCAAGAACATCAAGGCCCTCCAATCTTTTCTTGGCTTTGCCAACTTTTATCGTCGTTTCATTAAAAATTATTCCAAAAAAATCTCTGCTCTCACTTCCCTTCTCAAAAAAGATTCTCCCTTCATCTTCAATGAGGAAGCTCTTAGCCAGTTTCAGATACTCAAAGAAGCTTTCACCACTGCTCCTATCCTCTCTCATTTTAATCCTTCTCTCCCAACTATTGTAGAGACTGATGCCTCTGATTATGCCTTGGGTGCTGTAATGAGTCAGGTGAATGACTCAGGAAAGCATCCCATTGCATTTGATAGTCGCAAGCTCTTACCAGCTGAACTCAACTATGAAATTCATGACAAGGAACTCCTTGGCATAGTTTGGGCTCTCAAGCGCTGGAGAGCCTTTCTCCTTTCTCTTTCTGATTCCTTTGAGGTCTTGACAGACCATTGTTCTCTCCAATATTTTATGTCCTCTAAAGTCCTTACTCGTCGTCAAGCCCGTTGGGCTGAATTTTTGTCTGAATTTCACTTTGTTATCACTTACCGCCCAGGCAGGCTGGCCACTTTACCAGATGCCTTGTCACGTCGGGACGACGTGTACCCAGAGAGGGGGGTGGATTTCATCAGCAAGAATCCTCAAAACTTTCATCAAGTTCTCAAGCAGAATGAAATTCAAGAGTCAAGATTCTTTTCCATAAAAGTTGAAATGTTTTCAGATTTAGTTGATCAGATCCAAAGACAAGTATGGCAAGACAAAGACTATAAGGAGATCCTCAAGAAATTAGCAAGAGGAGAATCAGTCCCAGACTATTCTCTTGAACCTCAAGCAAATTTGTTATTGTTCAAAGATAGAGTAGTTATTCCAAGCAATCATGAAGTTCAATTGGATATTCTTCAAAGGCGTCATGATTCACCATTGGCTGGCCATCCTGGCCAGGAGAAGACCCTCAGGCTCATCAAGAGGGATTTTTATTGGGCTGGCATGAATCAAATCATCAAGGACTATGTGTCCTCATGTCAGCAATGTTCAAGAAACAAGAACATCCACCATAAGAAGTTTGGATTACTCAAGCCTCTTCAAATTCCATCTGGTCCTTGGAATTCTTTATCAATGGACTTTATCACTAAATTGCCCTTGTCAAGCAACTTTGATTCCATTTTAGTAGTTGTAGACAGATCTTCAAAAATGGCAATATTTATTCCAACTTATTCAACAATCACTGCTTTGGACTTAGCTCAAATATTCATTAGTCATGTCTTTTCCAAACATGGTCTTCCAATCAGTATTGTTAGTGATAGAGGTTCATTATTTGTTTCATCATTTTGGACCCAATTATGTCAGCAGCTCAAGATATCAAGAGATCTTTCAACTGCATTTCACCCTGAAACAGATGGACAGACAGAGAGGGTAAATCAGATTCTAGAACAGTATCTTCGGATGTATGTCAGTTACCATCAAGATGACTGGCACACCTGGCTCCCTCTGGCTGAATTTGCCTATAATAATGCAGAACATTCATCCACAAAGCAATCACCTTTTTTCACCATTTATGGAAGAAATCCCAGCTTTGACTCAATCCATGTTTCTCAAGATTCACCTGCTGGAAAGTTATCAACAAAACTCCAATCAGTACAGCAAGTTGTCAAAGAAGAATTAGAGTCAGCAATAAGAAGATTCAAGAAGTATGCAGATAGAAATAGAGCAATTCCACCTGATTTCCAACCTGGGGACAAAGTATGGCTAGCTTCCAAGAACATCAAGACAACAAGACCCACCAAGAAACTTTCAGAAAGATGGTTGGGACCCTTTGAAGTTCTCAAGAAGATTGGCAGCCATGCATATCACCTCAAGTTGCCTCAACAATGGAAGTCAGTTCACCCTGTTTTCCATGTGTCCTTGTTAGAACCAGTGAAGCAATCAACTATCCCAAATCGACACCAATTGCCACCACCTCCAGTAATAGTGGAAGAGCAAGAAGAATGGGAAGTGGCTCAGGTTCTGGACTCAAAACTCAAGAGAGATTCATTATGGTATTTAGTGGAGTGGAAAGGATTCAATGAAGACCCAGAAAGAACAACTTGGGAACCAGCTTCCAACCTTACCAACTCCCCAGACCTTGTCAAGGACTTTCACACGTTGTATCCAGACAAGCCTGGCCCAAATGCCTCAAGAGTTTGATTTATGGTGCTTGGTGGGGATTGGAGTTTATGAAAGTAAGTTCCTCTCCTGGCATGCACCTTTAAGGGGGTATTCTACCCAAATTTGTTGTAAGCATCACCTTGGCCACTTTGTGAGCACTTGTCAATTTTTTGGACAGGTTCAGAAGGCCTTGCAACATAATACCCTCAAGATTTGGACCTTTCATCAAGATTTGGCCCAATCTTTTCTTTTAATTTTCTCTTCTTTCTTCAATCATGCCATAAATTATCTTTCAAGACATTCATTATCAAATTCATCTTATGGCATATCTCAATTTTCATTTATGGTGCTTGGTGGGGAGTGGAAGTTATGAAAGTAAGTTCCATCTCCTGGTATGCATCCCTGAGGGGTCTAATTCTTGTAAAACATTACCTTGGCCACGCTGTGAGCATCAAATTCTTGGTTTTATCTTTCAGAACATTTTGGCCAAAATCAAGAATCTCACCACAAGAAGGACAACCCTCAGGAATTTCTTATTTCTTTCTTTACTCTCTTTTTCTCTCAATTCTTTTTCATTTTTATTTTTTATTTTTTTTTATTTTTTATTTCATTTTCTTTTATTTGTATGATTTATTTTTTCATTTCTTGTTTCAAAAGCAGCAATCATAACTCCCATATCTTGTTTGGGGAGTGAATTTATTCAATAATCAAGAGCAAACACTAGTAATGGTAAAGACCAGCTACAGATAATCCTCATCAAAATTTCTTCAAGGGTTTTTTTTTTTAAACTTCATAACCAAGGCATCTCCAAATCACAAAAGGCGGGGAACCAGAGGCAGTGGAGTCAAATATGAATGTCAGCATTGAACTCATTCCTCAAGATCAAAATTGAAAGCCAAAACCCAATCAGCAAGGTGTTTATGGCAATTGACCAATCAAGGAGGGGATAAGAAGAAGATATTCAAGAAAGAAATCAAGTTCATAGAAGAAACTGTTTCAAAATGGCCCAATTGGCCAATTTCATCAAGATATGTACTTTGGCACAATTGGCCATATCAGACCTCAAAACATCAAAACAGCCATTCTTCATCAATTCTTATCATAATATGCTTAATTATGCATATTGGGTGATTTGCGCATTTTGCGCAATTTTGCGCATTTTGCGCATTTTTGCGCATTTGCGCACTTTTGCGCATTTTTGCGCAAAAGGGCCCTTTTCTTGTCAAAAGCCTTCAAAAGGCCTTTTTGGCCAAAATCATTATAATTGCGCATTTGCGCACTTTGCGCAAAATTTGCGCATTTGCGCATATTTGCGCATTTTGCGCAAAAATGCGCAAAATGGCCAAAAACCCACTTTTAGGCCATTTTCTCACAAAAATTCAGTTTTTCCATCATTTTCACCAGTTATGCCACATATGGCATATTTGCGCATTTGCGCATTTTGCGCAAAATTTGCGCACTTTGCGCATTTTTGCGCATTTGCGCATATTTGCGCATTTTGCGCAAAAATGCGCAAAATGGCCAAAAACCACGTTTAGGCCATTTTTTCACAATAATTCAAATTTTCCATCATTTTCACCAATTTATGCCACATATGGCATATTTGCGCATTTGCGCATTTTGCGCAAAATTTGCGCACTTTGCGCATTTTTGCGCATTTGCGCATATTTGCGCATTTTGCGCAAAAATGCGCAAAATGGCCAAAAACCACTTTTAGGCCATTTTTTCACAATAATTCAATTTTTTCATCATTTTCACCAATTTATGCAAATATGGCATATTTGCGCATTTGCGCATTTTGCGCATTTTTGCGCAAATTGGCCAAAAACCCATTTTTTCACATTTTCAGGGATTTTGGCCAGGACTACTCATTTAGTCCAAAATTTCAAATGTTGGCCACCTTATGCCAACACTCTAAATTCAAAATTATGATGATTTCAAGTGGTCTTGGGACAAAAAACTCAAATCAACCACCTTTTCAAAAGCCATGAGGACTCAAGAACAGTTGATGAAGACACTCAAGACAAGATTAAAGGAATTTTTATGAAGATTGAAGGCAGTTTGAATGAAACAGAGGAAATTCAGAATCAAAATCAATGGGAAAATACCTACAATAGTTAAATGAAGATTGGTTTGAGTATTGATTGAAGAAGAAGTTTTAAGGGGAAAATCTTAAGGAATTGGGGAAAAGAACTGTTTGAATTGATTGCAAGCTCATCAAGACTCACTATACTTATGGTGCTCAGAGCTCACCACTTTCAAGAGGGGGATAATGTCACAGCCAAGGAGGCAGGGGCATTTCCAATCATCATCAGCAAATCATTATATCATGGATACCCTTCAAAACCCAATCAGCAAGGGGGTTTCATTCAAGACTCTCCAAATACAGTTTTCATACAGGCAAGATCCAAATACAGTTTCAAACCTCAATACAGTTTTCATACAGGCAAGACCCAAATACAGGATTCACCAAATACAGGCCTGTAATCAATACAGGCGCAAATACCTGTATTGACTGTATAACCTGTATTGGATTCACCAATACAGGATTCAATCCCACATCCAACTTCTTCCAGCATACAGGCCAGTATCTCAACACTCAAACTCCAAGGCTGGCATTTCTCACATATACCAGCCCCTCTTCACCCACCTGGGGGTTTTTCCCCCAGTTAATTAAAATAGTTGATTTATTATTTAATATTATTTTATTCTCACTTTTGGAATATTATTTTATTAATTATTAAGTTAGTCTTTGCCTTCCCTCACCTGTTCAGTAGAGTCCTGGTGGCCATATCCTTTATTAATCCTTTTCTCTTTTCTGAACAGGTTGAAACAGTGACTCAGGATTATTTGTGGTTGGCTCTTTATTATTGCTTTTGTTTTGTCTCTCTTATCTTTTATGCTTATTATTTTATGACTAGGAATTTATCCTCTTACTCCATTACTCTTATCATTTGAGTATTTCCTTCTGAGCCCTCCATAAGTAAGTCTGTTCACTGAGTGCCAGGCCCTCTTCATTTTAGAAGAGCCCCTGTGACACCAAACCACTGTTGAAATATTAGTGGAAGAAACTTGCCCAAGTTCTCCAACACCAATTGTCACTAAGAAAAAGAAAGTCAAGAAATTAGACTTTCCAGGACCCACCATTCAGGACTCTGAAGGTGAGTACCTCATTTATAAATTGCCATAAGAAGAATTCTTGTTCTGAAATCCTCATATTTTCTTATTTTTATTAAATCATGACTACCAGAAAAGGATCCCAATACTCCATCTAATCAGATGGATCTGGACTCAGAGGTAGAATTGATTCTTCAAAAGGGAAAAGGAAGGGCAATATCCCCAGTGGAACAGAATCCACACAAGGAAGTGCCTTATCCCAAAGGCAAGTCCCAGAAATGTCCATGATATCTGAACCAGAATTGGAACTAAGTATGAGTGACTCAAACAGGTACAAATCACATTCAGAGGGCTCAAATAGACATTTACATGAGCCAGTACAAACAGTACTACACAGTGTACAAAGACAAGGATTGGGAAATGTTGCCCCAAATACACCAGGGAGTGATGAACTCCTGGCACATCCTGAAAAGGGTCCTCAAAGGGGAGGAAATAGTGAGATACTCCGATGGATGGAAACAACTATCATTCAAACCTCAAATCAAAAAGATCAAGGATTATCATGCCAAAACAAAGGAGGCAACCAAGGAACAAGCCCCAGTAGCTTCTATCAGCAAGCCCCAAGCCAACCCACTTCCCCAAGAAGGGAAGAAGAACTAGAAAAAGAATTGGAGAAAACCATATTCCCCAAGCTACAGGATGCCATGGACAATGTATTCAACATGGCCAGAACCTTTATGGAATTTAAAGACAAAGAGGAGCAAATAATGAGACAAACCCATTTCCCAAAGAAATAACCTTGTCCCCTGATGTTGTAAATACTTTAACAGAGCTTAAAAATACTATTTTACCTCTTAAAGACATTAAAAATAGCTTATTATCTTTTCAAGAAATAAATAATAGCTTATCATCTCTAACAAAACTTGTTGTACAAAATAAGAAAGAAATTGATAACATAAAATTTATGATTGAAAATAATAAACCAAAAGTATTAATTGATAATACTCAGAAATTAATACAAGGACAACAAGAGTTGTACGAATACATAATTTATAAAAAAAGAAAAAACTTTGACAATCAATTATGACGTGAGTATTGATAATCGTACAGAAAAATTAAACAAATTAAGCATTTCTGTAGAAAAATTTGAAGAAAAGACTTCATCACACGAAAAACTACTTTTGGACCATGTGGAAAAGAGTGATGAAGCAAGAATGCATCTGAAAGATGACATTCAAAGGGAAATAAGGCTTATTACTGAAAAAATGGATAAAATTAATGATGCTAACTCAAATATGCCAAAGTTGTCAACACCATTTTCTCACATAAGAAGCCCTGTTAAACCAAAAGAGGAATTAACAAATCCATTAATAACAGACTTGAGTCACCAAGACAATAACCAAGTCTTAATTAAGGAAGCACCTCAATTAAAAGAATGGCCAACATTCACAAAATAAGGTGAATATTACCACATGTCATTTATCAAAACAATTGACATGCCACAAGAAGATTATGCCATACCTGTCAGGATGAGTCTATGTTGAAGTGGTAATAAAGCTATTTACAACTAAAACTATGACTGTGACACGTGGAAAATAGTTTAAAAATGATTTATAAGGTTTAAAGATGGATTTAATTTAAAATAAAAGGGCTTTAATATAATGAATATAGTGGTGGTGAGCGCTGTTGAAAGCCCTGGGTGCAGCTTTACCTATTGGGTTACAATAATAAAGACTACAGTACTTTAATTTAAGAGTATACCTGATTATTAACCAAGAGTAAGACTGTTTTTGACAGTTTACTAAGTAGGTTATTCAAGAGCAGGATGAGGAGACAATTCTGGCTGTGAAAAGCCTCCTTTTTATCCTGAAAATGGGTGGAAAGGGTGCTAGACCTTTCCACATAGAGGAAGTGAAGATTTTTTCACTCTCTAGTACTGGCTTGTGGTTTGCAAACAGCCTGTATAGCCTGTATTGGGCTCAGATGTGGTTTTGAAACCACATTGGGGCAGTTTTCACCAATACAGGGTGAAAATTTTCATCTGGGGACCTCACAGCCTGATTCTGACGTGTATGACGCGTAGAATGCTGTACAGAAACTGTATGGGACCCCAGTATTGACTGACATATGAGGTATTGAAGTAAAAACATGCTTCTTCATCTATTTGACACCTCATATTCATGATTATGGGATATTAGTTCAGTGTGTAGCCCTGTATGTGCTCTACACAATGGTACCTCATTTGATATGGGTATCATTCAATATGGCAAAGGTAGCCCATGTACAAGATTTTTGTACATTTGCGTGTTTTAGGCAAAAAGCTGTATTGAGCTTGTTTGCCCCATGACTTCTGCAGTAGTTGAGATATGGGGGAGTGGATGACACCATCAGATAACCCTGATTGTGCTCTTTCTAAAAAGACCCCACTTCAGGTATCCCACACTGAAACTGTAGAAGGTAGATGAGAGGTGAATGTTTTGTTCACCCTTATTTGGCCTGAAATTGACCATAACCTCAGTAATATTGGTGCTAGCGCATTTTGGCTGGTACGATTGGATAGCCCTGACTTAGAGCTTCATTTTGAATACCTATCTGATGGGGTTAAGCTTCTCCTTCAAGATTTTAGATGAGAGGTGAAAATTAAGGTTTATGCTCAGCAATAACTTTGAGCAGGAATAACTTTGTTATTTCTTGTCCTGTGGTGATGGGACTTATATTTTCAGGAAGAGGTGAGTTTCTTCTTTTGTTTGATACCTTTTGAGCTGATTTGGCTCAGCTCCATGTTTTGCTGGTATCTTGGGTATACCATTGGTTTATGGTATTTTGGCTGTCATGCTTGTGCTCTGGTTTTGAGTCACAGGCTGACAATACCAGATGAATTGATCACTGCAAGATTACATTCATTGTTTGAAAAATCTGCAAAGAGATGGTATTATGGAATAAGGCAAACAAATGGCAAAAATACCTGGTCTTGGTGGAAACAAGAAATAATCACCAAGTGGGCTAATGATGCCTGGAGGTACAAGATAGAAAATGCATTTGAAAATTCTTTCTTTGACCCAGACAAAGAAAAACCTTTAGCTTGGTTCTTAAAACAAGTTTAAATACTCAATGCATTGTACCCAGAAATGTCACAAAAAATGGTGCACATGAAAATACTTAAGAAATGTGGAGGAGAGCTAGAACATGCCCTAAGAAGCAGTTGTATAGAACCATGCTCCACAAAAGAGTATATGAATGCACTAGAAGACATAGTGACAAGAACAACAATTGGCAGAACTTGGAAGAAATTGGACATTAAAAGTCCAAATAAACCATTTATCAAAAAAGATGAATCAAAAGAAGCTTTCAAGCCCAATACATCCAACAATAATGAGCAAAGAAAATGCCATAAACGTGAAGGTATTGGACACTTAGCCAATAATTGCCTCAAAAAGGCAAAGATCAATGAAATTGTGGAAACAGAAAACCACGATGACAAAGAGGAGGAATCTGAATCTGAAAAAAGAAACAGAAGAGTCAGAAAATTCTGAAAGTGATTAAATTAATATAATTAATTCACAAATTAATAATATTGATATAATTTATGAAGTACTAGATGTTAACTCAAACTTACCACAAGTTGGAACATCTGACACAAACCTGACAATTATACAAGATGCCAAAATGTACAGAACCAAACCTGAAAAAGGAATGGGATATTCAGCTGGAAAATCAAGTTTAAGTATTGTTGTGGTTGATAACCAAGAAGGAAAAGTGGCCTTGGATACAGGAGCATATTGCACCTGTGTTGGTAAACATTATTTAAAAACCATTGTCCTAGACTGGCAAGAAAAACTTATGCCAATACAAGGTGTCAAATTTAGTAGTGCAATTGAGAGCATGAAGCCCTTTGGAATAATTGATTTAACACTAATTTTTCCTCACCCCTCACAATGTGTCAGAATTAAAGTAGAATTTGTAGTAATGGACAAATGTACTAGTAATCACTTCATACTTGGAAATGAATACTTATCACTTTATGGTATAGATATATCTAACCAAAAAGACAGATATTTTACCATAGGAGATAACAAAAGACAAAAGTTTGGCTTCTTAAATAACAAAAAACAAATCACAGTTATTAAGAATGAAGAGAAAAATCCAGAAAAGGACCCCTTTATATCTGAACAACTCAAAGAGGTAGAATGCAATCAGGAATTAACACAAAAGATGAAAGAAAAATTGATTGACCTCTTATTTAAGTACAAAAATGCCTTTGCAACTGACAAGGAGCCACTAGGTGCCATAATTGGACATGAGGTTGATGTAATTCTTAATGTGGAAAGTCCTTACCCACCTTTACTAAGGAGACCTGCTTACCCAGCTAAGGGCTAGAGAAGCTTTGGAGGTACACATTATAGAATTAATGGACCTTGGAGTATTAAGAAAGGTAGGACATAATTAACAGGTAGAGGTCACTGCACCTGTCATTATAACTTGGCATAATGGAAAATCAAGGATGGTAGGAGACTTCACAGCCCTGAACACCTATACCGTTCCAGACAGATATCCAATACCCAGAATCCATGAGACATTGACACAATCGTCACAAGCTAAGCTCATTACAGCCATGGATGCCTTAAAGGGCTTTCATCAAAATGTCTTAACAGACAATGCCAAGAAACTACTGAGTATAATAGTCCACTGTGGAATTTTTGAATACTTAAGAATGTCATTTGGCATAAAAAATGCACCTTCCCATTATCAAAGGATGATGAATACCATATTTCCTGAAGAATTATCAGAAGGATGGTTAACTATCTATATTGATGATATCATAGTTTGCTCAGAAACTTGGTAAAATCACCTTACAAGACTAGAAAGGGTACTACAGAAAATAGTGCAAGTAAATATGAAAATTTCCTTGAAAAAGTGTCATTTTGCATACAGTGAATTAAAAGCACTAGGACATGTTTTATCTGGACTTAGTCTAGGCATAGACAAGAATAAAGTAGCAGCAGTACTACTTAAGCCAATGCCTCAAACCAAAAAAGAAATGCAATCATTTCTAGGATTTGCTGGTTATTATAGACAGCATATAAAGGACTTTTCAAAAATTTCTGAATCCTTGTATAAGCTATGTGACCAACAAACAGTCTATGAAATTACAGAAGAAAGAGTCAAGGCATATGAAGAATTGAAAAACTCCTTAACAAATGCCCCATTTCTTCTAATGCCAGATTGGAAACTACCCTTCAAACTTTACATTGATGCTTGTGGAGAAGGATTAGGTGCTGCACTACACCAGACACAAATTATTAATGATACACCAGTGGAAGGACCAATTTGTTTTATTTCAAGACAAATAAAGCCAAAAGAAGCAAGATATCGAGCAAGCCAAATGGAATGCCTCTGCTTAGTGTGGGCTTTAGAAAAATTACATTATTACTTGGATGGAACAATATTTGATGTGATTACAGACTGTAATGCTGTAAAATCTCTATTAAATATGAAAACTCCAAATAGACATATGCTGAGATGGCAAATTGCTATCCAAGAATACAGAGGAAATATGAGCATTGTTCATAAATCTGGCAGTATTCACAAAATGCAGATGGGCTCTAGCAAATACCCCTGACAATCCAGCATGGGTACCACAGGAAGAGCACCATATAGAAGGGATATGTGTTACAGATATTGGAACAGAATTCTTTAACCAAGCTAAAGAAAGCTATAAGATAGACAAGAGTTTCCATATCTTAAGCCAACTTCTAATGAAAGACTGCAAAGATCCATCACTTTCATCAAAATTAGATGAAACATGGAAAAAGGCATATGATGAAGGAAGATTCCACCTCCTTGATGGAATCCTTTACCATAGAACAAAACACACATGTGTTATGTCCTTAACAGATAGAACCCTGATAAACACTATTTTACATGAGTGTCATGATATTGTTGCAGCTGGACACCTTTCAGAAGACGGAACACTAGAGAGGGTGAAAACCTGATCTTGGTGGCCAAATTGGAAGAAAGATGTTGCAGAAGACTGCTGAGCCTGTGACAGATGTCAAAAACCCAACAGCGCCACAGGAAAGAGATTTGAAATGATGATCCAAATCCAAGAGCCAAAATCCCCTTGGGAAATAGTTCATATGGATTGGGTAACAGCATTACCTCCAGGAGGAGACAGAAGCTATAATGAATGCCTAGTATTAGTTGACAGGTATAGCAAAACTCCCATGTTCCTACCATGTCACAAAGATGACACAGCTATGGACACAGCCATAATGATATGGAATGAAGTCATTAGCCATACAGGCTTATTCCAAAACATTATAAGTGACAGAGATCCAAAATTCACTTCAGCATTATGGACAAATCTCCATAACTTTTTTGGGACAAAACTATCATTTTCAACAGCTTACCATCCTCAAACTGATGTTTTAGCAGAAAGAATGATACAGACCTTGCAGGACATGATCAGAAGATTCTGTGCTTATGGACTAGAACTCAAAGATTCTGATGGTTTTACCCATGATTTGTGTACACTAATACCAGCCCTTGAACTGGCATATAAAACATCAATACATTCTTCTACTGGCAAAGAACCAGCAATGCTAGAAAAAGATTGGAATACAAGACTTCCTTATGATACCCTCAAAAAGGACTTAGTAGATATAAATCCAACATCAAGCAGTTTTAAGATAATGCTTGACAAAGAAAGACACCATGCAAACAGATGTATGCAATATTCTTTCAAATATACAAAAGAAAGATGGGACAAAAGTCATAAACCACCTGACTTCAAAATAGGAGACTTGGTACTAGTATCAACCCTTAATTTCAATAACATAAAAGGTCCAAAGAAATTGAAAGATTCCTTTGCAGGACCATTTATGATAAAAGCACTTCATGGACCCAATGCTGTGCAATTGGAACTCACAGGTGAATTGAAGAACAAACACCCAATGTTCCTTGTAAGTCTGATAAAACCTTACAGTTCAAGTGACAAGGAGTTATTTCCATTAAGAAATAAACCCCCACTTGAAATCCCCCCCTTAGAAGAAGGAGAAGAAAAGAAAATTGTAAAAGTCCTTAAAGAAAGAAGGACAAGAAACAAAAAAGAAAGAGAATACCTTGTAAGGTATAGAAATTCAACTCAAAAAGATGAATGGCTACTTGAGAGAGATATAACAAATGCTGATAAACTACTAATAAGGTTCAGACATGAAAGAAAACCTGAAAAATAGAAAAGTTAAGCGTTATTGAGCTTCAAGACTAACAAAGTCTATTGAAGAGGTAGGACAGTGGATGATACCCTGATTACACATATCAGATTGTGGTACAATCTTTTTTGGTGGTAGGGAATGTGAACCTTTGAGATATGACCACATACCCAAAAAGGTCACAAGAAATATTTAAAATAATTATACATTAAAAATAATTACCTTAAAACTACAAAAATGCCATAAATTGACATAAAACTTGGTTTAACTTAAAAACCGATAAATAAACATGTGAAATAAATTATATCATTGGATTCCCCATGTTAAAATACACATATACCATTTTTATGGCATATCTGTAAAGTCAATATTTAATGAGTTATAAGTAATAATACCTTATAAAAAACATAAATCCTTAATTATTTCAAATACCAATGAAACAGCATGTAAAATAAATAGTACCATTGGCCTCTCCATAAAGGTCCACACATAAAACAATTAAGAAGCTAATCTCCAAAGTCAATACTTAAGGAGTTAAGCTGAATATATGCACTTTTTTGGTCAACGCATATATTCAAGAATTTTAGCTAACATCTTTTGAAATATGAATGATAGAGTGATGAACCAAAAATAAAGTCATCACATAATTACTGTAGGAATACAGAAATGAACTTTATTTCACAAGTTATAAACAAGGTTAAAACCTGTAAGGGATTATTGATTAAAATCAATAGATCTGTTGACCACTTTGTTGTGAAAGTGGTCCAAACTTAAAAAAGGAGACAGTTAGATTCTACTAGTTCATTCGTGAAGAATGATGTATTTTTTAATATAATATTCAAGGTATAACCCCTTGAAATCATGGTTTGAAGTTTAAAATATTAAATTTCGACAGAAAAGATGAGTTACAAGAAAAATCATCAGAAATAGAGTTTTGATGATGTAATGAGATTCTCTTGGAAGCATAATAGGGTTATGCCAAGCTAATAGAATTAGCTCTATGTATTGCCGTAGCATGTAAAACTTAAAAGTTATTAAGGATCAAATTTTGAGCTTAATTTGATCATTTATAATCACTTACTGTAACTTTAAATTAGGTTTAACAGTCATATTAGTGAAAGAATTGGTGAATACTCTTAGTTTATGATTAAAAATAATAAAATGCACAAATTTTGGGGTTCTGCCAAGTCTTGACATCATCAAAACTTAGAGTTATAGTGATAACTTTAAATAATGGCATAATAATGAGATAAGATGGTTTGATCATGATGTAATCATCACCAAACCTTAAACCATTGTTCAATTCCAGTGGATATGATTGGTGCACGCTTACTACAAGCCTGTTGGACTCTAGGAGGAAGGAATTTAATATAAATGGAGCTCTTTTTACTCTATTTCCCGCTCAGACGCTTACAAAAACATTAAATCATTAAATAAAAAGGTAATTTCTTTATTATTTATATATAAGACTTTGATATTATTGAAGACCAAAAATAATCTTATAATAATATTCATCTTTGATGTGATTATTACAATTATTTAATTGTTTTGTTTAAATTTCTCTTAAAAACCTCAATTCCATGTAAAACCAAGAAAATTTGTAATTTCTCTCAAATTGTATTGTAACTACAATTTAAATAAGCTGTAATTAAATTTTTAGGCGTAAAATTATTCAAAATTATTCTATTAAGCATTAAAAGTAGGTTATTTCTCTCATTATAATAATTTTTCTCTATTATTACTTCTAATAATTCTATAATTAATATAAATAGTATTTATATTAATTTATAACTTTAATATGGGTAATATTATTGTTATCAATTGTTTTTCATCAATAAAAAACAATTTTTTATGCCTTTATTATTTGTTGGTGACAATAATAAAGTGCTTTTAAATATATTAATTATCTTATATTAATATATTTATTTTACATATATTATTTTTTATAATATAAATTATATTATTGTATTTATTTAATAATATAATTAATTTAAGCCATAATTATAATAAGTCTTTATTATTATTATTATTATCTTATTTATTTCATTTATAAGGACATTCATAGTACAATAAGCAAAATATTAGTAATTTTTACCTATTGTTTCATAGTCAAACCTTACACAAATGTTACATTTGGGGGCCGGGCTGTGATATTTACTGAAAATACCTTTTAAAACATTCAAATTTGTTTTATCCAATAGAAATTATATAATACCTTTTTATTCATTGATTTCAAAACCTGTCAAGGCATTTGGAAAGCAATTTTACTGCTTTACTTGTGGTTTCCCACATCCTTAGACTTGGCAGAGCTTTGTTTGAGTGACCCTAGTAATCAAAAAATATATTTATAAATTCAAAATAAATTCATATTATAATTTGGTTTCAAAAAATAATCATCTTGATTTTTATTTCATTCTTTAAAAAGAAAAATATACAAAAAAATAAAAAATAAAAAGCACAATTAAAATTTATTTTTATTCCTTTTTATTTATTTCTCTTCTTTTAGAAGATATGAAAGCAGATTTTATGTAGAAATTGCCATATTTTCTCAAAAATAACACTTCTTATAAAAGACTTATATTTATTTGCATTTTTTAGTGCTTGAAGACAACCCAAAAGAAAACAATCAGACCACTTTTGAGAGATTGGTGGAAGAAACTTGACAAAGTTCTGCAACACCTGTTGTCAATTAAAAGAGAAAGTCTAAGAACTTAGTCTTTCCAGGACCCACTTTTCAGGACTCTGAATGTGAGTACATCTCTTAAAGTTGCCATAAAAAGATTTTTTAGTTTTCTGTAATCTTTTTTATTGCTTATTCCTTAATTATGACTACTAGGATTGGCTACCAATACTCCATCCAATCAGATGAAGCTGGACTCATAAGTAAAATTGATCTCTCAAAAGGGAAAAGAAAGGGAAACATTCACAGAAGGAAGTGAAATATCTCAAAGGAAAGTTCCGAGAATTCCCATAGCATCTGTGCCATAGTTGGAACTAAGTATGAGTAACTTCAACAGGTACAAATCACATTCAGAGGTCTCAAATAGACATATACATGAGCCAGTACAAGCAGTACTACATGATTTACAGGGACAGGGTTTGGGAAATGTTGGCACAAATCCACAAAGGAGTGATGAACTCCTGGCATATCCTGAAAAGGTTCCTAAAAGAGGAGGAAATAGTGAGATACTCCAATGTATGTAATCCACTATCCTCCAAACCTCAAATCAAAAAGACAAAGGAATACCATGCCAAATAGAGGGAGGCAAGAAAGGAAAAAGGCCCAGTTCTTCTACAATCAAGACTCAAGTCAACCAACCTCCCCATGAAGGGAAAAAGGGAAAGAAAAAGAATTTGAGGAAAACATATTCCCAAAGTCGAATGATTCAAAAATACAAAAATATACCATGCAAAATGTCTTCAACATGGCCAGAACCTTGATGGAATTCAAGGAAAAAGAGGAAAAAAGAATGAGACAACCCCATTTCCCAAAGAAATAGCTTTGTCTCCTGATGCTGTAAATATTTCACAGAAATTAAAAATAGTATTTTACCTCTAAATGACATGAAAAATAGTTGATTACCTTTCCAAGAAAAAATAATAAATTATTATCTTAAACACAGATTGTTGTAAAAAATAAAAAAGAAATTGACAGTATTCAATTTATTGCTGAAAATAATAAACCAAAAGTCTTTATTGACAATACTCATCAATTGATACAAGGACAACAAGAAAATCATGAATACATAAAAGATATCAAAGAAAAAACCTTTACAATCAATTATGATGTGATTATTGATAATCTGACAGAAAAATTAAACAAATTGAGAATTTCTGTTGAAAAATTTAAATAAAATACTTCATCACATCAAAAATTACTTCTATAGATATAGATCATTTAGAAAAAAGTGATGAAGAAAGAATGAATATCAAGGATAATATAAAAAGTGAAATAAGACTTATTACTGAAAAAAATGGCAAAAATGAATGAGGCCAACTTAAATATACCAAAGCTATAAACCCCATTTTCTCACATAAGAAGTCCTTTCAAACCAAAAAAGGAAGTAAAAAATCCATTCATATCAGACTTGAGCCATCAAGACAAAAATCATATCTTAATGAATGAAACACCTCAATTCAAAGAATGGCCAACATTCACAGGCAAAGTTGAAGATGACCACATGTCATTTATTGAAACAATTGACATTTTACAAGAGGAGTATTCCATACCAGATGAACTAATCACTTTCATATTACACTCATTATTTGAAAAATACTCAAAAAGATGGTATCATGGCATAACACAAACAAATCAAAAAAATACCTGGTCTGGGTGGAAAAATTGAATAATCTCCAAGTGGGAAAATGATGCCTGGAGGTACAAAATATGAAATGCACTTGAAAATTCCTTCTTTAACCCTGATAAGGATAAACCTTTGGCTTTCTTCTGAAAAAAAGTTGAAAGATTAAATTCACTGTACCCAGAAATGTCACAGAAAATGGTGGATGAGAAGATCCTCAAAAAGGTGGAGGAGGGCTGGAAAATGCACTGAGGAGAAGGTGCATAGAGCCATGTTCTACAGCAGAGTACATTAATGCACTGGAGGAAATAGTGACAAGAACCAATATTGGCAGAACATGGAAAAAATTGGATATTGAAACTCCAAACAAACCATTTATCAAGAAAGATAAACCAAGAGAGCCTTTCAAAACCAATGCACCCAGCACTAATGAGCAAAGAAAATTCCATAAATGTGGTGGTATTGGACACTTAGCCAATAATTTCCTCCAAAAGGCAGAAATCATTGAAATTGTGGAAATAGAAGACCACAATGATAAAGAAGATGAATCTGATTTTGAAAAAGACACTGAAAAGTCTGAAACCTCTGAAAGGGATGAAATTAATATAATTAATGCACAAATTAATAATTTTTATTTAATATATTACGTACTGGATGTAAACTCAAACTTGCCACAAGTTGGAACATCTGATACAAGGCTGAAAAACATACAAGATGTCAAACTGCATAGAACAAAGCCTTCTTAAGGAATGGAATAGATAGCTGGAAATTCAAGGATAATTATTTCCATGGTTGAGCACCAAGAGGAAAAAGTAAATCTGGACACAGGAGCATACTTCACATGTGTTGGCAAAAGTTATTTGAAAAAAAATTATACCAGATTGGGAAGGAAAATGTATACCAATACAAGGGGTTAAACTTAGTAGTGCAAGTGAAAACATGAAGACCCTTGTAATAATTCACTTAAAATTAATTTTTCCTCACCCTTCCCAATGCATAAGATTGGAATTAGAGTTTGTAGTACTGGAAAAATTTACTAGTAACCATTTTATACTACGAAATTATTACTTGTAAATCTATGGCATAGATATCTCTAGCCAAAAAGACAGAAATTATACCATAGGGGACAATAAAAGAGAGAAATTTGGTTTCCAAACAATGAGAAACAAATGACTGTTATACAAAATGAAGAGCCAAACCCATAAAAGCATTCATTCATAAGTGAACAGCTCACAGAGGCAGAATTAAATCAAGAATTAACAGAAAAAATGAAATAAAGATTGATTTACCTCTTATTTAAATACAAAAGTTCCTTTGCAACCAACAAATAACCACTAGGTGCAATCATTGGACATGAGGTAGACATTATTATGAATGTGGAAAAACCTTATCCACCTCTGCTAAGAAGACCAGCTTACCCAGATAGCCCAAGAGCTAGAGAAGCCTTGGAGGTACACCTTAAAGAATTAATGGATGTTGGGGTTTTGAGGAAAGTAGGACATAATTAACAGGTAGAAGTCACTTCAAATGTCATTATAGCTTGGCACAATGGAAAATCAAGGATGGTAGGGGACTTCAGAGCTTTAAATACCTATACTATCCCTGAAAGATATCCAATACCCAGAATTAATGAGACATTAACACAGCTGTCACCGGCTAAGTTCATCACATCCATGGATTCTCTAAAGGGGTTTCACCCAAATTTCTTAACAAACAGTTCCTAAAACTAATTAGGATAATAGTCCACTGTGGAATATATCAATATTCACAGATGCCATTTTGTATAGAAATGCACCTTCCCACTATCAAAGAATTATGAATACCATATTTCCTGAAGAATTATCAGAAGGATGGTCAATCCTCTATATTGATGATATCATAGTTTTCCCAGAAATCTGGGAAAATCACCCAAAATTACTGGAAAGAGTCTTACAAAAGATAGTTCAAGTAAATATGAAAATTTTCTTTAAAAATGTCACTTCACATATAGTGAACTAAAAGCACTGAGACATGCTGTATCTGGATTAAGCTTTTTCATAGACAAAACCAAAGTAGAAGGAGTACTACTGAAGCCAATTCCCCAAACCAAAAAAGAAATGCAATCGTTTATACAGCTTGCCCAATATTACAGAAAGCATATAAAGTAATTTGCAAGAATTGCCAAATCCTCATATAGGCTCTGTGACCAACAGACAGTCTATGGAATGACTGTAGAAAGGGTGAAAGCATATTTGGAATTGAAAAATGCCCTCACAAATTCCCCAATTATTCTAACTATAGATTGGAAACTAACTTTCAAACTTTATATTTATGCTTGTGGGAAAAGACTAGGTGCTTCACTACACCAGAAACAAATCATCAATGATAAACCTGTTCAAGGACCAATTTGCTTCATTTCAAGAAAAATCAAGCCAACAGAAGCAAGATGTGGAGAAAGCCAAATGTAATGTCTTTTCTTAGTGTGGGATCTAGAAAAATTGCACTATTATTTGGATGGAACAGTGTTTGATTTAATCACAGACTAAAATGCTGTAAAATCTTTCTTAAACATGAAGACTCCAAATAGAAACATGTTGAGATCGCAGATTTCCATCCAAAAATATGGAGGAAATATGACTATAGTTCATAAATCTGGAAATACTCACAACAATGCAGATGGTCTTAGCAGATGAGAATTATAAAACACACCTTAAAATCCAGAGTTGGTACCACAAGAAGAAAATCATACAGAAGGCCTATGTGTTACAGATATTGGCGCAGAATTCTTTAATCAAGTTAAAGAAAGCTACAATATGGACAAAAACTTTCATATCTTATGCCAACTTTTAATGAAATATTGCAAAGGCCCATCAATATCCTCCAAACAAGATGAAGTATAGAAAATGGCATATAATGAAGGAAGATTCCACCCCCTTGATGGAGTTCTTTATCATAGGACTAAACACATATGTGTTATGAAATTAACAGACATAACTCTGATAATCACTATACTACATGAATTCCATGATAGTGTTGCATATGGACATCTCTCAGAAGATAGGACACTATAGAGAGTAAAAACTTGCCCTCGGTAGCTGAATTGAAGAAAGGATGTTTCAGAGTATTGCCAAACCTTTCACAGATTTCTAAAAGCAAACAGAGGCACAGGCAAGAAGCTGGAAATGATTATCCAAATCCAAGAACCAAAGTCCCCATGGGAAATAGTTTACATGGCTTTGGTAACAGCCTCACCTCCAAGAGGAGACTGAAGTTTCAATGCATTCCTAGTACCAGTTTACAGGTACAGAAAAACCCCAATGTTCTTACCATGTCATAAGGATGACACATATATAAACACAGCCATAATGATATGTAATAGATTCATTAGTCATACAGGCTTATTCCAAAACATTCTAAGTCATAGAGATCCAAAATTTTCCTCAGCATTATGGACAAATATTCTTCACTGTTTTGGGACAAATCTATCATTCTCAACAGCTTACCACCCTCAAACAGATGTTTTAGCCAAAATATTGATACAAACTTTAGAAGAAATGATCAGAAGATTCTGTGCTTGTGTCCTAGAATTCAAAGACTCTGATGGTTCTACCCATGTTTTGTGTACCTTATACCAGCTCTTAAACTGGCATATGATACATCAATCCATTCTTCAACTGGAAAAACACCAGCAATGCTAGAAAAAGGATGGAATCCAATACTTCCATATGATACACTCAAAAAGGACCTAGTGGATGTACATCAAAAATCAATCAGTTTCAAAATTATGCTCCATAAAGCAAGACATCATACCAACAGAGGTATGCAAGATCATGTCAAATATGAAAAAGAAAAATGAAACAAAAGTCATAAGCCACCTGATTTTAAAGTAGGAGACTTGGTCTTAGTATCAACCCAAAACTTTAATAATATTAAAGGCCCAAATAAATCAAAATATTCCTTTGCAGGACCCTTTGCAATAGGAGTACTAAATGGCCCTAATTCTGTGCAACTAGAACTCACAGGTGAATTAATTAATAAACATCAAGCTTACCCTGTAAGTCTGATAAAGCCTTACAGCTCAAGTGATAAAGAGTTATTTCCCCTAATAAATAAACCACCACTGGAAATTTCTCCTCTAGAAGGAGGAGAATAAAAGAAAGCTGTGAAAGTCCTTAAAGAAAGGAGGACAAGAAACAAGAAATAAAGGAAATACCTTTTGAGGTATAGAAACCCAGCTCAAGAAGATGAATGGCTAATTGAGAAAGATATGACTAATTACAATAAGCTACTAAGAAGGTTCAGACATGAAAAAAGACCTGAGGAATAGGAAATTTAATCATTATTGAGCTTCAAGGCTCATAAAGTCTAATTAAGAGGTAGGACAGTGGATGATACCCTAATTAACTATATCAGATTTTGGTACAATATTTTTTGGTGTTAGGGAGTGTGAGCCTTTGAAATATGACCAAATATCCAAAAAGGTCACAAAATAACTTTACAATAATTATTCTAATAATAAGAACTGAAAATATTATCTTATAATAAGTAAAAATTCCATAAAGAGGAATAAACTCTTGATTACCTCAGAATCTAAGCAATAAGAATTTGAAAATAAATTTAACCATTAAATTACCCATGGTAACATACACATATAACATTTTTGTGTCATGTCCGTAAAGATAATACTTACTGTGTAGTAAGTAAAAATGCCATAAAAAGGCATAAATTCTTGTTTATCTCAAAATAAACTGAAACAACATATGAAATAGACTTCACCATTGTATTCTCCATAAAAACTACACATATAAAATTTTATTTATCATCTTTAAAGTCAATACCTAAGGAAATAACCTGAATATAGGCACTTTTATGATCAGATCATATATCCATTGTTTTGAGCTCATATCTCTTGAAATAAACATTCTAGATAGTTGAGCCAAAAATAAATTTACCACCTAGTTACTTTGAAAATACACATATAAACTTTATCTGACAAGCTATAAGCAATGTTATACCTTGTAGGGGTTTATTGAACAAAGCTGTTATAGCTTTTGAGCACCTTGTTGTGGAAGTGGTCCAAACTTGAAAAAGGAGATATTCAAATTTTACTTGTTCATACGTGAAGAATGATGTAATTTTTTTATTTTATTCAAGGTATAACCCCTTGAAATCATGGTTTGAAGTTTAAAATAGTAAACTTCAACAGAAGAGATGAGTTACAAGAAAAATCGTCAAAAATATAGTTTTGATGATGTAATGAAATGCTCTTGAAAGCTTAATAATAACATTCCTAGCTTTTGAAGTTAACTTTCTTATTAGCTGTAGCATTTATTACTAAAAAGGTATTAATTATCAAAGGTAAATCTCAAAATTGATCATTTATGTTTAACAGTCATATAAGTGATAAAAGTGGTGAACACTAGTATATTATGATTAAAAATAATAAGATACACGAAGTTTAGTTCTGTTATCAGCCTATGAGGTCAGCAAACTTAGAGTTACAGCGATAACTCTAAAAAATAGCATAATAATGAGACAAGACCATTTAATTATGATGTAATCATCACTAAACCTTAAGATACTGACAATACCAGTGAATACCATCATTAAATGTCTACTAGAAGCTTTCTGGACTCTAGGAGGGAGCAATTTACTATATATAGAGCTCTTTTTTACCTCTATTTCCCCCTCAGACGCAACAAAAACAATAAATTATTAAAACCAAAGGTAAAACCTTTATTCTTTTGATATAAAACTATTATATATTGAAACAGTAAATTTTATCTTCATTGAACTCATCATTTTTGACATGTTTAAATAAACTTTTAATTGTTATTGTTAAATTTCTCTCTGAAATCTGTAATTGCAGGTAAAAATTAGAATATTTCTAATTTATTCTATTTTTATTGCAAAGATAATTTAAATAAATTGAATTTACATTTTTTAGGCCTAAATATATTCAAGATTATTATATTAAGTGTCAAAAGTAGGCTATTGTAATCTTTCATAATATTTTCACTTTATTATTACTCTAACAATTCTTTTAATATTGGTGATATTATTGACATAAATTGTTTTTTCTTATTAAGAAACATTTCTTTACGCCTTTATTATTTTTTGGTAGAAATAATAAAGCTCCATAAATATATTCATTATTAAATATTAATCCATTTTCTCTTATCATATTTTTTGTATAATCTAATTTATATTATTTTATTTATTCAATAATATAAATATTTCATGCCATCATTATAATAATCCTTTCTTAGTATAATTATTTTTTATCTTTATCTTTAAATTCATAAGGAACTTCATAGTAAAATAGGTGAAATATTGGTAATATTTACTTATTTTTTCATACTAAAACCTTACAAAAATGGTACAAAACCCCAATCCAGTGTTCAACCAATTTTCAGACCAAATAAACCACAAGACAGAACTCCTTTGAAACTTCATAAATGTGGAAGTACATCTCATTTGGCTAATACTTGTTCAAAGAAATCAAGAATAAATGAGATAGAAATTGAAAAAGCTGAAGACACAAAAGAAACACAAGATGTATCTGTACATGAAAGTGATTCTTAGCCTTATAAAGAAGAAGAAATACCAGATTGACTTAGTAAGTATAGAGAACATTAATGTATCCTTTGAATTTACAGAAGTGCATACTCACTTGCCACAATATAGTGATTATTTTATAGATCTCATATATGTTCAAGATGGTAAAATTCAGAAAACCAAGCCTGCTAGAGATAAAGGTTATACAGCTGGATCATCTTGTATAACTAATATTGTGATAAACAACAGAGAAGCCAAGATATATCTTAAATAAGGAGCTTTATGCACTTTTGTTGGTATAAATTATCTTGACAAATTCTATACCAATTGGCAAGAAAAAATGATTCCAATTGAAGGTATAAAAGTCAGAAGTGCTAGCCAGGATATGCACACTAAGTAATTCTCAAAGCAGAAATGATATTTCCCAACCCTGCACGAAGTATCAGACTTAAATTAGAACTTGTGGTTATGAATGACTGAAATTAAAACTGTTTTATAATTGGGAATGATTATCTCAATATTTATGGTATTGATATTAATAATCATAAAGACAGATATTTCAATATGGGGAAAATAAAACACAAAATTTTGCATTTCCTCTAGAGAAAAGAGAAATAACTTCCATTAGAAAATTGAAATATGTTAATAAGGAAAGCTTTGTGTCAGACAAATTGTTTGAAGCACAAACAAGTCCTGAATTAAAATTGGAAATGAAGGAAGACGTTATCAAAATCTTAGATCAATATAGAAAAGCCTTTTCTTCTGATAATGGACCAATAGGGGCTATTGAAGGCCATGAAGTGGAAATCATGCTTAATGTGGAAATACCTTATCCTCCACTATTAAGAAGACAAGCTTACCCAGCTATCCCCAGAGCTAGAGAAGTATTATAAACTCATATTAATGAGCTGACTGGGAGTTCTGAGAAAAGCTGTACAGAATGAGGAAGTTGAAGTCACAACCCCTCTAATCATTACTTGTAATATTGATAAATCAAGGATGATTGGTGATTTTGGAGAATTGAATACCTACACTATTCCAGACAGGTACCCAATTCCTAGAATTCATAAGACTTTGATTCAATTACCTAAAGAAAGATTCATCACTTCTATGGATGCACTTAAAGGTTTTCATCAGAATGTTTTTGCACCTCATGCTAGAAAATTATTGGGAAGAATTTCTCATTTTGGTATTTATGAATATTTTACAATGACTTTTAGAATTAGAAATGCACCCTCTCATTAGCAAAGAATGAGTAATACCACCTTCCCACATGAATTATCAGGGGGATGTTTAATTATTTATATTGATTACATTATCATTTGTTAAGAAGCCTAGCAATTGAATTTGGAGAGACTTTCATTATTCCGTAGGAATATTCTTCAAGTGAACATGAAAATATCTCTTAAAAATGTAATTTTTGGTTCCATCAGCTAAACACTCTAGGACATGTAGTGTCAGCACTAATCCTTGGTTTTTATAAGAACAAAGTGGCTGCAGTCCTATTGAAGCAAATTCCCCAGAACAAGAAAGAATGATGTCTTTCATAAGGTTTGCTAATTTATGAAGAAAACACCTTGAAGATTTTGCAATCCATTCCAGATCATTGTATAGAATTTGTGATCAACAAACTTTCCTTGGAATGACACAAGAAAGGATTCAAAATTATGAAAAGACCAATTATTCTTTGACCAATGCACCATTATTATTTACTCCAGAATGAAAAATTCCTTTTTATCTGTATATTGATGCTTGTGGTGAAGGTCTAGGTGCAGCTCTTCATCAAGTTCAAATTTTCAATGACAAGTCTTATGAAGATCCAGTTTGTTTTATCTAAAGACAAAGAAAACCTACTAGCTCTAGATATGGAGAAAGCACAAAGGAATGCCTTTTCCTTTTTAGGCTCTGGAAAAACTTCATTATTATCTTTATGGTAGTGCGTTTGAGGTAATTACTTAATTTAATGCCAGGAAATCACTTCTTAACATGAAAACTCTTAACAGACATAAGTTAAGATAGCATATTTCTATCAAGTGTTATAGAGGCAATATTACCATAGCTCATAAGGCTAGAAATATTAATAATAGGGGTTATGGCTTGAGTAGATGGGAATAACTAATACACCTTACAATCTTGCTTATGTTCTGGAAAATGCAGAACCTCAAATTATACTTGAAGGAATTAACATCACATATATGGGAACAGAATTCTTTGACTAATTTAGAGAAAGCTATAAGAAATATAAAAATTTCCATATCATTCCTTCCCTAATTGACAAAGATTGCAAAGATAAATATTTGGATAATTCTTTGTAATATATATGGAAAACATCATATGATAATGGAAGATTCAATTTATTTGATGTTATTGTGTATCATAGGTCCAAACACACATGTGTAATGGTCTTATGTAGTATAATGCTCATTGACACAATATTTCTAGGGTTCCATGAAAGAATTTATTCTTGACATCTGTCTGAAGACAGAACAATGGAAAGAATTAAGAAATTCTTGGTGGCCATTTTGGAGAAAAGATGTCATTGAGTACTGTCATAGTTGTGACAGATGCCAAAAGGCCAATAAAGCTCCTGGTAAAGTATTTTGTTTAATGATTCATATCCAAGAACCAATTACCTCATTGGAATTGGTTCATATGCATTGGGTAACAACCTTACCCCCTGGTGGGGAAAGAATTTACAATGCATGTCTTGTTATTTTAGACAGTTATAGTAAAACTCCAATCTTTTTACCATTTCATAAAGATGACACAGCTATGGATACATCTATTTTAATTTGGAAAAGAGTAATATCTCATACTGGTCTCTTTGAAAATATTGTTAGTGATAGAGACCCAAAATTTACATAAGCCTTATGGACAAATATACATGGGCTTGTGAGAACAAAACTATCATTTTCAAAAGCTTACCATCCTCAAATGTATGGATTAGCAGAAAGAATGATTCAGACCCTTGAGGAAATTATCAGAAGATTTTGTGCTTATTGTCTGGAGCTTAAGGATTATTATGGATTTTCCCATTATTTTTTTACACTTATATCAGAATTGATATTAGCCTACAATACTTCCATCCATGCTTCAACAGGAAATAATCATGAAAGTTTGGAAAAAGGATGTAACCCTAAACTCTCAGTTGATACTTTGAAGAAAGACTTGGCTTATATTCATCCAACTGCATCAAGCTTTAAGCTAATGCTTGATAAATTGAGGAATCATGGAGATCAACGCATGACTGATTCTTTTGAATATGCTAAAAAAAGTGGGATAAAAGTCATAAAACCCCATATTCAAATTAGGGGACTTGATACTACTTTCCACCTTGATCTTTAATAATATTCAAGGCCCAAAGGTATTGACAGATTCCTTTTAAGGAAGATTTATTATTAAACCCTGTCATGGGAAAATGCAGTACAAGTAGAACTGTCAGGATAATTGGAAAATAAACTCCCAACTTTCCCTGTCAGTCTAGTAAAGAATTAAGCTTCATGTAAGGTTTGACTATGAAACAATAAGTGAAAATTACTAATTTATTACTTATTGTACTCTGAATGTCCTTATGAATTGAATAAATAAGATTAAAAATATAATAATAATAAATAATTATTATTATTATGGCGTAAAATAATTATATTATTAAATAAATATAATAATATAATTTATATTATGAAAATATAATATAATAAATAAATATATTAATATAAAATAATTAATATATTTAAAAAAGCTCTTTATTATTGTTACCAACAAATAATAAGGGCGTAAAAAATTGCTTTTTATTAATAAAAAACAATTAATAACAATAATATTACTAATATTAAAGTTATGAATTAATATAAATACTATTTATATTAATTAAAGAATTATTAAGAGAGTAATAATAGAGAAATTATTATAATAAGAGAAAATAACCTACTCTTAACACTCAATATAATAATTTTGAAATATTTTACGCCAAAAAATATAAATACAACTTTTTCAAATTGTATTTACAATAAAAATAAAGAAAATTACAAATTATTCTGGATTTTAATGTGGAAATGAGTTTTTAAAGAGATTTTTAGCAAAAACAATTAAATAAATGATTTAATCACGTCAAAATAGATGATTACAACAAGGTGGTCTTTGGTCTTTAATAATATAATAGTTTTATATATAAAGAATAAAGAAATTACCTTTGATTTAATTGATTTAATGTTTTTGATGTGTCTGAGGGGAAAATAGAGTAAAAAGAGCTCTATTTATAGTAAATACCTCCCTCCTAGAGTCCAACAGGCTTCTAGTAGACGTGTACTGATCATACCCACTGGAATTGATCAATATTTTAAGGTTTGGAGATGATTACATCATTATCAAACCATATTACATCATTATTACACCATTATTTAGAGTTATCACTATAACTCTAAGTTTGATGACATCAGAGGCTTGGCAGAACCCCAAATTTCGTGGATTTTATTAGTTTTAATCATAAACTAATAGTATTCACCAATTTTATCACTCTTAAGACTGTTAAACTTAAATTAAGGTTACTGTGAGTGATCATAACTGCTCAAATTAAGCTCAAACTTTGATCCTCAATAACTTTTGAGACTTACACGCTACAGCAATTCAGAGAGTGAATTCTGATAGCCTGGCATAACCGTATTATGCTTCCAAGAGCTTTTCATTACATCATCAAAACTCTAATTTTGATGATTTTTCTTGTAATTCATCTTTTCTGTCGAAATTCAATATTTTAAACTTCAAACCTTGATTTCAGGGGGTTATACCCTGAATTTAATAATAAAAATTACATCATTCTTCACGAATGAGCTAGTAGAATCCAACTGTATACTTTTTTTTAAGTTTCAAACACTTTCACAACAAAGTGGTAAACAGCTCTGTTGATTTTTATCAATATTTCATCATAGGTTTTAACCTTGTTTATAATTTGTAAAATAAAGTTCATATCTGTGTTCTCACAGTAATTACGTGGTAACTTTATTTTTGGTTAATCATTCTATCATGTATAGTTTAGGAGATATTAGCTATGATCCTTGAATATATGCGTTGACCAAAAAAGTGCATATATTCAGGTTAATTCCTTAAGTATTAACTTTGGAAATTAGATTATTAATTGTTTTATGTGTGGTATTTCGTGGGGAATCCACTGGTACAATTTATTTCACATGTTGTTTCATTAGTTCTTGAGATAAATAAGTTTTTATGGTTTTTATAAGGTATTATACCTTATAATTCATTAAATATTGACTTTACAGATATGCCATAAAAATGGTATATGTGTATTTTACCATGGGGAATCCAATGGTATAATTTATTTTACATGTTGATTCATTGGTTTTTAAGATAAACCAATTTTTGTACCAATTTATGGTATTTTTTGTATATTTAAGTAATTATTTTTAATGTATAATTATTCTAAGTAATTTTAATATAATTATATTAAAGGTATAATTATTCTGAGTCTTTTTTGTGACCTCATTTGGTATGTGGTCATATCTCAAAGGCTCACACTTCAAGTGATTAGGAATTATTTCCTTTAAGAAATGAAACACTGTTAGAAGGACCACCACCTAATCAAATTGAAGAGAAAAAGTTTCTTAAAGTCTTGAAAAGAATAAGAGTTAGGGGAAAAATGAAAGCAAATACTTAGTCACATACAGAAACCCACATCAAGATGGGTGGCTTTCAGAAATTAAAATACCTGATTCCCAGAGGTTTCTGAGAAGATTAAGACATGAGAGGATACCAATTCCTTAATGAAAATTTTTAATTGTGTGCTTCACATACTTAGAAGTATAAGTAGAGAGGTTGGACAGTGAATTATCCCCCCCCCCAATTTAATTAGGGGTATCCTATTCAATGTGAAGTTAGAGTAAAATGGTTTAAGATGGTATTGAATCTGAGCCTGTGAGATATGCATGAAATACCCATAAGGCCACAAATGACTTTTCATATAGTTGAATTAGTCCTAAACACACTTATCAACTGAAATCAAAACAAAGGATAATGAAAAATAATAATAACTTCATAATGGATAAACAAGGTTATAACTATTGGATTTTTTGGGTTCTATACCAGAAATAACCTAGGGTACACCCATAGGGTGGTATACCCAAAAATGGCTATTTCTTATTCTATTAGAAGATTTAAGAATCTCAAAGTACAATTGCAAATCATTCAACATCTTTCAAAATTGTTAAATTTAAGCTCAAATAAGCTTAAATTTAAATTTGCATAAGGTTTATGCAAACTTACTAAAATGTTTGTTAAAATTGAGTTGTTGTGTATATTTACTGAATTGGTTAAGTATTTTCCATACAGGATGTAAATCTGCTGTGAGCTCAATTCAAAGTGTTTCAAGGGTGTAATATGGCTTTAAATAAATAAAAGGTCAAAAACCATGCAGAAAAGTGGGACAAAAGGAAAAGGGCCAAATAGGGCCAGGGTAACCAACTTTTGGGATATGCAAGGATTCAATTAGGTTTTTCCACCTGTATTGGAGGATTTTCAAGCATATTTTACCTTTAAGATTAGACTTTTATCAAGCATTGAAGTTTAAACTGGTTTTGTCCCGATTTGGATAGGAATTACAAGTTGCCAAAGGGTAAATACCAATATGCAAGCTTGTAATCAAGGCTTAAATAAACTCAAATCTTTAAAGCTATAATTATTGAAACCTTATCAAAACTTAAGGTTTGGTTTTTACTGCTATTTTACATGGAAAAATGGAAACAACTTCAAAAGTTCATTAAAAATCCAATTCTTAATGAATTTGCTTGAAAACTTCACACAGATTTAAATTTGATGTTATCTGAGTGTAAATCAAATTTCAAGTATCTTTCTTAACTGTTCAACTGTTAATTAGTCTTGAAATTAACGTTTTTAATTTTTTTTAAAGAAAATTGAGATTTCTTTCAGAATTAATTGAAAATTCAGCTTAAAGTATTTCTGATTGAAACTTCATTTTTAAGTTGTTCATGTGATGAAATTTAATATAAATAAACTCATTTTATATCAAAACTTAATATAATCCACCCAAATGAGTATTAAAGCTACTTTGAGCTGAGGATAAATCTTGTAATTTTAAATTGGAATTAAAAATAACTTACCTTAAGTTCATAACCTTATTTTTAAGCATATTTTTTGGTTTTGACGTTAGAATTCCCTCCATATCCATTATGAATTATGAGAGCTTCTCTGAAGGCATAAAAAGAGCCTTTAAATCACTTTTTTTGCAAACTAATTATCATTCCAATAATATTAGACATTTAAACAGGTAAAGTTTTATGAAATATAAAACGTTATTATTAAGATCACTTCTTATGTATTTTTATTCTTTATAAATCTTTAAATAAAGGGGTGAAATCATAGAAATCAGATTATTCTTGTAATAACCAATAATTCATTTTAGCTTATAAAATTATTGTCTTGAATATCTTTTCAAATCCACAAATTCCTCTTAAAAACTCTTAAATCTTATTTTTTTATCATAAAAAGTTATTTTATCTTTCAAAATATTGATTTTTGGTGTTTTTTGAGCTTATAAGCCTTGTTTAATACTATGACTGCTGTTTTTTGAACTATTGTGTTAAATAAATATTATCAGTAAGTTTTCTTTAAAATTCTATATCTTTTTTTATCTAGTATTAGATTTTTTATATATAATGTTTCTATAAGATTTATCTCTGTATATCTTATTCAATATTTCTTTTATGAATAATATTTATATTATTTATAAGTCATTAAATATTATTATTTACCACATATAATTTGCTCAGTAAGAGCTTTTATATCTATTATTATTATAGCTTTCAGTGACTATAATTATAATAAAGTAATTATAATTTCAACTGATTAATGAGAGTTTTTTTATTAAATTATTTAATAATGATTAATTCTTTCTTTTTTGTATTTATTTTTAATAATTATATTCATTTTTGGCTATAATATTTAATTATATTATATTTTCTGCTGAGGAAATTCATAGTACTCTTGATATTTGTTACAATTATCAATATTTTCATAGACAAAGGCCCCACCATTGATCCTTAAATTTTCAAAAATATTCAACAATAATTGTATTTTTAATGAATTTTTCAAGTTTTTACCTTATTTATATGTAGAATTGCAAATAGCACAGTAATATCTGATTACCATGAGGTAGATGCATGGATACCAGTCCAAAAAGGGTTTTAATTAGTCTTTTAAGGGATATCCATGGAGAACCATTGAGAATTGACAGGGTTACAGGAGTCAGAGTTGCTCTTTACCTCTTTATAACATCAAAATAGCAGCTTATTTGTTATTTCCTAATGATTTAATGGGACTTTAACTTGGTAACCAAGCTCCCAAAAGGCTTTGTTATACTAATTTTGGCCATTATCATCTATGGATCCAAGCTTTTGAGCTATCCATTATTCAAAGGCCTCAAAAGCTGGGTAACCTGGCACTCTTTGATGTCTTTTGTCCCCCTTTTCTATTTTCATGTCAAAAATAGTAATTCAGGCTTTAAGACTTATATCCACTATGGGTGTACCAGACCTTAATTTAAGAATACTGTGATATTAAGTGCCAAAAAATGCAAAACACTAATCTTAGGTTATATGTGAAATGGGATTTCTCACATTCTCATCATTTTGACAGCATGAAATTGAGAAAAGCAAAGATTTTCACCATTCTTTTATGTGTTGTTGAAGTATTTTCCATATTACAAACTCATAGAGTTAATTTAAACTTATTAGCTCTATGGAGCTAACCTGGGTGGATCTTTATGTAGAATCCAAATATGGCCTTAAATCCATGGATTTACTTACTCACAAAAAAATCTTTTCTTAAATAAAAAATCATGAATTTTTGATATATGCAGTACTTGTGTGTTATTCCTAGTTTGAAATTTGATTTGATACTTGTCGTGGCCTATTTGGGTGTGTAAAATATACCTTAAGGCTCACAAATAATAGCACAGAATACCACTTGGTGTGGGCTTATAACCTTAAATCCTCAATAATTTTGTGATTTTTGAAGTTAAAGATCTCAAAAGTGCTTAAATTGTATCCAAAAGTGAGCTCTCAAACATTGCCATATATATATGACCCATTTTGGATTAAGTCTGCCAAAGTTATACAGTTTCGAAGTAATTTTTTGTTTTATGAGAAAAGGGCCAAGAACATTTGATTTTTTTGAAAGATATAGGAATAAGGGTTAAATTGGAATCTCTCCCTAGTGAATCCCTTAAATAAGGTATACTTATTGTTAGATCTCTCATCAAAACTGTGGAAGCTAGATGAGAGGTGAAAAAATGGTATCATTTCTCCAGGTTTTAAAAATAGTCTGTGTATGGTAATTCCTGATCCAGTGGTCATACATTCTTGTAAATATTATCCTGAGATAGTGTCAGCCTGTGACTCAAAACCAGAGCACAAGCATGACAGCCAAAATACCATAAACCAATGGTATAGCCAAGATACCACCAAAACATGGAGCTGAGCCAAATCAGCTCAAAAGGTATCAAAAGAAAGAGGAAACTCACCTCTTTCTGAAAATATAAGTCCCATCACCATAGGACAAGAAATAACAAAGTTATTCCTCCTCAAAGCTATTGCTGAGCATAAACCTTGATTTTCACCTCTCATCTAAAATCTAGAAGGAGAGGCTTAACCCCATCAAATGGGTACTCAACATGAAGCTCTAAGCCAGGGCTATCCAATGGTACCAGCCAAACTGAGCTAGCACCAATATTACTGGAGTTATGGTCAATTTCAGGCCAAATAAGGGTGAACAAAACATTCACCTCTCATCTAACTTCTACAGTTTTAGTGTGGGATACTTGAAGTGGGGTCTTTTTGAAAAGAGCACAATCAGGGCTACCTGATGGTGCCATCCACTTCCTCATATCCCAACTATAACAGAATTTATGAGGCAAACAAGCTCAATACAGCTTTTTGCCCAAACCACGCCTATGTACAAAAAGACTTGTACATGGGATAGCTTTGTAATATTTGATGATAACCATACCAAATTGGGTATTATTGTGTAGAGCTCATACAGGGCTATCCAATGAACCAACTTTGAGCATGATATCTCAAAAACTGACAGAGTTATGGCTATTTGAAAGTTTTAATCCCACAATATGACCAATACAGCTGTATTATGACAGGATACAGTTGTACTCTGATTATGAGGTGTCAAACAGACGCTGAAGCTTATTTATACTTCAATAACTCATAATTAAGTCAAATACAGAGGTCCATACAGGTTCTGTACAGTTTCTGACGCGTCAGGAGCACCAGAACACACCTGTAAACTCCATTGGTGAAAGTTTTCACCCTGTATAGAGTAAAAATGACCACTTGTGGTTCTAAAACCACATTTCAACCCAATACTAGCCTGTATTGAGTGTATATAACCACAAACCAGCCCACAGTAGTGAAACTTTTCACTCTGTGGTCATGTGCAGAGGTAAACCACCTCCCACTACCCCAGAACAAGATAAAAGGAGGCTTTGCCTCACCAGGAAGCAAATCAAGCATCCTGTTCTTGATATTCTTACGTGGTATAACTTCTTAAAAAGGAAGTGATACTCTTAGAATCTAAGAGGTATACTTTAAGCTTAAGTATTGTAGGGTTTGCTATTGTAAACCAACAGGCAAACACTGCACCCAGGGCTATCAGCAGTACTCACCATCACTAAATTATTTTACTATAGTCCTTTTCACTCATATTCCCACTCTAATATCATCATTTTTTTCGTGTCACACTCAGAGTTATAGCTTTTATTATCATTCTGAAGCTATATCATAGAGTCATCCTGACAGATAGCCCTCATTGAAACAAATAATAGTAAACCCAGCTTTCAGGGTCTGTGAGCCAAACTCTGGATTTTATGAAGGAGGTGGAGATTAAGGCTTATGATCAGCACAGGTTTACAACCTCAATAACTTGGCTAATTCTAAATTTTTTGGTCATAAGAATAATATTGTCTGTATGGGAAAGTTTCTTTCCCTTCAACGGTAACATGTGCAGACTAACATTTAGGGTTTCTGCTTCTTTTTTTATGGATTTGTTGTACCTTTATTTGGTTTAATGAAGGTTAAAGGTGTGCATGTCACAGGGGCTCTTATAAAAGTAAGAGTGGCCTGGCACTCAGGAATCAAGAACTCACTTGGAGGGCTCCAAAAGAATAAATGAATAAAAGAATATATTTCTTAAAAGAAGAATAAAAGGTAAATACAAGTATGCCAAAGATAAAAGAAAAGGAAGCCGATGGCTAGGATAATAAGAATCCAAAAGCCAAAGAGCTAACCAAATGAATCCTCAATTCACTGTTTCAACCTGCCAGAAAGAACAATGGAATTAGTAAAGGATATGACCACCAATATCCACTGACAGGAAAAGAAGAAAGGGTGCAAATTACTGATTTAAGATTATCAGTATTTACTTTAATAAGGTAAAAGAAAATAAGGATACAAATAAATCCAATATATTAATTAACTGGGGAAAAAGTCCCCAGGTGATGAAAGGTGGCCAGTATATGTGAAAAACTGAGAGGCTGATCCTGAAATGTGAATCATTGGGCTGTATTGTCTGAATTGGGTCAATACAGTTCTGGCCATCTTGAGAATTGAACTTTTTGATTGAATTCCCACGGGGGAGTATGAATTGGCCCAATTGGGCCAAGGACATACAGGTATGATTGATTGCTGCCTGTATGGACCAATTGAGCTGTCCAAGGAGTATTGAAGTACTTTCTGCTTTGACAACTGATTTAATGATGCATAACCTCTGAGAATGGCCCTTGGAATGATCCTGAAAGAATTGCCAACCCAACTCCTGCAGGGCCAGGTGGTTGGGGTCCTGAAATGGTCTTCTGATAGCTTCCATGGATTTCCAGACTGATGAGCTGAAGAGTCCTCCTTTGAAATTGGTGATGGATTTTGGGAGCTTTATTTGGGATCATGGAATTAGGTCCTGAAAGCGTCACCATTGGATTGCTGAGCAAAAATGGTGCATAATGGTATATAATACCATATATGCACCACTCCTGCATCCTTGAGTACAGGGTGCATGGAGGAATGGGAAATCTTCCCCTTTAGTTGAGGGGAAGAGTAGATTTGAGCTGAGCTGGTGGCCTCTGGGGGCTACCAGAGGTCATGGCTGAAAAGTGGCCACAGATGGTCCTTTGGGTTCTTGGCCAAAATTGGTGGATTTGGGTCCATGGTCAAAAACTGGCTCAGGGGGGCCCACTTGTGGTTTGGGACCCACCTAGCCTTGGGGGCTAGTGGACTGCCCCCTTTGGCCCCTTTTGGCCTCATTGGATTAGGCCAGAAGGGGCCTAAAGGCCCAAAAAAAGCCATTAAGCCCAAAACACCCCTACTATAAGGCATTGGGCCAAAAGGCCTGATGGTGGCTAGAGAGTCCTTAGACCCCTGGAATACTGAAAGGACTCCCCAGGCTCAAAAACAAAGATAAAGGCCTGGGGGTTGGTGAGATGGAAGTTTTCCAGGGAGGCCAATGATGGCAGTATATGGCCAGGGGAAAGGTGCTATGACCAAAAAGCCATAGAGCACCAGAGGGGGCTAATTGTCCATAAAAGATATGGTGTGACCAATTGGCCCCAACTTGTTTTCAGGCTGGGATTGACGCAACACCAATTGAGGAGGGTCATTCTGTGTGCTTGTGACAGTACCCCCAAACCTTGAATGGTGAGCTCCTGAGCACCAAGATAAGGTAAAAGCCTGTTGAGGCTGTTGAGACGGATTGGGCATAGGGATTCCAGAGGTAATGAATCTTGAAAAAACTTTGAGACAGGTAAAGAGGTTGGCATATGGAACGAGGTTGATTTGGTCTTCTTTTGACATTTGGCTTTGAATTCTTTAAGAATGAGTTGATGTAATGATTGCCATAAAAGCTATAAAAGAAATTTGAAAAAATATAAAGAGAGAAAGATAACAAAGAAATTTGAGAATAAAAGAAAGAGAAAATACAATAAAAGGAATCTTGAGGGGGATTCCAATCTTCACCATGGATATTGACAGTTGATTTAAGATAGCCAAGGAACCAGAAAGACAGGTTTTGATGCCAGGTGCTCACAAAGTGGCCAAGGTGATGTTTTGAAATATTTTAAACCCCTCACGGAAGTGCACACCAGGAGAGGAAGTTACTTTTGATGGTTACCACTCCTGCCAGTGCCATAGAGTAAAAAAGATTGATGAAGGAATGTATTGAAAAGTAATGACTTGGGAAAAGGATTTAAGAGGAAACAATTTTCCATTGCCCCAAGTGGAAATGGCCCTGAATTGCAATTTTATGTTGAAAGCCAGGCCAAAATCTGTGTCCAAAATTGCAAAGTGCTCACAGAGTGGCCAAGGTGATGCTTACAACAGAAAAGAGTAGAATACCCCTAAAGGTGCATACCAGGAGTGGGACTTACTTTTGGTAATTCCTCTCCCCACCAAGCACTATGAAAAAACAAGCTCTTGAAGGATTGGTGCCTGGCTTGTCAGGATATAAAAAATGGAAATCTTTGACAGGTTCAGGGAAATTCTTGAGGTTTTTGGCTGGTTCCCAAGTGGATCTTTCTGGGTCTTGACTGAATCCTTTCCATTCCACCAGATACAATAATTTTCTTCTCTTGAGCTTTGAATCCAGTATTTGTGAGACTTCCCATTCCTCTTTTTCTTCAATTATTATTGGAGGAGGAGGCTCTTGATGCCGATTTGGGATTTTTGATGTCTTGACTGGTTCAAGGAGGGAAATATGGAAGACTGGGTGGATGGATTTCCATTGAGGTGGTAGGCATGAGTACTGACTTTATTCAAGATTGGAAAAGGACCCAACCATCTTTGAGACAGTTTATTTGATGTTCTTGGAAGAAAGCCATACCATGTCACCAGGATTCAAGACAGGTGGACTTGCTCTACTTTTATCTGCATACCTCTTAAACCGGTTTATGGCAAATTCAAGTTCTCTCTTGACATCTTGCTGTACTGATTGGTGTTTTGTTTATACCTTTCCAGCAGGAGTGTCTTGAGTGATGTGAACTGAGTCAAATTGTGGATATCTTCCATAAACAGTGAAAAATGGTGATTGTTTTGTTGAAGAGTGGTCAGAGTTATTGTAAGAAAATTCAGCCAGAGGGAGCCAGGTGTTCCAATCATCTTGATGATAACTGACATACATCCAAAGGTACTGTTCTAGTATCTGATTTACCCTCTCTGTCTGTCCATCAGTTTCTGGATGGTAAGCAGTTGACAGATATCTTGAAATCTTGAGCTGCTGAAAAAGATTGGTAAAAAAAGAAGCAAAAAGTGAACCTCTATCACTGAAAATGCTTGAAGGGAGGCCATGCTTTTAAAAGATATTATTGATGAATAAATGGGCCGAATCCAAAGAAGTGATTCAAGACATTGTTGGAATAAAAACTGCCATTTTTGAGAACCTGTCCACTATGACCAAGATTGAATCAAAGGAATTGGACAGTGGCAGTTGAGTGATAAAATCCATTGAAAGACAAATCCAAGTACCATTTGGAATTGGATGAGGCTTGAGAAATCCAAACTTCTTGCGATTAATATTCTTGTTTCTTGAACACTGTTGACAGGATGAGACATAATCCTTGATGAATTGAGTCATGCCGGACCAGTGGAGATCCTGCTTGACAGTTTTGAGAGTCTTCTCTTGGCCAGGGTGTATATCTAGAGGAGAGTCATGATGTTTTTGAAGAATGCTGAGTTGAATTGTGGGGTCATTTGGGACCACCAGCCAATCTTTGAAGAGAAGAAGTTGGGAAGAGGAATCAAGAGATTAATCTTGCACAGATTTACCTTTTCCAAATTCTTGAAGAATACTTCTGCACTGAGGATCTTGCCATAATTTCTTCTGAATTGAGTCAATCAAATTTGAAAAAGATTCCACCTTGACTGCAAAATACCTTCAGGGTTGGAGTTCATCTTGCTTAATGAGTTTCTGAAAGTTCATTGGATTCTTTCTGATGAAATTCTCCCCCTCTCCGGATAAACGTTGTCCCGGAGTGATAAGGCATCTGGAAGAGTAGCTAGGAGGACAGGGCAGTAAGTGATTGGGAAGTGGAATTCAGCCCAGCAGGCTTGACGGCAAGTGAGTAATTTTGAAGAAATGAAGTATTGATGAGAAGAATTATTGGTGAGAACTTCAAAAGGTCAGGAAAGAGAGAGAAGACAAGCCCTTCAGCGCTTGAGAGCCCAGACTATTCCAAGGAGTTCCTTGTCATGGATCTCATAGTTGAGCTCTGCTGGAATAAGCTTGCGGCTGTCAAATGCAATGGGATGTTTTCCTGAGTCAGATACCTGACTCAGTACAGCACCCAAGGCATAATTGGATGCATCAGTCTCTATGATGGTGGGTAGAGAAGGATTGGAGCAGTCGTGAAAGCCTCTTTGAGTTGATGAAACTGACTAAGAGCTTCTTTATTGAGTGGAAAACAGGAATCATTCTTCAGTAAACTGGTGAGTGAACTTATCTTTTTTGAATAATTCTTAATGAAACAGCAGTAGAAATTGGCAAAGCCAAGGAAAGATTGAAGAGCCTTGAGGTTTCTTGGAGGTGGCCAATTGACAATCTGCTGGACTTTTGCTTGGTCCAGCTTGAGGACTTCAAAAGAAACAACATAACCCAAATATTCCACACTAGAAACATGGAATAGGCACTTGGAGGCCTTAGCAAAAAGGTTATTGGCTCTGAGTCTGGAAAGAACATTGGACACACGAGTGACATGTTCCTCCTCAGATTTGGAAAAGACCATAATGTCATCCAAATAAACCACAACATAAACATCAAGAAGATCTTGGAAAATATCATTGACAAGATTTTGAAAAGAGGCAGGAGCATTGGTGAGCCCAAATGGCACAACCAAGTACTCATAGCTGCCATATTTAGTTCTAAAAGCTGTCAAATGTTCATCACCCTCCTTGATTCTGAGAAGGTTATATGCACCATGCAAATCAATCTTGGAGAAGATAGAAGAACCATTAAAGAAATTAAGAAGCTGATTCATAGGAGGAACAGGATACTTGTTCTTCCTAGTCACAGCATTTAGTTTGTGGTAATCAACACACAAACGGAGGCCACCATCTTTTTTTTTGACAAAGAGGGCAGGTGCTCCTGTTGAAGAGGAGCTTGGCTGGATGAAACCTCCCCTACATTCTCTGAAATGTAGGCCCTGAGTGTATCTGACTCTTGGTTTGATAAAGAGTAGATCACTCCAACTGGAGGTAGAGACCCCTCCAGCTCAATATGATGATCACAGGTGCGTCGAGGAGGAATTTTCTCTGCTTTCACCTTGGAGAATACATACAAATATTGGTGATAGACAGAAGGAACAACCTTCAACACGGTTTTGACTTCTTCTGGCTCTTCCTCCTCATCCCACAAATCCTCCAGGGAGTCATGATAAGATGAAGGGGGAGGTCCATATTCCCAAAGAAGAGATGAAGTGAAGATACAGAATTATCTTCTCCAACATCTTGAATCTCTTTGAAGACTTCATCTCTAGATGATAGTAATGACTGATGGGAATTAAGGGAAGGAGTATGGACAGAAGATGGAAATGATGGTGTTCTAGAATCACCAACCAGTGCTGCACATCATTTGGCAGAATACAGGTCATTACTGAAAGAATTTGAAGTATCAGAATATTCCTTTTGATCAGCATTAAAGGTGATCATCCCTTTCCTCCAATAAATAGAAGGATTAAAGTGATTTAGAAAGTCAAAGCTCAATATGAGGTCTTCTCCCTTGGTAGTATCAAAGACTAAAAAATCCCATTCAAAGCTTGGGAATGAAGGAAGCTCAACCATATATTTATTATGGTGAGTCACAAATAAGGAAGGGGACTCAGAGGAGTCAAGAATGATAAGAGGAATATCCTCTGGGAGCTCTGACATGGTCAAAGAATACTTGTGATCAAACCTCTTTGCAATAAATGAGTTGTTAGCACCAGAATCAATGAGAATATGGTAAAAAACATCAGAAAGAGAATAAAAAACAAATAATTTAAGAGAATTCTTGACACCAGTATTCAGAATGCACAATTGTGCTCTGGATGGAAAAACGTGAAGACCATTGAACACCACATGATCTTCACGCAGGCTTTTCCCTGGATGGGAAAATTGCCTGATGGTTGGGTAAGCTTGTTTTGAGGCCTTTTGAAACAGGACTCAAGACTATGCTTCCCACCACAATAGGTACATAGGCCCTCCTTGATTCTTCTTTCTTTTTCAGAATTCATTGACTTGAAGTCTTTATTCAGCAAAGAAAAATTGGTCTCGTCCCTCTTCTTACAACTTGAGCTTGAAGAATTTTGAGGATGAGAAGAAATCAGCTTTGAGGCTTCAGGCTTCTTCTCTTGATAATGCTTATTCTCCTTTTGCCTCTCATAGTAGCTGGTATCAAGCTCCAGGTTAATAACTATTAAGTCTTGAAGAGAATCAATTATTGATGGATGGGAGGCCAATTGATCCAAAATCCTGGATGGCAATCCCTTCCTGAAATGATGAATGAGAGCCCTTTCACCCCAATCCCCAATTCTTGACACCAAACTTCTAAAATCAGCAATGTATAAAGATACATGCCCTCTTTCTTTCATTCTTAAGGAATCCAATTCTGCTTCAGCTTTGCTGATGTCATTTGGGTCCCCAAAAAAAGTAAAGTGTTGATATTCAAATAATGTCCATGAATTAAGAAGGTATCTTGGGTCTTGATGAGTGAGGTTGGCAAAATAAGGCTCAATCCATTTTGCAGCCCTGCCAATAAGAAATGAAGTGGAATAGAGAACTTTCTGTCTGTCTTGAGAGAAATGTTCCAGATCATTATGAAAGATTAATTGACAAGACTGGATAAAGCTTCTGATTTTGAAGGGGTGAGTCTCATCAAAGAATTCTGGTGCCTTCATAGATGGAGTCTTGAAGGCTGGTGGTCTTGATGACTCAGAAGATGAAGCTGCTTGAAGATTGGCCATAGTTTGATTCATCTGCTGCATAATGGCCAATAAGGATGGTTCAGACTGATCAGAAACAGGCTGATCAGACTGGGCTAGAGTTGGTCCTCCAGTACCTTGGGGTACCCCTACAGGAGCAGGAGCACCTTCAGTGCCGTCAGACTCTTCCTCTTGCACAGAATTCTCCTCCTCCTCTTCACCATCTTCACCTGGACCCTTGAAAATAGTCCTTGAAGTTCCTGGGAATCTGCCAACTACTCCTGAGAATGAGCTTGATCTTCTTGGCCCTCTTCCTTCCTTCCTGGATGGTGCTGCTCCTTCCATATGGGGTCCTCTATCTAATTGGGCCCTCAGTTTAGGAACTGCTGGGGTGCCATCAAGAGGAGCTCTTGGGGTTTTAGCAATAACAGCTTGAGTTCTGGCCTGAGATCTGGTCTGTCTTGCAGGAGGTGAATGCTGAATAGGAATGATTTCAGGAATGAAATTGAGTTAAATTAATTGAAAAAAAACAAAATTTTCTTGAAGTCAAAATCAACAATCAAATATTGAGGAATATCAATCAATAAAAAAGAAATCTTGAAGTAATCAACCAATCAAAGTCAAATGAAATCTTCAATTCAATAAATCAATATATCAAAATCAATCAAAAACCAAAATCTTGAAAAATCAATCAATCAATCAAATGAATTCTTGAGAAAAAATCAATTTATGTCAAAATTCTTGATGTGAAAAATCAGCAAAATCAATTAAATCTTCAGGTCAATCAATTTTCTTGAGGTCAATATCAATTTATGTCAAATCAAGTGAGTTCTTCTTGAAAATCAAAATTCTTGAAGAATGAATCAAAATGAATCTTGATGTGAATAATGTGTCTGAATGAATTTAGATGAGAAATTTGAAAATCAAATTAAATTTAAGATTACGCTTGAATGATGAATGAATTAAGAGTTTGATGATTTGAATAAGATTTTAAAAGAGAAATAAAGAATGAAATTGGGTCACCTTTCAATTTTCAAAATGAAGAATGAATGAGAGAAAATTCAGAGGTGACAAAGAATCATGAAGTTCATAAGCATTGAAGATTCATAATTTAAATGAAATGAGTGAATGAAATTATAAATAAAGAATGAACAGAGTGAAAGGAGATTATGAGTTAATTAATAGAATGTCACAGGGGCTCTTATGAAAGTAAGAGTGGCCTGGCACTCAGGAATCAAGAACTCACTTGGAGGGCTCCAAAAGAATAAAGGAATAAAAGAATATATTTCTTAAAAGAAGAATAAAAGGTAAAGACAATTATGCCAAAGATAAAAGAAAAGGAAGCCAATGACTAGGATAATAAGAAGCCAAAAGCCAAATATCCAACCAAATGAATCCTCAATTCACTGTTTTAACCTGCCAGAAAGAACAATGGAATTAGTAAAGGATATGACCACCAATATCCACTGACAGGCAAAGAAGAAGGGTGAAAATGACTGACTTAATATTATCAGTATTTACTTTAATAGAGTAAAAGAAAATAAGGATAAAAATAAATCCAATATATTAATTAACTGGGGAAAAAGTCCCCAGGTGATGAAAGGTGGCCAGTATATGTGAAAAATTGAGAGGCTGATCCTGAAATGTGAATCATCCGGCTGTATTGTCTGAATTGGGTCAATACAGTTCTGGCAATCTTGAGAATTGAACTGTGGTATTGAATTCCCACAGTGGAATATGAATTGGCGCAAGTGGGCCAAGGACATACAGGTATGATTGATTGCTGCCTGTATGGACCAATTGAGCTGTCCAAGGAGTATTGGAGTACTTGCTGCCTTGACAGCTGATTGAATTATGCATAACCTCTGAGAATGGCCCTTGGAATAATCCTGAAAGAATTGACAACCCAACTCCTGCAGGGCCAGGTGGTTGGGGTCCTGCAATGGTCTTCTGATAGCCTCCATGGATTGCCAGACTGATGAGCTGAAGAGTTCTCCTTTGAAATTGGTGATGGATTTTGGGAGCTTGATTTGGGATCATGGATTTGGGTCCTGAAAACATCACCATTGGATTGCTGAGAAAAAATGGTGCACAATGGTATATAATACCATATATGCACCACTCCTGCATCCTTGAGTACGGGGTGCATGGAGGAATGGGAAATCTTCCCCTTGAGTTGAGGGGGAAAGTAGATTTGAGCTGAGCTGGTGGCCTATGGGGGTTACCAGAGGCCATGGCTGAAAATGGGCCACAGATGGTCCTTGGTCGGAAAATGGATCCTTTGGGTTCTTGGCCAAAATTGGTGGATTTGGGTCCATGGTCAAAAACTGGCTCAGGTGGGCCCACTTGTGGTTTTGGGGCTAGTTTACTGCCCCCTTTTGGCCTCATTGGATTAGGCCAGAAGGGGCCTAAAGGCCCCAAAAAAGCTGTTCAGCCCAAAAGCCCCCTAATATAAGGGGTTGGGCCAAAAGGCCTGATGGTGGCTAGAGGGTCCTTAGACCCCCAGGCCCAAAAACAAAGATAAAGGCCTGGGGGTTGGTGAGATGGAAGTTGGCCAGGGAGGCCAATGATGGCAGGATATGGCCAGGGGAAAGGTGCTATGACCAAAAAGTCATAGAGCACCAGAGGGGGCCAATTGTCCATAAAAGATATGGTGTGACCAATTGGCCCCAACTTGGTTTCAGGCTGGGATTGACACAACAACAATTGAGGAGGGTCATTCTTTGTGGTTGTGACAGTGCATTACACTCCTTCTTATGTACCATGTTTATGGTAATTTTGAATTTCATGCTTGTGCACTGGCTTTGAGTCACAGCCTGACAAGGAATAATTGATTATCCACAAGAAAATCTCATGTATTTCTCTAATAACACAATTTATAAAAAAATATCTTAAGAAAAATTGAATAACTGAAAATATGGTGTGAAAAGTGAATTTAACTCGTTCTAAAGTCATGCATGTCTGGTAAACAAATAAAATAAATAGAAAGATGAAATTACTTGACAAGTTCATGTGAAAATTGAATTCAAATAGTCCAGATTTAAAGTAAATCTTGGCTGGTTTCCAAAAAACAAGAAGACAAAAAGTGTTTTGATCATTTTTTTCACTGATGGCTTTGTTGCTCTGAGATCTTAAGTAGTACATTAATATGAGTTGTGTAGCTTACTTTTTTAGAACCCAAGATAAAGTTGACAAATAGTCAACAACTTTCAAAAACTGGTACAAAGCTAATTTACAATAAGACAATAGTCATTTGAAAAAATACAACAACACTTGACTACTTCCCAATTTCATTTTACACCTTGCCAAAACTAAACTTATGCCATCAATCTATTTAAAGTAATGAATTATGTTTCCTGTTTTTTATATAAATCTTTAATCAATCAATTACCTTTTCCTTTTTTTTGACTTATAAATTATTAAATTTTTATTTTTATTATTGTTATTTCATTTATTTCATTATTTTCAACCTTCTAAAGTCTTTTAATATAATTGAAGCTTTTTTTTTAAAAAAAAAGTATTAACTTGGACTTTTTTTGAAAGGAAATGATCATATAACATTTGTATTATTATTTTTTCAATTATTCAAAGATTTTAACATAAAAAGTGAAAACTGAAGAGAGAAAAAAATCATGTTTTTTTTTGATAATAAGTAATTTTAATAGTTCAAAAATTGAGTAGTAATTTATTGTATTTCTGGTAATATGTCAAGTTGAATGTTTTTTGCAATCCAGGTTGATTTTGTAAAATGGATTTTCAGTTGTAGAAAGTTGAGAAGTTTGAAGCCTAGATTGAAGCTCTAGGCATCATGTATAGCCTGAGTTTCTTTCCTAAAAAGATGCTTTTAAATTATTAGAAGTAATAATAGTCAAAAGACAGACGAATTAACTCAAGATAAAAAAAGTTGATTTTCCTCCAAAAAACTCACAAAATAAAAGTAAACCACTGAAATGCAGCAATTAGAGGCGCAGAGACGGCGACACACATGTGCCCTCGTGGCTAACTTAATGAGTTGATAAGGCCTCATTGCTGGCAGGCTGACATTTGAGCTATAAACTTCCTTGACATGGTTGAAAGTTGCTAATGCTCATTATCAAAAATCTTCTGTGTCGGTTTCAACACTGCAATAGGCGTTCAAACCTTGTTTCATTTCCATACAACAGACAGCAACAAAATCAATGAAGACCAATATGATCAACAGATTGGTTTTAACAAATGACAAAAGCAAAAAAACACATATCCATCACGTTGCAGTTTCCTAAATCTTAAATTGAAATTTGTTTAAATCGTTGAATTCATCTAATAAAACCTCATTTGTGAATGTATTTTCATTTCTACATGATTCCACGTAATCATTTAATTCCCTTGAAATACCTGCGATCTCATTTTCAATAAGTTGTTTAATTGCACGCTGATATGCGGTAGGGATGTGTGAGGACACTAGTTTTTCGGGGTTAGAAAATAGTTCGAGTGAGGACAGTTCTTTTCTGCGAGTATTTGGCCGAGAAATTGACCCGATGGTAGTATTGGTCATTGATCTACTCTTCGTCCGCAATGCAGTAGAAGAGAATGGCCGATTGGATAAGGTAGGAGTTGTGGATTTTGGGTTGACGGTCCTCAAGCTAGCTTTTGACGAAAAGCGTTTCAACACAGTTTTACGTTCCGCGCGGGGTAGGACAGGAGGAAGATGAATTTGATCAAGTTGATGGTCACCTGACAAAGCAATACAATCAATTAAACATTGAGGATACTTAAATTAGTTTCAACACAAACCAGCGTAATCAGTGATGGGGTGGTTTGGTTCAAATGACCAATTCGACTTTTGGCCATCATGCGATAGAATGTAACTTATGGTGTCTGTTACGCCATCTGAGGTGTAAAAGTGAGGCAAGTAACCCTGAGGTGGATTTTTGAGGTTTTTAAAAAATTCGGAAAAGTCGCAAAGATCGTCTGAAAGTTCAACTGGTTCCACTGAATGACAGCATTATCAACTTATTAGTTTTCTAATAGGTATCGAAAGCGAGGAAAAGCATACCAAACGCGGTAGGTGGACCATACTCCACATCGGGAACATTATTTTTATCTAGATTGAAGGTGAGAGAATCAAATTGATTTAGGGATCTGAAAGAATCTTCAAGTTGATCATCTTGACAGTTATCTTGATTATCCTCATCATCAGATTGAGGTTCAATTGGAGGTGGTCTTTGAGGACGTTTAGCGGTGAGAGGAGTACGGAAAAGTAGAGGTTTTGAAGGATCTGAGAGGAGAGAGAGATGAGAATTATTATTATTAGATGATTTAACTGATTTTTTCAATGAATTTGTGTTGGTAGTAGCAGTAGAGTAATGATTGCTTTGAGACGATTTCAATTTTTCAAACTGCGGAGAATGAGTTAGATTGACAATTTTTTTTGATTTTTTAATTGTGTTTGTCTTATCATCTAAAGGTTTCGAGATTTTCGAGCTCAATGAGCCTATGAAGACCATAATCATTTCATAATGAATAGAAAATTAGCTAATTAGAATGGATGAATTATTGTTCAAGATGAAAGAAGCCTCACTCTTCTGATTCAACCGAGATGTGGTATTCAAGGCAGAATTCTCGTTATCCTGATTTATTACTCGATGATGATGATGACGGAGATGAGTAGCAGGATGAAGATGAAGATGATGGAGCGGCGTATTTTGAGGATGAAAATTTGACATTTTGAATTCAAGAAATCAGAATTTTAAAATTTTGGATGGAAGGAAGAAATCGAAATGGTCAAGAGGTGTGGATCTGGATCCGTGCAATTTTTGAGATCCGGGCTGAGCCCAATTTGAAAAAGCCAAGGGCCGGAACCGGTTTATGTTCGGGTTTTGAAATAAATTTTCAAAATTTAAAAATTATTTTTAATTAAAAATAAACTCACAACAACTAAGAATTGCTTTCAAGTTCATTTGACGTTTATGATCTATCTACTCTTGCAAATTAAGGCTGCTTTTTTTTCTACTAAGTAGGCCAAAATGACATTAGTTTTTGAATTTTTTTCTAATTTATTTTCTTTTCGGGGTTGTTTACATATTTATTATGCATAATTCTCCTATAATCTATGTTATGATGAGTTTGGTAGTTGCTTGGTCATTTCATCTGACATGGTATGCTGAAAGTAGGCATCAACAGTTTCATGCAATTAGAAAAGTAAGGAATTTCAATCTGTGGATCAAAGAGGAATGAAAATCATTTTATTGGGCTTTTCTGAATGGGACAACAGGACTTCTTTTAATTAATCCATTTATTATTAAATTACATCCCCAATGCCTTCCAAAAAGATATGTGAGGTTTAACTATCAAAGATAAGGTAGGCATTACTTTATATAGGTTGGGTCATGGGACATCTTACAATATGGTGAAACATGTGTTCAATGTGTGTAAGATGTGTCTATGAAATTGTTAATAATATTACTATTAATCAACAATACTATGACTGTTATTATGAAATATAACAATAAAGTTATTATAGCCACGATTGAAATAATTAATTAATTATTTCTTTTACTTGTTCTACACTACGAGTGAATATAACAGTAAGCAGTAATTGTCTACAAGAATCAATTACAAGAAGTATTTAAATAATAAAATTATTTGAATATATAATTATCTTTTACAAGAATAATTATAAATATAATTATTGAAGAAAACAAATACAAGAAAAAAATTTTAAGAATTAATAATAAATCACTCACTAATATTCAATTAACCTTTAGAAAGAATATGGTAGAGATATTTGACAGATAAATTGAGGATTTATGCAATCAAAATTGATTTATAGCACTATTGAAACAATATATGGTTGTTTTCTGGGATTTCACATCTTTCTGATTGATTCTTAAAGAATAAAACACTTAAGAAAAGTTTTAACTAATACTTACTTGTTGGTAAGAGAGATATAATTGAATAATAAGATGATTTGGAAAAGAACAGCAAGTGGAGGACTCTTTTAAGTCAAAGACAGATCACAGAGGCGTTCTATGGATCAAACTGAAAAACCAGTGAGTGCGAAAACAATAATCCTTTTTGGATTGTTGATTGCATCATTTGTTGCCATGCAAGATTATCATAATTACTTAAGTAATGCTTTTATGTGACTACCAACCCATTTAAGGTTAAGAATAAAAAGAGTAACAACTGTGAATCTTTGTTTATTTCAAAATATAAATTAATTTCTCAAATTTATAAATGTTATTGGAAATTTCATCACAGGTTGTATTTTCTGTGAATTTTTAATGATTCAGTATTTCACATGGAATCATTAAAAATGGACTGTGAGTAAAACTTTCAACCTTACTTATTAGACCATAATTATTTTTGGTTTATTTATGAGTCATACAATTTTCCATTGGTCCTTAAGTTTTCAGAAATATTAATTAAGAATTTTTGAAGTTTCTACCTCATTTCTACATAGAATTACAAATATCACATTATCGCAGGTTGCTATGAGGTAAATCAATGGATACTAATCCAAAAAGGGATTTAATTACTCGCTTAAGGTTTATAAATGGAAAATAATTAAGAGTTGACATGGTTAAAGGAGTATAAGTTTCTCTTTACCTCTCTGTCACATCAAAATAGTAGCTTATTTGCAATTTTCTTATGATTTAATGAGATTTTACCTTAGCAACTAAGTTCCTAAAAGGTTTGAGTATAATTATTGGGCCATTATCAGAAATAGATCTGAGCTTTAGAGCTGCCCATGACTCAGAGGCCTCAGAAGTTGGGTACCCTGGCTCTCTTTGATGTCTTTTGTCGCCTTTGACTATTTTCACATCAAAAATAGAAGTTCAGGCTTAAAGACTGATATCCACTATGGGTTTACCAAAAGTGTATGTAAGAATACCATTATATTAAGTGCCACAAACATGAATAGCACTATTATTAGTGTATATGTAAGGTGTGATTTCTCACATTCCCATGATTTGGCATGAAATTGAGAAAAAAAATTCACAATTCTTTTCTGTGGTATTGAAGTATTTTCCATATTACCACCTCATAGAGTTAATTTAAGCTTATTCACTCTACGGAGCTACCCTAGGTGAATATTTGTGTAGAATCCAAATCTGGCCTTGAATTAATGGATTTACTTACTCACCAAAAATCTATTCATCTTCTTGAAATCAAAAATGATGAATTTTGAATATATGCATGACTTATGGGGTATGCATAGTTCAGAATTCATTTTAAAGATAATTTGAGCCTATTTGGGTATGTAAAATATACCTCAAGGCTCAAAATGTGGGCAAAAGCCTCACAGGAAGTGGTTGAAGAAATTTAGGCTGCATTATATGATTCCACAACCATGTAAGTATGTATTTCACTCAATGGTATCAAAAAAAATGACAATTTTAATAATTATTTTGCTATGTAGATTTCCAGTGGGAGATGATGTAGAAAAATGGGTGGAAATCAAGCAAACATTCAGAAAAAGATAAGGACTCACTAATATCATTAGGGCTATTGATGGAACCCACATTCCAATAATCCCACCAGAAAATGATCAATGGAATTCTTATGTCAACTGGGAGGGTTGGAATTTTATTGTGTTTGAATGAAACTTTGATGGTCATGGAAATTTTTTCAATGTAAGTATAATTTTTTAAATTAAAAAAGGGGCACTATTTGATTGAGAACCTGTATGAAGGTTTATGGTGGCCTGCCTGGATCAGTACATGATAGTTGTATATTCATAAGATCCCAGATTGAGAAAGATCTTATTAATGGCATGGAAATATTTCTGATAGATTTCTTACTCATTGGAAATTCTGTATATTCATCAAGACTTTAAATCCCTGTAGATTCAAGGATTCTTCAAGATGAAGAAGGAGACTATTTTAATAATATACATTCTTCAACCAGGTAAGAAAATCATTTGTAAAATTTAAAAAACACTATTAGTAAATTATGTATGGTAGAATTTTCATTGAAAAGACCTTTGGCTGTTTAAAGAATTGTTTTCAATATCTCCTGACACCACAAGCAAGAGTTCCACTAAATACAGTTAAAGTCACAATAGCATGCATGACTCTACATAATCTTTTGAATGGGCATCAGGGGAATGTTTCACAAAATTGGAATACACATAATACTCAAAAGGGGAGGCTAGGATAGATTAACATAATAATGTATTTATTTTTTGTATCTTCAAAAGAGTTTATTTAAGTTACTAATAGCTATATTTCTGTGTGCCAGTTCACAATTTTAGTGCAGATTATTAGTATGAATCTGTGCTTTACGAAATGAATAGTGATTTTTCTTAATATAAAATAACCAGGCAAGACATTGGTCTTGCGAAAACAAGAGCGAATAATAGTTCATTGTCATACCTTGAGATAAAAATAGTGAGCTAGTCTTTAATCATAATGGAAAAATAAAGTGCAAAGTCAACCTCACTGAAACCAAAAATTGATATCTCATTCCATTAAGCTGTGTAAGTGTGATTCAAGAGAATTCAATTCTTTTAGGTCTTGTTCTTGAAATTATTGTATAATACAATCTTTCACATGAAGCTTGCCCTGTAACAATGCAATTTATTCATCATGCACTTCATTTTTTCTTTGAAGATGAGCAATATTGCACAGAATTTGATTCTTTTTCACTTGCATTTTATCTATTTAACACATATTTCTCATGTACTCATTGCTTAAAGCTGTTTGATTAGTATGAGAATTCATAACATTGGATGTTGATGATGGGGAACTTATGTTACATATATTGGCACAAAATATTTAGATTTCTTTTTACAATGCTATTGGGTTGGGAAAGAAATAGGCCACAAAGGACTTATGAGCTGATAGTCAAGTGGGGTTATAGATAAGGCTTTATTATATTTGAGCCAAACCTTTTTGAACAAAATGGTCTATTAAAAATCAAAACAATTTTTTGGATTACACAGCCTAAAAAATTGATTTCTTTTTGTGGTAACTAGTATACATGTGAGAATTAAACACAACCAAATTGCTTCTAAATGAAAGTATGAAATCCCAAGAAAATCATGGTTCAAAGTTGTATTAACTCATTCCAACCATTCATACATATAGCATGTTGATTTTATTTCATGATTCAAAAGAATTTCATTAGAATGACAAATCCATGAACTCTATAGGACAATCGTAATATGCCAGTTCCATCAAATAAAAAAAACATACCTAAGTTTACATCAGCGCTATTCTCCCAAATGAAAATGTAATGGAGACTCATCAAATTAGACACCAGTCCTTTTTGACAACATTGCCATAATATACATCTTTAATTAATCATTTTTTCTTTGTTCTTAAGCCCATATTTGTATTTCCCGTAGGCAGCGTTCCTCTTCTTGTTCACACATTAACATCTATCTTTATTCATCTTGATATCTTTGCATGTGATCTCTCTCTTATGCTAAATCCTGGATTTTCTGTAACATAAGAATTAACAGCAACAACACATTTTTCATATTTGTATTTATGCTATTAATGAAATTACAATCATAATGTGTTGTTCCCATGCTGATTCTTGACGTTTGACTTACAGAATGGCAATGATCAATTTGTGATGTTCCAGGAAAGTTGTGAGTGGTACAACTACATTGTGGCCTTGAGGTATATTTTAAATACCCAAATAGGCCACAATTATCTCAAAAACAAATTCTGCATTATGCATAACTCATAAGTCATGCATATATCCAAAATTCATCATTTTTGATTTCAGAAAGGATGAAGATTGTTTTATTGAGTAAGTAAATCCATGGATTTAAGGACAGATTTGGATTCTACACAAAAATTCACCTAGGGTAGCTCCATAGAGTGAATAAGCTTAAATTAACTCTTTGAGGTGGTAATATGGAAAATACTTCAATACCACATCATCAATACCACATAAAAGATCCGTCAAAATTTTTGTTTTTCTTAATTTCACGCCAAAATAATTGGAATGTAAGAAATCCCATGTTACATATACACTAAGAATAGTGTTATGCATGTTTTGGGAACTTAATATCATGGTATTCTTACATGGACTTTTGGTACACCCATAGTGGATATCTCACTTGAAGCTCAAAATTCTATTTTGACATAAAAAAATAGGCAAGGGGGACAAAAGACATCAAAGAGAGCCAGGGTACCCAACTTCTGAGGCCTCAGAGGCATGGACAGCTCCAGAGCTTGTATACACGGCTTATCCTGGCCCAATTAGTAAACTAAAACACTTTGGGAACTTGGTTACCATGTTACAACCACAGTAAATCTTAAGAAAATAGCAAATAACCTGCTATTTTGATGTTCCAAGGAGGTAAAGAGCTACTTAGACTCCTGTAGCTATGTCAATTCTTAATTAATTTCCATGGATGAACCCCCAAAGATTAATTCAAACCCTTTTTGGACTTGTATCCATTGATTTACCTCATAGCAACCAGCTAAACACTGATATTTGCAATTCTATGTAGAAATGAGGTAAAAACTTCAAAAATTCATTAAAAATACAATTCTTGATTAATCTCTCTGAAACTTTCAGGAACAATGGAGAGCTGTATTACCTATGGTACAACTAAAAATAATTATAGTTTTACTAGTAAAATTAAAAGGTTTACGTACAGTCCATTTGTGACTATTATATGTGAAACACTGAATCTTCAAAAATTCACAGTAACTACAACCTGTGATGAAATTTCCAATAACATTGATAAATTTGAGAAATAAATGGCTTTTTTGAAATAAAAGAAGATTTACAGATGTTACTCCTTTTATTCTTAACCATATTGGGGTTGGTAGTCACATAAAAGCATCAATTAAGTAATTATCATAATCTTACGTGTAAACAGATGATGCAATCAATAATCCAAAAGGGTTTATTGTTTTCTCACTCACTGGTTTCTCAGTTTGCTCCATGGCAAGCCTCTGTGAGCTGTTGTTGACTTAAAAGACACCTCCTCTTGCTTTTTTTCCCAAGAATCATCTTATTATCCATTTATATCATTGTTTCCAACAAGTAAGTATTAGTTAGACTATTCTTAAGTGTTTTAATTCTTTCAGAATCAATCAGAAAGACGTGAAATCAGAGAGTCCAACTATATACTGTTGTAATCCTGCTATAAATCATTTTGATCCCTTAAATATCTCTACTTATATCTTTCATTAAGTTCTCTGGAGTATAAGTGAGTCATTTATCTTTAATTCTTAAAGTTTTTCTCTAAAATTGGTTTCTTCAAGAATTATCTTTATAACTATTCTTGCAAAAGATAATTATATATTAAAATAATTTTATTATTTTAATAAAAGAAGTTTTTATTATTAAATTCTTGTAATTGATTCTTGTAGACAATTACTGCTCACTGTTAAAATCACTAGTATTCTTTAAAATGTGAAATAAATAGATAGTTAATTATTTAATTGTGGTTATAATAATATTCTATTATTATATTTCATAAGAACAGACATAGTACGGTTGATTAATAGTAATATTATCATCAGTTTCATAGTCAAATCTTACATTTGGGGGCCTGGCCGTGATTGTAATCAGAGTTTTGGATATAATCATATTCTAGACTTCATTTTTGTGTTCTAAAAAACCACCATACCTACCAAATCTTACATTTGGGGGCCTGGGCATGATTTTAACCATAGACGTTGCTTTAATAATATTCTAGACATCATTTTTTTGTTCTAAAAACTACCATACCTACCCATATCTTATATTTGGAGGTTTGGCCGTGTTTTTTGACCCTTTTACAATAAATTAATATATTTTTAAGCTTCAAAATATATTAATTTAATAATTTTTTTCTTTCAATTTGAAGTTAAAATAAATTTTTATTTTTGAAATGGTCTTAAAATATTTTTCATTGAGGAATTTGGTTTAACTTTATACTGTTTTTACATGCGGATTTGTGACATCTAAAAACTTATAAATTATTCTTTGAGTTACTCTGAATTAATTTAGATTCAAATTCTTAAATTTTAATTTTTTTTCTCTTTAAAAAAGAATATATTTTTAATATTAAAAGATATAAAACTTATAAAAAATCTTTAAAAATATTTTAAAAAGTATAAAAAATAATTTTTCTCTTCTTTATAAATTTTTGTAGTGTCTTCAATCAAATACTGTGCAGCTGGCAACAGACTCAGTAAAAGATATATCACTAGTCCAGAATCTGAAGACAGTATTGAGGTGCAAATTGCTAAAAGAGGCACCTTATTTAACTCAGAAAAGAATATATTACCACCAAAAGGTGTGTTTTTTGTCTATATTTTCACCTTTTATCTTTAAATTGATGTGAAAATGGTGCATACCAGAAATGGAAGCAACTATTCAGTACAACCAGATGGATGTGGAAAAGGAAGAGGCAAGACCAAATCCAGAAGTGCCAAGTCTTCCTCAAGAAAGACACATCTGGAGGATGCCAGACTTGCCCCCCATTCCCCATGGTCTGTACCCACAGATTTTGATGTGAATTCTGAGTCTGAACTGATTCATGGCAATATTTCCAGGGCTGAACCATTTTCAGGTGGCAGCAATAGATTTATATATCAATGCCAGTACAAAAATTGGTTCAGAGCAGCCAAAGAAGAAGAGTGGGAAATATTTCCAAGGCTTTGGCAGGGGGCCATGAACTCTTACTTACACATCAAGAGCTTTCTGGGTAAGGAGAATACCATAGAACTCTTAGGAGGTTGGAGCCCATTGTCTTGCAAAGACAAGGTCAAAAAGATAAATGATTGGTTGAAGAACCACAGTCTTTTATCCATAGGCCAGAAGAAAGAGCTGGAAGTGACTCCAGCTTTGGAGACAGAGGTCCCAGTGGCATCTACCAGCTCCAAACCATTCCAGAAGTGTCCAAGGACAAGCCCAAACGACCTCAGAAGAAGAAGAGAGGTCTCAAGAAACATCAAAGAAAGGGAAAAGGCAAAGCCAATTGGAACAGACCTTACCCACAAGGGTACAGGATCCCCAAATTGGAGCCTTCAGCCATGGACAGTGTATTTAACATGGCCAGAACCTTGATGGAATTCACAGCCAAGGAGCAGGGAATGATGAACAGGACTTTTCCATGCAAACGATACAACAAATAAATTTTTTAAAAAGTAGTATTGATTTAGAACTTGGTAAAATTGATGCAAAGATAAATAAGATTACATCAGATATCAGTGAATTGAAAACAAATGACAAGAAGCATACTGAATGGTATCAATTGAGAAATGTTAGACTTGATTCCATTATTGATACATGTGACAGAATTGAGAGTAAATGTCAAGTTCAAAATGATGAAATGGAAGATCTTTCCATTTTTAACATTAATGACCAACTTAAAATTCTAAAAGATCATATCTTAGAAATATCTGAGAACACCAATCAATTTGCTACACATTTAGCAAAAAGTGACAGTGAAAGGCAAAAGTTCAAGGATGAAATCATTGCAAATGTAGAACAAATTCATAAGAATTATGAACCACATATGCCAAGACATTTTACACCTTTGAATGAAGAAAAACTTTCTGTTAAAGGAACTTTGACCCCACTCTTAGGAGAAAATGTTATCTCTGCAAGAAATATTCCCAAATTAGAAGAATGGCCAACATTCTCTGGTGAAGGTGAATAGAACCATATTGAGTTCATTAGAACTATTGATATGTTGCAAGAAGACTTTAATATATCTGATGAAATAATAGTGGGAAAATTACACTGTCTGTTTAGCAGAAATGCAAAGAAATGGTACTACAAGATGAGAATGGACCATGGGAAACATGATTGGTCTTGGTGGAAATCAGAAATGATTACCAAATGGGAAAAGAATTCCTGGAGGTTTAAAATGGAAAATGCTTTTAGAAGAGCCATTTTTAACTCAGAGAAAGATAAACCACTTACTTGGTTCTTCAAGCAAAAAGACAGATTATCTGCTTTACACCCAGATATGTCTGACACTATGATTAATATGAAAAAATTAAGGAAATGTGGAGGAGAACTGGAACATGCTATCAAAAGCAGATGTGTGGAACGCTGTTCAACAGAGGACTATATTAATGCAATGGAAGATATCATTACCAGAACAAGAATTGGTAAAACTTGGACTAAAAACCCTATAGAATCCAAGTTGGTCTCAAAGATTCCCAGAGAGGAAAGAAGACCAGAAAGACCTGTCTTAAAGTTTCAAAAATGTGGAAGCACTTCAAATTTAGCCAACACTTGCACCAAAGACAAAAATAAATGAAGTTCAAGTCATTGAAGGAATTCAGTGTACTGAAGAGAAAGAAGAATCTGATCAAGACTATGCAGTCTCTGAGGATAAGCCAGTGGAGGACTATCCCATTGAAAACATTACAGCTTTCTTTGAGGTCACAGAAGTCCATACCCACTTGCCACAGTAAAGTGAGGATTGCTACAACCTGATAAATATCCAGGATGCCAGGATGTGTAAGACCAAACCTGCTAGAAGTAAGGGTTATACTGCTGGAGCAACCTGTATCACATCAATTCTGATGAATGATATTGAAGCCAAAGTAAATTTGGATACAGGGGCATTCTGCACTTGTGTAGGCAAGAATTATCTCCAAGTTATACTTCCTGGATGGAAAAACCACCTATTACCAATAGAAGGTGTACAGTTTAGTAGTGCCAGTAACAATATGTACCCTTTGGGCATATTGGACACTAATATTGTGTTCCCACACCCTTCAGGAAGTATAGGAATGAAGACAGAGATAGTAGTAATGGATAATTGCACATCTCAGCACATCATTCTTGGAAATGATTACTTGAATATTTATGGTATTGAGATAAATAACCATAAAGACAGATATTTCACAATTGGGGCTAATAAGAGACAGAAATTTGCTTTTTGCAATATGACAAAACAAATATCTGTAGTATCTTCTGTTAAGGATACTTATAAAGATGAATTTGTGTCTAATGAACTTGTTGAAGCACAAATTCATCCATCATTGTCACCAAAGATGAGGAATGAAATTATTGACGTGTTATACACATACAATAATGCATTTGCCTCTGATAATGAACCATTAGGTGCTATAAAAGGACATGAAGTTGATATTACTCTTAATATTAACAGACCATGTCCTCCAGTACTTAGAAGACCAGCTTATCCAGCCAGTCCCGGAGCAAGAGAAGCATTGGAGAAACATATCCAAGAGTTAATCCAACTTGGTGTACTAAGGAAAGTAGGCCATAATGAGGAAGTTAAAGTGACAACACCTGTTATTATTGCTTGGAATAATGATAAGTCAAGAATGGTTGGATATTTTAGAGCATTGAATACCTACACAGTTCCATATAGGTATCCAATGCCTAGAATTCAAGAAACCTTGACTCAACTGTCTAAAGCCAAGTATATAACATCAATGGATGCATTGAAAGGCTTTCATCAAAGATTTTTGACACCTAAAGCCAAGAAATGACTTAGAATTATCACTCACTGTGGTATTTATGAGGAACTTAGAATGCCATTTGGCATTAAAAAGGCTCCATCCCATTATCAAAGAATGATAAATACCATCTTTCCCACAGAATTATCCAAAGGATGGCTTATGATTTATATTGATGATATTATCATATTTTTTGATTAATGGTCTTTGCACCTTGAAAGACTTGCAAGAGTACTTCACAAAGCTTCAGAAGTTAACATGAAAACTTAACTCAAGAAATGTAATTTTGGTTTTGAAGAGCTCAAAGCATTAGGACATGTTCTTTCTTCTTTAAGATTGGGTATTGACAAAAACAAAGTAGCAGCAGTGTTACTTAAGCCAATAACCCAGAATAAAAAAGAAATGATGTCTTTTCATGGATTTCCCCAGTTATTATAGGCAACACTTGAAATAATTTGCAATTATAGCCAAGTCACTCTATAGAATCTGTGATCAACAGACTGTATTTGAGATGACACAAGAGAGAATTAAAGCTTATGAGAAGATAAATAAAGCTCTTAAAGAAGCACCTTTACTCCTCATGCCTGACTAGAATATTCCTTTTAAATTGTACATTGATGCATGTGGAGATGGATTAGGGGCAGCCCTACATCAAGTCCAAATTATTGATGACAAACCTACAGAAGGACCAATTTGTTACATCTCAAGACAAATAAAACCAACAGAAGCCAGATATGGTGCAAGCCAAATGGAGTGCTTATGTTTTTTATGGGCACTTGAGAAATTACACTATTATCTTGATGGCAGTGTGTTTGAAGTGATAACTGACTGTAATGCCATGAAATAACTTCTTAACATGAAAACTTCCAACAGACATATGTTGAGATGGCAAATAGCTATTCAAGAATATAGAGGAAACATGACTATAATTCATAAAGCAGGAAACATTCATAAGAATGCTGATGGACTTAGCAGGTAGGCATTAGCCAACACTCCTGATAACCCAGCTTATGTACCTTTGGAAGCTGAACCACAGATTCCAATTGAAGGAATTAACATAACTGTTATTGGGACTGAATTCTTTGAAGAAGTCAGAGAATCATATAAGCAAGACAAGAATTGCCATATCTTGAATTCCTTGTTAGATAAATAATGCAAAGATACATCCTTAGTCAATGCACTGGATGAAGTTTGGAAAAATTCCTATTCTGAAGTAAGATTTCATCTGTTTGAGGGGATTATTTACCACAGAACCAAACATTCTTGTGTAATGACATTATGTAGCGGATTGCTTATCAATACAATTCTTCATGAATGCCATGATAGCATCTACTCTGGACACCTATCAGAAGACAGAACACTTGAAAAAGTGAAGAACTGTGAATGGTGGCCATCTTGGAGAAAAGAAACCATTGAATACTGCCATACCTGTGAAAGATGTCACAAAGAAAACAGGAGTACAGGCAAGAAATTTGGAATTATGATCCATATTCAGGAACAAAATTCCCTTTGGGAGGTTGCTCACATGGATTGGGTCACAGCACTTCCTCCAAGTGGTCAAAAAAGCTATAATGCTTGTTTAGTAATTGTAGACAGATATAGCAAAACTCCCAAATTCTTACCACGTCATAACAATGACACTGCTATGGATACAGCTCTTCTTCTATGGAGTAGAGTTATTTCTCATACAGGATTATTTAAGAATATCATAAGTGGCAGAGATCCCAAGTTCACATCTGCACTTTGGACCAATCTTCATAGATTTTTTGGGACTAAGTTATCATTCTCTACAGCATACCACCCTCAGACAGATGGGCTAGCAAAGAAAATGATTCAAACTTTAGAAGACATGATCAGGAGATTCTGTGCTTATGGATTAGAATTGAAAGACTCAGATGGCTTCACCCATGACTGGTGCACTCTGATACCTGCATTAGAAGTGGCATATAAGACATCAGTCCATTCTTCCACAGGACAAACTCCTTCTATGTTAGAAAAAGGATGGAATCCAAGACTCCCAGCAGACACACTGAGGTAAGACTTGATTGAAATTCATCCTACAGCCTCCAGATTCAAGATAATGCTTGATAAAGTGAAACATCATGCAAAACAAAGCATGGATCACACTTTTGATTATGCAAAACAGAAGCAGGAAAAGAGTCATAAAGTACCAGACTTCAAAGTAGGGAACTTAGTTCTAATTTCAACCTTGAATATTAATAATATTAAAGGCCCAAAGAAACTTAAAGATTCTTATGTAGGACCTTTTGTTATTGTTGCCTTACATGGAAACAACACATTTCAAGTGGAATTGAGTGGTGAATTGGAACAAAAACACCCCACTTTTCCAGTCAGATTGATAAACCCTTATCAACCAGCTGATAAAGAACTGTTTCCTTTGAGGAACCCAACTCCTTTAACTGTACCACTAGTGGAACAGAATGAAGACAGAAAGAAAAAGAAATTCATTAAAGAAAGGAGACTTAGGGGTAAGAATCAAAGGGAACATCTTGTCAAATATAGAAATCCAGTACATGAAGATGAATGGCTGGCAGAATCAAAAATACCTGACTCAGATAAACTCTTAAGAATATTTAGACATGAAAGAAGGCCACAAGCCTGAATATGTCTATAAAATGTGCTTTAAATTACTTGATCTGAGTAATGTAAAGAGGTTGGACAGTGGACATTAACCTCCTTTCAGCAACTTTTTCTTCTTTATACCATCAATAAAATTGTAGTACAATTTTATTTTTTGGTGGGAGGGAATGTGATCCTTTAGGTATATTTTGCATACCCAGATAGGCCAAAACTATCTTAAAAATAAATTCTGAATTATGCATAACTCATAAGTCATGCATATATCCAAAATTAATCATTTTTGATTTCAGAAAAGATGAATAACTTTTTATCGAGTAAGTAAATGCATGGATTTGAGGCCAAATTTGGATTCTACACAAAAACTCACCCAGGGTAGCTCCATAGAGTGAATAAGCTCAAATTAACTCTTTGAGGTGGTAATATGGAAAATACTTCAATGCCACATAAAAGATCTGTGAAAAGTTTTGTTTTTCTTACTTTCACGCCAAAATAATGGGAATGTAAGAAATCCCATGTTACATATACACTAAGAAGAGTGTTATGCATGTTTTGGGAACTTAATATTATGGTATTCTTACATGCACATTTGTTACACCCATAGTGGATATCTCACTTGAAGCTCAAAATTCTAATTTGACATAAAAAAATAGGCAAGGGGGACAAAAGACATCAAAGAGAGCCAGGGTACCCAACTTCTGAGGCCTCAGAGGTGTGGACAGCTCCAGAGCTTGGATCCATGGCTGATCTTGGCCCAATTAGTAAACTAAAACACTTTGGGAACTTGGTTACCATGTTACAACTACAGTAAATCTTAAGAAAATAGCAAATAACCTGCTATTTTGATGTTCCAAGGAGGTAAAGAGCTACTTAGACTCCTGTAACCATGTCAATTCGTAATGAATTTCCATGGATAGACCCTAAAAGATTAATTAAAACCCTTTTTGGACTTTTATCCATTGATTTACCTCATAGCAACCAGCTAAACACTGATATTGGGAATTCTATGTAGAAATGAGGTAAAAACTTCAAAAATTCATTAAAAATACAATTCTTGATGAATATATCTGAACCTTTCAGGACCAATGGAGAACTCAATTATCTATGGTACAACTAAAAAATAATTATATCTTTACTGGTAAAATTCAAAGTTTTACTTACAGTCCATTTTTGACTATTCTATGTGAAACACTAATCTTGAAAAATTCACAGTAATTACAACCTGTGATGAAATTTCCAATAACATTGATAACTTTGAGAAATCAATGATTATTTTGAAATGAAAGAAGATTTACAGATTTTACTCCTTTTATTTTTAACCATATTGGGGTTGGTAGTCACGTAAAAGTATCAATTAAGTATTTATGATAATCTTATGTGACAACAGATCATGCAATCAATAATCCAAAAGAGTTTCTTGTTTTCTCACTCACTGGTTTTTCAGTTTTCTCCACGGAAAGCCTCTGTGAGCTGATGTTGACTTAAAAGAGGCCTCCTCTTGCTGTTTTTTCCAAGAATCAGCTTATTATCCATTTATATCATTGTTACCAACAAGTAAGTATTGGTTAACATATTCTTAAGTGTTTCAATTATTTCAGAATCAATAAGAAAGACGTGAGATCATAGAATCCAACTATCTCTTGTTGTAATCCTTCTATAAATCATTTTGATCCCTTAAATCCACAATTCTACGTCAAATTTCTCTACTTATATCTTTCATTAAGTTCTTTGGAGTATAAGTGAGTCATTTATCTTTGATTCTTAAAGTTTTTCTCTAAAATTAGTTTTCTTAAAGAATTATCTTTATAATTATTCTTGCAAAATATAATTATATATTAAAATAATTTTATTATTCAATTCTTGTAAATGATTCTTGTAGACAATTAGTGCTCACTGTTAAAATCACTAGTAGTGTTTAACACGTGAAAGAAATAATTCTTTAATTATTTAATTGTGGCTATAACAATATTTTATTATTCTATTTCATAAGAAAAGACATAGTACTGTTGATTAACAGTAATATTATCATCAGTTTCATAGTCAAACCTTACATACATTCTGGTTGACTTGGGATATTCCCTGGATTGTCTGGCCATTTTTCCATCCAATCACTGGGTCTCAATTTGCCATTCTCACTGCCAGAATTACTTACCTACTCACAAGATGGTTCTGTGGCTACTGCAATGTCATAATGATTCATTTCCCCACAGTTTTTATTTGAGGTTTGTGGAAAAACACCTGATTCAAACCCCACTTCATTAATACCACAATTATTGTGGTTTATCTCTTCAAGTAAATAAAAAAGCTGTGGTGCCCAGAGCTTTAGTCATGACCTATTATGATCAGCAGATCTGACCAACCTCCATAGTCATTTAATGTTGCTGGAGCTGCATGTATAAACCCCCACTTCCAGTGGCATCACAAACATCCTTAATGTTCCAACGTGTATAAATTATCAGGCTCGATTTAATAGTAAGTAAAGAAAAATAATACCTTTTATATAGCCATTAATGCCTTAAATTGTCTCTCAAGGGTATTGAAAGAAAGCTCTTTTAAGAGTTGGAAATGGTCCTTGTGATTTTCATTTGTTTTGAAAAATTCAGTCCAAGGAATTAAGCCTGACAGAATTTCATCCATGTTGACAAACTTGATACATAAATCTTTCATATTCTGAATACCCATCTATGGAGTGAAGCCTCTTCCTCTGTATTTCAGATTAGAGGTGAAAAATAACATTTATACTCAGCAACAACTTTGAGCAGGAATAACTTTGTTCTTCCGTGTCCTATGATGGTGGGACTTATATATTTGGAAGGAGGTGAGTGTCCTCTTTTGTTTGATACTTTTTGAACTGGTTTGGCTCAGCTCCATGTTTTGGTGGTATCTTGGTTCTACCATTGGCTTAGTGTATTTGGCTGTCATGCTTGTGCTCTGGTTTTGAGTCACAGGCTAACAAAGAGTCAGACCCAATGATCAAGAAGCTGTTGGACTTCGTGAAAGAAGTATATCAGATCCAGAAATAGTTGTAAATACTTCTAGAATCAGTAGCCTTACTAATAGAAATATTACCCCCACTCAGAATGAACAAAATGTTGTTACACCTGAGAATAACTTAAACAGTGATCAACAGTGGTCAAAAATGTCACAATTGGGAGGGAAAACTCAAGAGAAGTTTTAAGAACTCCATAGGAGAAATGAAAGGTTGAAAGAATTGACAACCTTAAATGATGCTAAAATAAAAGCCATTGATGAGAGCTGTGCTAAATTAAGCCAAGTCCCTGAAGAAACCAATAAAAGACTAAATAAAGTCTTTGAAGACAAATACCACTGCAAGAGGTACAGAGATTTTCTGGATAAAGACATAAAAAAACTGTTTAATTTCTGCCAAAACATGAAGCCTCAACCACAAGGCCATGTGTTGGATAGTACATACCAAGAGGACATCAAACCACATGTCTTGTTGGATAATAATCCAGGATCTCCATCAACATACCAAGATGGATATGACATGACTTATTCAGAGAAGGAAGAACTTAAACAGCTTCCACAGGCCTCAAACAGGCCCAAATTATGTGTTGTAGGAGAATAGTATCACATGGAGTCATTGATGAGATTGATGGACTCCTAATTGATTTACCAAGCATACCAGATTACTGTATTAATGATAGATTGAATACTGCATTCAAAGCACATGTTAGTATTTAGTACACAGAAATGAAGGACATCCATGAAAGAGATGCAACCTGAGTTGAACTCTAGTTGACATTGCCAATACCTACAAAGATGTGAGGAAAAGCACAAATAAAAGGAGATATTCCCATAAAAAAGCATTAGTTTCAAATAAAAGCAACCTTTAAGGATGGAAAATAAAGACAAACCCAGAGAAAGAGTGGAAGAGGTGACTGAGAAGAAAACCCTTGTCACAATTGTGGGTCAACAGACCACTATGCCAAAAAATGTCCAAAGGCAAAGAAAAAATTGTATGCCATTGAACAAGTCCCAGAGGAATAATCCCAACAGAGGATCCTGAATAATAATCCATGGTTGATGCCATCAGAAAACACTGATGATTACCAAAACTCAAAATATGAACTTTTAGTGGAGTACCAAGAGTAAACACAACTAGAAATTCAGGATGGACAGTTGCAAGCAGGAATGCCACAAGATACTTCAAACAAAACTTGTTTAAACACACACCAGATGCACAGACATTTGTAGTCACTCAAAGTAGAGGAATGGAATGTATACATGGGACAACCACAAAGATGACTGGTTAAATGAACATTTCTCAACACCCATTTATCACTGATAGTCAAATTGGGAGAGAAAACTCTTTCCAACCAAGGCAAAGAACTTCAAGAGTGCATCAGGGAAGATGAAATCCATTGGGACCATTATCAAAGAGATAATCATACCCAATAGGAAAGATAATATAAGACTCAACCCAGAGTCTATAGTATTTTAAGATGATCACATACAGGGATTCTTACTGGGAACACACTACCAAAGGAGGTATGGAATTGTAATTTACAATAGTAAAAACAGGCACATTACCATAGGTACAAAAACGGAAAGAATTTTCACTTGATATAGACAATATGTCTAACCAAGAACCTCTAGAAGAATTGCTCAATTAATTCAAAGAGGGCCAATTAATTGCTAACCTCACCAGTAAGCAAAAACTTAGTTTACTGAAAATACTGCGCCAGAAGATACCAGCCTTTGCCATTGGTGAAGAGCCCTTGTGAAAAATCAGAGGCCATGATATAGAACCATATCTGCATATGGAACAACCTTATCCACCCATGCTCAGAAGACTTCCATATCCAGCAATCCTGGAAACTAGGAAAGAAATTTAAAAACACAGCAATGAACTCCTAGATATGGATGTTATCAGGAAGATAGGAAACAATAAAAGAGTGGAAAGAACCAATTCTGTCCCTATTACCTGTTATGATGGCAAATCTAGGTTGTGTGGAGATTTCAGAGGCCTGGACAATGATAGGCACCCTATACCAAGTATACCTCATTACCTAGACGAGCTGGAAAAAGCCAAATACATAACCAAGATGTATTGTATGAAATGATTTCACCAAAATGGAGTTAAACCAAACTCCATGAAGCTACTCAGAATTATATGTCATATGTGCATATATGAGTACACTAGAATGCCATTTGGCATAAAAAATTCCCAAGCCCATTTCCAAAGGATGATGGACCCAATATTTAAAGAATAAATATTGGAAGGCTGGATGGTAGTATATATTGATGATACAATTATATATTCAGAGACATGGGAAGACCATGTTGGGTACATAGACAGAGTCCTTAGTAAATGTAAACCCATTAATCTTAGAATCTCACTTAAGAAGTGTAATTTTGGTCAACAAGAACTATTGGAACTAGGAAATAAAGTCTCAGGCCTTAGCCTGGGCATAGATAAGAACAAAGTAGCAGCAGTACTGAAAAATCCAGTACCAAAAAACATCAAAGAGATGCAATCTTTCCTTGGGTTTTCTAGCTACTATAGACACCACATCAAAAACATTCCCAACATAAATAGTAGTCTATAAAAGTTATGTTCAAAATATTTATTTTTTGAAATTACCAAGGAAAGGAGGGATACACATGAGAGGAGCAAATATGAACCAAATTGTGGATGTTGAACCAAGGAAGGGAGTAATGTGCTAAATCTCTGGGAAATTGAAATAGGGTGTTGGTGAACACATGTAAGCCCTTACATGTTGCTACCAACCACCTAGATGTTTTTACCTATTTATGGCCAAAACACGTAGGTTTATGGTAAAAACACATAAGTGACCCTATTCTTTCCAAAGAAATTCCTCAAGCTCAGTCTTGAGGTTTTTTTCAAATTTTTTTGTCATCCTTTTTCTGACATGAAATGTCAAAATCTCAAATTTTTTTCAATTTTTTTTTGCCAATTTGACAAAATGGAATGTTTTTTAAAAAAATTCATATAAAACTTTCCCACTTGTGAATTTCATTAATTTTTTTAAAACAAACGGTTCAATCTTGACAATGAAGAGCTGGAAGCCCATGATTTTGGAAAAAAAAGTGGTGGGGAAAGTGAAGGCCCAAGAAAGGGTTTTCTTTTCAAATGTTTTTTTATGTGTTTTTAATATAACTATTTTTAAGAAATTAATTTAAAATCTTCCCACTTATTAATTTCCTTCACTTTTTTATGAAAAATGAAGGTTTCAATCTGGACAATAAAGAACCAAAAGCCCATAATTTTGGGGAATGCTTTTGGTTGGATGACAAGTGAAGGTGCCAAAAGTGTTTTTATTTCAATTTTTTTTCTTCTTTGTAATATGACTATTTTTAGGTAGAAAATTGCCACATTTTTGTAAAAAATGAGACTGAGGTGGGATTTAAGCAAGAAATAGGGCTGAAGAGGGGGAACATTGGCATAAATTTTATATACAAAAATTAATCAATCTGAATGAACCTCCAAAATAGTTGTTTTTTTCTGAGGGGGGGAGGAAGATTGGAAAAATATGACATCCTGTGTTTCTTAAATTTATCGGCCCACCCCAGGGCTTGTTTTTGGGAATGAAATTCCCAATTCACAGTAATATGGTGGACTGGATAAGCTTTGGAAATGATTATATCCAAAGGGAAAAAATGAGAACAGCTATCCAAGAAGCAGATGAAAATGGAGGGATTATCATTTGGAGGACAAAAATAAAGGGAAAAAGAGAAGGATTGGACTTTGCAAGAAAATAAAACTGGTCTTTGATAATTATTTGCAATTGGATCCCCCATGTCAGGCATGGACATCCACTTGCTTTTTGGAGCCTGGCCAACATCTTAATACCACTAAATTCTGTCAAAATAAGAGGATACTGAGGGAATTAAAGTGTTCATGGATTCATAAAGGTCTTGATTCTTTGGATTTCTTCAGCCAAGTCACCTGTTACATCAGTCCACTTATTGAAAGTCTTGTAAATGTAGTGGGATACTGTTCTGTAGCCACAGTTTCCATCCCCCTGGAAATTGATGTGCTTGAAGGTGTATTTCAATATAGACTTGTGAAGGCTTCTGAGCCAGATACCTAATAAAATAAGGTCAAAAAATTAATAAATATCAATGTAAACAAGAGAAATATACATTAAAAAGAATCAGAAATTCAGAAAGAGCTTGGAGCATTCCTCACTTGTGTGATGATTGATTTGGCAATGCTCACACATCAAGTCAATTGCATTATATATCTTCTAGCTGGTGGTAGGCATATGGGAATTTCTTTATGAGGTTTTGCTTCAAATTGCCAATATTATGGCCCTCCTAAGGGTGACTTCTGATTTTACATATTCATTTATTTCAGTTTCTGAGGGTAGTAAATCTGATGAACTGATTGATTTTAATAATGAGGCCTCACAATCTTCAGATGAGGCCACCTCCATACTTGGAGAGGATAAATTTGACTGTGATATTGATGTTTCTGTGCTAGTCACTTTTGATGGGGGTCTTCCTCTTCTCTTGGATTGACTTTCAATTATTTCAAATCTTGAGGGTTCTCTTTTTTTGATTTTTATTTTTATTATTGGCTCCTTAAGGTATTCCATGGATATTCTTACATTCTAGTGGGCCTTCATAATATTGAACATTCTAATGACTCTTGGGAATTTGATCAAATGGTGCTTTTCCAGCCAAAAGATATTGAAAATGTTAAAGAATTGGGGTGATTTCTGCCATTGGTCTTTGAAAATAATTCTCCCAATATCTTCAAATATTTTTTTGGCTTCATTCTTTCTTTCTTTTTCAAAACTTTGATCATCACCTGTGAGCCTTAAAGGTATTTTTCATATACCCAAAAGACCACAAATAACAAAATAAGATACAAATTGTAAGATGTGACTATGAAACTGGTGATAATATTACTATTAATCAACAGTACTATGTCTGTTCTTATGAAATATAATAATAAAATATTATTATAACCACAATTAAATAATTAAAAATTATTTCTTTCACGTGTTAAGCACTACTAGTGATTTTAACAGTGAGTAAGTAATTGTCTACAAGAATCAATTACAAGAAGAGTTTAATAATAAAAACTTCTTTATTAAAATAATAAAATTATTTTAATATATAATTATCTTTTGCAAGGATAATTTTAAAGATAATTCTTGAAGAAAACTATTACTAGAGAAAAACTTTAAGAATTAAGAATAAATGACTCACTAATACTCCAAAGAACTTATTGATAGGTAAGAGTAGAGAAATTTGACGTGGAATTGTGGATTTAAGGGATCAAAAGGATTTATAACAGTATTACAACAGAATATAGTTGGATTCTATGATTTCACGTCTTTCTGGATGATTTTGAAAGATTTAAAACACTTAAGAATAGCTTTAACTAATACTTACTTGTTGGTAATAATGATTTAATAAATTGCTAAGATGATGATTAGGAGAAAACAGCAAGAAGAGGCTTCTTTTAAGTCAACAACAGCTCACAGAGGCGTGCCATGGAGCAAACTGAAAAACCAGTGAGTGAGAAAACAATAAACCCTTTTGGATTAATGATTGCATCATCTGTTGTCACGTAAGATTATCATAATTACTTAATTACTGCTTTTACGTGACTACCAACCCCAATATGGTTAAGAATAAAAGGAGTAACATCTGTAAATCTTCTTTTATTCTAAAATAATCATTGATTTCTCAAAGCTATCAATGTTATTGCCAATTTCATCACAGGTTGTAATTACTGTGAATTTTTGAAGATTCAGTGTTTCACGTAGAATGGTCAAAAATGGACTGTAAGTAAAACTTTTAATTTTACTAGTAAAACCATAATTCTTTTTGGTTGTACCATAGATAATACAGTTCTTCATTGGTCCTGAAAGTTTCAGAAGGATTCATTAAGAATTGTATTTTGAATGAATTTTTGAAGTTTTTACCTCATTTCTACGTAGAATTGCAAATAGCAGTATTTTGCTGGTTGCTATGAGGTAAATCAATGAATATGGATCCCAAAAGGGCTTAATTACTCTTTTAGGGTCTAGTCATGGAAAGTAATAAAGAATTGACGTGGTTACAGGAGTCTAAGTAGCTCATTACCTCCTTGGCACGTCAAAATAGCAGGTTATTTGCTATTTTTCTTATGATTACAGTAGGTGTAACTTGGTAACCAAGTTCCCAAAGAGTTTTAGTTTACCAATTGGGCCAAGATGAGCCATGGATCCATGCTCTGGAGCTATCCATGCCTCTGAGGCCTCAGAAGTTGGGTACCCTGGCTCTCTTTGATGTCTTTTGTCCCCCTTGCCTAATTTTTACGTCAAAATAGTAATTTAAGCTTAAAGTGAGATATCCACTATGGGTGTACCAAAAGTCCATGTAGGAATACCATGATATTAAGTGCTCAAAACATGCATAACACTATTCTTAGTGTATATGTAACATGGGATTTCTCACTTTCCCATTATTTTGGCTAAAAATCAAGAAAAACAAAAATTTTCACGGATCTTTTATGTGGTATTAATGATGTGGTATTGAAGTATTTTCCATTTTACCACCTCAAATACTTAAATTGAGCTTATTCACTCTATGGAGCTACCCTAGGTGAATTTTTGTGTAGAATCCAAATCTGGTCTTAAATCCATGGATTTACTTACTCAATAAAAAGTTATTCATCTTTTCTGAAATTGAAAATGATGAATTTTGGATATATGCATGACTTATGAGTTTTGCATAATTCAAAATTTCTTTTTAAGGTAATTGTGGCCTATTTGGGTATGTAAAATATACCTCAAGGCTCACATTCCCTCCCACCAAAAAATAAAATTGTACTACAATTTTATTAGTGATAAAAGAATAAGGCCCCAAAGGGGGTTAATGTCCACTGTCCAACCTCTTCACATTACTCAGATCAAGTAATTTAAAGCACATTTATAGACATATTCAGGCTTGTGGCCTTCTTTCATGTCTAAATCTTCTTAAGAGTTTATCTGAGTCAGGTATTTCTGATTCTGCCATCCATTCATCTTCATGTACTGGATTTCTATATCTGACAAGATATTCTCTTTGATTTTTACCCCTAAGTCTCCTTTCTTTAATGACTTTCTTTATTTTTCTGTCTTCATTCTGTTCCACAGGTGGTACAGTTAAAGGAGTTGGGTTTCTTAAAGGAAACAATTCTTTATCAGCTGGTTGATAAGGTTTTATCAAGCTGACTGGAAATGTGGGGTGTTTATTTTCCAATTCACCACTCAATTCCACTTGAACTGCATTGGTTCCATGTAAGGCAACAATAACAAAAGGTCCTACATAAGAATCTTTAAGTTTCTTTGGGCCTTTGATATTATTAAAATTCAAGGTTGAAACTAGAACTAAGTCCCCTACTTTGAAGTCTTGTACTTTATGACTCTTGTCCCACTTCTGTTTTGCATAATCAAAAGCATCATCCATACTTTGTTTTGCATGGTGTTTTACTTTATCAAGCATTAATTTGAAGCTGGAAGCTGTAGGATGAATGTCAATCAAGTCTTTCCTCAGTGTGTCTGCTGGGAGTCTTGGATTCCATCCTTTTTCTAACATAGCAGGAGTTTGTCCTGTGGAAGAATGGACTGATGTCTTGTATGCCAATTCTAATGCAGGTATCAGAGTGCACCAGTCATGGGTAAAGCCATCTGAGTCTTTCAATTCTAATCCATAAGCACAAAATCTCCTGATCATGTCTTCTAAAGTTTGAATCATCCTCTCTGCTAGCCCATCTGTTTGAGGGTGATATGCTGTAGAGAATGATAACTTAGTCCCAAACAATCTATGAAGATTAGTCCAAAGTGCAGATGTGAACTTGGGGTCTCTGTCACTTATGATATTCTTAAATAACCCTGTATGAGAAATAACTCTACTCCATAAAAGAAGAGCTGTATCCATAGCAGTGTCATCTTTATGACATGGTAAGAATATGGGAGTTTTGCTATATCTGTCTACAATGACTAAACAAGCATTATAACTTTTGTCACCACTCGGAGGAAGTGCTGTGACCCAATCCATGTGAACAACTTCCCAAGGGGATTTTGGTTCTTGAATATGGATCATCAATCCAAATTTCTTGCCTGTACTCCTGTTTGCCTTTTGGCATCTATCACAGGTATGGCAATATTCAATGGTTTCTTTTCTCCAAGATGGCCACCATGCACAGTTCTTCACCTTTTCAAGTGTTCTGTCTTCTGATAGGTGTCCAGAGTAAATGCTATCATGGCATTCATGAAGAATGGTATTGATGAGCAATCTACTACATAGTGTCATTACACAAGAATGTTTTGTTCTATGGTAAATAATCCCATCAAACAAGTGAAATCTTCCTTCAGAATAGGAATTTTCCCAAACTTCATCTAGTGTATTAACCAAAGATGTGTCTTTGCAGTCTTTATCCAATAAAGAAGTCAAGATATGGCAATTCTTGTCTTGTTTATAAGACTCTCTGACCTCTTCAAAGAATTCAGTCCCAATATCAGTTATGTTAATCCCTTCAATTGGAATCTGTGGTTCAGCTTCCAAAGGTACATAAGCTGGGTTATCAGGGATGTTGGCTAAAGCCCATCTACTAAGTCCATCAGCATTTTTGTGAATGTTTCCTGCTTTATGAACTATAGTCATGTTTCCTCTATATTCTTGAATGGCTATTTGCCATCTCAACATATGTCTGTTGGGAGTTTTCATGTTAAGAAGTGATTTCATGGCATTACAGTCAGTTATCACTTCAAAAACACTGCCATCAAGGTAATAGTGTAATTTCTCAAGTGCCCATACCAAACATAAGCACTCCATTTGGCTTGCACCATATCTGGCTTCTGTTGGTTTGATTTGTCTTGAGATATAACAAACTGGTCCTTCTGTAGGTTTGTCATCAATAATTTGGACTTGGTGTAGGGCTGCCCCTAATCCATCTCCACATGCATCAATGTACAATTTAAAAGGAATATTCCAGTCAGGCATGAGGAGTAAAGGTGCTTCTGTAAGGGCTTTCTTTATCTTCTCATAAGCTTTAATTCTTTCCTGTGTCATTTCAAATACAGTCTGTTGATCACAGATTCTATAAAGTGACTTGGCTAGAATTGCAAAATCTTTCAAGTGTTGCCTATAGTAACTAGCAAATCCAAGAAAAGGCATGATTTCTTTTTTATTCTGGGGTATTGGCTTAAGTAACACTGCTGCTACTTTATTCTTGTCAATACCCAAGCTCAAACCAGAAACAACATGTCCTAATGCTTTGAGTTCTTCAAAACCAAAATTGCATTTCTTAAGTGAAATTTTCATGTTCACTTCTGCAACTTTATGAAGTACTCTTGCAAGTCTTTCAAGGTGCAAAGACCATGAGTCAGAACATATAATAATATCATCAATATAAATGATAAGCCATCCTTCAGACAATTCTGTGGGGAAGATGGTATTCATCATTCTTTGATAATGAGATGGAGCATTTTTAATGCCAAATGGCATTCTAAGATACTCAAAAATGCCACAGTGAGTGATAATTCTAAGTAATTTCCTAGCTTTAGGCGTCAAAACATTTTGATGGAAGCCTTTTAATGCATCCATTGATGTTATATACTTGGCTTTAGACAATTGAGTCAAGGTTTCTTGGATTCTAGGGATTGGATACCTATCTGGAACTGTGTAGGTATTCAAAGCTCTAAAATCTCCAACCATTCTTGACTTATCATTATGCCATGCAATAATAACAGGTGTTGTCACTTCAAATTCCTCATTATGGCCTACGTTCCTTAGCACACCAAGTTGGATCAATTCTTGGATATGATTTTCCAAGGCCTCTCTAGCTCTGGGACTCGCTGGATAAGCTGGTCTTCTAAGTACTGGAGGATATGGTCTATCAATATTAAGAGTAATATCAATTTCATGTCCCCTTATAGCGCCTAATGGTTCATTATCAGATGCAAATGCATTATTGTATGTATATAATACATCAATAAGTTCATTCCTCATCTTTGGTGACAATGATGGATTAATTTGTGCTTCAACAAGTTGTTTAGACACAAATTCATCTTTGTAAGTATCTTTGACAGAAGATACTACAGATATCTGTTTTGGCATATTGGAGAAAGCAAATTTTTGTCTTTTGTTATCTCCAATTGTGAAATATCTGTCCTTATGGTTATTTATATCAATACCATAAATATTTACATAATCATTTCCAAGAATGATGTGCTGAGATGTGCAATTATCCATTACTACAAGCTCAGTTTTCATTCTTACACTTCCTGATGGATGTGGCAATACAATATTAGTGTCCAATATGCCCAGGGGGTACATATTGTTACTGGCACTACTGAATTGTACACCTTCTATTGGTAATAGATGGTTTTTCCATTCAGGAAGTATACTTTGGAGATAATCTTTGCCAATACAAGTGCAAAATGCCCCTGTATCCAAATTTACTTTGGCTTCAATATCACTCATCAGAACTGATGTGATACAGGATGCTCCAGCAGTATAACCCTTTCCTCTAGCAGGTTTTGTTTTACACATTCTGGCATCTTGGATATTGATCAGGTTGCAGCAATCCTCACTGTACTGTGGCAAGTGGGTATGGACTTCTGTGACCTCAAAGAAAGCTGAAATGTTTTCAATGGGATAGTCCTCCACTGGTGTATCTTCAGAGACTGCAGAATCTTGATCAGACTCTTCTTTCTCCTCAGTACACTGAATTTCTTCAATGACTTGAACTTCATTGATTTTTGTCTTCTTAGGGCAAGTGTTGGCTAAATGTGAAGTACTTCCACACTTATGACACTTCAAGACAGGTCTTTCTGGTCTTCTTTCTTCTCTAGGAATCTTTGAGACCATTTTGGACTCTATTGGGTTTTTAACCCAAGTTTTACCAATTCTTGTCCTGGTAATGATATCTTCCATAGCATTAATGTAGTCCTCTGTTGAACAGGGTTCCACACATCTGCTTTTGATAGCATGTTCCAGTTCTCCTCCACACTTTCTTAATATTTTCATATTAATCATAGTGTCAGACATATCTGGGTGTAAAGCAGATAATCTGTCTTTTTGTTTGAAGAACCAAGTAAGTGGTTTGTCTTTTTCTGAGTTAAAAATGGCACTTTCAAAAGCATTCTCCATTTTAAACCTCCAAGAATTATTAGCCCATTTGGTAATCACTTCAGATTTCCACCAAGACAAGTCATGTTTACCATGATCAATCCTCATTTTGTAATACCATTTCTTTGCAGTTCTGGTAAACAAACAGTGTAATTTCCCCACTATGATTTCATCAGGTATATTGAAGTCTTCTTGCAACATATCAATAGTCCTGATGAATTCAATATGGTTGTATTCTCCTTCACCAGAGAATGTTGGCCATTCTTCTATCTTGGGAATATCTCTTGCAGAGTAGGCATTTTCTCCTAAGAATGGAGTCAAACTTTCTTTGACAGAAAGTTTTTCTTCAGTCAAAGGTGTAGAATGTCTTGGCATATGTGGTTCATGATTCTTATGAATTTGCTCCACACTTGCAATTATATCATTCTTCAATTTCTGCCTCTCACTGTCACTTTTTGCTAAATGTATAGCAAATTGATTGGTGTTCTTAACTATTTGTAAGACATGGTCTTCAAGAGTTTTAAGTCTATCATTTACTTTAAAAATGGAAGGATCCTCTGTGTCATTATTTTGACATTGGTTCTCAATTCTTTCACAAGCATTGCTAATTGACTCAAGGGTGACATTTGTCAATTGATGCCAATCAGAATGTTGTTTGTCATTCTTCTTTAAATCATTGATGTCTAATGTAATTTGCTTCAACTTTGACTCAAGTTTGCCAATTTCTACACTAATACTTCTATGTACATCATTTATTTGCGTGGAAAAGTCCTGTTCATCCTTTCCTGCTCCTTGGCTGGGAATTCCATAAGAGTTCTGGCCATATTGAAGACACTGTCCACGGCTGAAGGCTCCAATTTGGGGATCCTGTACCCTTGTGGGTAAGGTCTGTGCCAATTGGCTTTGCCTTTGCCCTTGCCTTGATGGTTCTTGGGACATCTCTGTTTCTTTTGAGGTCCTTTGGGCTTGTCCTTGGATGCTTCTGGAGCTGGTTTGGAGCTGGTAGATGCCACTGGTGCCTCTGTCTCCAAAGCTGGAGTCATTTCCAATTCTTTCTTCTGGTCTATGAATAAAAGACTTTGGTTCTTCAACCAATTCTTTATCTTTTTGACCTTGTCTTTGCAAGACAGGGGGCTCCATCCTCCTAAGAGTTCTATGGTCTTCTCCTGACCCAGAAAGCTCTTGATGTGTAAGGAAGAGTTCATGGCCCCCTGCCAAAGGCTTGGGCAGATTTCCCACTCCTCTTCCTTGGCTGCTCTGAACCAGTTTTTGTACTGGCATTGATATATTTCTATTGCTGCCACCTGAAAGTGGTTCAGCCCTGGAACTATTACCATAAATCAGTTCAGGCTCAGAATTCACGTCAAAATCTGTTGGTACAGACCTTGGGGAATGGGGGGCAACTCTGGCATCCTCCAGATGTGTCTTTCTTGAGGAAGACTTGGCACTTCTGGATTTGGTCTTGCCTCTTCCTTTTCCACATCCATCTGGTTGTACTGAATAGTTGCTTCCATTTCTGGTATGCACCATTTTCACATCAATTTAAAGATAAAAGGTGAAAATATAGACAAAAAACACACCTTTTGGTGGTAATATATTCTTTTCTGAGTTAAATAAGGTGTCTCTTTTAGCAATCTGCACCTCAATACTGTCTTCAGATTCTGCTTCTGAAGATTCAGGACTATTGATGTATCTTTTACTGAGTCTGTTACCAGCTGCACAGTATTTGATTAAAGACACTTAAAGAGAAAAAATATGATAAAAGAAATTATTTTTGTGTTTTAAGATATTTTTAAAAGATTTTTTATTATTTTTATAATTTTTTAATATCAAAAAAATTATTCTTTTTAAAGAAAAAAATTAAAATTTAAGATTTTGAATGAAAATTTATTCAGAGTAACTCAAAGAATAATTTTATAAGTTTTTGGATGTGAAAAAGCCACGTGTAAAACAGTATAAAATTAAACCAAATTCCTCAATGAAAAAGATTTCCAAAACAATTTCAAAAATAAGAATTATTTCACTTTAAAATGAAAGAAAAAAATATTCAATTAATATATTTTAGAGCTTAAAAATATATTAATTAAGGGTACAAGGTTCAAAAAACACGGCCAGGCCCCCAAATGTAAGATGTGACTATGAAACTGGTGATAATATTACTATTAATCAACAGTACTATGTCTGTTCTTATGAAATATAATAATAAAATATTATTATAACCACAATTAAATAATTAAAAATCATTTCTTTCACGTGTTAAGTACTACTAGTGATTTTAACAGTGAGTAAGTAATTGTCTACAAGAATCAATTACAAGAAGAGTTTAATAATAAAAACTTCTTTTTTAAAATAATAAAATTATTTTAATATATAATTATCTTTTGCAAGAATAATTATAAAGATAATTCTTGAAGAAAACTATTACTAGAGAAAAACTTTAAGAATTAAGAATAAATGACTCACTAATACTCCAAAGAACTTATTGATAGGTAAGAGTAGAGAAATTTGACGTGGAATTGTGGATTTAAGGGATCAAAAGGATTTATAACAGTATTACAACAGAATATAGTTGGATTCTATGATTTCACGTCTTTCTGGATTATTTTGAAAGATTTAAAACACTTAAGAATAGCTTTAACTAATACTTACTTGTTGGTAATAATGATTTAATAAATTGATAAGATGATGATTAGGAAAAAACAGCAAGAAGAGGCTTCTTTTAAGTCAACAACAGCTCACAGAGGCGTGCCATGGAGCAAACTGAAAAACCAGTGAGTGAGAAAACAATAAACCCTTTTGGATTAATGATTGCATCATCTGTTGTCATGTAAGATTATCATAATTACTTAATTAATGCTTTTACGTGACTACCAACCCAAATATGGTTAAGAATAAAAGGAGTAACATCTGTAAATCTTCTTTTATTCTAAAATAATCATTGATTTCTCAAAGTTATCAATGTTATTGCCAATTTCATCACAGGTTGTAATTACTGTGAATTTTTGAAGATTCAGTGTTTCACGTAGAATGGTCAAAAATGGACTGTAAGTAAAACTTTTAATTTTACTAGTAAAACCATAATTCTTTTTGGTTGTACCATAGATAATACAGTTCTTCATTGGTCCTGAAAGTTTCAGAAGGATTCATTAAGAATTGTATTTTGAATGAATTTTTGAAGTTTTTACCTCATTTCTACATAGAATTGCAAATAGCAGTATTTTGCTGGTTGCTATGAGGTAAATCAATGAATATGGATCCCAAAAGGGTTTAATTACTCTTTTAGGGTCTAGTCATGGAAATTAATCAAGAATTGACGTGGTTACAGGAGTCTAAGTAGCTCATTACCTCCTTGGCACGTCAAAATAGCAGGTTATTTGCTATTTTTCTTATGATTACAGTAGGTGTAACTTGGTAACCAAGTTCCCAAAGAGTTTTAGTTTACCAATTGGGCCAAGATGAGCCATGGATCCATGCTCTGGAGCTATCCATGCCTCTGAGGCCTCAGAAGTTGGGTACCCTGGCTCTGTTTGATGTCTTTTGTCCCCCTTGCCTAATTTTTATGTCAAAATAGTAATTTAAGCTTAAAGTGAGATATCCACTATGGGTGTACCAAAAGTCCATGTAAGATAACCATGATATTAAGTGCTCAAAACATGCATAACACTATTCTTAGTGTATATGTAACATGGGATTTCTCACTTTCCCATTATTTTGGCTAAAAATCAAGAAAAACAAAAATTTTCACGGATCTTTTATGTGGTATTAATGATGTGGTATTGAAGTATTTTCCATTTTACCACCTCAAATACTTAAATTGAGCTTATTCACTCTATGGAGCTACCGTAGGTGAATTTTTGTGTAGAATCCAAATCTGGTCTTAAATCCATGGATTTACTTACTCAATAAAAAGTTATTCATCTTTTCTGAAATTGAAAATGATGAATTTTGGATATATGCATGACTTATGAGTTTTGCATAATTCAAAATTTCTTTTTAACGTAATTGTGGCCTATTTGGGTATGTAAAATATACCTCAAGGCTCATAAAAATATATATAAAATAGAATTATTTATATTATCAAAATAAAAATTATAATATGAATAAAAATTTATATACAAAAATAAAAAGTCAATAATGATTGAAAATAAATTTTACATTAAATTCTAAAATTATGAAAAAGATGTGTTATTTGAAAAAAATTAAGTAAAAATCAATTTTTATTAAAACTAATGAAATTAAAATATCTTTGGTAAAAGGTTACATAAAATATGTTTTAGCTTTTTATCTAATAAATAAACTTAAGGAAATCACTTCACCATTGGAGTCCTCATAAAAAATAAGGTGGGGTCACCTCTGAGGAAAATTTCTGTAACTCAACTCTAAATAAGCTTGTGAGCCTTAGAGGTAATTTCATATACCCAAAAGACCACAAATAAAAAAATAACATATTAATATAAAGAAAATAAATTTATTTATATTATTAAAATCAAAATCAAAATATAAGTATAAAATTATATTAAAAATAAAAAAATTAATTACAATTTAAAAATAAAAATACATTAAATTTTGTAAGTATAAAATTACATCTATACTTGAAAAAATTAAGTAAAAATGAAATTTTAACAAAATTGTGAAAAAATAAATAAATTTGGAAAAAATTTAAATAAAAATTATTATAACTTTTTATTCAATAAATAAACACATAAAAATTATTGCACCATTGGATTCCTCATAAAAAATCAGGTGGGGTCACCTCTGAGTGAAATTCTTGTAACTCAACTCTAAATAAGCTTAAATTAAGTTTTTAGTATTTTCAATACAAAAGTTGAAAATCCTCAAAACGTTAATTTAATTCACACCACATGTGGTGTTAACCATCAATTTTTGTGTTAAAATTGAGGTGTTGTGTTTAGCTTAGAAGTTATGAGGAATTGAAGTATTTTCAATTGAATTCAATTGAAATGTCAAAATGTGCGTGTGTATTACATAAGTGAACTTTGATTTACATATGAGGTGTCAATTATTACTGTATTGTACTGTACAATGGAATTGAATTACATATGTAAATTATAAGTATAATACATGATGAGGAATTAAAGGAAAAATAAATTGGAAAGATTAAATTTGGGGGGGAAAAGGAACACCAGCTCTAAGGGGGAGCTAGACCCCCAAAATCCTTGCTGACAGGCGTGGGATGTCAAAATCCACCCAAACTTTCATTAATTTTGGTGTGGAATGGAGTCACAGGGTCTGTGACTCAATTCTTGATGAGGTTTTGATACCAACCAGGGCAATTTTAACTGTTACTAAGAGGGTAAAACTACCCTGAAGCTGAAAAAATATTAGTAGAAACCTTTTTAACTGGTTTCTACATCTCTTGCACACATTCTGACATGTTTTCAAGGCTCTAGACCTGGTATTACTATAGTAATAGTTGATTTGAGGGTCTAAAATGGCTAAAAATAGCAAAAAATGCCTAAAACCAGCTCTTTTTTGGTCTAAGCCAGGGTCCAATGATGCCATAATTGGCTTTTATGTTGTAAGACTATTTTCCACCACTGAAAATAGTAAATCTTACTTTTGGAGTAAGAAAATTGATGGCTATAAAAGAATGTCTTCTTTGCCCCACTTTTCTCCACATGTTAGAATCTTTTCCTTTTATAATTAGTTTAAACACTGTTAAACAAGTCAATAAAAGATTCCAACCACCCTTTTTTAATCATTTTAAACCTTTTAACCACGTGAAAAAATCATTATAATCATTTTTTGTAGCTCTCATAATCATTTTTACCCCTTAAACCAACCCATAAGTGAATTAAAGCATCTTTCATCACTGTTAACTTTGTCACTTTGGTCACTTTTGGGCATGTTTTCTCTTTAAAATATCTTTTTAAATACTTTGTTATTTCATTTATTTCTTGCAGTTCTTTGCTCAATTAATTTCAATTGAAATTGCTCTTGAAGAAATTTCTTTTGTAGCCTTAAATATCCCTTGTAGAGTATTTTTGGATACATGTTTATTTTTGGTAAAACAATAAATATTTTCATAGTATTTTTTTATACTTATAAGGTTTAAAACAAAAAATTGGCATTTTTTCTCTTAAAAATACTTTTTGATACTATTTTTAATCATTTTTTGCCTTATACAAATTTTGAGGACAGGAAAAGTACTTGATTTTTAATGAAAGTTTAATATACACACCTTACATCACCATTATAACTAGTCTGAGAAGAATAGAACAAAGAAAATCAGTTAATAAAGAAAAAAAGTAAGAATTTGAAGTTAAAAAAACCTCACAGGCAAATTCAAATGCCACTCAGGATGGAAGTCTGATATCTCAAGCCTTTGCCACTTGGAAAATGCATTTTGGGTCTTATGCTTGCAAGGAATGCCTTGACAGTTGTTGTATTTGTTGATGCATTTTTCATGGGCGGAATTTTTTTTTGAAATTTTCAAAGGCCATCTGACTGGCATGATGAGACACCTTGCCGTTGAGAGCACAGATGTGTCAAGGAAAATTCTTCACATTGACAATCATTTCTTTGGAGATTCTATTTATTATTCCAATAAATTGTTTTCTGAAAGCCATCTGGAGAGCCCTAACTACCTCCAGGAGAGTAGCAGTGGACTTTTGGAGCTAATGTTTAACCATGGCATGGGCACCTTCAAGTCTGGAGGTGGAGCCCACACCCAGGTGGCAATGGTGGTTGGTCCAGGCTGGCACATAATACTCCTTTAGAGAAAGCCAGGTATTTTCCAAATATTTCAAGAATTAAGGATTTTTTACTTTCTTTTGAGGCCTCTTCCAGTTGGCTTTGAAAGACTTTTCAGTGGATGAACACATAACCTGAGAAATGAATTCCAAAGTTATTAATATAAATAATGATAAGAAAAAAATGAAATAAATTGAAACATAAAGCTATATTACTTGATTCCAAAGGCCCATAAAATTTTCAAAATCAGTTCCATGAACAATTTTCTTCATGAAATGAGAAGATACATATTTATGGATGTGCCAAATGCATAACATGACTTTGAAGTCTGGGGAGAGCTTCTTAAGAGAGTTTTTCAAGGCCATATCCCTGTCAATAAAAATGACTGGAGGGGGAAAAAGATTGGTGTTGTTGAGGACTTTTTCTATTGATTTATTTAATTCCCAAGGAAAAGAGGGTTCAGTTTCATTCTTTATCAATCAAAAAGCCACAGAAAAGGTTTTCTTGGTTTAGGTCAATCCAACAATATGAAAAAGGGGCATTTTGTACTTATTGGTTTTATAAGTAAAATCCATAAGATTGACTTGAAGAAAGCCATGAAGGAGTTTTATGGCAAGGGGGTGAGTGAAAAACAAGGCGGTAATGTGTCCCTCAGAATCCCTTGAAGGGTAACACACAGAATTCTCTTCTTTGAGAGTGTCAATAAGAGAATCAATGGGCCTTCTGCCTTGCAGTTTGTCATTCTTGATATTCTTGACTTGGTTTTAAATTCCTTCAAGTATTACAGGTCCATAATATTCCCTGTGGCTGCAAAATTGGGCCTGAATTTGGCTTGGCAGAAGCAGTGATTCAGAAATTTGATCAATTTGGGATTTTTCTTGCTCATTTAACTTCCTGAAAGCAGGATGTGCCATGATATTTTCAGTGGAATCATGGATATGTTCAGGATTTCTAAGTTGAAAAATCCATGTGGTCTTCTTGGCATATTTTCTGGCATAAATTCTACATGGACAGTCAAGCTTTCTTGAATTAACTTTTTTGGAGGAGGTTTTGTTGGGATTTGGGCTCCCAGACCTATCACAACGTATTTCAATTTGGTTGTGGGTCATATTGGACATCAAGGTGGACAAAGCATACCCCTGAGCCCTGGAAACATTATGCACATGCTGCCAAAAAAGCTCAAGGGTCTAAAATTCACCTTCAGTTGGGGGTTGCAGAATTTTTGAGTGAAAAGGATGTATAAATTTTAAAAAAGGGAATTTGAGGATTTGGAATGAGGAAAGAAGATTTCGAGTTGTGAAAAAGAAGTGATAAAAGGTGTGAAAAATCAAAAGAAGTGGTTAAGAGTGAAAAAACTTGGTTTAAATGTGGGATTGATGGATGAGGGACAGTAAAAAAATGGAATTTTAGAGGCTTGGAAGCAGGTTTTTGTGCTGGAAAATGCAGTCTTTGGGGGGAAAAAAGAGATTAAAGTGTGAAAAGCTTTGAAAAATTGCTTTGGTAATGCTTTTTTTTGAAAAAAATTGTTTGTGGTGTGGATAATATAAATTATTTGTATCTTTGGTCTTTTTTATTGGGGGGGGGCTCTGGAATAAAATCTGACAAAGTTGGGAGTTGGAGGGGTTTTGGGGAAAAAAACCTTTATTGAAAATGTTTTGGCCCAATATGGGCATGTTGTGTTTTATTTTTAATTAAAAATGGGCTCAAGGTACCCCTTATGTGTTTTTATTAATTTGATCATGTGATTTTACCAATATCCCTGAAATATTCAGAGGCCAGGTATGGAGCCACTAATACTGAATGCTCATTTTCAGTCTGGGCTCTAGAAAAGATGCATTATTACTTGGAGAGTGAAGTCTTTGAAGTCTACACAGACTGCACAGCCTTGAGGTCTTTACTTAACATGAATACTACAAATAGACACATGTTTAGGTGACAAATAGCCATCCAAGAGTATGGAGCTAACATAAACATGATATACAAATAAGGAAACTGCCATACCAATTCAGATGGCCCTGGTAGATGGCCACTGGATAATTTCAAAAGAAACCCAGCTTATGAGCCTGAATTAGCTGTGAAGATTCCTATCTTTTTCATGGAATTAGACAGGAGAATAGGCTTCAAATTTTCTGCATGGGCACCAGAATTTGGTACCCAAGACAGTAATAAAACCAAAACAGAAGGGACAGAACTCCCATATTGGGAATAGGTTCCTCAGAACTGCATAATAAATCTTTCAGTTCAGTTACTAAACTCTATTACAAGCACAAAGAGAGCAGCATAATGTTACAACTCCTTCAAAAGAATTACAGGAGCCCAGAACTGGAATCCAAGCCAGAGGAGCCCTGGTCAAGGGACTATAAGGATGATAAATTTTTCCTTATATATTGACTACACTATTACAGAGAGAAGAATACTAGTTCGGTCACAGTGATAGATAGAGACCAAATATCCCTGATCCTGTAAGAATTCCATGACTGCCCCTATATGGGACACATGAGTGAAGACAGGCCAAACAAAAGGGTAGCAAGCACAACCTGGTGGCTCCAATGGGAAAAATACTTGAGTGAATACCTCAAAACTTGTGAAAGATGCCAGAAGGAAAAAAGAAAACATGGGAAGAGATATCATCTACTTCAACATATAGAAGAACCCAAAAACCCATGGGAAACCATCAACATGGACTGGGTCACAGGATTAGTCCCAGGAGGAAAGGAAAACTTGAATACTGGCCTAGTTATAGTTGATAGGTATAGTGAAAGTGTAGGGTTCCTACCACTCCACAAGGAAGAAACAGGTATGGTTTCAACCTTGTCATTCTGTAATAACATCATATACACATGTGGGATCCCTAAAATAATCATTAGTGATAGGGATCCAAAATTCACATTCAAATTTGATACCAACATCTATTAAGTTCTTGAAGCAAGACTTGAATTTTCTACAGCTTATCATCCACAAAAAGATGGCTTAGCTGAAAGGATGATCCAGACAATTGAGAACATCATCAGAAGATTCTGTGCATATGGAATTGAAACTAAGTACCATGAAGGCTATACCCATGATTGGCTCACACTTCTACCAGAAGTCCAACTGGCTTATAATACCTATCAGCACTCTACCACAGGGAAATCACCCTCACTGGTGGAAAAAGGGTGGAATGCCCTATTGCCTATGGATCACTTGAAGAAAAATCTTCTGACTATCCAAACCACACCCAAAAACTTTCATGCCTTGTGGAAGAGAGCATGTGATAAAGCGTTTAAGTGTATATCTTCTGCTAAATAATACATGAAACAGAGGTATGACAAAACACACATGGAACCAGAATTCAAAGAAGGGAACCAAGTGTTAGTGTTACACTCAACTTTAATAACCTCAAGGTATTAAAGAAACTGAGAGACTCATTTGTGGGACCATTTACTATCATAAAAATGATAGGGAAGAATTCAGTGGAGGTTGGACTTACAGAGAAATTCTCTAGGAAACACCCAGCATTCCCAGTGAGTTTGGTCCAACCCTAATTCCAGACAGGCGAGGACAGGTTCCACCTCAGGAACAAGACCTACATCCCACAGGACATAGTAGAGGTGGAAGACTCCCATGGCCCTTTGAAAAAGATCATCAAGGTCAGGAAGATCAGACTGAATGGTAAACACCAGAGACAATATTTGGTCGAATTCAAGAACCAAACAGAAGATAAGGATAAATGGTTGGAAGAAGATTCCATACCACATGGTAACCTTCACCTGAGAAAATTCAGAGCCTCTTGTAGGGCTGAAAATTCTCATCAATGATGAACCCTTTTGGAGGCAGGGTATGTCAACCTACAACTCAAAACCAGAGCATAAGAATGACAGTCAAATACCATAAACCAAGGGTAGAGGAAAACACCACCAAAACATGGATCTGAGCCAAACAAGCTCAAAAGATATCAAAAAAATATGAACATCACATTGTTCCAGATATAAAAATACCATCATCATAGGAAAGATAATAACTGTGAGCCTTAGAGGTAATTTCATATACCCAAAAGACCACAAATATAAAAAATAACATATTAATATAAATAAAATAAATTTATTTATATTATTAAAATAAAAATAAAAAATATAAATATAAAATTATATTAAAAATAAAAAATTAATTATAATTTAAAAATAAAATTACTTTCAATTTTGTAAATATAAAATTACATTTATACTTGAAAAATTTAAGTAAAAATGAAATTTTAACAAAATTGTGAAAAAATAAATAAATTTGGAAAAAATTTAAATAAAATTTATTATAACTTTTTATCCAATAAATAAACATATAAATTTTATTTCACCATTGGATTCCTCATAAAAAATCAGGTGGGGTCACCTCTGGGTGAAATTTTTGTAACTCAACTCTAAATAAGCTTAAATTAAGTTTTTAGTATTTTCAATACAAAAGTTGAAAATCCTCAAAACCTTAATTTAATTCACACCACATGTGGTGTTAACCATCAATTTTTGTGTTAAAATTGAGGTGTTGTGTTTAGTTTAGAAGTTATGAGGAATTAAAGTATTTTCAATTGAATTCAATTGAAATGTCAAAATGTGCGCGTGTATTACATAAGTGAACTTTGATTTACATATGAGGTGTCAATTATTACTGTATTGTACTGTACAATTGAATTGAATTACATGTGTAAATTATAAGTATAATACATGATGAGGAATTAAAGGAAAAATAAATTGGAAAGATTAAATTTGGGGGGGAAAAGGAACTCCAGCTCTAAGGGGGAGCTAGACCCCCAAAATCCTTGCTGACAGGCGTGGGATGTCAAAATTCACGCAAAAGTTCATCACTTTTGGCCTGGAATTGAGTTACAGGGTCTGTGGACTCAATTGATGATGAGGTTTTGATACCAACTGGGGTAGTTTTAGCTGTTGCCAAGAAGGTAAAACTACCCTTAAGATAAAACAATCATAATAAAAACAGTTTTAACTGGTTTCTACGCCTCTGACACACATTCTGACGTGTTTTGAAGGCTCTAGGCCTGGTATTGCTATAGTAATGGCTGATTTAAGGGTCTAAAATGGCTAAAAATGGCTAAAAATGGCTTAAACCAGCCCTTTTGGGTCTAAACCAGGGTTCAATGATGCCATAATTGGCTTTTCTGTTGTCAGACTGTTTTTCAAGACTGACAAGAGTAAATTTTACTTTTGGAGTAAGAGAATTGATGGCTATAAAAGAATGTCTTCTTTGCCCCACTTTTCTCTTCATGTTAGAATCTTTTCCTTTTATTAATTAGTTTAAAACTGTTAAACCAATCAATCAAAGATTCCAACCACCACTTTTAAATCATTTTAATCCTTTTAACCACGTGAAAAAATAATTATAATCATTGTTTGTAACTCTTATAATCATTTTTACCCCTGAACCACCCCAAAAGTGAATTAAAGCATCTTTCATCACTGTTAACTTTGTCACTTTGTTTCCAAATTCACTCTGGTCACTTTTGGGCGTGTTTTCTCTTTAATATTCTTTTTAAAGACTTTGTTCTTTAATTAATTGCTTGCAGTTCTTTGCTCAATTAATTCCAATTGAAATTGCTCTTGAAGAAATTTCTTTTGTAGCCTTAAAATATCTCTTGTAGAGTATTTTTTGGGATAAATCTTTATTGTTGGTAAAACAATAAATTTTTATATTATTTTTTTATACTAATAAAGTTATAAACAATAAAATTGGCATGTTTTCTCTTAAAAATAATATTTCATACTATTTTTAACTGAATTTTACCTTATACAAATTTTGAGGACAGGAAAAGTACTTGATTTTTAATCAAAGTTTCATATCCACACCTTACAATAACAAAGTTATTCCTGCTCAAAGTTGCTGAGCATAAACCTTAATTTTCACATCTTATCTGAAATGCAGAGGAAGATGCTTAACCCCAGAAAATGGTTATTCGAATTGAATCTCTAAGTAAGGGTCATCCAATGATAGTAGCCAAACTGAGCTAGCACCAAAACTACAGAGGGTATGGCCAAAATAAGGTCAAATAAGGGTGAATAAAATATTAACCTCTCATCTAACTTGAACATTTTTAGTTTGAGACACCTAAAGTGGGGTCATTTTGGAAAGCGCACACTTGGGGCTATCTGATTGTGCCATCCATTTCCCCATATACCATCTAGAACAAAAGTTATGGGGAAACAATGTAAGGTTTGACTATGAAACAATAAGTAAAAATTACTAATATTTTACTTATTTAACTATGAATGTCCTTATAGATGAAATAAATAAGAAAAAAATAATTATAATAATAAAGAATTATTATAATTATGGTGTAAAAATAATTATATTATCAATTAAATATGATAATATAATTTATATTATAAAATATAATATAATAAAATAAATATGTCAATATAAAATAATTAATATATTTAATGGCACTTTATTATTGTTACAAAAAAATAATAAAGGCGTAAAAAATTGTTTTTTATTAATAAAAAACAATTAATAACAATAATATTACCAATATTAAAGCTATAAATCAATATAAATACTATTTATATTAATTAAAGAATTATTAAAGTAATAATAAAGAGAAAATTCTTATAATAAGAGAAAATAACCTACTTTTAATACTTAATATAATAAATTTGAAATAATTTACGCCAAATAATGTAAATACAACTTATCCAAATTGTATTTACAATAAAAAATAGAGAAAATTACAAATATTCTTGATTTTTACGTGGAAATGAGATTTTAGAGAGATTTTTAGCAAAAACAATTAAAGAAATGATTTAATCAGGTCAAAATTGATGATTATAATAAGATATTGTTTGGTCTTTAATAATATAAAAGATTTATATATAAAGAATAAAGATATTACCTCTTAATTTAATTGATTTAATGTCTTTGATGCATCTGAGGGGAAAACAGAGTAAAAACAGCTCTATTTATAGTAAATACCTCCCTCCTAAAGTCCAACAGGATTCTAGTAGACGTTTACTGATCATATCCACTGGAATTGATCAATATTTTAAGGTTTGGTAATGATTACATCATGATCAAACCATATTACATCATTATTATGACATTATTTAGAGTTATCACTATAACTCTAAGTTTGATGACGTCAAAGGCTTGGCAGAACCCCAAAATTCGTGGATTTTATTAGTTTCAATTAGTAAATAATAGTATTCACCAATTGTATCACTCATATGACTGTTAAACTTAATTTAAGGTTACAGTGAGTGATCATAAATGATCAAATTAAGCTCAAGCTTTGATCCTTAATAACCTTTGAGACTTACACGCTACAGCAATTCAGATAGTGAATTCTCATGGCTTGGCATAACCTTATTATTCTGCCAAGAGCATTTCATTAAATCATCAAAACTGTATTTTTGATGATTTTTCTTGTAACTCATCTTTTCTGTCAAAATTTAATATTTTAAACTTCAAACTATGATTTCAAGGGGTTATACCTTGAATATTATAATACAAAATACATCATTCTTCACAAATGAGCTAGTAGAATCCAACTGTCTATTTGTTTCTATGTTTGGACCACTTTCACAACAAAGTGGTCAACAGCTCTGTTGATTTTAATCAATAATTCCTTACAGGTTTCAACCTTGCTTATAACGTGTGAAATAAACTTCATTTCTGTATTCCTGCAGCAATTACGTGATGAATTTATATTTGGTTAATCACTCTGTCATGCATGTTTCAAGAGAGATTAGCTAAAATCTTTGAATATATGCGTTGACCAAAAAAGTGCATATATTCAGGTTAATTCCTTAAGTATTGATTTTGAAGCTTAGCTTCTTAATTGTTTTATATGTGGTTTTTTATGGGAAATCCAATGGTTCCATTTATTTTACATGTTGTTTCATTGGCGTTTGAAATAAATAAGGATTTGTGTTTTTTATAAGGTATTATTACTTATAACTTATTAAATATTGACATTACAGATATGCCATAAATATGTTATATGTGTATTTTACCATGTGGATCCCCATGGTATAATTTATTTCACATGTTTACCCATTGGGGTTTAAGTTAAACCAAGTTTTATGCCAATTTATGGTATTTTTGTAGTTTTAAGGTAATTATTTTTAATGTATAATTATATCAAATATTTCTTGTGACCTTTTTTGGGTATGTGGTCATATCTCAAAGGTTCACATTCCCTACCATTAAAAAAGATTGTACCACAAGCTGATATGTGTAATTAAGGTATCATCCACTGTCCTACCTCTTCAATAGACTTTGTTAGTCTTGAAGCTCAATAATGCTTAACTTTTCTATTTCTCAGGCTTTCTTTCATGTCTGAACCTTCTTAGTAGTTTATCAGCATTTGTTATATCTTTCTAAAGTAGCCATTCATCTTCTTGAGTTGAATTTCTATACCTTACAAGGTATTCTCTTTCTTTTTTGTTTATTGTCCTTCTTTCTTTAAGGACTTTTACTATTTTCTTTTCATCTCCTTCTTCTAAGGGAGGAATTTCAAGTGAGGGTTTATTTCTTAGTGGAAATAAATCCTTGTCACTTGAGCTGTAAGGTCTTATCAGACTTACAGGGAAAGCTGGGTGTTTGTTCATTAGTTCACCTGTGAGTTCCAATTGCACAGCGTTGGGCCCATGAAGTGCTTTTATCATAAATGGTCCTGCAAATGAGTCTTTTAATGTCTTTGGGCCTTTTATGTTATTGAAATTAAGGGTTGATACTAGGACCAAGTCTCCTATTTTGAAATCAGGTGGCTTATGAGCTTTATCCCATCTTTATTTTGCATATTTGAAAGATTTGTGCATACATCTGTTTGCATGGTGTCTTGCCTTGTCAAGAATTATCTTAAAACTGCTTGCTGTTGGATGTTTATCCACTAAGTCCTTTTTGAGGGTATCATAAGGAAGTCTTGGATTCCAACTTTTTTCTAGCATTGCTGGTGTTTTGCCAGTATAAGAATGGATTGATGTTTTATATGCCAGTTCAAGAGCTGGTATTAGTGTACACCAATCATGGGTAAAACCATCAGAATCTTTGAATTCTAGCCCATAAGCACAGAATCTTCTGATCATGTCCTCTAAGGTCTGTATCATTCTTTCTGCTAAACCATCAGTTTGAGGATGGTAAGCTGTTGAGAATGATAACTTTGTCCCAAACAAGTTATGGAGATTTGTCAATAATGCTGAAGTGAACTTTGGGTCTCTGTCACTTATAATATTTTGGAATAAGCCTGTATGGCTAATAACTTTATTCCATATCATTATGGATGTGTCCATAGCTATGTCATCTTTTTGACATGGTAGGAACATGGGAGTTTTTGCTATACCTGACAACCAATACTAGGTATGCATTATAGCTTCTGTCTCCTCCTGGAGGTAATGCTGTTACCCAATCCCTATGAACTATTTCGCAAGGGGATTTTGGTTCTTGGATTTGGATCATCATTCCAAATTTCATTCCTGTGGCTCTGTTGGATTTTTGACATCTGTCACAGGTTTGGCAGTATTCTATAACATCTTTCTTCCAATATGGCCACCAAGAGCAGGTTTTCACCCTCTCTAGTGTTCTGTCTTCTGAAAGGTGTCCAGCTGCAACACTATCATGACACTCATGTAAAATAGTGTTTATCAGGGTTCTATCTGTTAAGGCCATAACACATGTGTGTTTTGTTCTATGGTAAAGGATTTCATCAAGGAGGTGGAATCTTCCTTCATCATATGCCTTTTTCGATGTTTCATCTAGTTTTGATGAAAGCGATGGGTCTCTGCAGTCTTTCATTAGAAGCTGGCTTAAGATATGGCAATTTTTGTCTATCTTATAGCTTTCTTTAACTTGGTTAAAGAATTCTGTGCCAATGTCTGTAACACATATTCCTTCTATATGGTGTTCTTCTTGTGGTACCCATGCTGGATTGTCAGGGGTATTTGCTAGAGCCCATCTGCTAAGACCATCTGCATTTTTATGAATATTACCAGATTTATGAACAATAGTCACATTTCCTGTATATTCTTGGATAGAAATTTGCCATCTCAGCATATGTCTATTTGGAGTTTTCATATTTAATAGAGATTTTACAGCATTACAGTCTGTAATCACATCAAATACTGTTCCATACAAGTAGTAATGTAATTTTTCTAAAGACCACACTAAGCAGAGGCATTCCATTTGGCTTGCTCCATATCTTGCTTCTGTTGGCTTTATCTGTCTTGAAATAAAACAAATTGGTCCTTCCACTGGTTTATCATTGATAATTTGTGTCTGGTGTAATGCAGCACCCAGTCCTTCTCCACAAGCATCAATGTAAAGTTTGAAGGGTAGTTTCCAATCTGTCATTAGAAGAAATGGGGCATTTGTTAAGGAATTTTTCAATTCTTCATATGCCTTGACTCTTTCTTCTGTCATTTAATAGACTGTTTGTTGGTCACATAGTTTATACAAGGATTTATCAATTTTTGCAAAGTCCTTTATATGCTGTCTATAGTAACCAGCAAATCCTAGAAATGATTGCATTTCTTTTTTGGTTTGAGGCATTGGATTAAGTAGTACTGCTGCTACTTTATTCTTGTCTATGCCTAGACTAAGTCCAGATACAGCATGTCCTACTGCTTTTCATTCACTGTATGCAAAATGAAACTTTTTCAAGGAAATTTTCATATTCGTTTGGACTATTTTTTGTAGTAACCTTTCTAGTCTTGTAAGATGATTTTCCCAAGTCTCTGAGCAAACTGTGATATTATCAATATAGATAATTAACCATCCTTCTGATAATTACTCAGGAAATATGGTATTCATCATTCTTTGATAATGGGAAGGTGCATTTTTTATGCCAAATGGCATTCTTAAATATTCAAAATTCCACAGTGGACTATTATCCTCAGTAGTTTTTTGGCATTGTCTGTTAAGACATTTTGATGAAAAAACTTTAAGGCATCCATGGCTGTGATGAACTTAGCTTGTGACAATGGTGTTAATGTCTCATAAATCCTGGGTATTGGATACCTGTCTGGAATGGTATAGGCGTTCAGGGCTCTGAAGTCTCCTACCATCCTTGATTTTCCATTATGCCAAGCTATAATGACAGGTGTAGTGACTTCTACCTGTTCATTATGTCCTACCTTTCTTAATACTCCAAGGTCCATTAATTCTTTAATGTGTACCTCTAAGGCTTCTCTAGCCCTTGGACTAGCTGGGTAAGCAGGTCTCCTTAGGAAAGGTGGGTAAGGTTTTTCCATATTAAGAATTATATCCACTTCATGTCCAAACATGGCACCTAGTGGCTCTTTGTCAGTTGCAAAGGCATTTTTGTACTTAAATAATAGGTTAATCAATTTTTCTTTCAATTTTTCTGTTAATTCTTGATTGAATTCTGCCTCTTTAAGCTGTTCAAATATAAAAAGTTCCTTTTCTGGAATTTTTTCTTTATTTTAATAACTTTAAGTTGCTTTTTGTTATTTAAGAAGCCAAACTTTTGTCTTTTGTTGTCTCGTATGGTAAAATATCTATCCTTTTGATTAGAGATATCTATACCATAAATTGATAAGTAGTCATTCCCAAGTATGAAGTGATTACTAGTACAGTTGTCCATTACTAAAAACTCTACTTTCATTCTGACACATTGTGAGGGATGAGGAAAAATTACTGTTAAATCAATTATTCCAAGGGGCTTCATGCTCTCACTTGCACTACTAAATTTGACACCTTGTATTGGCATAAGTTTTTCTTGCCAGTCTGGGACAATGGCTTTCAAATAACTTCTACCAACACAGGTGCAATATGCTCCTGTATATTAGTTAACTTTTCCTTCTTGGTTATCAACCATAACAATACTTATACTTGATTTTCCAGCTGTATATCCCATTCCTCTTGCAGGTTTGGTCCTATACATTTTGGCATCTTGTATGTTTGTCAGGTTTGTGTTAGATGTCCCAACTTGTGGTAAGTTTGAGTTAACATCCAGTACTTCATAAATTATATCAATATTATTAATTTGTGCCTTAATTATATTGATTTCATCACTTTCAGAGCTTTCTGATTCTTCTGTCTCTTTTTCAGAGTCAGATTCCTCTTCTTTGTCATTGTGGTTTTCTGTTTCCACAATTTCATTAATCTTTGCCTTTTTAAGGCAATTATTGGCTAAGTGTTCAATACCTCCACATTTATGGCACTTTCTTTGCTCATTATTGTGTGTAATATGGGGCTTGAAGGATTCTTTTGATTTATCTTTTTTTGATAAATGGTTTATTTGGGCTTTTAATGTCCAATTTCTTCCAAGTCCTGCCAAGTTTTGTTCTTGTCACTATGTCTTCTAGTGCATTAATATACTCTTCTGTGGAGCATGGTTCTATACACCTGCTTCTTAGGGCATTTTCTAACTCTCCTCCACATTTCTTGAGTATTTTCATATGCACCATTTTTTTTGACATTTCTGGGTACAATACATTAAGTCTTTCAACTTGTTTCAAGAACCAAGTTAAAGGTTTGTCTTTGTCTTGGTCAAAGAAAGAATTTTCAAATGCATTTTCTATTTTGTACCTCCAGGCATCATTAGCCCACTTGGTGATTATTTCTTGTTTCCACCAAGACCAGGTATTTTTGCCATTTGTTTGCCTTATGCCATAATACCATCTTTTTGCAGATTTATCAAACAATGAATGTAATCTTGCAGTGAGTAATTCATCTGGTATGGCATAATCTTCTTGTAGCATGTCAATTGTTTTGATAAATGACATGTGGTCATATTCACCTTCTCCTGTGAATGTTGGCCATTCTTTCAATTGAGGTGCTTCCTTCATTAAGACTTGGTTATTGTCTTGGTGACTCAAGTCTGTTATGAATGGATTTGTTAATTCCTCTTTTGGTTTAACAGGGCTTCTTATGTGAGAAAATGGTGTTGATAACTTTGGCATATTTAAGTTAGCCTCATTAATTTTATGCATTTCTTCAGTAATAAGCATTATTTCACTTTGAATGTCATCTTTCAGATGCATTCTTGCTTCATGACTCTTTTCCACATGGTCCAAAAGTAATTTTTGGTGTGATGAAGTCTTTTCTTCAAATCTTTCTACAGAAATACTTAATTTGTTAAATTTTTCTGTAAGATTGTCAATACTCACATCATAATTGATTGTCAAAGTTTTTTCTTTGATATCACTTATGTATTTGTACAACTCTTGTTGTCATTGTATTAATTTCTGAGTATTGTCAATTAATACTTCTGGTTTATTATTTTCAATCATAAATTTTATGTTATCAATTTCTTTCTTATTTTGGGCAACAAGTTTTGTTAAAGATGATAAGCTATTATTTATTTCTTGGAAAGATAATAAACTATTTTTAATGTCTTTAAGAGGTAAAATACTATTTTTAAGCTCTGTCAAAGTATTTACAACATCAGGAGACAAGGTTATTTCTTTGCGAAATGGGGTTGTCTCATTCTTTGTTCCTCTTTGTCTTTGAATTCCATCAAAGTTCTGGCCATGTTGAAGACATTGTCCATGGCATCTTTTTGGATTTTGGGGATCCTGTAGCTTGGGGAATATGGTTTTCTCCAATTCTTTTTCTTGTTCTTCTTCCCTTCTTGGGGAAGTGGGTTGACTTGGCGCTTGCTGGTAGAAGCTACTGGGGCTTCTTCCTTGGTTCCCTCCTTCTTTTTGGCATGATACTCCTTGATCTTTTTGATTTGAGGTTTGGATGATAGTGGATTCCATCCATTGGAGTATCTCACTAGTTCCTCCTATTTGAGGAACTTCTTTATGATGTGCCAGGAGTTCATCACTCCTTGGTGTATTTGGGGAAACATTTCCCAATCTTTGCCCTTGTACACTGTGTAGTACTGTTTGTATTGGCTCATGTAAATGTATATTTGAGCCCTCTGAATGTGATTTGTACCTATTTGAGTTACTCATAGTTAGTCCCAATTCAGGTTCAGATATCATGGGCATTTTTGGGACTTTCCTTTGGGATAAGGCACCTCCTTGTGTGGATTCTGTTCCACTGGGGATATTTCCCTTCCTTTTCCCTTTTGAGGAATCAATTCTACCTCTGAGTCCAGCTCCATCTGATTGGATGGAGTATTGAGAGCCTCTTCTGGTAGTCATATTATAAGAAAAATAAGAAAAAAGAGGATTTTAGAACAGAAATTTTCTTATGGCAATTTATAAATGAGGTACTCACCTTCGGCGTCCTGAATGGTGGGTCCTGGAAAGTCCAATTTCTTGGCTTTCTTTTTCTTAGTGATTATTGGTGTTTGAGAACTTTGGTAAGTTTCTTCCACCAATCTTTCAACAGTGGTTTGGTTGTCCTCTGTTGGATTGTCTGCAAACACTAAAAAAGACAAATAAATATAAGTCTTTTATATAAAAGTGTTATTTTTGGTAAGATATGGCAATTTTCCACGTAAAAATTGCTTTTATATCTGTTTTTATTAAAAAAAATGAAAATAATTAAACAAATGAAATTAAAATGAATAAAATAAGTTTTTTATTGGTTTTTAATATTTTTAATATTTTCATTATTTTTTATGTTTTTATTTTTAAAGAATAAAAGAAAAATGAATATGATTCCTTTGTAAAATTAATTTATAATATAAAATTATTTTTAATTTATGAAATATCTTTTTTAATCACTAGAGTCACTCAAAGCAAGTTTTTGCAAGTCTAAGGATGTGAAAAACCACGTGTAAGACAGTACAATTGCTTTCCAAATGTCTCAATAGCTTTTAAAATCAATAAATATAAAATTATTATATAATTTCATGATTATAAGTATAATTTATTATTGGATAAGCCCAATTAGAATCTTTTTAAAGGTCTTTTAGAGTAAATATCACGGCCAGGCCCCCAAATTTAAGGTTTGACTATGAAACAATAAGTAAAAATCACTAATATTTTACTTATTGTACTATTAATGTCCTTATAAATGAAATAAATGAGATAAAAATAATTATAAAAATAAAGAATTATTATAATTATGGCGTAAAAATAGTTATATTATCAATTAAATATGATAATATAATTTATATTATGAAATATAATATAATAAAATAAATATATCAATATAAAATAATTAATATATTTAATGGCACTTTATTATTGTTACAAACAAATAATAAAGGCGTAAAAAATTGTTTTTCTTAATAAAAAACAATTAATAACAATAATATTACCAATATTAAAGTTATAAATTAATATAAATACTAATTATATTAATCAAAGAATTATTAAAGTAATAATAAAGAGAAAATAGCCTACTTTTAATACTGAATTCAATAATTTTGAAATATTTTATGCCAAATAATGTAAATACAACTTATCCAAACTGTATTTACAATAAAAACTAGAGAGAATTACAAATATTCTTGATTTTTACATGGAAATGAGATTTTAGAGAGATTTTTAGCAAAAACAATTAAATAAATGATTTAATCACGTCAAAATTGATGATTATAATAAGATGATCTCTGGTCTTTAATAATATAAAAGATTTATTTATAAAGAATAAAGATATTACCTTTTAATTTAATTGATTTAATGTTTTTGATGCGTCTGAGGGGAAAACAGAGTAAAAACAACTCTATTTATAGTAAATACCTCCCTCTTAGAGTCCAACAGGTTTCTAGTAGACGTGTACTGATCATATACACTGGAATAAATCAATATTTTAAGTTTTGGTGATGATTACATCATGATCAAACCATATTACATCATAATTATGCTATTATTTAGAGTTATTACTATAACTCTAAGTTTGATGACGTTAAAGGCTTGGCAGAACCCCAAAATTCGTGGATTTTATTAGTTTTAATTATGAAATAATAGTATTCACCAATTTTATCACTCATATGACTGCTAAACTCAATTTAAGGTTACAGTGAGTGATCATAAATGATCAAATTAAGCTCAAATTTTGATCCTTGATAACTTTTAAGATTTACACGCTACAGCAATTCGGAGAGTGAATTCTAATAGCTTGGCATAACCTTATTATTCTGCCAAGAGCATTTCATTAAATCATCAAAACTCTATTTTTGATGATTTTTCTTGTAACTCATCTTTTCTGTCGAAATTTAATATTTTAAACTTCAAACTATGATTTCAAGGGGTTATACCTTGAATATTATAATAAAAAAACCATCATTATTCACCAATGAGCTAGTAGAATCCAACTGTCTATTTGTTTCTATGTTTGGACCACTTTCACAACAAAGTGGTCAACAGCTCTGTTGATTTTAATCAATAATTCCTTACAGGTTTCAACCTTGTTTATAGCATGTGAAATAGACTTCATTTCTGTATTCATACAGTAATTAAGTGATGACTTTATTTTTGGTTTATTACTCTATCATGCATATTTCAAGAGATATTAGCTAAAATCCTTGAATATATGCATTGACCAAAAAAGTGCATATATTCAGGTTAATTCCTTAAGTATTGATTTTGAAGCTTAGCTTCTTAATTGTTTTATATGTGGTTTTTTATGGGAAATCCAATGGTTCCATTTATTTTACATGTTGTTTCATTGGCGTTTGAAATAAATAAGGATTTGTGTTTTTTATAAGGTATTATTACTTATAACTTATTAAATATTGACATTACAGATATGCCATAAAAATGTTATATGTGTATTTTACCATGGGGAATCCAATGGTATAATTTATTTTACATGTTTAATCATTGGTCTTTAAGTTAAACCAAGCTTTATGCCAATTTATGGTATTTTTGTAGTTTTAAGGTAATTATTTTTAATGTATAATTATATTAAATATTTCTTGTGACCTTTTTTGGGTATGTGGTCATATCTCAAAGGTGCACAAATAAGTTCCATACAGATTTTGAGAAGAACAAATATCTAGATAACAAACATTGAACATGGCATAACCTTGCCATATTTAATGTTACCAATACCAAATGAGTTACCATTGTCTTGATCCTATCCAGGGCTAGGCAATAAACCAACATTGAGCTTAATATCTTCAAAACCAACAAATGTATAGCAGGTTTAAGGTGAAAATCCCACAGTTTGGCCAATGAACCTTTACTGTGGGATACTATCCCACAAATATGATTATGAGGTGTCAAATAAACAAAGAAACTTGTTTATACTTCAGTACCCCATAGTTCAATCAATATTGGCTTCCCCTACAGGTTCTGTAAAGATTTCTACATGTCATACATGTCAGGAGAGGGCTGTTTGGTGCCCAGAGGATAGTCTTCACCCAGTATTGGGAAAACCTTCCCAGATGTGGTTCCGAAGCCACATCTGAGCCCAATACAGAGTATACAGGACTTGTGAAAACCATAAGAAACTGCTCTGAAGTGAAAGATCTTCACTTCCTCTATGCAGATGGTCTAGAGGATCTTTCCATCACATTTCAGGATGAGAGGAGGGCTTTTATTTTCCAGAAAAGGAATTCCCATCTGGCTCTTGAATTCCTATGTAGTAAACCTGTTCAAAAACAGTTATAATCTTGGAGAATAACTAGGTATACCTTAATTAGTGTATTGTGGTCCTTATTATAGTAAATAAACTGGCAAGACTGCACCCAGGCCTTTCAATAGTGCTCATCAGCACTATCCTCATAGTAAATCCCTTAAATTATCAATTAGAAACCCTTTTTTAATTGATAATCCATGTCAAATTTAGATTTAAAGTTGTATATACATTTATTTACCACTTCATCATAGACTCAATTTCAGGCTGAGTCTATGATAAAGGTGTATAGTTGTATTTAAAAACTTTAACTATGACTGTGACACAGTGAAAATGATAGAAAATGATTTTGATAATGATAATAGATGGCTTAAAATAAGATATTAAGGGCTTTACTATAATAATATAGTGGTGGTGAGTGCTGCTGAAAGCCCAGGGTGCAGTCTTACAAGTTGGGTTACTATTATAAGAACTAAGATACTTAAGCTTAAAGTATAACCTGTTTTCCCAAGAGTATAACTGTTTTTGACAGTTTTACCAGGTAGGAATTCAAGAGCAGGATGAGGAAACCTTTTCTGGCTGTGAACAGGGCCCTGTTTATCCTGAAATGGGGTGAAAGGTCTTCTAGACCTTTCCACGTAGAGGAAGTGAAGATTTTTCACTCCCAAGAACTGGATTGTGGTTTTCACAAAGCCTTTATAGACTGTATTGGGCTCAGATGTGGTATTGAAACCACATCTGGGCAGCTTTCACCAATACAGGGTGAATATTTTCATCTGGGTACCACATCTCATTTGGTATGGTTATCATTCAATATGGCAAAGTTATTCCATGTACAAGCTTTCCTATACACATTTATGATTTTCCCAAAATCTGTATGGAGCTTGTCTGCTCCATATCTTTTGTTCTAGAGGAGATATGGGGAGATGGATTGTACCATCAGATAGCCCTGATTGTGCGTTTCCAAAAAGACGCCACTTTAGGTATCTCACACTAAAACTGTAGAAGTTAGATGAGAGGTTCATATTTTAATAACCCTTATTTGAACTTATTTTTTTTGAAACATCTGTAATCATGTTGCTAGCTCAGTTTGGCTAGTACCATTTGAGAGCCCTTACTTAGAGGTCCATTTTGAATACCCATTTGATGGGGTTAAGCCTCTTCATCTTTATTGTAGATCAGGGGTGAAAAATAAGGTCTATGCTCAGGAACAACTTTGAGAAGGAATAACTTTGTTATTCCTTGTCCTATGATGGTGGGACTTGAATATTTGGAAAGGGGTTGGTTTCCTCTTTCCTTTGATACCTTTTGAGCTGATTTGGATCAGCTTGATGTTTTGGTGGTATCTTGGCTATACCATTGATTTATGGTATTTGGCTGTCATGCTTGTGCTCTGGTTTTGAGTCACAGGCTGACATACCCTCCCTCTAAAAAAGGCTTATCACTGACAAGACTGTTCAGTCCTCCTAAAGGCCCTGAATCTCTTTAGGTGAAGGTTCCCATCTGGTATGGCATCTTCTGCCAACCACTTGTCTTTGTCAGCTTTCTGGTTCTTGAATCTGACTGATCACTGTCTTTTATCCTTCCCATTAAGTCTGATCTTCCTGGCCTCAATGAGTTTCTTCACAGGTCCAGGGGAATTCTCCACATCCCCTGTGAGTTTGACTTCAACTGCATTCTTCCATATTAATTTAGTGAAAGTGAAGGGCCCTACAAATGAGTCTCTCATCTTCTTAGGTCCTTTGAGATTATTAAAGCTCAGTGTAGACACTGATACTTGGTCCCCTTCTCTAAATTCATGTTCCCTGTGTGATTTGTCCCACCTCTGCTTATTATATTCTTTTGCCTCAGCTATGAATTTGGCAGCTGTGTCACAAGCCCTCTTCCACATTTCATGGAAATCTTTGCCTGTGGGGTTGATGGTCAGAAGATTACTCTTCAAGTGATCCACAGGCAATAGGGGATTCCACCCCTTCTCTACCACCAGGGCGAATCTCGCATCACTCGTAGGCGATTGACTTCATGTCGCACCGCTGTCAGTATAAAATCTTGCTTCAGTCGCGTTAGTGTCACTTTATAGTCACTGGATTTAGTGGGTCACGTCACGTCAGCGTCAAGACAACGTCAATCATCACATGTGTCACATGAGAATGTCACTCAAAGCCCAAACCCATTTCAACACTATTCACAATGTCCGGGTAATTTCACCTCATTGGCTTCCGCATCCCCACCTAATCCGCCCCAATGCTTCGCATGCTTACAAGCCCGCACCACCCTCCAGATGAGACTCTGACACTGCCCCCCCATCTCCGTCCTCACCACTCCTTACGCTTTCACACCCCCGCCCATACCATCTTTATGCTCACGTGGTGCACTCCCAACATGCTCCCGACACCACTTATCCTTACACTCGCGGAGTGCCCTCCCGACATGCTCCCGACACCACTTTTCCTTACGCTTGTGTAGTGCCCTCCCGACATGCTCCTGACACCACTTAACCTTACGCTTGTGTAGTGCCCTCCCGACATGCTCCCGACACCACTTAACCTTACACTTGTGTAGTGCCCTCCCGACACTGCTTACCATACTTATGCTCACGGAGTGCATTCCCGACATGCTCCCGACACCACTTATTGTTACGCTTGTGTAGTGCCCTCCCGACACCACTTATCCTTACGCTTGTGTAGTGCCCTCCCGACACCACATATCCTTACGCTTGTGTGGTGCCCTCCCGACATGCTCCCGACACCACTTATCCTTACGCTCGCGGAGTGCCTCTCAACATGCTCCCGACACGACTTATCCTTACGCTTCCGTCCTACATCCATAGTGTACGGTGGCTTGTTGGCGTACACGATGAACGCAATCGCCAAAATATGCTGAGTGGCCTTCTCTGCCAACAGGACCTAAGGGGAAATTGGTCAGTATATTCACAATGTTGTGGTTAGGGTTTAAATCATGAGACTCACAAATTAAGACCTAATAAGTGGACTATTTAAGACAAGAATTGTGTCTCCTGTTTTGCCGACAAAACCATTTTATTTCATATCATTCAAATGGAACACTTTGCTTAGTCCTTACCTCATGAGCGTTGAATAGTTCAAAAGTTGACTTTAGTAGGTTTCTCAATAGTCAACTTTATTCAATGTCTCACAGGGAAGCGATTTCATTTGCATGATATGAAATAATTTGCAAAACATTGCCTCCTTCAATTTCCCGACAAATTGCATTTTGCAAATGCAATTATTTTACTTGCACCTTTTTTCTTCAATTTGGATCTTTTTATTCAAAAATCTTCAAACAAGTTATCAATCAACTCGTCACCGTCTATTTGCTTAATAAACTACCTCCGCTATGGCCCAAACCCCGGGAAATTCACATGAATTCAATGAACGACCAACTTCAGCCCCAGAGAGTGGAAGTGAAATCTCTGATATCGCCAATAGTCGTGAATCAGGCATTGAAGTAGAGAGCCAGTCTCATGAAGATAATCAAGATCCACCAGTTCTTCCAGAATGTGAGTATGCATCCATCTTGAATATTTCTAATCTCCCAAAACCTGATATTGTGTCATTGCCTTTATTTCAGGTCAGCCTCCAAGCTCTCAGAAACCGAATTTTAAAAGTTATGAAAAGGAAAAGACTGTTGAACCTTGTGCACCGACAGAAGATGATGGGCAAGATGATGTATTTTCAGTGGGGAGGTGGAAATTATATCCAAGGAACAATTTGTCTCCAGCATTGCTCAAAAAATCCCAAGGCTCGAAAAAATCCAAAATGATAGTAAAATTCCTGATTATGTGCGTCAAAAGATTGCTGAAGCCTTGAGCCTGCTCAAAATGGATTTGAACCGTAAGTCCATTACTAATTCAAAACAAAGTTGATAAAAATAGCTGCTTACAATATATGGGCAGGTGTGGAGGTGGGAGAATCTCTACCTGAAGGATCTCGAGTTGTCATTGGATTTCCAGGCAAAGGATTAGGAAAAAGACCAAATATACATGTGACCAAAAAAACAAACAAAAAACGCCGTACCTTTGAAGCCGCAAACGATTCTTGCAATCAAGGTCATGAAATTATCAATGTTGAAGGGGACCATATTGATAATCAACCTCCGCATACTGAACCCCCCCAATACTCAATGAAACAATCCATGATGAAGCTCCACATACTGAAAGCCCCCCGATACCAAATGAAACAATGCATGATGCAACCCCTCCCGCCTCTCAGAATATTCAAGCCTTTCAAGAAAGGGAAAGAATTAAACATGATACAATGGGACGAGATATGACTGATATAGTTCCTGACCCTGAGCCCGAAGTGTCATTGTCCGCTACTTTTCAAGGAATATTTTTATCCCGCATGGAAGAGTTTGCAGGCATTTTGAATTATCATTCCAATATTACTCAACAATCATGGAAAAGGGGGCTTGATAATATCAATAGTATTTACAAAAATCGATGGGACAATTTACCAACAAAAGATGCTCATACATTCCTGCCTGTTGGTATTGAGGTGATCAGTAACCAAGAGCTCAAAATGTCGGCCTGGCTGGAGGACCTTGAGATGGCAGGTGAGTTTTATCTTTGTGCATGATACATGTTTATTGGCTGTTGACTGGTGATATAAATTGCAATATACAGGGTTAGATTTTTTTAAGCCAACAGAAACAGAAGCATTTTTTGATCACAACATTTGGAATCTCAAATTGATGAAGGAATCAGCTAAACCTCCAGAGAATCTCCCAAAATCTGAACACTCCTTCTTCAAAATGGTTCAGAGCCTTCTTTACCCTGCCAATCCAGTTAAACATTTTTGGGAAAATGTTATGTTTGAATCCATTAGCTTAGTCTCATACGATGTGATTGCACCCAAACCATATGTTGCACCAACATCAAATTCGACCGATCCTCTTGGACTCGAACGGGGGGCAGTTGAATACCTTGCCTCCTGCTTGAGTAAATCAAAGCAACATGCAACCCAACTCAGCATTGAAGGTGGCGGGGCTGACAATGAGATATCCACAAAGCCGCACAAGAACCTGGAGGATCTAATGGATACAGTTATCCATTTGATGATTGCGTACAACATGGTACGTGCACATACAAAGGTCGAAGTTAATGGCATCAAAGGCAAACTCACGAACTCAAAAAAAAATGAGGCCATCAAAGATCTTTTGGCATGTCACAAGAATCTCGGAATAAATCGAATTTGCTATGGTATATTAGCGGCATTCTGTGCGGCGGGGGTTTGTGGTTTGATGGTATGCTCAGATGACTGGAGAACAAGCTCAGTTAAAGGGGCTTTATCACTAATTGACATTTCCGCAAAACCTTCAGAGGGTAAAAATCTATTGGAGCCAGTGTGGCTACGTACTAATAAGTATATATGTAATTTACTGAATAAAAGTTTCTTCTCATCAGAGTCTTTTAACCCCACTGTACCTCTTAGATTTGAATTTGCACGATGCTTAGTATTAGAATTTGGTGATGCCTGTGTGGCGAAACGCGGTCTTGGTTCAAGTGATGAGGTCACCTTGACGGTACCCAGGTCAGCTAAACTCACAACCAGGATTGACCTGTTTTAGATTAGCTTTGTACTAGATAGATTGTAATTTAATTTTGCAAAGTGATTTATGAATTTAATAATCATGACTTCCTATCCTACTACTGCCCGGATGCCACAGTCTGAGTACCAATAGTAATTGTACGGCGGCATGCCTCCGTACATCATTGCAAAGACTCCGACAAGACGCAAGCTGAGTCAGGCGTTGTGCCCACAAGTAGCACACGCGGGGGCATTGCGGGAAGTCGCGTTTATCACTTCCCGCCAGCCCATAATATGCCAAATGTTCCTGTGTCTTTCAAGAGGACTAGGATAGCTAGGGATCCGCAGCAGGATGCATATTGCATTTGCGTGTGCTTGCAATATTCCAAATGGTTGGATTGGAAAGTGATTGCATGGGAACATCAATGTGTAAAATTGAATAATGCACTATCCACTGCAATTTTCAGGTTCAGGTATTTGAGATCGCGCATTTGCCAAGGTCAGGTGTGATCTTTCTTTTTAGCCGCAATCAAAAAAGATTCATCAACCGCAATTCAATTTAGGTGATATTAATAAATCAGTAATCATTCGGTTTCATTTCATTTTCTGCTGAAAGCATGCCATTCAGGAAAAAAGGAAAAGAGCGTAAAAGGGAACTCGCGGGAAAGCGTTGGGCTGAGGAAGGAAAGTGTGAGTTTCTCGCTTAATCTCAGTGTATATATGCTTCCACATTTATGTGGCACCCTCATTGGGCCCCACGGAAGAACATTGGCTTTAGTCGGTTCAGATTGTGCCAATGTCATGTGGGCTCCAACAGGGAAGTCAAAGGATGTGTGCCAAAGAAAGCTCCTTGGCAGTATCTGATATCTTGTGTGCTTCAACACATAGTGATCCCTCAACCAATTGGGAATAGTAGCAGATCCCAAAAGACAAATGAGCGCAAAACGACCCGAATGAATAGGTTGTTTTCCTCCTCTCGCCCAACAGCACAAATATCAATGCCAGTATCAGCAAATATCACCCCAAGTGAAATTTGGAGGGTTGTGGATGTCAATCAGATCAAACGCATTCACTTTGGCCGTGTGGCAATTTTCTCTTCAACCGGATTACTCATTGCCCTTGTTGAATTCCGACCATTCACAACAATGAGTGAAGTCGAGGTCAATCAATGGGATGAGTTATCACAATTCTTATTTCGCGAAAAGAGATTCACCGACCCAATTGCAACCAATGGAGCATTACTGGAGGGATTTATGTTCGCGATTGGGTGGCGCAAATGCAGCACAAAGAATGAACAATTTGGTCTGTATGGAAGTGTTGGGAAAATTGAAAACGCAAAAGATGAATGGCAGAACCGAGGTCCCAATCTTAGCTCGGTGGGTTGCATTCTAGGTCAAACCTTACGATATGTTGGGGATAATTTATTTGAGAAGATTCAAAATTTCTAAAATTCATTTGGGGTTCCGTCTTTTGATCAAGTCAACTATGAAGGCAATATTCCGGCAAATCAGGGTGCATTCGAGTTCGCTTCCGCACTCACTTTCACTATGAATGGATTCAAAAACGCACCTCATGTTGATGAGGATGTATTGCTGTATGCTTCGGGATGGTGGTTTCAAGCTGATAAGCGGACCGGCCAAATTCAAAGAGATGCGTCAAAGCAGTGTACAGGGGGAAAATTGATTTTCCCAAATGAGCATTTTTGGATTGATCTATCCGCATGTCATGGGCTCATTCAGGTAGTGTGGGCCAGTAGTACATTTTTTCATTATACTGATCCAGTGCAGGACAACGAAAGCACGACACTAGTGGGTATGTCCGCACAATGCTCAAGCAGGTTAGCAAAAACAATGCGGCAAAAAAGCCACGGCTATTATGAGATTGGCGAGAGAGCGGGCTATCAAATCAGGGATGGTAATACAATCTCATGCCAATTCAAAGTAGGAGGAGATTTGCATGTGTGTTGGGTAAGGCAGAGGACAATATACACCAGGATTGGATGGATTCGAGTGTGGGAGATGGGGTGTCTCACATGAAAAAGGGGTGAAGTGGATTATGTATGGTGGCATGCCATTGTACATCTGTCCTGGTTTGTTGCTATTGTCCAGGATGCCAATGCTTCACACGTGAATCCTTATGCTTGTGCAGGTTCCAACAATGCTAAAAGTTCCTTACGCCTATGCGGGGTGCCGACGCTACACACGCCAATCCTTACGCTTGTGAAGGTTCCCCACAATGCTGAAAATTTCTTGGCCTGTGCAGGATCCCGAGAATTCACACGCCAATTCTTACGCCTGTGCAGGCTCCCAACAATTCACACGCCAATCCTTATGCTTGTGAAGGGTCCCAAAAATGCTAAAAATTCCTTACGCCTGTACAGGCTTCCGACAATTCACACGCCAATCCTTACGCTTGGGAAGGTTGCCAACAATGCTGACAAATTCTTACGCCTGTGCAGGCTCCTGAAAATTCACACGCCAATCCTTATGCCTGTGCAGGCTCCCAACAATTAACACGCCAATCCTTACGCCTGTGCAGCCTCCTGACAAGTCACACGCCAATCCTTACGCTTGTGAAGGTTCCAGACAATTTAAACAATTCAATACATGAGTAAGATTAATAGCGTGTGACCATAGGAAAGGCCATGTTTCACAAATCTGGAGTGGCTTGCTCACATGCGGGAAGCTCCCGCTTTTTTACAGTTAAGAATGGATATGGCTCTAAAACATGGAAGAAGAAAATATAGGAGACGGTAACGGCAACTATTTGCGCATTTTGGGAAAAAGAGGTTCACAAAAACAAACACTCACTCAAACTCTTGGTGGGGCACTTACAAAAATAATTCTCACGCAATCAGGGTTTTTCTCTAAGGAGGAAATAAATAATTTTTACGTGAACAAAGAATGTAATAGAAATTGAACATAACAATAATTTAAGACAAATAATTTATTTAAAAGAAATTATTACAAATAATAAAAAGAGGAAATAATGACATTTTTTTTAAATTTTTATTTTTCTAAGAATTTTGAGACTATCCCGGTGATGTCCTCCTTTGGATAAGCCTCCAGTGCCTGGGCAAGGAGGGAGTTTAGTTCCTCCCGGAATTCCCGGTGCATCCACAAAAGGAATCATGTGGAGCAAGCGGCGATGCTCCAACAAGATTCGGTTGATCGATTCGTGGACAATGGCTCGAGGAATCATTAGGGTCGGTCGCAGGTCGGTGAATTCCTGGCAAGCGTCCTCGTGGGAATGAGAGGAGGAGGTTGGGTTCTCAGGGGCAATGAGAGGGAGATCCTGGGAAGGAACTGGGGTAGGAGTGGAGGGGAAGATGGTGGAGTCGGTGAAGAAGAAGGGGGAGGGGGAGGGGGATGGGTGGATCCGACGGGCGTATCGTCAATGATGATTATCGAGCGAGGAGTGGCGGGACGATCTGGAGACGGTCAAAGAAAAAATGAGGAAAAGTGGATATGGATCAAAGAGAAAGAAGGGGTGACTTACCATAAGGTTCCTCCGTGGATTTTGTAGGAGCCACCTCAGGTTCTGGCTCATGAGTCATATCGTCCTCAGGTGGTTGGGACGATGGACTTGGGCCAGGAATAGGTGGCTCTTTGGTTCGGGAGGGTCCTAAAAAAGGAGTAAGAGTCAGTTCACTCGACTCAAAAGTGAAAGTGAAAATGAAATGAAACTTTGGCTGCTTACCGTGGAATAATTCCTCAGACCATTGGGTGCCACTTGGGCCTGGAGTGGGTTGCCGGGGGTTTGCTCGCGAGGCAAACTAGGAACGGGAGAGTCATGTCGGGGGGGATTCGGGGGGTTTTGTTCTATGAGTAATGGAAAAAAGTCAGTATTATTGCGTGAAGAGAAATGAGATAAGGAGGAGAAAGAAAACTTACTTTGGCGTTTGAATCCCATCGGTGACAAGAGATGGTGACGATCAGCCCAAGCTCGAATGTCCTCTTGCCATCGCCATCCTTCATCGGCCGGATAATCACTTCGCTCCGGTCAAGGAGTGAAGTGACCATCGGATGGTGGCCTAGGAGGGGGAGTGGACAAATGGATACTGGAGGGGACAAGGCTAATCGTCCGGAATCGTTCCCGTTGGCCTGTTTGGGGGCCTGGCGTCCATTCACGCTCGGAAATGGTTTCATCATCGTCAACCACAAAGGAGTCCTTGCGAGGGCGTCTTGGGCGGGAACTCCTCTGGCCTCGTGGTCGGAAGGGGCGGACAACGAACGAACATTTCTTGTGTGCTTGTCGGCAAGCATCACAAGCGTTGCTCGTCGTCGAGGAACGAATGCAGGGGATACCCCGCTTGGTGCATAAAGTGCACGACATCTAAAAACAAAACAATTGAGGTTAGTAGCTGCATACAAAGTAAACAATCAAGAGAGAAAATGAAGACGTACGATGAATTATAAATTTAAACCGGAAACAAAATAAGAATGCTCTAGTCCGAAGTTTTTAAAAGTCTGGAAAAGAGTCGTGAAGAAAAATAAGTATTAATATCAGTACATAATGTTGACAAAAGTTAAAAAAAGAGGTAATGCACGAGGTGGATAGAAGGGAGGTTCTGAAAGGATCAGCAGAAGAAACAAACAGGCAAAAGGAAGGGGAGTAGTTTTAGTGGAATGCGAAAGACAAAAGTAGAAAGGCAGGAAGACCAAGGGGAATACGCACAAGAAGCACAAACACGGGTGAGGTTGAACGAAGTGGAGCGGGTGAGAAAGAAACTGAAGGGCGTGTCGTGTGAAGATGGTCTTTTATACCATGGTGAAGCTGAGACGATCTCAGCAGTTTCAGCACCCGCAAAAGTCTCAGCTTCAAGGTGTGTGGGCAAAATTGAAGCTGAGTCTCAGCGAATGCTGCAACTGAGAAGTGAAATGCTCGCGTGAGGCAGAGAAACAATGCAGGTCTGGCTGAGTATTGCAATTTATTGAGTTGTCAAGCTCAGTCAAGTCCCCTTTGTTTCCTTAAATAGCGCCCGATCACCCAGGAGGGTGGTCGTGAGGCCCTTGTTGAATGTGCATTGTGGGTGAAATGCACAAGTGACCCATGCAGAAATGCACCCAGTGCATTTGGTCACAAGTGACCGCGGGGAGATTACCGGCCGTATGGCCTGGTCATATTGTTTGAACAAAGGGGGGGGGCTGTAAGACAAGTGAATACAGCGTGAGCTTGCTTCGACCCATTGCTCAGGTTTGCTTTTGGGTCATAATTGAAATGCTCAGTGGCTGAAAATTTTAATTGCACAGTAATTGAACCATTGATATAACGATATCAAATGCACTGTGCTGAGCCATTGCTCAGTCATTTTTGTATGCACACAATCTGAGCATTTGGCACTGCATCGGATGACAGTTCAGCCAGGTGCAGCATTTCACACGCTTTGATGAAGTGCTCCAAACTGAGCCTTCCAATGAGCTATTGCAAAAATAGTTCATTCCATGACTTTACTGAGCACTTCCTCATGGTGCTTTTGACCATGACATGCTCAGCTTGGGTGTGCAAATCGGGTGAAATGCAATGCTGAGCATGTGGCACATGAGCTACGTATATGCAAACGATTGGAAGGTGCATGCACATTCGCTATATGCATGCAGGCTCAAGTAGTATTACACCTTCCTGATCTGTACTGTACAGCCAACACTGTAGTATGCAGTACACCTTTGTAAATGAATTCTGCGGGGAAGAGAAAAAGTTGTTCAACGATGTAACATCCAATCACGTCAAGCCACCGAGTCATATATCTCACCTGCATCCCTTTGATGCACCTTGTTGGACAGCTCTGCCTAACTATGGCACAGATGCGCATGTAATCCAAGTTAATGTAAGTGGGTCATAGTGGGATGAATGTTTATTTGGGTCATACACAAACAGTAGATTCCATCCGGTGCCATTGTCAGGGCAAACAATGACTGGCCCTGCTTGTTCATTGCACGTGCTCATTGTCGGGCAGCCACACGCTTTCATACGCACCCCCCAACGGGTCATACACAGGCAACTTTCACACGCCTGGAAGACATTTTACTGCCAGTGTTCCGACCGGCTAGTTTCTTGGTTGGGTGGTCAGCTTGACTGCAGACGCTCACCTGCTCGCACGTGGAAACCTGAGGCCAATCAGTGTGGATTTGCTTGAGCCTCATCCACATTATAATAATCCCAGCCTACGTTTGCTGAGGCTGGTTATGTTTGCGTGGGTATCTCCCAACGCGGGTGATTTTCTTCACATTCTCACACGCCCCCCGCAAGTTGTGGCACTTGGCTTGCAGCCAAAAATTCCCTTGGGTGGGTGGCCTCTTTCGCCGGAGTTTTGTACGCGCGTGAGGCAAAGACCCGGATGCCAATCTCGGTGGATTAGTACTCGCCTCAAACGCAATAGGGGTGAATGTATATGTGGATCACGGCTCACCGCTGGCGCCCCCTTTGATCATCCCACACATTCCCCCCTGGAAGCCCAGTAGGCATCAGTCAGCAAAAAACTTCAGGCAAGACCAAAGTCATGTTTGGTGGCATGCCACCAAACATATCTCACCCGCCCGAACACAAACATCCCCACAGTGAGACTGCCCTTTGAAACCACGAACATTGCCCAGTAGGTCCCTGTGAGCAATTAACCTGGGGAGGATACGCTCATTGTTCGCTGTCACACCAGCGAACATGACTGCATGCCTCTAATATGCCCTCCACAATAAGTTGCTACAACCCACCCAATTTTGGATATGCTAATGTCAACCTTATTCCACCAAAGGTTTTGTACCTTGCTGCAGATCCAGCAGTCATATCGGTGCACCCACATTTTGGCCACCTTGCCTTGATATATGCCCCAAATCGGATATGAAAATTATGATCCCAAGAGGCCCACCCCCATCAAGACGATGCACATAACCACAGGCCATCCCCCTTGACCCCATTGCTGCCTCTCATATAAGTTCCCCACCTGCGCCTATTTGTCTTCATTCCGTTTAGCTAACCCCTCTCGATCATATAATTTCCAACTGTCCCCAAATAATTTAAAATAGCCATCATGTCAACCCCTTCACAACCACTTTGCATTGGGATGATTAATATTCGTATTCAAATAAATAGTGATATAGCCTTAAATCCTGAGGATTCCCACTTAGCTTCTTGGATTATCATATGGCACAATCAAAACAACATATTTGTTTATCTCCCCAATCACCAGCATGCTATTGGCTCTCTACCTGGAACCTTTTCCAAAACGTTGATACCATTCCTTGGGGCACCAAAAACATTCATGCACTGTGGTCCTGGTGGGGCATGGATTGAAAATTGCCAATCCAATCCTTCTCAAATATTATTCGTTGAGGGAGTATTTATGACTGATGCAAATAGTCCCTCCTCATCTCAGAAACCCAATCTAGCGTTGATGTTCTTCACATGGTATCCAAACATTTTATTCATAATGGAAAGCTTTTGAACACAATATTTCAAGCTTAAAATGCCCAAAGAATATGACTGTAATACTCATAGTCAATGTCAACTCTTTACTCCGACATTTCTCACTTCAAACTCGACGCCAGCTTCATATCCTGCTGTTTCATCATTGATTTCCAAGCAAAAACTGATACAATTACCCAGTGGATCAGACCTCCCCATGATGACCCCGCCCCAGGCCATTATTCAAACCCCCCTCCTCCCTCATCAAAAGACCGGACTAGCTTTTCTCTGGGATCAAGAAATCCCCAATGGCCAATCAGCCCGTAACCTTTGGGCCACCTCACCCCCAGGATCCACTTTCAATGCCAGGCACATCATTACAAACAAGGTTGCTAGCTCATTTGAATCCCTTTCGACCAATACCCCTGTTGGAGGACTGCTCGCGGATGATATGGGATTAGGTAAAACCATTCAGGCCATTGCTCTAATTGATACCTCCAAGGAGCGCATGATTGCAAACCCCCATTGCTCCACGCCCACCATGATCATCTGCCCCCCTCACTTAATTACCAACTGGCAATCAGAAATATCCAAGCATGCTCAGGTTGGAGCGCTGCATTCCAAAATGTACCATGGTCCCACTCGTCACTCATTATCCAAAGACAACATCTTAAAATATGATATCATCATCACTTCTTACAATACTATCACCAAAGAATTTAAGCAAACCAATACATCTACATCATTCATTTTTCAAATCAATTGGCATCGTATAATTTTGGATGAAGCACAGTGAGTGTCTGATCTTAAATGATTCAAATTACCTTTTATATCCAATAACCCTTGCCCCATCTTATAGCTATATTCGCTCTCAATACACTGCCACTCACCGTGCCATTAATAGCCTCCTTTCATCCCGTCGAATATGTTTAACAGGCACACCTATTCACAACACCATTTATGACCTTTTGGGCATAATATCATTCATCACTCAACCCCAGAGTGCCAATCAAGATAACTGGTCACCATTCATCCTGAGTAGTCTTTCCAAAGGTTGCAATGATATCTTGCATTTGGCATTGCGGCATTTAAGATTGCGCCGCACCAAAACCACACATCTCAAATCCCTCCCCACTATTAGCCATCATTATGAGCTGCTCCCACTCAACCCAACCATGCAGCAAGAATATTCCATATTATATGAAGAATTCCTATCATCCAAAAGCAAAGGACCTGGAGAATTTTTCAGAAATATTAATAAGCTGCAAATATGTTGTAACCATCACATCATGCTTAACACAATTGCAGAGGCGGATTTGGAAGACCCCGAGGGCAGGAGCACTCAGGATAACTCCCCAACAATCACACGAACTATTGTGGATGTGGAAACATGCATGATGAGTAGTAAAATTGCACACCTCCTACAAAGCTTAATGAAGAACAAACAAACAAGGTGTGGCCAACCAAATTGGTGGTTTATACCCAATGGACCCAATTTCTAGATTTGTGCGTTAATTCTAATATGCATCCATTACCAATTGAATCCATCTTACTTTTTCACATTGTAGAATTGGTATTGCACTTTCCCATCACTCTATCCTTTCAGCACAAATTGATGGAACAATTACAGCACGAGCACAGGAGAAGGCACTGGAGAATTTCTTCAATAATCCTGAATGTGAAGTACTGATTGCATCCATTGCCACAGCTGGAACTGGCCTCAATATAACTTGTGCTAATACAGTCTATCTAATGGTGAGGGGACCCCCAAAATTCTGCCCTGATTTGCGGCCCCTGGCATCCACATTTCCAGGAGCCCAATTGGAACCCAGGCAGTGAGGCTCAGGCTGTTGATCGACTCCATCGTATTGGCCAACAACAACCTGTAAAGGTCATCCACTATATCACTCCTCATTCAGTTGAGGTCAACATGCGGAATGTACCTTTCAAGATCATCTTTGACCCTAATTGTATTGCTATTCTAAAATCCTTCCTTATGGAAATGCCATTTTCCAAACACCAATAGGTCCAAGAAAAGAAAAAATCATCAACTGCGTGAGCCTTACTGATATTATATAATTTGTGTTTGACCAAGTTGATAACTCTTGTTCAACCTGGCATAGGTCCACAATTATGAACATCATGAGCTGGATTGAACTCCTTAAATATTTCCTCAATTAAAATGAGCAATAGAGTCTTATTTCTAAGGGAGATGGTGATACATTCCAATTCATATTGTCTATATTCTGACATATTTAGCAAGTTGTTGCATCTTTAAGAAATAATACTCAGATTGTATTACACCTGCACAAATAAATCACAAAATGTTAATTTGTAACGGTGCTATACATTTATCTTACTAAGTTATTGCAGAGCATCACCATTTGGCCTAATAACTGGCATGTCAAGTATCTTGAGGGCACTAGTCTGCATCTTACTACAGCCTTTGAGCCAATCTTGATCAAATACCTGAAATGATAAGCCTTCCGGAATATCACCATCATCTGTCGATCGTAATTCTGGCAATCTATCAATAGTTTTTTTACCCTTTTTTTTAATGCGATTAAAAAATCTATGTCTCGATCCATTTTTAATACCAATTCATTAAATAACTGGGAGCGCCAGCGTAATCCCACTTTGCGGTAAACTTGACGGCCATTTTCCAGTACCTCCTCAGTATCTGAACAAACGCGAGGGTCATTGAATTGTGATGCTAGAATGGGAAAATTAGCCGTATCACACCATTCATGACGGCGCTCACAGGTCTGCACATAATCAAGTAGATCATCATAAGTCTTTTCTCACAATGAAGAAGAGATACATTAACTAACCCTTTGACGAATCTTTGCGAGCTTTTGATTCTCCTTCTTTTTAACCAAATACAAGGCATCCTTATGAATAGACTTCCATTCTCTTTTCAAATAAGTGAAATATTGCTCCATTAAAGCCGCCACAACCCCATAGTTATTATGATCCTTGTTCCAACAGTAATGATGATACTTGGTGCTGACCAGTGCAAGACGGAATGTACGGTAAAACACCATAGAAATCAGCTCATTGAACGGATGTTGCCATCAGCTCTCCCAGTCCCAAGTGAATTGCTTTAGTCCTAGCTTGTGGTGCTCATTTTCGCAGTAGCTTTGGAAACCCTGAGACTGAACCTGTGTTGATGGCTCATTGAAAACATCCTCAGGGACATAACCGAGATGACCAGCCACTTGAATTGCAATTTCACGCTCTTCTGTGCTTGGTGGTGCTGGTAGTGAGGAAAAATCCTTATCCCTAACTTTGAGTAGGAACAGGCAATGTGCATGTACTGCTGATCTCATTCCATGGACATTCTCTGGAAGTTCTGCTTTCAGCCATTTTTATTGCTCCTTCTGGCTTGCACGTTTCGCCACATTGTGAGCTTTACGAGCCTGTCTCCTTTGCTGTATGACCTCAGATTGTTCAAGCATACTCTGGACAAGGCCAATTTGAGGATGGGTGAACTCATTTGACTGAGTGCCATGCTCATGCGCCGTGAAATCATCCCTCCTTGATTCATCATTTGTTTCCATTTGAGTCGGAGATATGTTCTCATCCTCATCATCCACCAATTTTTCTCTTGATGAACTGGCATGAGCTGTTCTTGGTTTGGAGGCATATGGATAATGACGTCCAGTGACTTTCTCTTTATGGACCAGAGGTGAAGATGCATAAAGTTCATCACCTGCCATGCACATCCTCAGTTAACACATCAAAAAATTAATGAAGACTGGTCATACTCACAATCTTCAATTGGCTCCTGAGATCTGACTGACTTGCCTTTAGGTGCCATATCTAACCCATGAAACAAACATATCAAATTGTGAAAAAGGTTATACTCCGAAATTAAAATGACTTACTTTAATGAAGCGTCAATCCTGGATTTCCCTCCGACAGACCACTCCAAGTTACATTCTCCAATGGTCTTTTTTGTCTCCCCCCATCCACACGCCTTTCATCACCCACATGAACCTGAGATCCTGATGGAATATTGAGGGTTGGCTGTTTACTTTGGCCAAAGGGATCCTGGGATGCGACTGGATTCCGACCGGGATTAAGGAGGAACTCACGTGGAAATTTTGATTGGGGATTAGAGTGCGATGAGATTTGACGTGTGCCTTCTGGCCCCTGAGACACATGCGTTTGTGTATTAGTGGGATTTGGGGGAATTGGAGTGACGGAAATATTTGGGATCGACCAAGTGCTTGAAGTTGGAGCCTTTGGAATGCCCCCATCAATGTTAAGACCTGATACATTTATTGAGGATGCGATAGGGGTTGTGAGAGGAATGTTGGGACTCAATGGTGACTGTGTTTGAACATATTCTATGCTAGATTCACTATCTGAGTCATGAACAGAACCTGAACGGGATTTATGTGACTTGGAAGATGACATAAGGGCCGAACAAGTACACTAATATTTTTAACTAGATAAAACACCTCAGTATTATGATAAAATAGAGTGATATGAGATGAAATCTTTTCAAATTTAGAATAGAGAAATTCTATGAATAGTTGGAACTAAGTATTGCGTGGAAGTCCAATAAGCCTCTTTTTAGGAGAATCCTCCCTGCCTCCTCTTGAGCTCCTCCGCTTTTATTGGAAACCACCCGGCACAGCCTACCACCATATGATGAAATATTTCCTTGATCTCAAAGGGGACCCATCATCCATAAGTAATCATATTTAGTAACATTTCCGCCTCCCCATTGTCACATTTTGTGAATTATCCAAACTGCCAATATATGCATTGAAATTCCACAGCATTGTACATCTGTAAAGGTGTATATTCATGAAGGATTTACCCACAAAAGAGACATCACCTTTTCAAGAAAGGCGAGACAGTCCAAATAACATTCCAACCAATTAAAAGCCTGCTGCACTCAAACCAAATACCAAGACTTTAGCTGCACTCCAACCCCTTATGTAATAGAGTTATATCGTTATGTGTGTAATAAGGTTTAAGCCATGTACGATGGCGTGCCAGCGTACATGGTTTGAATGTCAATCCCCTCAAATTAATGTTGACACATCCCTATTGGAACACCCCTCAAGGGTCAAAACCGCAGTATCGCCATGTGTAAATAAGATAGAATATATATGTGCATTGAGCAGCATGGCATTTTACCCAATTCCGCCATCCAGATGAGACATGTTACACTCCATCAGCTGCAGCTCATGCACCATTACAAATGGGATAAAATTCTCAGATGGCTCAAATCATCTCCCCCTTCATAAATAATCACTCAATTTTTTTTTAAATTAATAACACTCCTAAACACTTTCACATCAGCCATAGGTATTTATACACAAACCAACCGTACTCCAAATTCCTGCAACAATGACAACCCGCCGCTATTCCTCAATGTGTATATGCATGTGTCAACACTGCTCAACTCAAACACACTCTTCCCCTGAGGGTGATAGGCCTGGAGTTGCCTTCACACCTTTCCAATATAAACAGCACATTAAAAAGCTCAAATCAACCATTGCACCCAAATCTCTTCCAAACATCCCTACTTCTGCATCAGGATCTGAGTGCCCACAACTTCTATTGGATCAAATATTCCCAGCTGATTATTCACCATTGACCCAAAGCACCTTCTCCACAGCACCGGGGCTCAATTCAATTGCACAGAAACCATACAGCAGCAGTCAAACCCTTCCTCCACAAGAACTTGGAATGATAATATCTGCCATTCTATCATTAAGGTATAATATACCCCGCAGGGCTTCACGCATTCTCAACCCCGCCCTAAACCTGCTGATCAAGTCCAGCATCTCAAGCTCCGGTGGTCCCCCCATTCCTGCATTCCATATACCTCAAGATCTGAGTACCATATTTGAAGATCTCCAATTGGAGCCAGTGATTCAAAACTATATATGTTGTCCTCAATGTTTCTCTCTTAATGGCCTTACTGAATCAGTCACAACTGACCAACCCCACTGTCAACGCCATAATGACCCAAATGATCATGATCCCCCTTGCACACAATCATTAGGCAAATTCATCTATTCATTTGAAGCCCACACCCAAAACACCACCAACATGAAGCAAAAATTTATACCAACAAAACATTTCATTTATCAACCATTCAAAAATTGGCTTGCCAGATTTCTCCAGTGGTCTGGAATTATGAACATTCTGCATCAACATCAACAATCCCAAACTCCCGAAGATTCCCCAAAACGTGACATCTGGGATGGATTGGTCTGGAGACGCTTCACTGGCACTACAAATATCCATGAACCCCCATTCATGTCCATTCCTGGTGCATTGGCCTTCTCCATTTATGTGGATTGGTTTAATGCACATGGAAAGTCCACCCGGTTGGCCAGCATTGGACCTATCATGCTTATTTGTCTTAATCTCCCCCCAAGTGAAAGATTGAAGCCAGAGAATGTCTATGTTGCAGGAATCATCCCTGGTCCGAAGGAGCCAACTTCCCTTCAATCGAATTATTTATTAATGCCACTCATCAACGAGCTCAAAGAGCTATGGAAAGGTTACCATTTTTCACCCACCTCAACAGGTCCTTCAGGATCCTTTATCCGTGTTGCCATTCTCACAGCCATTGCGGATGTGGTTGCCATGCGCAAGCTTACTGGATTTATTTCCCATTCAGGCAACCAATTTTGTAATTTTTGCACCATTCACAAAGCTCCAATTGAAGAAATTGGTCCTCAATTTCACTACACACGCTCATATCAAAATCATAAATCAACCATTGCCAAATGGCTTCGGGCAACCCCACAACAAAGACAAGCAATTTTCTCTGAGTATGGAGTGCGATATTCAATTTTGGAAGACCTTCCGTATTGGGATGCAACCAGAATGGTTAATATTGACATAATGCATAATTTAATACTTGGAATTTTGAAGGATCATGCAACTTTCAAATTGTACATTCCAGAGTCCAAATCAAAAATTTACCTCAGGTCCGCCAGGAAATCCAATGACACCAACAGTTCAGACTCAGATTCCATGACCTCCAACAGCTCTCTTGATAAAATCACATTGAGAGAGGCCCGCTCCCTGAGAAGAGACGCAGCAAAAATAATAAATGAGCCACTCCCCACTACTTCCACCTGAAAAAACTACTTCCCAATGCCCACCCCGCACATGGAACATCCATCTAGTGGTTCTGCGGAGATTCCTTCATTTGATGCCGATTACATCCCCACTTCTGAAATCCCCTCTGAATTGGATATCACTGCACTGAGTGATCACCAGATCAAGGGTGAGGCTCTGAAGCATCTCCGACAAATCATATCTGAGACGATAATTCCCTCATCATGGACAAGAGTACCTTGCAACATGGGTTCCCCCTCTCATGGTAGCTTAAAAGCCGCTGAATGGGCTCTCTTATATAAGGTCTATATTCCATTTTTAATGCTCAGTCAACAGATGTCATTAGATGTACACCAATCCGCGAACACTCAAAGAAAAATGGGTCAGTCAGAAGAACTTGCAAATGAACTACCCAAGAATAAATTCCATTTGATTAGTGCTATCAACATTGCCACAAGTTGGACTGTTTCAATAGATGATGCAACTGCATTTGCTGAACATTGGAAAAAATTCCGCCTTTCCAATCAACTCCTGTTCCCAAAACAGAAAAGTAAACCAAATCATCATTTTGCTGATCATATTCCGGAACTCTTCCAACGTTGGGGCCCAGCACAAGCCTCAGCCACATGGGGTTATGAGCGCTTGAGTGGAGTATTTGCAAAAATGCCAACAAATAACAAAATATGTACATCAATTAATAAGATCAATATATTCACATTGATTAGACACCTGAACTGAATAAGATTAACTTCTTGAAACTCTGAATAGATGATATAGATAAAACCTTACTTCAACATATCTGTCGATGTTCCAACCTTTCCGTTCTCCTGAAATCCCCATCCGTGCCATGTGAAATAAAACAGCTTTTCGAATCACAGCCACCTGCCCTGTTCAATGACCATAAATATAACAAACCATCCTTCCATGACCAAGAAAATTATGATTGCCTGGTTGAGTACTTACAGACTTTTCATGCAACAAGGGAAATAGTTGATTGGATCAGCTTAGACACTACCGTGCAATCCACAAGTCCTCCCACTTCAAGGATTGTCTCACCTTGGTATTTTCCAGTTTCAAACATTAATATTGGGAACAATATATTTTCAACTGAATCCAAAAATGTCAGCAACAGTGTGATATGTTTTCTGAGGGGCAACTCACGACGATTTGGTATTATTAATAGCATTTTTGAAGTCTCTGAGCCATCTAGCATACTGAACAATACCTTTCTGATCTTAAAAACTTTGAAGATTGATGTGAATTTCTTACCAGATTGACCGCATCTGAATATTTATAAAGCTGTTGGTTTTGATGATGGACACTTGATTATATCTGAAGAAGAAATACAAGGTAACTGTGGATTGTATGATAACAAAGTTCTGTCATGTGGACTGCTTGTAATGATAAAGCCGTTATTTCATGAAATTTAGTCTACAGAAATGCAAATCTCTCAGATTCATTAGCAATTTTGCTAGTGAAATAACTGCCTCAAAATTTAGTGACAGAGACATGCCATTGTGACAAGCAAAGCCCATTATTTCACATTTCCACAAAGAACTTACTATTTTGACATTGGGTACAGTGTGAATAAGCCAAGTTCAATGATAAAATGACCCACACACTCACCTTTCACAGCAGCCAAAATTTCTAACTGCGCCATCATCATGTTGGAACGGGAAGCGGCCCTTGCGCACCCGCACGCGCACACGCCAATGCACACGCAAGCACATCCACACACACACGCCAATGCACACGCAAGCACACCCGCACATGCGGTATTGTGTGGCGGGCTCTACAAGTGTCACCTGCAAAACGACAATCCCGCTCAGGCGGAGTCCTTTTATGGATGACCTGGTGAAGTCAAACCCCCTGCCTACATCAAGACTGGCTGAAGGACCTCTTTGATGTGTGTTTGTGCAAACGGGCGGGTCTTGTGTAATTTTTACCAGCCATTGGACGGTTTCGGGATGATCAGGTGGTGAGGAATCTGAGTTGAAGGCACAGGGGAACCAATATTGGTGGATGTCACAGGATTTGGTGTAAGACAAGAGTAGGATGTGTGCTCGACGTTCGCTTGATTTTTGCTTGACGTGAGCTCGACTTTTATCCTGCTTGACGTTTGCTTGACATGAAGTCAATCGCCAAAGATTGACACAAGATTTGCCCTGGTGTACCAGTGCAGGTGTTTTTCCTGTGGTAGAGTCCTGGCTACTTTTATAAGCCAGTTGGACTGCTGGTAGAATTTTAATGCAGTCATGGGTGTATCCTTCATGGTCCTTGTATTCCATGCCATAGGCACATAATCTTCTAAGGATGTCTTCCATTGTTTGGATCATACTTTCAGCTGATCTATCTGTCTGTGCATGGTAAGCTCTAGAGAAAGCAAGGCTTGTAGCCAGAATGTCATAGAGGTTGGTCCAAAATTCTGATGTGAATTTTGGGTCCCTATAACTAATGATAATTTCAGGGACTCCACAGGTGGATACTATGTTATTTCAAAATAACAGTGCAGTATCCATGGCTGTATTCCCCATTGTGACATGGTAGGAACCTTACATTCTTTCTGAAGCTATCAAATATGATCAAGTAGGCATTGAAGCTCTCTTTGGATCCTGGTACAAGTCCTGTGACCCAGTCCATGTTGATGGTTTTCCATGGGTGCTTGGGTTCTTCTATGTGCTGAAGTAACCCATACTTCTTCCCATGTTTTTTATTTGCCTTTTGGCATCTTTCACAAGTGTTTCTGTATTTACCCAGCTCTTGTTCCCATTTGGGCCACCAAGCTGTGCTTTCTACCCTCTCCTTGGTTCTGTCCTCACTCATGTGCCCCATATAAGGGCAGTCATGGCATTCTTGGAAGATCAAGTATATATTGTCTCCGTCTATTATTGTGAGTGCACTAGTGTGCTTCTCTCTATGGTAGAGCAGGCCATATATAAGAAAACATTGGTTGTCCTTACAGTCCCTCAACCAGGGTTCCTCTAACTGGGATTCCAGTTCTGGGCTCCTGTCCTTTTCTTGAAGGAGTTGCAACATTATGCCACACTGTTTTTGTTTAGCATATGTCTCAAAACTGCATTTGAGAATTCATTATGCAGTTCTGAGGAGCTTATTCCAAATATAGGAGTTTCTGTTCCTTCTGAATCAGTGTTTCCACTGTCTGCGGCACCACTTTCTGGTGCCCATTCAGAGAATTTGAAGTTTTTCTTCCTATCTATTTCCATGAAATGAATAGAGATCTTTGCTGCTATGTCAGGGTCATAAGCTGGATTGCTTTTGACATTGGCCAGTGGCCATCTGCATTGGTATGAATTTCACCTTCTTTTTATATGATGGTCATATTTCCTCTATACTCTTGGACGGCTATTTGCCACCTCAAAATGTATCTGTTGGTAGTCTTCATGTTCAGTAAAGACTCCAAGGCTGTGCAGTCTGTGTAGACTTCAAAGACTGCACCCTCCAAATAAAGATGGAATGTCTCCAGAGCACAGACTAAGCATAGACATTCAGTCTGGGTGGCCCCATACCTGGCGTCTGAATATTTCAGTTTCCTAGAGATGTAAAATATTACTCCCTCTCTTGGTTCACTATCTACAATTTGTCTTTGGTGAAGGGCTTCTCCCAAGCCATGGCTACATAGTGCATCTATGCATACCTTGAATGGTAGTTCAAAGTCAGGCAAGAGGAGTAAAGGTGCACTTGTGTGTTCATGTTTGATCCTCTCATATGCATCCCTTCTTTCCTTGGTAATATCAAAACTACATCTTTTGAACATAACTTGTATAAACTACTAGTTATGTGGGCAAAATCTTCTTGTTGTTTCTATAGTAGCTAGCAAACCCAAGGAAAGATTTCATCTCTTTGATGTTTCTTGGTACTGGCTTTTGCAGGACTGCTGCTACTTTGTTCGGGTCAATTGCCAGACTATGGCCTGAGACTTTATGTCCTACATCTAGTAGCACTTGTTGGCCAAAATTGCACTTTTTAAGTTAAATTTTCAGGTTGATGGGTATGCATTTACTTAGCACTCTGCCTATGTATTGTACATGGTCTTCCCATGTAAGATGTGACTATGAAACTGATGATAATATTACTATTAATCAACAGTACTATGTCTGTTCTTATGAAATATAATAATAAAATATTATTATAACCACAATTAAATAATTAAAAAATTATTTCTTTCACGTGTTAAGCACTACTAGTGATTTTAACAGTGAGCAAGTAATTGTCTACAAGAATCAATTACAAGAAGAATTTAATAATAAAAACTTCTTTATTAAAATAATAAAATTATTTTAATATATAATTATCTTTTGCAAGAATAATTATAAAGATAATTCTTGAAGAAAACTATTACTAGAGAAAAACTTTAAGAATTAAAGATAAATGACTCACTAATACTCCAAAGAACTTATTGATAATAAAAGTAGAGAAATTTGACGTGGAATTGTGGATTTAAGGGATCAAAAGGATTTATAACAGTATTACAACAATATATAGTTGGATTCTATGATTTCACGTCTTTCTGATTGATTCTGAAAGAATTAAAACACTTAAGAATAGTTGAACTAATACTTACTTGTTGGTAATAAAGATTAATAAATTGATAAGATGATGATACGGAAAAAACAGCAAGAAGAGGCTTCTTTTAAGTCAATAACAGCTCACAGAGGCGTGCCATGGAGCAAACTGAAAAACCAGTGAGTGAGAAAACAATAAACCTTTTTGGATTATTGATTGCATCATCTGTTGTCAAGTAAGATTATCATAATTACTTAATTGATGCTTTTACGTGACTACCAACCCCAATATGGTTAAGAATAAAAGGAGTAACACTTGTAAATCTTCTTTTATTCTAAAATAATCATTGATTTCTCAAAGTTATCAATGTTATTGCCAATTTCATCACAGGTTGTAATTACTGTGAATTTTTGAAGATTCAGTGTTTCACGTAGAATATCCAAAAATGGACTGTAAGTAAAACTTTTAATTTTACTAGTAAAACTGTAATTCTTTTTGGTTGTACCATAGATAATACAGTTCTCCTTTAGTCCTGAAAGTTTCAGAAAGATTCATTAAGAATTGTATTTTTAATGAATTTTTGAAGGTTTTACCTCATTTCTACGTAGAATTGCAAATAGCAGTGTTTTGCTGGTTGCTATGAGGTAAATCAATGAATATGGGTCCCAAAAGGGTTTTAATTACTCTTTTGGGGTTTATCCATGGAAAGTCATTAGTAATTGACATGGTTACAGGAGTGTAAGTAGCTCATTACCTCCTTGGCACGTCAAAATAGCAGGTTATTTGCTATTTTCTGATGTTTTACAGTAGTTGTAACTTGGTAACCAAGTTCCCAAAGAGTTTTAGTTTACCAATTGGGCCAAGATGAGCCATGGATCCATGCTCTGGAGCTATCCACGCCTCTGAGGCCTCAGAAGTTGGGTACCCTGGCTCTCTTTGATGTCTTTTGTCCCCCTTGCCTATTTTTTACGTCAAAATAGTAATTTAAGCTTAAAGTGAGATATCCACTATGGGTGTACCAAAAGTCCATGTAAGAATACCATGATATTAAGTGCTCCAAACATGCATAACACTATTCTTAGTGTATATGTAACATGGGATTTCTCACTTTCCCATTATTTTGGCTAAAAATCAAGAAAAACAAAAATTTTCACGGATCTTTTATGTGGTATTAATGATGTGGTATTGAAGTATTTTCCATTTTACCACCTCAAATACTTAAATTGAGCTTATTCACTCTATGGAGCTACCCTAGGTGAATTTTTGTGTAGAATCCAAATCTGGTCTTAAATCCATGGATTTACTTACTCAATAAAAAGTTATTCATCTTTTCTGAAATTGAAAATGATGAATTTTGGATATATGCATGACTTATGAGTTTTGCATAATTCAAAATTTCTTTTTAAGATAATTGTGGCCTATTTGGGTATGTAAAATATACCTCAAGGCTCACATCCCATGTCTCTGAGTATATAATGATATCATCAATGTATACCACCATCCAGCCTTCCAATATTTCTTCTTGAAATATTGTGTCCATCATCCTTTGGAAGTGGGCTGGTGCATTTTTGATGCCAAATGGCATCCTGGTACACTCATATATTCCCATATGGCATATTATTCTGAGTAATTTCATGGAGTTTTATTCAACTCAATTCTCATGGAAACTTTTCATACAATCCATCTGGGTTATTAATTTGGATTTTTCCAGTTCTTCTAAGGCATGAGGTTTCCTGGGTATAGGGTATCTGTCAGCTTTTGTGTAGTTATTCAGAGCTCTGAAATCTCCACACAGCCTTGACTTGCTATCATGCCAGCTGATCATGACAGGAGTAGTAATTTCCAATATTTCATTGTGTCCAATCTTTCTGATGACATCCAGGTCCAGGAGTTCATTGATATGTTTTTCAATTTCCTTCCTGGGTATTGAGGTCTTGTGCGCATGGGTGGATAAGGTCTTTCCACATCCAGATATAGTTGTATATCATGGCCTCGAACTTTGCCTAAGGGGTCTTCACAAATTTCAAATTCTGGTCTGTTCTTTCTCAGAATCTTCAGTAAAATTAGTTTCCGTTTACTGGTGAGGATAGTGCTAAACTGGCCCTCTCTAAATTCATTCAGTAGTTTTTCCAGTGGATCCTGGGAAGATATTTGGTATATATCAAGTGAAAATTTCTTTTCCTTGTTGGTACCAATGATAATGTGCCTGTTTTTACTGTTGTAAATATCAATACCATACATCCTCTGGTAATCTGTCCCCAGTAAGAGCCTTTGGATGTGGGTATCATCAAGCAATACAAACTCTGTATCGAGTCTGATATTACCCTTCCTATGGGGTATAATTATCTCTTTGATAATTGTACCAATGGAAGTCATCTTCCCTGATGCACTTTTGAAGTTCTGTGCCTTGGTTGGAAAGAGATGTTATTCCCAATTTGGGAAGTGGTTTTCCAGACGATTTCTGGCCACTATGAATCAGTGTGCCCCACTGTCAATTATTAATGCGTGTTGAGTGTTGTCAATGCAAACAGTCATTTTTGTGGCTATCCCATGTATTTATGCCATTCCTTTGGTTTTTGTGAGCAGGAATGTTTGTGCACCCTGTGTTTGTTTGCACAAGTTTTAATTGGCAGTGTCTTTTGGCATGCCTGCTCCCGACTTTATTTCCTGGATTTGTAGTGGGGGTCCCTCTTGGTATTCCACTATAAATTCTTTTCTTGGGTATTGCTCTTCATCTGATTGTTCTCTGATGGATCACCCATAGAGTCTGACTCAGAATCCTCTTTTGGGGATTCCTCCTTGGGGACTTTCTCAATGGAATAGACTTTTTTCCTTTCCTTTGGACAGCTGTAGCATAGTGGTCTGTTGAACCACAATTGTGACAAGAATTTCTCTTCTTGGTCACTTCTTCCATCAAATGAGATTATAAGTCAAATTGTAACAATAAGTATATACCTTTTGTGATAAATTACATTTATAAATAAGTCAAAAAAATTTAGGAAGAAATAAATTTGTAAGAGATAGATAGCTGATCAAATGGACAAACAACATAATTATAAATAGGAATGATTGATTCGGTGAAGGATGATCTCTTTGATTTACAACAGTGGTAAAACTTAACTGAATCATGATTTCAAGATTTTTTTTTGATTGTGACATGAAAATAAAATTATTGTGGAATTCTCTAAGATTAATTGACTATGATTATAACAACCTATTTATGTAGGTATCTGTCAGGTTGACTTTCTTATAAGTAGTTTTCTCATTAATAGTTTTTAGGAGGCTTTAGATCTAGTAGACAACTCCAATTAATAAAGGTATCTAAAACAAAAAACAAATGAATATACTTCAATGGATAGGAGCAAGTGATTTTTTTAGGTTTTTTGTATTTTCAATTTGAAAAGAATAAGAAAATCTCTATGGAAATTTGTCAGCTGGAGTCTATGTTGAAGCAGTAATTAGGCTATTTACAACTAAAACTATGACTGTGACACATGAAAATAATTTTAAAGTAGGAGTTTTTAATAATATAATAGCTTATAATATAATAATAGGGCTCTACTATTGTAAAATAGTGGTGGTGAGCGCTATTGAGAACCCTGGATGCAGTCTTACCAGTTGGATTACTAGAATAAGAACTACAATAATTAAGATTATAATTATACAATGATTATTACCCAAGAGTAAAACTGTTTTGGACAGTTTACTATGTAGGATATTCAAGAGCAGGATGAGAAAACAATTCTGGCTGTGAAAAGCCTCCTTTTTATCCTGAAATGGGATGGAAAGGGTGCTAGAAATTTCCACGTAGAGGAAGTGAATATTTTCAAACTCTCTATCACTGGCTTGAGGTTTGAAAACAGGCTGTATAACCTTTATTGGGCTCAGATGTGGTTTGGAAACCACATCTGGGCAGTTTTCACCAATACAGGGTGAAAACTTTTATCTGGGGACCTCACAGCCTGATTCTGACGTGTATGACGCGTAGAATGATGTAAAGAAACTTTATGGGACCCCAGTATTGACTGACATATGAGGTATTGAAGTAAAAACAAACTTCTTTGTCTATTTGACACCTCATATTCATGGTTATGGGATATTATCCCATGGTAAGGCTGTATATGACAGCAGGTGGGAATCTGACCTTAAGACAGCCATAACTTTGTCAATTCTTGAGATATCAACCTCAAAATTGGTTCAGTGTATAGCCCTGTATGTGGTCTACACAATGGTACCTCATTTGATATGGGTATCTGTAAGGTTTGACTATGAAACAATAAGTAACAATTACTAATATTTTACTTATTGTACTATGAATGTCCTTATAAATGAAATAAATAAGATAAAAATAATTATAATAATAAAGAATCATTATAATTATGGCGTAAAAATAATTATATTATCAATTAAATATGATAATACAATAAAATAAATATACTAATATATTTAATGGCACTTTATTATTGTTACAAACAAATAATAAAGGCGTAAAAAATTGTTTTTTATTAATAAAAAACAATTAATAACAAAAATATTACCAATATTAAAGTTAAAAATTAATATAAATACTATTTATATTAATTAAAGAATTATTAAAAGAATAATAAGGAGAAAATAACCTACTTTTAATACTTAATATAATAATTTTGAGATATTTTACGCCAAATGATGTAAATACAGCTTATCCAAATTGTATTTACAATAAAAAATAGAGAAAATTACAAATATTCTTGATTTTTACATGGAAATGAGATTTTAGAGAGATTTTTAACAAAAACAATTAAATAAATGATTTAATCACGTCAAAATTGATGATTATAATAAGATGATCTTTGGTCTTTGATAATATAAAAGTTTTATATATAAATAATGAAGATGTTACCTTTTCAATTGTATTGATTTAATTTTTTTGATGCGTCTGAGGGGAAAACAGAGTAAAAAGAGCTCTATTTATAGTAAATACCTCCCTCATAGAGTCCAACAGGCTTCTAGTAGACGTTTACTGATCATATACACTGGAATTGATCAATTTTTTAAGGTTTGGTGATGATTACATCATGAGCAAACCATATTACATCATTATTACAACATTATTTAGAGTTATCACTATAACTCTAAGTTTGGTGACGTCACAGGCTTGGCAGAACCCCAAAATTCGTGGATTTTTATGGAGAATCCAATTGCACCATCTATTTTACATGTTGTTTCATTGGTTTTTGAAATAAATAAGGATTTGTGTTTTTTATAAGGTATTATTACTTATAACTTATTAAATATTGACTTTACAGATATGCCATAAAAATGGTATATGTGTATTTTACATGGGGAATCCAATGGTATAATTTATTTCAAATTTTTAATCATTGGTCTTGAAGTTAAACCAAGTTTTATGCCAATTTATGGTATTTTTGTAGTTTTAAGGTACTTATTTTTAATGTATAATTATATTAAATATTTCTTGTGACCTTTTTGGGTATGTGGTCATATCTCAAAGGTTCACATTCCCTACCACCAAAAAAGATTGTACCACAATCTGATATGTGTAATTAGGGTATCATCCACTGTCCTACCTCTTCAATAGACTTTGTTAGTCTTGAAGCTCAATAATGCTTAACTTTTCTATTTTTCAGGCTTTCTTTCATGTCTAAACCTTCTTAGTAGTTTATCAGCATTTGTTATATCTTTCTCAAGTAGCCATTCATCTTCTTGAGTTGAATTTCTATAGCTTACAAGGTATTCCCTTTCTTTTTTGTTTCTTTTCCTTCTTTCTTTAAGGACTTTTACTATTTTCTTTTCCTCTCCTTCTTCCAAGGGGGGAATTTCAAGTGGGGGTTTATTTCTTAGTGGAAATAACTCCTTGTCACTTGAGCTGTAAGGGTTTATCAGACTTACAGGGAACGTTGGGTGTTTGTTCATTAGTTCACCTGTGAGTTCCAATTGCACAGCATTGGGTCCATGAAGTGCTTTTATCATAAATGGTCCTGCGAAGGAATATTTCAATTTCTTTGGGCCTTTTATGTTATTGAAATTAAGGGTGGATACTAGGACCAAGTCTCCTATTATGAAATCAGGTGGCTTATGACTTTTATCCCATCTTTCTTTTGCATATTTTAAACAATCTTGCATACATCTTTTTGCATGGTGTCTTGCCTTGTCAAGAATTATCTTAAAACTGCTTCTTATCATAAATGGTCCTGCAAATGAGTCTTTTAATGTCTTTGGGCCTTTTATGTTATTGAAATTAAGGGTTGATACTAGGACCAAGTCTCCTATTTTGAAATCAGGTGGCTTATGAGTTTTATCCCATCTTTATTTTGCATATTTGAAAGATTCGTGCATACATCTGTTTGCATGGTGTCTTGCCTTGTCAAGAATTATCTTAAAACTGCTTGCTGTTGGATGTTTATCCACTAAGTCCTTTTTGAGGGTATCATAAGGAAGTCTTGGATTCCAACTTTTTTCTAGCATTGCTGGTGTTTTGCCAGTATAAGAATGGATTGATGTTTTATATGCCAGTTCAAGAGCTGGTATTAGTGTACACCAATCATGGGTAAAACCATCAGAATCTTTGAATTCTAGCCCATAAGCACAGAATCTTCTGATCATGTCCTCTAAGGTCTGTATCATTCTTTCTGCTAAACCATCAGTTTGAGGATGGTAAGCTGTTGAGAATGATAACTTTGTCCCAAACAAGTTATGAAGATTTGTCCATAATGCTGAAGTGAACTTTGGATCTCTGTCACTTATAATATTCTGGAATAAGCCTGTATGGCTAATAACTTTGTTCCATATCATTATAGCTGTGTCCATAGCTGTGTCATCTTCATGACATGGTAGGAACATGGGAGTTTTGCTATACCTGTCAACCAATACTAGGCATGCATTATAGCTTCTGTCTCTTCCTGGAGGTAATGCTGTTACCCAATCCACATGAACTATTTCCCAAGGGGATTTTGGTTCTTGGATTTGGATCATCATTCCAAATTTCTTTCCTGTGGCTCTGTTGGCTTTTTGACATCTTTCACAGGTTTGGCAGTATTCTATAACATCTTTCTTCCAATTTGGCCACCAAGAGCAGGTTTTCACCCTCTCTAGTGTTCTGTCTTCTGAAAGGTGTCCAGATGCAACACTATCATGACACTCATGTAAAATAGTGTTTATCAGGGTTCTATCTGTTAAGGCCATAACACATGTGTGTTTTGTTCTATGGTAAAGGATTCCATCAAGGAGGTGGAATCTTCTTTCATCATATACCTTTTTCCATATTTCATCTAGTTTTGATGAAAGTGATGGGTCTTTCCAGTCTTTCATTAGAAGTTGGCTTAAGATATGGCAATTTTTGTCTATTGTATAGCTTTCTTTAACTTGGTTAAAGAACTCTGTGCCAATGTCTGTAACACATATTCCTTCTATATGGTGTTCTTCTTGTAAGATGTGACTATGAAACTGTTGATAATATTACTATTAATCAACAGTACTATGTCTGTTCTTATGAAATATAATAATAAAATATTATTATAACCACAATTAAATAATCAAAATTATTTCTTTCACGTGTTAAACACTACTAGTAATCTTAACAGTGAGCAAGTAATTGTCTACAAGAATCAATTACAAGAAGAATTTAATAATAAAAACTTCTTTTATTAAAATAATAAATTATTTTAATATATAATTATCTTTTACAAGAATAATTATAAAGATAATTCTTGAAGAAAACTATTACTAGAGAAAAACTTTAAGAATTAAAGATAAATCACTCACTAATATTCCAAAGAACTTATTGAAAGATAAAGTAGGGAGATTTGACGTAAAATTGTGGATTTAAGGATCAAAATGGATTTAAAACAGTATTACAACAATATATAGTTGGATTCTATGATTTCACGTCTTTCTGGTTGATTCTGAAAGATTTAAAACACTTAAGAATAGCTATAACTAATACTTACGTGTTGGTAATAATGGTTTAAATGATAATAAGATGATGATGTGGAAAAAACAACAAGAGGAGGCCTCTTTTAAGTCAACAACAGCTCACAGAGGTGTGCCATGGAGCAAACTGAAAAACCAGTGAGTGAGAAAGCAATAAACCTTTTTGGATTATTGATTGCATCATCTGTAGTCACGTAAGATTATCATAATTACTTAATTGATACTTTTATGTGACTACCAACCCCAATATGGTTAAGAATAAAAGGAGTAACACCTGTAAATCTTCTTCTATTCCAAAATAATCATTGATTTCTCAAAGTTATCAATGTTATTGCCAATTTCATCACAGGATGTAATTACTGTGAATTTTTGAAGGTTCAGTATTTCACGTAAAATAGTCAAAAATGGACTGTAAGTAAAACTTTGATTTTACTAGGAAACCATAATTCTTTTTGGTTGTACCATAGATAATTCAGTTCGCCATTAGTCCTGAAAGTTTTAGAAAGATTCATTAAGATTTGTATTTTCAATGAATTTTTGAAGTTTTTACCTCATTTCTGTGTAGAATTGCAAATATCAGTGTTTCACTGGTTGCTATGAGATAAATCAATGGATACAAGTCCAAAAAGGGTTTTGATTACTCTTTGGGGGTTTATCCATGGAAAGTCATTAAGAATTGACGTGGTTACAGGAGTCTAAGTAGCTCTTTACCTCCTTCACACGTCAAAATAGCAGGTTATTTGCTATTTTCTTAAGATTTACAGTAGTTGTGACATGGTAAACAAGTTCCCAAAAGGTTTTGGTTTACCAATTAGTCTAAGATCAGCCATGTATCCAAGCTTTAGAGCTTTCCATGCCTCTGAGGCCTCAGAATTTGCATACCCTGGCTCTCTTTGATGTCTTTTGTCCCCCTTGCCTATTTTTTATGTCAAAATAGTAATTTAAGCTTAAAGTGAGATATCCACTATGGGTGTACCAAACGTCCATGTAAGAATAACATGATATTAAGTGCTCAAAACATGCATAACACTATTCTTAGTGTATATGTAACATGGGATTTCTCACTTTCCCATTACTTTAGCATGAAATTAAGAAAAACAAAAGTTTTCACGGATCTTTTATGTGGTATTGATGATGTGGTATTGAAGTATTTTCCATTTTACCACCTCAAAGAGTTAATTTGAGCTTATTCACTCTATGGAGCTACCATAGGTGAATTTTAGTGTAGAATCCAAATCTGGCCTTAAACCCATGGATTACCTTACTCAATAAAATGTTATTCCTCTTTTCTGAAATCAAAAATGATGAATTTTGGATGTATGCATGACTTATGAGTTATGCATAATTCAAGATTTCTTTTTAAGATGATTGTGGCCTATTTGGGTATGTAAAATATACCTCAAGGCTCACATTCCCTCCCACCAAAAAATAAAATTGTACTACAATTTTATCAATGATAGAAATAAGGAAAAGCCCCAAAGGGGGATTAATGTCCACTGTCCAACCTCTCTACATTACTCAGATCAAGTAATTTAAAGCACATTTATAGACATATTCAGGCTTGTGGCCTTCTTTCATGTCTAAATCTTCTCAAGAGTTTATCTGAGTCAGGTATATCTGATTCTGCCAGCCATTCATCTTCATGTACTGGATTTATATATCTGACAAGATATTCTCTCTGATTTATACCCCTAAGTCTCCTTTCTTTAATGACTTTCTTTATCTTTTTGTCTGCATTCTGTTCCACTGGTGGTAAAGTTAAACGAGTTGGGTTCCTTAAAGGAAACAATTCTTTATCAGCTGGTTGATAAAGTTTTATCAAGCTGACTGGAAAAGTGGGCTGTTTCTTTTCTAATTCACCACTCAGTTCCACTTGAACTGCATTGGTTCCATGTAAGGCAACAATAACAAAAGGTCCTACATAAGAATCTTTAAGTTTCGTTGGGCCTTTGATATTATTAAAATTAAAGGTTGAAACTAGAACTAAGTCCCCTACTTTGAAGTCTGGTACTTTATGACTCTTGTCCCACTTCTGTTTTGCATAATCAAAAGCATGATCCATACTTTTGTTTGCATGATGTTTTACTTTATCAAGCATTATCTTGAATCTGGAGGCTGTAGGATGAATTTCAATCAAGTCTTACCTCAGTGTGTCTGCTGGGAGTCTTGGATTCCATCCTTTTTCTAACATAGAAGGAGTTTGTCCTGTGGAAGAATGGACTGATGTCTTATATGCCACTTCTAATGCAGGTATCAGAGTGCACCAGTCATGGGTGAAGCCATCTGAGTCTTTCAATTCTAACCCATAAGCACAAAATCTCCTGATCATGTCTTCTAAAGTTTGAATCATCCTCTCTGCTAGCCCATCTGTCTGAGGGTGATATGCTGTAGAGAATGATAACTTAGTCCCAAACAATCTATGAAGATTGGTCCAAAGTGCAGATGTGAACTTGGGATCTCTGCCATTTATGATATTCCTAAATAATACTGTATGAGAAATAACTCTACTCCATAGAAGAAGAGCTGTGTCCAAAGCAGTGTAATCCTTATGACATGGTAAGAATCTGGGAGTCTTGCTATATCTGTCTACAATGACTAAACAAGCATTATAACTTTTGTCACCACTTGGAGGAAGTGCTGTGACCCAATCCATGTGAACAACTTCCCGTGGGGATTTTGGTTCTTGAATATGGATCATAAGTCCAAATTTCTTGCCCATACTCTTGTTTGCTTTTTGGCATCTGTCACAGGTATGGAAATGTTCAATGGTTTCTTTTCTCCAAGATTTCCACCATGCACAGTTCTTTACTTTCTCAAGTTTTCTGTCCTCTGACAGGTGTCCAGAGTAGATGCTATCATGGCATTAATAAAGAATTGTATTGATAAGCAATCTGCTGCATAATGTCATTACCCAAGAATGTTTGGTTCTGTGGTAAATAATCCCATCAAAGAAGTGAAATCTCCCTTCAGAATAGGAGTTTCTCCAAACTTCATCTAGTGCATTGACCAAAGATGTATATTTGCAGTCTTTATCCAACAAAGAAGTCAAGATATGGCAATTCTTGTCTTGCTTATAGGATTCTCTGACCTCTTCAAAGAATTCAGTCCCAATATCAGTTATATTAATCCCTTCAATTGGAATCTGTGGTTCAGCTTCCAAGGGTACATAAGCTGGGTTATCAGGAGTGTTAGCTAATTCCCACCTGCTAAGTCCATCAGCATTTTTGTGAATGTTTCCTGCTTTGTGGACTATAGTCATGTTTGCTCTATATTCCTGAATGGCTATTTGCCATCTCAACATGTGTCTGTTGGGAGTTTTCATGTTAAGAAGTGATTTTACGGCATTACAGTCAGTTATCACTTCAAAAACACTGCCATCAAGATAATAGTGTAATTTCCCAAGTGCCCATACGAAACATAAGCACTCCATTTGGCTTGCACCATATCTGGATTCTTTTGGTTTGATTTGCCTTGAGATATAACAAACTGGTCCTTCTGTAGGTTTGTCATCAATAATTTGGACTTGATGTAGGGCTGCCCCTAATCCATCTCCACATGCATCAATGTACAATTTAAAAGGAATATTCCAGTAAGGAATGAGGAGTAAAGGTGCTTCGGTAAGAGCTTTCCTTATCTTCTCATAAGCTATGATTCTCTCCTGTGTCATCTCAAATACACTCTGTTGATCACAGATTCTATAAAGTGACTTGGCTAGAATTGCAAATTCTTTCAAGTGTTGCCTATAATAACTGGCAAACCCAAGAAAAGACATCATTTGTTTTTTATTCTGGGGTATTGGCTTAAGTAACACTGCTGCTACTTTGTTTTTGTCAATACCCAAGATTAAACCAGAAACAATATGTCCTAAAGCTTTACGTTCTTCAAAGCCAAATTTACATTTCTTGAGTGAAATTTTTATGTTCACTTCTGCAGCTTTGTGAAGTACTCTTGCAAGTCTTTCAAGGTGCAAAGACCATGAATCAGAACATATAATAATATCATCAATATAAATGATAAGCCATCCTTCAGACAATACTGTGGGAAAGATTGTATTCATCATTCTTTGATAATGGGATGGAGCATTTTTAATGCCAAATGGCATTCTAAGATACTCATAAATACCACAGTGAGTGATAATTCTAAGTAATTCTTAGCTTTAGGCGTCAAAACATTCTGATGGAAACCTTTCAATGCATCCATTGATGTTATATACTTGGCTTTAGACAATTGGGTCAAGGTTTCTTGAATTCTAGGCATTGGATACCTATCTGGAACTGTGTAGGTATTCAATGCTCTGAAATCCCCAACCATTCTTGACTTGTCATTATGCCATGCAATAATAACAGGTGTTGTCAATTCAACTTCCTCATTATGGCCTACTTTTCTTAGTACACCAAGTTGGATTAACTCTTGGATATGTTTTTCCAAGGCTTCTCTAGCTCTGGGACTGGCTGGATAAGCTGGCCTTCTAAGTACTGGGGGATATGGCCTGTCAATATTAAGAGTAATATCAACTTCATGTCCCCTTATAGCACCTAATGGTTCATTATCATAGGCAAATGCATTATTGTATGTGTATAACACATCAATAAGTTCATTCCTCATTTTTGGTGACAATTATGGATTAATTTGTGCTTCAACAAGTTGATTAGACACAAATTTATCCTTGTAAGTATCCTTGACAGAAGATACTAAAGATATTTTTTTTGGCATATTCTAAAAAGCAAATTTTTGTCTTTTGTTATCCCCAATTGTCAAATATCTGTCTTTATGGTTATTTATGTCAATACCATAGATATTCAAGTAATCATTTCCAAGAATGATGTGCTGAGATGTGCAATTATCTATTACAACAATCTCAGTTTTCATCCTTACACTTCCTTCTGGGTGTGGAAATACAAGATTAGTGTCTAATATACCCAAGGGGTACATATTGTTACTGGCACTACTAAATTGTACACCTTCTATTGGTAATAGATGGTTTTTCCATTCAGGAAGTATAATTTGGAGGGAATCTTTGCCCACACAAGTGCAAAATGCTCCTGTATCCAAATTTACTTTGGCTTCAATATCACTCATCAAAACTGATGTGATACAGGATGCTCCAGCAGTGTAACCCTTTCCTCTAGCAGGTTTTGTTTTACACATTCTGGCATCTTGGATATTGGTCAGGTTGCAGCAATCTTCACTGTATCGTGGCAAGTGGGTATGGACTTCTGTGACCTCAAAGAAAGCTGTAATGTTTTCAATGGGATAGTCCTCCACTGGTGTATCTTCAGAGACTGTAGAATCTTGATCAGACTCTTCTTTCTCTTCAGTAAACTGAATTTCTTCAATGACCTGAACTTCATTGATTTTTGTCTTCTTGGTGCAAGTGTTTGCTAAATGTGAAGTACTTCCACATTTATGACACTTCAAGACAGGTCTTTCTGGTCTTTTATCCTCTCTGGGAATCTTTGGGATAATCTTGGATTCCATAGGGATTCTAGTCCAAGTTTTACCAATTCTTGTTCTGGTACTGATATCTTCCATTGCATTAATGTAGTCCTCTGTTGAACAGGGTTCTACAAATCTGCTTTTGATAGCATGTTCCAGTTCTCCTCCACACTTTCTTAATATTTTAATATTAATCATAGTGTCAGACATATCTGGGTGTAAAGCAGATAATCTGACTTTTTGTTTGAAGAACCAAGTAAGTGGTTTATCTTTCTCTGAGTTAAAAATGGCACTTTCAAAAGCATTTTCCATTTTAAACCTCCAAGAATTGTTGGCCCATTTGGTAATGACTTCAGATTTCCACCAAGACCAATCATGTTTTCCATGATCCATCTTCATCTTGTAATACCATTTCTTTGCAGTCCTGGTAAACAGATAGTGTAACTTCCCCACTATGATTTCATCAGGTATATTAAAGTCTTCTTGTAACATTCCAATAGTCCTGATGAACTAAATATGGTTATATTCTCCTTCACCAGAGAATTTTGGCCATTCTTCTAATTTTGGAATATCTTTGACAGAGACAACATTTTCTCCTAGAATTGGGGTAAAACTTCCTTTAACAGAAGGTTTTTCTTCAGTCAAAGGTGTAGAATGTCTTGGCATATGTGGTTCATAATTCTTATGAATTTGTTCTACATTTGCAATGATTTCATTCTTTAACTTCTGCCTTTCACTGTCACTTTTTCCTAAATGTGTAGCAAATTGATTGGTGTTTTCAACTATCTTCAAGACATGCTCTTGCAGAATCTTAAGTTGATCATTAATTTTAAAAATAGAGAGATCTTCCATTTCATCATTCTGAATCTGGCATGCACTCTCAATTCTGCTACAAGCATTGGTAATTGAATCAAATCTGGCATTTGTTAATTCATACCATTCAGTATATTTCTTGTCATGTTTTTTCAAGTCATTAATATCTAGTGTTATTTTAGTTAACATTGAATCAAGTTTACCAATTTCTACATTAATAGCACTTTGTACATGATTTTTTTGCGTGGAAAAGTCCTGTTCATCCTTTCCTGCTCCTTGGCTGTGAATCCCATGAGACTTCTGGCCAAATTGAATACACTGTCCACTGCTGAAGTGTGGGTAAGGTCTGTGCCAATTGGCTTTGCCTTGATGGCTCTTGGGACCTCTCTGCTTCTTGTGAGGTCATTTGGGCTGGTCTTTGGACACTTCTGGAGCTGGTTTGGAGCTGGTAGACGCCACTGGGGCCTCTGTCTCCAAAGCTGGAGTCATTTCCAGTTCCTTCTTCTGGTCTATGGATAAAAGACTTTGGTTCTTCAACCAATTCTTTATCTTTTTGACCTTGTCTTTGCAAGACAGGGGGATCCATCCTCCTAAGAGTTCTATGGTCTTCTCCTGACCCAGAAACCTCTTGATGTGTAAGTAGGAGTTCATGGCCCCCTGCCAAAGGCTTGGGCATATTTCCCACTCCTCTTATTTGGCTTCTCTGAACCAATGTTTGTACTGGCATTGATATATTTCTATTGCTGCCACTTGAAAATGGTTCAGCCCTGGAAATATGGTCATGAATTAGTTCTGGCTCAGAATTCATGTCAAAATCTGTTGGTACAGACCTTGGGGAATGGGGGGCAACGCTGGCATCCTCCAAATGTGTCTTTCTTGTGGAAGACTTGGAACTTCTGGATTTGGTCTTGCCTCTTCCTTGTCCACATCCATCTCGCTGGACTGAATAGTTGCTTCCATTTCTGGTATGCACCATTTTCACGTCAATTTAAAGATAAAAGGTGAAAATATAAGATAAAATACACACCTTTTGGTGGTAATTTAGCTTTTTCTGAGTTAAATAAGGTGACTCTTTTAGCAATCTGCACCTCAATACTGTATTCATATTCTGGACTAGGGATATATCTTTTACTGAGTCTGTTGCCAGCTGCACAGTATTTGATTAAAGACACTAGAAAAAAATTATAAAAGAGAAAAAATTATTTTTTATACTTTTTTTAAGATATTTTTAAAGATTTTTTATAAGTTTTATATTTTTTAATATTAAAAAAATTATTCTTTTTAAAGAAAAAAAATTAAAATTCAAGATTTTGAATGAAAATTAATTCAGAGTAACTCAAAGAATAATTTTATAAGTCTTTGGATGTGAAAAAGCCACGTGTAAAAACAGTATAAAATTAAACCAAATTCCTCAATGAAAAAGATTTCCAAAACAATTTCAAAAATAAGAATTATTTTAACTTTAAAATGAATGAAAAAATTATTAAATTAATATATTTTAGAGCTTAAAAATATATTAATTAAGGGTAAAAGGTTCAAAAAACATGGCCAGGCCCCCAAATGTAAGATGTGACTATGAAACTGTTGATAATATTACTATTAATCAACAGTACTATGTCTGTTATTATGAAATATTATTATAACCACAATTAAATAATTAAAATTATTTCTTTTACGTGTTAACCACTACTAGTGATTTTAGCAGTGAGCAAGTAATTGTCTACAAGAATCAATTACAAGAAGATTTTAATAATAAAACTTCTTTTATTAAAATAATAAAATTATTTTAATATATAATTATCTTTTGCAAGAATAATTATAATGGTAATTCTTGAAGAAAACTAATTTTAGAGAAAAACTTTAATTATTAGTGATAAATCACTCACTAATATTCCAAAGAACTTATTGAAAGATAACGTAGGGAGATTTGACGTAAAATTGTGGATTTAAGGATGAAAATGGATTTAAAACAGTATTACAACAATATATAGTTGGATTCTATGATTTCATGTCTTTCTGGTTGATTCTGAAAGATTTAAAACACTTAAAAATAGCTATAAATAATACTTACTTGTTGGTAATAATGGTTTAAATGATAATAAGATGATGATGTGGAAAAAACAGCAAGAGGAGGCCTCTTTTAAGTCAACAACAGCTCACAGAGGCATTCCATGGAGAAAACTGAAAAACCAGTGAGTGAGAAAGCAATAAACCTTTTTGGATTATTGATTGCATCATCTGTTGTCATGTAAGATTATCATAATTACTTACTTGATGCTTTTATGTGACTACCAACCCCAATATGGTTAAGAATAAAAGGAGTAACACCTGTAAATATTATTTTATTCCAAAATAATAATTTATTTCTCAAAGTTATCAATTTTATTACCAATTTCATCACAGGATGTAATTACTGTGAATTTTTGAAGATTCAGTATTTCACGTAGAATAGTAAAAATGGACTGTAAGTAAAACTTTGATTTTACTAGTAAAACCGTAATTCTTTTTGGTTGAACCATAGAAAATACAGTTCTCCATTAGTCCTGAAAGCTTCAGAAAGATTCATTAAGAATTGTATTTTTAATGAATTTTTGAAGATTTTACCTCATTTCTTTGTAGAATTGCAAATATCAGTGTTTCACTGGTTGCTATGAGGTAAATCAATGGATACAAGCCCAAAAAGGGTTTTAGTTACCCTTTTGGGGTTTATCCATTGAAAGTCATTAAGAATTGACATGGTTGCAGGAATCTAAGTAGCTCTTTACCTCCTTGGCACGTCAAAATAGTAGGTTATTTGCTATTTTCTTAAGATTTACAGTAGTTGTGACATGGTAACCAAGTTCCCACAAGGTTTTGGTTTACCAATTAGTCTAAGATCAGCCATGTATCCAAGCTTTAGAGCTTTCCATGCCTCTGAGGCCTCAGAAGTTGGGTACCCTGGCCCTCTTTGATGTGTTTTGTCCCCCTTGCCTATTTTTTATGTCAAAATAGTAATTTAAGCTTAAAGTGAGATATCCACTATGGGTGTACCAAACGTCCATGTAAGAATAACATGATATTAAGTGCTCAAAACATGCATAACACTATTCTTAGTGTATATGTAACATGGGATTTCTCACTTTCCCATCACTTTAGCATGAAATTAAGAAAAACAAAAGTTTTCACGGATCTTTTATGTGGTATTGATGATGTGGTATTGAAGTATTTTCCATTTTACCACCTCAAAGAGTTAATTTGAGCTTATTCACTCTATGGAGCTACCCTAGGTGAATTTTAGTGTAGAATCCAAATCTGGCCTTAAATCCATGGATTTACTTACTCAATAAAAAGTTATTCATCTTTTCTGAAATCAAAAATGATGAATTTTGGATATATGCATGACTTATGAGTTATGCATAATTCAAAATTTTTTTTTAAGATAATTGTGGCCTATTTGGGTATGTAAAATATACCTCAAGGCTCACATTTCTTGTGGTACCCATGCTGGATTGTCAGGGGTATTCGCTAGAGCCCATCTGCTAAGACCATCTGCAGTTTTATGAATATTACCAGATTTATGAACAATAGTCATATTTCCTCTATTTTCTTGGATAGCAATTTGCCCTCTCAGCATATGTCTATTTGGAGTTTTCATATTTAACAGAGATTTTACAGCATTACAGTCTGTAATCACATCAAATAATGTTCCATCCAAGTAGTAATGTAATTTTTCTAAAGCCCACACTAAGCAGAGGCATTCCATTTGGCTTGCTTCATATCTTGCTTCTGTTGGCTTTATCTGTCTTGCAATAAAACAAATTGGTCCTTCCACTGGTTTATCATTGATAATTTGTGTCTGGCGTAGTGCAGCACCCAGTCCTTCTCCACAAGCATCAATGTAAAGTTTGAAGGGTAGTTTCCAATCTGTCATTAGAAGAAATGGGGAATTTGTTAAGGAATTTTTCAATTCTTCATATGCCTTGACTCTTTCTTCTGTCATTTCATAGACTGTTTGTTGGTCACATAGCTTATACAAGGATTTAGCAATTTTTGCAAAGTCCTTTATATGCTGTCTATAGTAACCAGAAAATCCTAGAAATGATTGCATTTCTTTTTTGGTTTGAGGCATTGGCTTAAGTAGTACTGCTGCTACTTTATTCTTGTCTATGCCTAGACTAAGTCCAGATGCAACATGTCCTAGTGCTTTTAATTCACTGTATGCAAAATGACACTTTTTCAAGGAAATTTTCATATTCACTTGGACTTTTTTTTGTAGTACCCTTTCTAGTCTTGTAAGGTGATTTTCCCAAGTTTATGAGAAAACTATGATATCATCAATATAGATAATTAACCATCCTTCTGATAATTCTTCAGGAAATATGGTATTCATCATTCTTTAATAATGTGAAGGTGCATTTTTTATGCCAAATGGCATTCTTAAGTATTCAAAAATTCCACAGTGGACTATTATCCTCAGTAGTTATTTGGCATTGTCTGTTAAGACATTTTGGTGAAAACCCTTTAAGGCATCCATTGCTGTGATGAACTTAGCTTGTGACAATTGTGACAATGTCTCATGGATCCTGGGTATTGGATACCTGTCTGGAATGGTATAGGTGTTCAGGGCTCTGAAGTCTCCTACCATCCTTGATTTTCCATTATGCCAAGCTATAATGACAGGTGTAGTGACTTCTACCTGTTCATTATGTCCTACCTTTCTTAATACTCCAAGGTCCATTATTTCTTTAATGTGTACCTCTAAGGCTTCTTTAGCCCTTGGGCTGGCTGGGTATGCAGGTCTCCTTAGTAGAGGTGGGTAAGGTTTTTCCACATTAAGAATTATATCCACTTCATGTCCAAACATGGCACCTAGTTGCTCTTTGTCAGTTGCAAAGGCATTTTTGTACTTAAATAAGAGGTTAATCAATTTTTCTTTCAATTTTTCTGTTAATTCTTGATTGAATTCTGCCTCTTTTAGCTGTTCAGATATAAAAAGTTCCTTTTCTGGAATTTTTTCTTCATTATTAATAACTGTGATTTGTTTTTTGTTATTTAAGAAGCCAAACTTTTGTCTTTTGTTGTCTTGTATGGTAAAATATCTATCCTTTTGATTAGAGATATCTATACCATAAATTGATAAGTAGTCATTCCCAAGTATGAAGTGATTACTATTACAGTTGTCCATTACTACAAACTCTACTTTGATTCTGACATATTGTGAGGGATGAGGAAAAATCAGTGTTAAATCAATTATTCCAAGGTGCTTCATGCTCTCACTTGCACTACTAAACTTGACACCTTTTATTGGCATAAGTTTTTCTTGCCAGTCTGGGAAAATGGTTTTTAAATAACTTCTACCAACACAGGTGCAATATGCTCCTGTATCTAAGTTAACTTTTCCTTCTTGGTTATCAACCATAACAATACTTATACTTGATTTTCCAGCTGTATATCCCATTCCTCTTGCAGGCTTGGTCCTATACATTTTGGCATATTGTATGTTTGTCAGGTTTGTGTTAGATGTCCCAACTTGTGGTAAGTTTGAGTTAACATCCAGTACTTCATAAACTATATCAATATTATTAATTTGTGCATTAATTATATTGATTTCATCACTTTCAGAGCTTTCTGATTCTTCTGTCTCTTTTTCAGAGTCAGATTCCTCTTCTTTGTCATTGTGGCTTTCTGTTTCCACAATTTCATTAATCTTTGCCTTTTAAGGCAATTATTGGCTAAGTGTTCAATACCTCCACATTTATGGCATTTTCTTTGCTCATTATTGTTGGATATATTGGGCTTGAAGGATTCTTTTGATTTATCTTTTTTTGATAAATGGTTTATTTGGGCTTTTAATGTCCAATTTCTTCGGAGTCCTGCCAAGTTTTGTTCTTGTCACTATGTCTTCTAGTGCATTAATATACTCTTCTGTGGAGCATGGTTCTATACACCTGCTTCTTAGGGCATGTTCTAGCTCTCCTCCACATTTCTTGAGTATTTTCATATGCACCATTTTTTTTGACATTTCTGGGTACAATGCATTAAGTCTTTCAACTTGTTTCAAGAACCAAGTTAAAGGTTTGTCTTTGTCTGGGTCAAAGAAGAAATTTTCAAATGCATTTTCTATTTTGTACCTCCAGGCATCATTAGCCCACTTGGTGATTATTTCTTGTTTCCACCAAGACCAGGTATTTTTGCCATTTGTTTGCCTTATGCCATAATACCATCTTTTTGCAGATTTATCAAACAATGAATTTAGTCTTGCAGTGATTAATTCATCTGGTATGGCATAATCTTCTTGTAGCATGTCAATTGTTTTGATAAGTGACATGTGGTCATATTCACCTTCTCCTGTGAATGTTGGCCATTCTTTCAATTGAGTTGCTTCCTTCATTAAGACTTGGTTATTGTCTTGGTGACTCAAGTCTGTTATGAATGTATTTGTTAATTCCTCTTTTGGTTTAACAGGGCTTCTTATGTGAGAAAATGGTGTTGAACACTTTGGCATATTTAAGTTAGCCTCATTAATTTTATGCATTTCTTCAGTAATAAGCATTATTTCACTTTGAATGTCATCTTTCAGATGCATTCTTGCTTCATCAGTCTTTTCCACATGGTCCAAAAGTAATTTTTGGTGTGATGAAGTCTTTTCTTCAAATCTTTCTACAGAAATACTTAATTTCTTTAATTTTTCTGTAACATTGTCAATACTCACATCACAATTGATTGTCAAAGTTTTTTCTTTAATATCACTTATGTATTTGTACAACTCTTGTTGTCCTTGTATTAATTTCTGAGTATTGTCAATTAATACTTTTGGTTTATTATTTTCAATCATAAATTTTATGTTATCAATTTCTTTCTTATTTTGGGCAACAAGTTTTGTTAAAGATGATAAGCTATTATTTATTTCTTGGAAAGATAATAAACTTTTTTTAATGTCTTTAAGAGGTAAAATACTATTTTTAAGCTCTGTTAAAGTATTTAAAACATCAGGAGACAAGGTTATTTCTTTGGGAAATGGGGTTGTCTCATTCTTTGTTCCTCTTTGTCTTTGAATTCCATCAAAGTTCTGGCCATGTTGAAGACATTGTCCATGGCATCTTTTTGGATTTTGGGGATCCTGTAGCTTGGGGAATATGGCTTTCTCTAATTCTTTTTCTTGTTCTTCTTCCCTTCTTGGGGAAGTGGGTTGACTTGGGGCTTTCTGGTAGAAGCTACTGGGGCGTCTTCCTTGGTTCCCTCCTTCTTTTTGGCATGATACTCCTTGATCCTTTTGATTTGAGGTTTGGATGATAGTGGATTCCATCCATTGGAGTATCTCACTAGTTCCTCCTATTTGAGGAACTTCTTTATGATGTGCCAGGAGTTCATCACTCCTTGGTGTATTTGGGGAAACATTTCCCAATCTTTGCCCTTGTACACTGTGTAGTACTGTTTGTATTGGCTCATGTAAATGTATATTTGAGCCCTCTGAATGTGATTTGTACCTATTTGAGTTACTCATAGTTCGTTCCAATTCAGGTTCAGATATCATGGGCATTTTTGGGACTTTCCTTTGGGATAAGGCACTTCCTTGTGTTGATTCTGTTCCACCGGGGATACTGCCCTTCCTGTTCCCTTTTGAGGAATCAATTCTACCTCTGAGTGCAGCTCCATCTGATTGGATGGAGTATTGGGAGCATCTTCTGGTAGTCATATTATAAGAAAAATAAGAAATAAGAGGATTTCAAAACAGGGATTTTCTTATGGCAATTTATAAATGAGGTACTCACCTTCAGAGTCCTGAATGGTGGGTCCTGGAAAGTCCAATTTCTTGGCTTTCTTTTTCTTGGTAATTATTGGTGTTGGAGAACTTTGACAAGTTTCTTCCATAAATCTTTCAACAGTGGTTTGGTTGTCCTCTGTTGGGTGGTCTTCAAACACTAAGGAAGACAAATGAATATAAGTCTTTTATATAAAAGTGTTATTTTTGGTAAGATATGGCAATTTTCCACGTAAAAATTGGTTTTCTATCTTTTTTTTTATTAAAAAAAATGAAAATAATTAAAGAAATGAAATTAAAATGAATAAAATAACTTTTTTATTGGTTTTCAATATTTTTAATATTTTTCATGTTTTTATTTTTAAAGAATAAAATAAAAATGAATATGATTCTTTTTATAAAGTTAATTTATAATATAAAATTATTTTTAATTTATAAAATATCTTTTTTAATCACTATAGTCACTCAAAGAAAGTTTTTGCAAGTTTAAGGATGTGAAAAACCACGTGTAAGACAGTAAAATTGCTTTCCAAATGCCTCAATAGCTTTTAAAATCAATATATATAGAATTATTATATAATTTTATGATTATAAGTATAATTTATTATTGGATAAGCCCAATTAGAATCTTTTTAAAGGTCTTTTAGAGTAAATATCACGGCCAGGCCCCCAAATGGAAGGTTTGACTATGAAACAATAAGTAAAAATTACTAATATTTTACTTATTGTACTATGAATGTCCTTATAAATGAAATAAATAAGATAAAAATAATTATAAACATAAAGAAATATTATAATTATGGCGTAAAAATAATTATATTATCAATTAAATATGATAATATAATTTATATTTTAAAATATAATATAATAAAAGTAATATATTAATATAAAATAATTAATATCTTTAATGGAACTTTATTATTGTTACAAACAAATAATAAAGGCATAAAGAATTGTTTTTTATTAATAAAAAACAATTAATAACAATAATATTACCAATATTAAAGCTATAAATTAATATAAATACTATTTATATTAATTAAAGAATTATTAAAAGAATAATAAAGAGAAAATTATTATAATAAGAGAAAATAACCTCCTTTTAATAATTAATATAATAACTTTGAGATATTTTACGCCAAATAATGTAAATACAACTTATCCAAATTGTATTTACAATAAAAAATAGAGAAAATTACAAATATTCTTGATTTTTACGTGGAAATGAGATTTTAGAGAGATTTTTAACAAAAACAATTAAATAAATGATTTAATCACGTCAAAATTGATGATTATAATAAGATGATCTTTGGTCTTTGATAATATAAAAGTTTTATATATAAAGAAGAAAGATGTTACCTTTTTAATTTAATTGATTTAATGTTTTTGATGCGTCTGAGGGGAAAACAGAGTAAAAAGAGCTCTATTTATAGTAAGCACCTCCCTCCTGGAGTCCAACAGGCTTCTAGCTGACGTGTACTGATCATATCCACTGGAATTGATCAATATTTTAAGTTTTGGTGATGATTACATCATTATTATGCCATTATTTAGAGTTATCACTATAACTCTAAGTTTGATGATGTCATAGGCTTGGAAGAACCCCAAAATTTGTAGATTTTATTAGTTTTAATTATGAAATAAAGTATTCACCAATTTTATTACTAATATGACTGTTAAACTTAATTTAAGGTTACAGTGAGTGATCATAAATGATCAAATTAAGCTCAAACTTTGATCCTTAATAACGTTTAAGATTTCCACGCTACAGCAATTCAGATAGTGAATTCTAATAGCTTGGCATAACCTTATTATGCTTCCAAGTGCATTTCATTACATCATCAAAACTCTATTTTTGATGATTTTTCTTGTAACTCATCTTTTCTGTTGAGATTTAATATTTTAAACTTCAAGCTATGATTTCAAGGGGTTATACCTTGAATATTATAATATAAAATACATAATTATTCACGAATGAGCTAGTAGAATCCAACTGTCTACCTTTTTTTAAGTTTGGACCACTTTCACAACAAAGTGGTCAACAGCTCTGTTAATTTTAATCAATAATTCCTTACAGGTTTCAACCTTGTTTATAACTTGTGAAATAAACTTCATTTCTGTATTCCTAAAGTAATTACGTGAGGACTTTATTTTTTGTTCATCACTCTATCATGCATATTTCAGGAGATATTAGCTAAAATCCTTGAATATATGCGTTGACCAAAAAAGTGCATATATTCAGGTTAATTCCTTAAGTATTCAACTTGAAGCTTAGCTTCTTAATTTTTTTATATGTGGACTTTTATGTAGGATCCAATGGTACCATTTATTCCACATGTTGTTTCATTGGTTTTTGAAATAAATAAGGATTTGTGTTTTTTATAAGGTATTATTACTTATAACTTATTAAATATTGACTTTACAGATATGAAATAAAAATGGTATATGTGTATTTTACCATGGGAAATCCAATGGTATAGCTTATTTCACATGTTTATTCATTGGCTTTCAAGTTAAACCAAGTTTTATGCCAATTTATGGTATTTTTTTAGTTTTAAGGTACTTATTTTTAATGTATAAGTATATTAAATATTCCTTGTGACCTTTTTGGGTATGTGGTCATATCTCAAAGGTTCACAGTATCATTAAATATGGCAAAGTTATCCCATGTGCAAGACTTTTGTACATTTGCGTGGTATAGGCAAAAAGCTGTATTGACCTTATTTTCCCCATACCTTTTGTTCTAGTTGAGCTATGGGGAAATGGATGACACCATCAGATAGCCCTGATTGTGCTCTTTCCAAAAAGACCCCACTTCAAGTATCTCACAATAAAACTGTAGAAGTTAGATGAGAGGTGAATGTTTTGTGCACCCTTATTTGGTCTGAAATTGACCATAACTCCAGTAATATTGGTGCTAGCTCAGTTTGGCTGGTACCATTGGATAGCCCTGGCTCAGTGATTCATTGTGAGTACCCATTTGATGGTCTTAAGCCTCTCCTTCTAGATTTTTGATGAGAGGTGAAAATTAAGGTTTATGCTCAGCAATAACTTTGAGCAGGAAAAACTTTGTTATTTCTTATCCTATGGTGATGAGACTTATATTTTAAGAAAGAGGTGAGTTTCCTCTTTCTTTTGATACCTTTCGAGCTGGTTTGGCTCAGCTCCATGTTTTGGTGGTATCTTGGCTATACCATTGGTTTATGGTATTTTGGCTGTCATGCTTGTGCTCTGGTTTTGAGTCACAGCGTGACCCAATTGATATGTCTCTTCCTTATGCTTGAAATGTAGAATTGATCCCAAATAAGGAGTCAATTTGTGGAAAGCAATAATGTTTACTTGAAAGATGAAAAACGTTTTCTGTTCCATTTGCACTTTTTCTTCCAAAAATGTGATAAATAAAGGTCCTTCTTTCCCTATAATGCCGGATAAAAGGTCCTTCTTCCCCTATAATTCCAACTCAAACCTGGTCTCATTTGACTCTGAATAGAAAACTATACTAAATATGTAATCTAATAAATATTTCCACCATTTATCGACTGCATACTAGCTTCTATTATGATCAATTGAGCTCAATATTTTTGTAATTGGAAGTCATTTGATATCTTTTTCTTTGCAAAAATCTTCAGGTCTACTACACCAAAAATTAGTAGGAATTGCAAACTAAGTTCAATTATGCTGTAGAACAGATATGCCCCATAATTCAAAACTCTCATATTGAATTGAAGATTTACAATGAAAAAGGAACCCTTTTTCTGGTTAAGCTATCTCAATTATGAGATATGGGCCATAATTAATATGTTTTGGTTATATTAAGAAGAATGGGGAATTTTCAAATAAAATGGGTTGAAATTGTTGAGGAATATCATAGGGAGAATGTTTTGAAAACCTTGTTGAAAAGGTCCTTCCATCATCCTCAAAAATTGAAGACAGATTTACCTGTTGAACCACAGAAGGAAAATCAGAAAAATAAAAAATATTATAGCTAAAGCTCCAAAGATTGAAGAACCATTTCTTGGAAAAAGAAATTCCAATTCATTTTATCTTTATTTCACTCTTGATAAGATTCATTCTATCACACATTTTACATATGAACCACATCAATGACATCATATTAAAAAAGAAATATCTTAATTGTCTTTACATCTCTTCCATCTGATCAATTTCAAAAGTTAAGTTCTTATTCAGGAGCTCTTTTGATTTTTTTTCATACCAAAAGATACTCTTGTATTCTCCACTTCAAAAGATCTTTTGAAGTTGTTATGTGAATTGATCTTCTTTTGATACAAAAAATGGTTTTTATTGAATCTTCATAACCTAGGATTCAATTGAATGCTTTAATTGTTTTTTCAAAGTTATTCTTTATCTATTTTAATCTTAAGGAGATTTCATTTCATAATACTGCAAAATTCCTGGAAATGGTGTGTTTTGTTTGAGGGAAAAAATAATGATGACATATTTTCAAAGTTATACAAATACTAAATATGAAATGAAGAAAATCCCAAGAAGCCTCATTTAATTGACTGATATTTCCTGAGAGTTCAGAAATAAGATGAATCTCATAATGCTAATGATTGAGCCCGAAATGTTTGGGGAGCGGTCTATCAATTATACAATTAGGAAAGATAAAAAGTCACAGATTTGTGACTTGTTTAGAAAACTGAGATTTATTCCATACAGTAGTTATGATTCTTCTAGTCTGCTGGAGACCAATGAAGATACAGCAAGAGTCTCCGCAAAAAATCTTATCTGGAATGAAGCTCTTTCTTTCCCAATTGAATCCATTAATATTTAATTCAGAAAATATATCCTAACTAGAAAATATTTCAAGTGAATATATTAAGCATCTTTCCCATGAAAAAATTTATATAAGACAGTTTGGTATGTAGCCACTCAAAATAGGACTTAATGAAGGCTTGGTTTTTCTTCTTTTTTGAATTAATGAAACTACCAATATCCTCCCATGAACTATACGTTCCAAAAGCTTTGTAAGTACTCAAGACTCATCTTTGCAGAAAATGTGGAGTTTTATTCTGAAGAAAATGGTAAATTGAAGAAGTTCTTTGGTGAAATATTTCTCAAAAGGTGTTTGTGTTAATTTATTCAAATTAAAGGGTAAGAAATGCATCAAAAACCACAATTACTCACTAAAAAAGGAAAGGAATCATAAGTAAGATTTGTTTTCTTACTTAATCTTCATCTGAATTTGATATAGTTCTTGCTATGATTTAACCAAAGGATTTTGAAAGGAATATGATTTTTTTAATATTTTAGAAAATAATCCTGTCCAAAGTAAGAATTTGATTCCAATTTTGATATTAAATCAATTTAAATAGAAAATATTACTATTTCTGCCTTTTTATAAAGCATATCAAACGAAAATATTCCTTTAATTCCACTTCCTCTTAACACCAATACTTATTATTTGTAACATTATAGTTAGAAATTGAATTTGCGTCATTTTTTTATCAAATAATCCTAAAAAAGAGAGATTTTTACATTTGTGGCTTAACTATATTGAGATTTGAAACTAAATTTCCATGAATTTAATAATAAAACTTCTAATATATGGATTTTTTGTGACATCAAGGATCTTTGAGAGGATCTCTACCTCTCTCAAATCAATTTTTGATTTTCATGAAGAAACACCCTCCTCAATGAACTGCTGAATTATATTTGTAGATTTGAAAAGAAATCCCTCCAGATAATTTGGAGATTATGTAAAAGAAAAAAAATTCTGGACAAAGTAGTGTACATAATTCTGTATAAGTTGGATAAAGGCTTGATGCGAGTTAATGGAAAAAAGAAATATTCTTGGAGCTTCCTTGAAGATACTATTAATAATACATGTATGGTAATATCAATAAAATCAAAACTTCTTCCTAGTCATTATTACTTTTCCTGATTTTGAGGGATTTGGTCTATGTTTGCAAATACTTTATGCAAAATCATGTCTTAGATTCTTGTTCATTTGAAAAATTGAAAGTCATTGGTTTTTAATATAAGAGTAATCTCAAAATAACAGCCGCAAAAACCTCTTTTTGGTCATTTCATGCAATGTTTTAATTTATGTCTACCCATATATATTCCCCAAAAACATTCAATCGGAACTGAAAAAGAAATAATCACTTATTTATTTTACAGAATTCCTTTTTAACAGGTCATGAGGTTGAATTTATTACTTTTTCATTTCCTGACCTTTTGTGATTAAATGAACCTTATATCTGTGATATTGAATAATCTTAAAATTAAGACTTTTGAAGGATGGGAATTTAATTTTGAATCAAATTGAGGATTTAGCATACTGTAGAGCTTGGAATAAAAACCCCTTAGTTCCATGGTAAGTATTCCTTGGTACTTATCTTATGATTTCAAACTCTTATGATCTTCTTGTGAATGAATTGGTATTAATAATTTCAATCGATTAGTGAGGGTGATACTTTAGAAAGAATCCATATAATGCAAAAGGACTTTTTCAAATATTCATGTAAAAATGAGGTTTTTAATATTATTTCAAAAATTTCAACCAATAATTGATATAGGTCATCTTCAGGAAGTCATAATATTACAGTTTTTATTCAATCAACTGGAAAAATAAACACAATAATACAAATATGGGTGCACCGAAACCATTCCATGTTAGAAGTTGGATTATATTCACTTTAATTTCAGCTTGAGAAATTTTTTAACCTGCAGCCCCTGACCCCAGGGTATGCCTTTTCTTCATCAAAAATCTGATATATCAACATGAAATGAGGTTAGTCATTCAAAATCATCACTAATTCTTCTTTAGAGATCTTAAGAAAAACCTTTCAAACGTTGAGGTTTTTTTCTTCCTCGAAAGCAGTAAGACGAACAATTTGAAGTTAGTGATCATTTGTTTCCACAATATTAAACTGTTTACAGTTTTTGAAAGCTATTGATGTCCCTCCAAAAGAGCTTTTTCCTCATATATGATTGTCCTAAGAGCTTCATTTATTCATTGACTTTTTATCATTGTGGGGTATACAACGGGATCATAGTTTTATGTGGGTAATAAAACCTGACCTTGGAGTGAAGAAACACTGGTTCAAATAAAAACAATCATTTAGTGTTTCTCTTGAAGGAGGTTCAAATAAAGGCTAAATAAATTTTGAAGATGTTTGATTTAATAAAGATGTGCAATTTTTTTGGGATGATACTTTAATATTTCATTGGTATTGTGACCAATGTGATATTCAGATAAGCAGTAGGAGTTAAAAATGAATGTCTTCACCAAGTTTTACACATTTCTCAATTGAATTCGGCGATGTAGGATCTGATAGCGATATGAAAATTGTTTGATATTATAATTCAATTTCTCATTGTTATTGCGACCAATTTACTATTGATATCAACAATAAAAATTGAAAACTGATGTCTTGGACGGGTTTGACCTACTAACAAGATTTTGTTTATACTTAGACGGCGAAAAATCTTCATAAAGTGATTCCAAAAGAAAATCCTACAGAAGTTTGGATTGAATGACGGCTTTTATACCAGCCAGATAGCTGAGCCAGTGCGGTGGTACCACAGGCCTCAGATCTGGCAATGTTGTGTGTTCAATTCTGATTGTAAGATAGATGTAGCAATACTTGGCATCACCAGATCTGAGGCATGTGGTACCACCCTACTAGCTCAGTTATCAGGCCTTCGTTTAACCACCTCCCTTCAAACTGACAAAATGATCATTCAAAACTAAAAAAATCTTTCAATACATGTGTCTTTTCTGCTTTGTTTATTTTTGTATGATGGTAGTCTAGCAAATTAAAATAAGTATTTTGCTGGAATCTAATTGGGTGAGTTTTTGATGTAGAAATTATTGATGATATTGATGTACCAGTATCCTATTGATATTTGTATTTTCTGAGGGATTTTATTTCCAAAGGAAAATAAACAGGTTTAATCATTGTGTCGACCTTATTTTAAATTTCTTCAAATCATTCTTTTCAACAAACAAATGAGAAATCAAAGTTAAAATATGTTTCTCTCATTTGGGAAACTAATTTCGTGATGTGTCAGGATTTCTCAATGTTTCAAGGCTTTTAATATTAATGTTTAATATGAGATTTCTCTAAAAATGATAACAATACAGTGTCAAAAATCTCAAAGTAAATATACAAATACCCGTGGAATTGAGTTATTAGGAGGTAATTTGGTTTTTCATATTCCAGAATCACTCAATAAAGTCCCGAATTTATTTCAAGAAAGTAAATATTAACTGCATAAATGTTGATTCCTACTCTGAATTCAATTTGATCTTATCTCTTAAGGTCTTCTCACTTAAATTGGTCAAATCTGTATTCTTTACTCAATAAATAGTATATCTGTTCCCACGCACTTCTAAGAAATAGTGTTTTGAAAACCATTAATTCCATAATGAATTTTTCATCGCATATGATTTATTCCGTAAACTCTTATCTGATTAAACCAGAATTGTTAGTTTTTCTTTTATGGCCAATTCAGTTATTTCTCCAATCAATAATTATGTTGATGCATTCATTTCTCAGTTGAACAAGGTGCTAATGATTTTAAAAATAAATCTTAATTATCAGGAAAAAGGCAAAGTTTTCATTTTCTGTTATTGTACGTCTGGCTCAACTTAAATCATTTGAAAAAAGTTTTTAACCACAATTAACAAAATATATGTTAATTTTATTACAATTGGATGTAATTATACTTTCCCAAAAGAGTGTTTTGTGGTAATTAATAACTTATTTTGGTTATAAAAACTTGCTAAACATATGAATTTGTATCCTTTTAGCCCTTTGTTTTTGTAAACTTCTTTGGTAAAGATTCATTGCACACTTATGATGGCTAATACTTTTGGTAAGGCCCTTTTTTTGTATAAAAGAAAAACATCCTTTTTTCTGATTGAATTAATTTCAGAGAAAAAATCTATTTTCCATTCACCAATGAAGGACTCAAGTAAGCATTTTGAACTGAAGTTGGCCATTCTTTATTTTTTTGCATTACGGCTTTGGCTGAGATATGTTGAATTGAGCCTGTGTGTATGTCTTCCCTTTCTTCCTTAATTGCTGGTTCTCTTACTGAGTATGATTTTTTTCAAAATCTTCGGTCAATTTTTGCAGGAGCCTCATTGACTTGCCTTCATTCCCCATGAGGGAGACTTGGTTTTTCACATGGCCCCCATGAATTAAAAAATATTTTCTCCCAGCATCATGAAAAGTGGTGTTGTTTAATGAAGGTGAGGTTTCTCTTGCTTCTTGGTACATCTATTCTGAAATTGTTGAGTTTGTAGCTCAAAATATTAGTGGATTATTGTTTTTTACTTGTTTGATTTTTTTGTATTCCTCCCAATTTGATGAATTTTCTTTGTGTGACAAAGGATTTTCTGATGTAAAGAAAAGGCTGTCCTGATCAAAGAAGACTTTCTGTGAGCAGAAGACGTTACTAGAGTCCTCAATTAAGATATGATAGACTTGATAGCTTGGTTCATATCCAACATCAATCCCTTTTGAAGATTTGTTGCCAACCTGTTTTTGTATCCAGTATTGGTTAAATAGTCTCCGAACCCAGATAGTATAATGGTATTTAAATTGGGCTTTTTTTTGAATAAAAATTAAAAAAACTTTCATTATTTTATGGGGCTCTTACTTTGAAGAGATTTGTGGTACTGACTCATTCTTCCCACATTTCCTTTCCAAGTCCAGTTCTGATAGGCATGTTTTGTGCTTTTTCCATTAGAACTTTATTTGTTCTTTCACCAAAAACATTGTATTGGGGTGTATAAGGGGTGGGAACAATGACTTCCATCCATTTTTTGTTAATTCTTTGAGTCAAGTATTTACAAACTCTTTGGATGCATCATGAATGAGGTATTTAAATGTTATTTCAATATTACTCTCATCTAGCTGTTTCATTTGTTCCAAGTGTATATTTTCCTCTTCTTTTCTATTACACATCCTTAAAAAAGAGAAACAAGCTTCTGTGTCTAGTTTTTTTAGTTCTTCAATGGGTTCTGGAATGATGGGTCCCATTGTAAGAGAAGATGTTTCTTTCAAAGGTTCTGTTACTCTTTCATTTTCAGGGCTAAACATTGCACTCGAGGCTTTTGAAAGGCAAAAGCTTTCACAGCTTTTGATTTTCCATAATGTAATAGATGTATTTGTTTGGTGACATTGGATTTTGGATTGTCTTATTGTTCCTGCTGTTATAATCCATTTGTGACGGTTTGATTGATAATATTTCTCTGAATTTTAACTACATCAAAACTGTTGTCAGGAAATCAAGTAGGTACCCTTTTTCCATATTTGACTTAGAGAGAGGAGGAGATGAGGAAGAGTTGATATGTCTCTTTCATTTTGGAATTTTATTTCTCTTCCCTTTGAGTATTGAATTATTTCTCCTTTTCCTTCAATTTTCATTTTGAATCCTTCCTGACCTATTCTTAAACCTCTTTTGTGGGGGCTGGTGGGAATAACAATAGTGATATGGCACTCAGGAATCAAGAACTCACTTTTAGGGCCAGAAATGAACCAAGAAATAGTTGAAGAACTTATTTCTTCAAAACTGATGAGAAAAAGTAAAAATGTCAAGAAGATAATAAGAATTAATGCAAAGGCCAAAGAGCCAAAAACATAAAGCTTGAATTTGCTGTTTCAACCTGCCAGAAAGATCAATGGACTTAATGAAAGATATGACCACTGATATCCACTGACAGGCTCAGAAACAGGTGTAAATGGCTGTTTTCTTAATATCAGAATTGACTTTCAAAGATTAAAGGAAAATAATTACAAAGATTAATTCAATATTTATTTGCTTTGGGGAAGAGTGGCCAATATATGTGAAAATCTGGAAGATTGATACTTGAGGGTTGAGCACCCAGCTGTATAATTTTTATTCAGATTGTAAGGTTTGTCTATGCAACTCTTGATAATAGTAGCAATATCAAGAGTACTATGACTGTCCTCAGTAGAAAAATATAATATAATAAAATATTATAACCACAAATTTCAATATAATTATTAAAAATAATTATATAAAAAAAATAAATTTAATTATTATTATAATAATATAATAATAAAAAAAATAATAATTATAATAAATTATAATTATTCTATTATTGTTATAGTCACTGACAGTTATAACAATAAGAAGTGTAAAGCTCTTAATGAGACAATTACACGTGGAAAATATAAATATTAACCACTTATAAATAATATAAATATTATTTATAAAAAGAATTAAACACACACTGTGCAGAAATAATTCTTTTAGAATAAAAATTTTATATAAAAAAAACTAATACTAGATAAAAAAATATAGAATTCTAGAGAAAACTTACTTATAAGATTTATTTAATACAATAAGTCAAAATACAACAGTTATAATATTAAATAATAATTTTAAGTTAAAAACACGTCAAAAATCAATAAATTTAAAGATAAACAACTTTTAATAATATAAATTATGATTTAAGAGTTTTTTTGAGAGGAATTTGTGGATTTTAAAAGATATTTAAAATGATAATTTTATATAATAAAATATATTATTGGTGATTACAACAATAATCTAAATTCTATGACTTCAATTCTTTAATTTCAATAAATAAAGAATAAAAATAACTTAACAATTACTTTTAATAATAAGATTTTATATTTAATAAAACTTTACCTGTTTAAATTACTAATATGATTGGATTGATAATGAATGATGGACAAAAACAGTGATGAAAAGACTCTTTTTATGTCTTCAGGGCAGCTCTCATGATTCATAGTGAATGTAGAGGGCGTGCTCAGGTCAAAACTGAAAAACCATGCTTAAAAATAGAGTTCTTAACTTAAGGCAACTTATTTTTACTTCCAATTTAAAGTTACCAGTGTTATTCTTAACTCCAAGTAACTTTAATCCTCATTTAGTGTAATTATTTTAAGTTTTAATATAAAATAAGTTTATTTATATTAAAGTTCATCACATGAACAACTTAAAATTAGAGTTTCAAGCAGAAATCTTTTAGACTCAATTTTTAATTAAGTTTAAAGAAATCATAATTTTCTTTAAGCTTAATTAAAAGAGTAAATTTCCAGGCTAATTACCCAGGAAACTTATTTATAAAAGATACTTAAAATTTAATTTATATATTGATAATATTAAATTCTAAGTTTTGTGAAACTTTCAAGCAAATCCATTAAGAATTGGATTTTTAATGAATTTTTGAAGTTATTGCTATTTTTCCACGTAAAATAGCAATACACACCAAACCTTAAGTTTTGATAAGGTTTTAATGTTTGAAACTTTAAAGTTTTAAGCTTATTTAAGGTTTTTAAGCTTAATTAAGCTCTGACAGTTCTTAAAACCTTGATTTCAAGCCTGCATATTGGGATTTACCCTTTGGCAGCTTGAAATTCCTGTCCAAATTGGGATAAAACCAGTTTAAACCTTAAGGTTGGATCAAAGTCTGATCTTAAAGTTTAAATAAGGTTGAAAATCCTCCAATACAGGTGGACAACCTTAATTGAGTCCTTGCAGATCCAAAAAGTTGGGTACCCCAGCTCTATTTGGTCTTTTTCCTTTGTCCCACCTTTTTGCGTGGATTTTTCCCTTTTATTTATTTAAAGCCATACTATGGCCTTAAACCCTTTTAAATTGAGCTCACGCAGGATTTACATTCTGTATGGCAAATCCTTAGCCAATTCAGTAAATATACACCACACCTCAATTTTAACTAAAATTTTGGTAAAGTTGCATAAACCTTATGTAACTTTAAATTTAAGCTTAATTAAGCTTAAATTTAACAATTTTAAAAAAATGTTAAAAAAGCTACATTAGTACTGTGAGATTCTTAAATCTTCCAATAACACAAGAAATAAGTGTTTTTGGGTATAACACCCTATGGGTGTACCCTATGTTATTTTTGGTGTAGAATCCAAAAATGACATAATAATTATAACTTTGTTTATCCAAAAAAAAGTTATACTTATTTTTTGTTATTTTTTATTTTAAATTCAACTAAAAAGTCTGTTTAAGATAAAATTAACTGTCTGTAAAATCATTTGTGGCCTTATGGGTATGTTATACATACCTCACAGGCTCACATTCCCTTCCACCAAAAAAAAATTGTACCACAATTTTTCTTTGTAGTATACCCCCAAGTTATTTGGGGGGGGTATAATCCACTGTCCAACCTCTTCACTTATACTTTCAAGTATGTAAAGCACACAATTCAAACTTTTTACTGAGGAATTGGTCTTCTCTCATGTCTGAATCTTCTGAGGAACTTTTGGGAATCAGGTATTTTAATTTCTTCAATCCACTCATCTTCATGTTGTGGATTTCTGTACCTGACTAAGTATTCTCTTTCATTTTTGCCCCTAAGTCTTCTTTCTTTTAAGACCTTCAGTACTTTCTTTTCCTCACTTGGTTCAAGTGGGGGTACCTCTAAGGGTGTTTCATTTCTTAAAGGAAATAATTCCTTATCACTTGAAGTGTAATGCTTTACAAGACTGACAGGAAAAGTTGGATGCTTATTTCCTAACTCTCCTGACAGTTCCACTTGTACTGCATTTGTCCCATGAAGGGCTTTGATAATAAATGGTCCTGCAAAGGAATCTTTCAATTTCTTTGGACCTTTAATATTATTAAAGTTCAAGGTTGAAACTAGTATTAAGTCCCCTACTTTGAATTCTGGGGTTTTATGACTTTTATCCCATTTCTGTTTAGCATATTCAAAGGCATCATTCATGCTTTGATTTGCATGGTGCCTCACTTTATCAAGCAACAATTTAAAGCTTGAAGCAGTTGGATGAATATCAACTAGATCTTTCTTCAAAGTATCAACTGGAAGTTTGGGGTTCCATCCTTTTTCCAACATTGCAGGAGTCTTGCCTGTGGAAGCATGGATGGAGGTCTTATAGGCTAATTCCAATGCTGGTATAAGAGTACACCAATCATGGGTAAAGCCGTCAGAATCTTTAAACTCCAGGCCATAAGCACAAAATCTTCTGATCATGTCCTCAAGGGTTTGAATCATTCTTTCTGCTAACCCATCTGTTTGTGGATGGTATGCTGTTGAGAATGATAATTTTGTACCCAAAAGCTTATGTAAATTAGTCCATAAGGCTGATGTAAATTTTGGGTCCCTATCACTAATGATGTTTTTAAAGAGACCAGTATGGGATATGACTCTGTTCCAAATTAAAAGAGCTGTATCCATAGCTGTGTTATCCTTATGACATGGTAAAAAGATTGGTGTTTTGCTGTATCTGTCTACAATAACAAGACATGCATTGTAACTTTTATCACCTCCAGGTGGTAAGGCAGTTACCCAATCCATGTGAACCACTTCCCATGGGGTACTTGGTTCTTGAATATGGATCATTAAACCAAATATTTTACCAGTAGCTTTATTGGCTTTCTGGAATCTATCACAACTGTGGCAGTACTCAATGACATCTTTTCTCCAAGATGGCCACCAGGCACATGTCTTAATTCTTTCCATTGTTCTGTCTTCAGACAGATGTCCAGAATAAATGTTATCATGGCATTCTAGTAGTATTGTGTTAATCAACATTCTACTACATAGGACCATGACACATGTGTGTTTAGACCTATGGTATAATATACCATCAAATAAATGGAATCTTCCGTTGTCATAAGATGTTTTCCAAATATCATCCAGAGAATTAGCCAATGCTGCATCCTTGCAATCTTTGTCAAGTAGAGAAGTAAGTATATGGCAATTTTTATCTTGCTTATAGCTTTCTCTAACTTCATCAAAGAATTCTGTTCCAACATCTGTGTTATTAATTCCTTCAATTGGAATTTGAGGTTCTGCACTTGTAGGAACATAGGCAGGATTGTCAGGTGTATTGGGTAATGCCCATCTACTCAAGCCATCAGCATTCTTGTGAATATTTCCAGCTTTATGTACTATGGTCATATTTCCTCTATACTCCTGTATAGCAATCTGCCATCTTAACATGTGTCTGTTTGAAGTTTTCATGTTAAGAAGTGATTTTACTGCATTACAATCAGTAATTACTTCAAACACACTACCATCAAGATAGTAATGAAGTTTTTCCAGAGCCCAAACAAGGCAAAGGCACTCCATTTGGCTAGCTCCATATCTGGCCTCAGTAGGTTTAATTTGTCTTGAAATAAAACAAATTGGACCCTCATAAGGTTTGTCATTGACAATTTGAACTTGATGAAGAGCAGCTCCTAAACCATCACCACATGCATCATTATACAGCTTGAAAGGAAGTTTCCAATCTGGCATTAATAATAATGGTGCATTGGTCAAGGCATACTTGATTTTTTCATATGCTTGAATTCTCTCCTGTGTCATTTCAAAAACAGTTTGTTGATCACAAATTCTGTATAATGATCTGGCATGGATTGCAAAATCTTTAAGGTGTTGTCTGTAATAACTGGCAAACCCTAAGAAAGACATCATTTCTTTTTTGTTCTGGGGCATTTGTTTCAGTAAAACTGCAGCCACTTTGTTTTTATCAACACCAAGGCTCAGTCCTGAGACTACATGTCCTAGAGCTTTTAACTCATGAAATCCAAAATTACACTTTTTAAGAGAAATTTTCATGTTCACTTGTAAGATTTTCTTAAGTATTAATGAAAGTCTCTCTAAATGTAATTGCCAGGTTTCTGAACAAATGATAATGTCATCAATATAAATGATTAACCATCCCTCTGATAATTCATGTGGGAAGATGGTATTCATCATTCTCTGATAATGAGAGGGTGCATTTTTAATACCAAAAGGCATCCTCAAATATTCATAAATACCACAATGAGCAATTATTCTCAATAATTTCCTAGCATGAGCTGTTAAAACATTCTGATGGAAGCCTTTAAGAGCATCCATAGAAGTAATAAATCTTGCTTTGGATAATTGAGTTAAAGTCTCATGAATTCTAGGAATTGGATACCTGTCTGGAATAGTGTAGGTATTCAGTGCTCTAAAATCACCAACCATTCTTGACTTGTCATTATGCCAAGTAATGATCACTGGAGTTGTGACTTCAACTTCCTCATTGTGTCCAACTTTTCTAAGAACTCCCAGTTTCATTAGTTCATTAATATGACTTTCTAATGCTTCTCTAGCCCTAGGGCTAGCTGGGTAAGCTGGTCTTCTTAATAGTGGCGGATAAGGCCTTTCCACATTAAGCATAATGTCCACCTCATGACCTTTTATAGCCCCAAGTGGTTCATTATCAGAAGCAAAGGCTTCTCTATATTGAAATAAAATTTCAATAAGATCTTCCTTCATTTCAGGTGTTAATTCAGGACTAATTTGTGCTTCACTTAGCTGATCTGACACAAATTTGTCCTTGTTAACATTTTTCACTTGTTGAATGACAGTGATTTCTCTTCTTTCTGGAGAAAAAGCAAATTTTTTCCTTTTATTTTCCCCTATAGTGAAATATCTGTCTTTATGATTATTGATATCAATACCATAGATATTGAGATAATCATTTCCAAGTATAAAGTGTTGTGAAGTACAATTATTCATAACAACAAATTCAGCTTTCAATCTTACACTTCCTGCAGGATGAGGAAATATTATTGCTGCTTCAAATATACCCAAAGGGTGCATGTTTTGGCTAGCACTGCTGAATCTTATACCTTCAATTGGCATCAACTTGTCTTGCCAATTGGTATAAATCTTGTCAAGATAATCTTTTCCAACACAAGTGCAAAAAGCACCTGAGTCAAGATGTATCTTGGCTTCTATGTTATTTATCACAATATTAGTGATACAAGATGACCCAGCTGTATAACCTTTACCTCTGGCAGGTTTGGTTTTTTCGCATTTTGGCATCTTGCACATGTATGAGATCCATACATTCATCACTGTACTGTGGTAAGTGAGTATGTACCTCAGTGACTTCAAAAGAAACATTAATATTTTCTATACTAAGTTCTTCTAATACTTCTTCTTCTGAAGGTTCAGAATCACTTTCATGTAAAGATACATCAGTTTCTTTTGTGTCTTCCACTTTTTCAATATTTATCTCATTGACTCTTGTCTTTTTGGGACAAGTGTTTGCCAAATGAGATGTACTTCCACATTTATGACATTTCAAAGGAGGTCTGTCATGTGGTTTATTTGGTTTTGAAATTGGTTTCCCACTAGTCTTGTTGTCTATTGGGGGTTTATGCCAATTTCTTCCAATTTTTGTTCTAGTAGTGATATCCTCCATAGCATTGATATGGTCCTTTGTAGAGCAAGGCTCAATACATCTGCTTCTTATAGCATGCTCAAGGTCACCACCACATTTTCTTAATATCCTTTTATGTACCATTGTTTCAGACATATCAGGATGAAGGGCAGTTAATCTGTCCTTCTGTTTAAGAAACCAAGACATGGGCCTGTCCCTCTCAATATTAAAAATGGCTTCTTCAAAAGAATTTTCCATTCTAAATCTCCAGGAATCATTTGCCCATTTGGAAATAACTTGTTCTTTCCACCAAGGCCAAGAATGTTTACCATGGTCTTGCCTCATCTTATAATACCATTTCTTTGCTGATTTGGTAAATAATGAGTGTAATCTGGCACTTATGTATTCATGTGGTATGTTAAAGTCTTCTTTGAACATATCAATTGTTTTCATAAATTCCATGTGATTATATTCTCCTTCACCACTGAAGGTTGGCCATTCCTCTAATCTTGGAATGTCTTTAAAATTGCAAGCAGTTTCCACATCATGACTTGAAATTGTATGATGTAAATCATTATTCAAGTTAAGAACATTCCTGTCAAGAAATGGTGTGGATTGCCTTGGCAATTCATTTTTCAGTGATATATTATTAATACTTGATTGAATATCTTCTTTCAATTCAAGTCTTGCTTTATCACTTTTTTCCAATTGTTCTTGAAAAAGAGCTGCATTGTGACCAGTTGAATTTTCCAAGTTTTGTACTTGTATTTTCAATTCTTTCAACTGTCCAGTTATAAAAGAAATTGAATGCTCATCTGGTTGATTGAGTAAGGTAACTTTAAACTCAAGTCTTTCACAAATTTGTGTCAAAGACAAAATATTTGCCTTATTAACATTTTCAAGGCCAATTATGGTCTTTTGTTGGTCTTTTACTTGTAATATTTCATTACCCAACTTCTGTTGGAAATGATCAAATGCTTTAAATTTTGCCATAATTTCTTTATTACAAGATTCAAAGTAAGTTACAAGCTTTACAAGGTCTACTTCTTTGGAAAGGATTGGTTCAATCTTTCCTCCTCCTTGTTTTTGAATTCCATCAAAGTTCTTGCCATATTGAACACATTGTCCATGGCTGTCTTTTCCTTCTTTGGAAGTCTGTAGTTCTGCGGGTAAGGCTTGTTCCATTTGGGCTTTGCCTTTCCCTTTGCCTTCTGCTTGCCCTTTTGATTGGTTTTTGGGGCTTGCTTGGGCTTGTTTTGTACTGGTTGAGGCAGATTTTTGCTGGTGGATGCTTGAGGAGCTTCCACTGGGCTGTTGTCCTTGCCTTGGGCCAATTTCTTCTTCTGATCTTCTGACAACATGCTTTGGTTTTTCAACCAAGCTTTTATCTGTTGGACTTGTCCTTTGACAGACATTGGTGTCCAACCCAGTAGAAGATCTTCTGTCTTTTCTGGCCCCATGAGCTTCTTCACTTGAAGATAAGAGTTCATGGTGCCTATCCAAAGACTTGGAAGGAGTTCCCACTCTTGTTGTTTTGACGCCAGGAACCAGTTTTTCCATTGGGATTGATAAATTTCCACAGCTGCCTGTTGGAAATGGTTCAGGTCTAACAGCAATAGCAGTTATGTCAGCTTCTGGACTCTCAAGAAGAGGTTCAAAGGTGCTGGCTAACCTTTGGGAACTGGTGGAAGTTCTGGCATCCTCCATTTGTGCCTCTCCTCTGGGAGGACATTCTTGCCTTTTGGATTTGTGGCTGGAATGTCCTGGTCCAGATCCATTTGATTGGATGGAGTAATTGCTTCCACTTCTAGTAGGAGTCATTTCACGTCAATTTTAATAAAAAATAGAGTAAAAATTGAATAGAATTCACCTGCAGGACCTTTAAAGGGTTCTTGGGTTATCAAACCCCTTGGTGCTGGGCTGGTTTGAATTTCAATACTGGACTCTGAGGCTTCAGAGTCTGAAGAACTTTCTCTGATAGAAGACACTAGAGAAAAATTAACAATATAAGTTATTTTATCAAATAATAAAAATAACTTATAAACTCAACTTATTGAATAAAGTTGTTTTTATGTAATTTATGGCAAATTACGTCAAAAATAAAGAAAAATGTCTAAGATAAAAAGAAAAAATGTTTTTAGTAAAGATTTTTATTTTTAAAGATTTTTTATTTGATTTATTATTTTCTTTAAAGAAATAATAATTATGCAATCAACAAGTTAATTAATCAAAATTATATTATTATTCACTTTATACTAGAATAACTCAAAGAATAAATTTCAAGTCTGTGATGTGAAAAAGCCACTAGTTAGACAAAAGAAATTTATTCCAAATCACTCAATAGTATATTGTTTCAAACAATATTCTTAAGAAAAAATAACTTTATTAATATTATAAAGATTATTTATAAGGGATAAGTCCCAAAAAAGCCAATATTAAGATAAATATGGCAATTTTATGTCAAAAATTAGTAAAATAAGGTCTAGAATATGATTTATGTCCCAAAAATTGGTTTAAAATCACGGCCAGGCCCCCAAATGTAAGGTTTGTCTATGAAACTCTTGATAATAGTAGCAATATCAAGAGTACTATGACTGTCCTCAGTAGAAAAATATAATATAATAAAATATTATAACCACAAATTTCAATATAATTATTAAAAATAATTATATAAAAAAAATAAATTTAATTATTATTATAATAATATAATAATAAAAAAAATAATAATTATAATAAATTATAATTATTCTATTATTGTTATAGTCACTGACAGTTATAACAATAAGAAGTGTAAAGCTCTTAATGAGACAATTACACATGGAAAATATAAATATTAACCACTTATAAATAATATAAATATTATTTATAAAAAGAATTAAACACACACTGTGCAGAAATAATTCTTTTAGAATAAAAATTCTATATAAAAAAAACTAATACTAGATAAAAAAATATAGAATTCTAGAGAAAACTTACTTATAAGATTTATTTAATACAATAAGTCAAAATACAACAGTTATAATATTAAATAATAATTATAAGTTAAAAACACGTCAAAAATCAATAAATTTAAAGATAAACAACTTTTAATAATATAAATTATGATTTAAGAGTTTTTTTGAGAGGAATTTGTGGATTTTAAAAGATATTTAAAATGATAATTTTATATAATAAAATATATTATTGGTGATTACAACAATAATCTAAATTCTATGACTTCAATTCTTTAATTTCAATAAATAAAGAATAAAAATAACTTAACAATTACTTTTAATAATAAGATTTTATATTTAATAAAACTTTACCTGTTTAAATTACTAATATGATTGGATTGATAATGAATGATGGACAAAAACAGTGATGAAAAGACTCTTTTTATGTCTTCAGGGCAGCTCTCATGATTCATAATGAATGTAGAGGGCGTGCTCAGGTCAAAACTGAAAAGCCATGCTTAAAAATAGAGTTCTTAACTTAAGGCAACTTATTTTTACTTCCAATTTAAAGTTACCAGTGTTATTCTTAACTCCAAGTAACTTTAATCCTCATTTAGTGTAATTATTTTAAGTTTTAATATAAAATAAGTTTATTTATATTAAATTTCATCACATGAACAACTTAAAATTAGAGTTTCAAGCAGAAATTTTTTAAACTCAATTTTTAATTAATTTTTGAAGAAATCATAATTTTCTTTAAGCTTAATTAAAAGAGTAAATTTCCAGGCTAATTACCCAGGAAACTTATTTATAAAAGATACTTAAAATTTAATTTATATATTGATAATATTAAATTCTAAGTTGTGTGAAATTTTCAAGCAAATCCATTAAGAATTGGATTTTTAATGAATTTTTGAAGTTATTGCTATTTTTCCACGTAAAATAGCAATACACACCAAACCTTAAGTTTTGATAAGGTTTTAATGTTTGAAACTTTAAAGTTTTAAGCTTATTTAAGGTTTTTAAGCTTAATTAAGCTCTGACAGTTCTTAAAACCTTGATTTCAAGCCTGCATATTGGGATTTACCCTTTGGCAGCTTGAAATTCCTGTCCAAATTGGGATAAAACCAGTTTAAACCTTAAGGTTGGATCAAAGTCTAATCTTAAAGTTTAAATAAGGATGAAAATCCTCCAATACAGGTGGACAACCTTAATTGAGTCCTTGCAGATCCAAAAAGTTGGGTACCCCAGCTCTATTTGGTCTTTTTGCTTTGTCCCACCTTTTGGCGTGGATCTTGCCCTTTTGTTTATTTAAAGCCATACCATGGCTTTAAACCCTTTTAAATTGAGCTCACGCAGGATTTACATTCTGTATGGCAACTCCTTAGCCAATTCAGTAAATATACACCACACCTCAATTTTAACTAAAATTTTGGTAAAGTTGCATAAACCTTATGTAACTTTAAATTTAAGCTTAATTAAGCTTAAATTTAACAATTTTAAAAAAATGTTAAAAAAGCTACATTAGTACTGTGAGATTCTTAAATCTTCCAATAACACAAGAAATAAGTGTTTTTGGGTATAACACCCTATGGGTGTACCCTATGTTATTTTTGGTGTAGAATCCAAAAATGACATAATAATTATAACTTTGTTTATCCAAAAAAAAGTTATACTTATTTTTTGTTATTTTTTATTTTAAATTCAACTAAAAAGTCTGTTTAAGATAAAATTAACTGTCTGTAAAATCATTTGTGGCCTTATGGGTATGTTATACATACCTCACAGGCTCACACAGATGTACTGACTATTTTGGGAAATAAAGGTGGTCTTTCTTGCAAAATGAAACTGCATGTGCTGTATTCCCACAGTGCAAGATTGAAATGATCTAAAAGGTAAGTACCATAGAGGTTGCTCAAATACAGCCCGCATGGATAAATTTAGTTTTTCAAAGGTGCCTGGAGCTCTTGATTCCTTGACAAGTTATTTGAGAATAAACAAGCTCTTTAAATTATCTTTGGAAGTCCTTGGACATTATTCTCTTGGTAAGATACTGTTGGAATGGTAAAAACCAATACTTCAAATATGAGACTGTGAGATATGTATGACACACCCATAAGGCCACAAATAACCTTATACACAGTTGATTGAGTATTGAACAAAGTTATCGATTGAATTTCAAATAAAAAATAACAAAAAAATATAACTCTTTTAGGATAAAGAAAGCTATAAATATTATTTCATTTTTGGATTTTACACCAAAAATAACCTGGGGTACACCCATGGGGTGTTATATTAAAACATAGTCATTTCTTATGTCATTGGAATATTTATGAATCTCACAGTAAAATTGCAATTTTCTTAAATTGTTTTTAAAATTTCTAAATTTAAGCTTATTTATGTTTAAAGTTAAAGTTGCATAAGGTTTATGAAAACTTACCAAAATTTAATCTCAAAGTGAGGGATCTTGTATATTTACTGAATAGTATGGCTTTGAAAAAATAAAAGGGAAAACTTCAGGCAGAAAGGTGGGACAAAGGAAAAGACCAAACAGAGTTGTGGTAGCTGATGTTTTGGGTCAAGGATTCAATTAAGCTTTTTCATGTGTATTGGAGGATTCTCAACCTTATTTGAGCTTTGACATTAGACTTTTATCCAACCTTAAAATTTTAATTTGTTTGATGCCATATTGGAAAGGAATTTCAAGCTTCCAAAGTGTGAATCCCAATATGCAAGCTTGAAACAAACTTTTTAAGAACTTTCAAAGATTGATGAAGCATGAAAAACATGAACAAGCTTAAAATTTAAAGTCAAAAGTATCAAAGCCTTAACAAAACTTAGGGCTTGGTGTATATTGCTATTATACATGGAAAAATAGAAATAAATTCAAAAACACATTAAAGATCCAATTCTCAAAGGATTTTCTTCAAAGGTTCACACAGCTTACAAATCAATGTTAGCTGATTATACATCAAATTGAAAGTATCTTTTTCAAAAATGCTTAACCTTTAATCATCCTTGAAATTAACAATTTCATTTATTCAGAAAAGAAAATTAAGATTTTGTTGAAAATTGCTTAAAAGTCTGGCTTAAGAGATATCTTCTTGAAAATCTATTTTCAACTTGTGCATTTGATGAGCTTTGATATACATAAACGCTTCTTATATGGAGACTTTAAATAATCAATCCAAAAGAGGAGCAAAAGCTGCTAAGAGTTAAGAATTATACTGGTAACTTTGAATTGGAAGTAAAATAAGTTACCTTAAGTTAAGAGCCTTTTTTAAGTGTGGTATTCAGTTTGAACCTGATCACAACCTCTATATCCATTATTTATGATGAGAGCTGCTCTGAAGGCATAAAAACAGCCTACACCACTGTTTTTTCTAATAAATAATAATCATTCCAATCAATTAGACATTTTAAACAAGTACTATTTGATTCAATAGAAAATCTTATATTATTCAAGAAATTGTTATGCTATTTTAATTTTTATAAACTATAAGTAAATAATTGAAATCATAGGATTTAGATTATATTGCAGTAAACATCAATAATAGGCTTTATTATATAAAATTTATTTCTTGAAATATCTTTTAGATCCACAAATACCTCAAAAAATCTTCAAATCACATTTTTTTGCATAAAAAGCTGTTTTTTCTTTTAAAATATTGGTTTTTGTAATGTTCTTAACCTATGAATATCATTAAATATAATAACTGTTGTTTTTGGACTTTGTGCTTTCAAATGTCACCATTCCATTTCTGAGAAAAAATGGTGCATAATGGTATATGACACTATATATACCCCATCAATCATTGCTGCAGTTGTGATTTAAGGAATGGGTATTTTATTCCCTTGTCTTGAGGGTAAAACCTTTTCAAAGGATGGCTTGTCGACTCTGGTTACTTCCAGAGGCCATTAATTAATTGCTGAGGGTCCTCAGTGAAAGATAGCCTGTTAAAGCTTTTTGGCCATTTTAACCATTGGGATTTTATAGGAAAGAATGGGGCCAGAGGGGCCAGAGGGCTTGGACCATTTTTAATTGGGCCTACAGTGCATGGTATATGTACTGTAGAATAACAGACCATAGGCCACAAAGGCAATAAAATCCCATAATTAAAGGGGGTTAACAAGAAGGCCTGCAGATATTTGTAGGGGCCATAGGTACCAAAAGGGCTATGAAGAAACCCCAGGCCCAATTTCATTAGGATGGTCTTGGGGCCTGAATCCTTCAGATTACCTAAAAGCCCATTGTATCAGGATATTGCTTGTGAGCAATACCAGAATTTTGATGGCAGAAATGGTCAGAAAAGTGGGTGTAGCGCAGAGGCCAATAAAGCCACAAAGATCCAATTGGCCATGAATGGTCAGAGAAGTGGGTGTAGCGCGCAGGCCAATAAAGCCACAAAGCTCCAATTGGCCATAAATGTTTCAAGGAAGAGAATTGCCATAGAACACCTATTGGGGGTGTTTCCCATTGTTTTCAAGCCCTCATGTCAATTTTTCAAATTTTGAGAACTCATACTTATTTGTAAACATATTATTATTAGCTTCTGTTTCAAAAAATGTTTCTCTTTTTCCTGACCGATGTGACTTGTGCCTTGGTTAATTATAATTAAAGGGTAATAAAGGCAGCAAATTTCAAGAAGATTAGAAATTATTTTACACAAAAAAAGCAGTTTATAAGATAAATTACATCTCTATTTATAGCTTTTCTATGATTTATCAGTAATAACTTTCTTTTGTTGGTTTTAATTAACTCCTTATCAATTATTTTTAGTGTGTTACTTTTTTCTGCTTATGCCGACTATAAAGAGTTGGTACTTTTATCTTCCTTCATTTTCTTGTTCTAACAAGTAATTTATCACTTTTCATTCTGATAGATTTTGCAAAAGCTATTATCTGATTCATTAGTATTTTTCATCCTTATTGATAAGAATTCTCTTCTTTTTTATTTTTTCTTAGATGTAGTCACTTAATTTTTCACATTCAGTAGCTACTCCTTATAAAATATTAGAAATAATGTAAAAAATATCCAAGATTGGTGTAAATCAAAATGTGTACGAAGAAATTACATTTTAAAAGATGTGACAGACTTAAGTAAAAGATTGAAAGCATAAATTATCATAATATTTCCTTCATTATCAAGATGCATAACATATAGGAACACTAGAAAGAGATAAAACACTGACAAAGTTTTAACTTAATAATGGAATAAATTACATAATGAAAGGGAACAATTTCCACAGCATATCAAAAAATATGAATTAGACTTATAATCACTATCCTCAAACAAATTACCATATTTTAAGACAAAGTAGAAACCATCCCCTACAATGAAAAGAGATATGAAAATAATAACCAAGGACCTTACTTCAAAGAAGGAGGGCAAGACCTAATCACAACACTGAACTTGGAAAATTTGAAATCTGCTAAGAAGATGAGAGACTCATTGAGGTACCACGACACTAGGTGTGGTGGTAACTAAGGCTTCAGCTCTTTTAATTTTGTGTGCACATATCCAAGTGTTAAAAAGACATAGTAATACCCAGTATGTCCATATTTGATGCATGTGGCACAGCCATACTGGGTTACTTATCTGGCCCTGTTTCAGCCCCTAATCTTAGAATTGACACAATCTCTATTGGGAATTATCATAAATCTTTGGTAACCATATTGTTTTTGATTTGTTTATTTGGTTTCAAAGTGCCCTAAAAAACAAGGATGAGACTTGAAATGAGATTTTTTAATTTACCTAATTTCTTCATTTCTACAAATCAATGATAAACAAGGCTATAATTTGTTTCCATAATTTAAAAACCCACTTTTTCTCCTCTTCAGGAATTCAAAACATTTTTTTGTGTATTTACTTTCTATTTATGAAGTGAATCTTTAATCAGAAAGATAGGAATCTAATTTTAAAAATTTAAAAAGAAAATATCCAAATTCCTGCCCCATAGCTCTATATTTCTGTTTTATGTCAAGAGGTTTTAAACTGATATATTATAAAAGCATTAATTGAAGCTTCAAATTGATTGCCAATAGTTCAATTACCAGCAAAGTGATATTGATCATTACCCTCCAAGTTTCATTTCATCTCATTCCAAAGAGTTGTCACATCTTGTTCAAAAAACGCCAACGATTTTAGTCAGTTTATAGTATATTGGATCTTACTTGTTTATTGATTTATAGTATATCTCATTCTATGAATTAATTAATAAATTAAATATGAGATGCCATTTATGTAATGTGTGGATATGAAACTTTGATTAAAAATCAAGTACTTTTCCTGTCCTCAAAATTTGTATAAGGTAAAATTCAATTAAAAATAGTAAGAAATATTATTTTTAAGAGAAAACACGCCAATTTATTGTTTATAACTTTATTAATATAAAAAAATAATATTATAAAGATTTATTGTTTTACCAACAATAAAAATTTATCCAAAAATACTCTACAAGAGATATTTAAGGCTACAAAAGAAATTTCTTGAAGAGCAATTTCAATTGGAATTAATTGAGCAAAGAACTGCAAGCAATTAATTAAAGGAAAAAGTCTTTAAAAAGAACATTAAAGAAAAAACACGCCCAAAAGTGACCAGAGTGAATTTGGAAACAAAGTGACAAAGTTTACAGTGCTGAAAGATGCTTTAATTCACTTTTGGGGTGGTTCAGGGGTAAAAATGATTATAAGAGTTACAAACAAAGATTATAATAATTTTTTCACGTGGTTAAAAGGTTCAAAATGATTTAAAAAAGGTGGTTGGAATCTTTTATTGATTGGTTTAACAGTGTGTAAACTAATTAATAAAAGGAAAAGATTCTAACATCAAGAGAAAAGTGGGGCAAAGAAGACATTCTTTTATAGCCATCAATTATCTTACTCCAAAAGTAAAATTTACTCTTGTCAGTCGTGAAAAACAGTCTGACAACAGAAAAGCCAATTATGGCATCATTGAACCCTGGTTTAGACCAAAAAGGGCTGTTTTAAGCCATTTTTCGCCATTTTAGACCCTTAAATCAGCCATTACTATAGCAATACCTGGCCTAGAGCCTTCAAAACACGTAAGAATGTGTGTAAGAGGCGTAGAAACCAGTTAAAACTGTTTTTACTATGATTGTTTTATTTTAAGGGTAGTTTTACCCTCTTGGCAACAGCTAAAACTACCTCAGTTGGTATCAAAACCTCATCATCAATTGAGTCCACAGACCCTGTAACTCAATTCCAGGCCAAAAGTGATGAACTTTTGCGTGAATTTTGACATCCCACGCCTGTCAGCAAGGATTTTGGGGGTCTAGCTCACCCTTAGAGCTGGAGTTCCTTTTCCACCCTAAACTTAAACTTTCCAATTTATTTTTCCTTTAATTCCTCATCATGTATTATGCTTATAATTTACATCTGTAATTCAATTGAATTGTACAGTACAATACAGTAATAATTGATACCTCATATGTAAATCAAATTTCACTCATGTAATACACGCGCACATTTTGACATTTCAATTGAATTCAATTGAAAATACTCCAATTCCTCATAACTTCTAAATTAAACAAAACACCTCAATTTTAACACTGAAATTGATGGTTAACACCACATGTAGTGTGAATTAAATTAAAGTTTTGAGTATTTTCAACGTTTGTATTGAAAATACTAAAAACTTAATTTAAGCTTATTTAGAGTTGAGCTACAAGAATTTCACTCAGCGGTGACCCCACCTGATTTCTTATGAGGAATCCAATGGTGAAATAATTTTTATATGTTTATTTATTGGATAAAAAGTGATAATAATTTTTATTTAACTTTTTCCAAATTTATTTATTTTTTCACAATTTTGTTAAAATTTCATTTTTACTTAATTTTTTTAAGTATAAATGTAATTTTATAATTTCAAAATTTAATGTAATTTTATTCTTAAATTGTAATTAAATTTTTTATTTTGAATATAATTTTATATTTATATTTTGATTTTTATTTTAATAATATAAATAAATTTATTTGATTTATATTTATATGTTAATTTTGTATTTGTGGTCTTTTGGGTATATGAAATTACCTCTAAGGCTCACATTCCCTCCACCTAAAAAAGAATATTACTTTTTAATATTGGTGTTTCTAGTGTTTCTGAATCTCCTGAGAAGTTTGGTAGCTTCTGGTATATCTTTTTCTTCTAACCATTCATCTTCACAAGTTGGGTCACTGTACCTAACAAGGTATTCCCTTACTTTTTTGGTTCTTAATTTTCTTTCTTTAACAACTTTGGTAATTTTCCTAGTACCAGATGTCTCAATAGGAGGTATAACTTGGCGAATCTTATACCTCAAGAGAAATTTTTCAGCATCACTAGATTTATATGGCCTTATCAAGCTCAATGGAAATGTAGGATGCTTATTGCTAAGTTCTTCAGATAATTCTACTTCAACAGCATTTTCTCCATGGAGGGCCTTAATCACAAAAGGTCCTGCAAAGGAGTCTTTCAACTTCTTACATCCTTTGATGTTATTGAAGTTAGTGGTGGATACAAGAACTAGGTCCCCCACTTTGAAATCTGGAGTTGCATGTGATTTATCCCATTTGTCTTTAGCATATGAAAAAGAGTCCTCCATGCACCTTACTGCATGCTTTCTAGCTTTTTCTAGCATTCCTTTCAAGCTAGCAGCTGTGGGATGTATTTCAATTCAATCTTTTCTCAAGGAATCTTGGGGTAACTTGGGGTTCCATCCCTTTTCTAGAATAGCAGGAGTTTGATTGGTACTGGCATGGATTGATGTTTTATATGCTAATTCCAGTGCTGGCAACAGAGTACACCAGTCATGGGAAAATCCATCAGAATCTTTGAATTCAAGGCCATATGCACAAAGTCTTCTCACCATGTCCTCTAAGGTTTGCATCATCCTTTCAGCCAGGCCATCAGTTTGTGGGTGGTAGGCTGTAGAGAAAGACATTTTAGTGCCAAATAATTGGTGAAGATTTGTCCATAGTGCTGAAGTGAATTTGAGATCTCTATCACTAATGATATTTGTAAATATCCCAGTCCATGACACTACTCTATTCCATATCATAAGAGCTGTATCCATGGCGGTATCATCCTTGTGACATGGTAAAAAGATTGGAGTTTTACTGAATCTGTCCACAATTACTAGGCAAGCATTATAGCTTCTGTCACCTCCTGGTGGTAGGCCAGTTACCCAATCCATATGGAAAATTTCCCAAGGTCTGTTTGGTTCTTGGATTTTTATCATATTTCCAAGTCTCTTGCCAGTGGATTTATTTGCCTTTTGGCATCTGTCACAGGTTATGCAATACTCTGCAACATATTTCTGCCACATTGGCCACCATATGCAGGTTTTTACTTTCTCTCTTGTTCTGTCTTCAGACAGATGTCCTGAAAAGGGACTATCATGGCATTCTTTCAGTACAAGATTGATTAATGACCTGTCTACAACTGTAATGACACATGTGTGCTTGGTTCTGTGGTAGATTATACCATCCAGTAGGTGAAATCTTCCTTCATCATAAGATTTTTTCAATACTTCATCCAAGGCATGTATTAGAGAGTTGTCTTTACAGTCTTTGCCAAGTAATTGGCATAAGATGCTACAATTCTTATCTTGAGTGTAACTACTTCTGACTTCTTTAAAGAAGGTGGTGTTCAAGTCTGTAACACTTATTCCTTCTATTGGAATTTGTGGTGAAGCTTCTTCTGGCACATAAGCAGGATTATCAATATTATTTGGTAATGCCCATCTGCTTAGTCCATCTGCATTCTTATGAATATTCCCATCCTTATGAACAATAGTCATATTGCCTCTGTATTCTTGTATGGCTATTTGCCATCTGAGCATATGTCTGTTGGGTGTCTTCATGTTCAGAAGTGATTTGACAGCTTTACAATCTGTTATTACCTCAAAAACACATCCCTCTAACAAGTAGTTCAATTTCTCCAAGGCCCAGACAAGGCATAGAAATTCCATTTGACTTTCTCCATATCTGGCTTCAGTTGGTTTGATTTGCCTGGATATGAAACATATGGGTCCTTCTACAGGTTTATCATTTATGATCTGAGCTTGGTGAAGTGCAGCACCCAGTCCATCCCCTGATGCATCAATATACAGTTTGGAAGGTAATTTAAAGTCTGGCATCAGTAAGAGTGGAGCAGTGGTCAAGGCTTCTCTTAGAGACTCAAAAGCTTTGACTCTGTCAACAGTTATTTCAAATACTGTGTCTTTGTCACACAATCTATAAAGTGGTCTTGCTATGGATGCAAAATCTTTAATGTTTTGCCTGTAATATCCTGCAAAACCTAATAATGACTGAATTTCCTTCTTATTCTGAGGCATGGGTTTTAGAAATACTGCTGCAACTTTGTTTTTGTCAATTCCAAGGGATAAACCAGATACAACATGTCCTAGTGCCTTAAGTTCTTTAAATCCAAAATGGCATTTCTTCAAGGAGATTTTCATGTTGACTGATTGAATTTTTGTCAAAACTCTGGACAATCTGTACATGTGCTCCTCCCAAGTCTTGGAACAGACAATAATGTCATCAATGTAAGTGATTAACCATCCCTCTGAGAGTTCTTCAGGGAAGATTTCATTCATCATTCTTTGGAAGTGTGAAGGTGCATTTTTGATACCAAAGGGCATCCTTAAGTATTCATACACTCCACAATGAACAATAATTCTCAAGTATTTTCTTGCTCTTGGTGTCACCACATTTTCATGGAATCCTTTAAGGGCATCCATAGTGGTTATATACACTGCTTGAGATATTTGAGTAAGGGCGATTTGGATTTTTGGTATTGGGTATCTGTCTGGAACAGTGTAAGTGTTCAGAGCTCTAAAGTCCCCAACCATTCTGGATTTTCCATTATGCCATGCCACTATGACTGGTGTAGTTATTTCTACTTCTTCATTGTGGCCTACTTTTCTTATTACACCCAGGTCCAGAAGTTCTTTGATATGAATTTCTAGAGCTTCTCTTGATTTTGGACTTGCTGGATATGCAGGTCTTCTTAAGAGTGGTGGATAAGGTCTCTCAATGTTATGAATGATGTCAACTTCATGACCAATAATTGCTCCCAGAGGTTCTTTGTCTGAAGCAAATGCTCCTCTGTGGCCATACAAAAGGGAAGAAAGTTCATTTTCCTGTTTATCAGTTAGATGAAGGCTTATTTCAGCCTCATTTAACTGCTCAGACTTGAATTTCTCTAACTCTAAGTTGACTGGTGATACTTTATTTACTGTAATTTGTCTTTTAAATGGTAAAAAGGCAAATTTTTGGTGCTTATTGTCTCCAATAGTAAAGTATCTGTCTTTGTTATTATGCAAATCTATCCCATACATTATTAGATAGTCATTTCCCAATATAAAATGGGTACTACAGCAATTTTCCATAACCACAAATTCAACTGTGATTCTTAAATTCCCATTTATGTGTGGGAAAATGACATTGGGCTCAAAGATTCCTAATTCTTTCATTGGATTACTTGCACTGTTGAGTTTTATACCATCAATTGGTAACAATTTGTCTTCAAAATTTGGTACACAAGTCTTAAGAAAAAAATTTTCCAACACAAGAGCAGAAGGCTCCTGGGTCAAGCAAAATTTTGGTGGCTTTGTTGTCAATCACCACTTCTGTTATACAGGAGTTACCAGCTGTATAGCCTCTTCCCCTGTTTGGTTTTGTTTTCATAAGTTGTGCATCTTGAGCTTTTGATAAGTCAAGTTGGCCATTGCTCAATTGTGGCAAGTGGGAATAAGATTCCATGATGTCAAAAGTGGCATTGATATTTTCTATATCTTTTGAAGATTCAGAAAATATTGATGACTTGTCATCTGAATTGTCTTCAATTATGTCATCCTTTTCAACATCAGGTTCCTTTTCAATATCAATTTCATTGATTTTTCCCTTCTTTGGACATGTATTGGCTAAATGGGTGGTGCTTTGGCAATTATGGCACTTTCTGACTGTATCTGCAGATTTATACTTCATATTATTAGAATTTTCTTTGGGGTTTTTGTCCACAGAATCTTTCCAAGGTGTATTAAACCTTGTTTTGAGATTCACCCTACTAGAACCAATTTTGGTTCTGGTGGTTACTTCTTCCAATATATTTATAATATCCTCTTCTGAAGATTATTCAGTAGTCCCGCTTTTGATAGCATGCTCCAAGTCACCTCCACATTGTCTCAGAATCTTTCTATGGATCATAAATTCTGACATGTCAGGATGTAATGCTGTTAATCTGTCTTTTTGTTGGCAAAACCATGGTAAAGATTTGTCTTTATCAGCATTCAATTTGGCAGATTCAAAGGCTGTTTCAACTTTAAACCTCCAAGCATCATTTGCCCATTTGTTAATGATTTGGGTTTTCCACCAAGTCCAACTCTGGTGTCCATGTGCTTGTCTTATTTTTATGTACCATCTGTGAGTCGATCTGGTAAACAAGGTGTTAAATCTGGATGTTACCAATCTGTCTGGTAATTCAAAATCCTCTTTGATCATGTCAATACCCCTAATGAATTTCATATGGTCATACTCTCCTTCACCACTGAAGTGAGGGCATTCTTTAAGCTTTGGAACTTCTTTCAAGAGTTCTTGGCCCATTGATGGTTCTAAGTTATGAAAAGAAGTAGAAAATTCAATTTTTAACTGTGAATTTTGAATATCCAATACTTGTGGATTGGGAATTGTTGCATCTTCATTTTGATTCAGAGGTGTAGACATTCTTGGTAAAGTGTTTAGCAGTTGTTCAATATCATTCATTTTACTGTTATTACACCTTTGTGAATTTCTTAACTCATGTTGGAAGCTTTGTATAGAGTCTATGACATTATCTTTATGATCATCCTCTTTATATGTAATCTCATTCCATAATTCTGTTTGTTTAGTATTATCAGATATAACTTCATTTAACTTTATTGTTAATTTTGATATTTCCTCTCTTGAGGTATCAAAATGCTTTTTCAAGGCAATTGTATTTGTCTTTACTTATGCAAATGATTTTGAAATATCATCAAGAGCTTTTTTATTATCTTCTTTGATAGTTTTTATGGCTTGTTCTATTCTTGTTCCAATTATGTCATCAATATTGAATTTAGAATATTTGTCTGTTAATTCTTTAATAATGGCAGATTGTTCATTTATCTTAATGCCAAAAGAATTATCATTTTTGGATGTTTTTATTGTTCTTAAAACTCTTTCAAAGCATTTAAGTGTATCATTTATTTGACTCAGACTCAAGTTATTTGTTTTAATATTGTCACAAATTGATGTATTTTTATCAGAAAGATGACTTTTTACGTCAGAAATGGCTTTATACAGCTCTGGGATACAATCAAAAGTAGCAGAAATCATTTTTGATATTTTGATGTTGCTTCCTCCTTCTTTCGTAATTCCATCATGGTTCTGGCCATCTGAAATACATTTTCCATGGCATCCTGTTGAATCTTTGGGATTCTGTAGCCCTGGCTGTAAGGCTTTGGGGCTGGTGCCTTCCCTTTGCCCTTGTTTAGAGTTTGTGGCTGCTTTTTCACGTTGGAATTGCTGCTGCTGGCTAATGGGGCTGTTTTTGGCACTGGTTTGGGTGGTGGAGGGTTGTTTTTCCTCCATTCTAGTGTCAAAAGCATCATGTTTTTCTTCTCCATCAATGGATGCCATCCATTGAGCAATTTGCAAGTGTTGGGATGGCCCAGGAATTTTCTCACTGTCAGGTAAGAATTCAGGCAATTCCTCCACAGGTCTTCAAGGATCTGGTACTCCTTGAACTGGAGTGCATTGTTGGATGCACTGTGGCTGGCTTTGTATATGTCCACAGAGGCTTGTTGTGGCGGTGTCAGCTCTTTTTGAAGGTAAAATGGTATTATCAGCTTCAGAATGACCCATTTTAGTTTCTTGGAAGTCATTAACTGACCCTTTTCCTTCTGTACCTGATTGGCCTCTGCCATAATCACGTCTATTACCTTTCTGGGAGCTGCTTGAGGGGTTATAGCTGGCTCCTGACCTGGTTGAAGGCATAATTATGGTTAAAAAGGCTTAAAATAGTAATTTTACGTAAAAAAACTTACTATTGACCAAATCTTTGGCTTTCTGAGGAGTATTACTTATTTCCAAGTTGACTAATTCAGAAGAAATTGGCTCTGGTTGAATATTCTGAGTCACAATAATAGTACTATTATGATCAGAATTAACAGTACTGGCAGGAATAATGCAGGTTACTGTTGAGGCTGTTTCAATGTTTTCTTGTATTAACACGTTTTTAGACACTAAAATTAATGAAAAAGCCAATTAATTAAGTAAGAAAATGTTATTTCAAAAAAGAAATAAAAATATAAGCCTCACTTATAATATGAAAAAAATTATTTTTTTATTGATTTTTTGAATTATAAGTATTTTTTATATGTTTTTAAATTTTTCAATATAAGAAAAAAGATTTAAAAAGAGTAAAAAAATATGTCACCAGTAAAATATCATGGCTGAACCCCCAAATGTAAGGTGTGGATATGAAACTTTGATTAAAAATCAACTACTTTTCCTGGCCTGAAAATTTGTATAAAGTAAAATTCAATTAAAAATAGCGAGAAATATTATTTTAAGAGAAAACACACCAATTTTATTGTTTATAACTTTATAAGTATAAAAAATAATATTATAATAATTTATTGTTTTACCAACAATAAAAATTTATCCAAAAATACTCTACAAGAGATATTTAAGGCTACAAAAGAGATTTCTTCAAGAGCAATTTAAATTGGAATTAATTGAGCAAAGAACTGCAAGAAATTAATTAAAGAACACAGTCTTTTAAAAAGAATGTTCAAGAGAAAACACGCTCAAAAGTGACCAGAGTGAATTTGGAAACAAAGTGACAGAGTTTACAGTGATGAAAGATGCTTTAATTCACTTTTGGGGTGTTTCAGGGGTAAAAATGATTATAAGAGTTACAAACAATGATTATAATGATTTTTTCACGTGGTTAAAAGGTTCAAAATGATTTAAAAAAGGTGGTTGGAATCTTTTATTGATTGGTTTAACAGTGTTTAAACTAATTAATAAAAGGAAAAGATTCTAACATCAAGAGAAAAGTGGGGCAAAGAAGACATTCTTTTATAGCCGTCAATTCTCTTACTCCAAAAGTAAAATTTACTCTCGTCAGTCGTCAAAAACAGTCTGACAACAGAAAAGCCAATTATGGCATCATTGAACCCTGGTTTAGACCAAAAAGGGCTGGTTTAAGCCATTTTTAGCCATTTTAGACCCTTAAATCAGCCATTACTATAGCAATACCAGGCCTAGAGCCTTCAAAACACGTCAGAATGTGTGTAAGAGGCGTAGAAACCAGTTAAAACTGTTTTTACTATGATTGTTTTATCTTAAGGGTAGTTTTACCCTCTTGGAAAAGCTAAAACTACCCCAGTTGGTATCAAAACCGCATCATAAATTGAGTCCACAGACCCTGTAACTCAATTCCAGGCCAAAAGTGATGAAATTTTGCGTGAATTTTGACATCCCACGCCTGTCAGCAAGGATTTTGGGGGTCTAGCTCCCCCTTAGAGCTGGAGTTCCTTTTCCACCCCAAATTTAATCTTTCCAAGTTATTTTTCCTTTAATTCCTCATCATGTATTATACTTATAATTTACATCTGTAATTCAATTGAATTGTACAGTACAATACAGTAATAATTTATACCTCATATGTAAATCAAAGTTCACTCATGTAATACACACACACATTTTGACATTTCAATTGAATTCAATTGAAAATACTTCAATTCCTCATAACTTCTAAGCTAAACACAACACCTCAATTTTAACACAAAAATTGATGGTTAACACCACATGTAGTGTGAATTAAATTAAAGTTTTGAGTATTTTCACCATTTTTATTGAAAAGACTAAAAACTTAATTTAAGCTTATTTAGAGTTGAGTTACAAGAATTTCACTCAGAGGTGACCCCACCTGATTTTTTATGAGGAATCCAATGGTGCAATAATTTTTATGTGTTTATTTATAGGAAAAAAAGTTATAATAATTTTTATTTAACTTTTTTCCAAATTTATTTATTTTTTCACAGTTTTGTTGAAATTTCATTTTTACCTAATTTTTTCAAGTATAAATGTAATTTTATACTTATAAAATTTAATGTATTTTTATTTTTAAATTGTAATTAATTTTTTATTTTTAATATAATTTTATATTTATATTTTGATTTTTATTTTAATAATATAAATAAATTTATTTTATTTATATTAATATGTTATTTTTTATATTTGTGGTCTTTTGGGTATATGAAATTACCTCTAAGGCTCACACTTCCCAACTTCTTCTCTTCAAAGATTGGGTGGTAGTCCCAAATGACTCCACAGTTCAACTTAGTATGCTTCAAAAGCGTCACTATTCTCCTCTAGCTGGCCACCCTGGCCAAGAGAAGACTCTCAAACTTGTCAAGCGGGATTTCCACTGGTTTGGCATGACTCAATTTATCAAGGATTATGTTTCATCCTGTCAACAGTGCTCAAGAAACAAGAATATTCATCATTAGAAGTTTGGATTCCTCAAACCTCTTCCAATTCCAAATGGTCCTTGGATTTGTCTTTCAATGGACTTCATCACTCAACTGCCGCTGTCCAATTCCTTTGATTCAATCCTGGTCATAGTTGACAGATTCTCAAAAATGGAAGTTTTTATTCAAACAATGTCTTCAATCACTTCCATGGATTTGGCCCATTTCTTCATTAAGAATATCTTTTCAAAGCATGGCCTTCCGTTAAGCATTGTCAGTGATAGAGGTTCACTCTTTGTTTCTTCTTTTTCGACCAATCTTTGTCAGAAGCTCAATATTTCAAGAGACTTGTCAACTGCTTATCATCCAGAAACTGATGGACAGATAGAGAGGGTAAATCAGATACTAGAACTGTATCTTTGGATGTATGTCAGTTATCATCAAGATGATTGGAACACCTGGCTCCCTCTGGCTGAATTTGCCTACAATAATTCTGATCACTCTTCAACCAAGCAATCCCCGTTTTTCACTGTTTATGGAAGAGATCCACAATTTGATTCAGTTCACATCACTCAAGATACTCCTGCTGGAAATTTATCAACAAAAATCCAATCAGTTCAGCAAGATGTCAAGAGAGAACTTGAAGCTGCCATAAACCGGTTTAAGAGGTATGCAGATAAAGGTAGGGCAAGTCCACCTCTTTTCAATTCTGGTGACATGGTATGGCTTTCCTCCAAGAATATCAAATCAACCAGACGCACCAAGAAACTATCCAAAAGATGGTTGGTTCCTTTTCCAATCTTGAAGAAAGTCAGTACTCATGCTTACCACCTCAAGCTTCCATCTCAATGGAAATCCATACACCCAGTCTTCCATATTTCCCTTCTGGAACCAGTCAAGACATCAACAATCCCAAATTGGCATCAAGAGCCTCCTCCTCCAATTACCATTGAAGAAGAAGAGGAATGGGAAGTCTCTCAAGTACTGGATTCAAAGGTCAAGAGGAGAAAGTTATGGTATCTGGTGGAATGGAAAGGTTTCAGTCAAGACCCAGAAAGATCCACTTGGGAACCAGCGGAAAACCTCAAGAATTGTCCTGATCTTGTCAAAGATTTCCATTCTTTGTATCCTGACAAGCAAGGACCCAATTGTTCAAAAGCTTGATCATTTTATGGTGCTTGGTGGGGGGAGGAATTACCAAAAGTAAGTCCCACTCCTGGTATGCACCTTTAGGGGTATTCTACTCTTCTTTGTTGTAAGAATCACCTTGTCCACTCTGTGAGCACTTTGCAATTTGGACACAGATTTGTTGGCCTTGCTTTCAACATCAATTCCAAATCATGGCCATTTTTCACTTGGGAAAATGGACCATTTCAATTTTTATTTTCCTTTCCAAGTTTCCAATTCAATACATTCCTTATCAAATTTATATTCTTATTTATGGCACTGGCGGGATTGGCAACTACTAAAAGTAAGTTCCTCTCCTTGTGTGCACTTCCCTGAGGGGTCTAAAATCTTTTCAAAACATCATCTTGGCCACTCTGTGAGCACCTGGCATCAAATTCTTTTATCCAGGTCGCTGGCCACTTTCAAATCAACCATCAAAATCCGTGATGAAGGTTGGACTCCCCCTCAAAATTCATTTTTCTTTTCCTTTCTTTATCTTTATTTCTTCTTTTTCCTTGAATTTCTTTTATTATAATCTTTATGCCAAAATTCTATGTCAAATTCAATCCTTCAACATTTTCAAAGCCAAATGTCAAGAGAAGACTACATCAAACCTCAATTCATATGCCAACATTATTATCAGTTCAAAATTTTCTTTGCAAGATTCAAATATTTCTGCAATACCTCTGTCCAATCTGTATCAACAGCCTCAACAGGCCTCTACCTTATCTTGGTGCTCAGGAGCTCACCATTCAAGGTAGGGGGGTTCTGTCACAGCCACAAGTTTGACCCTCCTCCTTGATGGTTGCGGCAATCCAACCTGGAGCCAAGTTGGGGCCAATTGGTCACGTCATATCATTTATGGCCAATTGGCCCCCTTGGGGGTTCTATGGCTCTTATTCCATAACCAATTCCAATGGGCATTTATGGCCACAGGCCATATCCTTCCGTCATTGGCCTTCTTGGCCTATTTCCACCTCACCAACCCCCAGGCCTTTGTCTTTGATTTTGGGCCTGGGGGTCCTTTTGTCTTCTAGGGGCCTCTGGGCCCCCTAGCCATCTCCATCCAATCTGGGAAACCCCTTTTCATTAAATGGGTTTAGGCCTAAATGGCCTTTTTGGGCCATTTAGGCCCCCTACGGCTCCTACGGCCCATGGGCCATGATTCATGGTCCACGGTCCGCAGGCCAATTAGGCCCCTTTTGGCCTAATCCAATGAGGCCAAAAGGGGCCAAAGGGTGCAGCCATATAGCCCCCAAGGCCATAAGGGTCCCAAACCACAATTGGACCCACCTGAGCCAAAAATTGGTCACCAATCCCTTGGACGCAAAATTGGCCAAAGACCTTCTGGACACCAATTTGGCCATAAGTCCCATAGGACCCATTTTTGGCCAAGGACCACCATGGACCAGTATCCCAGCCATGGCCTCTGGAAACCACCAGAGGCCACCAGATCAGCTCAGTCAGCCTTCCCCTCAACTTATGGGGAATTCTTTCCATTCCTTCATGCCATCCTTACTTGAGGTTGCAGGCATGGTGCATATATGGTATTATATACCATTATGCACCATTTTTGCTCAGAAATCCAATGGTTACGCTTTCAGGACCCATTTACATCTTTACATATCAAGGTCTCAGAATCCAACGCCCATTTTGAAGGAGGATTATTCAACTCATCAGAAGACTCTTCAAGGATCCCAACCACCTGTACCTGCAGGAGTTGGGTTGGTACATTATTCAGGATTATTCAAAAGGGGCAATTCTCAAGAGGTATTACATCAATTCAATCAGTTGTCAAGGCCTCAAGTATTTCAATACTCCGTGGAAAACTCAATTCATCCATACAGGCCTCATTCAATCAACCTGTATGGCCTAGGCCCAATTGGGCCTTTTCACATTCCAATGTGTGAATTCCATCACACAGTTCAAAATTCAAGATGGCCAGAACTGTATGTCCCGATTCGGACAATACAGTCAATTGATTCACCTTCCAGGATCAGTCTTTCAGTTTTTCACATATACTGGCCACCTTTCAGCACCTGGGGACTTTTTCCCCAGTTAATTAATATATTGGATTTATTTTTTTCTTTATTTTCTTTTACCTTATTAAATTTAATACTGATAATCTCAAGTCAGTCCTTAGCACCCTTTCTCTTTTCTTCCTCGCCTGTCAGTGGATATTGGTGGTCACATCCTTTACTAATTCCATTCCTTTTCTGGCGGGTTGAAACAGTGAATTGAGGATTCACTTGGTTGGCTACTTGGTTGGCTTCCTTATTATCTTTGGCCTTTGGCTTCTTATTCTTTTCTTTTATCTTTGGCATACTTGTCTTTTCCATTCTTCTTCTTTAAAGAAATTAAATCTTTATTATTCTTTTCTCTTCTGGAGCCCTCCAAGTGAGTTCTTGATTCCTGAGTGCCAGGCCCTCTTGCTTCCATAAGAGCCCCTGTGACACAATGTTATTGCCGATTTCATCACAGGTTGTAATCTGTCAGTAAAACTTATAATTCTACTAGTAAAACTTTAATTCTTTTTGGTTGTACCATAGATAATAAAGTTCTCCATTGGTTCTGAAAGTTTCAGAAGGCTTAATTAAGAATTGTATTTTTAATGAATTTTTGAAGTTCTTATGTCATTTCTACATAGAATTTCAAATATCAGTGTTTAACTGGTTGCTATGAGGTAAATCAATGGATACAAGTCCAAAAAGGGTTTTAATTACTCTTTTGGGGTTTATCCATAAAAAATCATCAAGAATCGACATGGTTAAAGCAGTCAAAGTAGCTTTTTACCTCCTTGGCACGTCCAATTAGCAGGTTATTTGCTATTTTCTCAAGATTTACTGTAGTTGTAACATGGTAACCAAGTTCCCAAAGTGTTTTAGTTTACTAATTAGGCCAAGATCAGCCATGTATCCAAGCTTTGGAACTGTCCACGCCTCTGAGGCCGCAGAAGTTGCGTACCCTGGCTCTCTTTGATGTCTTTTGTCCCCATCACTTATTTTCTGTCAAAATAGAATTTTAAGCTTCAAGTGAGATATCCACTATGGGTGTACCAAAAGTCCATGTAAGAATACCATGATATTAAGTGCTCAAAACATGCATAACACTATTCTCAGTGTATATGTAACATGGTATTTCTCACATTCCCATTATTTTGGCGTGAAATTAAGAAGAACAAAAATTTTCACGGATCTTTTATGTGGTATTGATGATGTGGTATTGAATTATTTTCAATTTTACCACCTCAAAGAGTTAATTTGAGCATATTCACTCTATGGAGCTACCCTAGGTGAATTTTTGTGTAGAATGCAAATCTGGCCTTGAATCCATGGATTTACTTACTGAATAAAAAGTTATTCATCTTTTCTGAAATCAAAAATGATGAATTTTGGATATATGAATGACTTATGAGTTATGCATAATTAAAAATTTCTTTTTAAGATAATTGTGGCCTATTTGGGTATGTAAAATATACCTCAAGGCTCACATTCCCTCCCACCAAAAAATAAAATTGTACTACAATTCTATTGGTGGTATAAGTAATAGAAAATCCCCAAAGGGGGTTAATGTCCACTGTCCAACCTCTTCACATCACTCAGATCAAGTAATATAAAGCACATTTACAGACATATTCAAGTTTGTGGCCTTCTTTCATGTCTAAATCCTCTCAAGAGTTTATCTGAGTCAGGTATTTCCGATTCTGCCAGCCATTTATCTTCATGTACTGGATTTCTATATCTGACAAGATATTCTCTTTGATTTTTACCCCTAAGTCTCCTTTCCTTAATAAATTTCTTTATCTTCTTGTCTTCATTCTGTTCCACTGGTGGCACAGTTAAAGGAGTTGGGTTCCTTAAAGGAAACAATTCTTTGTCAGCTGGTGGATAAGGCTTTATCAAGCTGACTGGAAACGTGGGGTGTCTATTTTCCAATTCACCACTCCATTCCACTTGAACTGCATTGGTTCCATGTAAGGCAACAATAACAAAAGGTCCTACATAAGAATCTTTAAGCTTCTTTGGGCCTTTGATATTATTAAAATTCAAGGTTGAAACTAGAACTAAGTCCCCTACTTTGAAGTCTGGTACTTTATAACTCTTGTCCCTCTTCTATTTTGCATAATAAAAAGCAACATTCATACTTTGCTTTGCATGATGGTTTACTTTACAAGCATTATTTTGAAGCTGGAAGCTTTAGGATGAATGTCAATCAAGTCTTTCCTCAGTGTGTCTGCTGGGAGTCTTGGATTCCATCCTTTTTCTAACATAGCAGGAGTTTGTCCTGTGGAAGAATGGACTGATGTCCTGTATGCCAATTTTAGTTCAGGTATCAGAGTGCACCAGTCATGGGTAAAGCCATCTGAGTCTTTGAATTCTAACCCATAAGCACAAAATCTCCTGATCATGTCTTCTGAAGTTTGTATAATCCTCTCTGCTAGCCCATCTGTTTGAGGGTGGTATGCTGTAGAGAATGATAAGTTAGTCCCAAACAATCTATGAATATTGGTCCAAAGTGCAGATGTGAACTTGGGATCTCTGTCACTTATGATATTCTTAAATAATCCTGTATCAGAAATAACTCTACTCCATAGAAGAAGAGATGTATCCATAGCAGTGTCATCTTTATCACATGGTAAGAATATGGGACTCTTGCTATATCTGTCTACAATGACTAGACAAGAATTATAACTTTTGTCACCACTTGGAGCAAGTGCTGTGACCCAATCCATGTGAGCAACTTCCCAAGGGGATTTTTGTTCTTGATTATGGATCATAAGTCCAAATTTCTTGCCTGTACTCCTGTTTGCTTTTTGACATCTGTCACAGGTATGGCAATATTCAATGCTTTCTGTGAGCCTTAAAGGTAATTTCATATGCCCAAAAGACCACAAATACAAAAATAACATATTAATATAAATAAAATAAATTTATTTATATTATTAAAATAAAAATATAAATATAAATATAAAATTATATTAAAAATAAAAAATTACTTACACTTTAAAAATAAAAATACATTAAATTTTGTAAGTATAAAATTACATTTATACTTGAAAAAATTAAGTAAAAATGAAATTTTAACAAAATTGTAAAAAAAATAAATAAATTTGGAAAAATTTTAAATAAAAATTATTATAACTTTTTATCCAACAAATAAACATATAAAAATTGTTTCACCATTGGATTCCTCATAAAAAATCAGGTGGGCTCACCTCTGAGTGAACTTCTTGTAGCTCAACTCTAAATAAGCTTAAATTAAGTTTTTAGTATTTTCAATACAAAAGTTTAAGATCCTCAAAACTTTAATTTAATTCACACTACATGTGGTGTTAACCATCAATTTTTGTGTTAAAATTGAGGTGTTGTGTTTAGCTTAGAAGTTATGAGGAATTGAAGTATTTTCAATTAAATTCAATTCAAATGTCAAAATGTGCGCATGTATTTCATAAGTTAACTTTGATTTACATATGAGGTGTCAATTATTACTTTATTGTACTGTACAATTGAATTGAATTACATATGTAAATTATAAGTATAATACATGATGAGGAATTAAAGGAAAAATAAATTGGAAAGATTAAATTTGGTGGGGAAAAGGAACTCCAGCTCTAAGGGGGAGCTAGACCCCCAAAATCCTTGCTGACAGGCGTGGGATGTCAAAATTCACGCAAAAGTTCATCACTTTTGGCCTGGAATTGAGTTACAGGGTCTGTGGACTCAATTGATGATGAGGTTTTGATACCAACTGGGGTAGTTTTAGCTGTTGCCAAGAGGGTAAAACTACCCTTAAGATAAAACAATCATAATAAAAACAGTTTTAAATGGTTCCTACGCCTCTGACACACATTCTGACGTGTTTTGAAGGCTCTAGGCCTGGTATTGCTATAGTAATGGCTGATTTAAGGGTCTAAAATGGCTAAAAATGGCTTAAACCAGCCCTTTTTGGTCTAAAACAGGGTTCAATGATGCCATAATTGGCTTTTCTGTTGTCAGACTGTTTTTCACGACTGACAAGAGTAAATCTTACTTTTGGAGTAAGAGAATTGATGGCTATAAAAGAATGTCTTCTTTGCCCCACTTTTCTCTTCATGTTAGAATCTTTTCCATTTATAATTAGTTTCAACATTGTTAAACCAATCAAAAAGAGATTCCAACCACCTTTATTAAATCATTTTAAACCTTTTAACCACTTGAAAAAATCATTATAATCATTGTTTGTAACTCTTATAATAATTTTTACCCCTGAACCACCCCAAAAGTGAATTAAAGCACCTTTCATCACTGTAAACTTTGTCACTTTGTTTCCAAATTCACTCTGGTCACTTTTGGGCGTGTTTTCTCTTTAACATTCTTTTTAAAAGACTCTGTTCTTTAATTAATTGCTTTCAGTTCTTTGCTCAATTAATTCCAATTAAAATTGTTCTTGAAGAAATTTCTTTTGTAGCCTTAAAATATCTCTTGTAGAGTATTTTTTGGATAAATTTTTATTGTTGGTAAAACAATAAATTTTTATAATATTATTTTTTATACTTATAAAGTTATAAACAATAACATTGGCGTATTTTCTCTTAAAAATAATATTTCTTACTATTTTTAATTGATTTTTACCTTATACAAATTTTGAGGACAGGAAAAGTACTTGATTTTCAATCAAAGTTTCATATCCACACCTTACAGTTTCTTTCCTCCAAGATGGCCACCATCCACAGTTCTTCCTTTTTCAAGTGTTCTGTCCCCTGACAGGTGTCCAGAGTAGATGCTATCGTGGCATTCATGAAGAACTTTATTGATAAGCAATCTGCTGCATAATGTCATTACACAAGAATGTTTGGTTCTGTGGTAAATAATTCCATCAAACAAGTGAAATCTTCCTTCAGAATAGGAATTTCTCCAAACTTCATCTAGTGCATTGACTAAAGATTTATCTTTGCAGTCTTTATCTAATAAAGAGGTCAAGATATGGCACTTCCTGTCTTGCTTATAAGATTTTCTTACCTCTTCACAGGATTCAGTCCCAATACCAGTTATGTTTATTCCTTCAATTGGAATCTGTGGTTCAGTTTCAAAATGTACATAAGCTGGGTTATCAGGAGTGTTGGCTAATGCCCACCTGCTAAGTCCATCAGAATTCTTATGAGCTTTTCCTGCTTTGTGGACCATAGTCATGTTTGTTCTATATTCTTGAATGGCTATTTGCCATCTCAACATATGTCTGTTGGGAGTTTTCATGTTAAGAAGTGAATTTACTGCATTACAGTCAGTTATCACTTCAAAAACACTTCCCTCAAGATAATAGTGTAATTTCTCAATTGCCCATACCAAACATAAGCACTCCATTTGGCTTGCACCATATCTGGCCTCTGTTGGTTTGATTTGTCTTGAGATATAACAAACTGGTCCCTTTGTAGGTTTGTCATCAATAATTTGGACTTGATGTAGGGCTGCCCCTAATCCATCTCCACATGAATCAATGTAAAATTTAAAAGGAATATCACAGTCAGGCATGAGGACTAAAGGTGCTTCTGTAAGAGATTTCTTTATTTTCTCATAAGCTTTAATTCTCTCCTGTGTCATCTCAAACACAGTCTGTTTATCACATATTCTATATAGTGACTTGGCTAGAATTGGAAAGTCTTTCAAGTGTTGCCTATAATAACTAGCAGATCCAAGAAAAGACATCATTTCCTTTTTATTCAGAGGTATTGGCTTAAGTAACACTGCTGCCACTGTGTTTTTGTCAATAGCCAAGCTTAAACCAGAAACAACATGTCCTAATGCTTTGAGTTCTTCAAAACCAAAATTGCAATTCTTAAGTGAAATTTTCATGTTCACTTCTTCAACTTTGTGAAGTACCCTTGCAATTCTTTCAAGGTGTAAGGACCAAGAATCAGAACATATGATAATATCATCAATACAAATGATAAGCCATCCTTCAGACAATTCTGTGGGAAAAATGGTATTCATCATTCTTTGATAATAGGATGGAGCATTTTTAATGCCAAATGGCATTCTAAGATACTCATAAATACCACAGTGAGTCATAATTCTAAGTAATCTCTTAGCTTTAGGCTTCAAAACATTTTGATGAAAGCCTTTCAATGCATCCATTGATGTTATATACTTGGCTTCAGACAATTGAGTCAAGGTTTCTTGAATTCTCGGGATTGGATACCTATCTGGAACTGTGTAGGTATCCAATGCTCTGAAATATCCAACCATTCTTGACTTATCATTATGCCAGGCAATAATAACAGGTGTTGTCACTTCAACTTCCTCATTATGGCCTACTTTCCTTAGTACACCAAGTTGGATTAACTCTTGGATATGGTTTTCCAATGCTTCTCTATCTCTGGGAATGGCTGGATAAGCTGGTATTCTAAGTACTGGAGGATATGGTCTATCAATATTAAGAGTAATATCAACTTCATGTCCTCTTATAGCACCTAATGGTTCATTATCAGAGGCAAATGAATTATTGTATGTGTATAACACATCAACAAGTTCATTCCTCATTTTTGGTGACAATGATGGATTAATCTGTGCTTCAAAACGTTTTTTAGACACAAATTCATCTTTATATGTATCCTTGACAGAAGATACCACAGATATCTGTTTTGGCATATTGGAAAAAGCAAATTTTTGTCTTTCATTATCCCCAATTGTGAAATATCTGTCTTTATGGTTATTGATGTCAATACCATAAATATTCAAGTAATCATTCCCAAGAATGATGTGCTGAGATGTGCAATTATCCATTACCACAATCTCATTTTTCATCCTTACACTTCCTGCTGGGTGTGGAAATACAAGATTAGTGTCTAATATACCCAAGGGGTACATATTGTTACTGGAACTACTAAATTGCACACCCTCTATTGGTAATAGATGGTTTTTACATTCAGGAAGTATAATTTGGAGATAATCTTTGCCCACACAAGTGCAAAATGCCCCTGTGTCCAAGTTTACTTTGGCTTCAATATCACTCATGAAAACTGATGTGATACAGGATGTTCCAGCAGTGTAACCTTTGCCTCTAGCAGGTTTTGTTTTACACATTCTGGAATCTTGGATATTGATCAGGTTACAGCAATCCTCACTGTACTGTGGCAAGTGGGTATGGACTTCTGTGACCTCAAAGAAAGCTGTAATGTTTTCAATGGGATAGTCCTCCACTGGTGTATCCTCAGAGACTGCAGAATCTTGATCAGATTCCTCCTTCTCTTAAGTACACACCGGGGCAAATCTCGTGTCAATCGTCGGCGATTGACTTCACGTCAAGCAAACGTCAAGCAGGATAAAAGTCGAGCTCACGTCAAGCAAAAGTCAAGCGAACGTCAAGCACACGTCACACTCTGGTCTTACACCAAATCCTGTGACATCCAATAATATTGGTTCCCCTGTGCCTTCAACTCAGATTCCTCACCACCTGATCATCCCACAACCGTCCAATGATTGGTAAAAATTACACCAGACCCGCCTGTTTGCACACACACACATCAAAGATGTCCTTCAGCCAGTTTTGATGTAGGCGGGGGGTTTGACTTCACCAGGTCATCCATGAAGTGTGCGTGTGCATTGGCGTGTGCGGGCGCGTTTGCGTGTGCATTGGCGTGTGCGGGCGCGTTTGCGTGTGCATTGGCGTGTGCGGGTGCGGGTGGGTGGGCGTGTGCATTGGCGTGTGCGGGTGGGTTTGCGTGTGCATTGGCGTGTGCGGGTGGGTTTGCGTGTGCATTGGCGTGTGCGGGTGGGTTTGCGTGTGCATTGGCGTGTGCGGGTGCGTGGGCATGTGCATTGGCGCGTGCGGGTGCACATGCGGGTGTGGGTACGCAAAAGCCGATTCCGCTTCCAACATGATGATGGCGCAGTTAGAAATTTTGGATGCTATGAAAGGTGAGTGTGTGGGTCATTTGATCATTGGACTTGGCTTATTCACACTGTACCCAATGTCAAAATAGTAAGTTCTTTGTGGCAATGTGAAATAATGGGCTTTGCTTGTCACAATGGCATGTCTCTGTCACTAAATTTTGAGGCAATTATTTCACTAGCAAAATTGCTAATGAATCTGAGAGATTTGCATTTTTGTAGACTAAATATCATGAAATAACGGCTTTATCATTACAAGCAGTCCACATGACAGAGCTTTGTTATCATACAATCCACAGTTACCTTCTATTTCTTCTTCTGATATAATCAAGTGTCCATCATCAAAACCAACAGCTTTATAAATATTGAGATACAGCCAATCTGGTAGGAAATTCACATCAATCTTCAAAGTTTTTAAAATCAGAAAGTTATTATTCAGTATGCTAGATGGCTCAGAGACTTTGAAAATGCTATCAATAATACCAAATTGTCGTGAGTTGCCCCTCAGAAAACATATCACACTGTTGCTGATATTTTTGGATTCAGTTGAAAATATATTGTTCCCAATATTAATGTTTGAAACTGGAAAATACCAAGGTGAGACAATCCTTAAAGTGGGAGGACTTGTGGATTGCATGGTAGTGTCTAAGCTGATCCAATCAACTACTTCCCTTGTGGAATGAAAATTCTGTAAGTACTCAACCAGGCAAGCATAATTTTGTTGGTCATGGCGGGATGGCTTGTTATATTTATGGTGATTGAACACGGCAGGTGGCTGTGATTCGAAAAGATTTTTTATTTCACATGGCACAGATGGGGATTTCAGGAGAACGGAAAGGTTGGAACATCGACAGATATGTTGAAGTAAGGTTTTATCTATATCATCTATTCAGAGTTGCAAAAAGTTAGTCTTATTCAGTTCAGGTGTTTCATCAATGTGAATATATTGATCTTATTAATTGACGTACATATCTTGTTATTTGTTGGCATCTTTGCAAATACTCCAATCAAGTGCTCATAACCCCATGTGGCTGAGGCTTGTGCTGGGCCCCAACGTTGGAAGAGTTCGGGAATATGATCAGCAAAATGATGATTTGGTTTACTTTTCTGTTTTGGGAACAGGTGTTGATTGGAAAGGCGGAATTTTTTCCAATGTTCAGCAAATGCAGTCGCATCATCTATTGAAACAGTCCGGCTTGTGGCAATGTTGATAGCACTAATCAAATGGAATGTATTCTTGGCTAGTTCATTTGCAAGTTCTTCTGACTGACCCATTTTTCTTTGAGTGTTGGCAGATTGGTGTGCATCTAATGACATCTGTTGACTGAGCATTAGAAATGGAATATAGACCTTATATAAGAGAGCCCATTCAGCGGCTTTTAAGCTACCATGAGAGGGGGAACCCATTTTGCGGGGAACTCTTGTCCATGATGAGGGAATTATGGTCTCAGATATGATTTGTCGGAGATGCTCAAGAGCCTCACCCTTGATCTGGTGATCACTCAGTGCAGTGATATCCAATTCAGAGGGGATTTCAGAAGTGGGGATGTAATCGGCATCAAATGAAGGAATCTCCGCAGAACCACTAGATGGATGTTCTGTGTTAGGGGTGGGCATTGGGAAGTAGTTTTTTCGGGTGGAAGTAGTGGGGAGTAGCTCATTTATTATTTTTGCTGCGTCTCTTCTCAGGGAGCGGGCCTCTCTCAATGTGATTTTATCAAGAGAGCTGTTGGAGGTCTTGGAATCTGAGTCTGAACTGTTGGTGTCATTGGATTTCCTGCGGCACCTGAAGTAAATTTTTGATTTCGCCTCTGGAATGCACAATTTGAAAGTTGCATGATCCTTCAAAATTCCAAGTATTAAATTATGCATTATGTCAAGATTAACCATTCTGGTTGCATCCCAATACGGAAGGTCTTCCAAAATTGAATATCGCACTCCATACTCAGAGAAAATTGCTTGTCTTTGTTGTGGGGTTGCCCGAAGCCATTTGGCAATGGTTGATTTATGACTTTGGTATGAGCGCGTGTAGTGAAATTGAGGACCAATTTCTTCAATTTGAGCTTTGTGAATGGTGCAAAAATTACAAAAGTGGTTTCCTGAATGGGAAATAAATCCAGTAAGCTTGCGCATGGCAACCACATCCGCAATGGCTGTGAGGATGGCAACACGGATAAAGGATCCTGATGGACCTGTTGAGGTGGGTGCAAAATGGTAACCCTGCCATAGCTCTTTGAGCTCGTTGATGAGTGGCATTAATAGATAATTCAATTGAAGCGCAGTTGGCTCCTTCGGACCAGGGATGATTCCTGCAACATAGACATTCTCGGGCTTCAATCTTTCACTTGGCGGGAGATTAAGACAAATAAGCATGATAGGTCCAATGCTAGCCAACCGGGTTGACTTTCCATGTGCATTAAACCAGTCCACATATATGGAGAAGGCCAATGCACCAGGAATGGACATGAATGGGGGGTCATGGATATTTCTAGTGCCAGTGAAGCGTCTCCAGACCAATCCATCCCAGACGTCACGTTTTGGGGAATCTTCGGGAGTTTGGGATTGTTGATGTTGATGCAGAATGTCCATAATTCCAGCCCGCTGGAGAAATCTGGCAAGCCAATTTTTGAATGGTTGATAAATGAAATGTTTTGTTGGTATAAATTTTTGCTTCATGTTGGTTGTGTTTTGGGTGTGGGGTTCAGATGAATAGATGAATTTGCCTAATGATTGTGTGCAAGGGGGATCATGATCATTTGGGTCATTATGGCGTTGACAGTGGGGTTGGTCAGTTGTGACTGATTCAGTAAGGCCATTAAGAGAGAAACATTGAGGACAACATATATAGTTTTGAATCACTGGCTCCAATTGGAGATGTTCAAATATGGTACTCAGATCTTGAGGTATATGGAATGCAGGAGCGGGGGGACCAGCTGAGCTTGAGATACTGGACTTGATCAGCAGGTTCAGGGCGGGGTTGAGTATGCGTGAAGCCCTGCGGGGTAAATTATACCTTAATGATAGAATGGCAGATATTATCATTCCTAGGTCTTGTGGGGGAAGGGTTTGACTGCCACTATATGGTTTCTGTGCAGTTGAATTGAGACCCGCTGCAGTTGGGAAAGTGCTTTGGGTCAAACGTGAATAATCAGCTGGGAAGATTTGATCCAATAGAATTTTTGGGCACCCAGATCCTGATGCAGAAGTAGGGATGTTTGGAAGAGATTTGGGTGCAAGGGTTGATTTGAGCTTTTTAATGTGCTGTTTATATTGGAAAGGTGTGAAGGCAACTCCTTGCTTATCACCCTCAGGGGAAGAGTGTGTTTGAGTTGAGCAGTGTTGACACATGCATATACGCATTGAGGAATAGGGCCGGGTTGTCATTGTTGCAGGAATTGGGAGTACGGTTGGTTTGTGTATAAATATCTATGGTTGATGTGAAAGTGTTTAGGAGTGTTATTAATTGGAAATAAAATTCAGTGATTTTTTATGAAGGGGGAGATGATTTGAGCCAGCTGAGGATTTTATCCCATTTGTAATGGAGCATGAGCTGCAGTGGATAAAGTTTAACATGTCTCATCTGGATGGCGGAATTGGTTAGGCGTTTAATTGGGTAAAATGCCACGCTGCTCAATGCTCATACATATTCTAGTTTATTTACACATTGTGATAGTGCGGGTTTTACCATTGAGGGGGTTCCATTAGTGAAGTGTTACCATTGAATTGAGGGGATTAACATTTAACCCATGTATGCTGGCACGCCATCGTACATGGTTTAAACCTTATTACAGACATAACTATATAACTCTATTACATAAGGGGGTGGAGTGCAGCTAAAGTCTTGGTATTTGGTTTGAGTGCGGCGGGCTTTTAATCAGTTGGAATGTGATTTGGATTGTCTTGCCTTTCGTGAAAAGGTGATGTCTCTTTTGTGGGTAAATCCTTCATGAATATACCCCTTTACAGATGTACAATGTTGTGGAATTTCAATGCATATATTGGCAGTTTGGATAATTCACAAAATGTGACAATGGGGAGGCAGAAATGTTACCAAATATGATTACTTATGGATGATGGGTCCCCTTTCACATCAAGGAAATATCACATTATATTCTGGTAGGCCGTGCAGGGTGGTTTCCGACAAAAGCGGAGGAGCTCAAGAGGAGGCAGGGAGGATTCTCCTCAAAAGAGTCTTATCCGACTTCCACACAACACTTAGTTCCAACTATTCATAGAATTTCTCTATTCTAAATTTGAAAAGATTTCATCTCATATCACTCTATTTTATCATAATACTGAGGTGTTTTATCTAGTTAAAAATATTAGTGTACTTTTTCGGCCCTTATGTCATCTTTCAAGTCACATAAATCCCATTCAGGTTCTGTTCATGACTCAAATAGTGAATCTAGCATAGAATATGTTCAAACACAGTCACCATTGAGTCCCAACATTCCTCTCACAACACCTATCGCATCCTCAATGAATGTATCAGGTCTTAACATTGATGTGGGCAATCCAAAGGCTCCAACTTCAAGCACTTGGTCGATCCCAAATATTTCCGTCACTCCAATTCCCCCGAATCCCACTAATACACAAATTCATGTGTCTCAGGGGCCAGAAGGCACACCTCAAATCTCATCACACGCTAATCCCCAATCAAAATTTCCACGTGAGTTCCTCCTTAATCCCGGTCGGAATCCAGTCGCATCCCAGGATCCCTTTGGCCAAAGTAAACAGCCAACCCTCAATATTCCATCAGGATCTCAGGTTCATGTGGGTGATGAAAGGCGCGTGGATGGGGGGCGACGAAAAAGACCTTTGGAAAATGTCTCTTGGAGCGGTCTGTCGGAGGGAAATCCAGTATTGACGCTTCATCAAAGTAAGTCATTCGAATTTTGGAGTAGAAACTTATTCACAATTTGATATGTTTGTTTCATGGGTTAGATATGGCACCTAAAGGCAAGTCAGTCCGATCTCAGGAGCCAATTGAAGATCGTGAGTATCACCAGTCTTCATTAATGTTTTGATGTGTTAACTGATGATTTGCATGGCAGGGGATGAACTTTATGTGTCTTCACCTCTGGTCCATAAAGAGAAAGTCACTGGACGTCATCATCCATATGCCTCCAAACCAAGAACGGGTCATGCCAGTACATCAAGAGAAAGAATGGTGGATGATGAGGATGAGAACATGTCTCCGACTCAAAGTGAAAGAAATGATGAACCAACGAGGGACAATTTCACCGCGCATGAGCAAGGCACTCAATCAAATAGTGAGTTCACCCATCCTCAGCTGGGCCTTGCCCAGAGTATGCTTGAACAATCCGAGGTCAGACAGCAAAGGAACCAGGCCCGCAAAGCTCACAATGTGGCAAAACGTGCAAGCCAGAAGGAGCAACAAAAATGGCTGAAGGCAGAACTTCCAGAGAATGTCCATGGAATGAGATCAGCAGTACACGCACATTGCCTGTTCCTACTCAAAGTTAGGGATAAGGATTTTTCCTCACTACCAGCACCACCCAGCACAGAAGAGCGTGAAATTGCAATTCAAGTGGCTGGTCATCTCGGTTATGTCCCCGAGGATGTTTTAAATGAGCCATCAACACAGGTTCAGTCTCAGGGTTTCCAAAGCTACTGCGAAAATGAGCTCCACAAGCTAGGACTAAAGCGATTCACTTGGGACTGGGAGAGCTCATGGCAACATCCGTTTAACGAGCTGATGTCTATGGTGTTTTACCGTACATTCCGTCTCGCACTTGTCAGCACTGAGTATCATCACTACTGTTGGAACAAGGATCATAACAACTATGGGGTCGTGGCGGCTTTAATGGAGCGATATTTCACTTATTTGAAAAGAGAATGGAAGTCTATTCAAAAGGATGCGGAGTATTTGGTTAAAAAGAAGGAGAATCAAAAGCTCGCGAAGATTCGTCAAAGAGTTAGTTACTGTATCTCTTCTTCATTGTGGACCAAGTCTGATGATGATCTACTTGATTATGTGCAGACCTGTGAGCGCCGTCGTGAATGGTGTGATACGGCTAAATTTCCCATCCTAGCATCACAATTCAATGACCCTCGAGTATGCTCAGATACTGAGGAAATACTGGAAAATGGCCGTCAAGTTTACCGCAAAGTGGGATTACGCTGGCGCTCCCAGTTATTTAATGATTTGGTATTGAAAATGGATAGAGACATAGAGTTTTGTAATCGGATTAAAAAAAGGGTAAAAAAACTATTGATAGATTGCCAGAATTACGATCGACAGATGATGGTGATATTCCGGAAGGCCTATCATTTCAGGTATTTGATCAAGATTGGCTCAAAGGCTGTAGTAAGATGCAGACTAGCGCCCTCAAGATACTTGACATGCCAGTTATTAGGCCTAATGGTGATGCTCTGCAATAACTTAGTAATTTGTCACGGTATAGCACTGTGACAAATTAAAATTTTGTGAATTATTTGTGCAGGTGTAATAAAATCTGATTATTATCTCTTAAGGATGCAACAACTTGCTAAATATGTTAGAATATAGACAATATGAATTGAAATGTATCACCGTCTCCCTTAGCAATAATACTCTATTGCTCATTTTCATTGAGGAAATATTGAAGAAGTTCGATCCAGCTCATGGTGTTCATAATTGTGGACCTGTGCCAGAGTCAACAGGAGTTATCAACTTTGTCAATCACAAAATATATAATATCAGTAAGGCTCACGCAGTTAATGATTGTTTCTTTTCTTGGACCTATTGGTGATTGGAATATGGCATTCCCATAAGGAAGGATTTCAGAATAGTAATACAATCAAGTGAAAGATGAGCTTGAAAGGTACCTTCCGCATGTTGACCTCAACTGAATGAGGAGTGATATAGTGGATGACCTGTACAGGTCGTTGTTGGCCAATACGATGTAGACGATCAACAGCCTGAGCCTCAATGGCTGGGTTCCAATTGGGCTCCTGGAAATGTGGATGTCAGGGTCCGAAAATCAGGGGAGAATTTTGGGGGGCCCCTCACCATTAAATAGACTATATTAGCACAAGTTATATTGAGGCCAGTTCCAGCCGCGGCAATGGATGCAATGAGTACTTCACATTCAGGATTATTGAAGAAACTCTCAAGCGCCTTGTCCTGCGCTCGTGGTGTAATTGTTCCATCAATTCGTGCTGAAAGGATAGAGTGATGGGCAAGAGCAATACCAATTCTACAATATAAAAAAGTCAGATGGAGTCAATTGGTAATGGATGCATATTAGAATTAACGCACAAATCTAGAAATTGGGTCCATTGGGTATAAACCACCGATTTCGTCGGACCACACCTTGTTTGTTTGTTCTTCATTAAGCTTTGTAGGAGGTGTGCAATTTTACTACTCATCATGCATGTTTCCACATCCACAATAGTTCGTGTGATTCTTGGGGAGTTATCCTGAGTGCTCCTGCCCTCGGGGTCTTCCAACTCTGCCTCCGCAATTGTGTTAAGCATGATGTGATGGTTACAACATATTCGCAGCTTATTAATATTTCTGAAAAATTCTCCTGGTCCTTTGCTTTTGTATGATAGGAATTCTTCATATAATATGGAATATTCTTGCTGCATGGTCGGGTTGAGTGGGAGCAGCTCATAATGATGGCTAATAGTGGGGAGGGATTCGAGATGTGTGGTTTTGGTGCGGCGCAAACTTAAATGCCGCAATGCCAAATGCAAAATATCATTGCAACCTTTTGAAAGACTACTCAGGATGAATGGTGACCAGTTATCTTGATCGGCGCTCTGGCGCTGAGTGATGAATGATATTATGCCCAAAAGGTCATAAATGGTGTTGTGAATAGGTGTGCCCGTTAAACATATTCGACGGGATGAAAGGAGGCTATTAATGGCACGGTGAGTGGCAGTGTATTGAGAGCGAATATAGCTATAAGAGGGGGAAAGGGTTATTGGATATAAAAGGTAATTTGAATCATTTAAGCTCAGCCACTCACTGTGCTTCATCCAAGATTATACAATGCCAATTGATTTGAAAAATGAATGATGTAGAGGGATTGGTTTGCTTAAATTCTTGGGTGATAGTATTGTAAGAAGTGATGATGATATCATATTTTAAAATGCCGGCTTGGGATAATGAGTGACGAGTGGGACCATGGTAGATTTTGGCATGCAGTGCTCCAGCCTGAGCATGTTTGGATATTTCTGATTGCCAGTTGGTAATTAAGCGAGGGGGGCAGATGATCATGGTGGGCGTGGAGCAATGGGGGTTTGCAATCATCCGCTCCTTGGAGGGACCAATTAGAGCAATGGCCTGAATGGTTTTACCTAATCCCATATCATCCGCGAGCAGTCCTCCAAGAGGGGTATTGGTCGAAAGTGATTCAAATGAGCTAACGACCTTGTTTGTAATGATGTGCCTGGCATTGAAAGTGGATCCTGGGGGTGAGGTGGCCCAAAGGTTACGGGCTGATTGGCCATTGGGGATTTCTAGATCCCAGAGGAAAGCTAGTCCGGTCTTTTGATGAGGGAGGAGGGGGGTTTGAATAATGGCATGGGGCGGGGTTATCATGGGGAGGTCTGATCCACTGGGTAATTGTATCAGTTTTTGCTTGGAAATCAATGATGAAACAGCAGGATATGAAGCAGGCATCGAGTTTGAAGCGGGAAATGTCAGAGTAAAGAGTTGACATTGACAATGAGTAGTACAGTCATATTCTTTGGGCATTTTAAGCTTGAAATCTTGTGTTCGAAAGCTTTCCATTATGAATAGAATGTTTGGATACCATGTGAAGAACATCAATGCTAGATTGGGTTTCTGAGATGAGGAGGGATCATTGGCATCAGTCATAAATACTCCCTCAACGAATAATATTTGAGTAGGATTGGATTGGCAATTTTCAATCCATGCCCCACCAGGACCACAGTGCATGAACGTTTTTGGTGCCCCAAGGAATGGTATCAACGTTTGGGAAAGGGTTCCCGGGAGAGAGCCAATAGCATGCTGGTGATTGGGGAGATATACAAATATGTTGTGTTGATTGTGCCATAGGATAATCCAAGAACCTAAGTGGGAATTCTCAGGCTTTAAGGTTATATCACTATTTATTTGAATACGAATATTAATCATCCCAATTCAAAGTGGTTGTGAAGGCGTTGACATGATGGCTATTTTAAATTATTTGGGGACAGTTGCAAATTATATGATCGGGAAGGGTTAGCTAAAGGGAATGAAGCGCAATAAGCGCAGGTGGGGAGCTTATATGAGTGGCAGCAACAGGCCAAAAGGGGGATGGCCTGTGGTTACGTGAATGGTCTTGATGGAGGTGGGCCTCTTGGGCACATAATTTTCATATCCGATTTGGGGCATATATCAAGGCAAGGTGGCCAAAATGTGGGTGCACCATTATGACTGCTGGATCTTCAGCGATTTACGAAAACGTTGGTGGAACAAGGTTGACATTAGCACATCCGAAATTGGGTGGGTTGTAGCAACTTATTGTGGAGGGCATATCAGAGGCATGCAGTCATGTTCGCTGGTGTGACAGCGAACTTGGATTCATATATATCTTCCTCAGGTTAATTGTCGCACAGGGACCTACTGGGCAATTTTGGCGGTTTCAAAGGGCAATCTCACTGTGGGGATGCTTGTGTGTAGGCGGGTGAGATATGTTCGGTGGCGTGCCACCAAACATGACTTTGGTTTTGCGTGAAGTTTTTTGCTGACTGATGCATACTGGGCTTTCAGGGGGGAATGTGTAGGATGATCAAAGGGGGCGCCATCCGTGAGCCGTGATCCACATATACATTCACCCCTATGGCGTTTGAGGCAAGTACTAATCTACCGAGATTGGCATCAGGGTCTTTGCCTCAGGCGTGTACAAAACTCCGGAGGAAAGAGGCCACATGCCCCAGGGATTTTTTGGCTGCAAGCCAGGTGCCACAACTTGCGCGGGGCGTGTGAGAACGTGAAGAAAATGACCCGCGGTGGGAGATACCCACGCAAACATGACCAGCCTCAGCAATCATAGGCTGGGATTGTTATTCTAATGTGGATGAGGCTGAAGCAAATTCACACTGATTGGCCTCAGGTTTCCACGCGCAAGCGGGTGAGCGTCTGCAGTCAAGCTGACAACCCGACCAAGAAAATAGGCAGCTGGAAGACTGGCAGAAAAATGTCTTCCAGGCATGTGAAAGCTGCCTGCGTATGACCCATCAGGGGTGCGCATGAAAGCGTGTGGCTGCCCAACAATGAACAAGCGGGCCAGTCATTGTTTGCCCCAACAATGGCACCGGAGTGAATCAACTCTTTGTGTATGACCCAAATATTAAGTCATCCCATTATGACCCACTTACATTAACTTGCATTACATGCGCCTCTGTGCCGTAGTTAGGCAGAGCTGTCCAACAAGGTGCATCAAAGGGATGCAGGTGAGAGATATGACTCGATGGCTTGACGTGATTGCATGTTACATTGTTGAACAGCTTTTTGCTCTGCCCCGCAGTACATTTACAAAGGTGTACTGCGTACTACAGTGTCGACTGTACAGATCAGGAAGGTGTAATACTACTTGAGCCTGCATGCATACAGCAAATGTGCATGCACCTTCCGATCGTTTGCATTTACGTAGCTCATGTGCCACATGCTCAGCATTGCGTTTCACCCGATTTGCACACGCAAGCTGAGCATGTCATGGTCAAAAGCACCGTGTGAAAGTGCTCAGTAAAGCCATGGAATGAACTAATTCTGCAATAGCTCACTGGAAGGCTCAATTTGGAGCACTTCACCAAAGCGTGTGAAATGCTGCACCTGGCTGAAATGTCATCCGATGCTGTGCCAAATTCTCAGATTGTGTGCTTACAAAAATGACCTAGCAATTGCTCAGCATCGTGCATTTGATATTGTTATATCAATAGTTCAACAACTGTGCAATTAAAATGTTCAGCCACTGAGCATTTCAATTATGACCCGAAAGCAAACCTGAGCAATGGGTCGAGCCAAGATTACGCTGTATTCACTTGTCTTACAGCCCCCCCCTTTGTTCACATACTATTACCAGGCCATACGGCCGGTAATCTCGCCGGGGTCACTTGTGACCAATTGCACCCGGTGCATTTCTGCATGGGGCACTTGTGCATTGCACCCACAATGCACATTCAACAAGGGCCTCACGACCACCCTCCCGGGTGATCGGGTGGCTATTTAAGGAAAGAAACGGGATTTGACTCAGCTTGACAATTCAATAAATTGCAATACTCAGCGGTGCATTTGATATTGTTATATCAATTGTTCAATTACTGTGCAATTAAAATGTTCAGCCACTGCGCATTTCAATTATGACCCGAAAGCAAACCTGAGCAATGGGTCGAGGCAAGCTCACGCTGTATTCACTTGTCTTACAGCCCCCCCCTTTGTTCAAAGACTATCACCAGGCCATACGGCCGGTGATCTTGCCGCGGTCACTTGTGACCAAATGCACCGGGTGCATTTCTGCATGGGTCACTTGTGCATTGCATGTTGAATGCACATTCAACAAGGGCCTCACGGCCACCCTCTTGGGTGATCGGGTGGCTATTTAAGGAAACAAAGGGGATTTGACTCAGCTTGACAATTCAATAAATTGCAATACTCAGCCAGACCCCCATTGTTCTTCTGCCTCACGCGAGCATTTCACTTCTCAGTTGCAGCATTCGCTGAGACTCAGCTTCAATTTTGCCCACACGCCTTGAAGCTGAGACTTTTGCGGGTGCTGCAACTGCTGAGATCGTCTCAGCTTCACCTTGGTATAAAAGACCATCTTCACACGACACGCACTTCACTTTCTTTCTCACCCACTCCACTTCGTTCAACCTCACCCGCGTTTGTCCTTCTTGTGCGTATTCCCCCTCGTCTTCCTGCCTTTCCAGTCTTTTCTTTCGCACTCGACTAACCCCACTCCCCTTCCTGCTCGCTTTTTGTTTTTCCTGCTAATACTTTCAGAACCCCACTTCTATCTACTTTGTACGTTTTCTCCAATTAAACTTTAGTCAACATTATGTACCGATATTAATATTTTTCTTTCTTCACGACTTCCTTCCAGACTTTTAAAAACTTCCGACTAGAGGGTCTTTAATTTGATTCCGTTTTATATTTATATAAATCATCGTATGTCTTCCTTTTCTTTCTTGATTGCTTACTTTCTATTCAGTTACTAACCTGTTTTGTTTTGTTTTTAGATGTCGTGCACGTTATGCACCAAGCGGGGTATCCCCTGCATTCGTTCCTCGACGACGACCGACGCTTGTGATGCTTGCCGACAAGCACACAAGAAATGTTCGTTCGTCGTCCGCCCCTTCCGACCCCGCGGCCAGAGGAGTTCCCGCCCAAGACGCCCTCGCCAGGACTCCTTTGTGGCCGATGATGATGAAACGATTTCCGAGCGTGAGTGGACCCCGGGACCCCAAACAGGCCAGCGGGAATGATTCAGGACGATTAGCCCAGTCCCCTCAAGCATCGATTTGTCCACCCCCCCTCCTAGGCCACCCTCCGATGGTCACTTCACTCCTCGACCTGAGCGAAGTGATTATCCGGCCAATGAAGGATGGCGATGGAAAGAGGACATTCGAGCTTGGGCTGATCGTCACCATGTCTTGTCACCGATGGGATTCAAACGCCAAAGTAAGTTTTCTATCTCCTCCTTCTCTCATTTATCTTCACGCAATAATACTCACTTTTTTCCATTACTCATAGAACCAAACCCCCCGAATCCCCCCCGACAAGACTCTCCCGTTCCTACTTTGCCTCGTGAGCAAACCCCGCGGCAACCCACTCCAGGCCCGAGTGGCACCCGATGGTCTGAGGACTTATTCCGCGGTAAGCAGCCAACTTTCTCTTTTCTCATTTTCACTTTCGCATCAAGTTAACTGACTCTTCCTCCTTTTGTAGAAGCCTCCCAGCACGATGAGCCACCTATTCCTGGCCCAAGTCCATCCTCCGAACCACCTGAGGACATTGCGACTCGTGAGCCTCAACCTGAGGTGGCTCCTACGCAATCAACGGAGGAACCTTTTGGTAAGTCCCTATTTCACCTTTTTAACTCAACTCAACTTTTCCTCACCCCTCCTTCGACCATCTCCAGCTCGTCCCGCAACTCCCCGCTCCATTATCATCATCGACGATACGCCAGTCGGTTCCCCTCCTCCCCCTCCCCCTCCACCTTCTTCTTCACCCACTCCCCCACCTTCCCCTCCTGTTCCCCCTCCCACCACTCCTACCCCGGTTCCTTCCCCGGATATCCCTCCCATTGACGCCGAGAACCCAACAGCCTCCTCCCCCCCGGTGCCAAGCTCCTCTCATTCCTACGATGACGCTCGCCAGGAATTCACCGACCTGCGCCCGATACTAATGATTCCTTGAGCCATCGTCCACGAATCGATCAACCGAATCTTGTTGGAGCATCGTCGGTTGCTCCACATGATTCCTTTCGTGGATGCAACTCATCGAAATGAGATGCACCGGGAATTCCGGGAGGAACTAAACTCCCTCCTTGGCGAGGCGATAGAGGCTTATCCAATGGAGGACATCACCGGGATAGTCTCCAAATTCTTAGAAAAATAAAATCCACAAAAAAAATTGTATTCTTTCCTCTTTTTACCTTTTGTAATACACTCCTTTAGATAAATTATTTGTATTCAATGAAAGATATTTTCAATTTCTCTTACGTTTTTTGTTCACGTGAACTTATTATAATTCCTCAATGATTCATATTTACTATTGGGTGAGAATAATTTTCGTAAGTGCCCCACCAAAAGTTTGAGTTAGTATTTTTGTATGTGAGAAAATCTTTTGCCAAAAATGCGCCAATAGTCACCATTCCTGCCTCCTATATTTTCTTCCTCCATTGTTTAGAGCCATATCAAATCTTAACTGTAAAAAAGCGGGAGGTTCTGGCATGTGAGCAATCCACTCCAGATTCATGAGAAATTGCCGTTCCTATGGTCACACGCTATTAATCTTAGTCATGTATTGAATTGTTTAAATTGTCGGGAACCTTCACAAGCGTAACGATTGGCGTGTGAGCTGTCGGGAGCCTGAAAAGGCGTAAGGATTGGCGTGTGAGCTGTCGGGCGCCTGCACAGGTGAAAGGATTGGCGTGTGAATTGTCGGGAGCCTGCACAGGCGTAAGAAATTGTCAGCATTGTTAGCATCCTTCACAAGCCTAAGGATTCGCGTGTGAGCTGTTGGGAGGCTGCATAGGCGTAAGGATTGGCGTGTGAATTTTCGGGAGCCTGCACAGGCATAACAAACTGTCAGCATTGTTGGCAACCTTCACAAGCCTAAGGATTGGCGTGTGAGCTGTCGGGAGCCTGCACAGGCGTAAGGATCGGCGTGTGAGCTTTCGGGAGTCTGCACAGGCGTAAGGATTGGCGTGTGAGCTGTCGGGAACCTGCACAGGCGTAAGGATTGGCGTGTGAGTTGTTGGGAACCTGCCCAGGCGTAAGGATTGGCGTGTGAAGCCTCGGCACCCTGCATAGGCGTAAGAAACTTTTAGCATTGTCGGCACCTGCACAAGCATAAGGATTCGCGTGTGAAGCGTTGGGATCCTGGACAAGAGCAACAAACCTGGCATATGTACGATGGCATGCCTCCGTACATAATCCACTTCACCCCTTTTTCCTGTGAGACACCCTATCTCCCGCACTCGAATCCATCCAATCCTGGTGTATATTGTCCTCTGCCTTACCCCACCATCATCTACCAATCACGCTGCTATTCCGACTGCCTCACTCTTTGAATTGGCATGAGATTGTATTACCATCCCTGATTTGATAGCCCGCTCTCTCGGCAATCTCATAATAGCCATGGCTTGTTTGCCGCATTGTTTTTGCCAACCTCCTTGAGCATTGTGCGGACATACCCACTAGTGTCGTGCTTTCGTTGTCCTGTGCTGGATCAGTATAATGAACAAATGTACTACTGACCCACACTACCTGAATGAGCCCATGACATGCGGATAGATCAATCCAAAAATGCTCATTTGGGAAAATCAATTTTCCCCCTATACACCGCTTTGACGCATCTCTTTGAATTTGGCCGGTCCGCTTATCAGCTTGAAACCACCATCCCGAAGCATACAGCGATGCATCCTTATCAACATGAGGTGCGTTTTTGAATCCATTCATGGTGAAAGTGAGTGCCGAAGCAAACTCACATGCACCCTGATTTGCGGGATTATTGCCTTCATAGTTGACTTGATCAAAAGACGGAACCCCCAATGAGTTGTAGCAATTTTGAATCTTCTGAAATAAATTATCCCCGACATATCGTAAGGATTGACCTAGAATGCAACCCACCGAGCTAAGATTGGCACCTCGGTCCCGCCATTCATCTTTTGCATTTTCAATTTTGCCAGCACTACCATACAGACCAAATTGTTCATTCTTCGTGGTGCATTTGCGCCACCCAATCGCGAACATAAATCCCTCCAGTAATGCTCCATTTGTTGCAATAGGGTCAGTGAACCTCTTTTCGCGAAATAAGAATTGTGATAATTCATCCCATTGATTGACCTCAACTTCACTCATTGTTGTGAATGGTCGGAATTCAACAAGGGCAATGAGTAATCCGGTTGAAGAGAAAATTGCCACACGGCCAAAGTGAATGCGTTTGATCTGATTGACATCCACCACCCTCCGAATTTCACTTGGGGTGATATTTGTGCTGTTGGGCGAGAGGAGGAAAAAAACCTATTCATTCGGGTCGTTTTGCACTCATTTGTCTTTTGGGATCTGCTACTATTCCCGAGTGGTTGCGGGATCACTATGTGTTGAAGCACAAAAGATATCAGATACTGCCAAGCAGCTTTCTTCGGAACACATCCTTTGACTTCCCTTTAGAGCCCACAGGACATTGGCACAATCTGAACCGACTAAAGCCAATGTTCTTCCGTGGGGCCCAATGAGGGTGCCACATAAATGTGGAAGCATATATATATATCTATATATATAAACTGAGATTAAGTGAGAAACTCACACTTTCCTTCCTCAGCCCGACGCTTTCTCGCGAGTTCCCTTTTACGCTCTTTTCCTTTTTTCGTGAATGGCATGCTTGCAGCAGAAAATGAAATGAAACCAAATGATTACTGATTTATTAATATCACCTAAATTGGATTGCGGTGGATGAATCTTTTTTAATTGCGGCTAAAAAGAAAGCTCACGCCTGACCTTGGCAACTTCACGATCTCAAATACCTGAACCTGAAAATTGCAGTGGATAGTGCATTATTCAATTTTACACATTGATGTTCCCATGCAATCACTTTCCAATCCAACCATTTGGAATATTGCAAGCACACGCAAATGCAATATGCATCCTGCTGCGGATCCCTAGCTATCCTAGTCCTCTTGAAAGACACAGGAACATTTGGCCTATTATGGGCTGGCGGGAAGTGATAAACGCGACTTCCCGCAATGCCCCGAGTGTGCTACTCGCGGGCACAAAGCCTGACTCAGCTTGCGTCTTGGCGGAGTCTTTGCAATGATGTACGGAGGCATGCCCCCGTACAATTACTATTGGTACTCAGACTGTGGCATCCGGGCAGTAGTAGGATAGGAAGTCATGATTATTAAATTCATAAATAACTTTGCAAAATTAAATTACAATATATCTAGTACAAAGCTAATCTAAAACGGGTCAATCCTGGTTGTGAGTTTAGCTGACCTGGGTACCGTCAAGGTGACCTCATCACTTGAACCAAGACCGCGTTTCGCCACCCAGGCATCACCAAAGTCTAATACTAAGCATCGTGCAAATTCAAATCTAAGAGGTACAGTGGGGTTAAAAGACTCTGATGAGAAGAAACTTTTATTCAGTAAATTACATATATACTTATTAGTACGTAGCCACACTGGCTCCACTAGATTTTTACCCTCTGAAAGTTTTGCGGAAATGTCAATTAGTGATAAAGCCCCTTTAACTGAGCTTGTTCTCCAGTCATCTGAGCATACCATCAAACCACGAACCCCCGCCGCACAGAATGCCGCTAATATACCATAGCAAATTCGATTTATTCTGAGATTCTTGTGACACGCCAAAAGATCTTTGATGGCCTCATTTTTTTTTGAGTTCGTGAGTTTGCCTTTGATGCCATTAACTTCGACCTTTGTATGTGCACGTACCATGTTGTACGCAATCATCAAATGGATAACTGTATCCATTAGATCCTCCAGGTTCTTGTGCGGCTTTGTGGATATCTCATTGTCAGCCCCGCCACCTTCAATGCTGAGTTGGGTTGCACGTTGCTTCGATTTACTCAAGCAGGAGGCAAGGTATTCAACTGCTCCCCGTTCGAGTCCAAGAGGATCGGTCGAATTTGATGTTGGTGCAACATATGGTTTGGGTGCAATCACATCGTATGAGACTAAACTAATGGATTCAAACATAACATTTGCCCAAAAATGTTTAACTGGATTCGCGGGGTAAAGAAGGCTCTGAACCATTTTGAATAAGGAGTGTTCAGATTTGGGGAGATTATCGGGAGGTTTAGCTGATTCCTTCATCAATTTGAGATTCCAAATGTTGTAATCAAAAAACGCTTCTGTTTCAGTTGGCTTAAAAAAATCTAACCCTGTATATTGCAATTTATATCACCAGTCAACAGCCAATAATCAAGTATCATGCACAAAGATAAAAAAAAACTCACCTGCCATCTCAAGGTCCTGCAGCCAAGCCGACATTTTAAGATCTCGGTTACTGATCACCTTAATACCAACGGGCAGGAATGTATGAGCATCCTTTGTTGGTAAATTGTCCCATCTATTTTTGTAAATCCTATTGATATTATCAAGCCCCCTTTTCCATGATTGTTGAGAAATATTGGAATGATAATTCAAAATGCCTGCAAACTCTTCCATGCGGGATAAAAATATTCCTTGAAAATTCGCAGCGGATGACACTTTGGGCTCAGCGTCGGGAATTATATCAGTCATATCTCGTCCCATTGTATCATGTTTAATTGTTTCCCTTTCTTGAGGGGCTTGAATATTCCGAGGAGAGGCGGGAGGGGTTGCATCATGCATTGTTTCATTCGGTATCGGGGGGCTTTCAGTATGTGGAGCTTCAGCATGGATTGTTTCATTGAGTATGGGGGGGGGGTTCAGTATGCGGAGGTTCATTATCAATATCGTCCCCTTCAACATTGATCATTTCATCACCTTGATCCCGGGAATCCTTTGCGGCTTCAAAGGTACGGCGTTTTTTGTTGGTTTTTTTGGTCGCATGTATATTTGGTCTTTTTCCTAATCCTTTGCCTGGAAATCCAATTACGACTCGAGATCCTTCAGGTAGAGATTCTCCCACCTCCACACCTGCCCATATATTGTAAGCAGCTATTTTTATCAACTTTGTTTTGAATTAGTAATGGACTTACGGTTCAAATCCATTTTGAGCAGGCTCATGGCTTCAGCAATCTTTTGACGCACATAATCAGGAATTTTACTATCATTTTGGATTTTCTCTAGCCTTGGGATTGTTTGAGCAATGTTGGAGACAAATTGTTCCTTGGATATAATTTCCACCTCCCCACTGAAAATTACATCATCTTCTGTCGGTGCACAAGGTTCAACAGTCTTTTCCTTCTCATAAGTTTTAAAATTCGGTTTCTGAGAGCTTGGAGGTTGACCTGAAATAAAGGCTATGACACAATATCAGGTTTTGAGAGATTAGAAATACTCAAGATGGATGTATACTCACATTCTGGAAGAACTGGTGGATCTTGATTATCTTCATGTGACTGGCTCTCTGCTTCAATGCCTAATTCACGACTACTGGCCATATCAGACATTTCACTTCCACTCTCTGGGGCTGAAGTTGGTCGTTCATTAAATTCCGTTGAATTTCCCGGGGTTTGGGCCATCGCGGAGGTAGTTTAGTAAGCAAATAGATGGTGACGAGTTGATTGATAACTAGGTGGAAGTAAAATAATCGCATTTGCAAAATGCGATTTGGCGGGAAATTGAAGGAGGCGATGTTTTGCAAATTATTTCATATCATGCAAATGAAATCACTTCCCTGTGAGACATTGAATAAAGTTGACTAGTGAGAAACCTACTAAAGTCAACTTTTGAACTATTGAACGCTCATGAGGTAAGGACTAAGCAAAGTGTTCCATTTGAATGATATGAAATAAAATGATTTTGTTGGCGAAAAAGGAGACACCATTCTTGTCTTAAATAGTCCACTTATTAGGTTTTAATTTGCGAGTCTCATGATTTAAACCCTAACCACAACATTGTGAATATACTGACCAATTTCCCCTGAGGTCCTGTTGGCAGAGAAGGCCACTCAGCATATTTCGGAGATGGCGTCCATTGTGTACGCCAACAAGCCACCGTACACTATGGATGTAGTACGGAAGCGTAAGGATGGTAAGCGGCGTCGGAGGCATGTCGGGAGGGTACCTACTAGGCAAGCGTAAGGATCGTAAGAAGTGTCGGGAGCATGTCGGGAGGGCACTTCATGAGCGTAAGGATGGTGAGCAGTGTCGGGAGTATGTCGGGAGGGCACTCCGCGAGCGTAAGGATCGTAAGAAGTGTCGGGAGCATGTCAGGAGGGCACTTCATGAGCGTAAGGATCGTAAGCAGTGTCGGGAGTATGTCGGGAGGGCACTCCGTGAGCGTAAGGATGGTGAGCAGTGTCGGGAGCATGGCGGGAGGGCACTTCATGAGCGTAAGGATCGTAAGCAGTGTCGGGAGCATGTCGGGAGGGCACTGCGCGAGCATAATGATCATAAGCAGCGTCGGGAGCATGTCAGGAGGGCACTGCGCGAGCGTAAGGATTGTAACCAGTGTCGGGAGCATGTCGGGAGGGCACTACACAAGCGTAAGGATGGTAAGGGTGGGGGTGTGAAAGCGTAAGGAGTGGTGAGGACGGAGATGGGGGGGCAGGCAGTGTCAGAGTCTCATCTGGAGGGTGGTGCGGGCGCGTAAGGATGCTAAGCGTTGGGGAGGCAGAAGCTATTAGGTGAAATTACCCGAACGTTGCGAATAGTGTTGAAACGGGTTTGGGCTTTGAGTGACATTCTCATGTGACACATGTGACGATTGACGTTGTCTTGACGCTGACGTGACGTGACCCACTAAATCCAGTGACTATAAAGTGACACTAACGAGACTGAAGCAAGATTTTATACTGACCGCGGTGCGACGTGAAGTCAATCGCCGACGATTGACGCAAGATTCGCCCTGGTGACACTGAATTTCTTCAACGACCTGAACTCCATTGATTTTTGACTTTTTGTGCAAGTGTTTTCTAAATGTGAAGGAATTCCACATTTATGACAATTAAAGACAGGTCTTTCTGGTATTTTATCTTCTCTGGGAATCTTTGGGACCATCTTGGATTCCGTAGGGATTCTAGTCCAAGTTTTAGCAATTTTTGTTCTGGTAATGATATCTTCCATTTCATTAATGTAGTCCTCTGTTGAACAGGGTTCTACACATCTGCTTTTGATAGCATGTTCCAGTTCTCCTCCACACTGTCTTAATATTTTCATATTAATAATAGTGTCAGACATGTCTGGGTGTAAAGCAGATAATATATCTTTTTGCTTGAAGAACCAAGTAAGTGGTTTATCTTTCTCTGAGTTAAAGATGGCACTTTCAAAAGCATTCTCCATTTTGAACCTCCAAGAATTATTGGCCCATTTGGTAATCACTTCAGATTTCCACCAAGACCAATCATGTTTCCCATGATCCATCCTCATCTTGTAATACCATTTCTTTGCAGTCTTGGTAAAGAGACAGTGTTATTTACCCACTATGATTTCTTCAGGTATATTAAAGTCTTCCTGAAACATATCACTAGTCCTGATGAACTCAATGTGGCTATATTCTCCTTCACCAGAGAATGTTGGACATTCTTCTAACTTGGGAATATCTTTAACAGAGAAAACATTTTCTCCTAAAAGTGGCGTAAAACTTCCTTTAACAGAAAGGTTTTCTTCACTCAAAGGTGTAGAATGTCTTGGCATATGTGTATCATAATTCTTATGAATTTTTGGTATCTTCAACTATCTTCAAGACATGATCTTGTAGAATTTTAAGTTGATCATTCATTTTAAAAATAGAAAGATCTTCCATTTCATCATTCTGAATCTGAAATGTACTCTCATTTCTGCTACAAGCATTGATAATTAAATCAAATTTGGCATTTGTCAATTCATACCATTCAGTATGTTTCTTGTCATGTTTTTTCAAATCATTAATATCCAATGCTATTTTAGTTAACTTTGAATCAAGTTTACCAATTTCTACATTAATACCTCTTTGTACATGATCTATTTGTGTGGAAAGGCCCTGTTCATCCTTTTCTGCTCCTTGGCTGTGAATTACATGAGAGTTCTGGCCATGTTTAACACACTGTCCACAGCTGAAGGCTCCAATTTGGGGATCCTGTACCCCTGTGGGTAAGGTCTGTGCCAATTGGCTTTGCCTTTGCCCTTGCCTTGATGGTTCTTGGGACCTCTCTGCTTCTTCTGAGGTCCTTTAGGATTGTCTTGGGACATTTCTGGAGCTTGTAGACGCTACTGGGGCCTCTGTCTCCAAAGCTGGAGTCATTTCCAGTTCCTTCTTCTGGTCTATGGATAAAAGACTTTGGTTCTTCAACCAATTCTTTATCTTTTTGACCTTGTCTTTGCAAGACAGGGGGCTCCATCCTCCTCAGAGTTCTATGGTCTTCTCCTGACCCAGAAACCTCTTGATGTGTAAGTAGGAGTTCATGGCCCCCTGCCAAAGCCTTGGGCATATTTCCCACTCCTCTTCTTTGGCTGCTCTGAACCAATTTTTGTACTGGCATTGATATATTTCTATTGCTGCCACTTGAAAATGGTTCAGCCATGGAACTATTATCATGAATCAGTTAAGGCTCAGAATTCACGTCAAAATCTGTGGGTAAAGACCTTGGGGAATGGGGGGCAACTCTGGCATCCTCCAAATGTGTCTTTCTTGAGGAAGACTTGGCACTTCTGGATTCGGTCTTGCCTCTTCCTTGTCCAAATCCATCTGGTTGGACTGAATAGTTGCTTCCATTTCTGGTATGCACCATTTTCATGTCAATTTAAAGATAAAAAGGGAAAATATAAGATAAAATACACACCTTTTGGTGGTAATTTCTTCTTTTCTGAGTTAAATAAAGTGCCTCTTTTAGCAATTTGCACTTCAATACTGTCTTCAGATTCTTCTTCTGAAGATTCTGGACTGGTAATATATCTCTTACTAAGTTTTCTACCAGCTGCACAGTATCTGATTAAAGACACTAGAAAAAAATTATAAAAGAGAAAAATCATTTTTTATACTTTTTAAAATATTTTTAGAGATTTTTTATAAGTTTTTATATTTTTTAATATTGAAAAAATGATTCATTTTAAAGAAAAAAGATTAAAATTTAAGATTTTGAATTAAAATTAATTCAGAGTAACTCAAAGAATAATTTTAAAAGTTTTTGGATGTTAAAAAGACACGTATAAAAACAGTATAAAATTAGACCAAATTCCTCAATGAAAAAGATTTCCAAAACAATTTTGAAAATAAAAATTATTTCAACTTCAAAATGAAAGAAAAAAAATTATTAAATTAATATTTTTCAGAGCTTAAAAATATATTAATCAAGGGTACAAGGTTTAAAAAACACAGCCAGGACCCCAAATGTAAGATGTGAGTATGAAACTGATGATAATATTACTATTAATCAACAGTACTATGTATGTTCTTATGAAATATAATAATAAAATATTATTATAACCACAATTAAATAATTAAAGAATTATTTCTTTCACGTTTTAAGCACTACTAGTGATGTTAACAGTGAGCAAGTAATTGTCTACAAGAATCAATTACAAGAATATCTTAATAATAAAACTTCTTTTATTAAAATAATGAATTATTTTAATATATAATTATCTTTTGCAAGAATAATTATAGGGTATTGGTAAAAACACGTAAGCAAATTGGTAAAAACACGTAATTTTATGGTAAAAACACGTAAGGGATGGTTTTTAAATGAAATCTGGCTATTTATGGCATGTATGATGCCATTAATGCCATTTGTGCCATTAAAAATTCCATTTATTGCATTAACAGTGCCATTAATGGAATTATAAATGAAATATTTCTGATGCCATTAATGCCATAAATGGCATTAACAGTGCCATAAATGGCATTAACAGTGCCATAAATGGCATTAACAGTGCCATAAATGGCATTAACAGTGCCATAAATGGCATTAACAGTGCCATAAATGGCATTAACAGTGCCATAAATGGCATTAACAGTGCCATAAATGGCATTAACAGTGCCATAAATGGCATTAACAGTGCCATAAATGGCATTAACAGTGCCATTAATGGCATTAACAGTGCCATAAATGGCATTAACAGTGCCATTAATGGCATTAAAAATGCCATAAATGGCATTAAAAATGCCATAACAAATGGCATTAACAGTGCCATAAATGGCATTAACACTGCCATAAATGGCATTGACACTGCCATAAATGGCATTGACACTGCCATAAATGGCATTAACAGTGCCATTAATGGCATTAACAATGCCATAAATGGCATTAAAAATGCCATAACAAATGGCATTAACAGTGCCATAAATGGCATTAACACTGCCATAATTGGCATTAACACTGCCATAAATGGCATTAACAGTGCCATTAATGGCATTATCAATGAAATATTATTGATGCCATTAATGCCATTTATGGCATCAACAATGCCATTTGTGGCATCAAAAATGCCATTTGTGGCATCAAAAATGCAACATTTCTGATGCCATTAATGCCACAAATGGCATTAATAATGCCACATTAACAATGCCATTAATGGCATTACTAATACCATGAATGGCATTATCAATGCAATAAATGGCATAATGCCATTTATGTAACACCATAAATGGCATTGTTAATTCCATTTATGTAATTCCACAAATGGAATTTTTGATTCCATAAATGGCATTTTTGATGCCATTTATGTTATAGTTAAGGCCATTAATTCCATTTTTAAGGCCAATGTTAAGGCCATTAATGCCATTTTTAAGGCCATTTATGGCATTTCTAAATGCATAAATGGCATTGTAAAGGCCATTAAATTCAATTTATGGCATTTCTGTAATGCCATTTATGCCAATTTTCTGGCCATAAATGGCATCTGTATGTCATTCTTGATGCCATTTATGGCATTATTATGTCATTAGTGATGCCATTTATGGCACTTTTGATGTGATAAATGGCACTTTTAATGCCAAACTCAAATTTTAACTTCCACTCATCATAAATTAAATTTTGAATTCAATTTATGTCATAAATGGCATTTTCAATTCAACTACAAACATGAACAAAAAAACATAAAAAAACATGGACTTTTTGGGCCTACAAATGTTCTTGCAAAAAAAATACCAAAATTTTGGGCTTCTGGTTTATTATTCTCAACATTCTCACCTTCATTTTAAAAAAAAAATTATTGAAATTCATAAGTGGGAACATTTTTAATGAATTTTTTCAAAAAAATGGGCCATTTTACCAAATTGCCCAAAATAGAAAAATTGGGCAAAAAAAAAAATTTGAAAAAATTTGGGGACCTTCACATCCCATGTTGGAAAAAATAGGGTATTGGTAAAAACACGTAAGCAAATTGGTAAAAACACATAAGAGCTTACGTGTTTTTACTAAAAACTTATGTGTTTTTACCATCAATTGGTAAAAACACATAATTTTATGGTAAAAACACGTAAGGGATGGTTTTTAAATGAAATATGGCTATTTATGGCATGTATGATGCCATTAATGCCATTTGTGCCATTAAAAATTCCATTTATGGCATTAACAGTGCCATTAATGGAATTATAAATGAAATATTTCAGTGCCATAAATGGCATTAACAGTGCCATTAATGGCATTAACAATGCCATAAATGGCATTAAAAATTCCATAACAAATGGCATTAACAGTGCCATAAATGGCATTAACACTGCCATAAATGGCATTAACACTGCCATAAATGGCATTAACACTGCCATAAATGGCATTAACACTGCCATAAATGGCATTAACAGTGCCATTAATGGCATTAACAGTGCCATTAATGGCATTAACACTGCCATAAATGGCATTAACACTGCCATAATTGGCATTAACACTGCCATAAATGGCATTAACACTGCCATAAATGGCATTAACACTGCCATAAATGGCATTAACACTGCCATAAATGGCATTAACAGTGCCATAAATGGCATTAACAGTGCCATTAATGGTATTAACAGTGCCATTAATGGCATTATCAATGAAATATTATTTATGCCATTAATGCCATTTATGGCATCAACAATGCCATTTGTGGCATCAAAAATGCAACATTTCTGATGCCATTAATGCGTTAAATGGCATTAATAATGCCAAAAATGGCATTAATAATGCCACATCACCAATGCCATTAATGGCATTACTAATACCATGAATGGCATTATCAATGCAATAAATGGCATAATGCCATTTATGTAACACCATAAATGGCATTGTTAATTCCATTTATGTAATTCCACAAATGGAATTTTTGATTCCATAAATGGCATTTTTGATGCCATTTATGTTATAGTTAAGGCCATTAATTCCATTTTTAAGGCCAATGTTAAGGCCATTAATTCCATTTTTAAGGCCAATGTTAAGGCCATTAATGCCATTTATAGCATTTTTAAATGCATAAATGGCATTGTCAAGGCCATTAAATTCAATTTATGGCATTGCTGTAATGCTATTTATGCCAATTTTCTGGCCATAAATGGCATCTGTATGTCATTCTTGATGCCATTTATGGAATTGTTATGTCATTAGTGATGCCATTTATGGCACTTTTGATGTGATAAATGGCACTGTTAATGCCAAAAATCAAATTTTAACTTCCACTCATCATAAATTAAATTTTGAATTCAATTTATGTCATAAATGGCATTTTCAATTCAACTACAAACATGAACAAAAAAACATAAAAAAACATGGACTTTTTGGGCCTACAAATGTTCTTGCAAAAAAAATACCAATATGTTGGGCTTCTGGTTTATTATTCTCAACATTCTCACCTTCATTTTAAAAAAAAAATTATTGAAATTCATAAGTGGGAACATTTTTAATGAATTTTTTCAAAAAAATGGGCCATTTTACCAAATTGCCCAAAATAGAAAAATTGGGCAAAAAAAAATTTGAAAAAATTTGGGGACCTTCACATCCCATGTTAGAAAAAATATGGCAAAAAAAAATGTTGAAAATTCTCAAAAATGAGCCTGAGGAATTTTTATAAAAAAAATTAGGTTACTTATGTGTTTTCACCATAAAATTACGTGTTTTGGACATAATTTGGTAAAAACACGTAAGGGCTTACGTGTTTTTACTAAAAGCTTACGTGTGTTTACCAACACCCAAAAGATATGTCAAAAAAAATGTTAAAAATTCTCAAAAATGAGCCTGAGGAATTTTTATAAAAAAATTAGGTTACTTACGTGTATTTACCGTAAAATTACGTGTTTTGGCCATAATTTGGTAAAAACACGTAAGTTTATGGTAAAAACATGTAAGGGCTTACGTGTTTTTACTAAAAGCTTACGTGTGTTTACCAACACCCTAATTATAATGTTAATTCTTGAAGAAAACTAATTTTAGAGAAAAACTTTAAGAATTAAAAATAAATCACTCACTAATAATCTAAAGAGCTTATTGAATGATAAGATAGAGAGATTTGATGTAGGATTGTGGATTTTAAGGATCAAAATGAATTTATAAAAGCATTACACCAGTATATAGTTGGATTCTATGATTTCCCGTCTTGCTCATGGATTATGAAAGATTTAAAACACTTAAGAATAGCTTTAACTAATAATTACTTTTTGGTAATAATGATTTAAATGATAATAAGATGATGATGTGAAAAAACAGCAAGAAGAGGCCTCTTTTAAGTCAACAACAGCTCACAGAGGCGTGCCATGGAGCAAACTGAAAAACCAGTGAGTGAGAAACCAATAAACGCTTTTTAATTATTGATTGCATCATCTGTTGTCACATAAGATTATCATCATTACTTAATTGATTGCATCATCTGTTGTCACGTAAGATTATCATAATTACTTAATTGATGCTTTTATGTGACTACCAACCCCAATATGGTTAAGAATAAAAGGAGCAACATCTGTAAATCTTCTTTTATTTCAAGATAATCATTTATTTCTCAAAGTTATAAATGTTATTGCCAATTACATCACAGGTTGTAATCACTGTGAATTTTTGAACATTCAGTGTTTCACATAGAATAGTCAAAAATGGACTGTAAGGAAAACTTTTAATTTTACTAGTAAAACTGTAATTCTGTTTGGTTTTACCATAGATAATACAGTTCTCCATTGGTCCAAAAAGTTTCAGAAGGCTTAAAGAAGAATTGTATTTCTAATGAAGTTTTGAAGTTTTTACCTCATTTCTATGTAGAATTGCAAATATCAGTGTTTAACTGGTTGCTATGAGGTAAATCAATGGATACAAGTCCAAAAAGGGTTTTAATTACTCTTTTGGGGCTCATCCATGGAAAATCATTAAGAATGAACATGGTTACAGGAGTCTAGGTAGCTTTTTACCTCCTTGGCATGTCCAATTGGCAGGTTATTTGCTATTTTCTTAAGATTTACTGTAGTTGTAACATGGTAACCAAGTTCCCAAAGTGTTTTAGTTTACTAATTTGGCCAAGATCAGCCATGTATACAAGCTTCAGAGCTTTCCACACCTCTGAGGCCTCAGAAGCTGGGTACCCTGGCTCCCTTTGATATCTTTTGTCCCCCTGGCTTATTTTTCACATCAAAATAGAATTTTAATCTTCAAGTGAGATATCCACTATGGGTGTACCAAAGGTCCATGTAAGAATACCATGATATTAAGTGCTCAAAACATGCATAACACTATACTGAGTGTATATGTAACATGGGATTTCTCACATTCCCATTATTTTGGCATGAAATTAAGAGGAACAGAAATTCCCACGGATCTTCTATGTGGTATTGATGATGTGGTATTGAAGTATTTTCCATTTTACCACCTCAAAGAGTTAATTTGAGCTTATTCAATCTATGGAGCTACCCTAGGTGAATTTGTGTGTAGAAGCCAAATCTGGCCTTAAATCCATGGATTTACTTACTCAATGAAACGTTATTCATCTTTTCTGAAATCAAAAATGATGAATTTTGGATATATGCATGACTTATGAGTTATGCATAATTCTAAATTTCTTTTTAAGATCATTGTGGCCTATTTGGGTATGTAAAATATACCTCTAGGCTCACAAAGCTGATAAAGAAAAATGGTTGGCAGAAAATGCCATACCAGATGGGACCTTTCATTTAAGGAGATTACGAGCCTCTAGGAGGACTGAACAGTCTCATCAATGATGAGCCTTTTTTAGAGGGAGGGTATGTCACCCTGTGACTCAAAGCCAGAGCACAAGCATGACAGCCAAAATACCATAAACCAATGGTATAGCCAAGATACCACCAAAACATGGATCTTGGCCAAATGAGCTCAAAAGGTTTCAAACAAAAAAGGAAACTCACCCCTTTCTGAATATATAAGTCCCATCACCATAGGACAAAGAATAACAAAGTTATTCCTGCTCAAAGTTGTTCCTGAGAATAAACCTTAATTTTCACCTCTCATCTAAAATACAGAAGGGGAGGGTTGAACCCATCAAATGGGTATTCAAAATGAATCGCTAAGCCAGGGCTATTCAATGGTACTAGCAGAACTGAGTTAGCACCAGTATTACTTGAGTTATGGCCAAATTCAGGCCAAATAAGGGTGAACAAAACATTCACCTCCCATCTAACTTTTGCAGTTTTAGCGTGAGATACCTAAATTTGGGTCTTTTTGGATATAGCACAATCAGGGATATCTGATGGTGTCATCCATTTCCCCATAGCTCAACCAGAACAAAAGTTATGGGGCAAATAAGCTCAATACAGCTTTTTGCCTAAACCACTCAAATGTACAAAAATCTAGTACATGGGATAACTTGACAATATTTAATGATACCCATATCAAATGAGGTACCAATGTGTAGAGCACATACAGGCCTACCCACCAGACCAATTCTGATGATGATATCTCAATAATTGACAAAGTTATGGCTGTTTTAAAGTCAGATTCCCACCTGCTTTCATATACAGCCTTACCATGGGATAATCTCGCATAATCATGAATATGAGGTGTCAAATAGACAAAGGAGCTTGTTTTTACTTCAATACCTCATATGTCAGTCAATACTGGGGTCCCATACAGTATCTGTACAGCATTCTATGCGTCATACACGTCAGAATCAGGCTGTGAGGTCCCCAGATGAAAATTTTCACCCTGTCTTGGTGAAAACTGCCGAGATCTGGTTTCAAAACCACATCTGAGCCCAATAAAGGCTATAAAGTTCTTTGCAAACCACAAGCCTGTCTCAGAGAGTGAAAAAATCTTCACTTCCTCTACATGGAAAGGTCTAACACCCTTTCCACCCCATTTCAGGATAAAAAGGAGGCTCTTCACAGCCAGAATTGCTTTCCTCATCCTGATCATGAATTCCTATGTATTACAACTGTCAAAAACAGTTATAATCTTGGAAAAGAATGAGGTATACTCTTAATTTAGAAGTATTGTAGTCTTTATTATTGCAATCCAAGAGGTAAAGCTGCACCCAGGGCTTTCAACAGCACTCACCACCACTATAGTAGTATATTAAAGCCTTTTTCTTTGAAATTAAATCAACTATTGTCATTATTACAATAATCATAAATCTTTATAAACCATTTTTACCATGTCACAGTCATAGTTAAAGCTGTAAAACACTATTATACTTCTTTATCATAGACTCACCCTGACAAATTATAATCCAGAATCAATTAAGAATATGCTAATTTCTTCTGACAAAGGTATCAAAAAGAAAAGTCTTGACCTGCTTCTCACAATCAGAAAATCTCCAAAGAGAAAGGTATGACAGCTCATAGTCAACATGAATAGAAGAAATGGAGAAAATACCAAATAAATGAAAAATAACAAAATACAATGGTTACTGAGACATCATGGAAATAAGTCTAAATAGAGATTGGATTTACCTTATCAACTCCTTTCTTGTAAATAGAATAAATATGCATCATTGAAAAATCTTCATCCTTCACTTTCTGAGAAAAAAACATAACTTGAAAACAATAGTTTCAAAAAAGCAAATCCCTCATGACTTTATCATATTTACTCAGCTTGTGATTCCAATTTCTTTACTTTTTTACTGAAGCTTTTAGATTTTTCAGTAATAGTGCAATTAATATGACTTAACTCATTGATTATTTTTCTTGAAAGGTCTTTTTCTCTTTTTCTTTTCTTTCATTTTAGTTCCATGAGGGTTACTGCTATCCTCATCAAAATATATATTAATCTTGGTTTGAATATTGGGATCTTGTACCTTTGTTTGTAAGGTTTGTGCCCATCAGAATTTTTTTCCATTGATCTTTTTTCATTTGGGACGATTCTAATTCCCTTTATTTACCTTGAGACTTCGCTGGAAATCTTGTGATGGTCCCCCTTCTTTATTCCATTCTGTTGTTTGGCATCTACAACTCCTTTTTTTGATCCAATGCCAAGAGACTTTGGTTTTTGAGATAATTCAGGATCTTCTTTGATTTTTGATAGAAAGAAAGGGACTCCAGTGTCTCCAACTGACCCAGAAGCCTCTCATTGAATATATAGGGGGTGACGGATCTCTGCTAGAGGTTGAGGGAAAATATGATATTTTTCATCTACGTCTTATTTTAATTTTTTTAATGAGAGCAATATGCCTCTGTTTTTTAGAATCACAAATTTTTCCTCCTTTTCAAAAATCATGGAATGTGCTTGCTTTGTGTTATGTAAACAGATGACATGAAACTTCAAAATTTTTCAAATCTTAAAGTGTATCAACTTAAATATTCATTTCGTCAAAATTTTAAGTTCTTTATTTTTTTCACAATCAAATGGCCATACAAGAAAACCTTAGCTTTCAATTGTTTTTTCAAAGTTGAATTTCTTTAAGCATTTTGGAGGTTCTAAATCCTTGATTACAAGCCTTTATGGTGTTATCTTCTCTTTAGAATTATTCAATTTGGAATCCATGAATAAAAGGATGAAAATGACCTTTAAGCTTTATTTTTTGACCAATATGTTATTGTTGACATTGAGTAAATTTTCAAAAACATCCATATGGGTGAATAACCTTAATTGGGATCCATTAAATCCGAAATTCATGTATTTTCTAAATGGTGTATCATTTCTTTGAAAAAAGCTTTAATAAATTCAAGGAAGGATTTGTAGTCTATTTATCAAATGCTTAGCTGCTCATAAAATATACACAATATCTGGATATTAGATTTTTTTTGTAATTTTATGTTTACGTTATATAGTATTGAAATATTTCATCAAGAGAACATTTTTCATGCTTGTCAATTTTTACAGAGTTGATAATGGGATGTGAACAATGGATTTTTTTGCTTAAAACCACTCAAAAGATAAGGTTTGGGTACAAATCTCCATGGGGCTACTCTAGTTTATTTGATTGGTAGGAAAAAAATATAAAATAACAACTATAACTTTTTTTATCAAAAATGGAGATTCAAGAAGGTTTGATTATTCTTGACTTCAACATAATATTAAGATTCAATTAAAAACAAGATGAAATATATAAATTATTTTTGAGGCCTTATGGCTAGGCAGGAAATAACTCCAAGAGCTCAAGAAAACTGTTCCTCACAAATGGATCATATTAAATATTGGATTATGCAAGAGAATTTTGTTCAAATTTCATTCTTATAAAGATATTTTAATTAAAATATTTTCTATTGAAAAGAACAATGTGAGCATGCTAAGACCTCCAAAATTTCAAGGTTTTTCTGTAAAATAATTTTTCAAATATGACTAGGATACTACGCCTATCCGTATTGAAGGAATGGATTAATCAATCTCCCTATAGTTCCATGTTCTGGGAGGAGTTTTAATCAAATGATATAATAATCTATATCAATAGAAATATAATTATTCAAAAATGAAAATAAAGAAATAATCCTAGTAAGAAAATGGTTACCAAGTTTTTTTAAAATAGGAGTATTATTTCTCTACCAGAGTCAATCATACTCAACACAAATTCCAAATATAACAACAGATTTCTCTCAAATGAGGAATAATGGAGGATTTTTGGCTAGAAGAAGAATATTCAAAATAAATTTAAATACTATTTTGGAAGATCACTGTCACCATTAAAAATACTCTTTATAGATATTAAAGCTACTATTATAATTCTGATAGCTTAAGGGTGTTTATCATTTATAATAAGGTCTGATGTAATGAAGCTCACAGAAATATAATACCATCCGGATGAATACAGTAATCATGAGATATTCATATAAATTGGTTAATAAGTGTTATTAGGGTATGGTGATGATATAACCTCTATATTAATAAATCTTCTTGATAGACATAAGAAAACACTAATAACAATATCTGTAAAACCAATTCCAAAATGTAATCATAACTCTAAGACTATGAAGAAATATTAAGCTCCTTGTTTAATATTCTAAATATAATCCGTTAATAGATCATAAATAATATAGGAAGATGGTGAGAATTTCTCCTCTTCTTTTGATTATAATACTATATTATCCTACTACAAAAGGAATGGATCAATACTCAAAACTATTTTCTCAATAAGAAGCATGGAGGAAAAATATGGATGGATTACACTCCTTTATACGTTTTGGACCCTTCATAGAGCCCTCCAAAAACAAGGGACTTGGAAATTTTGCACCTTGAGAGATGTTTTCTTCTGGATACATTTTAAATGGTGTAATTGGATCAAGATATTGCACCAGTATGAACTTTATCATATTCAGTACACAGCCTTGGTCTCTCTTTTAGTGGTCAAGCTTAAAATGCCATTTTCTGAGCAAAATATTGCACCATATTTTTTGCTTGATTGTTGCATGAATTTTGAAATATGATGATATTTATAAGAAAACTCCTTACTATTATTCATAGCCTTGAGAGAAACGTTTGAGTGAGAAACTCCTCAATGGTGTCATTTGATACATAAAGCGCACCATATTTTTGGTATGTTACATCATTTCTTTGAAGATATACTGATATTTAAAATTAAATTTATTCCTATGATCCACAGCCCTGAGAAAATTTTGGTGGTAAGAAAATTGTCAATTTTGTGATTAGATATGGATGTTGAATGATATTTTTAGATACAACCTTTTTCTGAATTTTATTCCTATTTCTGCTAACCGCATTTATTTTCTGCAGAGCCTTAAGCTGTATTGTGTTGATTCTACTGATATTTAAAATTCAATTTGGAAATAATACATCTCATTTGTAGCTATGGGTGTTTAAGTGGCTATTTACTAGTGTGAAACCATGTTTATTTAAGTGTGATTGTGTTCCTTCTGCGAAGAAATATAAGACATTGAGTGAGAGGTATGGTATCATTTATGCAACTTTGAACATTCTCATGAATATTTAATGTCTAAGCCATATAGACATTTTATTTAAAGCATATTCTCTTTTTAGTATAGAACTTGTATTCTTATTATTCTTTGATCACCAATATCTAAAGAAGAATTTATTTTATGGAGCTGAGGAAATTTGTGGCTATAGGTAATTTGATTTAGATTAAGGTGTAATAGTACCCTCTTTCATTTTAATATAATTCATGTCTTTGCTGATACTTTTGAGTTAATTTTGGATTTTATTGAAGTAAAAAACAGCTGAAAGACGATTTCAAAGGAGTAAAAAAAGGAATGAATGAGTTAGGAGACATTGAGACTATTATCCTACATGATTGAATCACTTTTTCTGATGTCAAATTATCATAATTACTTAATGATGAAATTTTAAATGGATACCATGCCATTTATGGTCAAGAAAAATGGAGTTACAACATTAGTTTCTTATTTCTTATAAAGAAAAGGTGTCTTAAAGTCTATTGATAATATTGTAAACTTTATCTCAGCCGGTAGCCTTTGTGAGATGATGAATATCTATTGTTTCACTTAGAATCTTTTTTATAAGAATCTAAGTAAATGTTTCAATTGAGTTTACTGGACCAGAAACATTTCTTCTTTTATTTTGTATTTCTACTTCCTTAAAAATATATGAAATCTTGAGAGAAATTATGGAATAAATTCATTCTAAATGATTTTTTTAAAACTTACTCTATTTTTATGTCTTATGGTAAAGTAGCATAGCAACAACTGATGACTATGAAGTAGTTTTATGAAAACGACATGAAAGCTATGAAATAAACTATTTCTTCTTTTATAATTATATGTACTTAAGAATTGAATTTGTAAAGTGATTCAAAGGCTTTCATCAGCTTCTTGACACATTGAAAAAGCACCCTATATGCTCTTTTCTAATGATCAATGTGACTTAGACTTAGTAGCACTAGTTCCCAAAACATTTTAAAAACTGTTTTAGAAAGGCTCAGCTATGGATAAAATATTTTGAGCTGGGTATTACCAAGATGCCTCAGAATTTGGGTACCTTGCCCTTCTTTGATGTGTTTGGTCCACTTTGACTAATTTATGTGTAATCATACTAATTCATCTCATAACACTGATCTCCTCTATTGATTAAGAAATACCTTGTGTATAAGTTCAGTATTTGTAACTCCTCAGAAATGCATAAAACTAGTTTTGTGTATATTTAATATAGGATCTGTCAGAATGCCATTGTTTTTGTGAAAAGGAAAAAAACAAACTCTCACATACCCTTATTTGGTATCAAACGTAAACTGTTTAGTCACCTTCCATATTACCACCTTAAGGAGCTAGTTAGAGCATATTCAACTTCAAAATTTTCACCTCATGAAGTTAATTTAACCCTATTCATCCTCTTGGGAGACCACAGGTGAATTTATTTTCTTGTATCCAAATTCAGGCTTAAATAATTGCATCTACTACTCATAAAAATGTTATTCATCTTCAAATTCATGGAAACTAATGGATATTTGGCATATAAATATTTCATGAGCTTTTTATATTCACAAACTTCTGATAGAGCTATTAGAGGCCTATCTGGGTATTTAAGAAATACCACAAGTATTTCAAAAAAATACTTCAAACGCCTGAGATATAGCTGTTAAACCTTGATTCTTAGTATAATTTTATTTATAGAATTCTAGTATTTTTGGGATATTCCACAGAATTCTCAATTCATATGTTTCATAATTTCAGATTCATCAATTTTAGAGAAAGGTAATCACAGTAAGTAAGTAAAGATATTAATCTATTAACAACTCAGGCAATTTCAAATTCTTGCAAAAATTATTGGAAGGTTATTTTAATTACAAAAAAAACTACAATTGACTTTCCAACTAATTATTAGTCTCATGACTATGAATATATAAAAAGTCAACAAGAATAACCAATGTTAAGGAAAATCAAGAGGAATAATTGGAAGTTTTGAAAAAAGAAGTGCATTTTGAGGGAAATGAAGGAAGTAAGGAAATAGAATTCAGAAAAAATCCAGCAATAAGTTTGTAGAAGCTTGCAAAGCACAACGCGACCCCATCTGATTGTGGAATATTTTTTATAGATCATCTTTCTTGTATATTATTCAATGGGGGTATTCTATATTTGGAAAAAACATCCTTTTAAAATATCATTAAAATTATTTCATTTTTTGGATATTACAGCTTTGTAAAAAGTTTCAGTTTCCGTCATAAAATTGAATCAAGAGAGATTTTTTGTCATTATGTCTCAAGGATCCATTTAAAATTATGTAATCCTCTTTTGAAAATTCCTGCCTGTCTTTAATCCATATTCTTTGGAAGGTTAAGCAGATTTTCCAATTAAACTAGTTAGTATTAATTCTAAAAGAATCTTCCAACTTAATTAACTTCAAAAAGGAGAAGGTGTTTATATAGAGTATTGTTTAGTGAATGAAAAGGAGATTGGGAGCTGAACTGTATCTGATATTAGATTCATTAATAATTCATAGTACAAGATATAATATGAAATAATAAACCAGTGAGATCTGATATACCATATACTGACTGCAATCTATGGTTTTTTGAACAAGATTTAACAAGTCTTTGAAACGAGATTAAATGAAACTTGGAGGGCAATGATCAATATCTGTTCACTGATAATTGACTTATTGGCAATTGATTTGAGACTTTGTTGAAGTCTTTTATAATATATCTTCTTCAAAACTCTGGAGATCAAATAGAAATATGGATCTATAGGAAATATATTTAGATATTTTCTCTTTTATTTTTAATATTACATCTCTATCTTTCCGATTGAATGTTTGTTTGAGAAATACAAAATTTAAACCCAAAAAGAATGCTTTGATGTCCTCAATAGGAGAAATAGCGATTTTTCACTGATTTAAGAGCATTTTAGCCTTGTTTATCACTGATTCTTAGAATTAAAGGAATTAGGTAGATTATACCCATGCTTGGCTCACACTTCTACCAGAAGTCCAACTGGCTTATGATACCCGCCAGCCCTCTACCACAGCAAAATCACCCTCACTGGTGGAAAAAGGGTGGAACCCCCTATTGCCTGTGGATCACTTAAAGAAAAATCTTCTGACTATCCACACCACACCCAAAACCCTTCATGCCTTGTGGAAGAGAACATGTGATAAACCTTTTAAGTGCATATCTTCTGCTAAATAATACATCAAATATAGGTATGACATAACACACAGGGAACCAGACTTCAAAGAAGGGGACCAAGTGTTAGTGTTACACTCAACTTTAATAAACTCAAGCCCTCAAAGAAAATCAGAGACTTATTTGTGGGACTCTTTACTATCATAAACATTATGCGGAAGAATTCAGTGGAGGTTGGACTTACATAGAATTTCTCTCTAGACAACAAACATTGAACATGGCAGAGCTTTTCCATATTTAATTTTACCAATACCAAATGGGTTACCATTGTGTAGATCCTATCCAGGGCTATGCAGTAAACCAACTTTGAGCTCAATATCTTAAGAACTGACAAATTTATAGCAGTTTTAAGGTGAAGATTCCACAGTTTGGCCAATGCACCTTTACTGTGGGATACTATCCCATAAAGATGATTATGATATATCAAATAGACAAAGAAACCTTTTTCTACTTCAGTACCCCATAGTCCAATCAATATTGGCTTTGCCTACAGGTTCTGTACAGCTTTCTACAAGTCATACATGTCAGGAGAGGGCTGTGTGGTCCCCAGATGGAAGTCTTCACCCAGTATTGGGAAAACATTCCCAGATGTGGTTGAAAAACCTCATCTGAGCCCAATACAAAGTATACAGGCCTTGTGAAAACCACAAGACAGTGCTCTGAAGTGAAAAATCTTCACTTCCTCTATGCAGATGGTCTAGAGGATCTTTCCATGGCATTTCAGGATGAGAGGAGGGCTTTTATTTCCCGGAAAAGGAATCCCTATCAGGCTGTTGTATTCCTATTTAGTAAACCTGTTCAAAAACAGTTATAATCTTGAAAAATAACTAGGAATACCTTAATTAGTGTATTGTGGTCCTTATTATAGTAAACCAACTGGAAAGACTGCACCCAGGCTTTTCAATAGTGCTTACCAGCACGATCCTCATAGAAAATCCCTCAAATTATCAATTAGAAACCCTTTTTTAGTTGATAATCCGTGTCAAAGTAAGATTTAAAGTTATATATACACATATTTACCACTTTATCATAGACTCAATTTCAGGCTGAGTCTATGATAAAGGTGTATAATGGTATTGACAAACTTTAACTATGACTGTGACATGGTGAAAATGATATAAAATGTTATTGATAATGATGATAGATGGCTTAAAATAAGATATTAAGGGCTTTACTATAATAATATGGTGGTTTTGAGTGCTGCTGAAAGCCCAGGGTTCAGTCTTAGCAGTTGTGTTACTATTATAAGAACTACAATACTTAAGTTTAAAGTATAACCTGTTTTCCCAAGAGTATAACTGACTTTTACAGTTTTACTAGGTAGGAATTCAAGAGCAGGATGAGGCAACCTTTTCTGGATGTGAAAAGCCTGCTTTTTATCCTGAAATGGGGTGGAAAGGGTGTTAGACCTTTCCATGTAGAGGAAGTGAAGATTTTTTCACTCTCCAAGACAGGCTTGTGGGTTTCAAATACCTGTAAATAAGGTTTATGCTCAGGAACAACTTTGAGCAGGAATAACTTTGTTATTCCTTGTCTATGGTGGTGGAACTTGTATATTTGGAAAGGGTTTAGTTTCCTCTTTCCTTTGATACCTTTTGAGCTGATTTGTCTCAGCTCCATGTTTTGGTGGTATCTTGGCTATACCATTGATTTATGGTATTTGGGTTTCATGTGTGTGCTCTGGGTTTGAGTCACAGGCTAACATACCCTCCCTCTAAAAAAGGCCAGCACTGATGAGACTGTTCAGTCCTGCTAGAGGCCCTGCATCTCCTTAGGTGAAGGTTCCCATCTGGTATGGCATCTTCTGCCAACCACTTGTCTTTGTCAGCTTTCTGGTTCTTGAATCTGACTAATCACTCTCTTTTATCCTTACCATTAAGTCTGATCTTCCTGAAATTGATAATTTTCTTCACAGGTCCAGGGAAATGCTCCACATCCACTATTTCTGCTGGTGTGAGGTTCTTTTTCCAGGATGGGAATTTTTCCTCCTCTTTCTGGAAGTATGGCTTGACCCAAATTAACGGAAAGCATGGGTGTTTCCTTGAAAATTGCTTTCTGAGTTGGACTTCCACTGCATTTTTCCATATCAATTTAATTAAAGTGAAGGGCCCTACAAATGAGTCACTCATCTTCTTAGGTCTTTTGAGACTATTAAAGCTCAGTGTAGACACTAATACTTGGTCCCCTTCTCTAAAGTCATTTTCCCTTTGTGATTTGTCTGACCTCTGCTTGTTATATTCTTTTGCCTCAGCTATGCATTTGGAATCTGTGTCACAAGCCCTCTTCCACATTTCTGGAGATTTTTGGCTGTGTGATGGATGGTCAGAAGATTACTCTTCAAGTGATCCACAGGCAATAGGGAATTCCACCCTTTCTCTACCAGTGAAAGTGTTTTTCCTGTAGTACAGTCCTGGCTATTATTATAAGCCAGTTTGACTGCAGGTAGAATTTTGAAGCAGTCATGGGTGTATCCTTCATGGTCCTTGTATTCCATGCCATAGGCACATAATCTTCTAAGGATGTCTTCCATTGTTTGGATCATACTTTCAGATAATCTATCTGTTTGTGGATGGTAAGCTCTAGAGAAAGTAAGGCTAGTAGCCAGAATATAATAGAGGTTGTTCCAGAATTCTGATTTGAATTTTGGGTCCCTATCACTAATGATAATCTTAGGTACTTCACAGGTGGATATTATGTTATTGCAAAATAACAGTGCAGTATCCATGGCTGTGTCAGCCTGTGACTCAAAACCAGAGCACAAGCATGACAGCCAAAATACCATAAACCAATGGTATAGCCAAAATACCACCAAAACATGGAGCTGAGCCAAATTAGCTCAAAAGGTATCAAAAGAAAGAGGAAACTCACCTCTTCCTGAAAATATAAGTCCCATCACCATAGGACAAGAAATAACAAAGTTATTCCTGCTCAAAGTTATTGCTGAGCATAAACCTTAATTTTCACCTCTCATCTAAAATCTAGAAGGAGAGGCTTAACCCCATCAAATGGGTATTCAAAATGAAGCTCTAAGCCAGGGCTATCTAATGGTGCTAGACAAACTGAGCTAGCACCAGTACTACTTGAGTTATGGTCAAATTCAGACGAAATAAGGGTGAACAAAACATTCACCTCCCATCTAACTTTTACAGTTTTAGTGTGAGATACCTAAAGTGGGGTCTTTTTGAAAAGAGCACAATCAGGACTATCTGATGGTGCCATCCATCTCCTCATAGCTCAACTACAACAGAAGCTATTGGCCAAACAAGCTTAATACAGCTTTTGCCCAGACCACGCCAATGTACAAAAATACTTGTACATGGGATAACTTTGTCATATTTAATGATAGCCATGTCAAGTTAGGTACCATTGTGTAGAGCTCATACAGAGATATTCAATGAACCAACTTTGAGCTTGATATCTCAAAAACTGACAGAGTTATGACCATTTTAAGGTCAAAATCCCACCTGCTGTCAGATACAGCCTTACCATGGGATAATATCCCATAACCATGAATATGAGGTGTCAAATAGACGAAGAAGCATGTTTTTAATTCAATACCTCATATTTCAGTCAATACTGGGGTCCCATACAGTTTCTGTACAGCATTCTACGCGTCATACATGTCAGAATCGGGCTGTGAGGTCCCCAGATGAAAATTTTCACCCTGTATTTGTGAAAACCGCCCAGATGTGGTTTCAAAACCACATCTGAGCCCAATACAGGGTATACAGGCTGTTTGCAAACCAGAAGCCTGTCATAGAGAGTGAAAAATCTTCACTTCCTCTATGTGGAAAGGTCTAGCAGCCTTTCCACCTCAATTTCAGGATAAAAGGAGGGCTTTTCACAGCCAAAAGCCTCTCCTCATCCTTCTCTTGAATAACCTATGTAGTAAGCTGTCAAAAACAGTTTTACTCTTGGTTAATAATCAGGTATACTCTTAAATTAAAAGTATTGTAGTCTTTATTATTGTAACCCAACAGGTAAAGCTGCACCCACGGCTTTCAACAGCGCTCACCACCACTATATCTCTATAGTAAAGCCCTTAATATCTTAATTTAATCCTTTATCATCAACTTTATTATCTTTTAAAGCATTTTTACCGTGTCACAAATATAGTTTGAGTTGTAAATAGCCTACATTACCACTCTTTCATAGTTTCATCCTGACAGGCTGTATCCTCTTTGTTACATGGTAGGCACCTTAAATTCTTTCTGAACCTATCAACTATGATCAAGTAGGCATTGAAGTTCTCTTTGCCTCCCGGTACAAGTCCTGTGACCCAGTCCATGTTGATGGTTTCCCATGGGTGCTTGGGTTCTTCTATGAGCTGAAGTAAGCCATACTTCTTCCTATGTTTTCTATTTGCCTTTTGGCATATTTCATATGTGTTGCTATATTTAACCAACTCTTGTTCCCATTTGGGCCACCAAGCTGAGCTTTCTACCCTCTCCTTGGTTCTGTCCTCACTCATGTGTCCCATATAAGGGCAGTCACTGCATTCTTGTAAGATCAAGGATATGTTGTCTCTGTATATTATTGTGAGTGCTCTGGTGTACTTCTCTCTATGGTAGAGCAGGCCATCTATTAGAAAAAATTTGTTGTCCTTACAGTCCCTCAACCAGGGTTCCTCTAACTGAGATTCCAGTTCTGGGCTCCTGTCCTTTTCTTGAAGGAGTTGCAACAATATGCCACACTGTTTGTGTTTGGCATATTTCTTCAACACTGCATTGGAGAATTCATTATGCAGTTCTGAGGAGCTTATTCCAAATATAGGAGTTTCTGTTCCTTCTTAATCAGTGTTTCCAGTTTCTGAGGCACCACTTTCAGGTGCCCATTCAGAAAATTTGAAGTTTTGCTTCCTATCTATTGCCATTAAATGAAGAGGGATATTTGCTGCTATGTCAGGGTCATAAGCTGGATTTCTTTTGACATTATCTAGTGGACATCTGCATTGGTATTAACTTTACCTTCTTTTTATATGATGGTTATATTGCCTCTATACTCTTGGACGGTTATTTTCCACCTCAAAATGTATCTATTGGTTGTCTTTATGTTCAGTAAAGACTTCAAGGCTGTGCAGTCTGTGTAGACTGCAAAGACTGCACCCCCCAAATAAGGATGGAATGTCTCCAGAGCCCAGAATAAGCATAGACATTCAGTCTGGTGGCTCCATACCTGGCTTCTGAATATTTCAGCTGCCTAGAGAGGTAACATATTACTCCCTCTCTTGGTTCACTATCTACAATTTGTCTTTGGTGAAGGGCTGCTCACAGGCCATGGCTACATGGTGCATCTATGTATAGCTTGAATGGTAGTTCAAAGTCAGGAAATATGAGTACAGTTGCACTTGTGAGTTCATGTTTGATCCTCTCATATGCATCCCTTCTTTCCTTGGTAATTTGAAACTACATCTTTTGAACATAACTTGTATAAACTAGTAGCTAGGTGGAAAAAATCTTTTGATGTGGTTTCTATCGTAGCTAGCAAACCCAAGGAAAGATTTCATCTGTTTTATGTTTCTTGGTACTGGCTTTTGCAGGACTGCTGCTACTTTATTCTGGTCAATTTCCAGACTATTACCTGAGACTTTATTTCCTAAATCTAGTAGTGCTTGTTGGCCAAAATTGCACTTTGTAAGTGAAAGTTTCAGGTTGATGGGTATGCATTTACTTAGCACTTTTTCTATGTATTGCGCATGGTCTTCCCATGTCTCTGAGTATATAATGATGTCATCAATATATACTACCATCCATCCTTCCAAGATTTCTTCTTGAAATATTGTGTCCATCATCCTTTGGAAGTGGGCTGGTCCATTATTGATTCCAAATGACATCCTGGTATACTCATATATTCCCATATGGCATATGGTGCTGAGTAATTTCATGGAGACATCTTGGTTATTTATTTGGATTTTGCCAGTTCTTCTAAGGCATGAGGTATCCTGGGTATAGGGTATCTGTCAGATTTTGTGTATTTATGCAGAGCTCTGAAATCTCCACACAGCCTAGACTTGCTATCATGCCAGGTGATCAGAACAGGAGTAGTAATTTCCAATCTTTCATTGTGTCCAATCTTTCTGATGATATCCATTTCCAGGAGTTCATTGATATGTTTTTCAATTTCCTTCCTGGCTTCCAGACTTTCTGTGTAAGGTGTGGATATGAAACTTTGATTAAAAATCAAGTACTTTTCCTGTCCTCAAAATTTGTATAAGGTAAAAATCAAAAAAATAGTAAGAAATATTATTCTTAAGAGAAAACACGCCAGTTTCATTGTTTATAGCTTTATTAGTATAAAGGAATAATATTATAAAGATTTACTGTTTCACCAACAAGAAAAATTTGTACCAAAAATACTCTACAAGAGATATTTAAGGCTACAAAAGAAATTTCTTCAAGAGCAATTTCAATTGGAATTAATTGAGCAAAGAACTTCAAGCAATTAATTCAAGAACAAAGCCTTTAAAAAGAATATTTAAACAGAAAACACACCCGAAATTTTCACTTTGTTAAGAGGTTTAAAATTATTTGAAAGATGTGGTTGGAATCTTTTATTGATTGGGTGAACAGTGTTTAACCTAATTATAAAAGGAAAAGATTCTAATATGAACAGAAAAGTGGGGCAAAGAAGACATTTTTTATAGCTGTCAATTTTCTTACTCCAAAAGTAAAATTTACTCTTGTCAGTTGTGAAAGACAGTCTGACAACAGAAAATCCAATTATGGCATCATTGAACCCTGGTTTAGACCAAAAAAGGTCTGGATTAAGCCATTTTTTTGTGATTTTTAGCCATTTTAGACCCTTGAATCAGCCATTACTATAGGAATACCTGGTCTAGAGCCTTCAAAACACGTCATAATGTGTGTAAGAGGCGTAGAAACAAGTTAAAACTGTTTTTACTAAAATTGCTTTAACTTAAGGGTGGTTTTACCCTCTTGGCAGCAGTTAAATCTACCCTGGTTGGTATCAAAACCTCATCATCAATTGAGTCACAGACCCTGTGACTCAATTCCAGGCGAAAAGTGATGAGCTTTTGCGTGAATTTTGACATCTCACACCTTTCAGCAAGGGTTTTGGGGACCTGGCTCCCCCCTAGAGCTAGAGTTCCTTTTTCCCCCCAATTTTAATCTTTCCAATTTATTTTTCCTTTAATTCCTCATCATGTATTATACTTGTAATTTACATATTTCATTCAATTGAATTGCACAGTACAATACAGTAATAATTGATAAGTAATATGTAAATTAAAGTTCACTTATGTAATACACATGCACATTTTGACATTTCAATTGAATTCAATTGAAAATACTTCAATTACTCATAGCTTCTAAACTAAAAACAACACCCAAATTTTAACACAAAAATTGATGGTTAACACAATTAAAGTTTTGAGGATTTTCAATTTTTGTATTGAAAATACTGAAAACTTAATTTAAGCTTATTTAGAGTTGAGTTGCAAAAACTTCATCCAGAGGTGGCCCACTTCATTTCTTATGAGGAATCCAATGGTGTGATAATTTCTTTATGTTTACTTATTGGATAAAAATCTATAATATCTTTTATATAACTTTTTACCCAAAATATTTTGATTTCACAATTTTTATTAAAAATTCATTTTTACTTAATTTTTACAACTAAAAATTTAATTTCATAATTTTAAATTTTATTGTAATTTTATTTTTAAATTATAATTAAATTTTGATTTTTAAATATAAATTTGTATATATATTCTCATTTTTATAATATAAATCAATTTATTTTATTTATATTTGTGTTTTGAATTTATTTTTCGTGGTCTTTTGGGTATATAAAAATACCTCTAAGGCTCATATGCTGGGTATTGAGGTCTCCTGAGCATGGGTGGATAAGGTCTTTCCACATCCAGATATAGTTGTATATCATGGCCTCTAACTTTGCCTAGGGGTTCTACACCAATGGAAAATGCTGGTCTGTCTTTTCTCAGAATCTTCAGTAAACTTAGTTTCTGTTTACTGTTGAGGGTAGTGCTAAACTGGCCCTCTCTTATTCATTTAGTAGTTCTTCCAGCGGATCCTGGGCAGATATTTGGTATATATCAGGTGAAAATTTCTTTTGCTTGTTGGTACCAATCATAATGTTCCTGTTTTTACTATTGTAAATATCAATACCATACGTCCGCTGGTAATCTGTCCTCAGTAAGAACCCTTGGATGTGGACATCATCAAGCACTACAAACTCTGGGTTGCCTCTGACATTACCCTTCCTATGGGGTATAATTATCTCTTTGATAATTGTCCCAATGGAAGTCATCTTCCCCGATGCACTTGTGAAGTTCTGTGCCTTGGTTGGAAAGTGCTTTTTTCCCAATTTGGGAAGTGGTTTTCCAGATAATTTCTGGCCGATATGAAGCAGTGTGCCCCAATGTCAATGATCAACGCGTGTTGAGCATTGTCAATGCAAATAGTCATTTTTGTGGCTGTCCCATGTATTTATGCCATTCCTTTGGTTTGTGTGACCAGGAATGTTTGTGAATCCTGTGTTTTTTTGCACAAGTTTTCATTGGCAGTGTCTTGTGGCATGCATGCTTCCGACTTTATGTACTGGATTTTGAGTGGGGGTTCCCCTTGGTATTCCACTATAAATTCTTCTCTTGGGTCTTTCTCTTCATCTTATTTTTCTCTCATGGAATCACCAATAGAGTCTTATTCAGAATCCTCTTTGTGGGATTCCTCCTTGGGGACTTTCTCAATGGCATAGACTTTTTTCCTCTCCTTGAGACAGTTGTAGGCATAGTGGTCTGTTGAACCACAATTGCGACAAGGATTTGTCTTCTTGGTCACTTCTGCCATCAAATGAGATTATAAGTCAAATTGTAATAATAAATATATACCTTTTTTGATAAATTACATTGATTAATAAGTCAAAAAAATTGAGAAAGAAATAAATTTGTAAGAGATAGATAGCTGATTGAATTGACAAAAGATGTACTTATAAATAGGAATGATTAATTTAGTGAAGGATGATCTCTTTGATTTCTGACAGTGATAAAATTCAACTGAATCATGATTTCAAGATTTTTTTTTAATTGTGAAATGAAAATAAAATTATTGCGGAATTCTCTAAGATTCATTTACTATGATTATAACAGCCTATCTATGTACATATCTGTCAGGTTGACTTTCTTATAAGTAGTTTTCTCATTAAGAGTTCTGAGGAGGCTTTAGAGCTAGTAGACAAATCCAATTAATAAAATTAGTATTTATAACATCATTTGTTCTCAAGGTAGCCTTCCTATCTAAGCTATATTGTATTTTGTGGAAAAGAACTCCTCATGTTTGTTTTGAAAGGGGCATTCTGTAGGAAATTGAAAAAATATTTAATATTGGTAAAGGCTTTTATTTTTTAAAAGCTGAAAGGGTTTTATCCATCACCAGAATCTTATTATGTATTTTCGAAATTTGGAGTGTTTTGTGAACAAAATTAAATTGTTGTGTATTTTTTGCATAGTAACTTCTTTTAATACATCTATTAACATGGCTATAGTTATCTATTTCCCTTAAGTTTTACTTAAATTGTTCCCCTTCTGATGCTTATATGTTGATAAGAGATGTTAGGCTTAGGATTCAAAGACCTTCGATATGGAGTTCCATTTGGATAATTTGGCTTGAAAAGATTACTCTGATATAAATATAAAACATTTCAAAAAGAGTTATGAAAAATTTGATACTCTTTAAAAAACAGATTTGCAATATTTATTTGAAGAAATTGTGCTGAACTCACCCATATGAAATCATTCGGTATCTCAAACAAAAAACAAACAAATATCCTTCAATGGATAGGAGCAAGTGATTTTTTTAGGTTTTTGGTATTTTCCATTTGAAAAGAATAAGAAAATCTCTATGGAAATTGATATGTCTCTTCCTTCTTCTTGAAATGTATAATTGATCCCAAAGAAGGGGTCAATTTGTGGAAAGCAATTATGTTTACTTGAAAGACGAAAAACGTTTTCTGTTCCATTTGCACTTTTTCTTCAGGAAATGTGATAAATAAATGTCCTTCTTCCCCTATAATGCCAAATCAAAGGTCCTTCTTCCCCTATAATTCCAAATCAAACCTGGTCTAATTTGACTCTGAATAGAAAATTATACTAAATATGTCATCTAATAAATATTTCCACCGTTTATAGACTTCATACTAGCTTCTATTATGATAAATTGAGCTCAATATTTTTGTAATTGGAATTCATTTGATATCTTTTTCTTCACAAAAATCTTCAGGTCTACTACACCAAAAATCAGTAGGAATGGAAAACTAAGCTCAATTATTCTGTAGAACAGATATGCCCCATAATTCAAAACTCTCATATTCAATTGAAAATTCACAATGGAAAAGGAACCCTTTTTCTCCCTTAAGCTATCTCCATTATGAAATATGGGCCATAAGTAATATCATTTGGTTAAATTCAGAAGAATGGGGAATTTTCAAATAACATGGGTTGAAATTGTGGAGGAATATCACAGGGAGAATTTTTCGCAAACCTTGTTGAAAAGGTCCTTCCATCATCCTCAAAGCTTGAAGACAGACTTACCTGTTGACCCACAGAAGTAAAATCAGAAAAATAAAAAATATTAGAGCTAAAGCTCTAAAAATTGAAGAAACATGTCTTGTAAAAAGAAGTTCCAATTTATTCTATCTTTATTCCACTCTTGATAAGATTTCTTCTATCACAAATTTTACATATGAACCTCAATCAATGACATCATATTAAAAGAGAAATATCTTCATTGTCTTTATATCTCTTCCATCTGATCAGTTTCAAAAGTTAAGTTCTTATTCAGGAGATTTATTGATTTTTTTTCATACCACAAGAAAGCTCTTGTTTTCATCACTTAAATAGAGCTTTTGAAGCTGGTATGTGAATTGATCTTCTTTTGATACAAAAAATGGGTTTTTTTGAATCTTCATAACCTAGGATTCAATTGAATGGTTTAATTGTTGTTTCAAATTTATTCTTTATCTATTTTAATCTTAAGGAGATTTCATCGCATAATACTGAAACATTCCTGGAAATGGTGTGTTTTGTTTGAGGGAAAAAATTATTATTATGACATTTTTTCAAAGTTATGCAAATACTCAATATGAAATGAAGAAAAGCGCAAGAAGCCTCATTAAGCTGACTCATATTTCCTGAGAGTTCAGAGATAAGATGAATCTTGTAATGCTAATGATTGAGCCCGAAATGTTTGGGGAGCTTTCTATCAATTATACAATTAGGAAAGAGAAAAAAAAATCACAGATTTGTGGCTTGTTTATAAAAACTGAGATTTATTCCATAGATTATTTATGATTCTTCTAGTCTGCTGGAGACTAATGAAGATACAGAGAGAGTCTCCGCAAAAAATCTTATCTGGAATGAAGCTCTATCTTTCCCAATTGAACCCATCAATATTTAATTCAGAAAATATATCCTAACTCGAAAATCTTTAAAATGAATATCTTAAGCATCTTTCCCATGAAAAAATGTATATAAGACAGCTTGGTATGGGGACAATCAAAATAGGACTTAATGAAGGCTTGGTTTTTCTTCTTTTTTGAATTAATGAAACTACTAATATCCTCCCATGAAATATACTTTCCAAAAACTTTGTAAGTACTCAAGACTCATCTTTGCAGAAAATGTGGAGTTTTATTCTGAATAAAATGGTAAATTTAAGAAGTTCTTTGGTGAAATATTTCTCAAAAGGTGTTTGTGTTAATTTATTCAAATTAAAGGGTAATAAATGCATCAAAAACCACAATTACTCACCGAAAAAGGAAAGGAATCATAAGTAAGATTTGTTTTCTTACTTAATCTTCATCTGAATTTGATATAATTCTTGCTATTTTCAAACTTCAAGAAAATACATGAAGTTCTAGTGGCAATTTACCCAAAGGATTTTGAAAGGAATATGATTTTTTTAATATTTTAGAAAATAATCCTGTCCAAAGTAAGAATTTGATTCCGATTTTGATATTAAATCAATTTAAATAAAAAATATTACTATTTCTGCCTTTTTATAAAGCATATCAAACGAAAATATTCCTTTAATTTCACTTCCTCTTAACACCAATACTTATTATTTGTAACATTATAGTTAGAAATTGAATTTGCGTCATTTTTTCATCAAATAATCCTAAAAAAGAGAGATTTTGACATTTGTGGTTTAACTATATTGAGATTTGAAACTAAATTTCCATGAATTTAATAATAAAACTTCTAAAATATTGATTTTTTGTGTCATCAAGGAGCTTTGAGAGGATCTCTACCTCTCTCAAATCACTCTTTGATTTTAATGAAGAAACACCCTCCTCAATGAACTGCTCAATTATTTTTGTAGCTTTGAAAAGAAATCCCTCCAGATAATTTGGAGATTATGTCAAAGAAAAAAAATTCTTGACAAATTAGTGTACATAATTCTGCATCAGTTGGATAAAGGCTTTATGCGAGTTAATGGAAAAAATAAATATTCTTGGAGCTTCCTTGAAGATACTATTAATAATACATGTATGGTAATATCAATAAAATCAAAATTTCTTCCTATTCATTATTACTTTTCCTAATTTTGAGGGATCTCGTCTACGTTTGCGAATCCTTTGTGTAAAATCATGTCTTAGATTCTTGTTCATTTGAAAAATTTAAAGTCAATGGTTGTTAATATAAGAGTAATCTCAAAATAACAGCCGCAAAAACCTCTTTTTGGTCATTTCATGCAATGTTTTAATTTATGTTGACCTATTTATATTCGGCAAAAATATTCAATCGGAACTGAAAAATAAAAAATCGCTCATTTATTGTAAAGAATTCCTTTTTAACAGGTCATGAAGCTGAACTTATTACTTTTTCATCTCCTGACCTTTTGTGATTAAATGAACCTCATATCTGTGAGATTGAATAATCTTAAAATTCAGACTTTTAAAGGATGGGAATTTAATTTTGAGTCAAATTGAGGAGTTATAATACTGTAGAGATTCGAATAAAAACCCCTGAGCTCCATGATTAGTATTCCTTAGTACTTATCTTATTATTTCAAACTCTTATTATCGTTTTGTGAATTGATTGGTATTAATACTTTCAATCAATTAGTGAGGGTGATCCTTTAGAAAGAATCCATATAATGCAAAAGGAATTTTTTAAATATTCATGTAAAAATGAGGTCTTTAATATTATTTCAAAAATTTCAGCCAATCAGCGATATAATGACTTTTGGTACTTGATATATGTCATCTTCAGGAAGTCATAAGATTACAGTTTTTATTCAATCAACTGGAAAAATCAACACAATAATACAAATATGGGTGCACATAAACCATTCCATGTTGGCAGTTGGATTAGATTCACTTTCATTTCAGTTTGAGAAGCTTTTTAACCTGCCGCACATGAACCCAGGGTATGCCTTTTTTTCATCGAAAATCTGATATATCAACATGAAATGAGGTTAGCCATTCAAAATAATCACTTCTTCTTCAGAGATCTTAAAAAAAACCTTTCAAACATTGAAGTTTTTTTCTTCCTCGAAAGCATTAATACGAACATTTTGAAGTTAGTGATCATTTGTTTCCCCAAAATCAAATTGTTTACAGTGTCTGAAATCTATTGATGTCCCTCCAAAAGAGCTTTTTCCTCATATACGATTGTCCTAAGAGCTTCATTTATTCATTGACTTTTTATCATTGTGGGGTATACAACGGGATCATAGTTTTATGCGGGTAATAAAACCTGACCTTGGAGTGAAGAAACACTGGTTCAAATAAAAACAATCATTTAGTGTTTCTCTTGAAGGAGGTTCAAATAAAGGCTAAATCAATTTTGAAGATGTTTGATTTAATAAATATGTGCAATTTTTTTGGGATGATACTTTAATCTTGCATTGGTATTGTGACCAATGTGATATTTAGATCAGCAGTAGGAGTTAAAAATTAATGTCTTCACCAGGTTTTACACATTTTTCAATTGAATTCGGCGATGTAGGATGGGATAGGGATATGAAAATTGTTTGATATTAGAATTCAATTTCTCATTGTTATTGCGACAAATTTACTATTGATATCAACAATAAAAGTTGACAACTAATGTCTTGGACGGGTTTGACCTACTAAAAAGATTTTGTTTATACTTAGACGGCGAAAAATCTTCATAAAGGAATTCCAAAAGAAAATCCTACAGAAGTTTAGGTTGAATATGACGGCTTTCATACCAGCCAGATAGCTGACACCTCATGAAAAAGCTTGACGTTGCATATGCAACGTTACGCCAACCTTGATATGATGTTACATATAGACAGACCCCGCGCAACTTGACTTGATAAACCTAATTCAAAATTGAGTTCAAAATCCTCTCCATCAAACCCATTCATCGATCCAACCCAACTCCCTTTTTTCTGTGCTATTTCTGTTTCCTTCAAGGTTATTCTTTGTTTCCACTTTTTGAAAAACTCACCCGTCGATCTTTGGCTCCTACCAATTTTACTTCATGGAGATATGCACTTGCCAAAAGTGCAAATCCTTTCAGTTTACCAACCAAGACGGACAACAAATACAAGGGGTACTCGTTTCACGAAGCCCTCGTAATAGACACTGGGCTAGTGCCTCTCAAACAGATGGTTGCGGCATGCATATATCCACTAGGATTTCAATTTCAGAAGACAGCTCAAATAATAATTCACAAGTATCAAGCGATGAGTCTGAGACCTCACATTCATCATCTACTCATCAAAATACTGCTTCAGAATTAACTAGTCAGTGTTTATTTCAAATTTTCACATTGCCTGACCCACTTACATTGCCTTTGTTCCAGAGGCTACATTATCTTTCATGGCGTGGTTACACCTCTCTTGTGAACTTAGTCATCAACAAAGCCGGCTTGCACGGCAATACTTAGTACAACTCATTCAATCTTTTCAACCTAGCAAAATTGGCATAGACGTCACAAAAAACCTTCCTGTGGATATACGAACAATTTGCAAAAGGCTCCAACTAACTCCTCAACTTGAAAAGTGCATTTGCTGTCCTAAATTCTATTGCCTTTATGATAGTGATTCGGCACCATCAGAGTGTCGATACAAATATTTCTCTCAATCTTCTCCCTGTGGCAAATCACTTTTCACTCAACATTTCATCAGACCTCTACCTCAGTTAAAGAAAGTCTCTAAACATTTTACAAAAGCAACCAATCGTTTGACTCTTAGCAAACCTCACTCAACATACATTACTCAAGATTTTTTAAAGTGGCTCACATGGTTCATTCCTCAGGTTGAAGACTCAATTGATTACTGGAAGAACCATCTTCAAAATGAAGGAATACCAATATCTGATTACCAGCAATCACCTCCCTGGAAAAACCTTTACCCAACCTCGATAAATTCAAAAGTGAAATCAATGTTTCTATCGTTTAGCTTGTTTGTTGATTGGTTTAACCCTCTTACAAACAAATTGGCAGGAAAACAAGTTTCACTTGGGGTTGTGGCACTCAACTGCTTGAATCTTCCACCAAATACTCGATGGAAATTGCAAAACACATTTATTTCGGGCATAATTCCTGCTCCAAATGAGCCAAATCCACTTACACTCAACAACATCCTTATGCCTTTGGTTGACTATCTGATTAAACTTCATCCTGGCATCATCATTCGCACACCAAACTAACCTAATGGGCGGAAGATTGTTGTTAAGCTTGGTTGCTTGATTGGTGACTTGGTTGCAACAAACAAGGTTACTGGATTTTCTTCTCACTCTGCTACTTCTTTTTGTACTTGGTGTGAGTTTACAAAAGCTCAAATTCCTGATTTAGAGATTGCTTGTCTTTGTAAATGCCATATTGTGCGCCACTATTCAAATGCCTTCAAGGATGCACAAAATCAAATTCAGGCAGATCAACTTGTTAAAAAATCAGGAGTTCTCTGGTCTGAGCTCAACCGACTTCCATACTGGGACCCTGTTAGGCATACATCATTGGGAATCTTGCACATGTGGTTTGAAGGTATCCTACAAAACCATTTTTTGAATTGATGGAAATGGATCATTTTCAAACCAAAGGAAAGTGATGATAGCAAAAACGAAATCAACGAACCCTCAATTATTGAAGATGAAATGGAAATAGACAACCCCGATTCAAAGATTCCAGGTCTGTCCACTGAACAAGTCACAAGGCTGAAGGCTCTATTCAAGGAAGTCATTGTACCATCTGGAATCACTAGATTCCCAAAAGAGGTTGGAACTCTGAAAGAAGGAAAATTGAAAGCCACTGAGTGGCAATTGCTATTTTCAATCTATTTACCTTTAACCGTTATGGACGTCTTTCTTGGAGATTTTGAATTCTTTGAATTGAATTCCCTTTCAAATCGCCATCTACTCAGAAACCTTTGTGCATTAGTAACATGCACAAACATTTTAATATCTCGTTCAATTACTGAAGATCAATGTAATTTATTTGCACAACAATACAAAACATACTGTCGGACATCGCAAGAACTGTTTCTCAATTGCGAAATAACCCCCAACTCTCATTATGCATTGCATGGTGGGGCCCATTAAATGCAATATCTGAACACCCAGGCGAAAGATTAAATGGTTTTTTGCAGAGCTTTAAAAATGATGGAAAGGTTGGTGAGTTGCATTAATTAGTCTTCTTTTGATGAACTGCTCTGATTATGGAATCAATTGTAGAAAAATTTGGTGAAACCATTATGACAAGGTTTTGTCAATGGCAACGACTAGTTGCAACTAATGTTTTACCTCGATTTGCAAAAAAGAAGGATCCCCTGAAGGTCGACTTTGAGCTGGATCGAGAAATGTACAGCAAAATTCTTTCATTCCTGAGACTTACTGAACCTACTATTCGTGATCACACACACATACCTCACCCTGATGGCTCCAAGGTTTTCTTGAAGTATGCGAAGGAAATATTAATATTACTTTGTGGAAATCAGCCAAACGTTTTCAAAATAGGCAAGAGGCCACCCAACAACATCATCCGCTATAAATCAGGGGAGGTACTTCAAGTTTTGGGTTGGTTTTACATATTATAAGAGTTCCTTTGGCAAACCACAGCAACACCCTTGTACTTGTACAAAAAATTATTGAATGCAAGTACCCACCAACACAACCTGTTTTGATGATTTTTTAAAGTCTGTCAATTCTGCACTTGCGAGGAACCCATGAACTGGAAATAGTACAGCCATTTGATATATCTGGCATCTGTGCCTATCAGGAGCTACCAGCATGGAGCTTGTGCTTAAAGGAGCCAAGTACAATTTTACACTTGATTAGGGAAGGAGAAATGATCATGGAGACTGACATGTAATTCCCAGAATTTTAACATATTATTGTTGTAATGCTACATGTATTGAAGGAATGGTTCCAATGACCATATTTTGTTATTAATAGGATTGTCTTTATTGTTGAGAATAATTTTTTATTGGTTCAAAAAACAATGTTGACATCATTGACTGATATCTTTGTGATGATGAAACTGAGAAATTAGCTATTATAAAAAGCTTATGTTGCTGCTTTTTAAACCAAAGAGAAGTGGCCTGTAGTGGGAGTTTCGGTACCTTAAAAAAGACCTGGAATACTAACTTTTCTGATATCAAGTAAAGATGTTGGTGACTAAGAGGCACAAGAAGAATGAAGTATATTAAGCTTACCTTTGTTACTATTTAAGCCATAAATCTTCTATTATGGGACTGATCTCTGTTTTAACATTTCATAATTTGATAATTCTAAAGCAATAGCTTTTTTATTAATAAAGTAATCATTAATTTGATAATAACTGTATCAATATTATTAAAAGGTGACATTTATGATTATTCAAAAAAGCAAGTGCTTCTCAAGATTGAAATGTTTAGCTTATTATTACTTAGCCAATAATGTTACTTCTAAAACAATGGCTTCATTAGTATTTAGAAAAGTATGGTTTTATTATTATTGAAATAATAAGAAGTGAATCATTTGAAACATTGCTTTGTGGTGATCTTGATAAGAATGATCCTATTATAAAAATAATGATAAGTCTATCATTTCAATTGTGATAAAGTAGTTTTTTTTATAAGATGGTTTTTTTTTGATAATTGTTATTTAAGTAATAATAAAACAAATGTTTGGATAAAAATACAGAATGCATTATTACAGAAGTAATGGATTTTTCATTTCTAAAGAATCATCTTATTATGGCAATATAAAATATTGTGTTGTTCAAAAAGTAACTGTTTTATCATCAAGGTGACCTTGATCATTATTGAAAGAATGATTCTTTTATTTAAATGATACAACTTTGATCATTAAAAGGATAAGTTCTGTAGTATATGAATAATACAAATATTAGAATCAAAATGATAACTGCATATCAATACACAATTGATAGAAGGGCTATTACCAACTTAACAGCTTTTTCATATGACATAAATAATAATTTTAGAATTTGCATTTTAACAAGAGTGAGGAAGTTATGATTATTATTATGCTGATAACTTGATTTTTATTCAAATTATGAATTTGTTGTTTTTTTCTGAAGTGTTAGACTATTTAAAATCAAAATTATTAACTCAATATTGCTGAACTCTTTTGTTTGTTATAAATTTATCAAGATCAAATTCATTTATAGGTTGGTTAATTGGAAAATACTTACTTTGTGCTGATTGGAATAATCAATCATCAATTTTTCAAATATCATCTCTTCTGCTTTTGGGAGGTCTTCCTTATTTTAATTCTGAATTAGCCATAGAAATGATGAATTGATTAATAATCTTCAAATACTCAATTGGTGATTAAATACTTTAAAAAAATAAATGGTTTCTATCACAATAGTAACAAATTAAATATTGAGATGCAGAATTTTGAATGTGGATTAAAAGATAATGTTATCCAGGAAGGAATCTCTCAATATTTTAATACTTTTACCACAATGATGAGGTTATTATAATGATACTAATATCTGCATTATGGATAAAAAATTGGCCTATCTTTTGAGAAGGGCTTTGATTTTGATATAATAATCTGCTTTGCATGGAAAAAAACTTTTGTAATAATTTAAGAATGGGGTTTCCATTATGAAGGTAATAAGCTGGCTCTGTTTAAAGTGATATGTTTATTTTTTATCAAAATGGCAAAATTGGTGTTATTGAAGTGAGACAATTTCCAATATTTAATTATGTAGTTCATTCTTATGATAATGGTGGTAATAAACCTAAGAATACATAGACATTTGCATATTTGGAAATTGATTGCTGGTTAATAATAATATGGATGGACTGCCCATCTTCTGAATGGTGTAGCCTTGAAAATTAGCAAGTTCAGAAGCAAAAAGCTAAAAGTATTGAAAAAAAATGGTGCTTTTTAATGTTAAATTTCATTTTGGAAATAATTAATTTTGTTTCTATGGCAAAAAATCTTGGGATTTTGGAAGCAACAGATTTTTCACTATCAAGATGATGAGTATGGCTATTTCAAAAGAAAGATAGGTATGCTTATCAAAATGAAAAAAAATTGATATTAATAAAATTACATTATTTTCATTATTGAATTTTTTTTTTGTTTGTTTGACTTAGGATGGCTTCAACAAGGTTATCACTCATCTTAATTTGTTTATTCATAAGAATATTTTACTTGATGAATATCAAAAAACACAAAAAATAGTAAAAAAAGATGCAAAAAAACCCATCAACTTGTTTAAATTTGAGGGTAAAATCACTTGAGTAATTCACAAAACATAAGTCACTTCAAAGAAGTTATGGCTGAGATATCAAGATCTTCAGCTAGAGTACGTAAAGCTTGCTTGATAATGTGCATTCTTCCAATAACCATGGCCATGCTCAAACTTTTGTTGGGGGTGTTCAAAACGTCATCAAGTAGGTCTATTACTGCACGAAGGTCACGTGATTGGGCAGATTTGGAGCTGCCACTGAATACGACATCTGTAGATGATCCCCCTGTTCAAAGATACACTTAGCTTCATAATAAAAAAACACAAACGAAATGACTTGTAATGCTCACTTTTATCATGTCCTTTTGCAACAGTTGCCTTGATTGAAATTTTGACATCATCCAAAGTTTGTACTTTTATTTTTTCCCAAAAGGTTGGGTGCACTGAAACTAAAATTGGATTCTTGAACAACTGATGCTTCAAGGCATAGTCATCCATCAATGCTGAATACAAAATATAAGGAATGAAATATCATAGCAGGTAGGTATGAGGGATTGGTGGAATCAAACATACCAAAAAATTTACATCTGCTCTGCCAACCATTGCTAGGATCTTTGTGGGGGCAATGCAAGTAAATTCTATTTTCTTTTGCTACACCCATGACAAGAAGTGTTGGATCGTGGCAATCACAAAACAGCATTTGCGTCTTATGTGCGGCTGTAGCTGAGACTGTAAGAACACTTGTAATAACATCCATTTTTTGGATTTATATGATAAAAATTAGGGTGAGGGAAAGGAGATTGGGGGTAGGAAAGGTTAGAAGGGAGACACTTTGATACGGCTGGACTAGATCTTTGTAAAAGTGATAAAATTTGGGATATTTGCTTTGGCCTTTGTTTTTGATATATGTTATGACAACCCCCTTTGAAATTAATAGGACAAAGGGGGCCATCTTACTTTTTGGGTCAACTCTACATTACTCACAAACTATGATCAATTTTTTTCTTCAATCTAAACAACTCTGTTTCAATTCGCTACTCATTTTTTAAAAAATATTGAATTTTTTTGTATTTTATTAATGGTGATAATTAATGAAATAAACCAATTTTCCTAAGACAATTGAATATGCAAGGACAATTTAAGAAATAAGCCAAAGAAATAATGTAAGAATGTGTTTACGATATATTTAAACTATAAACGTATTTTAATAAAATCTACTTCCATACGGTTTCATCCAAATCATCTTTGAAAAAGGCATTATGCTGATTACTAGTCCCTACCTCAAAATCATCGACCATTTCATCATCAACATCTTGAGTCCATGTATGTTGTGACTGAGTGTTCTTTTCCTTATTTTATTAATCATCGCCTTCTGCTCTGTCGTCGTCACTTTGGTTCTCATCGGAATATTCCAGATCCAGACTATCTCCATCCATCAGATCATTGCTTTCACTCTCAGTTTCTTCATCCTCCTCTTCGCTACTTTCAGCTATTTCGTGAGATAAATCATAAGGTTCAGTCACCAAATCCCAGTATTTTTTGTTAAATGCCTTATCACCAAGCTTCTTGTCAGGGTTGAGTTTCTTGCTCATTTCAATGTCATTGGTTGGAATAAATGCAACTTGTTTTGTGTTTGCTATCAGAAATCGCTTGCCATAATCAATTTTATTGAACCACTCTGGACAGCAGAAATCCAATGGCATCTTTTGTGGAGCCTTTTTGAAAGTAGAAGGGATTGGAACCCTTGGTCGACATCGTGGACGTAATGGGGATGATTTTCCTTCAAGCTCGTTACTTTGATTCATTTTGCGATCTAAATTTCGAAAAAAAATGTTTGCGCTCTCCAAAGGATAAAGTAATATTTTTATTGCATAAGCCTGTCGTTTGGGAATTAATTCATCATCACTGTGAGAATTCACATCAGCTAATACTCTCAAGTATCGATCCGGATAGTTATTGGCTGCAGAAAATCTGTACCGCTTCTTACAGAGCTGATTTACTTATATTCGTAAGTAAACCGTCAAAAAACTATTAATCAGATGATCAAATTTCTTACTCACCCATTGTCGTCTTTGCTGAGTAACTCCTTTTTGATCGTCGGCCAAATTCTTTCCAGTTTCTTTGATCTCTTTTTTAAACTTTTCAGTCATATGATAATGAACGTAATGATTATAGGCCCAATGTATTAAGTCAATGGTATTTAAGTATGATAAGTTTGCTCGCATGTATTGATATGCACCACTACAAGCTACCTGGCGAAAGGTCATGATAGCAATTGTTTGACATGCCTCATTGTATAAAGAGCCAGGTGCTGCTTCAAGATCGGGCGCCCAAATGCGAATTCCAAATTTTGAGAGGAGATAACGAATGTACTGGAAGTAAAAATCATCAAGGTTAACAATGTGTTTTCCAATCTTTTGGCGTCCTGCACGAGCATCACGCAACGTTTGAACCTCTTCTTCACTGATGAGAACTTCACATGTGTTGCTTTTTGCTACATTCTCAGGTTCATCATTGTTGGAAAATCGCATATTGAATTCTTTGAGCAGTGATTGATCAGGTGATGGTGGTAACGATTTTTGTTTGATCATTCCCCAAAGGATCCTGATATGGATAAAAAGGGCGTCCTGTAATGAAATCAGAGAGAGAATAACATAAGAAACAATACCATCTTTTCTGGGCTCACCTTTGTATATTGAAAATCCTCGGGAACTTCACACATTAGCAGCTGTAGTGGGTGTCGCTTTTTAGGTTCCTCACATGCTTTATTTTTTTTATCGTTCTTTGATTTATTTGATTTTTTTTCTTCTTCAACATTGTAATGGGTTTTTCTAAGTTGGGTTTCATTCTTTGTGGCTTCTTTGATCCAGAGTTGACCTCCAAATATTCGACTTTGCTAACAAGCATCGAAATTACTTTATCTTTTTCTGCAATCACATTCCTAAGATCTTTGAGCTCTTGGTAATGAGGGGCTTGAGGAATGTAATTATTATAGGAATAACTAGAAGTTGAATAAGGGTTATTAAGCTGGTTCATGTTTGATTGAAGATGTTCAAATGTAAATAACAAAAAAACACAATTAGGTTTGTGTTATTAAGAGGAAAAATTGTTTTTTTTTGGGAAGAGCAAACAAACCTGAGAAAGAAAATAATCAAGCCAATTAATAGATGGAAATAAATGATACTGCATAGATTCAAGACTCAGAATAATGCTGAGGAGGATGAGTCTTGCGCCACTAATATTACACTCCAATTGATTTGTTTAGCGAGAATGGGCCTTTTTTGCTCTAAGATTTGAAGAGATTTTGTAGTTGATCGACTGTTTTTGAATTGAATTCTATGCTTAGTTTTTCAAGAAATTCATCTATAAGCATGACTGAGGAAACAAATAAGATAAATTCAATAAGCTTCGAGATACTTGGTGAAAAGATTTGAATGCTTAGCTTTGACAGAAAGAAGTGAGCATCATACGAAGTATTTAAAAACGTTTTTTTGTAGGAATAATCTAACTTGAGGTTCAACCAATGAAACGGAAATGTTCAGCATTTTCTAGAATAAGGATGAATAAGCGGGAATACCTACTTTGAGCTCCTCAAAATGAAGAAAGGAAGAAGACTCGAAAATCCAATTGGGTAGTTGGAGAAAGTAGAACAACAGATAAGTTAATACGAGGTCAGTTTGGCTCAGCTGATAAGACCTAACCTACCTATATTTGTGCACAGCCGCATTTTTCTGCAGATTTTATTTCAAAAAATTTCCCACAGCTGATTACAGTCTAAACAAAATATTTCTCCCTTCGTAATATTACTTCCAAGCTACTAGAGAAAAAAAAATACGTATATTGATTGCTTCTTGCTTTTACTGGACTTGTGATGCTGATCAACAAATCTATTATCATTGTTTCTAGCTGAGCAACTCCCATGAAAATAGATCCTGATTTTTGATAAATTCCCTATGTGACAATTTTTCATTCCCTTTCAATCAGTAAATGAACTCATATTCAATAAAAATTCAAAGAATACTCATCAAGTTCTCTTTTTTATTACATGTTTAGCTCATTCCTATTAAAACAACAAAGCTTTAATTACTGGTTTGACTTAACTTTAGAGATGGATTTACGATGGTGTAATTGACCATTTAAGTATTCCACTTTTAAAATTTTATTGAATATTCCATCCTTCACCTCTTGTCAACTTCTCTAATAAAATTTTTTTGCGAATAATAAATTTTCATCACTCAACTTAATCAGGAATGATCTACGGCCTAATTTTGCTTTACATAATTATTCACATTGCATTCCCTATTCTCTCTTCAGCATTGAATTATATGTTCTTTTTTTATTTTTTATTACTCCTTTTTGACCTGCTATCACACATTTTTCATTCAATATTCCTTATCTCACATTTGATTCTCTTTCTCTATCTTTTAGCACAAAATAATCACCTGTACATTTATATTTACTTCCTTGTTTTTCTAGTACATAGCTATCAATCCAACCAGTCAAATCAATCGCTAGGAAGAATCAGCCACAGACACAACACCAATTGACCGACTGATGAAGGAAAAAACCCAAAAAAACATGAATCATAAACTACAAATTGAAAGGAATTTTAAAAAAATCAAATTTATTGTTGCAAAAGTAGAAGAAGTGGGGAAAACTGTGGTGAGTTTTTATCTGGTTTTCCATCTTATTTAGCTATTAGTAACCACATGGATTCAGAACAATTTCCGCAGTCTCACTTGTTTACAATTAAATTATTGCATGCATCAAGTTTTATTTTGTTACACTTTAACTCAATCAAAATGTATGTAATTGATCTCATCTGTGCATGTTAGATGTGTTACTAATATTCTTCTTTGCAAAGCATTGGTACAGGCATTTCAAAGAAGTGGTGGAATTAATTTCATAAGGTTTAATTAGTCAGCTATTTGAGATTTGCAAATAAAAAAGTGAATTGCGCAAATTAAAACGTGCAGGAAAGCTGAGACCAGCACCTAAGCTTCTGCTTTGTAAGTTGAAATTGAGGTGAAACTTCAGTGCAACCTCAGTGCAACCTCAGCGCAACCTTGCACTCGATACGTCAGGCTTTCTCATGATGTGTCAGCTATCTGGCTGGTATGAAAGCCGTCATATTCAACCTAAACTTCTGTAGGATTTTCTTTTGGAATCACTTTATGAAGATTTTTTGCCATCTAAGTGTAAAAAAAATCTTGTTAGTAGGTCAAACCCGTCCAAGACATTAGTTGTCAACTTTTATTGTTGATATCAATAGTAAATTGGTCGCAATAGCAATGAGAAATTGAATCATAATATCAAACAATTTTCACATCCCTATCCCATCCTACATCACCTAATTCAATTGAAAAATGTGTAAAACCTGGTGAAGACATTAATTTTGAACTCCTACTGCTTATCTAAATATCACATTGGTCACAATACCAATGAAAGATTCAAGTATCATCCCAAAAAAATTGCACATCTTTATTAAATCAAACATCTTCAAAATTGATTTAGCCTTTATTTGAACCTCCTTCAAGAGAAACACTAAATGATTGTTTTTATTTGGGCCAGTGTTTCTTCACTCAAAGGTCAGGTTTTATTACCCGCATAAAACTATGATCGCGTTGTATACCCCACAATGATAAAAATTCAATGAATAAATGAAGCTCTTAGGACAATCATATATGAGGAAAAAGCTCTTTTGGAGGGACATCAATAAATTTTAGAAACTGTAAACAATTTAATATTGTAGAAACAAATGATCACTAACTTCAAATTGTTCGTCTTACTGCTTTCGAGGAAGAAAAAAACTTCAATGTTTGAAAGGTTTTTTTTAAGATCTCTGAAGAAGAAGAAGAGATTTTGAATGAATAACCTCATTTCATGTTGATATATCACATTTTCAATGAAAAAAAGGCATACCCTGGGGTCATGTGCGGAAGGTTAAAAAATTTCTCAAACTGAAATGAAAGTGAATCTAATCCAACTGCCAACATGGAATGGTTTATGTGCACCCATATTTGTATTATTGTCTTTATTTTTCCAGTTGATTGAATAAAAACTGTAATCTTCTGACTTCCTGAAGATGACATATATCAAGTACCAAAAGTCATTATATCGCTGATTGGTTAAAATTTTTGAAATAATATTAAAGACCTCATTTTTACATGAATATTTAAAAAATTCCTTATGCATTATGTGGATTATTTCCAAAGTATCACCCTCACTAATTGAATTAAAGTATTAATACCAATTAATTCACAAAACGATAATAACAGTTTGAAATAATAAGATAAGTACTAAGGAATACTTATCATGGAACTCAGGGGTTTTTATTCGAATCTCTAAAGTATGCTAACTCCTCAATTTGACTCAAAATTCAATTCCCATCCTTCAAAAGTCTTAATTTGAAGATTATTCAATCTCACAGATATGAGGTTCATTTACTCACAAAAGGTCAGGAGATGCAAAAATAATAAATTCAGCTTCATGACCTGTTAAAAATGAATTCTTTACAGTAAATGAGTGATTTTTTATTTTTCAGTTCCGATTGAATGTTTTTGGGGAATATATATGGGTCAACATAAATTAAAACATTGCATGAAATGATCAAAAGGAGGTTTTTGCGGTTGTTATCTTGAGATTACCCTTATATTAACAACCATTGACTTTCAATTTTTCAAATGAACAGGAATCCAAGACATGATTTTGCATGAAGGATTTGCAAACAGAGACGAGATCCCTCAAAATTAGGAAAAGTAATAATGAATAGGAAGAAATTTTGATTTTATGGATATTACCATACATATATTATTAATAGTATCTTCAAGGAAGCTGCAAGAATATTTACTTTTTCCATTAACTCATATAAAGCCTTTATCCAACTGATACAGAATTATGTACACTAATTTGTCAAGAATTTTTTTTCTTTGACATAATCTCCTAATTATCCGGAGGGATTTCTTTTCAAAGCTACAAAAATAATTCAGCAGTTCATTGAGGAGGGTGTTTCTTCATTAAAATCAACAATTGATTTGAGAGAGGTAGAGATCCTCTCAACGCTCCTTGATGTCACAAAAAATGAATATTTTAGAAGTTTTATTATTAAGTTCATGGAGATTTAGTTTCAAATCTCAATATAGTTAAACAACAAATGTCAAAATCTCTCTTTTTTAGGATTATTTGATGAAAAAATGACGCAAATTCAATTTATACCTATAATGGTACAAATAATAAGTATTGGTGTTAAGAGGAAGTGAAATTAAAGGAATATTTTCATTTGATATGCTTTATTAAAAGGCATAAATAGTAATATTTTTTATTGAAATTGATTTAATATCAAAATTGCAATCAAATTCTTACTTTGGACAGGATTTTTTTCCTAAAATATTGAAAAAATCCAATTCCTTTTAAAATCCTTTGTGTAAATTGCCACTAGAACTTCATGTATTTTCTTGAAGTTTCAAAATAGCAAGAATTATATCAAATTCAGATGAAGATTAAGTGAGAAAATAAATCTTGCATATTATTCCTTTCCTTTTTTGAGTGAGTAATTGTGGTTTTTGATTCATTTCTTACCCTTTGATTTGAATAAATTAACACAAACACCATTTGAGAAATATTTCACAAAAGAACTTCTTAAATTTACCATTTTCTTCAGAATAAAACTCCACATTTTCTGAAAAGATGAGTCTTGAGTACTTAAATTTTTTTGGAAAGTATATTTCATGGGAGCATACTGGTAGTTTCATTAATTCAAAAGAGAAGAAACACCAAGCCTTCATTAAGTCCTATTTTGAGTGTCCCCATGCCAAACTGTCTTATATAAATTCTTTCATTGGAAAGATGCTTAATATATTCATTTTAAAAATGTTCGAGCTAGGATATATTTTCTGAATTAAATATTGATGGATTCAAATGGGAAAGAAAGAGCTTCATTCCAGATAACATTTTTTGCAGAGGCTCTCTCTGTGTCTTCATTAGTCCCCAGCAGACTAGCAGAATCATACGTAATCTATGGAATAAATCTCAGTTTTTATAAACAAGTCACAAATATGTGACTTTTTCTTTTTACTAATTGTATAATTGATAGAATGCTCCCCAAACAGTTCGGGCTTAATCATTAGCATTATGAGATTCATCTTATTTCTGGACTCTCAAGAAATATCATCCAATTTAATGAGGCTTCTTGGGCTTTTCTTCATTTCATATTGATTATTTATATAACTTTGAAAATATGTCATCAAAATTTTTTCCCTCAAACAAAACACACCATTTCCAGGAATTTACCAGTAGTAGGCGATGAAATCTCCTTAACATCAAAATACATAAAGAATAACTTTGAAAAAACAATTAAAGAATTCAATTGAATCCTAGGCTATGAAGATTCAATAAAAGACATCTTTTGTATCAAAAGAAGATCAATTCCCATACCAACTTCAAAAGATCTTTTGAAGTGGAGAATACAAGACCTTGCTTTTGTAATGAAAAAAAATTAATAGAGCTCCTGAATAAGAACTTAACTTTTAAAACTGATCAGATGGAACAGATGTAAAGACAATTAAGATATTTCTTTCTTAATATGATGTCATTGATATTGTTCATATGTAAAATATGTGATAGAATAAATCTTATCAAGAGTGACATAAAGATAAAATGAATTGGAATTTCTTTTTCCAAGACATGGTTCTTCAATCTTTGGAGCTTTAGCTATGATATTTTTGATTTTTCTGATTTTCCTTCTGTGGGTAAACAGGTAAATCTGTCTTCAAGCTTTGAGGATGATGGAAGGACCTTTTTAACAAGGTTTGCAAAAAATTTGCCCTATGATATTCCTCCACAATTTCAACCCATGTTATTTGAAAATTCCCCATTCTTCTGAATATACCCAAAACATATTAATTATGGACGATATCTCATAATTGAGATAGCTTAAGGGAGAAAAAGCGTTCCTTTTCCATTGTAAATTTTCAATTGAATATGAGAGTTTTTAATTATGGGGCATATCTGTTCTACAGAACAATTGAACTGAGTTTTAGATTCCTACTGATTTTTGGTGTAGTAGACCTGAAAACCTTTGCAAAGAAAAAGATATCAAATGACTTCCAATTACAAAAATATTGAGCTTGATTGATCATAATAGAAGCTAGTATGCAGTCTTTAAATCGTGGAAATATCCATCAGATTACATATTTAGTATAATTTTCTATTAACAGTCAAATGAGACCAGGTTTGATTTGGAATTATAGGGGAAGAAGCACCTTTTATTTGGCATTCTAGCGAAAGAAGGACATTTAATTATCACATTTTCGGAAGAAAAACTGCAAATGGAACAGAAAATTTTTTTCATCTTTCAAGGAAACATTATTGCTTTCCACAAATTGACTCCTTCTTTGGGATAAATTATACATTTCAAGCAGAAGGAAGAGACATATCAGTTTCGATAGAGATTTTCTTATTGTTTTCAAATGGAAAATACAAAAAACCCAAATCACTTGCTCCTATTCATTGAAGGATATTTGTTTGTTTTTTGTTTTGGATACCTTTATGAATTGGAGTTGTCTACTAGATCTAAAGCCTCCTGAGAACTATTAATGAGAAAACTACTTATAAGGAAGTCAACCTGACAGATACCTACAGAAATAGGCTTTTAGAATCATAGTCAATTATTCTTAGAGAATTCCACAATAATTTCATTTTCATGTCACATCCAAAAAACTCTTGACGTCATGATTCAGTTAAGTTTTATAACTGTCATAAATCAAAGAGATCATCCTTCACTGAATCAATCATTCCTATTTATCATTACGTTGTTTGTCAATTTTATCAGCTATCTATTTCTTAAAAATTTATTTCTTCCTTAATTTTTTCGACTTTTCATAAATGTAATTTATCACAAAACGTATATATCTATTGTTACAATTTGACTTATAATCTCATTTGATGGCAGAAGTGACCAAGAACGAAGATTCTTGTCACAATTGTGGTTCAACAGACCACCATTCCAACAACTGTCCAAAGGCAAGGAAAACAGTCTATTCCATTGAGAAAGTCCCCAAGGAGGAATCCCCAAAAGAGGCTGCTGAGTCAAGCTCTATGGGTGATTGCATCAGAGAACAATCAGATGAAGAGCACACCCATTGAAAATCCAGGACATAAATTCAGAAGCAGGCATGCCAAAAGACACTGCCAATAAAAACTTGTGCAAACAAACACAGGGTGAACAAACATTCCTGGTCACACAAACCAAAGTAATGGCATAAATATATGGGACAGCCACAAAGATGACTGTTTGCATTGACAACACGCAACACCCATTGATCATTAAAAGTGGGGCACACTGCTCCATAGTGGCCAGAAATTATCTTGAAAACCACTTCCCAAATTGGGAAAAACAACTCTTTCCAACCAAGGAACAGAACTTAAAAAGTGCATCAGGGAAGATGACTTCCATTGGACAATTATCAAAGAGATAATTATACCCCATAGGAAGGGTAATATAAGACTCAACCCAGAGTTTGTAGTGCTTGTTGATGCCCACATCCAAGGGTTATTACTGGGGACAGATTACCAGATGATGTATGTTATTGATATTTAAAACAGTAAAAACAGGCAAATTATCATTGGTACCAACAAAGAAAAGCAATTTTCACTTGATATATACCAAATATCTGCCCAGGATCCACTGAAAGAACTACTTAATGAATTTAGAGAGGGCCAGTTTAGCACTAAGTTTACTCAAGATTCTGAGAAAGAACAGACCAGAATTTGCCATTGGTGAAGAGCCCCTAGGAAAGGTTAGAGGCCATGATATACAACTATATCTGGATGTTGAAGGACCTTATCCACCCATGCTCACAAGACATCAATACCCAGAATGTCTGGAAACCAGGAAGGAAATTGCAAAACCTATCAATGAAGGCCTGAAGCTGGATGCCATCAGAAAGATTGGACACAATGAAAAAATGGAAATTACTACTCCTGTCCTGATCACCTGGCATGATAGCAAGTTGAGGCTGGGTGGAGAATTCAGAGCTCTGAATAACTACACAAAAGCTGACAGATACCCTATACCCAGGATACCTCATGCCTTATAAAAAATGGAAAAATCCAAATAAATCACCAAGATGGATTGTATGAAAAGTTTCCATGAGAATGGAGTTAAACCAAACTCCATCAAATTACTCAGAATAATATGCCATATGGGAATATATGAGTATACCAGGATGCCATTTGGCATCAAAAATGGACCAGCCCACTTCCAAAGGATGATGGACACAATATTTCAAGAATAAATATTGGAAGGATGGATGGTTGTATATATTGATGACATCATTATATACTCAGAGACATTGGAAGAGCATGTGCAATACATAGACAAAGTGGTAAGTAAATGCATACCCATCAACCTGAAAATTTCTCTTAAAAAGTGAAATTTTGGCCAACAAGTGCTACTAGATGTAGGACATAAAGTCCCAGGCCATAGTCTGGCAATTTACCTGAACAAAGTAGCAGAAGTCCTGCAAAACCAGTACCAAGAAACATCAAAGAGAAGAAATCTTTCCTTGGGTTTTCTAGCTACTATAGAAACAACAAAAAAGATTTTGCCCACATAACTAGTAGTTTATACAAGCTATGTTCAAAATATGTAGTTTTAAAATTACCAAGGAAAGAAGGAATGCATATGAGAGGATCAAACATGAATGCAGAAGTGCACCTGTACTCATCTTTCCTGACTTTGAACTACAATTCAAGTTATACATAGATGAACCATGTAGCCATGGCTTGGGAGCAGCCCTTCACCAAAGAAAAATTGTATATGGTTAACCAAGAGAGGGAGTAATATGTTACATCTCTAGACAACAGAAATATTCAGACACCAGGTATGGGGCCACCCAGACTGAAGGTCTATGCTTAGTCTGTGCTCTGGAGGCATTCCATCCTTATTTGGAGGGTGCAGTCTTTGAAGCTGTCACAGATGGTGGAACTGTGACCTATAATACCAGAAAAAGATCAAGGAAATTCAACCTTGATCTTGTAGCCTTTTCTGCTCAGCTGTGATGATTGCGCAATCAAGCAACCTAGGGTCTAGTCATGCTGGTGGTGGGGGACCACCTGTTCCGACATGACCCTGAGTGGAGAGCTCGAGTGCTTGTTGATGGTATCTGGCATCAATGTGACAGAAGCCTACACAGACTGCACAGCGTTGAAGTCTTTGCTGAAAATCCAGACGTCCAAGAGTATAGAGGCAATATGACCATCATATAAAAAGAAGTTAAATTCATACCAATGCAGATGGCCACTGGAAAATGTCAAAAGAAATCCAGCTTATGACCCTGACGTAGCACCAAAGATCCCTATTCATTTCATGGAAATAGATAGGAAGAAAAACTTCAAATTTTCTGAATGGGCACAAGAAAGTGGTGCCCCAGACAATGGAAACACTGATTCAGAAGGAACAAAAACTCCTATATTTGGAATCAGCTCCTGAGAACTGAATAATAAATTCTTCAATGCAGTGTTGAAGACATATGCCAAACACAAACAGTGTGGCATATTGTTGCAACTCCTTAAAGAAAAGGACAGGAGCACAGAACTGCAATCCCAGTTAGAGGAACCCTGGTTGAGGGAATGTAAGGAAACAAATGTTTTCTTATAGATTCCCTGCTCTACCATAGAGAGAATCACAGTAGTGCACTCACAATAATATACAGAGACAATATATCCTTGATCTTCCAAGAATGCCATGACTGACCTTATAGGGGACACATGAGTGAGGAAAGAAAAAAGGAGAGGGTAAAAAGAACAGCTTGGTGGCCCAAATGGGAACAAGAGTTGGGTAAATACAGAAACACTTGTGAAATATGCCAAAAGGCAAATAGAAAACATGGGAAGAAGTATGGGTTACTTCAGCACATAGAAGAACCCAAGCACCCATGGGAAACCATATACATGGACTGGGTCACAGGACTTGTACCAGGAGGCAAAGAGAACTTCAATTCCTACTTTATCATATTTGATAGCTTCAGAAATAGTGTAAGGTTCTTACCATGTCACAAAGAGGCTACAGCCATGGATACTGCACTGTTATTTTGGAATAAGATAGTATCCACCTGTGGAGTCCCTAAGATTATCATTAGTGATAGGGACCCAAAATTCACATCAGAGTTTGGACCAACCTCTATGATATTCTGGTTACTAGCCTTGCTTTCTCTAGAGCTTACCATCCACAAACAGATAGATTAGCTGAAATTATGATCCAAACAATGGAAGACATCCTTAGAAGATTATGTGCCTATGGCATGGAATACAAGGACCATGAAGGATACACCCATGACTGCATTAAAATTCTACAAGCAGTCCAACTGTCACAGGGGCTCTTGGACAGAAATACAAGAGTGGCCTGGCACTCAGCAATCAGGGAACTCACTTGGAAGACTCCAAAAGGATAAAGAACAAAAATAATAAGAATGAATTCCTCTAAAGATATGCAGGTACAAGATGAGATGCAAAAGAGGAAAGGGAAGCCAAATGGCCAAAGAGCCAACCAAGTAAGTCCTTAATCACTGTTTCAACCTGCCAAAAATGAATAATGAAATTAGTAAGGATATGACCACCAAATATCCATTGACAGGCGAAGAAAGAGAAAGAGGAAGGTGCTAAATGACTGACTTAATAATATCAGTATTTGCTTAACTAAAATGAAAAGAAAATAAAGATAAAATAAAATCAAGGTATATTACTTAACTGGGGAAAACCCCCCAGGGTGGAAAGGGTAGCCGGTATATGTGAAAAGTTGGGGAGCTTGAGTTCTTCAGGCTGAAAACTGATCTGTATTGATCCTTGAGGCTGTATTGATTGTTTTGGGAATTGATACAGCTGGCTAATATTGAAATTGAATTGGGTTGAATGAATTTCCCATGATTGAAAATGAAATACAGTTCTTGATGGATCCAGACTGTATTGAAATGAATATGGTTGCCAAGATGGATTGAGTGGAGCTTTGACACTTGACAACTTCTTTTTGGAACTGCCTCTTGAATACACTTGAGAATGAATTGACAGTATTCCCTTGGAAGGAATACTTGGAGTGAGACTAACCAATGAATGCTTGATGGCGTCATTGGTCTTTGACGCTGAAACACTTGCTCTTGAGCCTTGATGATTCCTCTGAATGATTGGGTGCCTTGATGACGTGATGAGATGTTGGAATGTTGAAAAGACCATTTGTATTGCCACCATTGAATTTCTGTTTCAAAATTATGCACAATGATATATAACATCATTTATGGCATATTGATTGATTGGCAAGAAGATTACATCCAAAGGTCTTGAGGTGGAAAGGCAGAGGGGAAAAGGATGGATGTGATGGCTTCAGAGCTTGGAAAGGTGTTTCTGGGCCTTTTGGGGTTTTTGGCCACTTTTGGGTTCTGAGCCAAAAACTGGCCTAAAAGGCGGGAAAGTGTCTTTTGGACACTTTGCGTCAAAGTGCGCAAAAATGCGCAAAATGCGCAAAAGTGCGCAAATGCGCAAAATGCGCAAAAGTGTGCAAATGCGCATTATGAGCCCAAATGGCCAAAAACAACCATTTGGGCCATTTCCCTTGGTTTTGAGGGAAATGACCAGAAATACCCATTTGGGCATAAATTGCCGCTATGGGTTCTGGATTAAGGTGAAGGGCCATGAAGGCCCCAAAACACAAATGGCCATAAATGGTCCATAAGATAATGACGTGGCCATATTGGCCACTGGAGATGGATATGGCCAATTGGCCATAAAAGAACTGTGGCTTGATATGCCATATGGGGATCCAGGGAGGTGAATTTCCATGGTTGTGACACCAACTGGCTTATAATACTAGCCAGGACTCTACCACAGGAAAAACACCTGCACTGGTAGAGAAAAGGTGGAATTCCCTATTGCCTGTGGATCACTTGAAGAGTAATCTTCTGACCATCCACCCCACAGCCAAAGATTTCCATGGAATTTGGAAGAGGGCTTGTGACACAGCTGCCCAATGCATAGCTGAGGCAAAATAATATAATAAGGAGAGGTGCCACAAATGTGAGCCTTGAGGTATATTTTACATACCCAAATAGGCCTCAATTATCTTAAAAAAGAAATTTTGAATTATACATAACTCATAAATCATGCATATATTCAAAATTCATCATTTTTGATTTCAGAAAAGATGAATAACTTTTTATTGATAAGTAAATCCATGGATTTAAGGCCAGATTTGGATTCTACACAAAAATTCACCTAGGGTAGCTCCATAGAGTGAATAAGCTCAAATCAACTCTTTGAGGTGGTAATATGGAAAATACTTCAATACCACATCATTAATACCACATAAAAGATCCGTGAAAATTTTGGTTTTTCTTGATTTTAGGCCAAAATAATGGGAAAGTGAGAAATCCCATATTACATATACACTAAGAATAGTGTTATACATGCTTTGAGCACATAATATTATGGTATTCTTACATGCACTTTTGGTACACCCATAGTGGATATCTCACTTTAAGCTTAAATTTCTATTTTGACATGAAAAATAAGTAAGGGGGACAAAAGAGCCAGGGTCCCCAACTTCTGAGGCCTCAGAGGCATGGACAGCTCTACAGCTTGGATACATGGCTGATCTTAGACTAATTGGTAAACCAAAACCTTTTGGGAACTTGGTTACCATGTCACAACTACTGTAAATCTTAAGAAAATAGCAAATAACCTGCTATTTTGACGTGCCAAGGAGGTAAAAAGCTACTGAGGCTCCTGTAACCACGTCAATTCTTGATGACTTTCCATGGATAAACCCCAAAAGAGTCATTAAAACCCTTTTTGGACTTGTATCCATTGATTTACCTCATAGCAACCAGTCAAACACTGATATTTGCAATTCTACATAGAAATGAGGTAAAAACTTCAAAAATTCATTAAAATTACAATTCTTAATGAATCTTTCTGAAACTTTCAGGACCAATTGAGAACTGTATGATATATGGTACAACCAAAAAGAATTACATTTTTACTAAGAAAATTAAAAGCTTTACTTACAGTCCATTTTTGGTTATCCTATGTGAAACACTGAATCTTCAAAAATTCACAGTAAATACAACCTGTTATGAAATTGTCAATAACATTGATAGCTTTGGGAAATAAATGATTAATTTGGAATAAAAGAAGATTTACAAATGTTACTCCTTTTATTCTTAACCATATTGGGGTTGGTAGTCACTTAAAAGCATCAATTAAGCACTTATGACAATTTTACATGACAACAGATGATGTAAGTACTAATCCAAAAGGGTTTAATGCTTTCTCACTCACTGGATTTTCAGTTTGCTCCATGGCACGCCTCTGTGAGCTGTTGTTGACTTAAAAGAGGCCTTCTCTTGCTGTTTTTGCAACATCATCATCTTATCAATCATTTATATCAGTATTACCAACAAGTAATTATTAGTTAAAACTTTTCTTAAGTGTTTTATTCTTTCAGAATCAATCAGAAATACGTGAAATCATAGAAATAAACTATATATTGTTGTAATACACTTATAAATTCATTTTGATCCTTGAAATCCACAATTCTATGCCAAATCTCTCTATCTTATCTTTCAAAAAGCTCTTTGGAATATTAGTGAGTGATTTATCTTTAATTCTTAAAGTTTTTTCTCTATAAATTTAGTTTTCTTCAAGAATTATCATTATAATTATTCTTGCAAAAGATAATTATATATTAAAATAACTTTATTATTTTAATAAAGCAGTTATTATTATTCAATTCTTCTTGTAATTGATTCTTGTAGACAATTACTTGCTCACTGTTAAAATCACTAGTAGTGCTTAACATGTGAAAGAAATAATTTTTTAATTATTTAATTGTGGTTATAATAATATTTTATTATTATATTTCATAAGAACAGACATAGTACTGTTGATGAATAGTAATATTATCATCAGTTTCATAGTCACATCTTAAAAAAATCAAACAGGGAACATGAATTTAGAGAAGGGGACCAAGTATTAGGGTCTACAAGGAGCTTTAATAATCTCAAAGGACCTAAGAAGATGAGAGACTCATTTGTAGGGCACTTCAATTTCACTCAATTGATATGGAAGAATGCAGTGGAAGTCAAACTCACAGGCAAATTTTCAAGGAAAAACCCATTCTTTCAAGTAAGTTTGGTCAAGCCATACTTACAGAAAGAGGAGGACAAATTCCCCTCCTGGAAGAAGAACCTCACCTCACCAGAAATAGTGGATGTGCAGAATTCCCCTGGACCTGTGAAGAAATTCATCAAGGCAAGGAAGCTCACACTTAATGGGAAGAATAAAATACAGTGATTAGTCAGACTCAAGAACCAGAAAGCTGACAAAGATAAGTGGTTGGCAGAAGATGCCATACCAGATGGGAACCTTCACCTAAGGAGATTCAGGGTCTCTAGGAGGACTGAACAGTCTCATCAGTGATAAGCCTTTTTTAGAGGGAGGGTATGTCAGCATGTGACTCAAATCCAGGGAACAAGCATGACAGCCAAATACCATAAATCAATGGTATAGCCAAGATACCACCAAAACACAGAGCTGATGCAAATCAACTCAAAAGTTATCAAAGGAAAGAGGAAACTAAACCCATTCCAAATATACAAGTCCCCTCATCATAGGACAAGGAATATCAAAGTTATTCCTGCTCAAAGTTGTTCCTGAGCATAAACCTTATTTTTCACCTCTAATCTAAAATACAGATGAATATACTTCACCCCATCAAATGGGTATTCAAAATGGACCTCCAAGTTAGGTCTCTGCAATGGTACTAGCTAAACTGAGCTAGCACCATAATTCCAGGAGTTACAAAAAAAATGTCAAATAAGGGTTATTAAAATATGAACCTCCCATCTAACTTCTACAGTTTTAGTGTGAGATACCTAAGGTGGGGTCTGTTTGGGAAGGCACAAACAGGGCTATCTGATGATACAATACATCTCCCCATATCTCCTCTAGAACAAAATTTATGGAGCAGACAAGCTCCAAACAGGTTTTGGGAAAATCATAAATGTGTATAAGGAAACTTTTACATGGAATAACTTTGCAATATTGAATGATAACCATACCAAATGAGATGTGGTACCCAGATGAAAATGTTTACCCTGTATTGTTGAAAACTGCCCAGATGTGGTTTCAAAACCACATCTGAGCCCAATACAGGCTATAATGGCTTTGTGAAAACCACAATCCAGTGCTTGGGAGTGAAAAATCTTTACTTCCTCTACGTCAAAAGGTCTAGAAGACTTTTCACCCCATTTTAGGATAAAAAGCGCCCTGTTGACCGCCAGAAAAGGTTTCCTCATCCTGCTCTTGCATTCCTACCTAGTCAAACTGTCAAAAACAGTTATACTCTTGGGAAAACAGGTTATACTTTAAACTTAAGTATTTTAGTTCTTATAATAGTAACCCAACTGGTAAGACTGCTCCCTGATATTTCAGCAGCGCTCACCAAAACTATATTATTATAGTAAATCCCTTACTATCTTATTTTAAGCCATCTATTATCATTATCAAAATCATTTTATATCATTTTAACCAGGTAAGACTCATAGTTAAAGTTTTTAAATACCATTATACACCCATATCATAGACTCAGCCTGAAATTGAGTCTATGATGAAGTGGTAAATAAATGTATATACAGCTTTAAATCTGAATTGGACATGGATTATGAATTAAAAAAGGGTTTCTCATCCATAATTTAAGGGATTTACTATGAGGATCGTGCTGGTGAGCACTATTGAAAGGCCTGGGTGCAGTCTTGCCATTTGATTTACTATAATACTGTAAGGTGTGGATATGAAACTTTGATTAAAAATCAAGTACTTTTCCTGTCCTCAAAATTTGTATAAGGTAAAAATCAATTAAAAATAGTAAGAAATATTATTTTCAAAAGAAAACACACCAATTTTATTGTTTATAACTTTATTAGTATAAAACAATAATATTATAAAAATTTATTGTTTTACCAACAATAAAAATTTATCCAAAAAATACTCTACAAGAGATATTTTAAGGCTAAAAAAGAAATTTCTTCAAGAGCAATTTCAATTGGAATTAATTGAGCAAAGAACTGCAAGCAATTAATTAAAGAAAAAAGTCTTCAAAAAGAATATTAAAGAGAAAACACTCCCAAAAGTGACCAGAGTGAATTTGGAAACAAAGTGACAAAGTTTACAGTGATGAAAGATGCTTTAATGCACTTTTGGGGTGGTTCAGGGGTAAAAATGATTATAAGAGTTACAAACACTGATTATAATGATTTTTTCACGTGGTTAAAAGGATTAAAATGATTTAAAAATGGTGGTTGGAATCTTTGATTGATTGGTTTAACAGTGTTTAAACTAATTAATAAAAGGAAAAGATTCTAACATGAAGAGAAAAGTGGGGCAAAGAAGACATTCTTTTATAGCCATCAATTCTCTTACTCCAAAAGAAAAATTTACTCTTGTCAGTCGTGAAAAACATTCTGACAACAGAAAAGCCAATTATGGCATCATTGAACCCTGGTTTAGACCAAAAAGGGCTGGTTTAAGCCATTTTTAGCCATTTTTAGCCATTTTAGACCCTTAAATCAGCCATTACTATAGCAATACCAGGCCTAGAGCCTTCAAAACACGTAAGAGTGTGTGTCAGAGGCGTAGAAACCAGTTAAAACTGTTTTTACTATGATTGTTTTATCTTAAGGGTAGTTTTACCCTCTTGGCAACAGCTAAAACTACCCCAGTTGGTATCAAAACCTCATCATCAATTGAGTCCACAGACCCTGTAACTCAATTCCAGGCCAAAAGTGATGAGATTTTTCATGAATTTTGACATCCCACCCCTGTCAGCAAGGATTTTGGAGGTCTAGCTCCCCCTTAGAGCTGGAGTTCCTTTTCCCCCCCAAATTCAATCTTTTCAATTTATTTTTCCTTTAATTCCTCATAATGTATTATACTTATAATTTACATATGTAATTCAATTCAATTGTACAGTACAATACAGTAATAATTGACACCTCATATGTAAATGAAAGTTCACTTATGTAATACACGCGCACATTTTGACATTTCAATTGAATTCAATTGAAAATACTTCAATTCCTCATAACTTCTAAACTATACACAACACCTCAATTTTAACACAAAAATTGATGGTTAACACCAAATGTGGTGTGAATTAAATTAAGTTTTTGAGGATTTTCAACTTTTTTATTGAAAATACTAAAAACTTAATTTAAGCTTATTTAGAGTTGAGTTACACAAATTTCACTCAGAGGTGACCCCACCTGATTTTTTATGAGGAATCCAATGGTGAAATAATTTTTATGTGTTTATTTATTTAATAAAAAGTTATAATAGTTTTTATTTAACTTTTTTCCAAATTTATTTATTTTTTCACAATTTTGTTAAAATTTCATTTTTACTTTAATTTTTTCAAGTATAAATGTAATTTTATACTTACAAAATTTTAATGTATTTTTATTCTTAATTTGTAATTAATTTTTTATTTTTAGTATAATTTTATATTTATATTTTAATTTTTATTTTAATAATAGAAATAAATTTATTCTATTTATATTAATATGTTATTTTTGTATTTGTGGTCTTTCGGGTATATGAAATTACCTCTAAGGCTCACAAATACTGACCACAATACACTAATTAAGGTATACCTAGTTATTTTCCATGATTGGAACTGATTTTGAACATTTTACTACATAGGAATTCAAGAGCCGGATGGGAATTCCTTTTCTGGTAAATAAAAGCCCTCCTCTCATCCTGAAATGTGGTGGAAAGATCCTCTATACCATCTGCATAGAGGAAGTGAAGATTTTTCACTTCAGAGCACTGTCTTGTGGTTCTCACAAGGCCTGTATACTCTTTTTTGGGCTCAGATGTGGCTTCGGAACCACATCTGGGAAGGTTTTCCCAATACTGGGTGAAGACTTTCATCTGGGGACCACACAGCCCGCTCCTGACATGTATGACATGTAGAGAGATGTACAGAACTTGTAGGGGAAGCCAATATTGATTTAACTATGGGGTACTGAAGTAGAAACAAGTTTCTTTGTTTATTTGACACCTCATAATCATATTTATGGGATAGTATCCCACAGTAAAGGTGCATTGGCCACACTGTGGAATTTTCACCTTCAACCTGCTATAAATTTGTTGGGTTTTAAGATATTGAGCTCAAATTTGGTTTATTGCGTAGCCCTGAATAGGATCTACACAATCATAACTCATTTGGTATTGGTAAAATTAAATATGGCAAGCTTATGCCATGTTCAATGTTTGTTATCTAGATATTTGTTCTTCTCAAAATCTGCACGGAACTTGTTTGCCCCATAACTTTTGTTCTAGATGGGATATGGGGGAATGGATGCCACAATCAGATAGCCCCAAGTGTGCACTTTCCAAAATTACCCCACTTTAGGTGTCTCAATTTAAAAATGCTCAAGTTAGATGAGAGATGAATATTTTATTCACCCTTATTGGACTTTATTTTGGCCATACCCTCTGTAGTTTTGGTGCTAGCTCAGTTTGGCTACTATTATTGGATGACCCTTACTTAAAGATTCAATTTTAATAACCATTTTCTGGGGTCAAGCATCTTCCTCTGCATTTCAGATAAGATGTGAAAATTAAAGTTTATGCTCAGAAACTTTGAGCAGGAATAACTTTGTTATTATTTTTCCTATGATGATGGTATTTGTATATTTGGAAACAGGTGATTTTCATGTTTTTTTTTATATCTTTTTAGCTGGTTTGGCTCAGATCCATGTTTTGGTGTTGTTTTCCACTACCCTTTTTTTATGGTATTTGGCTGTCATTCTTGTGATCTGGTTTTGAGTCCTAGGTTGACTTACACTCCCTCCAAAAGATTCATCATTGATCAGAATTTTAAGCCCTACAAGAGGCTCTGAATTTTCTCTGGTGAAGGTTACCATGTGGTATGGAATCTTCTTCCAACCATTTATCCTTATCTGCTGTTTGGTTGTTGAATTTGGCCAAATATTGTCTCTGGTGTTTACCATTCAGTCTCATCTACCTGACCTTGATGATCTTTTTCAAAGGGCCAGGGGAGTCTTCCACCTGCACTATGTCCTGTGGGATTTAGGTCTTTTTCCTGGAGGGGAACCTGTCCTCGCCTGTCTGGAATTAGGGGTTGACCAAACTCACTGGGAATGCTGGGTGTTTCCTACAGAATTTCTATGTAAGTCCAACCTCCACTGAACTCTTCCCTATCATTTTTATGATAGTAAAGGGTCCCACAAATGAGTCTCTCATTTTCTTTGATACCTTGAGGTTATTCAAGTTGAGTGAAACACTAACACTTGGTCCCCTTCTTTGAAGTCTGGTTCCATGTGTGTTTTGTCATACCTCTGTTTGATGTATTATTTAGCAAAATATATGCACTTAAAAGCTTTATCACATGCTCTCTTCCACAATGCATGAAAGTTTTTGGGTGTGGTGTGGAAAGTCAGAAGATTTTTCTTCAAGTGATCCCTAGGCAATAGGGGGTTCCACCCTTTTTTCACCAGTGAGGGTGATTTACCTATGGTAGAGTGCTGGTGGGTATTATAAGCCAGTTGGACTTCTGGTAGAAGTGTGAACCAAGTATGGGTATAACCTTCATGGTACTTATATTTAATGCCATATGCATAGAATCTTCTGATGATGTCCCCCATTGTCTGGATCATCCTTTCAGCTAAGCCATCTTTTTGTGGATAATAAGCTGTAGAAAATTCAAGTCTTGTTTTGAGAACTTAATAGATGTTGGTCTCAAATTTTGATGTGAATTTTGGATCCCTATCAAGACTGATGATTTTAGGGATCCCACATGTGGATATGATGCTATTCCAGAATGACAAGGCTTAAACCATAGCTGTTTATTCCTTGTGGTGTGGTAGGAACCCTAAACTTTCACTATACCTACCAACTATGACTAGGCCAGTATTCAAGTTTTCCTTTCCTCCTGGGACTAATCCTGTGACCCAGTCCATGATGATGGTTTCCCATGGGTTTTTGGGTTCTTCTATATGTTGAAGTAGATGATATCTCTTCCCATGTTTTCTGTTTGCCTTCTGGCATCTTTCACAAGTGTTGAGCTATGAACTCAAGTATTTTTCCCATTGGATCCACCAAGTTGTGCTTGCTATCCTTTCTTTTGGCGCTTCTTCACTCCTGTGTCCCATATAGGGGCAGTCATGGAATTCTTACAGGATCAGAAATATTTGGTCTCTATCTATCACTGTGACGGAACTAGTATTATTCTGTCTTTAATAGTGTAGTCCATCTATAAGAGTTTATTATCCTTATAGTCCCTTGACCAGGGCTCTTCTAACTTGGATTCCAGTTCTGTGCTCCTGTAATTCTGTTGAAGGAGTTGTAACATTATGCTACTCTCTTTGTGCTTGGAATAGAGTTTAGTAACTGAACTGAAAGATTTATTATGCAGTTCTGAGGAGCCTATTCCCAATATGGAAGTTTCTGTCCCTTCTGGTTTGGTTTTGTTACTGTCTTGGGTACCAAATGGCGGTGCCCATGCAGAAAATTCGAAGCCTATTCTCCTGTCTAATTCCATGAAAAAGATAGGAATCTTTGCAGCTCATTCAGGTTCATAAGCTGAATTGCTTTTGAAATTATCCAATGGCCATCTACCAGGGCCATCTGATTTGGTATGGCAGTTGCCTTATTCGTATATCATGTTTATGTTAGCTCCATAATCTTGGATGGCTATTTGTCACCTAAACATGTGTCTATTTGTAGTATTCATGTTACGTAAAGACTTGAAGGCTGTGCAGTCTGTGTAGACTTCAAAGACTGTACCCTCCAAATAATAATGCATCTTTTCTAGAGCCCAGACTGAACATGAGCATTCAGTATTAGTGGCTCCATACATGGCCTCTGAATATTTCAGGGATATTGGTAAAATCACATGAGCAAATTAATGAAAACACATAAGGGGTACCTTAAGCCAATTTTTAATTAAAAAAAAACACAACATGCCCGTATTGGGCCAGAACATGCCAAAAAAAGGTTTTTTCCCTCAAAACCCCTCTAACTCCAACAGTCTCAGATTTTATTCCAGAGCCCCCCCCCCAATGAAAAGACCAAAGATACAAACAATTCATATTATCCACACTGCAAACACTTTTTTTTGAAAAAAAAGCACTACCAAAGCAATTTTGCAAAGCTTTTCACACTTTACTCTCTTTTTTCACCCCAAAGACTGCATTTTCCAGCACAAAAACCTGCTTCCAAGCCTCTAAAATTCAATTTTTTTACTGTCTCTCATCCATCAATACCACATTTAAACCAAGTTTTTTCACTCTTAACCACTTCTCTTGATTTTTGAAACCTTTTATCACTTATTTTTCACAACTCAAAATCTTCTTTCCTCATTCCAAATCCCCAAAATCCCTTTTTTTCAATTTATACATCCTTTTCACTCAAACATTCTGCAACCCCCAACTGAAGGTGAATTTTAGACCCTTGAGCCTCTTTGGCAGCATGTGCATAATGTTGCCAGGGCTCAGGGGTATGCTTCTTCCACCTTGATGTCCAATATGACCCACAACAAAATTGAAATATGTTGTGATACGTCTGGGAGCCCAAATCCCAACAAAAACTCCTCCAAAAAAGTTAATTCAAGAAAGCTTGACTGTCAATGTAGACTTTATGCAAGGAAATATTCCAAGAAGACCACATGGACTGTTAAAATCAAAAATCCTGAACATAGCCATTATGCCACTGAAAATATTATGGCACATCCTGCTTTCACCTTGAGGTCCAATATGACCCACAAACAAATTGAAATAGGTTGTGATAGGTCTGGGACCCCAAATCCCAAAAAAAGCTCCTCCAAAAAGTTACTTCAAGAAAGCTTGACTGTCCATGTATAATTTATGGCAGAAAATATTCCAAGAAGAGCAAATGGATTGTTAAACTTAGAAATCCTGAACATATCCATGATTCCACTGAAAATATTATGGCACATCCTGCTTTCAGGAAGTGAAATGAGCAAGAAACATCCCAAATTGATCAAATTTCTGAATCACTGCTTCTTCCAAGGAAAATTCAGGCCCAATTTTGCAGCCACAGGGAATATTATCAACATGTAATACTTCAAGAATATCAAGAATGACAAACTTCAAGGCAGAAGGGCCATTGATTCTCTTATTGACACTCTCAAAGAAGGGAGCTCTGTTTGGTACTCTTCAAGGGATTCTGATGGACACATTACCTCCTTGTTTTCACTCACCCCCTTGCCATAAAACTCCTTCATGGCTTTCCTCAAGTCAATCTTATGGATTTTACTCATAAAAACAATAAGTAAAAAACACCCCTTTTTCATATTGTTGGATTGACCTAAACCTATAAGACCTTTTCTGTGGCTTTTTGATTGATAAAGAATGAATCTGAACCCTCTTTTACTTGGTAATTAAATAAATCCATGGAAAATGTCCTCAACAACACCAATCGTGTTCCCCCTCCAGTCATTTTTATTGACAGGGATCTGGCCTTGAAAAACCCTCTGAAGAAGCTCTCCCCAGACTTCAAAGTCATGTTATGCATTTGGCCCATCCATAAAGATGTATCTTCTCATTGCATGAAGAAAATTGTTCATGGAACTTATTTTTAAAGTTTTATGGGTCTTTGGAATCAAGTAATATAGTTTTATGTTTCACTTTATTTCTTTTTTTTCATATCATTGTTTATATTGATGACTTTGGAATTCATTTCTCAGGTCATATGTTCACCCACTGAAAGGTCTTTCAAAGACAACTGGAACAGGCTTCAAAAGAAAGTCAAAAATCCTGAATTCTTGAAATATTTGGAAAATACCTGGCTTTCTCTCAAGGAGTATTATGTGCCAGCCTGGACCAACCACCATTGCCACCTGGGTGTGGGCTCCACCTCCAGACTTGAAGGTGCCCATGCCATGGTTAAACCTTGGCTCCAAAAGTCCACTGGTACCCTCCTGGAGTTAGTTAGGGCTCTCCACATGGCTTTCAGAAAACAATTTTTTGGAATAATCAACAGAATCTCCAAAAAAATGATTGTCAATATGAAGAATTTTCCTCAACACATCTGTGCTCTCAATGGCAAGGTTTCTAATTATTCCAGTCAGATGGCCTTTGAAAAATTCAAAAACAAATTTCCGCCAATGAAAAATGCATCAACAAATACAAAAACTGTCAAGGCATTCCTTGCAGGCATAAGACCCAAAATGCATTTTACAAGTGGAAAAGGCTTGAGATATCAGACTTCCATCCTGAGTGGCATTTGAATTTGCCTGTGAGGTTTGTTTAACTTCAAATTCTTACTTTTTTTCTTTTTTAGCTATCTTTCTTTGTCCTATTCTTCTCAGACTAGTTAAACAGTGATGCAAGGTGTGGATATGAAAATTTCATTAAAAATCAAGTACTTTTCCTGTCCTCAAAATTATTATAAGGTAAAGAATGATTAAAAATAGTATCAAAAAGTATTTTTAAGAGAAAAAATGCCAATTTTGTGTTTTAAAATTTATAAGTATAAAAAAATACTATTAAAAAGATTTATTCTTTTACCAAAAATAAGAATGTATCCAAAAATACTCTACAAGGGATATTTAAGGGTACAAAAGAATTTTTTTCAAGAGCAATTTCAATTGAAATTAATTGAGCAGAGAACTGCAAGCAATCAAAAAAATAAAAAAGTTTTTAAAAAGATTATTTAAAGAGGAAACATGCCCAAAAGTGACCAAATTGACAAAGTTAACAGTGATGAAAGATGCTTTAATTCACTTATGGGGTGGTTTAAGGGGTAAAAATGATTATAAGAGCTACAAACAATGATTATAATGATTTTTTCATGTGGTTAAAAGGCTTAAAGTGATTAAAAAAGGGTTGTTAGAATCTTTTATTGATTGATTCAACATTGTTTAAACTGATTATGAAAGGAAAAAAATCTAACATGTGGAGAAAAGTGGGGCAAAGAAGATATTCTTTTTTAGCCATCAATTTTCTTACTCCAAAAGTAAGATTTACTCTTGTAAGTCGTGGAAAATACTTGTAAAACAGAAAATCCGATTATGGCATCATTGAACCCTGGTTTAGACCAAAAAAGGGCCGGTTTTAGCCATTTTAGACGTTTAAATCAGACATTACTATAGTAATACCAGGTCTAGAGCCTTCCAAACATGTCAGAATGTGTGTAAGAGATGAAGAAACCATTTAAAGCTGTTTCTTCTAATATTTTTTTGACTTAAGGTAGTTTTACCCTCTTGGCAACAGTTAAAACTTCCCTGGTTGGTATCAAAACCTCATCAACAATTGAGTCACAGACCCGGTGACTCAATTCCAGGCCAAAAGTTATGTACTTTTGCATGGATTTTGACATCCCAGGTCTATCAGCAAAGATTTTGGGGGTCTGGCTCCCCCTTGGAGCTAGAGTACCTTTCCCCCCCAGAGTTAATCTTTCCAATTTATTGTTTCTTTAATTCCCCATCATGTAATACATTTGTAATTTATACATACAATTCAATTGAGTTTTACATTAAACAACTTTAATAATTGATACCTTATATGTAAATTACAATTCACTTATGTAATACATGTGCATATTTTAATATTTCAATTGAAAATACTTCAGATCCTCATAACTTCTAAACTAAACACAACACCTCTATTTTAAGACAAAAATTGATGGTTAACACGACATGAGGTGTGAATTAAATTAAATTTTTGAGGATCTTCAAATTTTGTACAGAAAAGACCAAAAACTTAACTTCAGCTTATTTAGAGTTGAGTTGCAGAATTTTTACCCAGGGTGACCCCACCTTACTTTTTATGAGGAATCCAATGGTGAAGTAAATTTCTTAAGTTTGTTTATTGGATAAAAAGCTATGATATATTTCTGTAACCTTTTACCAAGAATATTTTCTTTCATTAATTTTAATAAAAATTTGTCTTTACTTCATATTTTCAAGTAAAAATGCTTTTTCATGATTTTCAAATTTAATGTAAATTTTATTTTAAATTATAATTAAGTTTGTATTTTCGCATATAAGCTTTTTTTTTAAATATATATTTGTTTTTGATAATATAAATAGATTTTTTTTATGTAAATTTGTATCTTCTTTTGTTATTTGTGGTCTTTTGGGTATATGAAAATACCTCTAAGGCTCACAAAACCTTTTCTGGTGGAGAAAAGCTCCCTTTTTATCCTAAAATTGGGTGAAAAAAAACTTCTAGACCTTTCCACGTAGAGGAAGGAAACATTTTTCACTTCCAAGGAATGCATTGTGGCTCTAACAAGGCCTGTATAGCCTGTATTGGGCTCAGATGTGGCTTTGAAACAATATTTGGGCAGTTTTCAGTAAGGCAGGGTTAATATTTTCATCTGGGATCACATAGCCCCCTTCTGACATGTAGGACAAGTAGAATTCTATACAGAACCTGTAATGGACCCCATTATTGACCAAACTATGAGGTATGTGAGTATAAATAGGCGTCTTCATCTGTTTGACACATCATAATCAGAAGTATGGGAGAATATCCCACAGCAAGGCTGTATTGGTCTAATTGTGGGATTTTGACCTTAAAGCTGCTATAAATTTATCCATTTGTGAAATATCAAGCCCAAAATTTGTTCTTTGTGTAGCCCTCAATGTATTCTACACAATGGTGCTTCATTTGGTATGACTATTATCAAGTTTGGAAAAGTTATGCCATGTACAAGATTTTTTGTACATATGTATGATTTGCTTGAAGTCTGTATTGAGCATGTTTGCCCCATTTGTTTTTTCGTGGATGAGATATGGGGAAATGGATGGCACCATAGGATGGTCCTGATTTTGCTCTTTCTAAATATACCCCACTTTAGCTATCTCACACTAAAACTCTAGAAGTTAGATGAGGTGAATATTTTATTCCCCCTTATTTGACCTCATTTTTGTCATATCTTCATTAATTCTGATGCTAGCTTAATTAGGTTAGTACCATTGAATAGCCCTGACTTGGACCTTCATTCTGAATACCCATATATGTATTGAAGCCTCTTCCTCTGGATTTCAGATTAGAGGTGAAAAATAAGGTGTACGCTCAGCAACAACTTTGAGCAGGAATAACTTTGTTATTCCTCGTCCTATGATGGTGGGACTTATATATTTTGAAGGAGGTCAGTTTCCTTTTTCTTTTGATACTTTTTGAGCTGGTTTGGCTCCGATCCATGTTTTGGTGGTATCTTAGTTCTACCATTGGTTTATTGTATTTGGCTGTCATGCTTGTGCTCTGGTTTTGAGTCACAGGCTAACAAAGAGTCAGACCCAATGATCCAGAATCTGTTGGACTTGGTGAAGGAAGTATACCAGAGCCAGAAATAGTTGTAAATAATTCTAGAATCAGTAGCCTCACTAATAGAAATATTACTCCCACTCAGAATGAACACAATGTTGTCACACCTGAGAATAACTTGAACAGTGATCATGTCACAGGGGCTCTTATGGAAGCAAGAGGGCCTGGCACTCAGGAATCAAGAACTCACTTGGAGGGCTCCAAAATATATAAGGAATGGTAAAGATTAATTTCTTTAAAGAAGAAGAAACGGGAAAGGAAAGTATACCAAAGATAAAAGAAAAGATAAGAAGCCAAAGGCCAAAGATAATAGAAGAATCCAAAGGCCACAAAGCCAACCAAGTGAATCCTAAGTTCACTGTTTCAACCTGCCAGAAAAGGGAATGGAATTAGTAAAGGATATGACCACCAATATCCACTGAAAGGCAAGGAATAAAAGCATAAAGGTTCTGAATGACTGACTTAAGATTATCAGTATTAGCTTTAATAAAGTAAAAGAAAATAAAGATAAGAATAAATCCAATATATTAATTAACTGGGGAAAAAGTGCCCAGGTGCTGAAAGGTGGCCAACATATGTGAAAAGTTGAAAGACTGATCCTGGAAGGTGAGTCACTGGCTATATTGTCTGAATTGGGTCAATACAGATCTGGCCATATGGAAATCTGAGCTGTGTGACTGAATTCCCATAGTGGAATATGAATTGGCCCAATTGGGCCAAGTACATACAGCTTGATTGATTGACGCCTGTATGGACCAATTGAGTTGTCCAAGGAGTATTGAAATACTTGATACCTTGAAAACAGATTGAAATGATGCGTAAACTTTGAGAATGCCCCTTGGAATAATCCTGAATGAAATTGACAACCCAACTCTTGCAGGGCTAGGTGGTTGGGATCCTTGAATGGTCTTCTGATTGGTGCCATGGATTGCCCGACTGATGAGTTAAGAAGTCCTCCTTCGAAATGGGAGTTGGATTTTTGGACCTTGATTCGGAAAGGTGGAATTGGTTCCTGAAAGCATCATCATTGAATTGCTGAGCAAAAATGGTGCATAATGATATATAATTCCATATATGCACGACTCCTGCAACCTTGAGTACAGGGTGCATGGAGGAGTGGAAGAATTCCCCTTAAGGTGAGAGGAAAGATTTAAATGAGCTGATCTGGTGGCCTCTGCTGGTTACCAGAGGCCATGGGCTGAAAAGTGGTCCATAATGGGTCCTATGGTGATTTATGGCCATTTTGGGTTTGATGAGATTTGGGGCCAAATTTGGCACAGGTTGGCCCAATTGTGGTTTGAGACTCACATGTCCTTGGGGGCTAATGGACTGCCCTCCTTTGGCCTCATTGGATTAGGCCAAAAGGGGCCTAAATGGCCTATGGACCACGGCTTACAGCCCACGGACCATAGAGGCCGTAGGGGGCCTAAATGGCCCAAAAAGGCCATTTAGGCCATGGACCCCCTAATGAAAAGGGTTGGCCCATAGCGGATGATGAGGGCTAGGGGACTCAGAACCCCCTAGGAGACAAAGAGACCCCCCCGGGCCCAAAATAAAGATAGAGGCCTGGGGGTTTAGGATATGGAAATTGGCCAGGGAGGCCAATAATGCCAGGATATGGCCTGAGGCCATTAATTGCCAGGGAATGGTGACATGGCCAAAAATTCCATAGAGAACCAGAAGGGGCCAAATTGGCCATAAAGATATGGTGTGGCTATTTGGCCCCAACTTGGTCACAGATTGTAACTCCGCAACACCAATGGAGGAGGGTCATTCTTTGTGGTTGTGACAGATCAACTGTGGTCAAAAATGTCACAATTTTGAGGGAAAAATCAAGAGAAGTTTGAAGAACTCCATAGGAGAAATGAAAGGTTGAATGAATTGACAACCTTACATGAGGCCACAATAAAAGCCATTGATGAGAGCTGTGTTAAATTAAGCCAATTCTCTGAAGAAAACAATAAAAGACTAAATATAGTCTTTGAAGAAAAATACCACTCCAAGAGGTACAGAGATTTTCTGGATAAAGACATAAAAAAAACTGTTTAATTTCTGCCAAAACATGAAGCCTCAACCACAACGCCATGTGTTGGATAATACATACCAAGAGGACATAAAACCAGATGTCTTGTTGGATAATAATACAGGATCTCCATCAACATACCAAGATGGATATAACATTACTTATTCAGAGAAGGAAGCACTTAAACAGCTTCCACAGGCCTCAAACTGGCCCAAATTCTTTGTTGTAGGAGAATAGTATCACATGGAGTCATTGATGATATTTTTGGACTCCTAATTGATTTACCAAGCATACCAGATTAATGTATGAATGCTAGATTAAATACTGCATTAAAAGCACATGTTAGTATTTGGTACACAGAAAGGAAGGACATCCATGAAAGAAGAAAGAAGGCAATGTGGAAGGGCCAAATAATTCAAAATTATGGCAATTGTACTTGGATGTGGCAAAAGAACATTGCATTTGAAAAATTCATATGAGTGGTGTCTTAGACAGTCCGAAAGGCTTAAAGTCATTGATCCCTAAATGAAAATGCAAATAGGAATAACAAGCTCTTGACACAGATGCCAGGAGAATTACAGCATGAAATAAAGTGCATATGAAACCTGAGTTGCACTCTATATGACATTGCCAATACCTAAAAAGATGTGAGGAAAAGCGTAAATAAATGGAGATATTCACATAAAAAAGCATCACTTTAAAAGTAAAGCAACCTTTCAGGGTGGAAAAGAAAGACAAACCCAGAGGAAGAGTGGAACAGGTGACTGAGAAGAACAACCCTTGTCAAAATTGTGGGTCAATAGACCACTATGTCAACAACTGTCCAAAGGAAAAGGGAAAATTCTATTCCATTGAACAAGTCCCAGGGGAATAATCCCAACAGAGGATCCTGAATAGGAATAAATGGTTGATGCCATCAGAAAACCCTATGATGATTACCAAGACTCAAAATAGGAACTTTTAGTGGAGTACCAAGAGTAAACACAACTAGAAATTCAGGATGGACAGTTCCAAGCAGGAATTCCACAAGATACTTCAAACAAAAACATGTTTAAACACACACCAGATGCACAGAACTTTGTAGTCACTAGGAGTAGAGGAATGGAATGTATACATGGGACAGACACAAAGATGAGTGGTTAAATGAACATTTTTCAACACTCATTTATCACTGATAGTCAAATCAGGAGAGACAACTCTTGCAAACCAAGGAAAAGAACTTCAAGAGTGCATCAGGGAAGATGAAATCCATTGGGACCATTATCGAAGAGATAATCATACCCAATAGGAAAGGTAATATAAGAATCAACCCAGAGTCTATAGTATTTTAAGATGATCACATCCAGGGATTCATACTGGGAACACACTACCAAAGGAGGTATGGAATTGTAATTTACAATGGTAAAAAAAGGCACCATACCATAGGTACAAATGCAGAAAGAATTTTCACTTGATATATACAATATGTCTAACCAAGAACCTCTAGAAGAATTTCTCAATTAATTCAAAAAGGGCCAATTCATTGCTAACCTCACCAGTAAGCAAAAACTTAGCTTACTGAAAATACTGCAGAAGAAGATACCAGCCTTTTCAATTGGTTAAGAGCCCTTGTGAAAAATCAGAGGGCATGATATAGAACCATATCTGTATGTGGAACAACCTTATCCACCCATGCTCAGAAGACTTACATAACCAGAAAGCCTAGAAACTAGGAAAGAAATTTAAAAACACAGCAATGAACTCCTAGATATGGATGTTATCAGGAAGATAGGAAACAATAAAATAGTGGAAAGAACCACTGCTGTACCTATGACCTGTTATGATGGCAAATCTAGGTTGTGTGGAGATTTTGGAGGCCTGGAAAACTACACAAAAGCTGATAGGCACCCTATACCAAGTATACCACATTACCTAGACAAGCTGGCAAAAGCCAAATACATAACCAATATTTATTGTATGAAATGATTTCACCAAAATTGTGAGCCTTTGAGATATGAGCACATACCCAATAAGGTCACAAAAGATACTCAGAATAATTATACCTTTAAGATAATTATAATAAAATTACTTAGAATAATTATACATTAAAAATAATTACTTTAAAAATACAAAAATACCATAAATTGGTACAAAAATTGGTTTAACTTAAAAACAAATGAATCAACATGTAAAATAAATTATACCATTGGATTCCCTATGGTAAAATACACATATACCATTTTTATGGCATATCTGCAAAGTCAATATTTAATGAGTTACAAGGAATAATACCTTATAAAAACCATCAATCCTTATTTATTTCAAGAACCAATGGAAAAAAATGTGAAATAAATTTTACCATTGGATTCTCCATGAAAAATCACACATAAAACAATTAATGAGCTAATTTCCAAAGTTAATACTTAAGGAATTAACCTGAATACATGCACTTTTTTGGTCAACGCATATATTCAAGGATCATAGCTAATATCTCTTAAACTATACAAGATAGAGTGATGAACCAAAAATAAATTTACCACGTAATTACTGTAAGAACACAGATATAAACTTTATTTTACAAATTATAAACAAGGTTAAAACCTATGATGAAATATTGATAAAAATCAACAGAGCTGTTGACCACTTTGTTGTGAAAGTGTTCCAAACTTAAAAAACGTATACAGTTGGATTCTACTAGTTCATTCGTGAAGAATGATGTAATTTTTATTATTAAATTCAGGGTACAACCCCTTGAAATCATGGTTTGAAGTTTAAATTATTGAACTTCGACAGAAAAGATGAGTTACAAGGAAAATCATCAAAATTGGAGTTTTGATGATGTAATGAAAAGCTCTTGGAAGAATAATAAGGTTATGTTTAACTATCAGAATTCACTCTCTGAATTGCTGTAGCGTGTAAAACTTAAAAGGTATTAACGATCAAAGTTTGAGCTTAAATTGAGCAGTCATGATCACCTACTGTAACCTTAAATTAAGTTTAACAGTCATATGAGTGATGAAATTGGTGAATACTATTATTTTATAATTAAAACTAATAAAATCCACGAAATTTGGGGTCTGCCAAGCCTCTGATGTCATCAAACTTAGAGTTATAGTGATAACTCTAAATAATGGTGTAATAATGATGTAATATGGTTTGATCATGATGTAATCATCCTCAAACCTTAAAATATTGATCAATTCCAGTGGATATGATCAGTAAACGTCTACTAGAAGCCTATTAGCCTCTAGAAGGGAGGTATTTACTATAAATAGAGCTCTTTTTACTCTGTTTTCCCCACAGACGCATCAAAAACATTAAATCAATTAAACAAAAGGTAATTTATACATTCTTTATATATAAAACTATTATATTACTAAAGACCAAAGACCACTTTGTTATAATCATCTATTTTGATGTGATTAAATCATTTATTTAATTGTTTTTGTTAAAAATCTCTCTAAAAACTCATTTCCACGTAAAAATCAAGAATATTAGTAATTTTTCTTTATTTTTATTGTAAATACAATTTGAAAAGGTTGTATTTAAATTTTTTGGCATAGAATATTTCAAAATTATTATATTAATTGTTGAAAGTAGGTTATTTTCTCTTATTATAATAATTTCCTCTTTATTATTATTTTAATAATTCTTTAATTAATATAAATATTATTTATATTAATTTATAACTTTAATATTGGTAATATTATTGTTATTAATTGTTTTTTATTAATAAAAAACAATTTTTTACGCCTTTATTATTTGTTTGTAACAATAATAAAGAGCCATCAAATATATTAATTATTTTATATTAATATATTTATCTTTATTCTATTATATTTTATTATATAAATTATATTATTATATTTATTTAATAATATAAGCATTTTACGCCACTATTATAATAATTCTTTATTATTATAATTATTTTATCTTATTTATTTCATTCATAAGGACATTCATAGTACAATAAGTAAAATATAAATAATTTTTACTTATTGTTTCATAGTCAAACCTTACATTTGGGGGCCTGGCCATGATATTTACTTAAAAAGACCTTTTAAAAAGATTCTAATTGGGCTTATCCAATAATAAGTTATACTTATAATCATAAAACTATATAATAATTTTATATTTTATTGATTTTAAAAGGTATTGAGGCATTTGGAAAGCAATTGTACTGTCTTACACATGGTTTTACACATCCTTAGACTCGCAAGAACTTTCTTTGAGTGACTCTAGTGATTAAAAAAGATATTTTATAAATTAAAAATAATTTTTTTTATAATTTATTTTATAAAAATAATCATATTCATTTTTTTTTATTCTTTAAAAATAAAAATATAAAAAATAATAAAAAATATTAAAAACCAATAAAAAAAGTTATTTTTATTCATTTTTATTCATTTCTTTATTCATTTCAATTTTTTAAAGATATAAAAGCAATTTCTACGTGGAAAATTGCCATATCTTGCCAAAAAAATAACACTTCTTATAAAAAGACTTACATTTATTTGTCTTTTTTAGTGTTTGAAGATAACCCAACAGAAGACAACCAAACTACTGTTGAGAGATTGGTGGAAGAAACTTGTCAAAGTTCTCCAACACCAGTTATCACTAAAAAAAAGAAAGCTAAGAAATTAGACTTTCCAGCACCCACCATTCAAGACTCTTAAGGTGAGCACCTCTTTTATAATTGCCATAAAAAGAATTTTTATTCTAAAATACTTTTATTTTTCTTATTCCTTAAACTATGACTACCAGAAGAGGTTCCCAATACTCCATCCAATCAGATGGAGCTGGACTCAGAGGTAGAACTGATCCCTCAAAAGGGAAAAGAAAGGGAAATATCCCCAGTGGAACAGAATCCACACAAGGAAGTGCCTTATCTCAAAGGCAAGTCCCAGAAATGCCCATGATATCTGAACCTGAATTGGAACTAAGTATGAGTAACTCAAATAGGTACAAATCACATTCAGAGGGCTCAAAGAGACATCTACATGAGCCAGTACAAGCAGTATTACACAGTGTACAAGGAAAAAGATTGGGAAATGCTGCCCCAAATACACCAAGGAGTAATGAACTCCTGGCACATCCTTAAAAAATTCCTCAAAGAGGAGGAGATAGTGAAATACCCCAATGGATGGAATCCACTGTCATCCAAACCTCAAATCAAAAAGATCAAGGATTACCACGCCAAAAAGAGGGAGGCAACCAAGGAAGAAGGCCCAGTAGCTTCTACCAGCAAGCCCCAAGCCGACCCACTTCCCCAAGAAGGGAAGAAGAACAAGAAAAAGAATTGGAGGAAACCATATTCCCCAAGCTACAGGATTCCCAAAATCCAAAAAGATGCCATGGACAATGTCTTCAATATGGCCAGAACTTTGATGGAATTCAAAGACAAAGAGGAACAAAGAATGAGACAACCCCATTTCCCAAAGAAATAACCTTGTCTCCTGATGTTGTAAATACTTTAACAGAAATTAAAAATAGTATTGTACCTCTAAAAGAAATTAAAAATAGTTTATTATCATTACAAGAAATAAATAATAATTTATCTTCTTTAACAAAAATTGTTGTGCAAAACAAGAAAGAAATTGACAACATTAAGTTTATTGTTGAAAATAATAAACCAAAGAATTTAATTGACAATACTCAAAAATTAATACAAGGACAACAAGAATTGTACAAAGACATAAGTGATATCAAAGAGAAAACTTTGACAATCAATTAAGATGTTAGTATTGACAATCTTACAGAAAAATTAAACAAATTAAGTATTTCTGTAGAAAAATTTGAAGAAAAGACTTCATCACACCAAAAATTACTTTTGGACCATGTGGAAAAAAGTGATGAAGCAAGAATGCATCTAAAAGATGATATTCAAAGTGAAATAAGGCTTATTACTGAAAAAATGGATAAAATGAATGATGCTAATTTAAATATGCCAAAGTTATCAACTCCATTTTCGCATATAAGAAGCCCTGTTGAAACAAAAGAGGAATTGTCAAATCCTTTCATAACAGACTTGAGTCACCAAGAAAATAACCAAGTCTTAATGAAGGAAGCACCTCAGCTGAAAGAATGGCCAACATTCACAGGAGAAGGTGAATATGACCACATGTCATTTATTAAAACAATTGACATGTTACAAGAAGACTATGCAATACCAGATGAATTAATCACTGCAAGATTACATTCATTGTTTGAAAAATCTGCAAAAAGATGGTATTATGGCATAAGACAAACAAATGGCAAAAATACCTGGTCTTGGTGGAAACAAGAAATAATCACCAAGTGGGCAAATGATGCCTGGAGGTACAAAATAGAAAATGCATTTGAAAATTCTTTCTTTGACCCAGACAAAGATAAACCTTTAACCTGGTTCTTAAAACAAGTTGAAAGAATTAATGCATTGTACCCAGAAATGTCACAAAAAATGGTGCATATGAAAATACTCAAGAAATGTGGAGGAGAGCTAGAACATGCCCTAAGAAGCAGGTGTATAGAACCATGCTCCACAGAAGAGTACATTAATGCACTGGAAGACATAGTGACAAGAACAAAAATTGGCAGGACTTGGAAGAAATTGGACATTAAAAGCCCAAATAAACCATTTATCAAAAAAGATAAATTAAAAGAATCCTTCAAGCCCAGTACATCCAATAATAATGAGCAAAGAAAATGCCATAAATGTGGAGGTATTGGACACTTAGCCAATAATTGCCTAAAAAAGGCAAAAATCAATGAAATTGTGGAAACAGAAAACAACAATGACAAAGAGGAGGAATCTGACTCTGAAAAAGAAACAGAAGAATAAGAAACTTCTGAAAGTGATGAAATCAATATAATTAATGCAGAAATTAATAATATTGATATTATTTATGAATCACTAGATGTCAACTCAAATTTACCACAAGTTGGAACATCTGACACAAACCTGACAAATGTGCAAGATGCCAAACTGTACAAAACCAAACCTGCAAGAGGAATGGGGTATATGGAAAATCAAGTATAATTATTGTCATGGTTAATAACCAAGAAGCAAAGGTCAACTTAGATACAGGAGCATATTGCACCTGTGTTGGTAAAAGTTATTTAAGTACAATTGTTCCAGACTGGCAAGAAAGACTTATACCAATCCAAAATGTCAAATTTAGTAGTGCAAGTGAAAGCATGATGCCCCTTGGAATAATTGACTTAACACTTATTTTCCCTCACCCTTCACAATGTGTCAGCATTAAAGTGGAATTTGTGGTAATGGACAACTGTACCAGTAATCACTTTATCCTGGGAAATGACTACTTATCAATCTATGGTATAGATATCTTTAACCAGAAGGATAGATATTTTACTATAGGAGACAATAAGAGACAAGATTTTGGCTCCTTAAATAATAAAAAACAAATTGCAGTTATTAAGAAGGAATAAAAGATTCCAGAAAAGGATCTTTTTATATCTGAACAACTTAAAGAGGCAGAATTCAATCAAGAATTAACAGAAAAAATGAAAGAGAAATTGATTAACCTCTTATTTAAGTACAAAGATGCCTTTGCAACTGACAAAGAGGCACTAGATGCTATAATTGGGCATGAAGTAGACATAATTCTTAATGTGGAAAAGCCTTACCCACCCTTACTAAGAAGACCAGCTTACCCAGCTAGTCCAAGGGCTAGAGAAGCCTTCGAGGTACACATTAAAGAATTAATGGACCTTGGAGTATTAAGAAAAGTTGGACATAATGAACAAGTAGAAGTTACTACTCCTGTCATTATAACTTGGCATAATGGAAAATCAAGGATGGTAGGAGACTTCACAGCCCTGAACACCTATACCATTCCAGATAGATATCCAATACCAAGAATCCATGAGACATTGACACAATTGTCACAAGCTAAGTTCATTACAGCTATGGATGCCTTAAAGGGTTTTCATCAAAATGTCTTAACAGACAATGCCATAAAACTACTGAGGATAATAGTCCACTGTGGAATTTTTGAATACTTAAGAATGCCATTTGGGATAAAAAATGCACCTTCCCATTACCAAAGAATGATGAATACCATATTTCTTGTAGAATTATCAGAAGGATGTTCAATTATCTATATTGATGATATCATAGTTTTCTCAGAAACTTGGGAAAATCACCTTACAAGACTAGAAAGGGTACTACAGAAAATAGTCCAAGTGAATATGAAAATTTCCTTGAAAAAGTGTCATTTTGCATATAGTGAATTAAAAGCACTAGGACATGTTGTATCTGGACTTAGTCTAGGCATAGACAAAAACAAAGTAGCAGCAGTACTACTTAAACCAATGCCTCAAACAAAAAAGGAAATGCAATCATTTTTAGGATTTGCTGGTTACTATAGACAGCATATAAAGGACTTTGCAAAAATTGCCAAATCCTTATATAAATTATGTGACCAACAAACAGTTTATGAGATGACTGAAAAAAGGGTCAAGGCATATGAAGAATTGAAAAATTCACTAACAAATGCCCCATTTCTTCTAATGCCAGATTGGAAACTACCCTTCAAACTATACATTGATGCTTGGGGAGAAGGACTAGGTGCTGCACTTCACCAAACACAAATTATCAATGATAAACCAGTGGAAGGACCAATTTGTTTCATTTCAAGGCAGATAAAGCAAAAAAGAAGCAAGGTATGGAGCCAAACAAATGGAATTCTTATGCTTAGTGTGGGATTTAGAAAAACTGCATTATTATTTGGATGGCACAGTATTTGATGTAATCACAGACTGTAATGCTGTGAAATCACTATTAAATATGAAGACTCCAAATAGACATATGCTGAGATGGCAAATTGCTATCCAAGAATACAGAGGAAATATGACTATTGTTCATAAATCTTGTAATATCCATAAAAATGCAGATGGTCTTAGCAGATGGGCTCTAGCAAATACCCCTGACAATCCAGCATGGGTACCACAAGAAGAACACCATATAGAAGGAATATGTGTTACAGATATTGGCACAGAATTCTTTAACCAAGTTAAAGAAAGCTATAAGATAGACAAAAATTGCCATATCTTAAGCTAAATTCTAATGAAAGACTGCAAAGACCCATCACTCTCAACAAAATTAGATGAAACATGGAAAAAAGCATATGATGAAGGAAGATTCCACCTCCTTGATGGAATCCTTTACCATAGAACAAAACACACATGTGTTATGGCCTTAACAGATAGAACCCTGATAAACACTATTTTACATGAATGTCATGACAGTGTTGCAGCTGGACACCTTTCAGAAGATAGAACACTAGAGAGGGTGAAAACCTGCTCTTGGTGGCCAAATTGGATGAAAGATGTTACAGAATACTGCCAAACCTGTGACAGATGTCAAAAAGCCAACAGAGCCACAGGAAAGAAATTTGGAATGATGATCCAAATCCAAGAACCAAAATCCCCATGGGAAATAGCTCATATGGATTGGGTAACAGCTTTACCTCCAGGAGGAGACAGGAGCTATAATGCATGCCTAGTATTAGTTGACAGATACAGTAAAACTTCAATGTTCTTCCCATGTCATAAAGATGACACAGCTATAGACACAGCCATAATGATATGGAATAAAGTTATTATCCATCCAGGCTTATTCCAGAATATTATAAGTGACAGAGACCCAAAGTTCACTTCAGCATTATGGACAAATCTCCATAACTTATTTGGGACAAAGCCATCATTCTCAACAGCTTACCATCCCCAAACTGATGGTTTAGCAGAAAGAATGATACAGACCTTAGAGGACATGATCAGAAGATTCTGTGCTTATGGGCTAGAATTCAAAGATTCTGATGGTTTTACCCATGATTGGTGTACACTAATACCAGCTCTTGAACTAGCATATAAGACATCAATACATTCTTCTACTGGCAAAACACCAGCAATGCTAGAAAAAGGTTGGAATCCAAGACTTTCTTATGACACCCTCAAAAAGGACTTAGTGGATATACATCCAACAGCAAGAAGCTTTAAAATAATGCTTGACAAGGCAAGACACCATGCAAACAGATGTATGCAAGATTCTTTCAAATATGCAAAAGAAAGATGGGATGAACGTCATAAGCCACCTGATTTCAAAATAGGAGACTTGGTCCTAGTATCAACCCTTAATTTCAATAACATAAAAGGCCCAAATAAATTGAAAGATTCCTTTGCAGGACCATTTATGATATAAGCACTTCATGGACCCAATGCTGTGAAATTGGAACTCACAGGTGAACTAATGAACAAACACCCAGCTTTCCCTGTAAGTCTGATAAAACCTTACAGTTCAAGTGACAAGGAGTTATTTCCACTAAGAAAGAAACCCCCACTTGAAATCCCCCCCTTGGAAGAAGGAGAAGAAAAGAAAATAGTAAAAGTCCTTAAAGAAAGAAGGACAAGAAACATAAAAGAAAGGGAATACCTTGTAAGGTATAGAAATTCAACTCAAGAAGATGAATGGCTACTTGAGAAAGATATAACAAATGCTGATAAACTACTAAGAAGTTTCAGACATGAAAGAAATCTTGAAAAATAGAAAATTTAAGCATTATTGAGCTTCAAGACTAACAAAGTCTATTGAAGAGGTAGGACAGTGGATGATACCCTAATTACACATATCAGATTGTGGTACAATCTTTTTTGGTGGTAGGGAATGTGAGCCTTTTAGATATGACCACATACCCAATAAGGTCACAAGAAAGACTCAGAATAATTATACCTTTAAGATAATTATACTAAAATTACTTAGAATAATTATACATTAAAATAATTACTTTAAAAATACAAAAATACCATAAATTGGTACAAAAATTGGTTTAACTTAAAAACCAATGAATAAACATGCAAAAAAAATTAAACCATTGGATTCCCTAAGGTAAAATACACATATACCATTTTTATGGCATATCTGTAAGGTCAATATTTAATGAGTTATAAGGAATAATACCTTATAAAAACCATAAATCCTTATTTATTTCAAGAACCAATGAAACAACATGTAAAATAAATTGTACCATTGGATTCCCCATGAAAATTCACACATAAAATAATTAATGAGCTAACTTCCAAAGTTAATACTTAAGGAATTAACCTGAATATATGCACTTTTTTGGTCAACGCATATATTCAAGGATTGTAGCTAATATCTCTTAAAGTATACAAGATACAGTGATGAACCCAAAGCAAACTTACCACGTAATTACTGTAGGAACATAGATATAAACTTTATTTTACAAATTATAATCAAGGTTAAAACCTATGATGAAATATTGATAAAAATCAACAGAGCTGTTGACCACTTTGTTGTGAAAGTGGTCCAAACTTAAAAAAAGTACACAGCTGGATTCTACTAGTTCATTCGTGAAGAATGATGTAATTTTCATTATTAAATTCAGGGTACAACCCCTTGAAATCATGGTTTGAAGTTTAAAATATTGAATTTCAACAGAAAAGATGAGTTACAAGGAAAATCATCAAAATTATAGTTTTGCTGATGTAATGAAAGGCTCTTGGAAGCATAATAAGGTTATGTCAGGCTATCGGAATTAACTCTCTGAAGTGCTTTAGCGTGTAAAACTTGAAAGGTATTAAAGATCAAAGTTTGAGCTTAAATTGAGCAGTTATGATCACCTACTGTAACCTTAAATTAAGTTTAACAGTCATATGAGTGATGAAATTGGTGAATACTATTATTTTATAATTAAAACTAATAAAATCCACGAAATTTGGGGTTCTGCCAAGCCTCTGATGTCATCAAACTTAGAGTTATAGTGATAACTCTGAATAATGGTGTAATAATGATGTAATATGGTTTGATAATGATGTAATCATCTCCAAACCTTAAAATATTGATCAATTCCAGTGGATATGATCAGTACACGTCTACTAGGAGCCTGTTGGACTCTAGGAGGGAGGTATTTACTATAAATAGAGCTCTTTTTACTCTGTTTTCCCCACAGATGCATCAAAAACATTAAATCAATTAAACAAAAGGTAATTTATTTATTCTTTATATATAAAACTATTATATTACTAAAGACCAAAGACCACTTTGTTATAATCATCTATTTTGATGTGATTAAATCATTTATTTAATTGTTTTTGTTAAAAATCTCTCTAAAAACTCATTTCCACGTAAAAATCAAGAATATTAGTAATTTTTCTTTATTTTTATTGTAAATACAATTTGAAAAGGTTGTATTTAAATTTTTTGGCATAGAATATTTCAAAATTATTATATTAATTGTTGAAAGTAGGTTATTTTCTCTTATTATAATAATTTCCTCTTTATTATTATTTTAATAATTCTTTAATTAATATAAATATTATTTATATTAATTTATAACTTTAATATTGGTAATATTATTGTTATTAATTGTTTTTTATTAATAAAAAAATTTTTTTTACACCTTTATTATTTGTTTGTAACAATAACAAAGAGCAATTAAATAAATTAATTATTTTATATTAATATATTTATCTTTATTATATTATATTTTATTATATAAATTATATTATTATATTTATTTAATAATATAACCATTTTACGCCACAATTATAATAATTCCTTATTATTATAACTTTTTTATCTTATTTATTTCATTCATAAGGACATTCATAGTACAATTAGTAAAATATTAGTAATTTTTACTTATTGTTTCATAGTCAAACCTTACAAAAATGGATTTAAACCAAACTCCATGGAGTTACTCAGCATTATTTGTCATATGTGCATATATGAGTACACTAGAATGCCATTTGGCATCAGAAATTCCCCAGCCCATTTCCAAAGGATGATGGACCCAATATTTCAAGAATAAATATTGGAAGGCTGGATGGTAGTATATATAGATGATACAATTATATATATTCAGAGACATGGGAAGACCATGTTGGGTACATAGACAGAGTCCTTAGTAAATATAAACCCATTAATCTTAAAATCTCACCTAAGAAGTGTAATTTTGGTCAACAAGAACTATTGGCACTAGGGAAGCAAAGTCTCAGGCCTTAGCCTGGGCATAGATAAGAACAAAGTATCAGAAGTACTGAGAAATCCAGTACCAAGAAACATCAAAGAGATGCAATCTTTCCTTGGCCTTGCTAGCTACTCTAGACACCACATCAAAAACATTCCCCACATCAATTGTAGTCTATACAGGTTATGTTCAAAATATGTATTTTTTGAAATTACCAAAGAAAGGAGGGATACATATGAGAGGAGCAAATATGAACTAAATTGTGGATGTTGAACCAAGGAAGGGTGTAATATGCTAAATCTCTGGGAAATTGAAATAGGATGTGGGTGAACACATGTAAGCCCTTACATGTTTTTACCAACCACCTACACGATTTTACCTATTTATGGCCAAAACATACAAGTTTATGGTAAAAACATGTAAGTGACCCTATTCTTTCCAAAGAAATTCCTCAAGCTCAGTCTTTAGGTTTTTTTCAAATTTTTTTGCCATCCTTTTTTTGACATTTCATGTCAGAATCTCAATTTTTTTTTCAATTTTTTTTTGCCAATTTGACAAATTGGAATGTTTTTTTAAAAAATTGATATAAAATTTTCCCACTTTTGAATCTATTTAATTTTTTTCTAAAACAAAGGGTTCAATCTTGACAATAAATAGCTAGAAGCCCATGATTTTGGAAAAAAAATTGGTGGGACAAGTGAAGGCCCAAGAAAGGGTTTTCTTTTCAAATGTTTTTTTATGTGTTTGTAATATGACTATTTTTCAAAAATTAATTTAAAATCTTCCCACTTATTTATTTCCTTCACTTTTTTATGAAAAATGAAGGTTTCAATCTGGACAATAAAGAACCAGAAGCCCATTTATTTGGGGAATTTTTTTGGTCGGACAACAAGTGAAGGTGCCAAAAGTGTTTTTATTTGAATTTTTTTTTCTTGTTTGTAATATTACTATTTTTAGGCAGAAAATTGCTACATGCTTGTAAAAAATGAGACTGAGGTGGGATTTAAGCAAGAAATAGGGCCGAGGAGGGGGATCATTGGCATTAATTTTATATAAAAAAATCAATCAATCTAAATCAACCTCCAAAATAGTTGGTTTTTTCTGAGGGGGGGAGGAAGATTGGAAAAGTATGACATCTTGTGTTTCTGAAACTTATTGGCCCACCCCAGGGCTTGTGTTTGGTCATGAAATTTCCAATTCACAGTAATACAGTGGACTCAATAAACTTTGGAAATGATTATATCCAAAGGAAAAAAATGAGAACAGCTATCCAAGAAGCAGATGAAAATGGGGGGATTATCATTTGGAGGACAAAAATCAGGGGAAAAAAAGAACGATTGGACTTTGGAATAAAATAAAACTGGTCTTTGATAATTATTTGAAATTGCATCCCCCATGTCAGGCATGGACATCCACTTGCTTTTTGGAGCCTGGCCAACATCTTCATACCACTAAATTCTGTCAAAATAAGAGGATACTGAGGGAATTAAAGTGTTCAGGGATTCATAAAGGTCTTGATTCTTTGGATTTCTTCAGCCAAGTCAGCTGTTAGATCAGCCCATTTATTGAAAGTCTTGTAAATGTAGTGGGATACTGTTCTGTAGCCACAGTTTCCATCGCCCTGGGAATTGTTGTGCTTGAAGGTGTATTTCAATAGAAACTTGTGAAAGGCTTCTGAGCCAGATACCTAATAATATAAGGTCAAAAAATTAATAAATATCAATGTAAAAAAGAGAAATATACATTCAAAATAATCAGAAATTCACAAAGAGCTTGGAGCATTCCTCACTTGTGTGATGACTGATTTGACAATTCTCACACATGAAGTCAATTGCATTATATATCTTCTATCTGGTGGTAGGCATATGGGAATTTTTTTATGACGTTTTTCTTCCAATTTCCAATACTCTGGACCTTCTAAGGGTGACTTCTGATTTTACATATTCATTTATTTCAGTTTCTGAGGGTAGTAAATCTGATGAACTGATTGATTTTAATAATAAGGCCTCAGAATCTTCAGAATCTTCAGATGAGTCCACTTCCATACTTGGAGAGGACTCATTTGACTGTGATATTGATGATTCTGTGCTAGTCACTTTTGATGGGGGTCTTCCTCTTCCCTTGCATTGACTTCCAATTATTTCAAATCTTGAGGGTTCTCTTTTTTTTTTTATTATTGGCTCATTAAGGTCTTCCATGGTTATTCTTGCATTCTAGTGGGCCTTCATAATATTGAACATCCTCATGACTCTTGTTAATTTGATCAAATGGTGCTTTTCCAGCCAAAAGATCTTTAAAATGTGAAATAATTTGGGTGATTTCTGCCATTGGTCTTTGAAAAAGATCTTTGCAAGATCTTCAAATATTTTTTTGGCTTCATTCTTCCTTTCTTTTTCAAAACTTTGATCATCACCTGTGTCAGAGTGAGTCTATATAGTAGCTATAAAATGTAAATACAAGCTAGTATTATGACTGTGACACATCAATGCTACGTGGTAACAGTGGTGATGAGTCTATTGAGGACCTGGGTTGCAATGCTCTAATATCTTTGACAGTAAAGAAACACTATAATAATTATATTTTAATTATATCTTTAATTATTCTAAGGACACTACTGATGGATAACAGTCTTGTCACGTAAGAATATATGTAAAGTAAGATAAGGTGATGGGTTTTTGAAGGAAAAAAGCCTTCTTTTTATATCTTTCAGGACTGTCAAGAGTTATTAACTCTTCACACGTCAGAGGAGTGAAAATTTTCACTCCAATGGTCAGTCTGTGGTTCTGAATCCTCAATTCTGACGTCAGTAGAGGCAGAATTGTGGTTTTGGAACCACAAATGATCATTCTGGATCAATACAGGGTGAAACAACTTTTCACCTGCCACGTCAGCACTTGGATGACGCTGTTCTGGTGTCTGTATGGTCAATACTGGTCATTCTGGGCGGGTTTAAGCTTTGAACAACAATTATTTTGAGTATCAAGACAGTACTGGTTGGTACAGGTTTGGTACAGGCCAGTATTGGTCAAAATACTTCCAACCAAGATATCTTAGTCGGTTTTTGAGATAGCAAGAAAGCAAGAGCACAGAATTGCAGGGCTTCATGAGCTCTTCAATTTGGTATGCTTCATGTTTACCCTTCTTTCAAATAGCAAAAGTTATAAGGGTTTTAAGTTTTTGGATGTATTTTTGTACATCAGTATGAGGCTTCAAAAACTTCCATGCCATATATCTTCTTCAATTTGGAAGATATCTGTATTCTGATGATACAGTTTTGTAGGGCTTGATTAGCTCTACAGCTTGGTATATTACACTGTACAGTTGTATGAGTGTATACCAAAGATACAGGGGTTTGTTTACTTTCTTGTTTTCAGAATATCTGTATTTCTGGTTGTTAAACCTTTGAACCAAGATCCCTCAGTCAATTTAAGAGATACAGAGGTCTAATGTATCTCAAAGTAAAGCTCTTTTTTATATCTTTAATTTGGTTATACTTTTGTACAGTTTTGTACAAGCCCTCTTTGACTTTCAGGGGGGTCTTGGTTTTGAAATAAAGGTCATATGGTATCTCCAGTTGTAGTGGTGTTACAACAACATGGATGATATTATTGTGTAGCTCTCTATGTGAGCTTTAAGAAAAATACCATTTTGGTACATAATAACTTAAATATGCATAAGTTAGATGAGAGGTGAAAATAAGGGTTTTGACCTGTTTATTCTCCTCTAGGTTTCCTTATTCTGTTTGGATAAGGTTGGTGTTTAATTTAAGAGGATTGTTTTCTCTTATTTATTACCTTTATTGACTATTTTTGTTCAATACTTGTCATACCATTATTTATGGTATGTTGGATGTCATGCTAGTGCTCTGTTTTGAGTCACAGGCTGACATACCCTCCCTCAAAAGAAGGCTCATCATTGATGAGACTCTTCAGCCCTCCTGGAGGCTCTGAATCTTCTGAGGTGTATTTGTCCATCTGGGATTTCTTTCTCAGTTAACCATTTATCTTTATCTGCTGGTTGATTCTAGAATCTAACCAGATATTGCCTGTTGTCTTTCCCATTAATTCTTATTTTCCTGGCTTTAATGATCTTTTTCACTGGTCCAGGTGAGTCATCTTCCTCTACCAATCTTTCATGGGTGACTGTCTTCTTTCTGTCAGAGAATTTCTCCTCATCTGTCTGGTTATAAGGTTTGACCAGGCTCACAGGGAAAACTGGGTGTTTCCTAGAGAACTCTTTGGTCAGGTTGACTTCTACTCCATTCTTTCCTATTAATTTAATAATGGTGAATGGTCCTATGAATGAGTCTCTCATCTTCTTGGGTCCTCTTAGGTTGTTGAAGTTAAGGGTTGAGATTAGAACTTGGTCTCCTTCTTTGAAATCAGGTTCTTGGTGACTTTTATCATATCTCTGTTTGTTATATAATTTGGCTTCAGCCACACATTGCTCTGCTTTTTCACAGGCAGTCTTCCACATTGTGTGGAAGTCCTTAGCTGTGGGGTGTACTGAGAGGAGGTTCTTCTTCAAGTAGTCTACTGGAAGTAGTGGGTTCCATCCTTTCTCTAATGTGGCAGGGGTTTTTCCTGTCACTGAGTGTATACTTGTGTTGTATGCCAATTGTACAGCTGGTAGGAGTGTTACCCAGTCATGGGTATATCCCTCATTGTCTTTATATTCCATGCCATATGCACAAAACCTTCTAATGATGTCTTCTAATGTTTGGATCATTCTTTCTGCTAGACCATCTGTTTGTGGATGGTAAGCTGTGGAGAATGCTAGTTTGGTTCCCAGCATCTCATATAGATTAGTCCAAAATTCTGATGTGAATTTAGGGTCTCTGTCACTAATTATAATTCTTGGAACTCCACAGTTAGCTATCACATTGTTCCAGAACAATAAGGCTGTGTCCATTGCTGTGTCCTCTTTGTGACAGGGGAGACATCTGAAACTCTTGCTGTACCTGTCTACTACTACTAGGCATGCATTAAAGCTGTCTTTCCCTCCAGGGACCAGGCCTGTTACCCAATCCATGTTTATTATTTCCCAGGGGTGTTTGGGCTCCTCTATACTCGGGAGTAATCCATATCTTTTTCCATGACTTCTGTTGGCTTTTTGGCATCTGGTACAAGTGTTGATGTATTCACTCAAGTCTTGTTCCCACTTTGGCCACCAAGCTGTGCTAAAGACTCTTTCTTTAGTTCTTTCTTCACTCATATGTCCCATGTATGGGCAGTCATGGCATTCCTGTAGTATCATGGAAATATGTTCTCTATTTATTATTACCAGGGCACTTGTGTGTTTTTCCCTATGGTATAGTAGATCATCTATCAGAAAAAATCTATTTTCTTTGAAGTTTTTGAGCCATGCCTCTTCCAATTGGCTCTCTAGTTCAGGACTCCTGTACTTTTGTTTTAATAGTTGTATCAATATACTACACTGTTTGTGTTTATTGTATGCTGATTGTACTATGCTAAAGAATTCTGTATTCAGATTAGAGGAGCTGATTCCCAGTATGGGTATCTCTTTACTCTCCCCATACTTCTGTCCTGGGTTTGATGGGTCATTCCCTAATGCCCAGTTTGATAGTTTGAAGTCCTTTCTCCTATCTATCTCCATGCATTGTATAGGTATTTTGGTCCCATTTTCTGGGTCATATGCTGGATTCTCTTGGTCATTCTTCAGTGGCCACCTGCTGAGACCATCTGCATTAGTATGACTTTTCCCTTCTTTATAGATGATAGTCATATTCCCTCTGTATTCTTGTATGGCTATTTGCCACCTAAGCATGTGTCTGTTTGTTGTCTTCATGTTCAACAGTGATTTGAGGGCTGTGCAGTCAGTAAAAACTTCAAATACTGCTCCTTATAAGTAGTAATGGAGTTTTTCTAATGCCCATACCAAGCATAGACATTCTGTCTGAGTAGCTCCATATCTGGCTTCTGAGTCTTTCAGTTGTCTTGATATATAGCAGATTACTCCTTCTTTGGGTATCCCATCCACTAGTTGCCTCTGGTGTAGTGCTTCTCCTAGTCCTTGGCTACATGCTGCATCTATATATAGTTTGAATGGTAGTTCAAAATTAGGCATCATTAGGACAGGGGAATTGATCAGTTCATATTTGATCTTTTCAAATGCATCTCTTCTTTCCTTGGTAATTTCAAAGACTACATCTTTTGAGCACAGTTTGTACAGGCTACTAGTGATGTGTGCAAAGTTTTTTATGTGGCTTCTGTATTAGCTAGCAAATCCCAAAAAAGATTGCATTTCCTTGATGTTCTTTGCTACTGGTTTCTTCAGTACTGCAGCAACTTTATTTTGGTCTATAGCTAGGCTCAAACCTGAAACTTTGTGTCCTTGGGCTAGCAGTTCCTGCTGTCCAAAGTTACATTTTTTAAGAGATATCTTCATGTTGATTGGTGTGCATTTTCCCAATATTTTATCAATTTTCTTCACATGGTCTTCCCATGTTTCTGAGTATATTATGATATCATCAATGTACACTACCATCCACCCTTCCATTATTTCATCTTGAAATATGGTATCCATCATCCTCTGAAAATGGGCTGGTGCATTCTTAATGCCAAATGGCATTCTAGTATATTCATATATGCCCATATGGCATATAATTCTTAGCAATTTGATGGAATCTGGTTTCACCCCATTCTGGTGAAAGCCTTTCATGCAATCCATTTTTGTAATGAACTTGGCTTTTGCTAGTTTATCTAGTGCATGTGGTATCCTTGGGATGGGGTACCTATCTGCTTTGGTGTAATTATTCAAAGCCCTGAAGTCACCACATAGTCTGGATTTACCATCATGCCAAGTTATAAGGACTGGTGTAGTGACCTCTACTATCTCATTATGTCCTATTTTTCTTATTACCCCCATTTCTAGGAGTTCATTGATATGTTTCTCAATTTCTTTCCTAGTTTCCATGCTGGCTGGGTATGGTGGTCTCCTAAGCATAGGTGGATATGGTCTTTCTACATCCAGATATAATTCTATATCATGTCCTTTGATTTTTCCTCGTGGTTCATCTCCTATTGCAAAAGCTCCTCTATGCTTTCTCAATACTTTCAGTAAGTTGAGTTTCATTTTACTGGTGAGTTGAGTGCCATATTGGGCTTCTTTGAATTCTTCCACTAGTTCTTTCAAGGTGTTATCATTTGTTACATGATTTATGTCAAAGGAAAATTTTTTGTCTTTGTTTGTACCTATGGTAAGATATCTGTTTTTACTATTGCAAATGTCCATACCATACATTCTTTGGTACTCTGTACCTAGTAAGAATCCTTGTACATGTGCATTCTCTAGAACTACAAATTCAGGTTCCAGTCTGATATTTCCTTTTTGGTGTGGGATAATTATCTCTTTGATTATTGTCCCCAGTGAGTTCATTTTGCCTGATGCACTTTTAAAGTTTCTAGCTTTTGTTGGGATTATATCTTCTTCCCATTTGGGGAAGTGTTGTTTCAAGTATTCTTTTGTCACTATGGAGCAACTTGCTCCTGTGTCAATGATCATTGGGTGTTTACAGTTCTCAATATAAACTGTCAATTTTGTAGGTGTTCCATGAATGAATCCCATCCCTTTATTTGGGGTTACCAGGAATGTTTGTGCATTCTGTGTGTGCTTACAGAGCTCTTTGTCTGTTGTTATTTGTGGTATTCCTGAATCCAATTCAATGTCTTGTATGTCAAGTGAACTTTCTTCATTGCATTCCACTATGTATTCATCTATGGTATCAGGTTCACTTTGTGATTCTGCTCTTATACCATTTCCCATGCTGTCAGAATCAGATTTTTCACCTGTTTGTTCTTCTTCTGATTCTTCATCAATTGCATATATTTTCTTTTTTGGTTTTGTGCAATTGTTGGCATAGTGGTCTGGTGATCCACAGTTGTGGCACACATATTTCTTTTTTGTGGTTTCTTTCCCTTTTTCTTTGTTTGTCTCTTTAACTTCAGACCTCTTGTCTTTGAAGTTTGGTTTATAGGATGTGTACCTTCCTATGGAGGTTTTTTTTCTGACATCTTGTATGACATTTGCTATGTCATCAATGCTGCTGATGTTGTTGCATCTGCATTTGACTGCATGTTCTAGATCTCCTGGCAATTTTGTTAGGAGTTTATGGTTTCTCATTTCTATTGTCATGATGGGATCAATAGCTTTTAGCCTCTTTGTTTGTTTGAGGCACCATTCATAAGGGTCTTTTTCTGTGGAGTATCTATCATTTTCAAAGGACATGGTCTTTTGCCAGATCCAACTACCATTGCTATACTTTTGTATAATCTGGTTCCTCCACCATGGCCAGCTTTTCCTGCCATGTATTTCTTTCATCTCAGTATACCATATGCTTGCATGGCCTCTGAATGCTGTGTTAAGTCTTGTTGTGATCCAGTAGTCTGGTATCTTTGGGACATCAACAAAGAGTCCATCAATATAGTCAATGATCTCCATATGGTCATATTCCCCAATTCCTGAGAAATTTGGCCAGTTTGTTACTTCTGGTAACTGTTTTGGTGCCTGTTTCTCTGAATAGTTGAGATTTTCCCCATCTTGGTACACTGACTCTGATCTTAACTTTGGAATCTGATATTCAGGTTCCTGGTCATAGTCTTTATCCTCCTCTTTCAATTTTGTAGAGGTAGTAGGTTGACCTTGTGTTGGAGGGTATTGATTGTCTTCTCTGTCATAGAGGTAATCAATTTCTTTGTCAAAGTTATCCTGTTGCTGCTGGATACTCCTCAGATCCCTCCTCACAGTTTGTTGTTCTTCTAGAATTGGATTCAACTGTCTGTTAGTTTTTTCAAATTCTGTCCAAATTTTGGCCAGATTTGTATTTAAGTCTTTTATGACTGTTGCTTGGAAAGCATTTTCTTCTTTCAATGTTTCCACTTCTGTTCTCATTTTTCCTGAGGTTTCATGTGTCCAATCCATGAATTGGGCCAATTTGGTCCATGTGAATTTGTTTTCAAACTCATGAGTGTGGATTGTAGTTTCAGTTATTAATTCTGGGTCTATTGAGTCAGAACTATCAAAACTATTTGTAGGTACAACTATTTCTTGCTTTTGTGTACTTCTTGGACTAAGTACATCAGCTTTTTCATCAATGGCTCTGCTTCCTTCTTCCTCTGGTTGAAAGAAGTTTTGTTTTTCCCTTGGGCTCCTTTTCTCCTGTTGGAAACTACCTGGAAGGGTTGGGGAGCCTTGGATGAAGTTTCCTTTGGCTTGTAGGGCCTGGAACTGCTGGATTGTTGTGGGGAAGATGGGACTTCTCCTTCCATTTCTGGGGGTACCTGAATCTGACTGGGCTCTTCCTTGTGCCAAGATCTCTCTATGGCTTGTATGGCTGCCTGGTTCTCTTTGATTCTGGTTGCTCTTTCTTCTAAGAGTTTGAAATTCTTGTTGGGATTCCAACCTTGCATTTCTGTCATAAGTTCCATCCAAGCCATTTGCTTGAGACAGATCTTCTGGGTTGTTATCCCCACTTCTGCCCATGATGCTGCCATAGTGAACATTTTGTTGTCCATGCTCCATGTGAAGAGGTCTCTCAGGAGTTTGTGTATTTGGAGGACCTGTTCTGCATCTGTCCAATCTCCTGGTTGGACTTCTGGGTTGAATTTGATTTGGAATAAGACCTTGGGTAGGAGTTCCCTGATGGTAAGTCTTTTGCTGGTCATTTGCTCCAGTTCTTTTTCCTCTGTGTATTCTTGGCCAGTGTTCTGGTTGATTCCTTGGGAATCCAAGATCTCTAAGAAGTGGAGGTGTCATGTTAACAATGTTAAAAAATGACAGACAATAAAAAATGTTGTATTTTTCAAGGTTTATTTACCTTTAGCAGGCCCTTGTACAAATTTATGATCTATACTCTTTGGCAATTTGCCTTTAGAGTTTACAACTGGGTTGATAACAGTGATTTTCTGTTTCTCAATTTGTTTTGGTGATCCAACTGGTTTTGTTGGAGCTTTTCTGGGTTTTTTGGCCCTTGGCACGGCTATTGGTGTCCAATCTTTTGAGTTGATTGTCACTTCACTGTGTCTTTTCTGCTTGCCCTTGGTTTTTGGCAGCACCTATCTGTCTTCTGAGGCTGTCACAGATGGATTTCCTTGTGACTGGGTTTCTAATGGAATGTAGTCTTTTTCCACTATTCAGAAAAGATATTTCAGATTGTATATCAGTATTTCATGATAAAACAAAGTGATTATATTCAATTCTACTGTTATTTTTCGAAATTTTTAAGTATTTTATATATTTTTTATTATTTTTATATGTTTTTATTGAAAAATAACAGTTTTGGAGTTTTTCACTTATGTTTTATAAATGAAAAACTGTAATATCCAAGTGTTTTGTGAATGATTCACTTGGATATTATTGTGTTTTTGTATAAACACATCAAATTCATTAAATTATAATAAATTTGATTTGTTATCATAAATATTATAAATAATATTTATTATAACACTTGATATTTGATTCAAATATCAATTAATTACAAGTTTTCACGTCATTTTGAGTGATATCTTGTTTTAAAGGAAATATTTAATTAAAATATTCCTTGTAAAGAATAAAAAATTCTTTTATTATTTAATATTTATTAATTATTTATCAATAAATGTTTCTATATTAATTTTCACGCACTTTGGTGAAAAAAATAGTAAAATAAATAATATACTGTTTGTATATTATTATTTATATTGAAATTTAAATAATACTGTTGTATTATTATTAAATTTCGTGGAAATTATTGCAATATAATAAAAAGGAGGATTTGTACTCCTACTCTCAACAAAAATATTTTGTAATATATATTTTTGGAGGTAAAGAAATTTGTATATATGATATATGATGCTAAAAAAAATGATAATAATATAAAATAAATTAGAAATTTTACTCACTTTTAGTAAAATACCTTGTAAATAGCTGAATTTTATGCCTAATTCAGTTCAAAACACGTCCAATAGGGTTGAAAAACCACGGCCAGGCCCCCAAAATGTCAGAGTGAGTCTATATAGTAGCTATAAAATGTAAATACAAGCTAGTATTATGACTGTGACACGTCAAAAACAAATAATAAATTAAATCTTCAGGTCCTACTGCTACGTGGTAACAGTGGTGATGAGTCTATTGAGGACCTGGGTTGCAATGCTCTAATATCTTTGACTGTAAAGAAACACTACAATAATTATATTTTAATTATATCTTCAATTATTCTAAGGACACTACTGATGGATAACAGTCTTGTCACGTAAGAATATATGTAAAGTAAGATAAGGTGATGGGTTTTTGAAGGAAAAAACCCTTCTTTTTATATCTTTCAGGACTGTCAAGAGTTATTAACACTTCACACGTCAGAGGAGTGAAAATTTTCACTCCAATGGTCAGTCTGTGGTTCTGAATCCTCAATTCTGACGTCAGTAGAGGCAGAATTGTGGTTTTGGAACCACAAATGATCATTCTGGATCAATACAGGGTGAAAAAACTTTTCACCTGCCACGTCAGCACTTGGATGACGTTGTTCTGGTGTCTGTATGATCAATACTGGTCATTCTGGGCGGGTTTAAGCTTTGAACAACCATTATTTTGAGTATCAAGACAGTACTGGTTGGTACAGGTTTGGTACAGGCCAGTATTGGTCAAAATACTTCCAACCAAGATATCTTAGTCTGTTTTTGAGATATCAAGAAACCAAGAGCACAGAATTGAAGGGCTTAATGAGCTCTTCAATTTGGTATGCTTCATGTTTACCCTTCTTTCAAATAGCAAAGTTTATAAGGGTTTTAAGTTTTTGGATGTATTTTTGTACATCAGTATGAGGCTTCAAAAACTTCCATGCCAGATATCTTCTTCAATTTGGAAGATATCTGTATTCTGATGATACAGTTTTTTAGGGCTTGATTAGCTCTACAGCTTGGTATATTACACTGTACAGTTGTATGAGTGTATGCCAAAGATACAGGGGTTTGTTTACTTTCTTGTTTTCAGAATATCTGTATTTCTGGTTGTTAAACCTTTGAACCAAGATCCCTCAGTCAATTTAAGAGATACAGAGGTCTAATGTATCTCAAAGTAAAGCTCTTTTTTATATCTTTAATTTGGTTATACTTTTGTACAGTTTTGTACAAGCCCTCTTTGACTTTCAGGGGGGTCTTGGTTTTGAAATAAAGCTCACATGGTATCTCCAGTTGTAGTGGTGTTACAACAACATGGATGATATCATTGTGTAGCTCTCTATGTGAGCTTTAAGAAAAATACCATTTTGGTATATAATAACTTAAATATGCATAAGTTAGATCAGAGGTGAAAATAAGGGTTTTGACCTGTTTATTCTCCTCTAGGTTTCCTTATTCTGTTTGGATAAGGTTGGTGTTTAATTTAAGAGGATTGTTTTCTCTTATTTATTACCTGTGTTGACTATGTTTGTTCAATACTTGTCATACCATTATTTATGGTATGTTGGATGTCATGCTAGTGCTCTGTTTTGAGTCACAGGCTGACAACCTGTGAGCCTTAAAGGTATTTTTCATATACCCAAAAGACCACAAATAACAAAATAGGATACAAATATAAATAAAATAAATTTATTTATATTATCAAAATAAAAATTAAAATATCAGTAAGAATCTATATACAAAGACAAAAATTCAATTATTGTTGAAAACAAACTTTACATTGAATTCTAAAATTATGAAAAAGATGTTTTACTTGAAAAATTATGTCAAAAGCAATTTTTATTAAAATGAATGAAATTAAAATATTTTTAGTAAAAGTTTACATAAAATATATTATAGCTTTTTATCCAATAAATAAACTTAAGAAAATTAGTTCACCATTGGATTCCTCATAAAAAAAAGGTGGGGTCACCTCTGAGTAAAATTTCTGTAACTCAACTCTAAATAAGCTTAAATTAAGTTCTTAGTACTTTCTGTACAAAAGTTGAAAATACTCAAAACTTTAATTTGATTCCATCAATTTTTGTGTTAAGATTGAGGTGTTGTGTGTATTTTAGAAGTTATGAGGAATTGAAGTATTTTCAATTGAAATCTCAAAATATGCACATGTATTACATAAGTGAATTGTAATTTACATATGAGGTATCAATCATTACATTTGTGTACTGTAAAACTCGATTGAATTGTATGTGTAAATTAAAAATTTATTGCATGATGGGGAATCAAAGAAAAAATAAATTGGAAAGATCAATTCTGAGGGTAAAAAGGTACTCTAGCTCCAAAAGGAATCCAGACCCCCAAAATCCTTGCTGACAGTCATGGGATGTCAAAATCCACCCAAATGTGCATGAATTTTGGCATGGAATGGAGTCACAGGGTGTGTGACTCAATTGATGATGAGGTTTTGATACCAACCAGGTCAATTTTAACTGTTGCCAAGAGGGTAAAACTACCCTGAAGTTAAAAAAACATTATTAGAAACATTTTTAACTGGTTTATACATCTCTTACACCCATTTTGACGTGTTTTGAAGGCTCTAGACCTGGTCTTACTATATCCATGGCTGATTTGAGGGTCAAAAATGGCTAAAAATAGCAAAAAATGCCTAAAAGCAGCCCTTTTTTGGTCTAAGCCAGGGTCCAATGATGCCATAATTGGCTTTCCTGTTTTAAGAGTATTTTCCACCACTGAAAAGAGTAAATATTACTTTTGTATTAAGAAAATTTATGGCTATAAAAGAATATCTTCTTTGCACCACTTTTCTTCACATGTTAGAATCTTTTCCTTTTATAATTAGTTTAAACACTGCTCAACAAATCAATAAAAAGAGTCCAACCACCCTTTTTTAATTGTTTCAAACCTTTTACACGTGAAAAAATCATTATAATCATTGTTTGTAACTCTTATAATTGTTTTTACCCCATGAACCACCCCATAAGTGAATGAAAGCATCTTTCATCACTGTTAACTTTGTCAATTTCTTTTCAAATTCACTCTGGTCACTTTTGGGCATGTTTTATCTTTAAAATATCTTTTTAAAAACTTTGGCCTTTAATTAATTGCTGCAGTTCTTTGCTCAATTAATTCCAATTGAAATTTCTCTTGAAGAAATTTCTTTTGTAGCCTTAAATATCTCTTGTAGAGTATTTTTGGATAAATTTTTCTTGTTGGTAAAACCATAAATCTTTTTAAAATGTCCAAATTTTCTGAGAAAACTCAAAAGAAGTTTTTAGAACTCCAAGAGAGCCATGAGAGGATAAAAACATTAACAGCTTCCATGCACAAAGTTGTCAAAATTCTTTAAGAGGGACATGCTCAATTTAGCAAAACCTCTGAAGAGACCATCAAAAGACTTAATCAAGTCTTTGAAGAACAACACCACAGCAAAAGGAACAGTGATTTTCTGGATCAAGACATAAACAAACTCTTTAATGTCTACCATAACACGAAGCCCCAACCACAAGGCCATGTTATGGATAATCCATATTACCAAGAGGACATCAAACCAGATGTCATATTGGTGAATATAGAAAGATCTCCATCTCAATACCAGGATGGAGACAATATGTCTTATTCTGAGGAGGAAGCCATAAAACAGCTTCCAGAGGCCTCAAGCTGGCCCAAATTCTGTGGCACATGAGAATATGATCACATGAAGATAATTGATTATATTGATGGACTCTCCATTGATGTACCACGCATTCAAGATTACTGGATTAATGCTAGACTCAATACAGAATTCAAAGGACATGCTAGTATTAGGTACACAGAAATGAAAGAAATCCATGGCAGGAGAAACTGGAAATGGTGGAAGAGTCAAATCACCCAAATTTACAGTAATGGTACTTGGATATAGAAAAACACCATTTCATTTGAAATTGACAAGTATTCTGTGGATAAAGAGCCATATTAATAGTGTCTTAGACAGTCTAAAAGACTTAAAAACATTGATCCTCAGATTAACATTCATATGAGGAATCAAAAACTCCTGCACAAATGCCAGGAGAACTAGAGCATGCAGTAAAATTCAGATGTAACCAAAGCTGCCCTCTAGATGACATTGCAAAAACCTTACAACATTTAAGGAAAATAAAAAATATAGGGGAAGATTCCCAATATAAAAGCAGTGATTTCAGAGAAAAACAAGCTTTGAGGGTGGAGTTTAAAGACAAACTCAGAGAAAGAGTTGCAGAAGTGACTAAGAAGAAGTATTCTTGTCACAAATGTGGTTCAACAGACAATTATGCAAATAACTGTCCCATGGCAAAGAATAAAGTCTATACCGTTGAGAAAGTCACAGAGGAGGAATCCCCCACAGAGGATTGTGAATCAGACTCTATGGGTGATGCCATCAGAGAACAATCTTATGAAGAACAAGACACAAAAGACAAATTTCTAGTGGAGTACCAAGAAGCAAAGCCACTAGAAATTCAAGACATACAGTTAGAAGCAGGCATGCACAAGACAGGGCAAATAAAAACTTGTGTAATCACACACAAGATGCACAAAAATTCCTAGTTACACCAACTGAAGGAATGGCATACATACATGGGAAAGCCACAAAAATGACTGTTTGCATTGGGAATTCTCAACACCCATCAATCATTGACAGTGGGTCACACTGCTCCATAGTGGCCAGAAATTATCTGGCAAACCACTTCCCAAATTGGGAAAAACAACTCTTGCAAACCAAGGCACAGAACTTCAAAAGTGCATCAGGGAAGATGAAATCCATTGTGACAATTTTGAAAGAGACAATTATACCCCACAGGAAATGTAATATCAGACTCAATCCAGATTTTGTTGTACTTGAAGATTCCCACATCCAAGGGATTTTCTTGGGAAAAGACTGCCAGAGGATGTATAGCATTGATATTTACAACAGTAAAAATAGGCATATTACTATTGGTACAAACAAGGAAGAGAAATTTGCACTTCACATATACCATATATCTTCCCGTGACCCTCTAGAATAATTACTGAATGGGTTCATGGAGGAACAATTCAGCACTACCCTCACCAGTAAACAGAAACTTAATTTTCTGAAGGTGCTGAGGAAAAATAGACCAGCATTTTCCATTGGTGAAGAACCATTAGGCAAAATCAGAGGCCATGATATATAATTTTTTCTGGATGTGGAAAGCCCCTCTTCACACATACTAAGAGGACTGCCATGCCCAGAAAGTATGGAAACTAGGAAAGAAATTGAGAAACACATCAATGAATACCTAGAAATGGATGTCATTTGGAAGATAGGATGCAATGAAATAGTGTAAATGCCCAATCATGTTCTTATCACCAGTAATGATGGAAAATCTGGGTTCTGTGGGGATTTCAGAGCTTTTAATAACTACACAAAAGCTGACAGAACCCTATACCAAGGATACCTCATTCCCTAGGCAAACTAGGAAAAACCAAATACATAATAAGATGTATTTTATGAAAGGTTTCCACCAAAATGGATTTAAACCAAACTACATGAAACTACACAGAATAATACGCCATATTGGAATATATGTGTACCCCAGGATGCCATTTGGCATCAATAATGAACCAGCCCACTTCCAAAGGATTTTGGACACAATATATCAAGAAGAAATATTGGAAGGCTGGATGGTGGTATATATTGATGACATCATTATATAATCAGAGACATGGGAAGACCATGTGCAGTACATAGAGAGAGTGCTAAGTAAGTGCACACCCATTAATCTTAAAATTTCACTTAAAAAGTGCAACTTTGGCCAACAAAAATTGCTGGAACTGGGACACAAAGTAACAGGTCTTAGTCTGGCAATTGACCAGAACAAAGTAGCAGCAGTCCTGAAAAAGCCAGTACCAAGAAAAATCAAAGAGATTCAATATTTCCTTGGGTTTTCTAGCTACTATAGAGACCACATCAAATTATTTTGCCCACATAACTAGTAGTTTATACAAGTTATGTTCAAAAGATGTGGTTTTTGAAACTACCAAAGAAAGAAGGGATGCATATCAGAGGATAAAACATGAACTCACAAATGCACCTGTACTCATCTTTCCTGACTTTGAACTACCATTCAGGTTATACATAGCTGCACCATGTAGCCATGCCTTGGGCGCTGCCCTTCACCAAAGACCAGTTGTAGATGGTGAACCAAGACAGGGAGTGCTATGCTAAATCTTTAGGCAACTGAAAGATTCAGAAGCCAGGTATCGGGCCACCCAGACTGAATTTCTATGCTCAGTCTGGGCTCTACAGAAACTCCAATATTATTTGGAGGGCACAGTCTTTGAAGTCTTCACAGACTGCATGGCCTTGAAATCCTTATTGAACATGAAGACTACCAATAGACACATGCGGAGGTGGAAAATAGCCATCCAATAATATAGAGGCAATATGACCATCATATACAAAGAATGCACAAGCCACGCCAATGTATATGGCCTCAGCAGATGGCCACTGGACAATGTCAAAAGAAATCCAGCCCATGAAGCTGAAGTAGAAGCCAAGATTACTATCCATAAAATAGAGATATATAGGAGGAAGAACTTCACATTTCATGAATGGGAACCAGGAAATGGTACCCCAGACAGTGGAGAGAATGGATCAGAAGGAACCTAAGATCCCATAATGGTAATAAGTACCTCAGAACTGCATAATGATTTCTTCAATGCAGTAAGGAAGTTATATTCTCAACACAAATAGTGTGGAATATTGTTGCAACTCCTTCAACAGAAATACAGGATCCCAGAACAGAAATCCGGGTTAGGGGACCCCTGGTTGAGGGACTAGAAGGACAACAAGTTTTTACTTATAGATTGCCTGGTCTACCATAGAGATCAGCACACAAATGCACTCACAGTAGTAGACAGGGACCATATATCACTGATCGTAAAAGAATGTCATGACTTCCCCTATATGGGACACATGAGTGAAGACCAGACCAAGAATGGGTAGCAAGAACAGCTTGGTGGCCCAAATGGGAACAAGATTTGAGTGAATATATCATCACTTGTGAAAGATTCCAGAAGGCCAACAGGAAACATGGGAAAAAGTATGGTCTACTCAAACACATAGAACAACCCAAACACTCATGGGAAGCCATCAACATGGACTGGGTTACAGGACTTGTCCCAGGAGGCAAAGAAAACTTCAATGACTGCTTAATCATAGTTGATATGTACAGCAACACTGTGAGGTGCCTTCTATGTCACAAGGAGGATACACAAATGGATCCTGCCTTGTTATTTTGGAATAACATGATATCCATGTCAGGCTGAGTCTATGTTGAAAAGGTAATAAGGCTATTTACAACTAAAACTATGACTGTGACACGTTAAAAAATAGATTTTTAAAGGTAAAAGGTTGATAAAAGATGATTGAATTGAGATTTTAAGGGCTTTACTATGTCAATATAGTGGTGGTGAGCGCTGCTGAAAGCCCTGGGTGCAGTTTTATCTGTTGGGTTACAATAATAAAGACTACAATAATTAAGTTTATAATTATACCTGATTATTAACCAAGAGTAAAACTGTTTTTGACAGTTTACTACGTAGGTTATTCAAGAGCAGGATTAGGAAAGGTTTTTGGCTGTGAAAAGCCCTCTTTTTATCCTGAACATGAGGTGGAAAGGCTGCTAGACCTTTCCACGTAGAGGAAGTGAAGATTTTTCACTCTCTATGACAGGCTTGTGGTTTGCAAACAGCCTGTGTACTCTGTATTGGGCTCAGATGGGGTTTTGAAACCACATCTGGGCGGATTTCACCAATACAGGGTGAAAATTTTCATCTGGGTACCTCACAGCCTGATTCTGACGTGTATGACGCGTAGAATGCTGTACAGAAACTGTATGAGACCCCAGTATTGACTGACATATGAGGTATTGAAGTAAAAACATTCTTCTTCGTCTATTTGACACCTCATATTCATGGTTATGGGATATCATCCCATGGTAAGGCTGTATCTGACAGCAGGTGGGATTTTGACCTTAAAATGGTCATAACTCTGTCAGTTTTTGAGATATCAAGCTCGAAGTTGGTTCATTGAATAGCTCTGTATGGGCTCTACACAATGGTACCCAACTTGACATGGTTATCATTAAATATGACAAAGTTATCCCATGTAGAAGTATTTTTGTACATTGACGTGGTCTGGGCAAAAGCTGTATTAAGCTTGTTTGGCCAATAACTTCTTTTGTAGTTGAGCTATGAGGAAATGGATGGAACCATCAGATAGCCCTGATTGTTATCTTTCCAAAAAGACCCCACTTTAGGTATCTCACACTAAAACTGTAAAAGTTAGATAAGAGGTGAATGTTTTGTTCACCCTTATTTGGTCTGAATTTGACCATAACTCAAGTAATACTGGTGCTAGCTCAGTTTGGCTAGCACCATTAGATAGCCCTGGCTTAGAGATTCATTTTGAATACCCATTTGATGGGGTTAAGCCTCTCTTTCTAGATTTTAGATGAGAGGTGAAAATTAAGGTTTATGCTCAGCAATAACTTTGAGCAGGAATAACTTTGTTATTTCTTGTCCTTTGGTGATGGGACTTATATTTTCAGAAAGAGGTGAGTTTCCTCTTTCCTTTGATACCTTTTGAGCTAATCTGGCTCAGCTCCATGTTTTGGTGGTATTTTGGCTATACCATTGGTTTATGGTATTTTAGGTGTCATGCTTGTGCTCTGGTTTTGAGTCACAGGCGGAAAATCCACCTGTGGAATCCCTTAAATTATCATTAGTGATAGGGACTCAAAATTCACATCAGAATTTTAGACCAGCTTGTATAACACACTTGGTACTAAACCGGCATTCTCCACAGCTTGCCACCCAAAGACAGATCATTTAGCTGAAAGGATGATCCAAACAATGGAGGACATCATCAGAAGATTCTGTGCATATGGCATGGAATACAAGGACCATGAAGAATACACCAAGGATTGGGTTACCCTTTTACCAGCATGCCAATTGGCTTACAACACAGGCCAGAGCTCCACCACAGGGAAATCACCCTCACCAGTAGAAGAATTGTGGAGCCCCCTATTGCCTGTGGATCACCTGAAAAGAAATCTTCTGACTATCCACCCAACAGCAAAACCACAGGGCAGATAAAGCCAACTAGTTTTCAGAAGATTCTATACCAGATGGGAACCTTATTATAAGGAGATTTTGGGCCTCTCGGAGGACGGAACAGTGTCATCAATGATAAACCTTTTTTGGAGGGAGGGTATGTCAGCCGGTGACTCAAAACCAGAGCACAAGCATGACTGCCAAATACCATAAACCAATGGTAGAGCCAAGATACCACCAAAACATGGAGCTGGGCCAAAACAGCTAAAAGAAAGCATCAAAAAAAATAGTAAACTCACCTCTTTCCAAATATACAAGTCCCACGATCATAGGAAAAGGAATAACAAAGTTATTCCTGGTCAAAGTTGTTGCTGAGCATAAACCTTATTTTTTACCTCGGATATGAAATCCAGAGGAAGAGGCTCAACACCATACATGGGTATTCAAAAGTAAGGTATAAGTCAGGGCTAACCAATGGCACTAACTAAGTTGAGCTAGCATCATAATTACTGAAGTTATGACCTAAATAAAAACAAGGGGGAATAAACTATTCACATCTCATCTAACTTCAACAGATTTAGTGTGAGATAACTAAAGTGGGGTTCTTTTGGAAAGACCACAATCAGGGCTATCTTATGGTTCCATTCATTTCCCCATATCTCATCTAGAACAAACTTTATAAGGCAAACAAGCCCAATACAGCTTTTTGCCTAAAACACGCATGTGTACAAAAATCTTGTACATGGCATCACTTTGCCATATTCAATGATAGCCATACCAAGTGAGGTACCATTTTGTAGAACACATTTAGGGAAACACAATGAACCAAACTTGAGGTTCATATCTCAAAAGCTGGCAAAGGTATGGCAACTTTCAAGTCAAGATCCCACAATGAGACCAATACAGCCTTACTATGAGATATTCTGCCATAATTTTGATTATGAAGTGTCAAACAGACAAAGTCCCCTGTTTATACTTCAATAACTCATAGGTTGGTCAATACTGGGGTCATTTACAGGCACTGTGCAACATTCTATGTATCATACACGTCAGAAGAGGGCTATGTTGTCCCCAGATCAAAATCTTCACCCTGTATTGGTAAAAACCTGCCAGATGTGGTTTCAAAACCACATCTGAGCCCAATAAAGTTTTTAAAGGCCTTTTTAAAACCACAAGCCAGTCCTTGGAATTGAAAGATCTTCACTTCCTCTACATGGAAAGGTCTAGAAGCTTTTTTCACCCAATTTTAGGATAAAAAGGGACCTTTTCTCCGCCAGAAAAGGTTTCCTCATCCTGATGTTCAATTCCTACCTAGTACAACTATCAAGAAAAGCTATACTCTTGGAAAATAATCAGGTATAAATATAATATTAATTAATGTAGTCTTTATTATTGTAACCCAACAGGTGAAGCTGCATCCAGGGCTTTCAACAGTGCTAACCACCACTATTACTCAATAGTAAAGCCCTCAATATTATTTCATTAATCTTTATTATCATTAATAAACTTTTTATTACTATTCTCACTGTATCACAGTCATGGTTAAAGCTTGTAAATAGTGATTAATAAGCTTCAAATAGACTAAGCCTGACACTCCTTCTGTCAGTGGCTGAAAGAGGTCTTGTTTTTCCCTTTGTATCATTATCTCCTCCTGGAAACTACCTGGTATTGTGAAGAATTGTGACTCTTGGCCACTCATCTCCTGGTGCTTGAATGGTGTGAAGCCACTGGAGATTTTGGTTGGTCTACTCCTTGTGAGGTTGAGGGAACCAGAGTAAGCTCTGTCTGGTTCAATTGTTCTTCTATAGCTTGGATAGTGTGTTTGTTTTCCCTTATACTGCTGGCGCCCTCCTCCAGGAGTTTGGACTTCCTCTTTAGATTCCATCCTTTGGTTACTACCATGAGATTATTGCAGTGTATATCTTTGAGACATATCCTCTGGAGACTTCCTCCAAGTTCTGCCCAGTGTGATGCTAGTTTCAACATCTTGTTTTCCATGATGGATTGGAATAGATATTTGGGAAGTTTGTGGAGTTTAAGAACTTGATCCATATCCTTCCGGCCCTCTGGTTTGAGGTTTCTGTTGAATTGGAAGGTTAATGGCAGAGTGGGTATGATTTCCCTCAGTGTCTTGCCATCCACAACTTTGTCCAAAGTATCCTGTTCCTGGTCTTCTAGCTCTGAACAAGCCTTGTCTGTATTCTGTCTTGTTCCTTTGGATTCCAATGTTCCTGAGGTGTACAAGGGACATATCAGTGTTTGCAAGAAGTCAGAAACTTTGTTTTATTCAAGTATTTACCTTTGAATGTGCCTTTTACAGCTTTGTTTTATACTTTTTTGGAAAATTTGCCTTTACAAGTTAAAAATGGGTTAATTAATGTAATCTTCCATGTAAAAGTTATCAAGGTTAGTTTACCTTGTATTGATGCAGAGTTTCTGGGTTTTCTACTCCTCTTAGTGGCAATTGGTTTCCACTTTTTGTTGGTAATGAGGCTTTCACTGCACCCTTTTCTTTTCCCTTGTTTCTTTCTTTTTCTGAAGGTATCACTGGGGTAGTGGCTTGTTCCTGGGTTTCAAGTGGTATTAAGTTTTCTTCCACTGAATCAAAGAAAATGAGGACTTATTTCAGTTAATACTTCTTGAAATGCTGTTTGCATGTCTTAAAATAGCCTCTGGACAATATATTACTATATTATACCTCTTTATTATGATATGTAATTGAAATTATCAATTCCACATCAAAAATACTGGTTTTTGGATGTACAGTGTAAACTTTGTATCCAAATATCTCAGATATTAACTTTCAATGAACAAGTGTAATATTATCAGTGGTTATGAAATTGAAAATTGAAATTATCAATATTTCCAACCCTACCTCTGAACTGTTATTTACAGTACTGAGGATTCTTTTTAATTGAAAAAGAATTTATTAAGGGTTTTTAAATATTTTGATATCAGAAACATACCCAAAATAGTCTTGTGGTGATTAAATTATAATAAAACCATGTGAAAAAGCAATAAGAATGAAAAAACACAGTGGTATATGATTATATAAAACTCATAAAAAAAGATGTATAATGTGTAATATATTATTTTTTTCAAGGTTTTTATGCCTAAAAATGGAAACAATGATGCTAAAGAAGAAAAATAAGACAGAAAACTCACTCTTACAACCAAAAATAGTCAAAAAAGTTGAAAAAAACATGATCAGGCCCCCAAATTTTCAGGTTGTGTCTATGATGAAGTGGTAAATTAATGTATATATAGTTTTAATTCTGACTGTGACATGCATTATTGAGTTAAGAAGGGTTTTTGAGTGCTTTTGAAAGGCCTGGGTGTAATATTACCTGTTGAGTTACTATAATGAGAGCTACAATACACTAAGTAAGGTATACCTGGTGGTTTTCCAATAGTATGACTGTTTTTGGCAGTTGTACTAAATAGTAATTCACAAACAGGATGTGGATTCCTTTTCTGGCAGATAAAACGCCTCTTTTCATCCAGAAATGCAGTTCAAAGCTCCTCTAGACCATCCACATAGAGCAATTGAGGATTTTTTACTTCAGAGCACAGGCTTGTGGTTTAAACAAGGCCTATATAGTCTGTATTGGGCTCAGATGTGGCTTTGAAACCAGATCTGGGCAATTTTCCCCAAAACAGGGTAAACATTTTCATCTGGGGACCACACAGCCCCCTGCTGAGGTGTATGAAATGTGAAAAGCTGTAAAAAACCTGTATGGTACTGCAGTATTGAAGTATAAACACGCTTCTTAAATTTTTAAGATATGGAGCTCAACATTGGTTCATTGGGTAGTGCTGAATGAGATCTACAAAATGGTATCTCATTTGGTATGGATAACATTAAATATGGCTGAGTTATGCCAGGTTCAATATTTGTTATAAGAATATATGATTTTCTCAAAATCTGTATGCAACTTGTTTTCCCCTCACCTTTTGTTCTAGATGTGTGAGCCTTAGACATATTCTCATATACCCAAAAGACCACACATAACAAAATAAGATACAAATATAAATAAAATGAATTTATTAATATTATCAAAATAAGAATTACAATATAAATAAAAATTTATATACAAAAGTAACAATTTAATTATAATTCAAATAAAAATTAAATCAAATTTCAAAATTATGAAAATGCATTTTTCCTTGAAGAAATTAAGTAAAAATGAATTTCTAATAAAATTAATTAAATTAAAATATTTTTGGTAAAAAGCTATATAAAATATATTCTAAATTTTATCCAATAAATAAACTTAAGAAAATTACTTCACCATTGGATTTCTCATAAAAAATAAGGTGGGGTCACCTCTGGGTAAACTTTCTGTAACTCAACTCTAAATAAGCTTAGATTAAGCTCTTAGTATTTTCTGTACAAAAGTTGAAAATACTCAAAAGTTGAATTTGATTCACACCACATGTGGTGTTAACCATCAATTTTTGTGTTAAAATTGAGGTGTTGTGTGTAGTTTAGAAGCTATGAGGAATTGAAGTATTTTCAATTGAAGTGTCAAGATGTGCGCATGTGTAAGGTTTGACTATGAAACAATAAGTAAAAATTACTAATTTATTACTTATTGTACTCTGAATTTCCTTATGAATTGAATAAATAAGATTAAAAATATAATAATAATAAATAATTATTATTATTGTGGCGTAAAATAATTATATTATTAAATAAATATAATAATATAATTTATATTATGAAAATATAATATAATAAATAAATATATTAATATAAAAAAATTAATATATTTAAAAAGCTCTTTATTATTGTTACCAACAAATAATAAAGGCGTAAAAAATTGCTTTTTATTAATAAAAAACAATTAATAACAATAATATTACTAATATTAAAGTTATGAATTAATATAAATACTATTTATATTAATTAAAGAATTATTAAGAGAGTAATAATAGAGAAATTATTATAATAAGAGTAAAGAACCTACTTTTAACACTTAATATAATAATTTTGAAATATTTTACACCAAAAAATATAAATACAACCTTTTTAAATTGTATTTACAATAAAAATTAAGAAAATTACAAATTATTCTGGATTTTTACATGGAAATGAGTTTTTAGAGAGATTTTTAACAAAAACAATTAAATAAATGATTTAATCACGTCAAAATGGATTATTATAACAAGGTGGACTTTGGTCTTTAATAATATAATAGTTTTATATATAAAGAATAAAGAAATTACCTTTGATTTAATTGATTTAATGTTTTTGATGCGTCTGAGGGGAAAATAGAGTAAAAAGAGCTCTATTTATAGTAAATACCTCCCTCCTAGAGTCCAACAGGCTTCTAGTAGACGTTTACTGATCATATCCACTGGAATTGATCAATAATTTAAGGTTTGGAGATGATTACATCATTATCAAACCATATTACATCATTATTACACCATTATTTAGAGTTATCACTATAACTCTAAAGTTGATGACATCAGAGGCTTGTCAGAACCCCAAATTTTGTGGATTTTATTAGTTTCAATCATAAACTAATAGTATTCACCAATTTTATCACTCTTAAGACTGTTAAACTTAAATTAAGCTTACTGTGAGTGATCATAACTGCTCAAATTAAGCTCAACCTTTGATCCTCAATACCTTTTAAGGTTTACACGCTACAGCAATTCAGAGAGTGAATTCTGATAGCCTGGAATAACCTCATTATGCTTCCAAGAGCTTTTCATTACATCATCAAAACTCTAATTTTGATGATTTTTCTTGTAACTCATCTTTTCTGTCGAAATTCAATATTTTAAACTTCAAACCTTGATTTCAGGGGGTTATACCCTGAATTTAATAATAAAAAATTACATCATTCTTCACTAATGAACTAGTAGAATCCAAATGTATACTTTTTTTTAAGTTTGGAACACTTTCACAACAAAGTGGTCAACAGCTCTGGTGATTTTTATCAATATTTCATCATAGGTTTTAACCTTGTTTATAATTTGTAAAATGAAGTTCATATCTGTGTTCTTACAGTAATTACGTGGTAACCTTATTTTTGGTTCATCATTCTATCATGTATAGTTTAAGAGATATTAGCTATGATCCTTGAATATATGCGTTGACCAAAAAAGTGCATATATTCAGGTTAATTCCTTAATTATTAACTTTGGAAATTAGCTTATTAATGGTTTTATGTGTGGAATTTTGTGAAGAATCCACTGGTAAAATTTATTTTACATGTTGTTTCATTAGTTTCTGAGATAAATAAGGTTTTATGGTTTTTATAAGGTATTATACCTTATAATTCATTAAATATTGACTTTACAGATATGCCATAAAAAAGATATATGTGTATTTTACCATGGGAAATCCAATGGTATAATTTATTTTACATGTTGATTCATTGGTTTTTAAGTTAAACCAATTTTTGTACCAATTTAGGGTATTTTTTGTATATTTAAGTAATTATTTTTGATGTATAATTATTCTAAGTACTTTTAATATGATTATATTAAAGGTATAATTATTCTGAGTCTTTTTTGTGACCTTATTGGGTATGTGGTCATATCTCAAAGGCTCACATTCCCTACCACCAAAAAAGATTGTACCACAATCTGATATGTGTGATTAGGGTATCATCCACTGTCCTACCTCTTCATTAGACTTTATCAGTCTTGAAGATCAATAATGCTTGATTTTGTTATTCTTTAGGTTTTCTTTCATGTCTAAACCTCCTCAGTAGTTTATCTGCATTTGTTATATCTCTCTCAAGTAGCCATTCATCTTATTGAGTTGGATTTCTATACCTTACAAGGTATTCTCTTTCTTTTTCGTTTCTTGTCCTTCTTTCTTTAAGGACTTTGACAATTCTTTTTTCTTCTCCTTCTTCCAAAGGGGGAATTTCAAGTGGGGGTTTATTTCTTAGTGGAAATAATTCTTTGTCACTTGATCTGTAAGGTTTTATAAGACTTACAGGGAAAGTTGGGTGTTTATTCATTAAATCACCTGTCAGTTCCAATTGTACAGCATTGGGTCCATGAGGTGCTTTTATCATAAATGGTCCTGCAAAGGAATCTTTCAATTTCTTTGGTCCTTTTATGTTATTAAAGTTAAGAGTTGATACTAATACCAAATCTCCTATTTTGAAGTCAGGTGGTTTATGACTTTTGTCCCATCTTTCTTTTGCATATTTGAAAGAGTCTTGCATGCATCTGTTTGCATGGTGTCTTGCTTTGTCAAGCATTATCTTAAAACTGCTTGCTGTTGGATGTATGTCCACTAAGTCCTTTTTGAGGGTATCATAAGGAAGTCTTGGATTCCAACCTTTCTCTAGCATTGCTGGTGTTTTGCCAGTAGAAGAATGGATTGATGTCTTATATGCCAGTTCCAATTTTGGTATTAGTGTACACCAATCATGGGTAAAACCATCAGAATCTTTGAATTCTAGCCCATAAGCACAGAATCTTCTGATCATGTCCTCTAAGGTCTGTATCATTCTTTCTGCTAAACCATCAGTTTGGGGATGGTAAGCTGTTGAGAATGATAGATTTGTCCTGAGTAAGTTATGGAGATTTGTCCATAATGCTGAAGTGAACTTTGGGTCTCTGTCACTTATAATATTTTGGAATAAGCCTGTGTGGCTAATGACTTTATTCCATATCATTATGGCTGTATCCAAAGCTGTGTCATCTTTATGACATGGTAAGAACATGGGAGTTTTACTGTACCTGTCAACTAACACTAGACATGCATTATAGCTCCTGTCTCCTCCTGGAGGTAGTGCTGTTACCCAATCCATATGGACTATTTCCCATGGGGATTTTGGTTCTTGAATTTGGATAATCATTCCCAATTTCTTTCTTGTGGCTCTGTTGGCTTTTTGGCATCTGGCACAGGTTTGGCAGTACTCTGCAACATCTTTCTTCCAATTTGGCCACCAAGAGCAGGTTTTCACCCTCTCTAGTGTTCTATCTTCTGAGAGATGTCCAGATGCAACACTATCATGACACTCATGTAAAATAGTGTTTATTAGTGTTCTATCTGTTAAGGCCATAACACATGTGTGTTTTGTTCTATGGTAAAGTATTCCATCAAGGAGGTGGAATCTTCCTTCATCATATGCATTTTTCCATATTTCATCTAGTTTTGATGAAAGTGATGGATCTTTGCAGTCTTTCATTAGAAGTTGGCTTAAGATATGGCAATTCTTGTCTGTCTTATAGCTTTCTTTAACTTGGTTAAAGAATTCTGTGCCTATGTCTGTGACACATATTCCTTCTATATGGTGCTCTTCTTGTGGTACCCATGCTGGATTGTCAGGGGTATTTGCTAAAGCCCATCTGCTAAGACCATCTGCATTTTTATGAATATTTCCAGATTTATGTACAATAGTCATATTTCCTCTATATTCTTGGATAGCAATTTGCCATCTCAGCATATGTCTATTTGGAGTCTTCATATTTAATGGTGATTTCACAGCATTACAGTCTGTGATTACATCAAATACTGTGCCATCCAAATAATAATGCAGTTTTTCTAAAGCCCACACTAGGAATAAGCATTCCATTTGGCTTGCTCCATACCTTGCTTCTGTTGGCTTTATTTGCCTTGAAATGAAACAAATTGGTCCTTCCACTGGTTTATCATTGATAATTTGTGTTTGGTGAAGTGCAGCACCTAATCCTTCTCCACAAGCATCAATGTATAGTTTGAAAGGTAGTTTCCAATCTGGCATTAGAAGAAATGGGGCATTTGTTAGTGAATTTTTCAATTCTTCATATGCCTTGACCCTTTCTTCAGTCATTTCATAAACGTTTTGTTGGTCACATAATTTATATAAGGATTTTGCAATTTTTGCAAAGTCCTTTATATGCTGTCTATAGTAACCAGCAAATCCTAAAAATGATTGCATTTCTTTTTTGGTTTGAGGCATTGGTTTGAGTAGTACTGCTGCTACTTTATTTTTGTCTATGCCTAGACTCAGTCCAGATACAACATGTCCTAGTGCTTTTAATTCACTATATGCAAAATGACACTTTTTCAAGGATATTTTCATATTCACTTGGACTATTTTTTGTAGTACCCTTTCTAGTCTTGTAAGGTGATTTTCCCGAGTTTCTGAGAAAACTATGATATCATCAATATCGATAATTAACCATCCTTCTGATAATTCTTCAGGGAATATGGTATTCATCATTCTTTGATAGTGGGAAGGTGCATTTTTTATCCCAAATGGCATTCTTAAGTATTCAAAAATTCCACAATGGACTATTATTCTTAGTAGTTTCTTGGAATTGTCTGTTAAGAAATTTTGATGAAAACCCTTAAGAGCATATATAGCTGTGATGAACTTAGCTTGTGACAATTGGGTTAATGTCTCATGGATTCTAGGTATTGGATATCTGTCTGGAATGGTATAGGTGTTCAGGGCTCTGAAGTCTCCTACCATCCTTGATTTTCCATTATGCCAAGTTATAATGACAGGTGTAGTAAATTCTACTTGTTCATTATTTCCAACCTTTCTTAATACTCCAAGGTCCATTAATTCTTTAATGTGCACTTCTAAGGCTTCCCTAGCTCTTGGGCTATCTGGATAAGAAGTTCTTCTTAATAAAGGTGGGTAAGGCATTTCTACATTAAGAATTATATCCACTTCATGTCCAATTATGGCACCTAGTGGCTCCTTGTCAGTTGCAAAGGCATTTTTATACTTAAATAAGAGTTCAATCAATTTTTCTTTCATTTTTTCTGTTAATTCTTGATTGAATTCTGCCTCTTTAAGTTGTTCAGATATAAAAAGTTCCTTTTCTGGAATTTTTTCTTCCTTCTTAATAACTGTGATTTTTTTTTGTTATTTAAGAAGCCAAACTTTTGTCTTTTGTTATCTCCTATGGTAAAATATCTATCTTTTTGGTTGGAGATATCTATACCATAGATTGATAAGTAGTCATTCCCAAGTATGAAATGATTACTAGTACAGTTGTCCATTACTACAAACTCTACTTTAATTCTGACACATTGTGAGGGATGAGGAAAAATTAGTGTTAAATAAATTATTCCAAGGGGCTTCATGCTCTCACTTGCACTACTAAATTTGACACCTTGTATTGGCATGAGTTTTTCTTGCCAGTTTGGGACAATGGTTTTTAAATAACTTTTGCCAACACAAATGCAATATGCTCCTGTATCCAAGTTAACTTTTCCTTCTTGGTTATCAACTATAAAAATACTTATACTTGATTTTCCAGCTGTATATCTCATTCCTCTTGCAGGTTTGGTTCTATACATTTTGGCATCTTGTATGTTTGTCAGGTTTGTGTCAGGTGTTCCAACTTGTGGTAAGTTTGAATTAACATCCAGTACTTCATAAATTATATCAATATTATTAGTTTGTGCATTAATTATAATGATTTCATCCCTTTCAGAGCTTTCTGACTCTTCTGTCTCTTTTTCAGAGTCAGATTCCTCTTCTTTGTCATTGTGGTTTTCTGTTTCCACAATTTCATTAATCTTTGCTTTCTTAAGGCAATTATTGGCTAAGTGTCCAATACCTCCACATTTATGGAATTTTCTTTGTTCATTATTGTTGGATGTATTGGGCTTAAAGGATTCTTTTGATTTATCTTTTTTGATAAATGGTTTATTTGGGCTTTTAATGTCCAATTTTTTCCAAGTCCTGCCAATTTTTGTTCTTGTCACTATATCTTCTAGTGCATTTATATACTCTTCTGTGGAGCATGGTTCTATACACCTGCTTCTTAGGGCATGTTCTAGTTCCCCCCCACATTTTTTAAGTATTTTCATGTGCACCATCTTTTGTGACATTTCTGGGTACAGTTCATTAAGCCTTTCAACTTGTTTCAAGAACCAAGTTAAAGGTTTGTCTTTCTCTGGGTCAAAGAAAGAGTTTTCAAATGCATTTTCTATCTTATACCTCCAGGCATCATTTGCCCACTTGGTGATTATTTCTTGTTTCCACCAAGACCAGGTATTTTTACCATTTGTTTGTCTTATGCCATAATACCATCTTTTTGCAGATTTCTCAAACAATGAATGTAATCTGGCAGTGATTAATTCATCTGGTATGGCATAGTCTTCTTGTAATATGTCAATTGTTTTAATAAATGACATGTGGTCATATTCACCTTCTCCTGTGAATGTTGGCCATTCTTTCAATTGAGGTGCTTCCTTCATTAATACTTGGTTATTATCTTGGTGACTCAAGTCTGTTATGAAAGGATTTGACAATTCCTCTTTTGTTTTAACAGGGCTTCTTATATGAGAAAATGGTGTTGATAACTTTGGCATATTTAAATTAGCCTCATTAATTTTATCCATTTTTTCTGTAATAAGCTTTATTTCACTTTGAATATCATCTTTCAGATGCATTCTTGCTTCATCACTTTTTTCCACATGGTCCAAAAGTAATTTTTGGTGTGATGAAGTCTTTTCTTCAAATTTTTCTACAGAAATACTTAATTTATTTAATTTTTCTATAAGATTGTCAATACTCACATCATAATTGATTGTCAAAGTCTTGTCTTTGATATCTTTTATGTATTTATACAATTGTTGTTGTCCTTGTATTAATTTTTGAGTATTGTCAATTAAATTCTTTGGTTTATTATTTTCAACAATAAACTTAATGTTGTCAATTTCTTTCTTGTTTTGCACAACAATTTTTGTTAAAGAAGATAAATTGTTATTTATTTCTTGTAGTGATAATAAACTATCTTTAATTTCTTTTAGAGGTAATATACTATTTTTAATTTCTGTTAAAGTATTTACAACATCTTTGGACAAGGTTATTTCTTTGGGAAATGAGGTTGTCTCATTCTTTGCTCTTCCTTGTCCTTGAATTCCATCAAGGTTCTGGCCATGTTGAAAACATTGTCCATGGCATCCTTTTAAATTCTTGGGATCCTGTAGCTTGGGGAATATGGTTTCCTCCAATTCTTTTTCTTGTTCTTCTTCCCTTCTTGGGGAAGTGGGCTGGCTTGGGGCTTGCTGGTAGAAGCTACCGGGGCTTCTTCCTTGGTTGCCTCCCTCTTTTTGGCGTGGTAATCCTTGATTTTTTTGATTTGAGGTTTGGATGATAGTGGATTCCATCCATTGGGGTATTTCACTATCTCCTCCTCTTTGAGGAATTTTTTAAGGATGTGCCAGGAGTTCATCACTCCTTGTGGTATTTGAGGCAGCATTTCCCAATCTTTGTCCTTGTACACTGTGTAATACTGCTTGTACTGGCTCATGTAGATGTCTATTTGAGCCCTCTGAATGTGATTTGTACCTATTTGAGTTACTCATACTTAGTTCCAATTCAGGCTCAGATATCATGGGCATTTCTGGGACTTGCCTTTGGGATAAGGCACTTCCTTGTGTGGATTCTGTTCCACTGGGGATATTGCCCTCCCTTTTGAGGGATCAGTTCTACCTCTGAGTCCAGCTCCATCTGATTGGATGGAGTATTGGGAAACTCTTCTGGTAGTCATAATTTTAAGAAAATAAGAAATAAAAGTATTTTAGAATAAAAATTCTTTTTATGGTAATTATAAAAGAGGTGCTCACCTTCAGAGTCTTGAATGGTGGGTCCTGGAAAGTCTAATTTCTTAGCTTTCTTTCTTTTGGTGATAACTGGTGTTGGAGAACTTTGACAAGTTTCTTCCACCAATCTCTCAACAGTAGTTTGGTTGTCTTCTGTTGGGTTATCTTCAAACACTAAAAAAGACAAATAAATATAAGTCTTTTTATAAGAAGTTTTATTTTTGTCGGCAAGATATGGCAATTTTCCACGTAGAAATTGCTTATATATCTTTAAAAAATTGAAATGAATAAAGAAATAAATAAAAATGAATAAAAATAACTTTTTTATTGGTTTTTAAAATTTTTTAAAATTTTTTAATATTTTTTAATATTTTTTATATTTTTATTTTTAAAGAATAAAATAAAAAATAAATGTGATTCTTTTACAAAATTAAATTTTAAAAAAAAAATATTTTTAATTTATAAATTATCTTTTTTAATCACTAGAGTCACTCAAAGAAAGTTCTTGCAAGTCTAAGGATGTGAAAAACCATGTGTAAGACAGTACAATTGCTTTTCCAATGCCTCAATAGCTTTTAAAATCAATAAAATATCAAATTATTATATAATTTTACGATTATAAATATAATTTGTTATTGGATAAACCCAATTAGAATCTTTTTAAAGGTGTTCTAAGTAAATATCACGGCCAGGCCCCCAAATGTAAGGTTTGACTATGAAACAATAAGTAAAAATTACTAATTTATTACTTATTGTACTCTGAATGTCCTTATGAATTGAATAAATAAGATTAAAAATATAATAATAATAAATAATTATTATTATTGTGGCGTAAAATAATTATATTATTAAATAAATATAATAATATAATTTATATTATGAAAATATAATATAATAAATAAAGATATTAATATAAAAAAATTCATATATTTAAAAAGCTCTTTATTATTGTTACCAACAAATAATAAAGGCGTAAAAAATTTCTTTTTATTAATAAAAAACAATTAATAACAATAATATTACTAATATTAAAGTTATGAATTAATATAAATACTATTTATATTAATTAAAGAATTATTAAGAGAGTAATAATAGAGAAATTATTATAATAAGAGAAAATAACCTACTTTTAACACTTAATATAATAATTTTGAAATATTTTACGCCAAAAAAAATAAATAAAACCTTTTTAAATTGTATTTACAATAAAAATAAAGAAAATTTAAAATTATTCTGGATTTTTACGTGGAAATGAGTTTGTAGAGAGATTTTTAACAAAAACAATTAAATAAATGATTTAATCACGTCAAAATGGATTATTATAACAAGGTGGACTTTGGTCTTTAATGATATAATAGTTTTATATATAAAGAATAAAGAAATTACCTTTGATTTAATTGATTTAATGTTTTTGATGCGTCTGAGGGGAAAATAGAGTAAAAAGAGCTCTATTTATAGTAAATACCTCCCTCCTAGAGTCCAACAGGCTTCTAGTAGACGTGTACTGATCATATCCACTGGAATTGATCAATATTTTAAGGTTTGGAGATGATTACATCATTATCAAACCATATTACATCATTATTACACCATTATTTAGAGTTATCACTATAACTCTAAAGTTGATGACATCAGAGGCTTGGCAGAACCCCAAATTTCGTGGATTTTATTAGTTTTAATCATAAACTAATAGTATTCACCAATTTTATCACTCTTAAGACTGTTAAGCTTAAATTAAGGTTACTGTGAGTGATCATAACTGCTCAAATTAAGCTCAAACTTTGATCCTCAATAACTTTTAAGGTTTACAGCTACAGCAATTCAGAGAGTGAATTCTGATAGCCTGGCATAACCTTATTATGATTCCAAGAGCTTTTCATTACATCATCAAAACTCTAATTTTGATGATTTTTCTTGTAACTCATCTTTTCTGTCGAAGTTCAATAATTTAAACTTCAAACCATGATTTCAAGGGGTTGTACCCTGAATTTAATAATAAAAATTACATCATTCTTCACGAATGAACTAGTAGAATCCAACTGTATACGTTTTTTAAGTTTGGAACACTTTCACAACAAAGTGGTCAACAGCTCTGTTGATTTTTATCAATATTTCATCATAGGTTTTAACCTTGTTTATAATTTGTAAAATAAAGTTTATATCTGTGTTCTTACAGTCATTACGTGGTAACTTTATGTTTGGTTCATCATTCTATCATGTATAGTTTAAGAGATATTAGCTATGATCCTTGAATATATGTGTTGACCAAAAAAGTGCATATATTCAGGTTAATTCCTTAAGTATTAACTTTGGAAATTAGCTTATTAATTGTTTTATGTGTGGACTTTTGTGGGGAATCCACTGGTACAATTTATTTCACATGTTGTTTCATTAGTTTCTGAGATAAATAAGGTTTTATGGTTTTTATAAGGTATTATACCTTATAATTCATTAAATATTGACTTTACAGATATTCCATAAAAATGGTATATGTGTATTTTACCATGGGGAATCCAATGGTATAATTTATTTTACATGTTGATCCATTGGTTTTTAAGTTAAACCAATTTTTGTAACAATTTAGGGTATTTATTGTATATTTAAGTAATTATTCTAAGTACTTTTAATATAATTATATTAAAGGTATAATTATTCTGAGTCTTTTTTGTGACCTTATTGGGTATGTGGTCATATCTCAAAGGCTCACAGCGTGTATTACATAAGTGAACTGTAATTTGCACATGAGGTATCAATTATTATAGTTGTGTACTTTAAGACTCGTTTGAATTGTATGTGTAAATTACAAGTGTATTGCATGATGAGGAATTACAGAAAAAAATAAGTTGGAAAGATTAACTCGGGGGGAAAGGTACTCTAGCTCCAAGGGGGAGAAGACCCCCAAAATCCTTTCTGACAGGCGTGGGATATAAAGATCCACGCAAAAGTACATAAATTCTGGCCTGGAATTGAATCACTGGGTCAGTGACTCAATTGATGATGAGGTTTTGATACCAACCAGGTAAGTTTTAACTGTTTCCAAGAGGGTAAAACTGCCTTAATCTAGAAAAATATCTGTAGAAACAGTTTTAGCTGGTTTCTGCGTATCTTACACACATTCTGACTTGTTTTGAAGGTTCTAGACCAGGTATTACTATAGTAATGGCTGATTTCAGGGTCTAAAGTGGCTAAAAGTCGCCAAAAATGACTAAAACCAGCCCTTTTTTGGTCTGAACCAGGGTTCAATGATGCCATAATTTGCTATTCTATTTTCAGATTTTTTTTGACAACTGAAAAGAGTAAATTTTACTTTTGGAGTAAGAAAATTGATGGCTATAAAAGAATATCCTCTTTGGCCCACTTTCCTCTTCATTTTAGAATTTTGTTTTTATAATTAGTTTAAAAACTGTTAAAACAATCAATAGGAGATTCCAACCACCCTTTTTAAATAATTTTAAACCTTTTAAACATGTGAAAAAATCATTATAATCATTGTTTGTAACTCTTACAATCATTTTTACCCGTTGAACCACCCCATAAATGAATTGAAGCATCTCTCATCACTGTTAACTTTCTCACTTTGTTTCCAAATTTTCTCTGGTCACTTTTGTGCCTGTTTTCTCTTTAAATGTATTTTTAAAGACTATCTTCTTAAATCAATTTCTTGAAGTTCTTGGCTCAATTAATTCCAATTGAAATTGCTCTTGAAAAAATTTCATTTTTAGCCTTAAATATCTCTTGTAGAGTATTTTAAGATAAATTTTTATTGTTGGTAAAACAATATATCTTTAGAAAGATATTTTTTTATACTTATGAAGTTAAAAACAATAAAATTTTTGTGTTTTCTGTTAAAAATACTATTTCATACTATTTTTTACTTATATTTCACCTTATATGTCAGCTGGAGTCTATGTTGAAGCAGTAATTAGGCTATTTACAGCTAGAAATATTACTGTGAAATGTGAAAATAATTTTAAAAGAAGGGTTTTTTAATAATATAATAGTTTATAATATAATAATAGGGTTCTACTATTGTAAAATAGTGGTGGTGAGTGCTATTGAGAACCCTGGATGCAGTCTTACCAGTTGGTTTACTATAATAAGAACTACAATAATTAAGATTATAATTATACCCTGATTATTACCCAAGAGTAAAGCTGTTTTGGACAGTTTACTACATAGGATATTCAAGAGCAGGATGAGGAAACAATTCTGGCTGTGAAAAGCCTCCTTTTTATCCTGAAATGGGGTGGAAAGGGTGCTAGACCTTTCCACGTAGAGGAAGTGAAGATTTTTTCACTCTCTAGTACTGGCTTGTGGTTTGCAAACAGCCTGTATAGCCTGTATTGGGGTCAGATGTGGTTTTGAAACCACATCTGGGCAGTTTTCACCAATACAGGGTGACAATTTTCATGTGGGGACCTCACAGCCTGATTCTGACGTGTATGACGCGTAGAATGCTGTACAGAAACTGTATGGGACGCCAGTATTTACTGAAATATGAGATATTGAAGTAAAAACAAGCTTCTTTGTCTATTTGACACCTCATATTCATGGTTATGGGATATTATCCCATGGTAAGGCTGTATATGATAGCAGGTGGGAATCTGACCTTAAAAAACCTATAACTTTGTCAATTCTTGAGATATCAACCTAGAAATTGGTTCATTGTATATCCTTGTATGTGATCTGAAAAATGGTACCTCATTTGATTTGGGTATCATTAAATATGGCAAAGTTATCCCATGTACAAGATGTTTTGTACATTTGTGTGGTATACGCAAAAAGCTGTATTGAGTTATTTTCCCCATAACTTTTGTTCTAGTTTAGCTATGGGGAAATGGTTGAAACCATCAGATAGCCCTGATTGTGCACTTTCCAAAAAGACCCCACTTCAAGTATCTCACACTAAAACTGTAAAAGTTAGATGGGAGGGGAATGTTTCGTTCACCCTTATTTGGCCTCAAATTGACCATAACTCCAGTAATATTGGTGCTAGCTCATTTTGGCTGGTACCGTTGGATAGCCCTGGCTTAGAGATTCATTTCGAGTACCCATTTGATGGGGTTAAGCCTCTCCTTCTAGATCTTAGATGGGAGGTGAAAATTAAGGTTTATGCTCAGCAATAACTTTGATCAGGAATAACTTTGTTATTTCTTGCCCTATGGTGATGGGACTTATATTTTCAGAAAGAGGTGAGTTTCCTATTTCTTTTGATACCTTTTGAGCTTATTTGGCTCAGATCCATGTTTTGGTGGTATCTTGGCTATACCATTGGTTTATGGTATTTTGGCTGTCATGCTTGTGATCTGGTTTTGAGTCACAGGCTGACATACCCTCCCTCTAACAAAGGCTCATCATTGATGAGACTGTTCAGTCCTACTAGAGGCCCTGAATCTCATTAGGTGAAGGTTACCATCTGGTATGGCATCTTCTGCCAACCATTTGTCTTTATCAGCTGTTTGATGCTTGAATCTGACTAAGTATTGTTTTTGATCCTTTCCATTAAGTCTGATCTTCCTGGCCCTGATTATCTTACTCACAGGTCCTGGGGAGTCATCCACTTCCACTTTATCAGGTGGTGTGGGGTTCTTCTTCCTGGAGGGGAATTTATCCTCCTCTGTTTGGAAGTATGGTTTGACCAAATTTACTGGGAAGACTGGGTGCTTCCTGGAAAATTACTCTGTAATTTTGAGTTCCACTGCATTCTTTCCTATCAACCTAATAATATTAAAAGGCCCTACAAGTGAGTCCCTCATCTTCTTGGGTCCTTTAAGATTATTAAAGTTCAGAGTAGACAATAGCACCTGGTCCCCTTCCTTAAAGTCAGGTTCCATGTTCGTCCTGTCCCACCTCTGTTTATTATATTCCTTTGCCTCAGATATGCATTTGGCAGCTGTGTCACAAGCCCTCTTCCACATATCATGGAAGTCTTTGGCTGTGGGGTGGATGGTCAGAAGATTCTTCTTTCAGTGATCCACAGGCAACAGGGGATTCCACCCTTTCTCTACTACTGCAGGTGTTGTTCCTGTGGTAGAGTTCTTACTTGTATTATAAGCCAGTTGGACAGCTGGTAGAAGGGTAACCCAGTCATGGGTGTATCCTTCATGGTCCTTGTATTCCATGCCATAGGCACAGAACCTTCTAAGGATGTCTTCCATAATATGGATCATCCTCTCAGCTAGGCCATCTGTTTGGGGATGGTAAGCTTTGGAAAAAGCAAGCTTGGTGCCAAGCATGTCATACAGGTTGGTCCAAAATTCAGATGTGAATTTTGGGTCCCTATGACTAATGATGATTTTAGGGACTCCACAGGTAGATATGATGTTATTCCAAAATAACAGGGCAGTATCCATGGCTGTGTCCTCCTTGTGGCATGGTAGACACCTCATGCTCTTGCTGAACCAATCAACTATGATCAAGCAGGCATGGTAGTTTTCTTTCCCTCCTGGGACAAGTCCTGCGACCCAGTCCATGTTGATGGTTTCCCATGGGTGTTTGGGTTCTTCTATATGTTGAAGTAACCCTTACTTTTTCCCATGTTTCCTATTTGCCTTTTGGCATCTTTCACAAGTTTGATGTATTCTCCCAACTCTTGTTCCCACTTGGGCCACCAAGGTGTGCTTGCTACCCTCTCTTTAGTCCTGTCTTCACTCATGTGTCCCATATAGGGGCAGTCATGGCATTCCTGCAGGATCAAGGAGATGTGGTCTCTGTCTACCACTGTGAGTGCACTTGTGTGTTTCTCTCTGTGGCAGAGAAGTCCATCTATAAGGAAGAACTTGTTATCCTTATAGGCCCTCAACCAGGGTTCTTCCAGCTGGGATTCCAGTTCTGGACTCCTGTATTTTTGTTGAAGGAGTTGTAGTAGTATTCCACACTGTTTGTGTTTGGCATAAGACTTCAGTACTGCACTAAAAAATTCATTGTTCAGTTCAGAGGAGCTTATTCCCAATATGGGAGTTTCTGTCCCCTCTGAATCAGTGTTTCCACTGTCAGGGGTACCATTTTATGGTGCCCATTCAGAAAATCTGAAGTTCCTCCTCCTATCTATCTCCATGAAATGGATACGGATTTTGGCTGCAACTTCAGGGTCATAAGCTGGATTGCTCTTGACATTATCCAGTGGCCATCTGCTAAGGCCATCTGCATTGGTATGACTTTCACCTTCTTTGTATATGATGGTCATGTTCCCTCTATATTCCTGGATGGCTATTTGCCATCTCAGCATGTGTCTCTTTGTAGTCTTCATGTTTAGAAAAGACTTCAAGGCTGTGCAGTCTTTGTAGACTTCAAAGACTGCATCCTCCAGGTAGTAATGGAGTTTTTCTAGAGCCCAGACTAGACATAGACACTCAGTCTGGGTTGCCCCATACCTGGCTTCTGAATCTTTCAGCTGCCTTAAGATTTATCAAATTACTCCTTCTCTTAGTTCACCATCCACAATTTGTCTTTGATGAAGGGCTGGCCCTAGGCCTTGACTGCATGCTGCATCTATATATAACTGGAATGGTAGTTCAAAGTCAGGTAAGATGAGCACAGGTGAATTTGTGAGTTCATATTTGATCCTCTCATATGCATCCCTCCTTTCCTTGGTTATTTCAAAAACTACATCTTTTGAACATAACTTGTATAAACTACTAGTTATGTGTGCAAAATTTTTGATATGGTTTCTATAGTAGCTAGCAAACCCAAGGAAAGATTGCATCTCTTTGATGCTCTTTGGTATTGGTTTTTGCAGTACTGCTGCTACTTTATTCTGGTCAATTGCCAGACTAAGACCTGAGACTTTATGTCCTAGAGCCAGTAACTCTTGTTGGCCAAAATTGCACTTTTTAAGTGAAATTTTCAGATTTATGGGTGTGCATTTACTTAGTACTCTGTCTATGTATTGCACATGGTCTTCCCATGTCTCTGAGTATATAATGATATCATCAATATATACCACCATCCAGACTTCCAGTATTTCTTCTTGAAATATTGTGTCCATCATCTTTTGGAAATGGGCTGGTGCATTTTTGATGCCAAATGGCATCCTGGTATACTCATATATGCCCATATGGCATATTATTCTGAGTAGTTTCATTTAGTTTGGCTTAACTCCATTTTGGTGGAAGCCTTTCATACAATCCATTTTGGTTATGTATTTGGCTTTTGCCAGTTTATCCAAGGCATGAAGTATCCTGGGTATAGGGTAGCTGTCTGATTTTGTGTAGTTATTCAGATCTCTGAAATCTCCACACAGTATAGACTTGCCATCATGCCAGGTGATTAGGACAGAGGTGGTGATTTCCACTATTTCATTGTGTCCAATCTTCCTGATGACATCCATATCCAGGAGTTCATTGATATGTTTCTCAATTTATTTCCTGGTTTCCAGGCTTGCTGGATAAGGAGGTCTCCTAAGCATGGGTGGATAAGGCCTTTCCACATCCAGATATAGACTGGTGAGGGTAGTGCTAAACTTTCCCTCTCTGAATTCCTTCAGAAGTTCTTCTAGTGGATCTTGAGAATATATCTGGTATATATCAAGTGAAGATTTCTTTTCCTTGTTAGTACCAATGGTGATGTGCCTATTTTTACTGTTGTAAATGTCTATGCCATACATCCTCTGGTAATCTGTTCCCAGTAAAAACCCTTGGATGTGGGAATTATCAAGCACTCCAAACTCTGGGTTGAGTCTGATATTACCCTTCCTGTGGGGTATAATTATCTCTTTGATAATTGTCCCAATGGAATTCATTTTCCCTGATGCACTTTTAAAGTTCTTTGCCGTAGTGGGCAAGAGCTGTTTTTCCCAGTTTGGGAAGTGGGTATCCAGATAGTTTCTGGCCACTATGGAGCAGTGTGCTCCACTATCAATGATCAGTGGATGCTGAGTATTGTCAATGCAAACAGTCATTTTTGTGGATGTCCCATGTATGGATGCCATTCCTTTGGTTGCTGTAACCAGGAATTTTTGTGCATCTTGTGTGTGTTTGCACAAGTTCTTGTTAGCAGTGTCCTCTGGCATGCCTGCTTCTAACTGTATGTCCTGAATTTCTAGTGGTGTTTCCTCTTGGTATTCCACTAGAAATTCCTCTCTTGGGTCTTGATCATCATCAGATGGTTCTCTGATGGCATCACCCATGGAGTCTGATTCAGAATCCTCTGTTGGAGATTCTTCCTCTGGGACTTTTCCAATGGCATAGACATTTTTCCTTGCCTTTGGACAGTTGTTGGCATAGTGGTCTGTTGAACCACAATTGTGACAAGAATTCCTCTTATTTGCCACTTCTGCCACACTTTCTTTGGGGTTGTCTTTAAACTCTACCCTGAAAGGTTGTTTCTCTTTGAAGCTACTGTTCTTATATGGGGTGAATTTCCCTATATTAGTCCTTTTCCTTATGTCTTGTAAGGTGTTGCCAATGTCATCTAGAGTGCAATTCTGGTTTCATCTGCATTTTACTGCGTGCTCTAGTTCTCCTGGCAGTTGTGTCAGAAGCTTGTGATTCCTCATTTGGATGTTCATTTGAGGATCAATGGCTTTAAGTCTTTTAGTTTGTCTGAGACAACATTCATATGGATCCTTGTCCACTGAGTATTTGTCATTTTCAAATGACATTGTCTTCCGCCATATACAAATTCCATTACTGTACTTTTGGATGATTTGATTCTTCCACCATGGCCAGTTTCTTCTGCCATGGATTTCTTTCATTTCTGTTTACCATATACTTGCATGACTTTTAAATGCAGTATTCAATCTAGCAGTAATCCAGTAGTCTGGTATGCTTGGTACATCAATGAAGAGTCCATCAATATAATCTAGGAGTTCCATATGATCATATTCTCCGGATCCAGAGAATTTGGGCCAGCTTGAGGCCTCAGGAAGCTGTTTCAAGGATTCATTCTCTGAATAAGAAATTCCATCTCCATCCTGGTATCGTGATGGAGATCTTTCCTTATTCAACAAAATGGAATCTGGTTTGATTTCATCTGGTTGATATGTATTCTCCATAACTTGGCCTTGTGGTTGGGGCTTCAAGTTATGGTAGACATTAAACAATTTGTTTGTGTCTTGGTCCAGACAATCCCTGTCCCTTTTGCTGTGGTGTTTTTCTTAAAAGACTAGATTCAGTCTCTTGTTGGTTTCTTCAGAGGCTTTTCTCAGTTGAGCATATCCTTCTTGAATATTCTTAACTATCTGTTCCATAGAGGCTTGTGTTTTTCTCATTTTCTCGGCCAGCTTCAATTTCTGAAAACTGCTTTTCAGATTGTTCAGCATATTGGGACATTTGTAACCACAGTGTATCACTGTTGATGTTACTCTCAGATGTGACAATGTTATGTTCAGTATGAGTGGGGGTAATGTTTCTATTACTAGGACTCCTGATTCTAGAGTGGTTTAAAACTACTTCTGGTTCTTGTGCACTTCTTTTACCAACTCCAACTGCTTCTGAATCATAGGGTATGATTCTTTCCTCCTCTGGCTGAAGGAGGTTTTGTTATTGCCCTTGTTTCCTTGTATTCTCCTGGAAACCTCCTGGAATTGTGAAAAATGGTGACTCTTGGCCACTGATCTGCTGGTTTCTGAATGGTGTGAAGCCACTGATGAGCTGATTTGGCCTGCTCCTTGTGAGCCTGAAGGAATCTGAGTAGGCCCTGTCTGGGATAACTGTTATTCTATAGCTTGGATAGTGGCTTGATTCTCCCTTATCCTCTGTGCCCTTGCCTCCAGGAGTCTGAACTTCCCGGTAGGATTCCAACCTTTGGTGATTGACATCAGGTCTTTGAAGTCTATCTCTATGAGACAGATCTTCTGGAAACTTGCTCCAAGTTCTTCCCAGTGACTTGCCAGGTTGAACCTCTTGTTGTCCATGCTCCATTGGAATAAGTCCTTGAGGAGTTGGTGGAGCTGAAGAACTTGATCCATGTCTTTCCAGTCCTCTGGTTTGAGGTCTCCATTGAATTGGAGTGTGAATGGCAGGGTTGATATTATCTCCCTCATTGTTTTGCCATCCACTACTGTGTCCAAGGTGTCCTCTTTCAGGTCTTCTGGTTCTGGACAAGCCTTCTCTGTCCTCTGGTTGGTTCCTTTAGAAGCAAAGATCTCTGAGGTGTACAGGTGACATGTTAGTGTTTGCAAGCAGTCAAAAACTTTATGTTCTTAGGGTATTGACCTTTGACTTTTCCTTGTACTAATTTGTTGTCTGCTGATTTGTGCAATTTACCTTTAGAGGTTACAACTGGGTTAATTATAGTAATTTTCCCTGTACAAGTTATCAAGGTTGGTTTAGCTTGTATTGATGCAGAATTTCGTGGTTTTCTACTCTTCTGTGTGGCAATGGGTGTCCACTTTTTTGCTGTTATCAGGCCTTCACTGTGCCTCTTTCCTTTGCCTTTGCTGCCCTCTGGTTCTAAGGGTGTCACCGGTGTGTTGGCCTGTGACTGGCTTTCAAGTGGTATGAAGTTATCTTCCACTGAATCAAAACAGGAAAAAGAGGGGTTATGTCAGTTAAAACTTCTCAAAAAATGCTGGTTTTGCACGTCTAAGAGTGGCCTTTGGGCTTGTATATTATTACAATGTGCCCTTGTACAATGACAGTGTGATTGAATTAACAATTCAACGTCAGAAATCCAGCTTACTGATATTTGGTATACTGTTTGTATACCAATATCTCACAGAATAACTTGTAATTAGAAAGTGTAAACTGTCAAAATATGGTGTGTAACAGGGCAATTGAGTTAACAATATGTCCAACCACGCCTCAAATGTTGGTTTATCAGTATGATGTGTCTTATTTTAATTAAAAAATGAGACTGTATTAATGGCCTATGTGTTTTTATATGTAAAACACACCAAAAATAAGGGTCTTGTGGTTATTAGCCACGTGACAGGTACTCTTCAAATATGAGTAAAAAAGTGGTATATGTACCAAAAAAAGAAAAATATATCTATAATATATATTTTTGAGAAATATTATGCCTAAAAAGAATAAAATTTTTTCAGAAAGTGAGAAATAAGAGAAAAAACTCACTTATAAGGTTCCAAAAAAGGTTTAAAACACGGCCAGGCGCCCAAAATGTCAGCTGGAGTCTATTTTGAAGCAGTAATTAGGCTATTTAAAACTAGAACTATGACTGTGAGATGTGAAAATAGTTTTAAAATAAGAGTTTTTTAATAATATAATAGTTTATAATATAATAATAGGGATCTACTATTGTAATATAGTGGTGGTGAGTGCTATTGAGAACCCTGGATGCAGTCTTACCAGTTGGATTACTATAATAAGAACTACAATAATTAAGATTATAGTTATACCCTGATTATTACCCAAGAGTCAAACTGTTTTGGACATTTTAATACGTAGGATATTCAAGAGCAGGATGAGGAAACAATTGTGGCTGTGAAAAGCCTCCTTTTTATCCTAAAATGGGGTGGAAAGGGTGCTAGACCTTTCCACGTAGAGGAAGTGAAGATTTTTTCACTCTCTAGTACTGGCTTGTGGTTTGCAAAAAGCCTGTATAGCCTGTATTGGGCTCAGATGTGGTTTTGAAACCACATCTGGGCAGTTTTCACCAACACAGGGTGAAAAATTTCATCTGGGGACCTCAGAGCCTGATTCTGACATGTATGATGCGTAGAATGCTGTACAGAAACTGTATGGGACCCCAATATTGACTGAAATATGAGGTATTGAAGTAAAAACAAGCTTCTTTGTCTTTTTGACACCTCATATTCATGGTTATGGGATATTATGCCGTGGGAAGGCTGTATATGACAGCAGGTGGGAATCTGACCTTAAAGTACCTATAAATTTGTCAATTATTCAGATATCAACCTCAGAATTGGTTCAGTGGATAGCCATGTATGTGCTCTACAAAATGGTACCTCATTTGATATGGTTATCATTAAGTATGGCAAAGTTATCCCATGTACAAGATTTTTTGTACATTTGCATGGTATAGGAAAAAAGCTGTATTGAGCTTATTTGCCCCATACCTTTTGTTCTAGTTGAGGTATGGGGAAATGGATGACACCATCAGATAGTCCTGAATGTGCTCTTTCCAAAAAGACCCCACTTCAAGTATCTCACACTCAAACTGTGGAAGTTAGATGAGAGGTGAATGTTTTGTTCACCCTTATTTGGCCTGAAATTGACCATAACTCCAGTAATATTGGGCCTAGCTCAGTTTGGCTGGTACCATTGGATAGCCCTGGCTTAGAGATTCATTTCGAGTACCCATTTGATGGGGTTAAGCCTCTCCTTCTAGATCTTAGATGGGAGGTGAAAATTAAGGTTTATGCTTAGCAATAACTTTGATCAGGAATAACTTTGTTATTTCTTGCCCTATGGTGATGGGACTTATATTTTCAGAAAGAGGTTAGTTTCCTATTTCGTTTGATACCTTTTGAGCTTATTTGGCTCTGGTCCATGTTTTGCTGGTATCTTGGCTATACCATTGGTTTATGGTATTTTGGCTGTCATGCTTGTGCTCTGGTTTTGAGTCACAGGCTGACACCACAATACACCCTTTAAAAAGGTTTTAACCTTAAGACAAGGGAATAAAATACCCATTCTTAACTCACAACTGCAGCAATGATTGATGGGGTATATATAGTATCATATACCATTATGCACCATTTTTTCTTAGAAATGCAATGGTGACATTTGAAAGCAAAAAGTCCAAAAACAAGAGTTATTATATTTAATGATATTCATAGGTTATGAACATTACAAAAACAGCATTTTATGAAAACAAATGTGATTTGAAGAGTTTTTGAGGTATTTGTGGATCTATAAGATATTTCAAAAAGAAATTTTATATAATAAAGCCTATTATTGGTGATTACTGCAATATAATCTAAATCCTATGATTTCAATTCTTCACTTATAATTTATAAAAATCAAAATAGCATAACAATTTCTTTAATAATATATGATTTTCTATTGAATCAAATATTACATGTTTTAAATGTCTAATTGATTGGAATGATTATTAGTTATTAGAAAAAACAGTGATGTAGGCTGTTTTTCTGCGTTCAGAGCAGCTCTCATGATGCATAATGGATAAAGAGGTTATGCTCAGGTCCAAAATGAATACCATGCTTAAAAAAGGCTCTTAACTTAAGGTAAATTGTTTTAATTCCAACTCAAAGTTACCAGTATAATTCTTAACTCTTAGCAACTTTTGATCCTATTTTGGATTGATTATTTAAAGTCTCCATATAAGAAGCATTTATGTATATTAAAGCTCATCAAATGAACAAGTTGAAAATAAATTTCAAAGAAAATATCTCTTAAGCCAGACTTTTAAGCAATTTTCAAAGAAATATTAATTTTCTTTCCTGAATAAATGAAATTGTTAACTTCAAGGATGATTGAAGATTAAGCATTGTTGAAAAAGATAATTGCAATTTGATGTATAATCAGCTGACATTGATTTGTAAGCTGTGTGAACCTTTGAAGAAAATACATTGAGAATTGGATATTTAATGAGTTTTTGAAGTTATTTCTATTTTTCCATGTATAATAGCAATATACACCAAGCCCTAAGTTTTGTTAAGGCTTTGATACTTTTAACTCTAAATTTTAAGCTTGTTCATGTTTTTCAAGCTTTATCAATCTTGGAAGCTTGAAATTCTTTTCCAATATGGCATCAAAAAAATTAAAATTTCAAGGTTGGGAAAAAGTCTAATGTCAAAGCTCAAATAAGGTTTAAAATCCTCCAATATAGATGAAAACCTTAATCGCATCCTTGACCCAAAACATTGGGTACCACAACTCTGTTTGGTCTTTTCCTTTGTCCCACCTTTCTGCATGAAGCTTTCCCTTTTATTTTTTCAAAGCCATACTATTCAGTAAATATACCAAATCCCTCACTTTGAACTTAAATTTTGGTAAGTTTTCATAAACCTTATGCAACTTTAGCTTTAAGCATAAATAAGCTTAAATTTACAAATTTTAAAAACAATTTAAAAAAATTGCAATTGTACTGTGAGATTCATAAATATTTCAATGACATAAGAAATGACTATGTTTTAATATAACACCCCATGGGTCTAGCCTAGGTTATTTTTGGTGTAAAATCCAAAAATAAAATAATATTTATAGATTTCTTTATCCTAAAAGAGTTATATTTTTCTTGTTATTTTTTATTTAAAATTTAATTTATAAATTTGTTTAATACTGAATAAACTGTGTATAAAGTTTTTTGTGGCCTTATGGGTGTGTCATACTTATCTCACAGGCTCACATTTGAAGTATTGGTATTTTCTATTCCAACAGTATTTTACCAAGGGAATAATGTCCAAGGACTTCCAAAGATAATTTAAAGAGTTTGTTTATTCTAAAATAATTTGTCAAGGAATCAAGAGCTCCAGGCACCTTTGAAAAACTCAATTTATCCATGCGGGCTGTATTGGAGCAACCTCTATGGTATTTACCTTTTGGATCATTTCAATCTTGCACTGTGGGAATACAGCACATGCAGTTTCATTTTGCAAGATAGAGGACCTTTATTTCCCAAAATAGTCAGTACATCTGAAGAAAATTATACAGCTGGGTTCTCAACCCTCAAGTATCAGTCTTCCAGATCTTCAAATATATTGGCCACTCTTCCCCAAAGCAAAGAAATATTGAATTCATCTTTATAATTATTTTCCTTTAATCTTTGCAAGTCAATTCGGATATTAATAAAACAGCCATTTACACCTGTTTCTGAGCCTGTCAGTGGATATCAGTGGTCATATCTTTCATTAAGTCCATTGATCTTTCTGGCAGGTTGAAACAGTAAATTCAGGATTTATGTTTTTGGCTTTTTGGCCTTTGCATTGATTATTATTATCTTCTTGACATTTTTACTTTTTCTCAGCATTCTTGAAGAAATAAATTCTTCAACTATTTCTTGGTTCATTTCTATCCCTAAAAGTGAGTTCTTGATTCCTGAGTTCCAGATCACTATTGTTATTTGCAACAGCCCCCACAAAAGAGATTTAAGAATAGGTCATGAAGGATTCAAAATAAAAATTGAAGGAAAAGGAGAAATAATGCAATACTCAAAGGGAAGAGAAATAAAATTCCAAAATGAAAGAGACATATCAAATGGAAAAAGGGTACCTACATGATTTCCTGAAAACAGTTTTGATGTAGTTAGAACTCAGAAAAATATTATCAATCAAACCGTTACAAATGGATTATAACAGCAGGAACAATAAGACAATTCAAAATCCAATGTCACCAAACAAATACATCTATTACATTATAGAAAATCAAAAGCTGTGAAAGCTTTTGCCTTTCAAAAGCCTAAAAAGAACAATGTTTAGACCTGAAAATGAAAGAGTAACAGAACCTTTGAAAGACACTTCTTTTCTTTCAATGGGACCCATCATTCCACAACCCATTGAAGAACTAAAAAAACTAGACACAGAAGCTTGTTTCCCTTTTTTAAGGATGTGTAATAGAAAAGAAGAGGAAAAAATACACTTGGAACAAATGAAACAGTTAGCTGAGTGTAATATTGAAATAAAATTTAAATACCTCATTCATGATGCATCCAAAGAGTTTGTAACTACTTGACTCAAACAATTATCAAAAAAAGGATAGAAGTCATTGTTCCCACCCCTTATACACCCCAATACAATGTTTTTGGTGAAAGAACAAAGAAATTTCTAATGGAAAAAGCACAAAACATGCCTATCAGAACTGGACTTGGAAAGGAAATGTGGGAAGGAGTCAGTACCACAAATCTCTTCAAAGTAAGAACCCCATAAAATAATGAAAGTTTTTTGAATTTTTATTTAAAAACAAGCCCAATCTAAATACCATTATACTATCTGGGTTCTGAGATTATTTAACCAATACTGGATACAAAAACAGGTTGGCAACAAATCTTCAAAAGGGATTGATGTTGGATATGAACCAAAATATCAAGTCTATCATATCTTAATTGAGGACTCTAGTAACGTCTTCTTCTCATAGGAATTCCTCTTTGATCAGGACAACCTTTTCTTTACATCAGAAAATGCTTTGTCACACAAAGAAAATTCATCAAATTGAGAGGAATACAAACAAATCAAACAAGTAAAAAAAAATAATCCACTAATATTTTGAGCTACAAACTCAACCATTTCAGAATAGATGTACCAAGAAGCAAAATAAACCTTGCCTTCATTAAACAACACCACTGTTCATGATGCTGGGAGAAAGTTTCTTTTTAATTCATGGGGGCCATGTGAAAAACCAAGTCTCCCTCATTGGGAATGAAGGCAAGTCAATGAGGCTCCTGCAAAAATTAACGCAAGATTTTCACAAAAATCATACTCAGTAAGAGAACCATAAATTAAGGAAGAAAGGGAAGACATACACAGAGGTTCAATTCAACATATCTCAGCCAAAGCCGTAATGCAAAAAAATGAAGAATGGCCAACTTCAGTTCAAAATGCTTACTTGAGTGCTTCATTGGTGAATGGAAACTAGGCTTTTTCTCTGAAATTAATTCAATTAGAAAAATGATGTTTTTCTTTTATACAAAAAGAAGGCCTTTCAAAAGTATTAACCATCATAAGTGTGCAATGAATATTTACCAAAGAAGCTGACAAAAACAGAGGGCTAAAAGGATACAAATTCATATGTTTAGCAAGATTTTTATAACCAAAATAAGTTATTAATTAGCACAAAACATTCTTTCCCACAGAAAGGCTTTCAGTCTTAATATGCATTATAAGCTATGAAGTACAGAAAGCTATACAAATACATAAATATGGATTTGTTAAAGCTTATTTAAGCTCAAAATTAGAAGCAAATGAATATATTTCTACATTATTACCACATAAAAACAAAAACCCCGGTATAGCTACCCTACTATTAACAAACTGGTGTGAAATCCTTAAGAACACCTGATCAAACAAAATTAATCACTTCATCCCTAAAAGAATCCTTGAGAAATTCTATAATAAATTATCCAACTGTATTATTAAGGTGTTTTTTATTATTAGTTATCCAGAACCTTGCCTACTCCTTGGAAACGAAACACTTTCATTTTCATGGATATATGACGTAATATTAGTTCAAGAAGAAACACTGCAAAAAATAGATAAACTAAAATTAAGATTTAAGATCAAATATCTGTCTATTGCAAGACAATTAATGGGCAGAAGAAAAAGCTGGAACAAAAATCCCACCTGAAAGTCACTCAAACTCATGAAATTGATTAAAAAATCAGAAAATGTGGTAATAACCATTTTAAGACAACTCCCACACCAATGAAAAGTAATATAGAAATATATATATTGCAACAGACAATGAAAAACAAGAGTACAAAAGCCTACATGAAGAACATAGCTCAGCCATAGAATCATTTCAAAAAGTACCCTTGATAAATGCTGAATTTATTTTTGAAGCTTTTTCAATAATGCTATCCATATCTTTGGATCTCATCTCAAAGAAAAGAAATTCCTTACAAAATATTGGAAATTATTCTGTAGTAGTTGGAAACGTATTCATGGGAATTACTGGAAATATTAAGAAATTTCGAAGTTTCCTGGAAGATACTGTTAGTAAGACATGTATGATAACATAAAGAAAACAAAAAATTGTTCCTCGTAACAATTAATGTTTCTGATTTTGGGAGATATGGTCTATTTTTCCAAAATTATTTCTTAGATTGTCCTTCCTCTTCCAAAATGAAATTAAGTGTCTTTTCATATAAGTGTCATTTTCAAAGAACAGGAATGAAACTCTTATTTTAGTCATTTCATTCCCTGAATTAGTACTATTGAATCATACATATCACTCTAAACATTAAAATGGCAATGTGAAAGACAAAGGGATCTTATGGGAAAGTAGAATTACAGCCAATTGTAATAAAATTGAAATATATTTCATTAATTGTGGTTAAAAACCTTTTTTTAATGATTTAAGTTGAGCCCGACGTACAATAACAGAAAATGAACACTTTGGCTTTTTCCTGATAGTTAAGATGTGTTTTTAAAATCATGAGCACTTTGTTCAACTGAGAAATGAATGCATCAACATGATTATTGAATGGAGAAATAACTGAATTGGCCATAAAAGAAAAACTAACAATTCTGGTTTAATCACATAGGATTTTCTGGAATAAATCGTATGCGATGAAAAATTCATTATGGAATTGATGGTTTTCAATACTCTATTTCGTAGAAGTGCGTGGAAACCGATATAATATTTATTGAGTAAAGAATACATATTTTACCAATTTAAGTGAGAAGACCTTAAGAGATAAGATCAAATTGAATTCAGAGTAGGAATCAACATTTATGCAGTTAATATTTACTTTCTTGAAATAAATTCAGGAATTTATTGAGTGATTCTGGAATATAAAAAACCAAATTACCTCCTAATTACTCAATTACACAGGTATTTGTATATTTACTTTGAGATGTTTGACACTGTATTGTTATCTTTTTTAGAGAAATCTCATATTAAACATTACTATTAAAAGCCTTGAAACATTGAGAAATCCTGACACAGAACGAAATTAATTTCCCAAATGAGAGAAACATATTTTAGCTTTTATTTCTCACTTGTTTGTTGAAAAGAACGATTTGATGAAATTTAAAATAAGGTCGACACCATGATTAAACCTGTTTATTTGCCTTTGGAAATAAAATCTCTCAGAAAATACAAATATCAATAGGATACTTCTAGATCAATATCATCAATAATTTCTACATCAAAAACTCACCCAATTAGATTCCAACAAAATCCTTATTTTAATTTGCTAGACTACCATCATACAAAAATAAACAAAGCAGAAAAGACACATGTATTGAAATATTTTTTTGGTTTTGAATGATCATTTTGTTAATTTGAAGGGAGTTGGTTAAAAGAAGGCCTGATAACTGAGCTAGTAGGGTGGTACCACATGCCTCAGATCTGGTGATGCCAAGTATTGCTACATCTATCTTACAATCAGAATTGAACACACGACATTGCCAGATCTGAGGCCTGTGGTACCACCGTATTGGCTCACACTACGCGCAAACCAAGTTAGTTTTCTGCGCAACCACAAGCGGATGATTCCTGAGGGTGACAGTTAGTTTAAACCAGAAACTTCTGGTCTCTGAAGTTTCAGTTGTCTTTTCATTCAGCGTTTCCAGATCCTTTCATTTCCTTTAGGGCTTAATTGTATCCTTTCAAGTTTGATAGTCAATGTTAAACACAAAAAAGCTCCAATCGTCTATGCTTTTGTTTTTTCACCACCACTCCTCTCACCCAAAGAGATCTTATCAATGAAACATATTTTACCATTTTCAATGGCAATTCAATTCAAACAAAATCTCATGACAGCTAATTTTTCTTTGTCCGATTTTTTACATCATTTAGAAGATTCACTTTTCTTTGAAAAACAAATCACTCATTTTCCACAGCAAAATCCTCACGGCTGAAGGGCAAAACAAACCCCATTGAACTTGCATATGTATGTATTCTTATTACTGATCTCTTTCACCAAATTCAATGTTTTCTTCATAAATATAGCTTCTCATTATATTGTCCGCCGTCATTTCTTTTTCACTTTTACTTCCCAAAAAATCCTTTCCAATTTCATTTACCCAATGTGGTTCTGGTTTCTCAAATTGTCAATTGGCTGCATAGTCTTAGTTTTATTGAAGTTTATTTCAATAATTATTTCACTTTATAGTTTACTTCGACCAATGAGTTTTGTCCCAGAACAGACACCAAGGCCTTCAAATGAGGAAATTGTTATCCCCTTTACACCTGATCTTCTTAACAAACTTCAACATAATCTTTCTCACAAAGATCAAATCATATCTCAGCTTGCCGAAAAAGTTAAAAAAATGGAAGTGAAACTACTCAGCAATTCCAAACCCACTCAGGAAACTTCAAACAAAAGCAAAAAAGCTCCACGTAAATCAACTGATAAAAGTAATGCCAATTGTAGAACGTCTGCCAAGAAATTCAAAAGAAATTTACAAAACAAATCAACAAATCGTCAACAACTAGATAAAATGAATTGTGAATCTAGAACAAGAAAAAATCCCCTTCAGATGCTTCAGGTGGATCATCCAACTGGGTTTGAGCACACAAAAGTAAGAGCTCATTTTTTCGCATAAGAAAGCCAAACTGACTTAAATTTTTTCTTTAGAAAGCCTTTTATACACACATCAAACTTCTTTGGGATCTTATGATAAAAGGATCTGTCCCAGTAGCCCCCGATCCCAATCATCTGCAACAATTTTATCAGCGTTTCTCTAACAGTAGTCAAATTGAATCAGCTATTGATAGTGATGGGCCCACCTTGATACCCATTGATGCAATCAAAACCCTTCGAGAAGCTCGAGAACAACGTACAAAGATTGGAAATTACTATTTGTACTTGCCCGAGTTCTTGATCCGATATGTACGTAGCTCTCTGGCAAAACTTGGAATTCCAGTATGGTCACCAAACCTTTATGAGCAACCCGACTCTGTATACAACAAGGCATGTCGTATTAGTGCATTACAAACCTTTTGCCAGCTGGCCATTGGTGGTGCTTACTCCTATCATAATATCAACATTAGTTATGTCAATGATGTTGATCTCTTGGTACAGACCTATGATCATTACGTTCATTACTACTGGGCAGGTATTTTTCATAAGGAACAAAATGAAATTGGAGCTCACCGCTTGATGAATGAAAGAAAGGCTATACAATCACCTCGCCAAAAAGTATGTAATTTTTTTTTAAATTTGAACATAAAAGGTTTTACTAACTTGATATTCTAGCTACGGGATGTCAGATATAAATTTGCATTAAATCAAAATTTTCCGAAACGATATGTGAAAGTTGTCACTCCCGTGCAAGCCCATAGCGATGACGAGTATTATGCTCCAAAAGATATCTACATCGCCCGCAAGCTACCATTTCGCTCTGAAGCTGCCAATACATTCATGTGTAAGCTGGATCAAGTGATTCGCAACTCCAATAAGGACAATGGGGGAAAAAATCAACGGCGTCGTGTCAGAATCAAGAACCCACCAAATACCATGTTTACTAATGCACCCAAAGGCCTTCCGCTAGATTTTTATGACAAAGTCTGGTATAACTCAAAACTTCCAGAACAAAGAAAAAATATTGCTGACTGGAAATGTGTTGCATTTTTGGAGGACCTCACCAGCTTATGCGAATTCGCGACAGAAGATGAAAAGCTTGGTGACAAACGTTTCAATGATAAACATTGGGATGTCGCGACAAAAGGATACAACTTAGACTTCCTATCCGTTGTCAAATCCGAATCAGAAAATGATGACAAAGGCGAAGAGGATGATAGTGACTATGGTGAAAGTATTGAGCTAGAAATTGATAATGAAGATGAAACTCAAGACCAGGATGATGAAGATGACATTACAACAAGAAAGAAAGGTGGGAAAGGAAAAGAACGAGAAATTGAAGTTAATGACGATACTGAAATTGAGCTCGAAGATCAAGATATGGAAATTGATGCAACTCATAATTCCAACTTTATGGGGGGATTAACTGAAGCAGAATGGAATGCATGGCAGTAGTTATCAAGAAGTAGGATTCTCCTTGTTTTAATGAAAAAAAAATCGTTTTAAGTACGCTTTTTTGATCAGATTTTTTGTATATAACATAGGGATATGTTATTTTGTGTTTTTCTAAAGGTTAATTTCCCCAAACAAAGAAAAAAACAATATAAAATATATAAAAAAAAAAAAAGAATAAATGATGTTTTGTATTAAAGTAGTACTCAAAAAAATGATGCTTTCTAGAAGATGATAAAATGAATTTTTTTGTTAAGAAAAAAGAAACGATCTGGTTGGTTTGTTTATTCAGGAAAGAAACAAGAGTGTGTTGATTCTTTAAAAAAAAATCAAGCGGATTTTTCGGCTTAAAAATAAGTAAGTTTTTTAAAAATAAAAATAAAAATAACAAAAAAATTAAAATTGAAATTAAAATTAAAAAGACAAATAAAAATAAAACTTGAAATTAAAATGAAAATGAATAAAAAAATGTAAATAAAAATGAATATAAAAATGAATATAAAAATGCAAATACAAATAAAAGAAAATGACAAATGAAAATCAACAAGTAAAGGATGAAAATAAATACATAAAACTGCATAGAAATAATGAAGACATTTAAAAATATGATCAATGAAAAAGATATGTAATAACTTAAGATAAAAACATGAACATGAATAAAAATAATATAAGTAGAAATCATATTGCTTTTGAAAAATTTACAAATAAATAAAAATCTCAATATTAAATAACAAACATATAAATGAATGAGGATATTGATCTTTCATTTTTTATTATTTGTAACTTTTTATCTTATATATTCCACTATTTTTGGGGTTTTATTGTCTCTTTTTTAATTCTTGTATAAATAAATTACAATGAATATATAGAAAGAGGTGTAAACAATTATGGCTTGAGAACAATTAATGTAAAAAGAAGAGATAAAACTTTAAAACTAACAATAGGTAAATAATGAGAATTATATTTAAATAAAAATAAATAAATAACTAGAAATCATTAAAAGTAAACATAAGGAAATATTGTAAAAATGAAAATTCATAAGGAATATATGGAAATAAACATATAAAAATCCATAAAAATAGTAAAAAATGATGAAAATGAAAGCAAATGAAAAACAATAATCAGAATGACAATTGAAAATTGAATACCAAGAATCAATCTGTAGAAGAATAAGCACCTTTACTTGCTTTTCCTTTTTGCTTTTATTTTATATTTCATTTTTGCTTTAGTTTTTCTCCATTATCACATTCATTTTTTATTTTTGTTTATTTTTGTTTTTGATTTATTTAGAATTTATCTCTGATTCATTTTGAATTTATTTTTAATTCAACTAAAATTCATTTTTGAATTATATTTAATTTATTTTGAAGTTAATTTTCATCTATTTTTAATTTATTTATAATTTATTTTTAATTTATTGATAACTTATTTTTAATTTATTTATAATTTATTTATAATTTATTTATAATTTATTCCTCTATCATTTTGATTTCATTTTTAGTATATTTATAATTCAATTTTGAAATATATGTAAAGTATTTTCAAATGAATTTTAATTTATTTTTAATTTATTTATAAATTATTTATAGCTTATAAATAATTCATATTAAATCTATTTTTAATCTATTTATGATTCATTTTTGAATTATATTAAATTTATTTTTGCTTTAATTATGATTTATTTTGAATTTAATCATAATTTATTTTTGATTTATTTATAATTTATTTATAAATCATTTTTGAATTATCTTTAATTTATTTTTAATGCAATTATAACTTATTTATAAATTATTTATAATGTATTTATAATTAATTTATAATTAATTTATAATTTCTTCTTAATTTATTTTTAATTTATTTATAATTCATATTTGAGTTATATTTGATTTATTTTTAATTTAATCATAATTTGTTTTTGATTTATTTAGAATTTATTTATAAATCATTCTTGAATTATCTTGCATTTATTTTTAATGCAATGATAATTTATTTATAATGTATTTATAATTAATTTATAATTTCTTCATAATTTATTTTTAATTTATTTATAATTCATATTTGAATTATATTTAATTTATTTTTAATTAATCATAATTTCTTTTTGATTTATTCAGAATTTATTTATAAATCATTCTTGAATTATCTTTAATTTATTTTTAATGCAATGATAATTTATTTATAATGTATTTATAATTAATTTATAATTTCTTCATAATTTATTTTTAATTTATTTATAATTCATATTTGAATTATATTTAATTTATTTTTAATTAATCATAATTTCTTTTTGATTTATTTAGAATTTATTTATAAATCATTTTTGAATTATCTTTAATGTATTTTTAATGCAATGATAATTTATTTATAATGTATTTATAATTAATTTATAATTTCTTCATAATTTATTTTTAATTTATTTATAATTCATATTTGAATTATATTTAATTTATTTTTAATTAATCATAATTTCTTCTTGATTTATTTCGAATTTATTTATAAATCATTGTTGAATTATTTTCAATGTATTTTTAATGCAATGATAATTTATTTATAATGTATTTATAATTAATTTATAATTTCTTCATAATTTATTTTTAATTTATTTATAATTCATATTTGAATTATATTTAATTTCTTTTTAATTTAATCATAATTTATTTTTGATTTATTTAGAATTTATTTATAAATCATTTTTGAATTATCTTTAATTTATTTTTAATGCAATTATAATTTATTTATAAATTATTTATAAATTATTTATAATGTATTTATAATTCATTTATCATTTCTTCATATTCTACTTATAGTTTATTTATAATTCATCTTTGAATTATATTTAATTTATTTTTGATTTAATTATAATTTATTTATAATTTATTTAGAATTTATTCATAATTGATTTATAATTTATATTTGAATTATATTTAATTTATTTTTAACTTAATGATAATTTATTTATAAATTAATTTTAATTTAGTTATAATGCATTTTTAATTTATTTATAATTCATCGTCAATTCATCTGTAATTCATTTTGAATTCATTTTGAATTTCTTTATAATTCATCTTTACCTATATTTAACTTAATTTTAATTTATTTTAATTGTTTTTTGCTTGTTGCTTTCTTACTTATCTATTTCCTTGATTGTTAATGTCGATTTTTTAATTTGAATTACTCATTGTAAGTTTTTGAATTTGTTTTCATCTTTCTATTGAATTTTTTGTTCAATTCTTAATTTCATAACTTTTTCAATTCCGATTTATTTACATTCTTTGCTTTCAATAAATTTTCCAGTTTTTATTCAAAAACAAACAACAAGCAACTATAAATGGGTAGGTGGGCATATCTATCATTCCCTATCTATCTGCATCAAATCATCTACTGTCCCTGTTGGTTGTGGTGCTGATGTCAACTGACATATGAGATATGTCGGTTGTATTTGATCAAGTGACCATGCAGGAAGTTTACGATATGCCACAGGTCCTACAATGTCGGACTCTTTTATAATTTCTTCTGACAAGAGACGCACCTGGACCAAACCCAATCTCTCAAAAATACTCTTCAATGAATTATCCACTTCAACTGGGTTACCTTTTGCAACGGTTATAAGTGTAAGTTCTATTCCTCTAATCAGCTTCATGATCTCCATAACCTGTCCATATTTTCTTTGACCATTGATTTTGTATTCAACAATATTGTTTGGATGTTTTTTTGATATCCTCCTTCCTTCAGCCTTTTCAAGAAACCTCAACCTTCTTATCTCATTCATCAAGACTTTGGAACCTTTGGGATGTGGAATCCAATTGTATGGTCGCAAATTGGGGACCAGTTCTCTGCAGAAATTTCAGAAATCATGATAACACTGACCACTAATGTGAGCTTTTTGACTTTGTGCCCGTGATTTATTTTTTTGTGGGTGATTCAATTTTTTTTGGGCCTCCAGACGTTGAATTTGGCAAAAACGTTTCATTAGTGAATAGCCAAACTGACCTACATCAAAGTAACAATGAGCTTTTTCAAAAACTAATGATTGTACCTTGAATTACATACTTGACTTGGAGTTGGTTTTTAGTTTCTGCAAAAACCCAATCAGGCGCTCACCAGGGAACTCCGAAACTCCAATTAGAGGACCCCACCACATAAGCTGCTCAGGAATGTGAAGGGCATAATGATGGTTTGGAAGTATTTGCATTTTCGGAAAGATTTTTTTTGATGTGGCTGAGTAAATCTGATATTTATTTTCGAAAATTTGGCACTCCTCCTCTTTAACAAAATTTGAGCTAACAATCTTTGTACATTCGACTAGGCAGCAAACGTTTTCGATAACATCTTTATAGAAAAAGATGTCTTCTTCAAGATAATGGAACCGTATCAAGCTATCCAAAAAGGCCAGTGGCAAGAAAATGGAAAATAAAGAGCTCCACTCACTTGCCTTCAGCTTTCCGTTTTGTGCTGAACCCAATTTTTTTGGCATCGGAGTGATGTGGCTTGGAGCTATTACATCCATTATAGATGATATTAGCTTTTTCTTAATTTCAATGCTCAAGATACCTAAAATTGATCGAGGTTCTTCATTCTCATCAGTCGTATCATTTGAAAACTTGGGTTCTTCATCTTCTAGCAAGCTCTTTGTACTGCGATTTGATACTCCATTCATTCCCCAACGAAATCGAAAATGATGCTGTAGTATTCCTTCATACCAATTGTGTAGCACACCAAGCACTACACTTTTCACGGGATCCCAATATGGAAGGCGATTCAGCTCAGACCATCTTACGCCCACTTTTCTAGCTAAACTTTCACGTTCTGTAATTGTTCTTGTCTCCTTTATTCGATAAGAAACAGCTTTTGTACTATATTGATCTCGAGGTCTTTTAATTTTCATTTTGTCAATATTGGCCTTAGTTGTTGTGCACCAGGAGCAGAAGGCATTTGCTGAATGTGACAAGAACTCTGCAGTTTTGTGTGTTGCAATTATATCACCAAGTAGGGCACCAAGTCTCACGTTTATTTTTTGCCCGTTAGGAAACTGAAATGTTTTGATATTTACTGTTCTATATATATTGAGTAAATTGTCAACCAGAGGTTTCAAAACATTGCTAATTGTTGTTGTATTTGGCTGATTTGGTGCTGGTATGACACCAGCAAGGTAAGTGTATTTTGTTTTGTATCGCAATGATGGAGGGAGGTTGAGACAGGTTAGTGCTAGAATTCCTAATGATATTTGCTTTCCAGAAAGCTTATTTCCTAAAGGGTTGAACCAATCAACAAAAAGGGAGAATGAAAGAAAAGATGTAACATTTTCTTCTCCTTTTTTGTTCAAATATTTTTGTGTTTCCGAATTCAATTTTGTCCAAGCGTTGGAATGACAATAATCAATTCGCTCAGATGGCCTTTGGACCAGCTCTTTTGCCCATGTTTCAAAAGATAACTCAACCTCTGGTAAGCACATAAACCATTTCAGCCAATCAACAAAGTTTTGGCTGACGAAAATACTTTTTTCAGCTCTTTTTGGATTCTTTACTTTTCGGTTCATTTCTGAATCAGAAGAAAAGGATGTGGGCGTTTTTTCGATTAATGTAAAGTCAAATCCTTCAAAAAGTTCAACCCCACATTCTGATACTGTTGTTGCAATTCAATAGTTGCATTCTGCTGGAGCTGTTTCTTCATCATAGAGGGAGTAACATGAAGTACAACAAACATGAAATTTCAGCTTTGAATCAAGATTCAGATTTTTAGTGATTGTACAAATGTCTTTGGGTAGGTTGTTTTCAATGCAAATTTCAGATGGTAGCCGGCGTGACGGCTGTACGATGTAGGTGATTTGATTTATTGCTGCTTGGCATTTCTGCTGGCTGAGTCCACAAACAAGGTACAACCATGAAATGAAAAGCAAAAGGCAATCTGATAAAAATCAAACAATGGAGTTTTAGATTTCAAAAAAAAATTCAATAAGTACATAGAACTAATTGCCTTGATCATTGCTTTTTTTCCCATAAACTATGCTATCTGATTCAGTTGCTACACTGCTGGTATTGTTATTGGCTTCAATGTGATTTTTTTTTGTTTCTGTCAAATGGATTCGTGTAAGGTTTGACTATGAAACAATAAGTAAAAATTACTAATTTATTACTTATTGTACTCTGAATGTCCTTATAATTGAAATAAATAAGATTAAAATAATAATAATAATAAAGAAATATTATTATTATGGCGTAAAAATATTATATTATTAAATAAATATAATAATATAATTAATATTATATGAAATTATAATATTATAAATAATATATTAATAAAAATAATTAATATATTAAAAAGCTCTTTATTATTGTTACCAACAAATAATAAAGGCGTAAAAAACTGTTTTTTATAAATAAAAAACAATTAATAACAATAATATTACTACTATTAAAGTTATATATTGATATAAATACTATTTATATTAAATAAGAATTATTAAGAGTAATAATAAGAGAGAAATTATTATAATAAGATGAAATAACCTACTTTTAACACTTAAAATAAACACTCTTTCCCACAGAAAGGATTTCAGTTTTAATATGCATTATAAGCTATGAAGTACAGAAAGCTATACAAATACATAAAGATGGATTCGTTACAGCTCATTTAAGCTCAAAATTAGAAGCAAATGAATATATTTCTACATTAATACCACATAAAAACAAAAACCCCGGTATAGCTACCCTACTATTGACAAACTGTTGTGAAATCCTTGAGAACACCTGATCAAACAAAATTGATCACTTCATCCCTAAAAGAATCCTCGAGAAATTTTATAATAAATTATCCAACTGGATTATGAAGGTGTTTTTTGTTATTAGTTATCCAGAACCTTGCCTACTCCTTGGAAACGAAACACTTTCATTTTCATGGGTATATGACATAATATTAGTTCAAGAATAAACACTGCAAAAAAAAGAAAAACTAAAATTAAGATTTAAGATCAAATATCTGTCTATTGCAAGACAATTAATGGGCAGAAGAAAAATCTGGAAAAAAAATCCCACCTGAAAGTCACTCAAACTCATGAAATTGATTAAAAAATGAGAAAATGTGGTAATAACCATTTTAAGACAACTCCCACACCAATGAGAAGTAATATAGAAATATATATATTGCAACAGACAATGAACAAAAAGAGTACAAAAGCCTACAGGAAGAACATAGCTCAGCCATAGAATCATTTCAAAAAGTACCCTTGATAAATGCTGAATTTATTTTTGAAGCTTTTTCAATAATGCTATCCATATCTTTGGATCTTATCTCAAAGAAAAGAAATTCCTTACAGAATATTGGAAATTATTCTGTAGTAGTTGGAAACGTATTCATGGGAATTACTGGAAATATTAACAAATTTCGAAGTTTCCTGGAAGATACTGTTAGTAAGACATGTATGATAACATAAAGAAAACAAAAGATTGTTCCTAGTAACAATTAATGTTTCTGATTTTGGGAGATATGGTCTATTTTTCCAAAATTATTCCCCAAAATTATTTCTTAGATTGTCCTTCCTCTTCCAAAATGGAATTAAGTGTATTTTCATATAAGAATCATTTTCAAAGAACAGGTATGAAACTCTTATTTTAGTCATTTCATTCCCTGAATTAGTACTATTGAATCATACATATCACTCTAAACATTTCAATGGCAATTTGAAATACAAAGGGATCTTATGGGAAAGTAGAATTACAGCCAATTTTAATAAAATTGAAATATATTTCATTAATTGTGGTTAAAAACCTTTTTTTAATGATTTAAGTTGAGCCCGACGTACAATAACATAAAATGAACACTTTGGCTTTTTTGTGATAGTTAAGATGTATTTTTAAAATCATGAGCACTTTGTTCAACTGAGAAATGAATGCATCAACATGATTATTGATTGGAGAAATAACTGAATTGGCCATAAAAAAAAACTAACAATTCTGGTTCAATCAGATAAGATTTTACGGAATAAATCGTATGCGATGAAAAATTCATTATGGAATTGATGGTTTTCAAACACTATTTCTTAGAAGTGCGTGGAAACAGATATACTATTTATTGAGTAAAGAATACATATTTTACCAATTTAAGTGAGAAGACCTTAAGAGATAAGATCAAATTGAATTCAGAGTAGGAATCAACATGTATGCAGTTAATATATACTTTCTTGAGTGATTCTGGAATATAAAAATCCAAATTACCTCCTAATAACTCAATTACACAGGTATTCGTATATTTACTTTGAGATTTTTGACACTGTATTGTTATCTTTTTTAGAGAAATCTCATATTAAACATTACTATTAGAAGCCTTGAAACATTGAGAAATCCTGTCACAGAACGAAATTAGTTTCCCAAATGAGAGAAACATATTTTAGCTTTTATTTCTCACTTGTTTGTTGAAAAGAACGATTTGATGAAATTTAAAATAAGGTCGACACAATGATTAAACCTGTTTATTTGCCTTTGGGAATAAAATCTCTCAGAAAATACAAATATCGATAGGATACTGCTAGATCAATATCATCAATAATTTCTACATCGAAAACTCACCCAATTAGATTACAACAAAATCCTTATTTTAATGTGCTAGACTACCATCATACAAAAATAAACAAAGCAGAAAAGACACATGTATTGAAATATTTTTTTGGTTTTGAATGATCATTTTGTTAATTTGAAGGGAGTTGGTTAAAAGAAGGCCTGATAACTGAGCTAGTAGGGTGGTACCACATGCCTCAGATCTGGTGATGCCAAGTATTGCTACACCGACATTTCCAGATCTGAGGCCTGTGGTACCACCGTACTGGCTCAGCTATCTGGCTGGTATGAAAGCCGTCATATTCAACCTAAACTTCTGTAGGATTTTCTTTTGGAATCACTTTATGAAGATTTTTCGCCGTCTAAGTATTAACAAAATCTTGTTAGTAGGTCAAACCCGTCCAAGACATTAGTTGTCAACTTTTATTGTTGATATCAATAGTAAATTGGTCGCAATAACAATGAGAAGTTTAATTATAATATCAAAAAATTTTCATATCCCTATCCCATCCTACATCTCCGAATTCAATTGAAAAATGTGTAAAACCTGGTGAAGACATTAATTTTTAACTCCTATTGCTTATCTAAATATCACATTGGTCACAATACCAATGAAAGATTAACGTATCATCCCAAAAAAATTGCACATCTTTATTAAATCAAACTTCTTCAAAATTGATTTATCCTTTATTTGAACCTCCTTCAAGAGAAACACTAAATGATTGTTTTTATTTGAACCAGTGTTTCTTCACTCCAAGTTCAGGTTTTATTATCCGCATAAAACTATGATAGCGTTGTAAACCCCACAATGATAAGAAGTCAATGAATAAATGAAGCTCTTAGGACAATTCTATATGAGGAAAAAGCTCTTTTGGAGGGACATCAATAAATTTCAGAAACTGTAAACAATTTAATATTGAGGAAACAAATGATCACTAACTTCAAATTGTTCGTCTTACTGCTTTCGGGGAAGAAAAAAACTTCAATGTTTGAAAGTTTTTTTTTAAGATCTCTGAAGAAGAAGTGATTATTTTGAATGACTAACCTCATTTCATGTTGATATATCAGATTTTCGATGAAAAAAAGGCATACCCTGGGGTCATGTGCGGCAGGTTATAAAGCTTCTCAAACTGAAATGAAAGTGAATCTAATCCAAATGCCAACATGGAATGGTTTACGTGCACCCATATTTGTATTATTGTGTTTATTTTTCCAGTTGATTGAATAAAACTTGTAATCTTATGACTTCCTGAAGATGACTTAAATCAAGTGCCAAAAGTCATTATATCGCTGATTGGTTTAAATTTTTGAAATGATATTAAAGAACTCATTTTTACATGAATGTTTAAAAAATTCCTTTTGCATTATATGGATTCTTTGTAAAGTATCACCCTCACTAAATGATTGAAAGTATTAATACCAATTCATTCACAAATCGATAATAAGAGTTTGAAATAATAAGATAAGTACTAAGGAATACTTATCATGGAACTCAGGGGTTTTGTTTGAATATCTGCAGTATGCTAACTCCTCCATTAGACTCAAAATTAAATTACCATCCTTCAAAAGTCTTAATTTTAAGATTATTCAATCTCACAGATATAAGGTTCATTTAATCACAAAAGGTCAGGAGATGAAAAAGTAATAAATTCAGCTTCATGACCTGTTAAAACTGAATTCTGTACAAAAATGAGTGATTTTTTATTTTTCAGTTCCGATTGAATGTTTTTGGGGAATATATATGGGTCAACATAAATTAAAAAATTGCCTGAAATGACCAAAAAAAGGTTTTTGCGGCTGTTATTTTGAGATTACTCTTATATTAACAACCATTGACTTTCAATTTTTCAAAGGAACAGGAATCTAAGACATGATTTTGCATGAAGGATTTGCAAACATAGACGAGATCCCTCAAAATTAGGAAAAGTAATAATGAATAGGAAGAAATTTTGGCTTATTGACATTACCATACATGTATTATTAATAGTATCTTCAAGGAAGCTCCACAAATATTTATTTTTTCCATGAACTCGCATCAAGCCTTTATCCAACTGATACAGAATTATGTACACTAATTTGTCAAGAATTTTTTTTCTTTGACATAATCTCCGAATTATCTGGAGGGATTTCTTTTCAAAGCTATAAAAATAATTCAGCAGTCCATTGAGGAGGGTTTTTCTTCATTAAAATCAAAAATTGCTTTGAGAGAGGTAGAGATCCTCTCAAAGCTCCTTGATGTCACAAAAAATGAATATTTTAGCAGTTTTATTATTAAATTCATGGAAATTTAGTTTCAAATCTCAATATAGTTGAACCACAAATGTCAAAATCTCTCTTTTTTGGGATTATTTGATGAAAAAATGACGCAAATTCAATTTATACCTATAATGGTACAAAGAAAAAGTATTGGTGTTAAGAGGAAGTGAAATTAAAGGAATATTTTCATTTGATATGCTGTATAAAAAGGCAGAAATAGTAATATGTTTTATTGGAATTGATTTAATATCTAAATTGGAATCAAATTCTTACTTTGGACAGGATTTTTTCCTAAAATATTGAAAAAATCATATTCCTTTCAAATTCCTTTGGGTAAATTGCCACTAGATCTTCATGTATTTGCTATACGTTTCAAAATAGCAAGAATTATATCAAATTCAGATGAAGATTAAGTGAGAAAACAAATCTTACTTATTATTACTTTCCTTTTTTGAGTGAGTAATTGTGGTTTTCGATGCATTTCTTACCCTTGGATTTGAATAAATTAACACAAACACTTTTTGAGAAATATTTCACCAAAGAACTTCTTAAATTTACCATTTTCTTCAGAATAAAACTACACATTTTCTGCAAAGATGAGTCTTGAGTACTTACAAAGTTTATGGAAAGTATGTTTCATGGGACAATATTGGTAGTTTCATTAATTCAAAAAAGAAGAAAAACCAAGCCTTCATTAAGTCCTATTTTGAGTGTCCCCATACCAAACTGTCTTATATACATTTTTTCATGGAAAAGATGCTTAATATGTGCATTTTAAAAATGTTCACAAATCTGTGATTTTTTCTCTTTCCTCATTGCATAATTGATAGAAAGTGTGAGCCTATGAGGTATGTATAACATACCCATAAGGCCACAAATGATTTTATAAACAGTTAATTTTGTCTTAAACAGACTTTTTAGTTGAAATTAAAATAAAAAATAACAAAAAATAAGTATAACTTTTTTTTGGATAAACAAAGTTATAAATAACATGTCATTTTTGGATTCCACACCAAAAATGACCTAGGGTACATCCATAAGGTGTTATACCCAAAAACAGTTATTTCTTGTGTTATTAGAAGATTTAAGAATCTCACAGTACTAATGTAACTTTTTTAACATATTTTTAAAATTGTTAAATTTAAGCTTAAATAAGCTTAAATTTAAAGTTGTATAAGGTTAATGATAACTTACCAAAATTTTAGTTAAAATTGAGGTGTGGTGTATATTTACTGAATTGGCTAAGGATCTGCCATACAGAATGTAAATCCTGCGTGAGCTCAATTTAAAAGGGTTTAAAGCCATGGTATGGCTTTAAATAAATAAAAGGGCAAAATCCACGCAAAAAGGTGGGACAAAGGAAAAAGACCAAATAGAGCTGGGGTACCCAACTTTTTGGATCTGCAAAGATTCAATTAAGGTTGTTCACCTGTATTGGAGGATTTTCAACCTTATTTAAACTTTAAGATTAGACTTTGATCCAACCTTAAGGTTTAAACTGGTTTTATCCCAATTTGGACAGGAATTTCAAGCTGCCAAAGGGTAAATCCCAATATGCAGGCTTGAAATCAAGGTTTTAAGAACTGTCAAAGGTAAATAAAGCTTAAAAACCTTAAATAAGCTTAAAAATTTAAAGCTACAAGCATCAAAACCTTATCAAAAGCTAAGTTTTGGTGTGTATTGCTATTTTATGTGGAAAAATAGCAATAACTTCAAAAATCCATTAAAAATCCAAATCTTAATGGATTTTCTTCAAAATTTCACACAGCTTAGTATTTAATAATATCTATATATAAATCAAATTTTAAGTATCTTTTATAAATAAATTTCCTGGGTAATTAGCCTGGAAATTTACTCTTTTAATTAAGCTCAAAGAAAATTATGATTTCTTTAAAAATTAACTAAAAATTGAGTTTAAGAGATTTCTGCTTGAAACTCTATTTTTAAGTTGTTCATGTGATGAACTTTAATATAAATAAGTTTATTTCTATTAAAAACTTAAAATAATTAGTTTAAATGAGGATTAAAGTTACATGGAGTTAAGAATAACACTGGTAACTTTAAATTGGAAGTAAAAATAAGTTGCCTTAAGTTGAGAACTCTATTTTTAAGCATGGTTTTTCTGTTTTGACCTGAGCACGCCCTCTACATTCATTATGAATCATGAGAGCTGCCCTGAAGACATAAAAAGAGTCTTTTCATCACTGTTTTTGTCCATCATTAATCATCAATCCAATCATATTAGAAATTTAAACAGGAAAAGTTTTATTATTTATAAAATCTTATTATTAAAGTAATTCTTAAGTTATTTTATTCTTTATTAATTGTAAATTAAATAATTGAAGTCATAGAATTCAGATGATTGTTGTAATTATCAATAATATATTTTATATTATAAAATCATCATCTTAAATATCTTTTAAAATCCACAAATTCCTCTTAAAAACTCTTTAATCTTAAATTTTATCATAAAAAGTTCTTATATCCTTAAAATTATTGATTTTAGGCGTGTTTTTAACTTTTAATCATTATTTACAATAATAACTGTTGTTGTTCAACTTGTTGTATTAAATAACTATTATAAGTAAGTTTTCTCTAAAGTTCTATATCTTCTTTATCTAGTATTAGTTTTTTTATATAGAATTTTATTCTATAAGGATTATTTCTGCACAGTGTGTGTTATAATTCTTTTATAAATAATATTTATATTATTTATAAGTGGTTAATATTCATATTTCCACATGTAATTGTCTCATTAAGAGCTTTACAAGTTTTATTTTTATAACTGTCAGTGACTATAACAATAATAGAATAATTATAATTTATTATAATTATAATTATTTTTTTTATTATTATATTTTTATAATGATAATTAAATTTATTTTTTTTATATAATTATTTTTAATAATTATATTTAAATTTGTGATTATAATATTTTATTATATTATATATTTCTATTGAGGACAGTCATAGTACTCTTGATTTTGCTACTATTATCAAGAGTTTCATAGACAAACCTTACAGAAAGCTCCCCAAACATTTCAGGCTCAATCATTAGCATTACAAGATTCATCTTATTTCTGGACTCTCAGGATATGAGTCAGTTTAATGAGGCTTCTTGGGATTTTCTTAATTTCATATTCAGTATTTGCATACCTTTGAAAATATGTCATCATAATGTTTTCCCTCAAACAAAACACACCATTTGCAGGAATTTTTCAGTATTATGCAATGAAATCTCCTTAATATTAAAATCGATAAAGAATAAATTTGGAAAAACAATTAAAGCATTCAATTGAATCCTAGGTTATGAAGATTCAATAAAACCCATTTTTTGTATCAAAATAAGATCAATTCCCATACCAACTTCAAAAGATCTTTTGAAGTGGAGAATACAAGACCTTTTGTTTGGTATGAAAAAAAATTAATAGAGCTCCTGAATAAGAACTCAACTTTTGAAACTGATCAGATGGAAGAGATGTAAAGACAATTAAGACATTTCTTTTTTGATATGATGTCATTGACATTGTTCATATGTAAAGTATGTGATAGAATAAATCTTATTAAGAGTTACATAAAGATAAAATGAATTGAAATCTCTTTTTCCAAGACATGGTTCTTCAATTTTTGGAGCTTTAGCTATGATATTTCTTATTTTTCTGATTTTCCTTCTGTGGTTCAACAGGTAAATCTGTCTTCAAGCTTTGAGGATTATGGAAGGACCTTTTCAACAAGGTTTGCAAAACATTCACCCTATCATATTGCGCCACAATTTGAACCCATGTTGTTTGTAAAGTCCCCATTCTTCTGAATATAACCAAAACATATTAATTATGGCCAATTTCTCATAATTGAGATAGCTTAAGGGAAAAAAAGTGTTCCTTTTCCATTGTAAACTTTCAATTGAATATGAGAGTTTTGAATTATGGGGAATATCTGTTCTACAGAATAATTGAACTTAGTTTTCCATTCATACTGATTTTTGGTGTAGTAGACCTGAAGATTTCTGTAAAGAAAAAGATATGAAATGAATTCCAATTACAAAAATATTAAGCTCAATTTATCATAATAGAGGCTAGTATGAAGTCTATAAATGGTGGAAATATTTATTAGATGACATATTTAATATAATTTTCTATTCAGAGTCAAATGAGACCAGGCTTGATATCAGCCTGTGACTCAAAACCAGAGCACAAGCATGACAGCCAAAATACCATAAACCAATAGTCTAGCCAAGATACCACCAAAACATGGATCTGAGGCAAATCATCTCAGAACGTATCAAAAGAAAGAGGGAACTCACCTCTTTCTGAAAATATAAGTCCCATCACCATAGGACAAGAAATAACAAAGTTATTCCTGCTCAAATTATTGCTGAGCATAAACCTTAATTTTCACCTCTCATCTAAAATCTAGAAGGAGAAGCTTAACCCCATCAAATGGGTACTCAAAATGAAGCTCTAAGCCAGGGCTACTCAATGGTACCAGCCAAATTGGGATAGCACCAATATTACTGGAGTTATGGTCAATTTCAGGCCAAATACGGGTGGACAAAACATTCACCTCTCATCTAACTTCTACAGTTTTAGTGTGAGATACTTGAAGTGGGGTCTTTTTGGAAAGAGCAAAATCAGGGCTATCTGATGATTTCATGCAATTCCCCATAGCTCTACGGGAATAAAAGTTATGGGGCAAATAAGCTCAATACAGCTTTTTGCCTATACAATTCAAATGTACACAAATCTTGTACATGGGATAACTTTGCCATATTTAATGATACCCATATCAAATGAGAAACCATTGTGTAGAGCACATACAGGGCTACTCACCCAACCAATTTTGAGGTTGATATCTCAAGAATTGACAATTTTATGGCTGTTTTAACATCAGATTCCCACCTGCTGTCATATACAGCCTTACCATGGGATAATATCCCATAACCATGAATATGAGGTTTCAAATAGACGAAGAATCTTATCCTTACTTAAAGACCTCATATTTCAGTCAATACTGGGGTCCCATACAGTTTCTATACAGCATTCTATGCGTCATACCTGTCAGAATCAGGCTGTGAGGTCCCCAGATGAAAATTTTCACCCTGTATTGGTGAAAACTGCCCAGATGTGGTTTCAAAACCACATCTGAGCCCAATACAGTTTATACAGGATGTTTGAAAACCAAAACCCAGTACTAGAGAGTGAAAAATCTTCACTTCCTCTGCATGGAAAGGTCTAGCACCCTTTCCACCCCATTTCAGGATAAAAAGGAGGCTTTTCACAGCCAGAATTGTTTCCTCATCCTGCTCTTGAATATCCTATGTAGTGAACTGTCAAAAACATCTTTACTCTTGGGTAATAATCAGGGTATAATGATAATTATAATTTCTGTAGTTCTGATTAGAGTCATCCAACTGGTAAGACTGCATCCAGGGTTCTCAATAGCGCTCACCACCACTATTTTTCACTAGTAGAACCCTTTTATTATATTATAAACTATTATATTTTTAAAAAACTCTTATTTGAAAAATATATTCATGTGTCACAGTCATAGTTTTTGTGAGCCTGTGAGGTATGTATAATGTAAGGTTTGACTATGAAACAATAAGTAAAAATTACTAATTTATTACTTATTGTACTCTGAATGTCCTTATAATTGAAATAAATAAGATTAAAATAATAATAATAATAAAGAAATATTATTATTATGGCGTAAAAATATTATATTATTAAATAAATATAATAATATAATTAATATTATATGAAATTATAATATTATAAATAATATATTAATATAAAATAATTAATATACTATAAAGCTCTTTATTATTGTTACCAACAAATAATAAAGGCGTAAAAAACTGTTTTTTATAAATAAAAAACAATTAATAACAATAATATTACTAATATTAAAGTTATATATTAATATAAATACTATTTATATTAAATAAGAATTATTAAGAGTAATAATAAGAGAGAAATTATTATAATAAGATGAAATAACCTACTTTTAACACTTAAAATGATAATTTTGAGATATTTTACGCCAAAAGAATATAATACAACCTTTTCAAATTGTATTTAAAATAAAAAAATAAAGAAAATTACTAAAATTCTTGATTTTTACGTGGAAATGAGTTTTATAGAGATTTTTTAACAAAAACAATTAAATAAATGATTTAATCACGTCAAAATAGATGATTATAGCAAGGAGGTCTTTGGTCTTTAATAATATAATGCTTTTATATATAAAGAATAAAGAAATTACCTTTGATTTAATTGATTTAATGTTTTTGATGCGTCTGAGGGGAAAATAGAGTAAAAAGAGCTCTATTTATAGTAAATACCTCCCTCCTAGAGTCCAACAGGCTTCTAGTAGACGTGTACTGATCATATCCACTGGAATTGATCAATATTTTAAGGTTTGAGGGTGATTACATCATGATCAAACCATATTACATCATTATTACACCATTATTTAGAGTTATCACTATAACTCTAAGTTTGATGACATCAGAGGCTTGGCAGAACCCCAAATTTCGTGGATTTTATTAGTTTTAATCATAAACTAATAGTATTCACCAATTTTATTACTCTTAAGACTGTTAAACTTAAATTAAGGTTACAGTAAGTGATCATAACTGCTCAAATTAAGCTCAAACTTTGATCCTCAATAACTTTTAAGATTTCCACGCTACAGCAATTCAGAGAGTGAATTCTGATAGCCTGACATAACCGTATTATGCTGCCAAGAGCTTTTCATTACATCATCAAAAGTCTAATTTTGATGATTTTTCTTGTAACTCATCTTTTCTGTCGAAATTCAACATTTTAAACTTCAAACCTTGATTTCAGGGGGTTATACCCTGAATTTAATAATAAAAATTACATCATTCTTCACGAATGAACTAGTAGAATCCAACTGTATACTTTTTTTTAAGTTTGGAGCACTTTCACAACAAAGTGGTCAACAGCTCTGTTGATTTTTATCAATATTTCATCATAGGTTTTAACCTTGTTTATAACTTGTAAAATAAAGTTCATATCTGTGTTCTTACAGTAATTACGTGGTAACTTTATTTTTGGTTCATCATTCTATCATGTATAGTTTAGAAGATAATAGCTATGATCCTTGAATATATGCGTTGACCAAAAAAGTGCATATATTCAGGATAATTCCTTAAGTAGTAACATTGGAAATTAGCTTATTAATTGTTTTATGTGTGGATTTCCATGGGGAATCCACTGGTAAAATTTATTTCACATGTTGTTTCATTAGTTCTTGATATAAATAAGTTTTTATGGTTTTTATAAGGTATCATACCTTATAATTCCTTAAATATTGACTTTACAGATATGCCATAAAAATGGTATATGTGTATTTTTGCATGGGGAATCCAATGGTATAATTTGTTTTACATGTTGATTCATTGGTTTTTAAGTTAGACCAATTTTAGTACCAATTTATGGTATTTTTTGTATATTTGAGTAATTATTTTTAATGTATAATTATTCTAATTAATTTTAATAGAATTATATTAAAGGTATAATTATTATTAATCTTTTTTGTGACCTTATTGGGTATGTGGTCATATCTCAAAGGCTCACATATAACATACCCATAAGGCCACAAATGATTTTACAGACAGTTAATTTTGTCTTAAACAGACTTTTTAGTTGAATTTTAAATAAAAAATAACAAAAAATAAGTATAACTTTTTTTTTGGAGAAACAAAGTTATAATTATTATGTCATTTTTGGATTCTACACCAAAAATAACCTAGGGTACACCCATAGGGTGTTATACCCAAAAACCCTTATTTCTTGTGTGATTGGAAGATTTAAGAATCTCACAGTACTAATGTTGCTTTTTTTAACATTTTTTAAAATTGTTGAATTTAAGCTTAATTAAGCTTAAATTTAAAGTTACATAAGGTTTATGCAACTTTGCCAAAATTTTGGTTAAAATTGAGGTGTTGTGTATATTTACTGAATTGGCTAAGGATCTGCCATACAGATTGTAAATCCTGCGTGAGCTCAATTTAAAAGGGTTTAAAGCCATGGTATGGCTTTAAATAAATAAAAGGGCAAAATCCACGCAAAAAGGTGGGACAAAGGAAAAAGACCAAATAGAGCTGGGGTACCCAACTTTTTGGATCTGCAAGGACTCAATTAAGGTTGTCCACCTCTATTGGAGGATTTTCAACCTTATTTAAGCTTTAAGATTAGACTTTGATCCAACCTTAAGGTTTAAACTGGTTTTATCCCAATTTGGACAGGAATTTCAAGCTGCCAAAGGGTAAATCCCAATATGCAGGCTTGAAATCAAGGTTTTAAGAACTTTAAGAGCTTAATTAAGCTTAAAAACCTTAAATAAGCTTAAAACTTTAAAGTTTCAAGCATTAAAACCTTATCAAAACTTAAGGTTTGGTGTGTATTGCTATTTTACGTGGAAAAATAGCAATAACTTCAAAAATTCATTAAAAATCCAATTCTTAATGGATTTGCTTGAAAATTTCACACAGCTTAGAATTTAATATTATCAATATATAAATTAAATTTTAAGTATCTTTTATACATAAATTTCCTGGGTAATTAGCCTGGAAATTTACTCTTTTAATTAAGCTTAAAGAAAATTATGATTTCTTTAAAAATTAATTAAAAATTGAGTTTAAAAGATTTCTGCTTGAAACTCTAATTTTAAGTTGTTCATGTGATGAACTTTAATATAAATAAACTTATTTTATATTAAAACTTAAAATAATTAAACTAAATGAGGATTAAAGTTACTTGGAGTTAAGAATAACACTGGTAACTTTAAATTGGAAGTAAAAATAAGTTGCCTTAAGTTGAGAACTCTATTTTTAAGCATGGTTTTTCTGTTTTGACCTGAGCACGCCCTCTACATTCATTATGAATCATGAGAGCTGCCCTGAAGACATAAAAAGAGTCTTTTCATCACTGTCTTTGTCCATCATTCATTATCAATCCAATCATATTAGAAATTTAAACAGGTAAAGTTTTATTAAATATAAAATCTTATTATTAAAAGTAATTCTTAAGTTAGTTTTATTATTTATTTATTGAAATTAAAGAATTGAAGTCATAGAATTTAGATTATTGTTGTAATCACCAATAATATATTTTATTATATAAAATTATCATTTTAAATATCTTTTAAAATCCACAAATTCCTCTCAAAAACTCTCAAATCATAATTTATATTATTAAAAGTTGTTTTATCTTTAAATTTATTAATTTTTGACGTGTTTTTAACTTATAATTATTATTTAATATTATAACTGTTGTATTTTGACTTATTGTATTAAATAAATCTTATAAGTAAGTTTTCTCTAGAATTCTATATTTTTTTATCTATTATTAGTTTTTTTTATAGAACTCTTATTCTAAAAGAATTATTTCTGCACAGTGTGTGTTTAATTTTTCTTATAAATGATATTTATATTATTTATAAGTGGTTAATATTCATATTTTCCATGTGTAATTGTCTCAGTAAGAGCTTTACACTTCTTATTGTTATAACTGTCAGTGACTATAACAATAATAGAATAATTATAATTTATTATAATTATTATTATTTTTTATTATTATATTATTATAATAATAATTAAATTTATTTTTTATATATAATTATTTTTAATAATTATGTTTAAATTTGTGGTTATAATATTTTATTATATTATATTTTTCTACTGAGGACAGTCATAGTACTCTTGATATTGCTACTATTATCAAGAGTTTCATAGACAAACCATACAGTTCTTGTGGTAAATAGCTTAATTACTACTTCAACATAGACTCCAGCTGACATTTGATTTGGAATGAGAGGGGAAGAAGGACGTTTGATTTGGCATTATAGGGGAAAAAGGCCCTTTATTTGTCACATTTTCTGAAGAAACAGTTAAAATGGAACAGAAAACGTTTCCATCTTTCAAGTGAACAAAATTGCTTTCCACAAATTGGCTCCTTCTTAGGGATTTTTTTAAGATCTCTCAAGAAGAAGAAGTGATGATTTTGAATGACTAACCTCATTTCATGTTGATATATCAGATTTTCAATGAAAGAAAGGCATACCCTGGGGTCAGGGGCTGCAGGTTAAGAAATTTCTCAAGCTGAAATTAAAGTGAATCTAATCCAACTGCTAACATGGAATGGTTTATGTCCACCCATATTTGTATTATTGTGTTTATTTTTCCAGTTGATTGAATAAAAACTGTCATCTGATGACTTCCTGAAGATGACATATATCAATGATTGGTTGAAATTTTTGAGATGATATTAAAAACCTCATTTTTACATGATTATTTAAAAAAGTCCTTTTGTATTATATGGATTCTTTCTAAAGTATCACCTTCACTAATTGATTGAAAGTATTAATACCAATTAATTCACAAAAAGATAATAAGAGTTTGAAATAATAAGATAAGTACCAAGGAATACTTACCATGGAGCTCAGGGGTTTTTATTCCAAGCTCTACCGTATTCTAAATCCTCAATTTGACTCAAAATTAAATTCCCATCCTTCAAAAGTCTTAATTTTAAGATTATTCAATCTCACAGATATAAGGTTCATTTAATCACAAAAGGTTAGGAAATTAAAAAGTAATAAATTCAGCTTCATGACCTGTTAAAAAGGAATGCTGTTAAATAAATAGGTGATTTTTTATTTTTCAGTTGCAATTGAATGTTTCTGGGAAATATATATGGGTCAACATAAATTAAAAAATTGCCTGAAATGACCAAAAAGAGGCTTTTGCGGCTGTTATTTTGAGATTACTCTTATATTAACAACCATTTACTTTCAATTTTTTAAATGAACAAGAATCTACGACATGATTTTGCATAAAGTATTTCAAAACATAGACCACATCCCTCAAAATCAGGAAAAGTAATAATGACTAGGAAGAAGTTTTGATTTTATTGATATTACCATACATGTATTATTAATAGTATCTTCAAGGAAGCTCCAAGAATATTTATTTTTTCCATTAACTCGCATCAAGCCTTTATCCAACTTATACAGGATTAAGTACACTACTTTGTCAAGAATTTTTCTTCTTTGACATAATCTCCAAATTATCTGGAGGGATTTATTTTGAAATATACAAAAATAATTCAGAAGTTCATTGAGGAGGGTGTTTCTTAATGAAAATCAAAAATTGATTTGAGAGAGGTAGAGATCCTCTCAAAGCTCCTTGATGTCACAAAAAATCAATATTTTGGAAGTTTTATTATTAAATTCATGGAAATTTAGTTTCAAATCTCAATATAGTTCAGCCACAAATGTGAAAATTTCTCTTTTTTAGGATTATTTGATGAAAAAAAGCCCAAAATCAATTTCTACCTATAATGGTACAAATAATAAGTATTGATGTTAAGAGGAAGTAAAATTAAAGCAATATTTCCATTTGATATGCTTTATAAAAAGGCAGAAATAGTAATATTTCTTATTGGAATTGATTTAATATCAAAATTGAAATCAAATTCTCATTTTGGATAGGATTATTTTCTAAAATATTGAAAATGTCATATTCCTTTCAAAATCCTTTGGGTAAATTGCCACTAGAAATTCATGTATTTTCTTGAAGTTTCAAAATAGCAAAAGTTATATCCAATGCAGATGAATATTAAGTGAGAAAACAAATATTACTTATTATTACTTGCCTTTTTTGAGTGGGTAATTGTGGTTTTTGATGCATTTCTTACCTTTTAATGAGAATAAATTAACACAAACCCCTTTTGAGAAATATTTCACCCAAGAACTTCTTATATTTACCCATTTATTCAGAATAAAACTCCACATTTTCTGAAAAGATGAGTCTTGAGTACTTAAAAAGTTTTTTGGAAATTATAGTTCATGGGAGGATATTGGTAGTTTTATTAATTCAAAAATGAAGAAAAACCAAGCCTTCATTAAGTCCTATTGTGAGTGGCCACATACCAAACTGTCTTATAAACATTTTTTCATGGGAAAGATGCTTAATATATTCACTTTAAAAATTTTCTAGTTAGGATATATTTTCTGAACTAAATATTGATGGATTCAAATGGGAAAGAAAGAGCTTCATTCCAGATAATATGTTTTGCGGAGACTCTCTCTGTGTCTTCATTAGTCCCCAGCAGACTAGAAGAATCATAAGTAATCCATGGAATAAATCTCAGTTTTTATAAACAAGTCACAAATCTGTGACTTTTTCTTTTTACTAATTGTATAATTGATAGAACACTCCCCAAACATTTCGTGCTTAATCATTAGCATTAGGAGATTTATCTTATTTATGGACTCTCAGGAAATATCAGTCAATTTAATGAGGCTCCTTCGGCTTTTCTTCATTTCATATTGAGTATTTATATAACTTTGAAAATATGTCATCATAATTTTTTCCCTCAAACAAAACACCCCATTTCCAGAAATTTTGCAGTATTATGCGATGAAATCTCCTTAAGATCAAAATAGATAAAGAATAACTTTGAAAAAACCATTAACGCAGTCAATTGAATCCTAGGTTATGAAGATTCAATAAAACCCATTTTTTGTATCAAAAGAAGATCGATTCCCATACCAACTTCAAAAGATCTTTTGAAGTGGAGAATACAAGACCTTTCTCTTGGTATGAAAAAAAAATCAATATAGCTCCTGAATAAGAACTTAACTTTTGAAACTGATCATATGGAAGAGATTTAAAGAAAATTAAGATATTTCTTTTTTAATATGATGTCATTGATGTTGTTCATATATAAAATATGTGATAGAATAAATCTTATTAAGAGTGACATAGTGATAAAATGAATTGGAATTTCTTTTTCCAAGACATGGTTCTTCAATTTTTGGAGCTTTAGCTATGATATTTTTGATTTTTCTGCTTTTCCTTCTGTGGGTCAACAGGTAAATCTGTCTTCAAGCTTTGAGGATGATGGAAGGACCTTTTCAACAAGGTTTCCAAAACATTCTCCCTATGATATTCCTCCACAATTTCAACCCATGTTATTTGAAAATTCCCCATTCTTCTGAATATACCCAAAACATATTAATTATGGCCCATATCTCATAATTGAGATAGCTTAAGGGAGAAAAAGGGTTCCTTTTCCATTGTAAATTTCCAATTGAATATGAGAGTTTTGAATTATGGGGCATATCTGTTCTAAAGAATGATTGAACTTAGTTTTCCATTCCTACTGATTCTTGCTGTAGTAGACCTGAAGATTTTTGTAAAGAAAAAGATATCAAATGAATTCCAATTACAAAAATATTGAGATAAATTTATCATAATAGAAGCTAGTATGAAGTCTATAAATGGTGGAAATATTTATTAGATGACATATTTAGTATAATTTTCTATTCAGAGTCAAATGAAACCAGGTTTGATTTGGAATTATAGGGGAAGAAGGACCTTTTATTTGGTATTATAGGGGAAGAAGGGCCTTTCGTTATCACATTTTCTGAAGAAAAAGTGCAAATGGAACAGAAAACGTTTTTCGTCTTTCAAGTAAACATTATTGCTTTCCACAAATTGGCTCCTTCTTAGGGATTTTTTTAAGATCTCTGAAGAAGGAGAAGTGATGATTTTGAATGACTAACCTCATTTCAGGTTTATATATCACATTTTCGATGAAAAAAAGGCATACCCTGGGGTCATGTGCGGAAGGTTAAAAAATTTCTCAAGCTTAAATTAAAGTGAATCTAATCCAACTGCCAACATGGAATGGTTTATGTGCACCCATATTTGTATTATTGTGTTTATTTTTCCAGTTTATTTAATAAAAACTGTCATCTTATGATTTCCTGAAGATGACATATCTCAATGATTGGTTGAAATTTTTGAGATAATATTAAAAACCTCATTTTTACATGAATATTCAAAAAAGACCTTTTGTATTATATGGATTCTTTCTAAAGTATCACCCTCACTAATTTATTGAAAGTATTAATACCAACTAAATGACAATAAGATATTAAGAGTTTGAAATAATAAGATAATACCAAGGAATACTTACCATGGAGCTCAGGGGTGTTTATTCCCAGCTCTACAGTATTCTCAATCCTCAATTTGACCCAAAATTAAATTCCCATCCTTCAAAAGTCTTAATTTTTAGATTATTCAATCTAAGTAATAAATTCAGCTTCATGACCTGTTAAAAAGGAATTCTGTAAAATAAATAAGTGATTTTTTATTTTTCAGTGCCGATTGAATGTTTTTGGGAAATATATATGGGTCGACAAAAATTAAAAAATTTCCTGAAATGACCAAAAAGAGGTTTTTACGGCTGTTATTTTTAGATTACCCTTATATTAACAACCATTGACTTTCAATTTTTTAAATGAACAAGAATCTACGACATGATTTTGCATAAAGTATTTGAGAACATAGACCACATCCCTTAAAATCAGGAAAAGTAACAATGACTAGGAAGACGTTCTGATTTTATTGATATTACCATACATGTATTATGAATAGTATCTTAAAGGAAGCTCCAAGAATATTTATTTTTTCCATTAACTCGCATCAAGCCTTTATGCAACTGATACAGGATTATGTACACTACTTTGTCCAGAATTTTTCTTCTTTGATATAATCTCCAAATTATCTGGAGGGATTTATTTTGAAATCTACAGAAATAATTCAGCAGTTCATTGAGGAGGGTGTTTCTTCATGAAAATCAAAAATTGATTTGAGAGAGGTAGAGATCCTCTCAAAGCTCCTTGATGCACAAAAAATCAATATTTTAGAAGTTTTATTATTAAATTCATGGAAATTTAGTTTCAAATCTCAATATAGTTAAGCCACAAATGTCAAAATCTCTCTTTTTTAGGATTATTTGATGAAAAAAAGCCCCAAATTCAATTTCTACCTATAATGGTACAAATAATAAGTATTGGTGTTAAGAGGAAGTGAAATTAAAGCAATATTTTCATTTGATATGCTTTATAGAAAGGCAGAAATAGTAATATTTTTTATTGGAATTGATTTAATATCAAAATTGAAATCAAATTCTCATTTTGGACAGGATTAATTTCTAAAATATTGAAAATATCATATTCCTTTCAAAATCCTTTGGGTAAATTGCCACTAGAACTTTGTGAGCCTGTCAGGTATGTATAACATACCCATAAGGCCACAAATAATTTTCTAAACAGCTAATTTTGTCTTAAACAGACTTTTTAGTTGAAATTAAAATAAAAAATAACAAAAAATAAGTATAAATTTATTTTGGATAAACAAAGTTATAAATATTATGTCATTTTTGGATTCTACACCAAAAATAACCTAGGGTACATCCATAAGGTGTTATACCCAAAAACACTTATTTCTTGTGTTATTAGAAGATTTAAGAATCTCACAGTACTAATGTAACTTTTTTAACATTTTTTTAAAATCGTTAAATTTAAGCTTAAATAAGCTTAAATTTAAATTTGCATAAGGTTAATGCAAACTTACCAAAATTTTAGTTAAAATTGAGGTGTGGTGTATATTTACTGAATTGGCTAAGGATTTGCCATACAGATTGTAAATCCTGCGTGAGCTCAATTTAAAAGGGTTTAAACCATGGTATGGCTTTAAATCAATAAAAGGGCAAAATCCACGCAAAAAGGTGGGACAAAGGAAAAAGACCAAATAGAGCTGGGGTACCCAAATTTTTGGATCTGCAATGATTCAATTAAGGTTGTCCACCTGTATTGGAGGATTTTCAACCTTATTTAAGCTTTAAGATTAGACTTTGATCCAACCTTAAGGTTTAAACTGGTTTTATCCCAATTTGGACAGGAATTTCAAGCTGCCAAAGGGTAAATCCCAATATGCAGGCTTGAAATCAAGGTTTTAAGAACTGTCAAAGCTTAATAAAGCTTGAAAACCTTAAATAAGCTTAAAAATTTAAAGTTACAAGCATCAAAACCTTATCAAAAGCTAAGGTTTGGTGTGTATTGCTATTTTACGTGGAAAAATAGCAATAACTTCAAAAATTCATAAAAAATCCAAATCTTAATGGATTTGCTTGAAAATTTCACACAGTTTAGAATTTAATATTATCTATATATAAATTAAATTTTAAGTATCTTTTATAAATAAATTTCCTGGGTAATTAGCCTGGAAATTTACTCTTTTAATTAATTTCAAAGAAAATTATGATTTCTTTAAAAATTAACTAAAAATTGAGTTTAAGAGATTTCTGCTTGTAACTCTATTTTTAAGTTGTTCATGTGATCAACTTTAATATATATAAGTTTATTTATATCCAAAACTTAAAATAATTGTTTTAAATGAGGATTAAAGTTACATGGAGTTAAGAATAACACTGGTAACTTTAAATTGGAATTAAAAACAAGTTGCCTTAAGTTAAGAGCTTTGTTTTTAAGTATGGTTTTTCAGTTTTGACCTGAGAACTCCCTCTATATTCATTATGAATCATGAGAGCTGCTCTGAAGACATAAAAAGAGTCTTTTCATCACTTTTTTTGTCCATCATTCATTATCAATCCAATCATATTAGACATTTAAACAGGTAAAGTTTTATTATTGATAAAATCTTACTATTAAAGTAATTCTTAAGTTATTTTATTCTTTATTAATTGTAAATTAAAGAATTGAAGTCATAGAATTCAGATTATTGTTGTAATTATCAATAATATATTTTATATTATAAAATCATCATCTTAAATATCTTTTAAAATCCACAAATTCCTCATAAAAACTCTTTAATCTTAAATTTTATCATAAAAAGTTGTTTTATCTTTAAAATTATTGATTTTAGGCGCGTTTTTAACTTATAATCATTATATAATATAATAACTGTTGTTGTTTAACTTGTTGTATGAAATAAATATCATAAGTAAGTTTTCTCTAAAGTTCTATATTTTTTTTATCTAGTATTAGTTTTTTTATATAGAATTTTATTCTATAAGAATTATTTCTTCGCAGTTTGTGTTATAATTCTTTTATAAATAATATTTATATTATTCATAAGTGGTTAATATTCATATTTCCACGTGTAATTGTCTCATTAAGAGCTTTACAAGTCTTATTGTTATAACTGTCAGTGACTATAACAATAATAGAATAATTATAATTTATTATAATTATTATTATTATTTTTATTATTATATTTTTCTAATAATAATTAAATTTGTTTTTTTATATAATTATTTTTAATAATCATATTTAAATTTGTGGTTATAATATTTTATTATATTATATATTTCCATTGAGGACAGTCATAGTACTCTTGACTTTGCTACTATTATCAAGAGTTTCATAGACAAACCTTAGAAACTTCATGTATTTTCTTGAAGTTTCAAAATAGCAAGAGTTATATCCAATGCAGATGAATATTAAGTGAGAAACCAAATCTTACTTATTATTAATTGCCTTTTTTGAGTGGGTAATTGTGGTTTTTGATGCATTTCTTACCTTTTAATTTGAATAAATGAACACAAACCCCTTTTGAGAAATATTTCACCCAAGAACTTTTTATATTTACCATTTTCTTCAGAATAAAACTCCAAATTTCCTGAAAAGATGAGTCTTGAGTACTTAAAAAGCTTTTTGGAAATGATAGTTCATGGGAGGATATTGGTAGTTTCATTAATTCAAAAAAGAAGAAAAACCAAGCCTTCATTAAGTCCTATTTCAAGTGGCCACATACCAAACTGTCTTATATACATTTTTTCATGGGAAAGATGCTTAATATATTAACTTTAAAAGTTTTTTAGTCATGATATATATTCTGAAATAAATATTGATGGACTCAATTGGGAAAGAAAGAGCTTCATTCCAGATAAGATGTTTTGCGGAGAGTCTCTCTGTGTCTTCATTAGTCCCCAGAAGACTAGCAGAATCATAACTAATCTATGGAATAAATCTCAGTTTTTATAAACAAGTCACAAATATGTGACTTCCTCTTTTTACTAATTGTATAATTGATAGAACGCTCCCCAAAAATTTTGGGCTTAATCATTAGCATTATGAGATTCATCTTACTTCTGGACTCTCAAGAATTATCATCCAATTTAATGCGGCTTCTTGGGTTTTTCTTCATTTCATATTGAGTATTTATATAACTTTGAAAATATTTCATCATAATTTTTTCCCTCAAACAAAACACACCATTTGTAGGAATTTAACAGTAGTAGGCGATGAAATTTCCTTAAGATCAAAATAGATAAAGAATAACTTTCAAAAAACAATTTAATAATTCAATTGAATCCTAGGCTATGAAGATTCAATAAAACACATTTTTTGTATCAAAAGAAGATCAATTCCCATACCAACTTCAGAAGATCTTTTGAAGTGGAGAATACAAGACCTTTCTTTTGAAATGAAAAAAAATTAATAGCGCTCCTGAATAAGAACTTAACTTTTGGAACTGATCAGATGGAAGAGATTTAAAGACAATTAAGATATTTTTTTTTTAATATGATGTCATTGATATTGTTCATATGTAAAATATGTGATAGAATAAATCTTATTAAGAGTGACATAAAGATAAAATGAATTGGAATTTCTTTTTCCAAGACATGGTTCTTCAATTTTTGGAGCTTTAGCTATGATATTTTTGATTTTTCTGCTTTTCCTTCTGTGGGTCAACAGGTAAATCTGTCTTCAAGCTTTGAGGATGATGGACGGACATTTTCAACAAGGTTTTCAAAACATTCTCCCTATGATATTCCTCCACAATTTCAACCCATGTTATTTGAAAATTCCCCATTCTTCTGAATATACCCAAAACATATTAATTATGGCCCATATCTCATAATTGAGATAGCTTAAGGGAGAAAAATGGTTCCTTTTCCATTGTAAATTTTCAATTGAATATGAGAGTTTTGAATTATGGGGCATATCTGTTCTACAGATCAATTGAATTTAGTTTTCGATTCCTACCGATTTTTGGTGTAGTAGAGCTGAAAACTTTTTCAAAGAAAAAGATATCAGATGACTTCCAATTACAAAAATATTGAGCTCAATTTATCATAATAGAAGCTAGTATGCAGTCTTTAAATGGTGGAAATATCCATCAGATTACATATTTAGTATAATTTTCTATCCAGAGTCAAATGAGACCAGGTTTGATTTGAAATTATAGGGGAAGAAGCACCTTTTATTTGGCATTCCAGCGAAAGAAGGACATTTATTTATCACATTTTCAGAAGAAAAACTGCAAACGGAACAGAAAATGTTTTTCATCTTTCAAGTAAACATTATTGCTTTCCACAAATTGACTCCTTCTTTGGGATAAATTATACATTTCAAGCAGAAGGAAGAGACATATCAGTTTCCATAGAGATTTTCTTATTCTTTTCAAATGGAAAATACGAAAAACCTAAAAAAATCACTTGCTCCTATTCATTGAAGGATATTTGTTTGTTTTTTGTTTTGGATACCTTTATGAATTGGAGTTGTCTACTAGATCTAAAGCCTCCTGAGAACTATTAATGAGAAAACTACTTATAAGGAAGTCAACCTGACAGATACCTACAGAAATAGGCTGTTAGAATCATATTCAATTATTCTTAGAGAATTCCACAATAATTTTATTTTAATTTCACAATCAAAAAAAACCTTGACGTCATGATTCATATAAGTTTTATAACTGTCATAAATCAAAGAGATCATCCTTCACTGAATCAATCATTCCTATTTATAATTACTTTGTTTGTCAATTATATCAGCTATCTATCTCTTACAAATTTATTTATTCCTTAATTTTTTTGACTTATTCATAAATGTAATTTATCACAAAAGGTATATATTTATTGTTACAATTTGACTTATAATTTCATTTGATGGCAGAAGTGACCAAGAACGAAGATTCTTGTCACAATTGTGGTTCAACAGACCACCATCCCAACAACTGTTCAAAGGCAAGGAAAACAGTGTATTCCATTGAGAAAGTCCCCAAAAGAGGCTGCTGAGTCAGACTCTATGGGTGATTGCATCAGAGAACAATCAGATGAAGAGCAACACCCAAGAGAAGAATTTATAGTGGAATACCAAGAGGAACCCCCATTGCAAATCCAGGACATAAATTCAGAAGCAGGCATACCAAAATACACTGCAAATAAAAACTTGTGAAAAAACATTCCTCGTCACACAAACCAAAGTAATTGCATAAATACATGGGACAGCCACAAAAATGACTGTTTGCATTGACAACACTCAACACCCATTGATCATTGAAAGTGGGGCACACTGCTCCATAGTGGCCAGAAATTATCTTGAAAACCACTTCCCAAATTGGGAAAAACAACTCTTTCCAACCAAGGAACAGAACTTAAAAAGTGCATCAGGGAAGATGACTTCCATTGGACAATTATCAAAGAGATAATTATACCCCATAGGAAGGGTAATATAAGACTCAACCCAGAGTTTGTAGTGCTTGATGATGCCCACATCCAAGGGTTATTACTGGGGACAGATTACCAGATGATGTATTGTATTGATATTTACAACAGTAAAAACAGGCAAATTATCATTGGTACCAACAAAGAAAAGCAATTTTCACTTGATATATACCAAATATCTGCCCAGGATCCACTGGAAGAACTACTTAATGAATTTAGAGAGGGGCAGTTTAGCACTACCTTCACTAGTAAACAGAAACTAAGTTTACTCAAGATTCTGAGAAAGAACAGACCAGAATTTGCCATTGGTGAAGAACCCCTAGGAAAAGTTAGAGGCCATGATATACAACTATATCTGGATGTTGAAGGACCTTATCCACCCATGCTCACAAGACCTCAATACCCAGAAAGTCTGGAAACCAGGAAGGAAATTGAAAAACCTATCAATGAACTCCTGCACCTGGATGTCATCAGAAAGATTGGACACAATGAAATAATGTAAATTACTACTCCTGTCCTGATCACCTGGCATGATAGCAAATTGAGGCTGTGTGAAGAATTCAGAGCTCTGAATAACTACACAAAAGCTGACAGATACCCTATACCCAGGATACCTCATGCCTTATAAAAAATGGAAGAATCCAAATAAATAAGCAAGATGGATTGTATGAAAAGTTTCCATGAGAATGGAGTTAAACCAAACTCCATCAAATTACTCAGAATAATATGCCATATGGGAATATATGAGTATACCAGGATGCCATTTGGCATCAAAAATGGACCAGCCCACTTCCAAAGGATGATGGACACAATATTTCAAGAAGAAATATTGGAAGGATGGAGGGTTGTATATATCAATGACATCATTATATACTCAGAGACATGGGAAGACCATGTGCAATACATAGACAAAGTGGTAAGTAAATGCATACCCATCAACCTGAAAATTTTGCTTAAGAAGTGAAATTTTGGCCAACAAGTGCTACTAGATGTAGGACATAAAGTCTCAGGCCATAGTCTGGCAATTTACCCGAGCAAAGTAGCAGAAGTCCTGCAAAACCAGTACCAAGAAACATCAAAGAGATGAAATCTTTCCTTGTGTTTTCTAGCTACTATAGAAACAACAAAAAAGATTTTGCCCACATAACTAGTAGTTTATACAAGCTATGTTCAAAATATGTAGTTTTAAAATTACCAAGGAAAGAATGAATGCATATGAGAGGATCAAACATGAACGCACAAGTGCACCTGTACTCATCTTTCCTGACTTTGAACTACAATTGGAGTCATACATAGATGCACCATGTAGCCATGGCTTGGGAGCAGCCCTTCACCAAAGACAAATTGTAGATGGTGAACCAAGAGAGGGAGTAATATGTTAAATCTCTAGACAACAGAAATATTCAGACACCAGGTATGGGGCCACCCAGACTGAATGTCTATGCTTAGTCTGTGCTCTGGAGGCATTCCATCCTTATTTGGAGGGTGCAGTTTTTGAAGCCTACACAGATTGCACAGCGGTGAAGTCTTTACTGAAAATCAAGACGTCCAAGAGTATAGAGGCAATATGACCATCATACAAAAAGAAGTTAAATTTATACCAATGCAGATGGCCACTGGAAAATGTCAAAAGAAATCCAGCTTATGACCCTGACGTAGCACCAAAGATCCCTATTCATTTCATGGAAATAGATAGGAAGAATAACTTCAAATTTTCTGAATGGGCACCAGAAAGTGGTGCCCCAGACATTGGAAACACTGATTCAGAAGGAACAAAAACTCCTATATTTGGAATCAGCTCCTGAGAACTGAATAATAAATTCTTCAATGCAGTGTTGAAGACATATGCCAAACACAAACAGTGTGGCATATTGTTGCAACTCCTTAAAGAAAAGGACAGGAGCACAGAACTGCAATCCCAGTTAGAGGAACCCTGGTTGAGGGAATGTAAGGATAACAAATGTTTTCTTATAGATTCCCTGCTCTACCATAGAGAGAATCACAGTAGTGCACTCACAATAATATACAGAGACAATATATCCTTGATCTTCAAAGAATGCCATGATTGACCTTATATGGGACACATGAGTGAGGAAAGAAAAAAGGAGAGGTTAAAAAGAACAGCTTGGTGGCCCAAATGGGAACAAGAGTTGGGTAAATACAGCAACACTTGTGAAATATGCCAAAAGGCAAATAGAAAACATGGGAAGAAGTATGGGTTACTTCAGCACATAGAAGAACCCAAGCACCCATGGGAAACCATAAACATGGACTGGGTCACAGGACTTGTACCAGGAGGCAAAGAGAACTTCAATTCCTACTTTATCATATTTGATAGCTTCAGAAATAGTGTAAGGTTCTTACCATGTCACAAAGAGGCTACATCCATGGATACTGCACTGTTATTTTGGAATAACATAGTATTGACCTGTGGAGTCCCTAAGATTATCATTAGTGATAGGGACCCAAAATTCACATCAGAGTTTGGACCATCCTCTATGATATTCTGGTTACTAGCCTTACTTTCTCTAGAGCTTACCATCCACAAACAGATAGATTAGCTGAAATTATGATCCAAACAATGGAAGACATCCTTAGAAGATTATGTGCCTATGGCACAGAATACAAGGACCATGAAGGATACACGCATGACTGCATTAAAATTCTACCAGCAGTCCAACTGGCTTATAATACTAGCCAGGACTCTACCACAGGAAAAACACCTGCACTGGTAGAGAAAAGGTGGAATTCCCTATTGCCTGTGGATCACTTGAAGAGTAATCTTCTGACCATCCACTCCACAGCCAAAGATTTCCATGAAATGTGGAAGAGGGCTTGTGACACAGCTGCCCAATGCATAGCTGAGGCAAAAGAATATAATAAGGAGAGGTGCCACAAATCACACAGGGAACATGAATTTAAAGAAGGGGACCAAGTATTAGGGTCTACAAGGAGCTTTAATAATCTCAAAGGACCTAAGAAGATGAGAGACTCATTTGTAGGGCACTTCAATTTCACTCAATTGATATGGAAGAATGCAGTGGAAGTCAAACTCACAGGGAAACATTCAAGGAAAAACCCATTCTTTCCAGTAAGTTTGGTCAAGCCATACTTCCAGAAAGAGGAGGACAAATTCCCCTCCTGGAAAAAGAACCTCACCTCACCAGAAATAGTGGATGTGCAGAATTCCCCTGGACCTGTGAAGAAATTCATCAAGGCAAGGAAGCTCACACTTAATGGGAAGAATAAAATACAGTCATTAGTCAGACTCAAGAACCAGAAAGCTGACAAAGATAAGTGGTTGGAAGAAGATGCCATACCAGATGGGAACCTTCACCTAAGGAGATTCAGGGTCTCTAGGAGGACTGAACAGTCTCATCAGTGATAAGCCTTTTTTAGAGGGAGGTTATGTCAGCCTGTGACTCAAATCCAGGGCACAAGCATGACAGCCAAATACCATAAATCAATGGTATAGCCAAGATACCACCAAAACATGGAGCTAATCCAAATCAGCTCAAAAGTTATCAAAGGAAAGAGGAAACTAAACCCATTCCAAATATACAAGTCCCCTCATCATAGGACAAGGAATAACAAATTTATTCCTGCTCAAAGTTGTTCCTGAGCATAAACCTTATTTTTAACCTCTAATCTAAAATACAGATGAATATACTTCACCCCATCAAATGGGTATTCAAAATGGACCTCCAAGTTAGGGCTCTGCAATGGTACTAGCTAAACTGAGCTAGCACCATAGTTCCACGAGTTACAAAAAAAATGTCAAATAAGGGTTATTAAAATATGAACCTCCCATCTAACTTCTACAGTTTTAGTGTGAGATACCTAAAGTGGGGTCTTTTTGGGAAGGCACAAACTGGGCTATCTGATGATACAATCCATCTCCCCATATCTCCTCTAGAACAAAATTTATGGAGCAGACAAGCTCCAAACAGTTTTTGGGAAAATCATAAATGTGTATAAGGAAACTTCTACATGGAATAACTTTGCAATATTGAATGATAACCATACCAAATGAGATGTGGTACCCAGATGAAAATATTTACCCTGTATTGTTGAAAACTGCCCATATGTGGTTTCAAAACCACATCTGAGCCCAATACAGGCTATAATGGCTTTGTGAAAGCCACAAGCCAGTTCTTGGGAGTGAAAAATCTTTACTTCCTCTACATCAAAAGGTGTAGAAGACTTTTCACCCCATTTTAGGATAAAAAGGGCCCTGTTGACCGCCAGAAAAGTTTTCCTCATCCGGCTCTTGTATTCCTACCTAGTCAAACTGTCAAAAACAGTTATACTCTTGGGAAAACAGGTTATACTTTAAAATTAAGTATTGTAGTTCTTATAATAGTAACCCAACTGGTAAGACTGCCCCCTGGGATTTCAGCAGCGCTCACAAAACTATATTATTATAGTAAATCCCTTACTATCTTATTTTAAGCCATCTATTATCATTATCAAAATCATTTTATATCATTTTAACTGTGTAAGACTCATAGTCAAGGTTTTTAAATACCATTATACACCTTTATCATAGACTCAGCCTGAAATTGAGTCTATGATGAAGTGGTAAATAAATGTATATACAGCTTTAAATCTGAATTGGACATGGATTATAAATTAAAAAAGGGTTTCTCATTGATAATTTAAGGGATTTACTATGAGGATAGTGCTGGTGAGTACTATTGAAAGGCCTGGGTGCAGTCTTGCCATTTGATTTACTATAATACGGACCACAATACACTAATTAAGGTATACCTAGTTATTTTCCATGATTGGAACTGATTTTGAACAGTTTTACTACATAGGAATTCAAGAGCCAGATGTGAATTCCTTTTCTGGTAAATAAAAGCCCTCCTCTCATCCTGAAATGTGGTGGAAAGATCCTCTATACCATCTGCATAGAGGAAGTGAAGATTTTTCACTTCAGAGCACTGTCTTGTGGTTCTCACAAAGCCTGTATACTCTTTTTTGGGCTCAGATGTGGCTTCAGAACCACATCTGGGAAGGTTTTCCCAATACTGGGTGAAGACTTTCATCTGGGGACCACACAGCCCGCTCCTAACATGTATGACATGTAGAGAGATGTACAGAACTTGTAGGGGAAGGCAATATTGATTTAACTATGGGGTACTGAAGTAGAAAAAAGTTTGTTTGTTTATTTGACACCTCATAATCATATTTATGGGATAGTATCCCACAGTAAAGGTGCATTGGCCACACTGTGGAATTTTCACCTTCAACCTGCTAAAAATTTGTTGGGTTTTAAGATATTGAGCTCAAATTTGGTTTATTGCGTAGCCCTGAATAGTATCTACACAATCATAACTCATTTGGTATTGGTAAAATTAAATATGGCAAGCTTATGCCATGTTCAATTTTTGTTATCTAGATATTTGTTCTTCTGAAAATCTGTATGGAACTTGTTTGCCCCATAACTTTTGTTCTAGATGGGATATGGGGAAATGGATGCCACAATCAGATAGCCCCAAGTCTGCACTTTCAAAAATGACCCCACTTTAGGTGTCTCAATGTAAAAATGCTCAAGTTAGATGAGAGATGAATATTTTATTCACCCTTATTTGACTTTATTTTGGCCATACCCGCTGTAGTTTTGGTGCTAGCGCAGTTTGGCTACTATTTTTGGATGACCCTTACATAAAGACTCAATTTGAATAACCATTTTCTGTGGTCAAGCATCTTCCTCTGAAGTTCAGATAAGATGTGAAAATTAAGGTTTATGCTCAGAAACTTTGAGCAGGAATAACTTTGTTATTAGTTTTCCTATGATGATGGTATTTGTATATTTGGAAACAGGTGTTTTTAAACTTTTTTTTTATATATCTTTTTAGACGGTTTGGCTCAGATCCATGTTTTGGTGGTGTTTTCCTCTACCCTTTTTTTATGGTATTTGGCTGTCATTCTTGTGCTCTGGTTTCGAGTCCTAGGTTGACATACACTCCCTCCAAAAGATTCATCATTGATCAGAATTTCAAGCCCTACAAGAGGCTCTGAATTTTCTCTGGTGAAGGTTAACATGTGGTATGGAATCTTCTTCCAACCATTTATCCTTATCTGCGGTTTGGTTCTTGAATTTGGCCAAATATTGTCTCTGGTGTTTACCATTCAGTCTGATCTGCCTGACCTTGATGATCTTTTTCAAAGGGCCAGGGGAGTCTTCCACCTGCACTATGCCCTGTGGGATTTAGGTCTTGTTCCTGGAGGGGAACCTGTCCTCGCCTGTCTGGAATTAGGGTTTGACCATACTCACTGGGAATGCTGGGTGTTTCCTAGAGAATTTCTATGTAAGTCCAACCTCCACGGAATTCTTCCCTATCATTTTTATGATAGTAAAGGGTCCCACAAATGAGTCTCTCATTTTCTTTGATACCTTGAGGTTATTCAAGTTGAGTGTAACACTAACACTTGGTCCCCTTCTTTGAAGTCTGGTTCCATGTGTGTTTTGTCATACCTCTGTTTGATGTATTATTTAGAAGAAGATATGCACTTAAAAGCTTTATCAAATGCTCTCTTCCACAACGCATGAAAGTTTTTGGGTGTGGTGTGGAAAGTCAGAAGATTTTTCTTCAAGTGATCCCTACGCAATAGGAGGTTCCACCCTTTTTTCACCAGTGAGGGTGATTTACCTATGGTAGAGTGCTGGTGGGTATTATAAGCCAGTTGGACTTCTGGTAGAAGTGTGAGCCAAGTATGGGTATACCCTTCATGGTACTTATATTCAATGCCATATGCACAGAATCTTCTGATGATGTCCCCCATTGTCTGGATCATCCTTTCAGCTAAGCCATCTTTTTGTGGATAATAAGCTGTAGAAAATTCAAGTCTTGTTTTGAGAACTTAATAGATGTTGGTCTCAAATTTTGATGTGAATTTTGGATCCATATCAATACTGATGATTTTAGGGATCCCACATTTGGATATGATGCTATTCCAGAATGACAAGGCTTAAACCATAGCTGATTATTATTTGTGGTGTGGTAGGAACCCTAAACTTTCACTATACCTACCAACTATGACTAGGCCAGTATTCAAGTTTTCCTTTCCTCCTGGGACTAATCCTGTGACCCAGTCCATGATGATGGTTTCCCATGGGTTTTTGGGTTCTTCTATATGTTGAAGTAGTTGATATCTCTTCGCATGTTTTCTGTTTGCCTTCTGGCATCTTTGACAAGTGTTGAGGTATTCACTCAAGTATTTGTCCCATTGGATCCACCAAGTTGTGCTTGCTACCCTTTCTTTTGGCCTGTCTTCACTGATGTGTCCCATATAGGGGCAGTCATGGAATTCTTACAGGATCAGAAATATTTGGTCTCTATCTATCACTGTGACGGAACTAGTATTATTCTGTCTGTAATAGTGTAGTCCATCTATAAGGAGTTTATTATCCTTATAGTCCCTTGACCAGGGCTCTTCTAACTTGGATTCCAGTTCTGTGCTCCTGTAATTCTGTTGAAGGAGTTGTAACATTATGCTACTCTCTTTGTGCTTGGAATAGAGTTTAGTAACTGAACTGAAAGATTTATTATGCAGTTCTGAGGAGCCTATTCCCAATATGGAAGTTTCTGTCCCTTCTGGTTTGGTTTTATTACTGTCTTGGGTACCAAATTCCAGTGCCCATGCACAAAATTTGAAGCCTATTCTCCTGTCTAATTCCATGAAAAAGATAGGAATCTTTGCAGCTAATTCAGGTTCATAAGCTGGGTTGCTTTTGAAATTATCCAGTGGCCATCTACCAGGGCCATCTGATTTGGTATGGCAGTTGCCTTATTTGTATATCATGTTTATGTTAGCTCCATAATCTTGGATGGCTATTTGTCACCTAAACATGTGTCTATTTGTAGTATTCATGTTAAGTAAAGACTTCAAGGCTGTGCAGTCTGTGTAGAATTCAAAAAGTGTACCCTCCAAATAATAATGCATCTTTTCTAGAGCCCAGACTGAACATGAGCATTCAGTATTAGTGGCTCCATACCTGGCCTCTGAATATTTCAGGGATATTGGTAAAATCACATGAGCAAATTAATGAAAACACATAAGGGGTACCTTGAGCCAATTTTGAATTAAAAAAAATACAACATGCCCGTATTGGGCCAAAACATGCCAAAAAAAGGTTTTTTCCCCCAAAACCCCTCTAACTCCAACTGTCTCAGATTTTATTCCAGAGCCCCCCCCAATGAAAAAGACCAAAGATACAAACAATTCATATTATCCACACTGCAAACAATTTTTTTCAAAAAAAAGCACTACCAAAGCAACTTTGCAAAGCTTTTCACACTTTACTCTCTTTTTTCCCCCCAAAGACTGCATTTTCCAGCACAAAAACCTGCTTCCAACCCTGTAAAATTCAATTTTTTTACTGTCTCTCATCCATCAATACCACATTTAAACCAAGTTTTGTCACTCTTAACCACTTCTCTTGATTTTTCACACCTTTTATCACTTCTTTTTCACAACTCAAAATATTCTTTCCTCATTCCAAATCCCCAAAATCCCTTTTTTTCAATTTATACATCCTTTTCACTCAAACATTCTGCAACCCCCAACTGAAGGTGAGTTTTATACCCTTGAGCCTCTTTGGCAGCATGTGCATAATGTTGCCAGGGCTCAGGGTATGCTTCTTCCACCTTGATGTCCAATATGACCCACAACAAAAGTGAAATACGTTGTGATAGGTCTGGGAGCCCAAATCCCAACAAAAACTCCTCCAAAAAAGTTAATTCAAGAAAGCTTGACTGTCCATGTAGACTTTATGCCAGGAAATATGCCAAGAATACCACATGGACTGTTAAAATCAAAAATCCTAAACATAGCCATTATGCCACTGAAAATATTATGGCACATCCTGCTTTCACCTTGAGGTCCAATATGACCCACAAACAAATTGAAATAGGTTGTGATAGGTCTGGGACCCCAAATCCCAAAAAAAGCTCCTCCAAAAAGTTACTTCAAGAAAGCTTGACTGTCCATGTATACTTTATGGCAGAAAATATTCCAAGAAGACCAAATGGATTGTTAAACTTAGAAATCCTGAACATATCCATGATTCCACTGAAAATATTATGGCACATCCTGCTTTCAGGAAGTGAAATGAGCAAGAAACATCCCAAATTGATCAAATTTCTGAATCACTTCTTCTTCCAAGGCAAATTCAGGCCCAATTTTGCAGCCACAGGGAATATTATCGACCTGTAATACTTGAAGGAATTTACAACCAAGTCAAGAGTAGCAAGAATGACAAACTGCAAGGCAGAAGGCCCATTGATTCTCTTATTGACACTCTCAAAGAAGGGAGCTCTGTTTGGTACTCTTTGAGGGATTCTGATGGACACATGACCTCCTTGTTTTCACTCACCCCCTTGCCATAAAACTCCTTCATGGCTTTCCTCAAGTCAATCTTATGGATTTTACTCATAAAACCAATAAGTACAAAACACCCCTTTTTCATATTGTTGGATTGACCTAAACCAATAAGACCTTTTATGGGGCTTTTTTATTGATAAAGAATGAATCTGAACCCTCTTTTACTTGGGAATTAAATAAATCCATGGAAAATGTCCTCAAAAACACCAATCGTGTTCCCCCTCCAGTCATTTTTATTGACAGGGATCTGGCCTTGAAAAACTCTCTTAAGCAGCTCTCCCCAGACTTCAAAGTCTTGTTATGCATTTGGCCCATCCATAAAGATTTATCTTCTCATTGCATGAAGAAAATTGTTCATGGAACTGATTTTTAAAGTTTTATGGGTCTTTGGAATCAAGTAATATATTTTTATGCTTCACTTCATTTCATTTTTTTCATATCATTGTTTATATTGATGACTTTGGAATTCATTTCTCAGGTCATATGTTCATCCACTGAAAGGTCTTTCAAAGACAACTGGAAGAGGCTTCAAAAGAAAGTCAAAAATCCTGAATTCTTGAAATATTTGGGAAATACCTGGCTTTCTCTAAAGGAGTATTATGTGCCAGCCTGGACCAACGACCATTGCCACCTGGGTGTGGGCTCCACCTCCAGACTTGAAGGTACCCATGCCATGGTTAAACCTTGGCTCCAAAAGTCCACTGGTACTCTCCTGGGGTTAGTTAGGGCTCTCCACATGATTTTCAGAAAACAATTTTTTGGAATAATCAACAGAATCTCCAAAAAATGATTGTAAATGTGAAGAATTTTCCTCAACACATCTGTGCTCTCAATGGCAAGGTGTCTCATTATGCCAGTCCAATGGCCTTTGAAAAATTCAAAAACAAATTTCTGCCAATGAAAAATGCATCAACAAATACAACAACTGTCAAGGCATTCCTTGCAGGAATAAGACCCAAAATGCATTTTCCAAGTGGCAAAGGCTCGAGATATCAGACTTCCATCCTGAGTGCCATTTGAATTTGCCTGTGAGGTTTGTTTAACTTCAAATTCTTATTTTTTTTCTTTTTTAACTATCTTTCTTTGTCCTATTCTTCTTAGACTAGTTATAACAGTGATGTAAGGTGTGGATATGAAACTTTCATTAAAAATCAAGTACTTTTCCTGTCCTCAAAATTTGTATAAGGTAAAGAATGATTAAAAATAGTATCAAAAAGTATTTTTAAGAGAAAAAATGCCAATTTTGTGTTTTAAAATTTATAAGTATAAAGAAATACTATTAAAAAGATTTATTCTGTTACCAAAAATAAGAATGTATCCAAAAATACTCTACAAGGGATATTTAAGGCTACAAAAGAATTTTCTTCAAGAGCAATTTCAATTGAAATTGATTGAGCAGAGAGCTGCAAGCAATCAATGAAATAAAAAAGTTTTTAAAAAGATATTTTAAAGAGGAAGCATGCCCAAAAGTGACCAAATTGACAAAGTTAACAGTGATGAAAGATGCTTTAATTCACTTATGGGGTGGTTTAAGGGGTAAAAATGATTATGAGAGCTACAAACAATGATTATAATGATTTTTTTACGTGGTTAAAAGGCTTAAAGTGATTAAAAAAGGGTTGTTAGAATCTTTTATTGATTGGTTCAACATTGTTTAAACTAATTATGAAAGGAAAAAAATCTAACATGTGGAGAAAAGTGGGGCAAAGAAGACATTCTTTTATAGCCATCAATTTTCTTACTCCAAAAGTAAGATTTACTCTTGTCAGTCGTGTAAAATACTTGTACAACAGAAAATCCTATTATGTCATCATTGAACCCTGGTTTAGACCAAAAAAGGGCTGGTTTTAGCCATTTTAGACGTTTAAATCAGACATTACTATAGTAATACCAGGTCTAGAGCCTTCAAAACACGTCAGAATGTGTGTAAGAGATGTAGAAACCAGTTAAAACTGTTTCTACTAATATTTTTTTGACTTAAGGTAGTTTTACCCTCTTGGCAAAAGTTAAAACTTCCATGGTTGGTATCAAAACCTCATCAACAATTGAGTCACAGACCCGGTGACTCAATTCCAGGCCAAAAGTTATGTACCTTTGCATGGATTTTGACATCCCAGGTCTATCAGCAAAGATTTTGGGGGTCTGGCTCCCCCTTGGAGCTAGAGTACCTTTCGCCCCAGAGTTAATCTTTCCAATTTATTGTTTCTTTAATTCCCCATCATGTAATACATTTGTAATTTATACATACAATTCAGTTGAGTTTTACAGTAAACAACTTTAATAATTGATACCTTATATGTAAATTACAATTCACTTATGTAATACATGTGCATATTTTAATATTTCAATTGAAAATACTTCAGCCCCTCATAACTTCTAAACTACACACAACACCTCCACTTTAAGACAAAAATCGATGGTTAACCCCACATGGGGTGTGAATTAAATTAAATTTTTGAGGATCTTCAAATTTTGTACAGAAAAGACCAAAAACTTAACTTCAGCTTATTTAGAGTTGAGTTGCAGAAATTTTACCCAGGGTGACCCCACCTTACTTTTTATGAGGAATCCAATGGTGAAGTAATTTTCTTAAGTTTGTTTATTGGATAAAAAGTTATAATATATCTTATGTAACCTTTTACCAAAAATATTGTCTTTCATTAATTTTAATAAAAATTTGTTTTTACTTCATATTTTCAAGTAAAAATGCTTTTTCATGATTTTCAAATTTAATGTAAATTTTATTTTAAATTATAATTAAGTTTGTATTTTTGCATATAAGCTTTTTGTTAAATATATATTTTTTTTGATAATATAAATAGATTTGTTTTGTGTAAATTTGTATCTTTTTTTGTTATTTGTGGTCTTTTGTGTATATGAAAATACCTCTAAGGCTCACAAAACCTTTTCTGGTGGAAAAAAGCTCCCTTTTTATCCTAAAATTGAGTGAAAAAAGCTTCTAGACCTTTCCGCGTAGAGGAAGGGAAGATTTTTCACTTCCAAGGAATGCATTGTGGCTCTAACAAGGCCTGTATAGCCTGTATTGGGCTCAGATGTGGCTTTGAAACAATATTTGGGCAGTTTTCACTAAGGCAGGGTTAATATTTTCATCTTGGATCACATAGCCCTCTTCTGACATGTAGGACAAGTAGAATTCTATACAGAACCTGTAATGGACCCCATTATTGACCAAACTATGAGGTATGTGAGTATAAATAGGCATCTTCATCTGTTTGACACATCATAATCAGAAGTATGGGAGAATATCCCACAGCAAGGCTGTATTGGTCTAATTGTGGGATTTTGACCTTAAAGCTGCTATAAATTTATCCATTTGTGAAAGATCAAGCCCAAAATTTGTTCTTTGTGTAGCCCTCAATGTATTCTACACAATGGTGCTTCATTTGGTATGACTATCATTAAATTTGGAAACGTTATGCCATGTACAAGATTTTTTGTACATATGTATGATTTGCTTGAAGTCTGTATTGAGCTTGTTTGCCCCATTAGTTTTTTTGTGGATGAGATATGGGGAAATGGATGGCACCATAGGATGGTCCTGATTGTGCGCTTTCTAAATATACCCCACTTTAGCTATCTGACACTAAAGCTCTAGGAGTTAGATGAGGTGAATATTTTATTCCCCCTTATTTGACCTTATTTTTGTCATAACTTCATTAATTCTGATGCTAGCTTAATTAGGTTAGTACCATTGAATAGCCCTGACTTGGACCTTCATTCTGAATACCCATATATGTAGTGAAGCCTCTTCCTCTGGATTTCAGATTAGAGGTGAAACATAAGGTGTATGCTCAGCAAAAACTTTGAGCAGGAATAACTTTGTTATTCCTTGTCCTGTGATGGTGGGACTTATATATTTTGAAGGAGGTCAGTTTCCTTTTTCTTTTGATACTTTTTGATCTGGTTTGGCTCAGATCCATGTTTTGGTGGTATCTTAGTTCTACCATTGGTTTATTCTATTTGACTGTCATGCTTGTGCTCTGGTTTTGAGTCACAGGCTAACAAAGAGTCAGACCCAATGATCCAGAATCTGTTGGACTTGGTGAAAGAAGTATACCAGAGCCAGAAATAGTTGTAAATAATTCTAGAATCAGTTGCCTTACTAATAGAAATATTACTCCCACTCAGAATGAACACAATGTTGTCACACCTGAGTATAACTTGAACAGTGATCATGTCACAGGGGCTCTTATGGAAGCAAGAGGGCCTGGCACTCAGGAATCAAGAACTCACTTGGAGGGCTCCAAAATATATAAGGAATGGTAAAGATTAATTTCTTTAAAGAAGAAGAAAGGGGAAAGAAAAGTATACCAAAGATAAAAAAAAGATAAGAAGCCAAAGGCCAAATATAATACAAGAATCCAAAGGCTACAAAGTCAACCAAGTGAATCCTCAGTCCACTGTTTCAACCTGCCAGAAAAGGGAATGGAATTAGTAAAGGATATGACCACCAATATCCACTGAAAGGCAAGGAATAAAAGAGAAAAGGTGCTGAATGACTGACTTAAGATTATCAGTATTAGCTTTAATAAAGTAAAAGAAAATAAAGATAAGAATAAATCCAATATATTAATTAACTGGGGAAAAAGTGCCCAGGTGCTGAAAGGTGGCCAGCATATGTGAAAAGTTGAAAGACTGATCCTGAAAGGTGAGTCACCGGCTATATTGTCTGAATTGGGTCAATACAGATCTGGCCATCTAGAAATTTGAGCTGCGTGACTGAATTCCCACAGTGGAAGATGAATTGGCCCAATTGGGCCAAGTACATACAGCTTGATTGATTGACACCTGTATGGACCAATTGAGTTGTCCAAGGAGTATTGAAATACTTGATACCTTGAAAACTGATTGAAATGATGTGTAACCTTTGCGAATGCCCCTTAGAATAATCCTGAATGAAATTGCCAACCCAACTCTTGCAGGGCTAGGTGGTTGGGATCCTTGAATGGCCTTCTGATTGGTGCCATGGATTGCCAGACTGATGAGTTAAGAAGTCCTCCTTCGAAATGGGAGTTGGATTTTTGGACCTTGATTAGCAAAGGTGGAATTGGTTCCTGAAAGCATCATCATTGAATTGCTGAGCAAAAATGGTGCATAATGATATATAATTCCATATATGAACGACTCCTGCAGCCTTGAGTACAGGGTGCATGGAGGAGTGGAAGAATTCCCCTTAAGGTGAGAGGAAAGATTGAAATGAGCTGATCTGGTGGCCTCTGCTGGTTACCAGAGGCCATGGGCGGAAAAGTGGTCCATAATGATCCTGGGCCAAAATGGGTCCTATGGTGATTTATGGCCATTTTGGGTTTGATGAGATTTGGGGCCAAATTTGGCCCAGGTTGGCCCAATTGTGGTTTGAGACTCACCTGTCCTTGGGGGCTAATGGACTGCCCCACTTTGGCCTCATTGGATTAGGCCAAAAGGGGCCTAAATGGCCTATGGACCACGGCTTACAGCCCATGAACCATAGAGGCCGTAGGGGGCCTAAATGGCCCAAAAAGGCCATTTAGGCCATGGACCCCCTAATGAAAAGGGTTTGCCCATCGCGGATGATGAGGGCTAGGGGACCCAGAACCCCCTAGGAGACAAAGAGACCCCCCGGACCCAAAATAAAGATAGAGGCCTGGGGGTTGAGGATATGGAAATTGGCCAGGGAGGCCAATGATGCCAGGATATGGCCTGAGGCCATTCATTGCCAGGGAATGGTGACATGGCCAAAAATGCCATAGAGAACCAGAAGGGGCCAAATTGGCCATAAAGATATGGTGTGGCCATTTGGCCCCAACTTGGTCACAGATTGGAATTGCCGCAACACCAATGGAGGAGGGTCATTCTTTGTGGTTGTGACAGATCAACTGTGGTCAAAAATGTCACAATTTTGAGGGAAAACTCAAGAGAAGTTTGAAGAACTCCATAGGAGAAATGAAAGGTTGAAAGAATTGACAACCTTACATGAGGCCACAATAAAAGCCATTGATGAGAGCTCTGTTAAATTAAGCCAAGTCCCTGAAGAAAACAATAAAAGACTAAATAAAGTCTTTGAAGAAAAATACCACTCCAAGAGGTACAGAGATTTTCTGGATAAAGACATAAAAAAACTGTTTAATTTCTGCCAAAACATGAAGCCTCAACCACAACGCCATGTGTTGGATAATCCATACCAAGAGGACATCAAACCAGATGTCTTGTTGGATAATAATACATTATCTCCATCAACATACCAAGATGGATATAACATTCCTTATTCAGAGAAGGAAGCACTCAAACAGCTTCCACAGGCCTCAAACTGGCCCCAATTCTTTGTTGTAGGAGAATAGTATCACATGGAGTCATTGATGATATTGATGGACTCCTAATTGATTTACAAAGCATACCAGATTACTGTATTAATGCTAGATTAAATACTGCATTCCAAGCACATGTTAGTATTTGGTACACAGAAATGAAGGACATCCATGAAAGAAGAAAGTAGGCAATGTGGAAGAGCCAAATAATTCAAAATTATGGCAATTGTACTTGGATATGGCAAAAGAACATTGCATTTGAAAATGAAAAATACTCTTTGAAGAAAAATTTATATGAGTGGTGTCTTAGACAGTCCAAAAGGCTTAAAGTCATTGATCCCTAAATGAAAATTCAAATAAGGAATCACAAGCTGTTGACATAGATGCCAGGAGAACTACAGCATGAAATAAAGTGCAGATGCAACCTGAGTTGCACTCTAGATGACATTGCCAATACCTAAAAAGATGTGAGGAAAAGCACAAATAAATGGAGATATTCCCATAAAAAAGCATCACTTTCAAAGGAAAGAAACCTTTCAGGGTGGAAAAGAAAGACAAACCCAGAGGAAGAGTGGAAGAGGTGACTGAGAAGAAAAACCCTTGTCAAAATTGTGGGTCAATAGACCACTATGTCAACAACTGTCCAAAGGAAAAGGAAAAATTCTATTCCATTGAACAAGTCCCAGGGGAATAATTCCAACAGAGGATCCTGAATAAGAATCCATGGTTGATGCCATCATAAAACCCTATGATGATTACCAAGACTCAAAATAGGAACTTTTAGTGGAGTACCAAGAGTAAACACAACTAGAAATTCAGGATGGACAGTTGCAAGCAGGAATTCCACAAGATACTTCAAACAAAAACATGTTTAAACACACACCAGATGCACAGAACTTTGTAGTCACTCAGAGTAGAGGAATGGAATGTATACATGGGGCAGCCACAAAGATGACTGGTTAAATGAACATTTTTCAACACTCATTTATCAATGATAGTCAAATTGGGAGAGACAACTCTTGCAAACCAAGTAAAAGAACTTCAAGAGTGCATCAGGGAAGATGACATCCATTGGGACCATTATCAAAGAGATAATCATACCAAATAGGAAAGGTAATATAAGAATCAACCCAGAGTCTATAGTATTTGAAGATGATCACATCCAGGGATTCATACTAGGAAAAAACTACCAAAGGAGGTATGGAATTGTAATTTACAATCGTAAAAAAAGGCACCATACCATAGGTACAAACGCAGAAAGAATTTTCACTTGATATATACAATATGTCTAACCAAGAACCTCTAGAAAAATTTCTCAATGAATTCAAAGAGGGCCAATTCATTGCTAACCTCACCAGTAAGCAAAAACATAGCTTACTGAAAATACTGCAGAAGAACATACCAGCCTTTGCCATTGGTTAAGAGCCCTTGTGAAAAATCAGAGGCCATGATATAGAACCATATCTGCATGTGGAACAACCTTATCCACCCATGCTCAGAAGACTTAAATATCCAGAAAGCCTAGAAACTAGGAAAGAAATTTAAAGACACAGCAATGAACTCCTAGATATGGATGTTATCAGGAAGATAGGAAACAATAAAATAGTGAAAAGAACCACTGCTGTACCTATGACCTGTTATGATGGCAAATCTAGGTTGTGTGGAGATTTTGGAGGCCTGGACAACTACACAAAAGCTGATAGGCACCCTATACCAAGTATACCACATTACCTAGACAAGCTGGCAAAAGCCAAATACATAACCAATAATTATTTTATGAAATGATTTCACCAAAATGGAGTTAAACCAAACACCATGGAGTTACTCAGCATTTTTTGTCATATGTGCATATATGAGTACACTAGAATGCCATTTGGCATCAGAAATTCCCCACCCCATTTCCAAAGGATGATGGACCCAATATTTCAAGAATAAATATTGGAAGGCTGGATGGTAGTATATATAGATGATACAATTATATATATTCATAGACATGGGAAGACCATGTTGGGTACATAGACAGAGTCCTTAGTAAATATAAACCCATTAATCTTAAAATCTCACCTAAGAAGTGTAATTTTGGTCAACAAGAACTATTGGCACTAGGAAATAAAGTCTCAGGCCTTAGCCTGGGCATAGATAAGAAAAAAGTAGCAGAAGTACTGAGAAATCCAGTACCAAAAAACATCAAAGAGATGCAATCTTTCCTTGGGCTTGCTAGCTACTATAGACACCACATCAAAAACATTCCCCACATCAATTGTAGTCTATACAAGCTATGTTCAAAATATGTATTTTTTGAAATTACCAAAGAAAGGAGGGATACATATGAGAGGAGCAAATATGAACTAAATTGTGGATGTTGAACCAAGGAAGGGATTAATATGCTAAATCTCTGGGAAATCGAAATAGGGTGTGGGTGAACACATGTAAGACCTTACATGTTTTTACCAACCACCTACATGATTTTACCTATTTATGGCCAAAACAAACAAGTTTAGGGTAAAAACATGTAAGTGACCCTATTCTTTCCAAAGAAATTCCTCAAGCTCAGTCTCTAGTTTTTTTTCAAATTTTTTTGCCATCCTTTTTTTGACATTTCATGTCAGAATCTCAATTTTTTTTTCAATTTTTTTTTGCCAATTTGACAAATTGGAATGTTTTTTTAAAAAATTGATATAAAATTTTCCCACTTTTGAATCTAATTAATTTTTTTCTAAAACAAAGGGTTCAATCTTGACAATAAATAGCTAGAAGCCCATGATTTTGGAAAAAAAATTGGTGGGACAAGTGAAGGCCCAAGAAAGGGTTTTCTTTTCAAATGTTTTTTTATGTGTTTGTAATATGACTATTTTTAAAAAATTAATTTAAAATCTTCCCACTTATTGATTTCCTTCACTTTTTTATGAAAAATGAAGGTTTTAATCTGGACAATAAAGAACCAGAAGCCCATTTATCTGGGGAATTCTTTTGGTTGGACAACAAGTGAAGGTGCCAAAAGTGTTTTTATTTGAATTTTTTTTTCTTGTTTGTAATATGACTATTTTTAGGTGGAAAATTGCTACATGTTTGTAAAAAATGAGACTGAGGTGGGATTTAAGCAAGAAATAGGGCCGAGGAGGGGGATCATTGGCACAAATTTTATATAAAAAAGTCAATCAATCTGAATCAACCTCCAAAGTAGTTGGTTTTTTCTGAGGGGGGGAGGAAGATTGGAAAAGTATGACATCTTGTTTTCTTAAATTTATTGGCCCACCCCAGGGCTTGTGTTTGGTCATGAAATTTCCAATTCACAGTAATACGGTGGACTCAATAAACTTTGGAAATGATTATATCCAAAGGAAAAAAATGAGAACAGCTATCCAAGAAGCAGATGAAAATGGGGGGATTTTCATTCGGAGGACAAAAATCAGGGAAAAAGAGAACGATTGGACTTTGGAATAAAATAAAACTGTTCTTTGATAATTAGTTGCAATTGCATCCCCCATGATAGGCCTGGACATCCACTTGCTTTTTGGAGCCTGGCCAACATCTTCATACCACTAAATTCTGTCAAAATAAGAGGATACTGAGGGAATTAAAGTGTTCATGGATTCATAAGGGTCTTGATCATTTGGATTTCTTCATCCAAGTCACCTGTTACATCAGCCCATTTATTGAAAGTCTTGTAAATGTAGTGGGATACTGTTCTGTAGCCACAGTTTCCATCCCCCTGGAAATTGATGTGCTTGAAGGTGTATTTCAATAGAAACTTGTGAAAGGCTTCTGAGGCAGATACCTAATAAAATAAGGTCAAAAAATTAATAAATATCAATGTAAAAAAGAGAAATATACATTCAAAATAATCAGAAATTCACAAAGAGCTTGGAGCATTCCTCACTTGTGTGATGACTGATTTGACAATTCTCACACATGAAGTCAATTTCATTATATATCTTCTATCTGGTGGTAGGCATATGGGAATTTATTTATGAGGTTTTTCTTCCAATTTCCAATACTCTGGACCTTCTAAGGGTGACTTCTGATTTTACATATTCATTTATTTCAGTTTCTGAGGGTAGTAAATCTGATGAACTGATTGATTTTAATAATGAGGCCTCAGAATCTTCAGATGAGTCCACTTCCATACTTGGAGAGGACTCATTTGACTGTGATATTGATGTTTCTGTGCTAGTCACTTTTGATGGGGGTCTTCCGCTCCTCTTGCATTGTTTTTCAATTATTTCAAATCTTGAGGGTTCTCTTTTTTTGCTTTTTATTTTTATTATTGGCTCATTAAGGTCTTCCATTGTTATTCTTGCATTCTAGTGGGCCTTCATAATATTGAACATCCTCATGACTCTTGGTAATTTGATCAAATGGTGCTTTTCCAGCCAAAAGATCTTTAAAATGTGAAATAATTGGGGTGATTTCTGCCATTGGTCTTTGAAAAAGATCTTCCCAATATCTTGAAATATTTTTTTGGCTTCATTCTTTCTTTCTTTTTCAAAACTTTGATCATCACCTGTGAGCCTTAAAGGTATTTTTCATATACCCAAAAGACCACAAATAACAAAATAGGATACAAATATAAATAAAATAAATTTATTTATATTATCAAAATAAAAATTAAAATATCATGAAATTTGTGTACTGTAAAACTCAATTGAATTGTATGTGTAAATTATAAATGTATTGCATGATGGGGAATCAAAGAAAGCATAAATTGGAAAGATCAATTCTGAGGGTAAAAAGGCACTCTAGCTCCAAAAGGGATCCAGACCCCCAAAATCCTTGCTGACAGTCATGGGATGTCAAACTCCACCCAAATGTTCATGAATTTTGGCATGGAATGGAGTCACAGGGTTTGTGACTCAATTGATGATGAGTTTTTGATACCAACCAGGGCAATTTTAACTGTTGCCAAGAGGGTAAAACTACCCTGAAGTCAAAAAAACATTATTAGAAACATTTTTAACTGGTTTATACATCTCTTACACACATTTTGACGTGTTTTGAAGGCTCTAGACCTGGTCTTACTATATCCATGGCTGATTTGAGGGTCAAAAATGGCTAAAAATAGCAAAAAATGCCTAAAACCAGCCCTTCTTCGGTCTAAGCCAGGGTCCAATGATGCCATAATTGGCTTTCCTGTTGTAAGATTATTTTCCACCACTGAAAAGAGTAAATATTACTTTTGTATTAAGAAAATTTATGGCTATAAAAGAATGTCTTCTTTGCCCCACTTTTCTCCACATGTTAGAATCTTTTCCTTTTATGATTAGTTTAAACACTGCTCAACAAATCAATAAAAAGAGTCCAACCACCCTTTTTTAATAATTTTAAACCTTTTACCACGTGAAAAAATCATTATAATCATTGTTTGTAACTCTTATAATTGTTTTTACCCCATGAACCCCCCATAAGTGAATGAAAGCATCTTTCATCACTGTTAACTTTGTCAATTTCTTTTCAAATTCACTCTGGTCACTTTTGGGCATGTTTTATCTTTAAAATATCTTTTTAAAACTTTGGCCTTTAATTAATTGCTGTAGTTCTTTGCTCAATTAATTCCAATTGAAATTTCTCTTGAAGAAATCTCTTTTGTAGCCTTAAATATCTCTTGTAGAGTATTTTTGGATAAATTTTTCTTGTCGGTAAAACCATAAATCTTTTTAAAATGTCCAAATTTTCTGAGCAAACTCAAAAGAAGTTTTTAGAACTCCAAGAAAGCCATGAGAGGATAAAAACATTAACAGCTTCCATGCACAAAATTGGCAAAATTCTTCAAGAGGGACATGCTCAATTTAGCCAAGCCTCTGAAGAGACCATCCAAAGACTTAATCAAGTCTTGAAGAACAACGCCACAGCAAAAGGGACAGTGATTTTCTGGATCAAGACATAAACAAACTCTTTAATGTCTACCATAACATGAAGCCCCAACCACAAGGCCATGTTATGGATAATCCATATTACCAAGAGGACATCAAACCAGATGTCATAATGGTGAATATAGAAAGATCTCCATCTCAATACCAGGATGGAGACAATATGTCTTATTCTGAGGAGGAAGCCATAAAACAGCTTCCAGAGGCCTCAAGCTGGCCCAAATTCCGTGGCACATGAGAATATGATCACATGAAGATAATTGATTATATTGATGGAATCTCCATTGATGTACCAAGAATTCAAGATTACTGGATTACTGCTAGACTCAATACAGAATTCAAAGGACATGCTAGTATTTGGTACACAGAAATGAAAGAAATCCATGTCAGGAGAAACTGGAAATGGTGGAAGAGTCAAATCACCCAAATTTACAGTAATGGTACTTGGATATGGCAAAACACCATTTCATTTCAAAATGACAAGTATTCTGTGGATAAAGAGCCATATTAATGGTGTCTTAGACAGTCTAAAAGACTTAAAACCATTGATCCTCAGATTAACATTCATATGAGGAATCACAAACTCCTGACACAAATTCCAGGAGAACTAGAGCATGCAGTAAAATTCAGATGTAAACAAAGCTGCCCTCTAGATGACATTGCAAACACCTTACAATATTTAAGGAAAATAACAAATATATGGGAAGATTTCCAATATAAAAGCAGTGATTTCAGAGAAAAACAAGCTTTCAGGGTGGAGTTTAAAGACAAACTCAGAGAAAGAGTTGCAGAAGTGACTAAAAAGAAAAATTCTTGTCACAGATGTGGTTCAACAGACAATTATGCCAATAACTGTCCCATGGCAAAGAATAAAGTCTACCGTTGAGAAAGTCACAGAGGAGGAATCCCCCACAGAGGATTGTGAATCAGACTCTATGGGTGATTCCATCAGAGAAAAATGTTATGAAGAACAAGACACAAAGGGCTAATTTCTAGTGGAGTACCGAGAAGCAAAACCACTTTAAATTCAAGACATACAGTTAGAAGCAGGCATGCACAAGACACTGCAAACAAAAACTTGTGTAAACACACACAAGATGCACAAAAATTCCTAGTTACACCAACTGAAGGAATGGCATACATACATGGGAAAGCCACAAAAATGACTGTTTGCATTGAGAATGCTCAACACCCATCGATCATTGACAGTGGGTCACACTTCTCCATAGTGGCCAGAAATTATCTTGCAAACCACTTCCCAAATTGGGAAAAACAACTCTTTCAAACCAAGGCACAGAACTTCAAAAGTGCATCAGGGAAGATGACATCCATTGTGACAATTTGTCACAGGGGCTCTTCGAAGTGAAGAGGGCCTGGCACTCAGTAAAATGGGACTCACTTATGGAGGGCTCAAAGATAAGATAAGATGAGATACACTTAAGAGTGTTAAAATGGATTACTACAAGAATGAATATAAGAAAAGCAGCAACAAAGGATAAGAGTAAAATAATAGAAGAGCCAACCACAAACAAGTCCAAGTCCACTTGTTCCAACCTGTCATAATGGAAAGAGAAGGGTTCATAAGGATATGGCCACCCAACTCCTACTGTACAGGCAAAGAGAAAAATGCAAAGACTAACTTAAGATTAAATAATTATAATACCCAAAATAAGGATAAGAATAATTATGAAATGATAAATAAACTAAATTAATTAACTGGGGAAAAGTCCCCAGGGGGGGAGAAAGAGGGGCTGGTATATATGAGAATCACCAGCCCTGATCCAGAGGAAGAATTTTCATGAGAATATTTGATGATTGAATTGAGTCTGGCCAATACAGGTCCTGTACAGCTGTACAGAACCTGTACAAGAGGTGTGGTGTATTTGAGTGATCATACTGTTTCAAGTTGGTGTATTGAAACTGTATTGGGTGAATCCAGCCTGTACAGGTATTGACAGGCTGTATTGAGGTACCAAGCTGTATGCATGTTTCAGAATGAAGATTGCTGAAATTGACTGCTGATGCAGATACTGGATTTGCTGATTTGAGGTGTTTGAGTGGGTGTGTGAATGAATACCCTTACCCCTGATGAGTGGTTGTTACACAATTTTGAAAGAGACAATTATACCCGACAGGAAATGTAATATCAGACTCAATCCAGATTTTGTTGTACTTGAAGATTCCCACATCCAAGGGATTTTCTTGGGAAAAGACTGCCAGAGGATGTATGGCATTGATATTTACAACTGTAAAAATAGGCATATTATTATTTGTACAAACAAGGAAGAGAAATTTGCACTTCACATATACCATATATCTGCCCGTGACCCTCTAGAATAATTACTGAATGGGTTCATGGAGGACCAATTCAGCACTACCCTCACCAGTAAACAGAAAATTAATTTTCTGAAGGTGCTGAGGAAAAATAGACCAGCATTTTCCATTGGTTAAGAACCATTAGGCAAACTCAGAGGCCATGATATATAACTTTTTCTGGATGTGGAAAGCCCCTATCCACCCATACTAAGAAGACCGCCATGCCCAGAAAGTATGGAAACTAGGAAAGAAATTGAGAATCACATCAATGAATACCTAGAAATGGATGTCATTTGGAAGATAGGATGCAATGAAATAGTGTAAATGCCCAATCATGTTCTTATCACCGGTAATGATGGAAAATCTGGGTTCTGTGGGGATTTCAGAGCTTCTAATAACTACACAAAAGCTGACAGCACCCTATACCAAGGATACCTCATTCCCTAGGCAAACTAGGAAAAACCAAATACATAATAAGATGTATTTTATGAAAGGTTTCCACCAAAATGGAGTTAAACCAAACTCCATGAAACTACACAGAATAATATGCCATATTGGAATATATGAGTACCCCAGGATGCCATTTGGCATCAATAATGAACCAGCCCACTTCCAAAGGATTATGGACACAATATATCAAGAAGAAAAATTGGAAGGCTGGATGGTGGTATATATTGATGACATCATTATATACTCAGAGACATGGGAAGACCATATGCAGTACATAGAGAGAGTACTAAGTAAGTGCACACCCATTAATCTTAAAATTTCACTTAAAAAGTGCAATTTTGGCCAACAAAAATTACTGGCACTGGGACACAAAGTCACAGGTCTTAGTCTGGCAATTGACCAGAACAAAGTAGCAGCAGTCGTGAAAAAGCCAGTACCAAGAAAAATCAAAGAGATTAAATCTTTCCTTGGGTTTTCTAGCTACTATAGAGACCACATCATATTATTTTGCCCACATAGCTAGTAGTTTATACAAGTTATGTTCAAAAGATGTAGTTTTTGAAATTACCAAAGAAAGAAGGGATGCATATCAGAGGATAAAAAATGAACTCACAAATGCACCTGTACTCATCTTTCCTGACTTTGAACTACCATTCAGGTTATACATAGATGCACCATTTAGCCATGCCTTGGGAGCTGCCCTTCACCAAAGACCAGTTGTAGATGGTGAACCAAGACAGGGAGTGCTATGCTACATCTTTAGGCAACTGAAAGATTCAGAAGCCAGGTATGGGGCCACCCAGACTGCATTTCTATGATCAGTCTGGGCTCTACAGAAACTCCAATATTATTTGGAGGGCACAGTCTTTGAAGTCTTCACAGACTGCATGGCCTTGAAATCCTTATTGAACATGAAGACTACCAATAGACACATGCGGAGGTGGAAAATAGCCATCCAATAATATAGAGGCAATATGATCATCATATACAAAGAATGCACAAGCCACGCCAATGAATATGGCCTCAGCAGATGGCCACTGGACAATGTCAAAAGCAATCCAGCCCATGAAGATGAAGTAGAAGCCAAGATTCCTATCCATCAAATAGAGATATATAGGAGGAAGAACTTCAGATTTCATGAATGGTAACCAGGAAATGGTACCCCAGACAGTGAAGACAATGGATCAGAAGGAACCTAAGATCCCATAATGGTAATAAGTACCTCAGAACTACATAATGAGTTCTTCAATGCAGTAATGAAGATATATCCTCAACACAAATAGTGTGGAATATTGTTGCAACTCCTTCAACAGAAATACAGGATCCCTGAACAGAAATCCGGGTTAGGGGACACCTGGTTGAGGGACTAGAAGGAAAACAAGTTTTTATTATAGATTTCCTGGTCTACCATAGAGATCAGCACACAAATGCACTCGCAGTAGTAGACAGGGACCATATATCCCTGATCCTAAAAGAATGTCATGACTGCCCCTATATGGGACACATGAGTAAAGACAGGACCAAGAATGGGTAGCAAGAACAGCTTGGTGGCCCGAATGGGAACAAGATTTGAGATAATATATCATCACTTGTGAAAGATTCCAGAAGGCCAACAGGAAACATGCGAAGAAGTATGGGCTACTCAAACACATAGAACAACCCAAAAACTCATGGGAAACCATCAACATGGACTGGGTTACAGGACTTGTCCCATCATAGTTGATATGTACAGCAACACTGTGAGGTGCCTTCCATGTCACAAGGAGGATACACAAATGGATCCTGCCTTGTTCTTTTGGAATAACACAATATCCACCCGTGGAATCCCTTAAATTATCATTAGTGATAGGGACCCAAAATTCACATCAGAATTTTCGACCCGCTTGTATAACACACTTGGTACTAAACTGGCATTCTCCACAGCTTGCCACCCACAGGCAGATCATTTAGCTGAAAGGATGATCCAAACAATGGAGGACATCATCAGAAGATTCTGTGCATATGGCATGGAATACAAGGACCATGAAGGATAAACCAAGGATTGGGTTACCCTTTTACCAGCATGACATTTGGCTTACAACACAGGCCAGAGCTCCACCACAGGGAAATCACGCTCACTGGTAGAAGAATTGTGGAGCCCCCTATTGCCTGTGGATCACCTGAAGAGAAATCTTCTGACTATCCACCCAACAGCAAAAACAGAGGGTAGATAAAGCCAAATAGTTTTCAGAAGATGCTATCCCAGATGGGAACCTTATTATAAGGAGTTTTTGGGCCTCTTGAAGGACAGAACAGTGTCATCAATGATAAACCTTTTTTGGAGGGAGGGTATGTCATCCTGTGACTCAAAACCAGAGCACAAGCATGACTGCCAAATACCATAAACCAATGGTAGAGCCAAGATACCACCAAAACAGCTAAAAGAAAGCATCAAAAGAAATAGTAAAATCACCTCTTTCCAAATATACAAGTCCCACGATCATAGGAAAAGGAATAACAAAGTTATTCCTGGTCAAAGTTGTTGCTGAGAATAAACCTTATTTTTTACCTCGGATATGAAATCCAGAGGAAGAGGCTCAACACCATACATGGGTATTCAAAAGTAAGGTATAAGTCAGGGCTAACCAATGGCACTAACTAAGTTGAGCTAGCATCATAATTACTGAAGTTATGACCTAAATCAAAACAAGGGGGAATAAACTATTCACCTCTCATCTAACTTCAACAGATTTAGTGTGAGATAACTAAAGTGGAGTTCTTTTGGAAAGACCACAATCAGGGCTATGTTATGGTTCCATTCATTTCCCCATATCCCATCTAGAACAAACTTTATAAGGCAAACAAGCCCAATACAGCTGTTTGCCTAAAACACGCATGTGTACAAAAATCTTGTACATGGCATCACTTTGCCATATTCAATGATAACCATACCAAGTGAGGTACCATTTTGTAGAACACATTTAGGGAAACAAAATGAACCAAACTTGAGCTTCATATCTCAAAAACTGACAAAGGTATGGCAACTTTCAAGTCAAGATCCCACAATGAGACCAATATAGCCTTACTATGAGATATTCTGCCATAATTTTGATTATGAAGTGGCAAAAAGACAAAGTCCCCTGTTTATACTTCAATAACTCATAGGTTGGTCAATACTGGGGTCATTTACAGGCTCTCTGCAACATTCTATGTATCATACACGTCAGAAGAGGGCTATGTTGTCCCCAGATCAAAATCTTCACCCTGTATTGGTGAAAACCTGCCAGATGTGTTTTCAAAACCACATCTGAGCCCAATAAAGTTTTTAAAGGCCGTTTTAAAACCACAAGCCAGTCCTTGGAATTGAAAGATCTTCACTTCCTCTACATGGAAAGGTCTAGAAGGCTTTTCCACCCAATTTTAGGATAAAAAGGGACCTTTTCTCCGCCAGAAAAGGTTTCCTCATCCTGATGTGCAATTCCTACCTAGTACAACTATCAAGAAAATCTATACTCTTGGAAAATAATCAGGTATAAATATAATATTAATTAATGTAGTCTTTATTATTGTAACCCAACAGGTGAAGCTGCATCCAGGGCTTTCAACAGTGCTAACCACCACTATTACTCAATAGTAAAGCCCTCAATATTCTTTCATTAATCTTTATTATCATTCATAAACTTTTTATTACTATTCTCACTGTATCACAGTCATGGTTAAAGCTTGTAAATAGTGATTAATAAGCTTCACATAGACTAAGCCTGACACTCCTTCTGTCAGTGGCTGAAAGAGGTCTTGTTTTTCCCTTTGTATCATTATCTCCTCCTGGAAACTACCTGGTATTGTGAAGAATTGTGACTCTTGCCCACTCATCTCCTGGTGCTTTAATGGTGTGAAGCCACTGGAGATTTTGGTTGTTCTACTCCTTGTAATGTTGAGGGAACCAGAGTAAGCTCTGTCTGGTTCAATTGTTCTTCTATAGCTTGGATAGTGTGTTTGTTTTCCCTTATACTGCTGGCGCCCTCCTCCAGGAGTTTGGACTTCCTATTTAGATTCCATCCTTTGGTTACTACCATGAGATTATTGAAGTGTATATCTTTGAGACATATCCTCTGGAGACTTCCTCCAAGTTCTGCTCAGTGTGATGCTATTTTCAACATCTTGTTTTCCATGATGGATTGGAATAGATATTTGGGAAGTTTGTGGAGTTTAAGAACTTGATCCATATCCTTCCGGCCCTCTGGTTTGAGGTTTCTGTTGAATTGGAAGGTTAATGGCAGAGTGGGTATGATTTCCCTAAGTGTCTTGCCATCCACAACTTTGTCCAAGGTATCCTGTTCCTGGTCTTCTGGCTCTGAACAAGCCTTGTCTGTATTCTGTCTTGTTCCTTTGGATTCCAATGTTCCTTAGGTGTACAAGGGACATATCAGTGTTTGCAAGAAGTCAGAAACTTTATTTTATTCAATTATTTACCTTTGAATGTGCCTTTTACAACTTTGTTTTATACTTTTTTGGGGAATTTGCCTTTACAAGTTACAAATGGGTTAATTAATGTAATCTTCCATGTACAAGTTATCAAGGTTAGTTTACCTTGTATTGATGCAGAGTTTCTTGGTTTCCTACTCCTCTTAGTGGCAATTGGTTTCCACTTTTTGTTGGTAATGAGGCTTTCACTGCACCCTTTTCTTTTCCCTTGTTTCTTTCTTTTTCTGAAGGTATCACTGGGGTAGTGGCTTGTTCCTGGGTTTCAAGTGGTATTAAGTTTTCTTCCACTGAATCAAAGAAAATGAGGACTTATTTCAGTTAATACTTCTTGAAATGCTGTTTGCATGTCTTAAAATAGCCTCTGGACAATATATTACTATATTATACCTCTTTATTATGATATGTAATTGAAATTATCAATTCCACATCAAAAATACTGGTTTTTGGATGTACAGGGTAAACTTTGTATCCAAATATCTCAGATATTAACTTTTAATGAACAAGTGTGATATTATCAGTGGTTATGAAATTGAAAATTGAAATTATCAATATTTCCAACCCTACCTCAGAACTGTTATTTACAGTACTGAGGATTCTTTTTAATTGAAAAAGAATTTATTAAGGGTTTTTAAATATTTTGATATCAGAAACATACCCAAAGTAGTCTTGTGGTGATTAAATTATAATAAAACCATGTGAAAAAGCAATAAGAATGAAAAAACACAGTGGTATATGATTATATAAAACTCATAAAAAAAGATGTATAATGTGTAATATATTATTTTTTTTGAGGTTTTTATGCCTAAAAAGGAAACAATGATGTTAAAGAAGAAAAATAAGACAGAAAACTCACTCTTACAACCAAAAAAAGTCAAAAAAGTTGAAAAAAACATGATCAGGCCCCCAAATTTTCAGGTTGTGTCTATGATGAAGTGGTAAATTAATGTATATATAGTTTTAATTCTGACTGTGACATGCATTATTGAGTTAAGAAGGGTTTTTGAGTGCTTTTGAAAGGAGTGGGTGTAATATTACCAGTTGGGTTACTATAATGAGAGCTACAATACACTAAGTAAGGTATAACTGGTGGTTTTCCAATAGTATGACTGTTTTTGGCAGTTGTACTAAATAGTAAGTCACAAACAGGATGGGGATTCCTTTTCTGGCAGATAAAACGCCTCCTTTCATCCTGAAATGCGGTGCAAAGCTCCTCTAGACCATCCACATAGAGCAATTGAGGATTTTGTACTTCAGAGAACAGGCTTGTGGTTTAAAAAACGCCTATATAGTCTGTATTGGGCTCAGATGTGGCTTTGAAACCAGATCTGGGCAATTTTCCCCAAAACAGGGTAAACATTTTCATCTGGGGACCACACAGCCCCCTTCTGAGGTGTATGAAATGTGAAAAGCTGTAAAAAACCTGTATGGTACTGCAGTATTGAAGTATAAGCAAGTTTCTTAAATTTTTAAGATATGGAGCTCAACATTGGCTCATTGGGTAGTGCTGAATGAGATCTACAAAATGGTACCTCATTTCGTATGGATCACATTAAATATGGCTGAGTTATGCCAGGTTCAATCTTTTTTATAAGAATATATGATTTTCTCAAAATCTGTATGCAAATTTTTTTCCCTCACCTTTTGTTTTAGATGTGTGAGCCTTAGACATATTCTCATATACCCAAAAGACCACAAATAAGAAAATAAGATACAAATATAAATAAAATGAATTTATTAATATTATCAAAATAAGAATTAAAATATAAATAATAATTTATATACAAAAAAAACAATTTAATTATAATTCAAATAAAAATTAAATCAAATTCCAAAATTATGAAAATGCATTTTTCCTTGAAAAAATTAAGTAAAAATGAATTTCTAATAAAATTAATTAAATTAAAATATTTTTGGTAAAAAGCTATATGAAATATATTTTAAATTTTTATCCAATAAATAAAGTTAAGAAAATTACTTCACCATTGGATTTCTCATAAAAAATAAGGTGGGGTTACCTCTGGGTAAAATTTCTGTAACTCAAGTCTAAAGAAGATTAGATTAAGTTCTTAGTATTTTCTGTACAAAAGTTGAAAATACCCAAAAGTTGAATTTGATTCACCCCACATGTGGTGTTAACCATCAAATTTTGTGTTAAAATTGAGGTGTTGTGTGTAGTGTAGAAGCTATGAGGAATTGAAGTATTTTCAATTGAAGTGTCAAGATGTGCGCGTGTATTACATAAGTGAACTGTAATTTGCACATGAGGTATCAATTATTACAGTTGTGTACTTTAAGACTCAATTGAATTGTATGTGTAAATTACAAGTGTATTACATGATGAGGAATTAAAGAACAAAACAAGTTGGAAAGATTAATTTGGGGGGGAAAGGTACTCTAGCTCCGAGGGGGAGCCAGACCCCCAAAATCATTTTGGAAGGCGTGGGATATAAAAATCCACGCAAAAGTAAATAAATTTTGGCCTGGAATTGAATCACTGGGTCAGTGACTCAATTGTTGATGAGGTTTTGATACCAACCAGGGCAGTTTTAACTGTTTCCAAGAGGGTAAAACTGCCTTAATCTAGAAAAATATCTGTAGAAACAGTTTTAGCTGGTTTCTACGTATCATACACACATTCTGACTTGTTTTGAAGGTTCTAGACCAGGTATTACTATAGTAATGGCTGATTTAAGGGTCTAAAGTGGCTAAAAGTCGCCAAAAATGACTAAAACCAGCCTTTTTTTGGTCTGAACCAGGGTTCAATGATGCCATAATTTGCTATTCTATTTTCAGAGTGTTTTTGACAACTGAAAAGAGTAAATTTTACTTTTGGAGTAAGAAAATTGATGGCTATAAAAGAATATCCTCTTTGGCCCACTTTTGTCTTCATTTTAGAATCTTTTCCTTTTATAATTAGTTTAAAAACTGTTAAAACAATCAATAAAATATTCCAACCACCCTTTTTGAATAATTTTAAACCTTTTAAACATGTGAAAAAATCATTATAATCATTGTTTGTAACTCTTATAATCATTTTTACCCCTTGAACCACCCCATAAATGAATTGAAGCATCTCTCATCACTGTTAGCTTTGTCACTTTGTTTCCAAATTTGCTCTGGTCACTTTTGTGCCTGTTTTCTCTTTAAATGTATTTTTAAAGACTTTCCTTTTAAATTAATTTCTTGAAGTTCTTTGCTCAATTAATTGCAATTGAAATTGCTCTTGAAAAAATTTCATTTGTAGCCTTAAATATCTCTTGTAGAGTATTTTAGGATAAATTTTTATTGTTGGTAAAACAATATATCTTTAGAAAAATATTTTTTTACACTTATGAAGTTAAAAACAATAAAATTTGTGTTTTCTCTTAAAAATACTATTTCATACTGTTTTTTACTTATATTTCACCTTATATGTCAGCTGGAGTCTATGTTGAAGCAGTAATTAGGCTATTTACAATTAGAACTATGACTGTGACATGTGAAAATAATTTTAAAATGAAAGTTTTTTAACAATATAATAGTTTATAATATAATAATAGGGTTCTACTATTGTAAAATAGTGGTGGTGAGCGCTATTGAGAACCCTCGATGCAGTCTTACCAGTTGGATTACTATAATAAGAACTACAATAATTAAGATTATAATTATACCATGATTATTACCCAAGACTAAAACTGTTTTGGACAGTTTACTACATAGGATATTTAAGAGCAGGATGAGGAAAAAATTCTGGCTGCGAAAAGCCTCCTTTTTATCCTGAAATGGGGTGGAAAGGGTGCTAGACCTTTCCACGTAGAGGAAATGAAGATTTTTTCACTCTCTAGTACTGCCTTGTGGTTTGAAAACAGCCTGTATAGCCTGTATTGGGCTCAGATGTGGTTTCGAAACCACATCTGGGCAGTTTTCACCAACACAGGGTGAGAATTTCATCTGGGGACCTCACAGCCTGATTCTGACGTGTATGATGCGTAGAATGCTGTAATGAAACTGTATGGGACCCCAGTATTGACTGACATATGAGGTATTGAAGTAAAAACAAGCTTATTTGTCTATTTGACACCTCATATTAATGGTTATGGGATATTATGCCATGGGAAGGCTGTATATGACAGCAGGTGGGAATCTGACCTTAAAACACCTATAACTTTGTCAATTCTTCAAATATCAACCTCAGAATTGGTTAAGTGTATATGCCTGTATGTGCTCTACAAAATTGTACCTCATTTGATATGGTTATCATTAAATATGGCAAAGTTATCCCATGTACAAGATTTTTCGTACATTTGCCTGGTATAGGCAAAAAGCTGTATTGAGCTTATTTGCCCCATACCTTTTGTTCTAGTTGAGGTGTGAGGAAATGGATGGCACCATCAGATAGCCCTGATTGTGCTCTTTCCAAAAAGACCCCACTTCAAGTATCTCACACTCAAACTGTGGAAGTTAGATTAGAGGTGAATGTTTTGTTCACCCTTATTTGGCCTGAAATTGACCATAACTCCAGTAATATTGGTGCTAGCTCAGTTTGGCAGGCACCATTGGATAGCCCTGGCTTAGAGATTCATTTCTAGTACCCATTTGATGGGGGTAAGTCTCTCCTTCTAGATCTTAGATGGGAGGTGAAAATTAAGGTTTATGCTCAGCAATAACTTTGAGCAGGAATAACTTTGTTATTTCTTGTCCTATGGTTATGGGACTTATATTTTCAGAAAGAGGTTAGTTTCCTCTTTCTTTTGATATCTTTTGAGCTTATTTGGCTCTGGTCCATGTTTTGCTGGTATCTTGGCTATACCATTGCTTTATGGTATTTTGGCTGTCATGCTTGTGCTCTGGTTTTGAGTCACAGGCTGACACCACAATACACCCTGTAAAAATCTTTTACCCTCAAGACAATGGAATAAAATACCCATTCCTTAACTCACAACTGCAGCAATGATTGATGGGGTATATATAGTATCATTTACCATTATGCACCATTTTTTCTTAGAAATGCAATGGTGACATTTGAAAGCAAAAAGTCCAAAAACAAGAGTTATTATATTTAATGATATTAATAGGTTAATAACATTACAAAAACCAATATTTTAAAAGAAAAAACAGTGTTTTATGCAAACAAATGTGATTTGAAGATTTTTTGAGGTATTTATGGATCTAAAACATATTTCAAAAAAGAAATTTTATATAATAAAGCCCATTATTGGTGATTACTGAAATATAATCTAAATCCTATGATTTCAATTCTTCACTTATAATTTATAAAAATCAAAATAGCATAACAATTTCTTGAATAATATAAGATTTTCTATCGAATCAAATATTACTTGTTTAAAATGTCTGATTGATTGGAATGATTATTAGTTTTTAGAAAAAACAGTGGTGTAGGCTGTTTTTCTGCCTTCAGAGCAGCTCTCATGATACATAATGGATAAAGAGGTTGTGCTCAGGTCCAAAATGAATACCATGCTTAAAAAAGGCTCTTAACTTAAGGTAAATTGTTTTAATTCCAACTCAAAGTTACCAGTATAATTCTTAACTCTTAGCAACTTTTGATCCTATTTTGGATTGATTATTTAAAGTCTCCATATAAGAAGCGTTTATTTATATTAAAGCTCATCAAATGAACAAGTTGAAAATAAATTTTAAAGAAAATATCTCTTGAGCCAGACTTTTAAGGAATTTTCAAAGAAATATGAATTTTCTTTTCTGAATAAATTAAATTGTTAACTTCAAGGATGATTGAAGATTAAGCATTTTTGAAAAAGATAATTGCAATTTGATGTATAATCAGCGAACATTGATTTGTAAGCTGTGTGAACCTTTGAAGAAAATCCATTGAGAATTGGATATTTAATGAGTTTTTGAAGTTATTTCTCTTTTTCCATTTATAATAGCAATATACACCAAGCCCTAAGTTTTGTTAAGGCTTTGATACTTTTAACTTTAAATTTTAAGGTTGTTCATGTTTTTCAAGCTTTCTCAATCTTGGAACCTTGAAATTCTTTTCCAATATGGCATCAGACAAATTAAAATTTTAAGGTTGGAAAAAGTCTAATGTCAAAGCTCAATTAAGGTTGAAAATCCTCCAATACAGATGAAAAACCTTAATTGCATCTTGACCCAAAACATTGGGTACCACAACTCTGTTTGGTCTTTTCCTTTGTCCCACCTTTCTGCGTGAAGTTTTCACTTTTATTTTTTCAAAGCCGTACTATTCAGTAAATATACAAAATTCCTCACTTTGAACTTAAATTTTGGTAATTTTTCATAAACCTTATGCAACTTTAGCTTTAAACATAAATAAGCTTAAATTTAGAAATTTTAAAAAAAAATTAAAAAAATTGCAATTGTACTGTGAGATTCATAAATATTCCAATGACATAAGAAATGACTATATTTTAAAATAACATCCCATGGGTCTACCCTAGGTTATTTTTGGTGTAAAATCCAAAGGTGAAATAATATTTATAGATTTCTTTATGATGAAAGAGTTACATTTTTCTTGTTATTTTTTATTTAAAATTGAATTGATAAATTTGTTTAATACTGAATCAACTGTGTATAAGGTTTTTTGTGGCCTTATGGGTGTGTCATACTTATCTCACATGCTCACATTTGAAGTATTGGTATTTTCCATTCCAATAGTATTTTACCCAGGGAATAATGTCAAAGGACTTCCAAAGATAATTTAAAGAGTTTGTTTATTGTAAAATAATTTGTCAAGGAATCAAGAGCTCCAGGCACCTTTGAAAAACTCAATTTATCCATGCGGGCTGTATTGGAGCAACCTCTATAGTATTTAGCTTTTGGATCATTTCAATCTTGCACTGTGGGAATACAGCACATGCAGTTTGATTTTGCAAGATAGACCACCTTTATTTCCCAAAATAGTCTGTACATCTGAATAAAAATTATACAGCTGGGTTCTCAACCCTCAAGTATGAGTCTTCCAGATTTTCACATATATTGGCCACTCTTCCCCAAAGCAAAGAAATATTTAATTCATATTTATAATTATTTTCCTTGAGTTTGGAAGTCAATTTGGATATTAATAAAACAGCCATTTACACCTGTTTCTGAGCCTGTCAGTGGATATCAGTGGTCATATCTTTCATTAAGTCCATTGATCTTTCTTCCAGGTTGAAAAAGTAAATTCAGGATTTATGTTTTTGGCTCTTTGGCCTTTGCATTGATTGTTATTATCTTCTTGACATTTTTACTTTTTCTCAGCATTTTTGAAGAAATAAATTCTTCAACTATTTCTTGGTTCATTTCTATCCCTAAAAGTGAGTTCTTGATTCCTGAGTTCCAGATCACTATTGTTATTTGCAACAGCCCCCACAAAAGAGAATTTAAGAATAGGTCAGGAAGGATTCAAAATTAAATTGAAGGAAAAGGAGAAATAATTCAATACTCAAAGGGAAGAGAAATAGAATTCCAAAATGAAAGAGACATATCAAATGGAAAAGGGTACCCACATGATTTCCTGACAACAGTTTTGATGTAGTTAGAATTCAGAAAAATATTATCAATCAAACCATTACAAATGGATTATAACAGCAGGAACAATAAGACAATTCAAAATCCAATGTCACCAAACAAATACATCTATTACATTATGGAAACTCAACAGCTGTGAAAGCTTTTGCCTTTCAAAAGCCTAAAGAACAATGTTTAGACCTGAAAATGAAAGAGTAACAGAACCTTTGAAAGAAACTTCTTTTCTTTCAATGGGACCCATCATTCCACAACCCATTGAAGAACTAAAAAAACGAGACACAGAAGCTTGTTTCTCTTTTTTAAGGATGTGTAATAGAAAAGAAGAGGAAAAAATACACTTGGAACAAACGAAACAGTTAGCTGAGTGTAATATTGAAATAACATTGAAATACCTCATTCAGGATGCATCCAAAGAGTTTGTAACTACTTGACTCAAACAATTATCAAAAAAGGATAGAAGTCATTGTTCCCACCCCTTATACACCCCAATACATTTTTTTTGGTGAAAGAACAAATAAATTTCTAATGGAAAAAGCACAAAACATGCCTATGAGAACTGGACTTGGAAAGGAAATGTGGGAAGGAGTCAGTACCACAAATCTCTTCAAAGTAAGAACCCCATAAAATAATGAAAGTTTTTTGAATTTTTATTTAAAAAAAAGCCCTGACTAAATACCATTATACTATCTGGGTTCTGAGAATATCTAACCAATACTGGATACAAAAACAGGTTGGCAACAAATCTTCAAAAGGGATTGATGTTGGATATGAACCAAAATATCAAGTCTATCATATCTTAATTGAGGACTCTAGTAACGTCTTCTTCTCATAGGAATTCTTCTTTGATCAGGAAAACCTTTTCTTTACATCAGAAAATGTTTTGTCACACAAATAAAATTCATCAAATTGAGAGGAATACAAACAAAGCAAACAAGTAAAAAAAATAATCCACTAATATTTTGAGCTACAAACTCAAGCATTTCAGAATAGATGTACCAAGAAGCAAAATAAACCTTGCCTTCATTAAACAACACCACTGTTCATGATGCTGGGAGAAAGTTTTTTTTCAATTCATGGGGGCCATGTGAAAAACCAAGTATCCCTCATTGGGAATGAAGGCAAGTCAATGAGGCTCCTGCAAAAATTAACGCAAGATTTTGACAAAAATCATACTCAGTAAGAGAACCATAAATTAAGGAAGAAAAGGAAGACATACACAGAGGTTCAATTCAACATATCTCAGCCAAAGCCGTAATGCAAAAAAATGAAGAATGGCCAGCTTCAGTTCAAAATGCTTACTTGAGTCCTTCAATGGTGAATGGAAAATAGCTTTTTTCTCTGAAATCAATTCAAAAAAAAAATGATGTTTTTGTTTTATACAAAAAGAGGGCCTTACCAAAAGTATTAACCATCATAAGTGTGCAATGAATATTTACCAAAGAAGCTGACAAAAACAGAGGGCTAAAAGAATACAAATTCATATGTTTAGCAAGATTTCTATAACCAAAATAAGTTATTAATTACCACAAAACACTCTTTCCCACAGAAAGGCTTTCAGTTTGAATATGCATTATAAGCTATGAAGTACAGAAAGCTATACAAATACATAAAGATGGATTTGTTACAGCTTATTTAAGCTCAAAATTAGAAGCAAATGTATACATTTCTGCATGAATACCACATAAAAACAAAAACACCCCGTAATAGCTACCCTACTATTAAAAAGCTGTTGTGAAACCCTTAAGAACTCCTGATCAAACAAAATTGATCACCTCATCCCTAAAAGAATCCTTGAGAAATTTTATAATAAATTATCCAGCTGGAGTATTAAGATGTTTTTTATTATTAGTTATCCAGAAACTTGCCTACTCCTTGGAAATGAAACACTTTCATTTTCATGGGTATATGACATAATATTAGTTCAAGAAGAAACACTGCAAAAAATAGAAAAACTAAAATTAAGATTCAAGATCAAATATCTGTCTATTGCAAGACGATTAATGGGCAGAGGAAAAATCTGGAAAAGAAAATCCCACCTGAAAGTCACTCAAACTCATAAAATTGATTAAATAATGAGAAAATGTGGTAATAACAATTTTAAGACAACTCCCACACCAATGAAACTTAATAGAGAAATATATATATTGCAACAGACATTGAACAAAAAGAGTACAAAAGCCTACATGAAGAACATAGCTCAGCCATAGAATCATTTCAAAAATTACCCTTGATAAATGCTGAATTTATTTTTGAAGCTTTTTCAATAATGCTATCAATATCTTTGGATCTCATCTCAAAGAAAAGAAATTCTTTACAAAATATTGGAAATTATTCTGTAGTAGTTGGAAACGTATTCATGGGAATTATTGGAAATATTAAGAAATTTCAAAGTTTCCTGGAAGATACTGTTAGTAAGACATGTATGATAACATAAAGAAAACAAAAAATTGTTCCTAGTAACAATTAATGTTTCTGATTTTGGGAGATATGGTCTATTTTTCCAAAATTATTCCGCAAAATTATTTCTTAGATTTTCCTTCCTCTTCCAAAATGAAATTAAGTGTCTTTTCATATAAGAGTCATTTTCAAAGAACAGGAATGAAACTCTTATTTTAGTCATTTCATTCCCTGAATTAGTACTATTGAATCATACATATCACTCTAAACATTTAAATGGAAATGTGAAAGACAAAGGGATCTTATGGGAAAGTAGAATTACAGCCAATTGTAATAAAATTGAAATATATTTCATTAATTGTGGTTAAAAACCTTCTTTTAATGATTTAAGTTGAGCCCGACGTACAATAACAGAAAATGAACACTTTGGCTTTTTTCTGATAGTTAAGATGTATTTTTAAAATCATGAGCACTTTGTTCAACTGAGAAATGAATGCATCAACATGATTATTGAATGGAGAAATAACTGAATTGGCCATAAAAGAAAAACTAACAATTCTGGTTTAATCACATAGGATTTTACGGAATAAATCGTATGCAATGAAAAATTCATTATGGAATTGATGGTTTTCAATACTCTATTTCTTAGAAGTGCGTGGAAACAGATATACTATTTATTGAGTAAAGAATACATATTTTACCAATTTAAGTGAGAAGACCTTAAGAGATAAGATCAAATTGAATTCAGAGTAGGAATCAACATTTATGCAGTTAATATTTACTTTCTTGAAATAAATTCAGGACTTTATTGAGTGATTCTGGAATATAAAAAACCAAATTACCTCCTAATGACTCAATTACACAGGTATTTGTATATTTGCTTTGAGATTTTTGACACTGTATTGTTATATTTTTTAGAGAAATCTCATATTAAACATTACTATTAAAAGCCTTGAAACATTGAGAAATCCTGACACAGAACAAAATTAGTTTCCCAAATGAGAGAAACATATTTTAGCTTCTATTTCTCACTTGTTTGTTGAAAAGAACGATTTGATGAAATTTGAAATAAGGTCGACACAATGATTAAACCTGTTTATTTGCCTTTGGAAATAAAATCTCTCAGAAAATACAAATATCGATAGGATACTGCTAGATCAATATCATCAATAATTTCTACATCAAAAACTCACCCAATTAGATTCCAACAAAATCCTTATTTTAATTTTCTAGACTACCATCATACAAAAATAAACAAAGCAGAAAAGACACATGTATTGAAATATTTTTTTAGTTTTGAATGATCATTTTGCCAATTTGAAGGGAGATGGTTAAAAGAAGGCCTGATAACTGAGCTAGTAGGGTGGTACCACATGCCTCAGATCTGGTGATGCCAAGTATTGCTACATCTATCTTACAATCAGAATTGAACACACGACATTGCCAGATCTGAGGCCTGTGGTACCACCGTACTGGCTCACACTACAAGCATTTTGCTGTCGCTGCAGTCCGCAGCGACACCCTGTCGTTGCAGATTTTTTTTGAATCCCCACGCCTTTGTATTTGCAACGACATTTCCTTACTTGCAACGACATTTGTTGTTGCTAGGTCATTGTCGATTCATTTTTTTTAATTTCCCTATCTAGTTTTATTCAATAATTTCCATATTTTCCTTTTTTTTTCAATCGTATCTCTGAGCTTCTGCAATGGATGTTTCATTCAATGCTTGGGCAACTCCAGCCTCAAAATCTACGTCGACACAGGAAAATCCATCCCACCAACCACCAATCAGTTCCATGCAAGTGAACCATTACGAAGCAGTAATTAGCAAGATTTCCGACAAGCTTAATAAGCTCAAAGCCACTATTTCCACCATGGCTTCTCAGTCCAATATGCCCAAAGGGAAAGGAAAAATGGAACAATCAGTTCCCTCGAAATTGTCAAAGGCTACTACCAGAAAGGCCATTCCCGAACATCGCTTTGATTCCCGTCAGAAGGTTCCATCTCAAGCAACTGCCAAACAATCCCGACGAGAATCATCTGCACCACCTGAGATCATGAGTAATAAACCTCCAGGTTGTAAGTCAAGCATGAAGACGACTGCGGTCAAAGTACTCTCTCCAAAGCGTCATCCCCAGCAAATGCGAACAGGTGACTTTCCTTCAAGCTTCACCTCAACTAAAGTGAGGATTTGTTTTTTGTTGATCTTATTCATGATATGTATCTCACATCCTTATTGTTGAACCCTCATGTAGACTGCATTATTTGTCCACATTAAAATCTTGTGGGGCCTCTTGAAGTAAGAATCGGTTCCACAGGCCCCTGAATTGAGGATGCTTGAAGAGTTTTATCAACGATTTAAGCGACCTGAACAAGTTGAAGAGGCAATCAAAACAAGCACAGCTCTCACTTACCTTGAGCCAAATGAGGTACAGTGCTTCAAGGACGCTTGCGCAGGTCGAATTCGATTTGGCAGGTCAGTCATCCATCTGGGTGACAACTTTGTTTGATATGCCCAAGGTCTCATGAACCGGTTAGGTTTACAAATTTGGTGTCCAAACCTTGAAGAGGATCCATCTTTGCTCTACAATGCAGCTCATCGCATTGCAGCCCTTACTACTTTTCAAGAGCTTGCTTCAACCTCTGCTTACACTTATCTCAATATTGACCCAAAGATGGCAATGAATATGAATTTGCTTATCCAAGGCTATAATCATTTTGTACATTACTTAATGCTTGAGAAGTACAAAAAGGAATGTAAGCAAGCAGGTAGAAACTCAAAAGATGCTACTCACAAGCGATTCTCCAAGAATCGTGAACAGGTAAGTGCTGACTTGGCATTATGAATAAGTATGTTTGTCTAACAATTATTTTTGCATGTTTGATTTAGTTGAGAAATGAACGCCGGGACTTTGCAATTGTCAACAAGTTTCCAATGCGTTATCAAAAAATATTGGCTCAGATTGGGGCTCACAGCGATGATGAAGAAGTGGTGGGAAAAGGTTTTTTCATGATCAAAACTCTACCCTACCGCTCAAAAAATGCAAATCGTTTCTTCCGCCGGTTGGATGTGGTCATGAAGCAAGCAGCAGAACAAGATACCTATGCCAAAAAAAATTGCAGGCGAGTCCGCAGATTACCCAAGGTGCCAGCTGAATCAACTTATAAGGCAGCACCAAAGGGTTTGCCAATTGACTTTTATGACCCAACATGGTACCATCAATTGTCGCTTTCTCAGCAATCTGCAATTCCCAACCGCACATCATTGGCTTTTCTCCCCAATGCCAATGAGTCCTTACTTCCAAAAAGCATGCGGCACCCTGATGAAAAGTTGGCTGATTCTTCATTCACTAGGAAGTATTGGGAAGTGTCAACTGAACCATATGGGCTTGTTGGGGCCGAGTCATCAAGCGAAGAAAGTACAGATGAGAAAGGATTATCAGAAGATGAATCAGAGGGAATTGATTTAACTCATTCCACTGCCAGTGAATCAGACGATGAATATTTGGCTGAAGGCGATGCTGGTGACTTGTACAATGAGGAAGCAGAAGAGATTAACATTGAAGAAGATCATTACCAGAGCTTAGAAGATGATAATGGGCAATCAGATGAGCAGAAGGATGCAGCGGATGAAGATTATAATATGGCAAGTATCCCTGAGGAAGAATTTTGGCAATAACATTCAATTCTTTTACTATATAAAAAACGAAGGAATCATAATAACAAAAAAAAACTGGATTGTCTTGTTTTGTGGCTGAGTAAAAGAAAGGAATATGTATGGTTGGTTAGTGCATTACCGAAAAACTCTTTTTTTGGTTTAGTGGAACTTCATTTATGCTGCCTTATCGCGATAGTTGTATTTTGACGATTTTTATATTTAATGTTTTTGGTTTTTTAAATCTTTGTCACTTGAGGTGATGATTATGGCAATTAAAAAGTTGGAAAATTTTTAAATAAAGCAAAACGGTGCACTGACAACTATAGGCAACAGGGGGGAAAAAGTTGATCCATGTAAAGAGCTAAGACCCAAACCTTCATTTTGAGACAAGGCAAATAAATATACAGATGTAGGTAGGAACTAATATAGTAATTGTGCAATTATGTATACACTTTGCCCAATAATATGGTGATACAATTTGAGTAGTTCCAACATAATAACACTGCAGCTGAACTTAAAAAAAATAAAAAATAAATTGAGATAGGAACACAAAATTATGAAGCATTGCTTCCTCAAAATATTGTGTAAGGCCAAGCAGCAAAAAAAGGGATAAGTTTTAAGAGGAAAAAAATAAATTACAACGTCATCTGTGAGGACAAGTAAGTGAGGTTCTCAACAGTTGGGCAAGGCACATCAGCTTAGATTCCTATTAAAATTCGGCGTGTTAGCCTTAAGCGGCTTTGTAAATGGTTGGCATTATTTGAAGTTTTTGGATCAGAAAGCCATTGTTGAATAAGCTCCGAAACTGCCTTGAGCTCGCTATGGATGTTTTCAATGGTAATTTTTGATCCTTTTGCAAAATTAACTTCGTAGTTTGGACTTTTTGAAGTGCCTGTTAAAAAAAACAATCTCAGCCAATGTCTTGTTTGAGAAATGATCAAGACTACTCACTTGCAGTTGTATCAATATTGCTTGACTTTGAAGCCATAGGAAAGGTCATTGAGGGTTGGGATTGGAATCCGTCAAACCTTTGCCAGAAGCTTGGATGAACAGTGACAATTATGGGGGTCTTCAGAAAGCATTTCTTCTGCATATAATCGTGCATCCATGCTTGGGACATCGTGATTAAATAAAATGAATTCAGGTTTTTGAAAAGAGTTATTTTAGTATTTATATTTACCAAACATCCCACAGCCCCCTTTCCAACCTCGATGTGGATCTTTGCTTGGGAAGTTCAGGTATATTTGCCCCTTTTGACTGATTCCTAAGTTAAGCAATGTGGCCTCCTTGCACTTGCAAAAGAGCATGACAGCCCCGTCGGCAGCGTAAACCTGGGGTGCATGAGTTGATAAGATCATTTTGCGAAGGGGGAGTTAGGACTATGACAAAAATAAAACGAGGATGGGAACTGGAATGATAATACAAAGAAGGTGGGGGCATGTCACAGGGGCTCTTATGGAAGCAAGAGGGCCTGGCACTCAGGAATCAAGAACTCACTTGGAGGGCTCCAAAAGGTGATAAGAAATACTATGGAATATATTTCTTAAGCAGGAAATAGAGAAAAGACAAATATGCCAAAGATAACAAAGGGTAAGAAGAATGAAGCCAGAGGCCAAAATAAAAGAAGCCAAAAGCCAAGAAGCCAACCAAGTGAATCCTCAATTCACTGTTTCAACCTGCCAGAAAGAACAATGGAATTAGTAAAGGATATGACCACCAATATCCACTGACAGGCGAAGAAAGAAAAGAAGAAGGTGCTAATGACTGACTTAAGATTATCAGTATTAACTTTAATAATGTAAAAGAAAATAAGGATAAAAATAAATCCAATATATTAATTAACTGGGGAAAAAGTCCCCAGCTGATGAAAGGTGGCCGGTATATGTGAAAAGCTGAAAGATTGATCCTGGAAGGTGGATCAATGACTGTATTGTCCGAATCGGGAAATACAGTTCTGGCCATCTTGAAATTTGAACTGTGTGATGGAATTCACACAGTGGAATAAGAAATGGCCCAATTGGGCCAAGGCCATACAGGTTGATTGAATAAGGCCTGTACAGATGAATTGGGTTGTCCAAGGAGTATTGAATACTTGATGTCTTGACAACTGATTTAAATGATGTAATACCTCTTGAGAATTGACCTTAGAATAATTCTGAATGAATTGTACCAACCCAACTCCTGCAGATACAGGTGGTTGGGATCCTTGAATGATCTTTTGAATTGCCGCCATGGATTGCCAGACTGATGAGCTGAAAAGTCCTCCTTCGAAATGGGCGTTGGAATTCTGGACCTTTAAATGGAAAGGTGGAATTGGGTCCTGAAAACGTCACCATTGGATTGCTGAGCAAAAATGGTGCATAATGGTATATAACCATATATGCACCACACCTGCAATCTTGGGTACGGAGTGCATGAAGGAAAGGAAGAAATTCCCCTTAAGTTGAGGGGAAGGCTTTGCTGAGCTGATCTGGTGGCCTCTGTTGGTTGCCAGAGGCCATGATGGAAATATTGATCCATGGTGGTCCATGGCCAAAATTGGGTCCTACGGGATTTATGGCCAAAAAGGTGTCCGAGAGGGATTTGGTCATTTTTGGGTCCAAGGAAGTCATGGCAAAAATTGGCTCAGGTGGGCCCACCTGGCCTTGGGGCCTAGGTTGCTGGCCCCTTTGGCCCCTTTTGGCCTCATTGGATTAGGCCAAAAGGGGCCTAATTGGCCTACGGACCGTAGAAGCCGTAGGGGGCCTAAATGGCCCAAAAAGGCCATTTAGGCCTAAACCCCCATAATGAAAGGGGTTGGCCAGGGGCCAATGATGATGGCTAGGGGGTCCAGAAACCCCTAGAAGATAAAAGGACCCCCCCAGGCCCAAAATGAAAGATGAAGGCCTGGGGGTTGGTGAGGTGGAATTTGGCCAAGAAGGCCAATGATGGCAGGATATGGCCTGAGGCCATAAATGATGGTTGAGAGGGGTTATGGCGTAAAACCCATAAAACACCCAAGGGGGCCAATTGGCCATAAAGGACATGACGTGACCAATTGGCCCCATCTGGGCTCCAGGTTGAATTGCTGCAGCCATCAAGGAGGAGGGCCAAAACTCATGGTTGTGACAGTACCCCCCTACCTTGAATGGTGAGCTCCTGAGCACCAAGATAAGGTAGAAGCCTGTTGAGGCTACTAAGACGGATTGGACGGAGGGATTCCAGAGGTATTTGATCTTTGAAAAGAAAAATTTTGAGCTGATAATAGTGTTGGCATATGAATTGAAGTTGACGTAGTCTTCTCTTGGCATTTGGCTTTGAAAATGTTGAAGGATTAAATTGACGTAGAATTGGCATAAAGATTATAATAAAAGAGAATTGAAATGATAAAGAAAGAACATAAAAGAAAATGAAACAAAACAGAAAAAAGAAATAAAAAGAAAAGTTTTGAGGGGGAGTCCAATCTTCATCACTGATTTCGAGAATTGAATTGAGAGTGGCCAGGGTACCTGGAAAAGAGATTTGATGCCAGGTGCTCACAAAGTGGCCAAGGTGATGTTTTGAACAGATTGTAGACCCCTCAGGGAAGTGCACACCGGGAGAGGAACTTACTTTTGGTAGTTGCCAATCCCGCCAGTGCCATAAAAGAAAAAACAAACTTGTTAAGGATTGAATTGCATTGGGAAATTTGGAAAAGAAGTAAAAGGGTGAATGGTCCATTTGTCCAAGTGAAAATGGCCATAATTTTGGAATTGAATGTTGAAAAGCCAGGCCAAGATCTGTGTCCAAAATTGCAAAGTGCTCACAGAGTGGCCAAGGTGATGCTTACAACAGATAAGGGTAGAATACCCCAAAAAAGGTGCATACCAGGAGTGGGACTTACTTTTGGTAATTCCTCTCCCCACCAAGCACCATAAGTGCATCAAGCTTTTGAAGAGTTGGGACCCGGCTTGTCAGGATATAAGGAATGAAAATCTTTGACAAGTTCAGGACAATTCTTGAGGTTTTCGGCTGGTTCCCAAGTGGATCTTTCTGGGTCTTGACTGAAACCTTTCCATTCCACCAGATACCATAATTTTCTTCTCTTGAGCTTTGAGTCCAGTATTTTTGAGACTTCCCATTCCTCTTCTTCTTCAATGATGATTGGAGGAGGAGGCTCTTGATGCCGCTCTGGGATTGTTGATGTCTTTACTGGTCCCAAAAGTGAGATATGGAAGACTGGGTGGATGGATTTCCATTGAGATGGAAGCTTGAGGTGGTAAGCATGAGAACTGACTTTCTTCAGGATTGGAAAAGGACCCAACCATCTTTCGGATAGTTTTTTGGTGGGTCTGGTTGATTCGATGTTCTTGGAAGAAAGCCATACCATGTCACCAGGATTGAAAACAGGTGGAATTGCTCTACCTTTATCTGCATACCTCTTAAACCGGTTTATGGCGATTTCAAGTTCTCTCAAGACATCTTGCTGTACTGATTGGATTTTTGTTGATAACTTTCCAGCAGGAGTATCTTGAGTGATGTGAACTGAATCAAATTGTGGATCTCTTCCATAAACAGTGAAAAACGGTGATTGCTTGGTTGAAGAGTGATGAGAATTATTGTTGGCAAATTCAGCCAGAGGGAGCCAGGTGTTCCAATCATCTTGATGATAACTGACATACATCCGAAGATACTGTTCTAGTATCTGATTTACCCTCTCTGTCTGTCCATCAGTTTCTGGGTGATAAGCAGTTGACAAGTCTCTTGAAATCTTGAGCTGCTGACAAAGATTGGTCCAGAAGGAAGAAACAAAGAGTGAACCTCTATCACTGACAATGCTTGATGGGAGGCCATGCTTTGAGAAAATATTCTTGATGAATAAATGGGCCAAATCCAGTGAAGTGATTGAAGACATTGTTGGAATAAAAACCGCCATTTTTGAGAATCTGTCCACTATGACAAGGATTAAGTCAAAGGAATTGGACAGTGGCAGTTGAGTGATGAAATCCATTGAGAGGCAAATCCAAGGACCATTTGGAATTGGAAGAGGCTTGAGAAATCCAAACTTCTTATGATGAATATTCTTGTTTCTTGAACACTGTTGACAGGATGAAACATAATCCTTGATGAATTGAGTCATGCCGGACCAGTGGAAATCCCGCTTGACAAGTTTGAGAGTCTTCTCTTGGCCAGGGTGTCCAGCTAGAGGAGAATCGTGACGCTTTTGAAGAATGCTGAGTTGGATTGTGGAGTCATTTGGGACTACCACCCGATCTTTGTAGAGAAGAAGTTGGGAGGAGGAATCAAGAGAATAATCTTGGACAGATTTACCTTTACCCAAATCTTCAAGGATACTTCTGTACTGAGGATCTTGCCATACTGCCTTCTGAATTGAGTCAATCAGATTTGAAAATGACTCCACCTTGACTTGAAAGAACTTTGAGGGTTGAACTTCATCTTGCTTCATGAGTTTCTGAAAATTCATTGGATTCTTGCTGATGAAATCCTCCCCCCTCTCTGGATAAACGTTGTCCCGACGTGATAAAGCATCCGGAAGAGTAGCCAGGCGGCCAGGGCGGTAAGTGATTGAGAAATGAAATTCAGACAGGAATTCAGCCCAACGGGCTTGACGGCGAGTAAGGATCTTTGATGACATAAAGTACTGAAGAGAAGAATGATCGGTGAGAACTTCAAAAGGGGAAGACAGAGAAAGAAGAAAAGCCCTCCAGCGCTTGAGAGCCCAGACTATGCCAAGGAGTTCCTTGTCATGAATCTCATAGTTAAGCTCCGCTGGCATAAGCTTGCGGCTGTCGAATGCAATGAAATGTTTTCCTGAGTCAGAGACCTGACTCAGTACAGCACCCAAGGCATAATCGGATGCATCGGTCTCTACAATGGTGGGTAGAGAAGGATTGAAGTGGGAAAGGATTGGAGCGGTGGTGAAAGCCTCTTTGAGTTGATGAAACTGACTAAGAGCTTCCTCATTGAGGGGGAAACAGGAATTTTTCTTGAGGAAGCTGGTGAGTGAACTGATCTTCTTTGAATAATTCTTGATGAAACGGCGGTAAAAATTGGCAAAGCCAAGAAAGGATTGAAGTGCCTTGAGGTTTCTTGGAGGAGGCCAATTGAGAATCTGCTGGACTTTTGCTTGGTCCATCTTGAGGCCTTCAGAAGAAACAACATAACCAAGGTATTCAACACTAGAAACATGAAAAAGGCATTTGGATGCCTTAGCAAAAAGATTATTGGCCCTAAGTCTGGAAAGAACAGTGGACACATGAGTGACATGCTCTTCCTCAGACTTGGAAAAGACCATAATATCGTCTAAATAAACCACAAAATAAACATCAAGCAAATCTTGGAAGATATCATTGACAAGATTTTGAAAAGAAGCAGGAGCATTGGTGAGCCCAAACGGCATAACCAAGTACTCATAACTGCCATATTTAGTTCTAAAACAAGTCAAATGTTCATCACCCTCCTTGATTCTGAGCAGGTTATATGCACCACGCAAATCAATCTTGGAGAAGATAGAAGAACCATTAAAGACGTTGAGAAGCTGATTCATAGGCGGAACAGGATACTTGTTCTTCCTAGTAACAGCATTGAGTTTGCGGTAATCAACACACAAACGGAGGCCACCATTGTTCTTTTTGACAAAAACAACAGGTGCTCCTGTTGAAGAGGAGGTTGGCTGGATGAAACCTTTCTCTACATTCTCTGAAATGTAGGCCCTGAGTGTATCTGACTCTTGTTTGGATAAAGAGTAGATCACCCCAACTGGAGGTAGAGACCCCTCCAGCTCGATATGATGATCACAGGCACGGTGAGGAGGAAGTTTTTCTGCTTTCACCTTGGAGAATACATCCAGATATTGGTGATAGACAGAAGGAACAACCTTCATCACGGTTTCTACTTCTTCTGGCTCTTCCTCTTCATCCCACAACTCCTCCAGGGAGTCATGATAGGATGAAGGAGGACGGTCCATATTCCCAAATAAGAGGTGAAGTGAAGATACAGAATTATCTTCTCCAACATCTTGAATCTCTTTGAAGACTTCAGCTCTAGGAGATAGTAATGACTGTGGGGAATTAAGGGAAGGAATATGGACAGAAGATGGAAATGATGGTGTTCTAGAATCACCAACCAGAGCTGCACAAGACTTGGCAGAAGAAAAGTCATTACGGACAGAATTAGAAGGATCAGAATAGTCCAAATGATCAGGATTAAAGGTGATCAGCCCTTGCCTCCAATTGATAGAAGGATTAAAATGATTGAGAAAGTCAAAGCCCAATATGAGGTCTTCTCCATTGGGAGTATCAATGACTAAAAAGTCCCATTCAAAGCTTGGGAAGGAAGGGAGCTCAACCATATATTTAGTATGGTGAGTCAAAAATAAGGAAGGGGACTCAGAGGAGTCCAAAATGATAAGAGGAATCTTCTCTGGAAGTTCTGACGTAGTCAATGAGTACTTGTGAACAAACTGCTTTGCAATAAATGAGTGTGTAGCACCAGAATCAATGAGAATACTGTAAAAAACATCAGAAAGGGAAGAAAAAACAAAAAATTTAAGAGAATTTTTGACACCAGTATTCAGAATGCACAATTGTGCTCTGGAAGGAAAACTGTGAAGACCATTGAACACAACATGATCTTCACTCAGGCTTTTCCCTGGCTGGGAAAACTGCCTGACGGTTGGGTAAGCTTATTTTGAGGCCTTTTGACACAGGACTCAAGACTATGATTCCCACCACAATAGGTACACAAGCCCTCTTTGATTCTTCTCTCTTTTTCAGAACCCTTCAACTTGAAGTCCTTATTCAACAAGGAAGAATGGGGCTTGTCCCGCTTTTGAGGATGAAATTTCTTCTTATGCCTTGAGCTTGAAGAAACTTGATGATGAGAAGAGTGAGACTTCGAGGCTTCAGGCTTCTTCTCTTGATGATGATTCTTCTCCTTTTGCCTCTCATGGTACCTGGTATCAAGTTCCAGGCTGAAATCCATTAAGTCTTGAAGAGAATCAATATTTGAAGGATGGGAGGCTAATTGATCCAGAATTCTGGAGGCCAAGCCCTTCCTGAAATGATGAATGAGAGCCCTTTCACCCCAATCCCCAATTCTTGAAACCAAACTCCTGAAATCAGCAATATATAAAGCAACATGCCCACCTTCTTTCATCCTAAGGCCATCCAATTCTGCTTCAGCTTTTCTAACTTCATTTGGGTCTCCAAATAAAGTGAAAAATTGGGATTCAAACAGTGGCCAGGAATTGAGAAGGTAACTTGAGTCTTGATTATTGAGATTGGAAAGATAAGGCTCAATCCATTTTGCAGCCCTGCCAACTAAGAATGAAGTGGCATAAAGAACCTTCTTTCTATCTTGAGAGAAGTTTGCCGGATCATTATGAAAGATGAGTTGACAATATTGAATGAAGCTTCTGACTTTGAAGGGTTGAGTCCCATCAAAGCATTCTGGAGCCTTCATAGATGGAGTCTTGAAGGCTGGTGGTCTTGATGACTCAGAGGAAGAAGCTGCTTGAAGATTGGCCATAATTTGAGTCATCTGCTGCATGATGGCCAATAAAGATGGTTCGGACTGATGAGAGACAGGCTGATCAGACCAGGCTAGAGTTGGTCCTCTGGTGCCTTCAGATGCTCCCACAGGAGCAGGAGCAGCCTCAGTGCCATTAGACTCTTCCTCTTCCACAGAATTCTCCTCCTCCTCTTCATCATCTTCACCTTGAACCTTGGGACTGGTTCTTGAAAGTCCTGGGAATCTGCCAACCACTCCTGATAATGAAATTGATCTCCTTGGCCCTCTTCCTTCCTTCCTGGATGGTGCTGCTTCTTCCAAAGTGGGTCCTCTGTCCAAACTGGCCCTCAGTTGAGAAACTGCTGGGGTACCGTCAAGGGGAGCCCTTGGAGTTGGAGTCAGAACAGCTTGAGTTCTGGCCTGAGATCTGGTCTGTCTTGCAGGAGGTGAATGTTCAACTGGCATGATTCAGGAATAACAAATCAAATAAATGAAAGGAATTCAAAATTATCTTGAAGTAAAGAATCAACAATCAAATCTTGAGGAAATAAAGGAATCAAGTGAAAATCTTCAAGTACGTCAATAAATCAAAATCAAATGAAGTCTTGAAGTCAAAAATAAAATCAATGTCTTGAAGTAAATCAATGAATCAAATCAATCACAATCAAATCAAATCAGAATCTTGCAGAAAGTCAATCAATCAAAATGAATTCTTGATGTGAATAATCAGCAAATCAATAAAATCTTCAGGTCAATCAATTATCTTGATGTAAATTTCAATTATGTCAAATCGGTCAATCAAATCAATTCCAAGTGAGTTCTTCCAAAATCAAAACTCTTGAGGAATAAATCAAAATGAATCCTGGTATGAAGAACGTGTCTGAATAATCTGATGAATAATTTGAGGATCAAAGGTAACAACGCCTGAATTACGGATAAGAGTAAGATTGATGATAATGAAAAGTGAGATTAAGATTGAAAAGATGAACAGAAAATAAAATTTGGGTCAGCTTTCAATTTTCAGAATGAAGAAATGAGTGAGAGAAAATTGAGAGATGACGAAGAATCATAAATTTTCATAAGCGTTAAAGAGTCATAATTTTGATGAATGAATGAATGAAATTGATGAACAATGAATGAATAGAATGAAAAGAAATTATGAGTTAATTAATATAATGTCACAGGGGCTCTTATGGAAGCAAGAGGGCCTGGCACTCAGGAATCAAGAACTCACTTGGAGGGCTCCAAAAGGTGATAAGAAATACTATGGAATATATTTCTTAAGCAGGAAATAGAGAAAATCCAAATATGCCAAAGATAACAAAGGGTAAGAAGAATGAAGCCAGAGGCCAAAATAAAAGAAGCCAACCAAGTGAATCCTCAATTCACTGTTTCAACCTGCCAGAAAGAACAATGGAATTAGTAAAGGATATGACCACCAATATCCACTGACAGGCGAAGAAAGAAAAGAAGAAGGTGCTAATGACTGACTTAAGATTATCAGTATTAACTTTAATAATGTAAAAGAAAATAAGGATAAAAATAAATCCAATATATTAATTAACTGGGGAAAAAGTCCCCAGCTGATGAAAGGTGGCCGGTATATGTGAAAAGCTGAAAGATTGATCCTGGAAGGTGGATCAATGACTGTATTGTCCGAATCGGGAAATACAGTTCTGGCCATCTTGAAATTTGAACTGTGTGATGGAATTCACACAGTGGAATAAGAAATGGCCCAATTGGGCCAAGGCCATACAGGTTGATTGAATAAGGCCTGTACAGATGAATTGGGTTGTCCAAGGAGTATTGAATACTTGATGTCTTGACAACTGATTTAAATGATGTAATACCTCTTGAGAATTGACCTTAGAATAATTCTGAATGAATTGTACCAACCCAACTCCTGCAGATACAGGTGGTTGGGATCCTTGAATGATCTTTTGAATTGCCGCCATGGATTGCCAGACTGATGAGCTGAAAAGTCCTCCTTCGAAATGGGCGTTGGAATTCTGGACCTTTAAATGGAAAGGTGGAATTGGGTCCTGAAAACGTCACCATTGGATTGCTGAGCAAAAATGGTGCATAATGGTATATAACCATATATGCACCACACCTGCAATCTTGGGTACGGAGTGCATGAAGGAAAGGAAGAAATTCCCCTTAAGTTGAGGGGAAGGCTTTGCTGAGCTGATCTGGTGGCCTCTGTTGGTTGCCAGAGGCCATGATGGAAATATTGATCCATGGTGGTCCATGGCCAAAATTGGGTCCTACGGGATTTATGGCCAAAAAGGTGTCCGAGAGGGATTTGGTCATTTTTGGGTCCAAGGAAGTCATGGCAAAAATTGGCTCAGGTGGGCCCACCTGGCCTTGGGGCCTAGGTTGCTGGCCCCTTTGGCCCCTTTTGGCCTCATTGGATTAGGCCAAAAGGGGCCTAATTGGCCTACGGACCGCGGACCGCGGCGTACGGACCGCGGCCCATGGTCCGTACAGACCGTAGAAGCCGTAGGGGGCCTAAATGGCCCAAAAAGGCCATTTAGGCCTAAACCCCCATAATGAAAGGGGTTGGCCAGGGGCCAATGATGATGGCTAGGGGGTCCAGAAACCCCTAGAAGATAAAAGGACCCCCCCAGGCCCAAAATGAAAGATGAAGGCCTGGGGGTTGGTGAGGTGGAATTTGGCCAAGAAGGCCAATGATGGCAGGATATGGCCTGAGGCCATAAATGATGGTTGAGAGGGGTTATGGCGTAAAACCCATAAAACACCCAAGGGGGCCAATTGGCCATAAAGGACATGACGTGACCAATTGGCCCCATCTGGGCTCCAGGTTGAATTGCTGCAGCCATCAAGGAGGAGGGCCAAAACTCGTGGTTGTGACAGGGCAGACTTTTGGAACATGGGATCTACATTACTGATGCGTCAAATTAAAGTTGACATTTAGGGGCTTATATGAATGATTCAATTAAAGGATCAAGTCACTTGGTAGAAACCCAACATCATACTAAGAAAACATTGAGGCATTTTGATCTGTATTACGACAGCATCAAAAAATAACAATCTGCCCAAAAAAACATCATAAAAAGTACAACGACATTTTTAGCTGAGACTAAGTTGTTTAACCTAACAAAAGTGAGGTTCAAGTTTTTAAAAATAAATCAGATCAAATTGGTCACATGTTAGGCTCAGAATTTGATGGCCCAGCGTCATCTCTCATGTAAACTTGATCCATGGCTACAACTAAGGACTTGTCAAGTTCACGGGTACCTGGAAGATTGTTGGAATCAATTGCATCATAAAAAACCTCCTTTTCCTTTTTTGCATGTTGATTAATCGTTGATTCGTCGTCATTACTATTCTGGCTTTCACTATCACTAATGCTTGCTGACAAGTGTATTTGATGAGTAATATCATATTGGGCAGTGAGGGTCGCCCAGTGTTTATTTGAAAATGCCTGGTCAGGCATTTCCATGCCTGGGAGGACCATTTCATCAGTTACATATGAGTTTGCTGGTAAGAAAGCAACTTGAGAGGAATCGGCAGCTCTCCACCTCTCATCAGGTGTTAGCTTGTTAAAATATTCGGGCTTATAAAAATTGATTGGAAGATTCTTTGGGGTGCCCCTAACTGTTGAGATAATTGGGACTTCGGGTCTGATGCATTTGCAACATGGGTATTTTGGGCGGGACTGACAATTGCTTGCATGGATGCAGAAGTCCAAATGTTGAAAGAAAGCATTTGCATTTTCAGAGCGGAAAGGTAAGGTCTTAATAGCAAATACTTGTTCTTGAGGGATGTATTCATCGTCACTGTGCACGTTGATATCGTCCAGAATGTCCAGGTACCTCTTGGGGAAATTGTGAGTCAAAGCATAACTCTTTCTCGCATTTTGAAGCTAAAATGGACCATTAGCTGATGGAAGAGCTAAAACAAGATGAGAGGCAGTACATACATTTCGCCTCCTGATTTGAACTGACTTTGCATTATGACGCTCAGTTCTCTCCAAATCGCTTATTTCCGACCTATGCTTAATGACCATGAGATAGTGGACATAATGATTGTAGGACTCGCAAAGCAGTGTCAAATGGTTGCAAAGATTCATATTGACTTTCGTATATTCATATGCTCCAATGGAAGCCATTTGTCGAAATGTAATGATGGCACTGATACGGCAGGCCTCATTCAATAAGGAATCGGGAGCCTGATTGAGATCAGGACACCATTGCGCAATTCCTAGCTTGGCAAGTGTGGTACGGATAAAGTAGACAAAGGATTCTTTAATGTTCACAATGCCATGTCGGAGCTTCTGGCGTCCAAGGCGGGCTTCCTGCAGGGTGATCACGTCCTTTGGTGGAATAACGTAAGCTGCAATTGGAGAGTCCACTACTGCTTGAATCTCTTCAGTTGAAGCAAAGTGCTGATAAAAAACTTGTAGTCAACTGTTATCTGGAGGAGCTGGAACACGATCATCTTCAGGGAAGTTCCATAAAAGCCTGATATGAGCATAAAAAGCATTCTATAAAGAAGGAATAGTCAGCTGAAAAGTACAACGACGTAGGTGGATAAAATGCAAACCGTGGTATGGTAAGTTGGATGTTGATTCATGGTCACCAGAAGTATCAAGACAAACTAATCTTCAATTTCGTGAAAAATTGGTAGGTCAAAGGCAAATTTGGCGTATTTTATGTACGGTACAATTGGGAGAAGTAAGTGATTGAGGAAATGCCAAAATTGGGGTCAGCATAGTGGAATGGGGACAATGTGATGAGAAATGATATCAGCTCAGAAAATGTTGCGAAATATGGCAGATAGGAGTCATGAGGGTGCTCGCGCAATTGTAGATCAGCAAAATCAGTTGTCAAGTGAAAGGATCACACTGTGAGTTCACCTATTGAATGACACGAGTTATGAGGGTGACACTGGAAAGAGAAGGCCCCACCGTACAATTGTCAGTGAGGGGGGGCCTATGCTTGGGCTGACTGAAAAAAGACAAAAGTAGTTCGCTAGTGGAAAGACACCATCCCACTGATGCAAATGACATTTGGAATGTATTGGCAACATTTCAAACAATATATGGTGAGACCACCCACACACAAGAGGAAATTTGGAGTTTGCTAGTGGAAAGACACCATCCCACTGATGCAAATGACATTTGGAATGTATTGGTAACATTTCAAACAATATATGGTGAGACCACCCCACGGCTTGCAGTGCATAGTGGAACAAGAAATTATGAAATCGTAGAATGAATAAATGGGCAACCAAACTAGAAGATTATGGGTAAGGGAAAAAAAATTCCAAAGAGATATTAAATAGGTGAGACAAAAAGAAAAGTACACACAAGAGGAGATTTTGCAAACTAAAAGTCCCCAGAAATGTCTAGAAAAGGGTCATGATTGTGAGGGACCATGATAATTCCATCTCTCTCAATTGAAAGGATGTCGTTTCCAATGATTCGGTATGCCTCCAGGGACACCACTTGTGATGGATCGATCATTATTTCCTGTCCATTTTCAATCTTGCCCAAAACCGCCCCACACAGAAAAAGCATATATCGAAACTTTGATGTTGGAACTCCACGCAGTTTTGGGTACATATTTTGGATGGGGGTCATTAGTATAGCTGCATGAGTTTCTCCTGCGCCATCCTTGTATTTATAACATTGCTTGATCAACCCGTACAGTTTTTTTTCACCAATTTTTGCAACTACACAGTTTCGTGGCTTCATACCACCAACAATCACCCCTTTGCAATCCACTGTTTGAACCACTTCAACCAGTTCCGAAAGATAGTGACCATTTTTTGGCACAGGAAATATGTCTTGATGGACCACTTGTGCATCTCTTTTTGAACATAGATCAAATAACAGAGAGTACCTACCCGACCCTAACCTAATCATATTCGTTGTTCTTTTTCTTTGCCAAACTTTTTTTTCACCATCCTTTGACAATTGAATAAAATCCTTTTGGGATAGCAGCCTTTGCAATCAGCACCCACGAACCATCATTGTTTTGTGAATATGCTCTTCAAAGGTAATGTTGTCATCAGTTTTTGCTTCTGACTAATTTTGAGTCAACCATTTTAACTTGAGACTCACCAATTCGATTATTTGTGTTTATTTTTTGCAAGAAACCTATAAGTCTTTCACCACTAAATTCTGCGACACCAGCCAAAGGGCCCCATGCCTTCATTTGTTCTGGAATGTGTAGGGCAAAATGGTGATTTGGTTGAATCTTAGGATTATTGAAAACTTCCCCAACAGAGTTGGTGTAACGCTGGTAGTTGATTTGAAACCTTCTGAATTCATTTTCTTTTATCTTGCGTGCACACACAATGTTGGTGCAGTGAATCAAGTGGGATGTATTCATGAGAAATTTATAGCGATTTGAAGAAACATCTAAGTGACCAACTTGCTCTATATAAAGTTCAAAAATAACCAATGGTACAATGTAAACCAAAAGTGCATGCCATTTTGCTGCACTTAATTTACCATGTTTAGACTCCCCAAGATTACCTGGTAGATGAGATATTCCAGGAGGTAGCACTGCTTGCTTCATTAAAATCCTAAACTGCTCCATATCACTTTGAGAAAAAAACCCTCCATTAGGGCCACCATCTAATATGATATCATCATTTGAGTCATCTGATATATTTGATTCATTTTCTTGGTCTCAATCCATCACAGAGTAGCTGTCATCTTGTTTTGTTCGCTTATTTTGGGAAGTTGAGATTTGGGGCTGTTTCCTTTTTTGGCTAGCTTCAAATGGGGAGATCGCCCAAAATCTCCATTGATAGCGAAAATGACCTTGTAGAATGCCTTCAAGCCAGTTGTGCATCTTTCCTAACACAACATGTCGGCTAGGATCCCAATACGCAAGTCTATTTAACTCGGACCACCGAACACCGGTCCTTTTCATGATTTTTTCTTAAGCGTTCTTGCTGATAGCTGCCTTTGATGCCCAAGCCGCAGAGAGGGTGTCATCTTTACATCGTCTTTGAGCAAGTTTCAAGTGGGCGAGTTCAGGTGCTTGTGCATGACAGAACAAGCAAAACTTTGTGGCTGAATGGGAAGCAAAACCTACAGCCTTTTTTGTTGCAAGAATGTCACCATAAACCAACAATAATTTGATTTGGATGAATTGGCCAGCTGGATATTGGTAAGTTGGAATGAGAATGCCCGAATCAAGTTTGACTAGCTCATCAACAAGTGGTTTCAGGAGATGATTAAGAGTTTGTGTATTAGGTGAGTAGGGCCCTGGTGTGATCCCACAAATGCACATGTGCGACAGTTTGTTGCAAATTATTGGAGGAAGATTGAGACATGAAATTGCAAAAATGCCATTTGATTCTATTTTTCCGCTGAGCTTGTTTCCACGTGGGTTGAACCAATCAACGAATAGAGATAATGCTAGCTTCAAGGAGTTTGGCTTGTTTTCCCATTTGATTTGTTTAAAGTTTTCCCCATGTTGTATATCAGAAAGAAAACCATAGTCCTGATCCTGGTGAATACTTCCAGCCCACGTATCTATCACATTCTCAGTATCTGACTTTGATAGAAGCCATTTTAGCCATGTTGAAATCCTTTGAGAAACGAATACACAGCGAGGAGTCCCAATAGAGAAAGGGGTCATTGGCATTGATGTTAAGTATTGTTCGATCTGTCCTACGTCTTTGTGGCCTTTATAAATACCTTTCTGCACAAAAAGTTCTTCATCGCAGCTTTTCAAGTTTGAAAATTCCTTGTATCCACAACGCAGTGGTGTATCCCGCCCAAATTCATACAGGCAAAAACATCTTTGACAACATATATTTTTTGTCAGCTCTATATCCACGTTTGCTCTTTTAATCAATGTTCGAGGATCACGTGGGACAATAGGAATGTTGCTATTTGGATTTGATGCTGAAGAGCAAGGTTGAAGACGCTCATAATCATTGTAATAGCCATTTTCCAGTTTTCCTGACTAACATTACAAAAGAGATGAAGCCACGATATGAAAACGACCATGAATACTGTGACAAATGACAGAAATGGAGTGAATTGAAACAGCATATTGCAAGAATGTAGGGAAAAAACACACAACCAAGAGGATTGCTTGTTTGAATATCAAAATATTTGTCACTATTGATTGAAGAATTATCAGATCCACTTGATTGCGGGTACTCTTCAGATGAAAGCCTTTCCTTTGGTGGAGACGTTTGGCGATCAGAAACTCGATGTTTGGCCGCATTGCGAATGGATATATAGCGGCCAGATTTTTGCTGAAGATTTTCATCAATTATCGAAAACTTGATGCAGACAGAACAGTTGCAAAACTCCATTGATTGGAAAAAAAAATATAAAATCAAATTAATTTAGAAATTAAATTGACAATCAAAAGTAAATGAGGTGAATTTTTTTGAAATAGAAGAAATCCAAAACCTAAGTTATTGTGAGCGCACCATTTACCAATAAAGCCTCATAATAAGCCATCTCATGTGCTGGCTCATGACACCTAAATATAACACTTTTTAACTTTAAAATTCTTTGGTCAAGAGTGCAGGGACCCATCACTCACATATTTATGATCATGAACCAAAAAACCCTCTAAGTACATCCACAACTGTCCCAAAAAATCATGCATTATCAACCCTGCCAACCGACCCCTACATAACATCTACCATTTCCAAAAAAAACAGGTACACTACGCCATGCCCAAGATTTCATCAAGAAAGAAAGCAATCACGGATGTGCGCACCTTGTGCATGTTCAACAGGATTGAAGAAAATTACTCCAGCTTCGCAAGATCCTTTGGCCCTCTTTGTACACCTTTTTCATTATCCTTTGGCAGCCTTTCAACACCACCTTTGGGCACAACACTGTTTCCACATGATGTTATCAAACAAGATTAAAAATTGCAATTTATATTCAGCATAAGAGATGCCAACTTCAGTCAAGCAACATGCACTGTTTTTCAATTCTTGTCAATGTGTTTATAATACCATATGTATCAATTTCTTCAAAATGTCTAACAGTCACTGTAAAATTACTGAACTCTCATGTCGAGGAAGTAATGCAGTCACATGGTACACACTGACGAGTTACATTACCAAATTCCCGCATGGAAAATTGGAAGGGTACTCTTTCTATGATGGTAATATTGCTACGCAACCTAATTATTCAGTGAATTAGGGTATTTGAATTTGACCTGCACGCAACAATAACAGCTGACAGCCCCAGTTTTTAATACTTGGGTAGTCGTTTTTAACTTCACCAATTTTTGGAGACCGTTTTGGTACAAATAACAAATTTTCTATTTTGGTTATTCTTGCATACAATTCTTTTTACAATCACAGTTTTCGTACGTATCTCAAAATTTAATTTGAATTTATTATTGGATACTCTTCTTTTCAAACCAACTACCACTTTGGTTCACCTTTTGTGTTGATAGTCAAGATACCATATGGATCGTTTCAATGACTTTTTTGGCGTCCATGATTTCGAAGCACCAGAGATTGGTGCTTTTCAACAACCTCACGATCTTCCATCGTTATTGGAATATCTTCAGATCATTGTTGATTCTTCCTATGTGAGTGTCCCAAATTTCTAAATTAAAAAAAAAAACTTTCATTCTAACAAGATTTTTGAGTTTTGCAAACTTGACAGGATGCGGTCGACAGGGTGAATTATCATCAGCCCCCTATTTACACTATTGAACAACGTCATCGGTGCACCAAAAGATACCTCAGGCATCTGTCCACCATGATATGGTCATTCGAAGAATTTGAATACGACGAACGTGACTCACCATGGATTAGAACCATGCTATTGGGTCTTCTCCTCCTTATCGAACATCAAATTAACTTGATGGATTCATATCGCAGACATGCAAGAGAAAGAGCTGGCCTGCATGGCCTTTGAATGGTCGTCTGGGTCGTTTGCCTGTTTTTTTGATATTTTTGTCGCTTGTAGTTGTTGTGATTGTCATGATTGCACCATGAAAAAAAAAATAAGATTAACTATCAAGATGTTTGATTTTTTGAGAGTTAATTAAATAATAATATATTCACAAACATTGAGTGTGTTTCCCACCGACAACCAAATCGCGATTCCAACACATTCAGAATAGTGCCCAGTGCTAAAGTTTTCATTGACTTGATATCCCTACACTTATGTCGTTCTGGTGGGACTTCCTGCTTGAATAATCAGATGTGTGGGGGCAGCTTGGAGCCCTCTTTGCTTGATCAATCATTAGTTGTTTATCTGAAAAAATCATGAATAACCAAAATTAATGCAACATCAAATAAATGGATGCAATAAGGGTTAATAAAAACAATAAATAAAGAAATACATGCAATGATCAATATGATACTAAACGTGATTCATGCCTTTTTCAAAATTGTACAACGCCTTCCGAAATGGTGAGATGGTAAGTTAAATCTTTTTTTTTTCTTTTTAAGTGCAATGTGTATAAAATGCCGCACTATGTCTTTGTGCTCCTTTGGTTACTTTCGAGTGCCCGCGCAACTCGTTTCTGCGGGTGGGGTGTGTTTACCGTCTGGGCCTTGTTTGCCGGTTGTTTTCGTACCTCAATCCTATGGCTATCTGCCGTTTCGATTCCTGTATCCAGTCCTCTATTTGGAAAGGTATGTCTTCAAGTGTTTAAATCTCTCTGTTTCTTTGATGTAGTTCACCAGTATTCCGAATGATTGTGGGGTATCTAGAAGTCGGGTTAGGTTGGTCTCATTATAGAAGATCTTATTTTTAAAGTTAAACCATGATGATGAGCGAAAGGTCTATGTGGGTGTGAGTGTCGCTGCATTGAGCTTACTGTCGCTGCACAGCCGCGGCCAGACAGGCACACAGACAAGGCAATTTCCTGTGAAACGTCAGGTGTCGCTGCGGACTGCAGCGACAGCAAAATGCTTGTAGTGTCAGCTATCTGGCTGGTATGAAAGCCGTCATATTCAACCTAAACTTCTGTAGGATTTTCTTTTGGAATCACTTTATGAAAATTTTCCGCCATCTAAGTATAAACAAAATCTTGTTAGTAGGTCAAACCCGTCCAAGAAATTAGTTGTCAACTTTTATTGTTGATATCAATAGTCAATTGGTCGCAATAGCAATGAGAAATTGAATTATAATATCAAACAATTTCCATATCCCTATCCCATCCTACATCGCCGAATTCAATTGAAAAATGTGTAAAACCTGGTGAAGACATTAATTTTTAACTCCTACTGCTTACCTAAATATCACATTGGTCACAATACCAATGAAGGATTAAAGTATCATCCCAAAAAAATTGCACATCTTTATTAAATCAAACATCTTCAAAATTTATTTATCCTTTATTTGAACCTCCTTCAAGAGAAACACTAAATGATTGTTTTTATTTGAACCAGTGTTTCTTCACTCCAAGGTCAGTTTTTATTACCCGCATAAAACTATGATCGCGTTTTATACCCCACAATGATAAAAAGTCAATGAATAAATGAAGCTCTTAGGACAATCCTAAATGAGGAAAAAGCTCTTTTGGAGGGACATCAATAAATTTCAGAAACTGTAAACAATTCAATATTGTGCAAACAAATGATCACTAACTTCAAATTGTTCGTCTTACTGCTTTCGAGGAAGAAAAAAACTTCAATGTTTGAAAGGTTTTTTTTAAGATCTCTGAAGAAGAAGTGATTATTTTGAATGACTAACCTCATTTCATGTTGATATATCAGATTTTCGATGAAAAAAAGGCATACCCTGGGGTCATGTGCGGCAGGTTAAAAAACTTCTCAAACTGAAATGAAAGTGAATCTAATCCAACTGCCAACATGGAATGGCTTATGCGCACCCATATTTGTATTATTGTGTTTATTTTTCCAGTTGATTGAATAAAAACTGTAATCTTATGACTTCCTGAAGATGTCATATATCAAGTACCAAAAGTCATTATATCGCTGATTGGTTGAAATTTTTGAAATAATATTAAAGACCTCATTTTTACATGAATATTTAAAAAATTCCTTTTGCATTATATGGATTCTTTCTAAAGTATAACCCTCACTAATTGATTGAAAGTATTAATAACAATTCATTCACAAATCGATAATAAGAGTTTGAAATAATAAGATAAGTACTAAGGAATACTTATCATGGAGCTCAGGGGTTTTTATTCGAATCTCTAAAGTATGCTAACTCCTCCATTATACTCAAAATTAAATTACCATCCTTCAAAAGTCTTAATTTTCAGCTTATATAATCTCACAGATATGAGGTTCATTTAATCACAAAAGGTCAGGAGATGAAAAAGTAAAAAATTCAGCTTCATGACCTGTTAAAAATGAATTCTATACAATAGATGAGTGATTTTTTATTTTTCAGTTCCGATTGAATGTTTTTGGGGAATATATATGGGTCAACATAAATTAAAAAATTGCCAGAAATGACCAAAAAGAGGTTTTTGCGGCTGTTATTTTGAGATTACTCTTATATTAACAACCATTGACTTTCAATTTTTCAAAGAAACAGGAATCTAAGACATGATTTTGCATGAAGGATTTGCAAACATAGACGAGATCCCTCAAAATTAGGAAAAGTAATAATGAATAGGAAGAAATTTTGATTTTATTGACATTACCATACATGTATTATTAATAGTATCTTCAAGGAAGCTCCACGAATATTTATTTTTTCCATGAACTCGCATCAAGCCTTTATCCAACTGATACAGAATTATGTACACCAATTTGTCAAGAATTTTTTTTCTTTGACATAATCTCCAAATTATCTGGAGGGATTCCTTTTCAAAGCTATAAAAATAGTTCAGCAGTTCATTGAGGAGGGTTTTTCTTCATTAAAATCAAAAATTGATTTGAGAGAGGTATAGATCCTCTCAAAGCTCCTTGATGTCCCAAAAATTAAATATTTTAGAAGTTTTATTATTAAATTCATGGAAATTTAGTTTCAAATCTCAATATAATTCAGCCACAAATGTGAAAATCTCTCTTTTTTAGGATTCTTTGATGAAAAAAAGCCCAAAATCAATTTCTACCTATAATGGTACAAATAATAAGTATTGATGTTAAGAGGAAGTAAAATTGAAGCAATATTTTCATTTGATATGCTTTATAAAAAGGCAGAAATATTAATATTTCTTATTGGAATTGATTTAATATGAAAATTGAAATCAAATTCTCATTTTGGACAGGATTATTTTCTAAAATATTGAAAATGTCATATTCCTTTCAAAATCCTTTGGGTAAATTGCCACTAGAACTTCATGTATTTTCTCAAAGTTTCAAAATAGCAAGAGTTATATCCAATGCAGATGAAGATTAAGTGAGAAAACAAATCTCACTTATTATTACTTGCCTTTTTTGAGTGGGTAATTGGGGTTTTTGATGCATTTCTTACCTTTTAATTTGAATAAATTGACACAAACCCCTTTTGAGCAATATTTCACCCAAGAACTTTTTATATTTACCCATTAATTCAGAATAAAACTCCACATTTTCTGAAAAGATGAGTCTTGAGTAATTAAAAAGTTTTTTGGAAATTAAAGTTCATGGGAGGATATTGGTAGTTTTATTAATTGAAAAAAGAAGAAAAACCAAGCCTTCATTATGTCAGGATGAAACTATGAAAGAGTGGTAATGTAGGCTATTTACAACTCAAACTATGTTTGTGACACGGTGAAAATGCTTTAAAAGAGAATAAAGTTGATGATGAAGGATTAAATTAAGATATTAAGGGCTTTACTATAGAGATATAGTGGTGGTGAGCGCTGTTGAAAGCCCTGGGTGGAGCTTTACCTGTTGGGTTACAATAATAAAGACTGCAATACTTTTTAATTTAGGAGTATAACTGATTATTAACCAAGAGTAAAACTGTTTTGGACAGTTTACTACGTAGGTTTTTCAAGAGCAGGATGAGGAAAAGCTTTTGGCTGTGAAAAGCCCTCCTTTTATCCTGAAATTGAGGTGGAAAGGCTGCTAGACCTTTCCACGTAGAGGAAGTGAAGATTTTTAACTCTCTATGACAGGCTTGTGGTTTGCAAACAGCCTGTATACCCTGTATTGGGCTCATATGTGGTTTTGAAACCACATCTGGGCGGTTTTCACCAATACAGGGTGAAAATTTTCATCTGGGGACCTCACAGCCTGATTCTGACGTGTATGACGCGTAGAATGCTGTACAGAAACTGTATGGGACCCCATTATTGACTGAAATATGAGGTATTGAAGTACAAACATGCTTCTTCGTCTATTTGACACCTCATATTCATGGTTATGGGATATTATCCCATGGTAAGGCTGTATCTGACAGCAGGTGGGATTTTGACCTTAAAATGGTCATAACTCTGTCAGTTTTTGAGATATCAAGCTCAAAGTTGGTTCATTGAATAGCTCTGTTTGAGCTATACACAATGGTACCCAACTTGACATGGTTATCATTAAATATGACAAAGTTATCCTATGTACAAGTATTTTTGTACATTGGCATGGTCTGAGCAAAAGCTGTATTAAGCTTGTTTGGCCAATAACTTCTGTTGTAGTTAAGCTATGAGGAAATGGATGGCACCATCAGATAGCCCTGATTGTGCTCTTTCCAAAAAGACCCCACTTTAGGTATCTCACACTAAAACTGTAAAAGTTAGATGAGAGGTGAATGTTTTGTTCACCCTTATTTGGTCTGAATTTGACCATAACTCAAGTAATACTGGTGCTAGCTCAGTTTGGCTAGCACCATTAGATAGCCCTGGCTTAAAGCTTCATTTTGAATACCCATTTGATGGGGTTAAGCCTCTCCTTCTAGATTTTAGATGAGAGGTGAAAATTAAGGTTTATGCTCAGCAATAACTTTGAGCAGGAATAACTTTGTTATTTCTTGTCCTATGGTGATGGGACTTATATTTTCAGAAAGAGGTGAGTTTCCTCTTTCTTTTGTTACCTTTTGAGCTAATTTGGCTCAGCTCCATGTTTTGGTGGTATTTTGGCTATACCATTGGTTTATGGTATTTTGGCTGTCATGCTTGTGCTCTGGTTTTGAGTCACAGGCTGACACATTAAGTCCTATTTTGAGTGGCCACATACCAAACTGTCTTATATTCTTTTTTTCATGGGAAAGATGCTTAATATATTCACTTTAAAAATTTCCTAGTTAGGATATATTTTCTGAAATAAATATTGATGGATTCAAATGGGAAAGGAAGAGCTTCATTCCAGATAACATGTTTTGCGGAGACTCTCTCTGTGTCTTCATTAGTCCCCAGAAGACTAGAAGAATCATAAGTAATCTATGGAGTAAATCTCAGTTTTTATAAACAAGTCACAAATCTGTGACTTTTTCTTTTTACTAATTGTATAATTGATAGAACGCTCCCCACACATTTCGTGCTTAATCATTAACATTATGAGCTTCATCTTATTTCTGGACTCTCAGGAAATATCAGTCAATTTAATGAGGCTCCTTGGGCTTTTCTTCATTTCATATTGAGTATCTATATAACTTTGAAAATATGTCATCATAATTTTTTCCCTCAAACAAAATACCCCAGTTCCAGGAATTTTGCAGTATTATGCAATGAAATCTCCTCAAGATCAAAATAGATAAAGAATAAATTTGAAAAAACCATTAACACATTCAATTGAATCCTAGGTTATGAAGATTCAATAAAACCCATTTTTTGTATCAAAAGAAGATCGATGCCCATACCAACTTCAAAAGATCTTTTGAAGTGGAGAATACAAGACCTTTCTTTTGGTATGAAAAAAAATTAATAGAGCTCCTGAATAAGAACTTAACTTATGAAACTGATCATATGGAAGAGATGTAAAGACAATTAAGATATTTCTTTTTTAATATGATGTCATTGATGTTGTTCATCTATAAAATATGTGATAGAATAAATCTTATCAAGAGTGAAATAAAGATAAAATCAATTGAAATTTGCTTTTCCAAGAAATGGTTCTTCAATTTTTGGAGCTTTAGCTATAATATTTTTTATTTTTCTGATTTTCCTTCTGTGGGTCAACAGGTAAATCTGTCTTCAAGCTTTGAGGATGATGGAAGGACCTTTTCAAAAGGTTTGAAAAACATTCACCCTATCATATTCCTCCACAATTTCAACCCATGTTATTTGAAAATTCCCCATTCTTCTGAATATAACCAAAACATATTAATTATGGCCCATATCTCATAATTGAGATAGCTTAAGGGAGAAAAAAGGTTCCTTTTCCATTGTAAATTTTCGATTGAATATGAGAGTTTTGAATTATGTGGCATATCTGTTCCACAGAATAATGGAAATTAGTTTTCCATTCCTACTGATTTTTGGTGTAGTAGACCTGAAAATATTTGCAAAGAAAAAAAAATAAAATGACTTCCAATTACAAAAATATTGAGCTCAATTGATCATAATAGAAGCTAGTATGAAGTCTATAAATGGTGGAAATATCCATCAGATTACATATTTAGTATGATTTTCTATTCAGAGTCAAATGAGACCACCTTTTATTTGGCATTATAGGGGAAGAAGCACCTTTTATTTGGCATTCTAGCGAAAGAAGGACCTTTATTTATCACATTTTCGGAAGAAAAAGTGCAAATGGAACAGAAAATGTTTTTCATCTTTCAAGTAAACATTATTGCTTTCCACAAATCGACTCCTTCTTTGGGATCAATTATATATTTCAAGCAGAAGGAAGAGACATATAAATTTGCATAGAGATTTTCTTATTCCTTTCAAATGTAAAATACGAAAAACCTAAAAAAAAAAACTTAAATTTATCATTTTTTTCTCCATAAGATCTATATAATTATTTTTTCTATCGAGTTGAGGAAATATGTGGCTATAGGTAAAATGGCTTGTAGATTGAAGGTTTGTAGCTCTCGTTTATATTATAATATAAGTCGCTCTTTTTTAAGAGTCTTTATTCAATTTTTTATTTTCTATAAGTCCCAAAGAACTGACATCTTATCTCAAAGAAGGAAAACAAGGAATCAATGAATTAAAATCCAGTTACCCAATTTTCCTTGATGATTGAATCACTTTTAATCTAAAATTATCATAATTAATGAATGGAGAAGTGTTATATGGATACCATTCCATTTATAATCAACAAACAATGTAGTTACAACATTAGTTCTGCATTTTTTGTGAATAAAATGGGCTTTAAAGTCTATTAATGATATTCAAAACTTTATCTCAGACTTTACCTCTTATGAGGCAATGAATATTTAGTGTTTTACATAGAATCGTTTATAAAAGACTGTAAGTAAATGTTTCAACTGAGCTTAATGGACCAGAAAGAATTTTCCTTTCATTCGGTATTTTGAATTCCTTGAACAGTCCTGAAATCATGAGATGACCTATGGAATGATTGAATTCTGAATGAATCTTTTGAAATTTAATCTATTTTTATATCTTATGGTCAAGTAGCATAAAAACAACTCATTAGGGTGAGGTAATTGTATAAAAACTACTTCAAAAGGTATGAAATCGACTCTCGTTCCTTAACTACTGTAAATAATGAATGATTCAATTTTTTAAGTGAGTCCGAGGTGTTTATTACCTTCTTGGAACATTGATAAAGCACCCTATATGATCTTTTATAATATTAATGGTACTTATAATCAGTTATAATAGTTCCCAAAACATTTTTGAAAGGTAATTGGGAAAGGCTCAACCCTGGATACAATATCTTGAGCTGGGTATTCCTCAGATGGCTCAGAAGCTGGGTACCTTGGCCCGCTTTGATTTTGTGGTCCACTCTTACTAATTTTCATGTAATGATATTAATTAATCACTCCATACTGATATCCTATATTGATTCAGCAATAACTTGTATATAATTACAGTATTAGTAAGTACTTCAGAAATTCATAACACTACTTTTTGTGTATATTTGATTTAGGATCTGTCAGAATACCCTAATTTCATTGTGAAAAGGCAAAAAAACAAAACTTTCACGTCCCCCTTATTTGGTCTCAAAGGCAAACTGTTTAGTTATCTTCCATATTACCGACCTATGGAGTCTATTAGAGCATGTTAAACTCCCTATTCTCACCTCATGAAGTTAATTTCACCTTATTCACCCTATGGGAATACCAAAGGTGAATTTATTTGGTTTAATAATAATTCAGGCTTACATACTTGCATATATGTAATTGGAAAAGGTTTATTCATCTCCCCATTCATAAATAATCATGAGTTAAAGATATATGCATATCTTATGATCTTTTTAAATTCCTGTACTTCTGATAGAGCTATTAGTGGCCTAAAAAGCCTTTCAAAGGACTTGGATACAGATGTCAAAGCTTGATTTGTAGCAGAATTTGATTTGAAAAATTCTATTATTTTTTGGATCTTCCAGAGAATTAATAATTAATATATTTCATGATTTCAGATTCATCAATTTTGAAGAGAAGTAATCATAGCAAGTAAACACACAGATTGATCTGTTAACAACTCAGACCATTTCATATTCTTAAGAAAAATATTGGAAGTTTAGTTTATTCACAAAAAACTACAATATTTTTATATTATGGCTTTGTAAAAAGTTTACTTTTTTGTCATGGAATTTAATCAAGGGAAGTTTTTAGTCATGGAATCTCTAGGATTCATTTCAAATGATAAAAAGCTCTTCCTGAAATTCCTGCGTTTCTTTGGACCATATTCTTTAAAAGGTTAACCACATTTCTCAATTGAACTAATTAGTATGAATGCTGCAAAAATTGTCCAACTGAATTAACTTCAAAAAGGAGAAGGTATTTCTAAAGAATATTTTTAAGTAAATGAAAATAAGATTGGAAGCTAAATGGCATCTGATATTTAATTCATTAATTAATTCATAGAATGAGATATACTATAAATCAATGAACAAATAAGATCTGATATACTATAAACTGACTAAGATCATTGGCGTTTTTTGAACAAGATGTGACAACTCTTTGGAATGTGATGAAATGAAACTTGCAGTGTAATGATCAATATCTCTTCGCTGGTAATTGAACTATTGGTAATAAATTTGAAGCATCAATTAATGCTTTTATAATATATCAGCTCAATACCTCTTGAGATAAAACAGAAATATTGAGCTATGGGGCAGATATTTGGATATTTTCTTTTTAAATTTTTAATATTAAATTCCTATCTTTCTGATTAAAGATTCACTTCAGAAATATAAAGTAAAAACGCAAAAAAATGTTTTGAATTCCTGAAGAGGAGAAAAAGTGGCTTTTTAAATTATGGAAACAAATTATAGCCTTGTTTATCATTGATTTGTAGAAATGAAGAAATTAGGTAAATTAAGAAATATCATTTCAAGTCTCATCATTGTTTCTTAGGGCACTTTGAAACCAAATAAACAAATAAATAACAATATGGTTACCAAAGATTTATGATAATTCTTAATAGAGATTGTGTCAATTTTAAGATTAGTGGCTGAATCAGGGCCAGATAAGTAACACAGTATGGCTGTGCCACATGCATCAAATATAGACATACTTGTTATTACTATATCTTTTTCACACTTGGATTTGTGTACACAAAATTAAAAGAGCTGAGGCCTGAATTACCACCACACCTAGTGTCATGGTACCTCAATGAGTCTCTCATCTTCTTAGGAGATTTCAAATTGTCCAAGTTAAGTGTTGTGATTAGGTATTGCCCTTCTTCTTTGAAGTAAGGTCCTTGGTAATTATTTCCATATCTCTTTTCATTGTAGGGGATGGTTTCTACTTTGTCTTAGAATATGGTTATTTGTTTGAGGATAGTGATTATAAATCTCATTCATTTTTTTGATATGCTGTGGAAATTTTTCCCTTTCATTATGTAATTTATTCCATTATTAGGTTAAAACTTTGGTGGTCAGTGTTTTATCTCTTTCTAGTGTTCCTCTATGTTATGCATCTTGATAATGAAGGAAATATTATGATAATTTATGCTTTCCATCTTTTACTTAAGTCTGTCACATCTTTTAAAATGTAATTTCTTTGTACACATTTTGATTTAGACCAATCATGGAGATTATTTACAGTATTTCTAATATTTTATAAGGAGTAGCTACTGAGTGTGAAATATTAAGTGACTACATCTAAGAAAAAATAAAAAAGAAGGGAATTCTTATCAATAAGGATGAAAAATACTGATGAATCAGATAATAGCTTTTGCGAAATTTATCATAATGAAAAGTGATAAATTACTTTTTAAAACAAGAAAATAAAGGAAGATAAAAGTACCAACTCTTTATAGTCGGCATAAACAGAAAAAAGTAACACACTATAAATCATTGATAAAAAGTAAATTAAAACCAACAAAAGAAAGTTATTACTGATAAATCATAGAAAAGCTATAAAGAGAGATGTAATTTATATTAAAAACTACTTTTTTTGTGTAAAATAATTTCTAATATTTTTGAAATGTGCTGCCTTGATTACCCTTTAATTATAATCAACCAAGGCACAAGTCATATCGGTCAGGAAAAAGGGAAAAAAATTGAATCAGATGCTAATAATAATATGTTTACAAATAAGGATGAGTTCTCAAAATTTGAAAAATTGACATGAGGGTTTGACAACAATGGGAAACACCCCCAATAGGTGGTCTATGGCAACTCTCTTCCTTGAAAAATTCATGGCCAATCGGAGCTTTGTGGCTTTATTGGCCTCTGCGCTACACCCACTTCTCTGACCATTCATGGCCAATTGGATCTTTGTGGCTTTATTGGCCTCTGCGCTACACCCACTTCTCTGACCATTTCTGCCATCAAAATTCTGGTATTGCTCACAAGAAATATCCTGATACAATGGCCTTTTAGGTCATTTGAAGGATTCAGGCCCCAAGACCATCCTAATGAAATTGGGCCTGGGGTTTCTTCATAGCCCTGTTGGTACCTATGGCCCCTAAAAATATCTGGAGGCCTTGTTTTTAACCCCCTTTAATTAGGGGATTTTATTGCCTTTGTGGCCTATGGTCTGTTATTCTACAGTACATATACCATTCACTGTAGGCCCAATTAAAAATGGGCCAAGCCCTCTGGCCCCTCTGGCCCCATTCTTTCCTATAAAATCCCAATGGTTAAAATGGCCAAAAAGCTTCAACAGGCTATTTTTCACTGAGGAAACTCAGCATTTGATTAATGGCCTCTGGAAGTAACCAGAGTCCACAAGCCACCCTTTAAAAAGGTTTTACCCTCAAGACAAGGGAATAAAATACCCATTTCTTAACTCACAACTGCAGCAATGATTGATGGGGTATATATAGTATCATATAACATTATGCACCATTTTTTTCTCAGAAATGCAATGGTGTCATTTGAAAGCAAAAAGTCCAAAAACAACTGTTATTATATTTAATGATATTCATAGGTTAATAACATTACAAAAACCAATATTTTAAAAGAAAAAACAGCTTTTTATGCAAAAAAATGTGATTTGAAGAGTTTTTGAGGTATTTGTGGATCTAAAAGATATTTCAAGAAAGAAATTTTCATAATAAAGCCTATTATTGGTGATTACTGCAATATAATTTAAATCCTATGATTTCAATTCTTTACTTATAATTCATAAAAATCAAAATAGCCTAACAATTTCTTGAGTCATATAAGATATTCTATTGAATCAAATATTACTTGTTTAAACTGTCTAATTGATTGGAATGATTATTAGTTATTAGAAAAAATAGTGGTGTAGGCTTTTTTTATGCCTTCAGAGCGGCTCTCATGATACATAATGGATATAGAGGTTGGTTCAGCTCCAAACTGAATACCATGCTTAAAAAAGGTTCTTAACTTAAGGTAACTTTTTTTAATTCCAATTCAAAGTTACCAGTATAATTCTTAACTATTAGCAACTTTTGATCCTCTTTTGGATTGATTATTTAAAGTCTCCATATAAGAAGCGTTTATGTATATTAAAGCTCATCAAATTAACAAGTTTAAAATAAATTTTCAAGAAAATATCTCTTAAGCCAGACTTTTAAGCAATTTTCAAAGAAATATTAATTTTCTTTTCTGAATAAATGAAATTGTTAACTTCAAGGATGATTAAAGGTTAATAATTTTTGAAAAGATACTTGCAATTTGATTTATAATCAGCTAACATTGATTTGTAAGCTGTGTGAACCTTTGAAGAAAATCCATTGAGAATTGGATCTTTAATGAGTTTTTGAAGTTATTTCTATTTTTCCATGTATAATAGCAATATACACCAAGCCCTAAGTTTTGTTAAGGCTTTGATACTTTTAACTTTAAATTTTAAGCTTGTTCATGTTTTTCAAGATTTATCAATCTTTGAAAGTTCTTCAAAAGTTTATTTCAAGCTTGAATATTAAGATTTGCACTTTGGAAGCTTGAAATTCCTTTCCAATATGGCATCAAACAAATTAAAATTTTAAGGTTGGATAAAATTCTAATGTCAAAGCTAAAATAAGGTTGAAAATCCTCCAATACAGATGAAAAACCTTAATTGAATCCTTGACCCAAAACATTGGGTACCACAACTCTGTTTGGTCTTTTCCTTTGTACCACCTTTCTGCGTGAAGTTTTCCCTTTTATTTTTTCAAAGCCATACTATTCAGTAAGTATACAAAATCCCTCACTTTGAACTTAAATTTTGGTAAGTTTTCATAAACCTTATGCAACTTTAACTTTAAACATAAATAAGCTTAAATTTAGAAATTTTAAAAACAATTTAAAAAAATTGCAATTGTACTGTGAGATTCATAAATATTCCAATGACATAAGAAATAACTATCTTTTAATATAACCCCCCATTGGTCTACCCTAGGTTATTTTTTGTGTAAAATCCAAAAATGAAATAATATTTTTAGATTTCTTTATCCTAAAAGAGTTATATTTTTCTTGTTATTTTTTATTTAAAATTCAATTGATAAATTTGTTTAATACTGAATCAACTGTGTATAAGTTTATTTGTGGCCTTATGGGTGTGTCATACATGTCTCACAGGCTCACATTTGAAGTATTGGTATTTTCCATTCCAATAGTATTTTACCAAGGGAATAATGTCCAAGGACTTGCGGGCTGTATTTGAGCAACCTCTATGGTATTCACCTTTTGGATCATTTCAATCTTGCACTGTGGGAATACAGCACATGCAGTTTCATTTTGCAAGATAGACCACCTTTATTTCCCAAAATAGTCAGTAAATCTGAATAAAAATTATACAGCAGGGCGCTCAACCCTCAAGTATCAGTCTTCCATATGTTCACATATATTGGCCACTCTTCCCCAAAGCAAAGAAATATTGAATTCATCTTTATAATTATTTTCCTTTAATATTTGGAAGTCAATTCTGATATTAATCAAACAGCCATTTACACCGGTTTCTGAGCCTGTCAGTGGATACAAGTGGTCATATCTTTCATTAAGTCCATTGATCTTTCTGGCAGGTTGAAACAGTAACTTCAGGATTTATGTTTTTGGCTCTTTGGCCTTTGCATTGATTCTTATTATCTTCTTGACATTTTTACTTTTTCTCATCATTTTTGAAGAAATAACTTCTTCAACTATTTCTTGGTTCATTTCTATCCCTAAAAGTGAGCTCTTGATTCCTGAGTTCCAGATCACTATTTTTATTCCCATCAGCCCACACAAAAGAGGTTTAAGAATAGGTCAGGAAGGATTCAAACCAAAAATTGAAGGAAAAGCAGAAATAATTCAATACTCAAAGGAAGAGAAATACAATTCTAAAATGAAAGAGACATATAAACTCTTCCTCATATCCTCCTCTCTCTAAGTCAAATATGGAAAAAGGGTACCTACTTGATTTCCTGACAAAAGTTTTGATGTAGTTAGAATTCAGAAAAATATTATCAATCAAACCATTACAAATGGATTATAACAGCAGGAACAATAAGACAATTCAAAATCCAATGTCACCAAACAAATACATCTATTAAATTATGGAAAATCAAAATCTGTGAAAGCTTTTGCCTTTCAAAAGCCTAAAGAACAATGTTTAGACCTGAAAATGAAAGGGTAACAGAACCTTTGAAAGAAACTTCTTTTCTTTCAATGGGACCCATCATTCCACAACCCATTGAAGAACTAAAAAAACTAGACACAGAAGCTTGTTTCTCTTTTTTAAGGATGTGTAATAGAAACGAAGAGGCAAAAATGAACTTGGAACAAATGAAACAGCTAGCTGAGAGTAATATTGAAATAACATTTAAATACCTCATTCATGATGCATCAAAAGGCTTTGTAAATACTTGACTCAAACAATTATCAAAAAAAGGATAGAATTCACTTTTACCACGTCTTATACACGCCAACACAATGCTTTTGGTGAAAGAACAAATAAATTTCTAATGGAAAAAGCATAAAACATGCCTATCAGAACTGGACTTGGAAAGGAAATGTGGGAAGAATGAGTCAGTACCACAAATCTCTTCAAAGTAAGAACCCCATAAAATAATGAAAGTTTTTTGAATTTTTATTTAAAAACAAGCCCAATCTAAATACCATTATACTATCTGGGTTCTGAGATTATTTAACCAATACTGGATACAAAAACAGGTTGGCAACAAATCTTCAAAAGGGATTGATGTTGGATATGAACCAAACTATCAAGTCTATCATATCTTAATTGAGCACTCTAGTAACGTCTTCTTCTCACAGGAAGTCTTCTTTGATCAGGACAGCCTTTTCTTTACATCAGAAAATGCTTTGTCACACAAAGAAAATTCATCAAATTGAGAGGAATACAAACAAATCAAACAAGTAAAAAACAATAATTCACTAATATTTTGAGCTACAAACTCAACCATTTAAGAATAGATGTACCAAGAAGCAAGAGAAACCTCACCTTCATTAAACAACACCACTGTTCATGATGCTGGGGGCAAATATTTTTTAATTCACGGGGGCCATGTGAAAAACCAAGTCTCCCTCATTGGGAATGAAGGCAACTCAATGAGCCTCCTGCAAAAATTAACGCAAGATTTTGACAAAAATCATACTCAGTAAGAGAACCATAAATTAAGGAAGAAATGGAAGACATACACGGAGGCTCAATTAAACATATCTCAGCCAAAGCCGTAATGCAAAAAAATAAAGAATGGCCAACTTCAATTCAAAATGCTTACTTGAGTCCTTCATTGGTGAATGGAAAATAGCTTTTTCCTCTGAAACTAATTCAATCAGAAAAAAGGATGTTTTTCTTTTAGACCAAAAGAGAGCCTTACCAAAAGTGTGCAATGAATATTTACCAAAGAAGTTGAGAAAAACAGAGGGCTAAAAGGATACAAGTTCATATTTTTAGCAAGATTTTTATCACCAAAATAAGATATTAATTAACACAAAACACTCTTTCCCACAGAAAGGCTTTCAGTTTTAATATGCATTCTAAGCTATGAAGCACAGAAAGCTATACAAATACATAAAGATGGATTTGTTACAGCTTATTTAAGCTCAAAATTAGAAGCAAATGTATATATTTCTGCATGAATACCACATAAAAACAAAAACACCCCGTAATAGCTACCCTACTATTAAAAAACTGTTGTGAAACCCTTAAGAACACCTGATCCATCAAAATTGATCACTTCATCCCTAAAAGAATCCTTGAGAAATTTTATAATAAATTATTCAACTGGATTATTAGGATGTTTTTTATTATTAGTCATCCAGAACCTTGCCTACTCCTTGGAAATGAATGACTTTCATTTTCATGGGTATATTACATAATATTAGTTCAAGAAGAAACACTGCAAAAAATAGAAAAACTAAAATTAATATTTAAGATCAAATATCTGTCTATTGCAAGACAATTAATGGGCAGAAGAAAAATCTGGAAAAAAAAATCCCACCTGAAAGTCACTCAAACTCATAAAATTGATTAAATAATGAGAAAATGTGGTAATAGCCATTTTAAGACAACTCCCACACCAATGAAAAGTAATAGAGAAATATATATATTGCAAAAGACATTGACCAAAAAGAGTACAAAAGCCTACATGACGAACATAGCTCAGCCATAGAATCATTTCAAAAAGTACCCTTGATAAATGATGAATTTATTTTTGAAGCTTTTTCAATAATGCTATCCATATCTTTGGATCTTATCTCAAAGAAAAGAAATTCCTTACAAAATATTGGAAATTATTCTGTAGTAGTTGGAAACGTATTCATGGGAATTACTGGAAATATTAAGAAATTTCGAAGTTTCCTGGAAGATACTGTTAGTAAGACATGTATGATAACATAAAGAAAACAAAAACTTGCTCCTAGTAACAAATAATGTTTCTGATTTTGGGAGATATGGTCTATTTTTGCAAAATTATTCTCCAAAATCATTTCTTAGATTTTCCTTCCTCTTCCAAAATGAAATTAAGTGTCTTTTCATATAAGAATCATTTTCAAAGAACAGGAATGAAACTCTTATTTTAGTCATTTCATTCCCTGAATCAGTACTATTGAATCATACATATCACTCTAAACATTTAAATGGCAATGTGAAAGACAAAGGGATCTTATGGGAAATTAGAATTACAGCCAATTGTAATAAAATTAAAATATATTTAATTAATTGTGGTTAAAAACCTTTTTTGAATGATTCAAGTTGAGCCAGACGTACAATAACAGAAAATGAACACTTTGGCTTTTTCCTGAGAATTAAGATGTATTTTTAAGATCATGAGCACTTTTTTCAACTGAGAAATGAATGAATCAACATGATTATTCATTGGAGAAATAACTGAATTGGCCACAAAAGAAAAACTAACAATTCTGGTTTAATCAGACAAGATTTTACGGAATAAATCGTATGCGATGAAAAATTCATTATGGAATTGATGGTTTTCAATACACTATTTCTTAGAAGTGCGTGGAAACAGATATACTATTTATTGAGTAAAGAATACATATTTTACCAATTTAAGTGAGAAGACCTTAAGAGATAAGATAAAATTGAATTCAGAGTAGGAATCAACATTTATGCAGTTAATATTTACTTTCTTGAAATAAATTCAGGACTTTATTGAGTGATTCTGGAATATAAAAAACCACATTACCTCCTAATAACTCAATTACACAGGTATTTGTATATTTACTTTGAGATTTTTGACACTGTATTTTTATCTTTTTTGGATAAATCTCATATTAAACATTACTCTTAAAAGCCTTGAAACATTGAGAAATCCTGACACAGAACGAAATTAGTTTCCCAAATGAGAGAAACTATGTTAGCTTTTATTTCTCACTTATTTGTTGAAAAGAACGATTTGATGAAAGTTGAAATAAGGTCGACACAATGATTAAACCTGTTTATTTTCCTTTGGAAATAAAATCTCTCAGAAAATACAAATATCGATAGTATACTGCTAGATCAATATCATCAATAATTTCTACATCAAAAACTCACCCAATTAGATTCCAACAAAATCCTTATTTTAATTTGCTAGACTACCATCATACAAAAATAAACAAAGCAGCAAAGACACATGTATTGAAATATTTTTTAAGTTTTGAATAATCATTTTGTTAATTTGAAGGGAGTTGGTTAAAAGAAGGCCTGATAACTGAGCTAGTAGGGTGGTACCACATGCCTCAGATCTGGTAATGCCAAGTATTGCTACATCTATCTTACAATCAGAATTGAACACGCGACATTGCCAGATCTGAGGCCTGTGGTACCACCGTACTGGCACCCCCGGAAATCAGGTGACGTACGCCTGCATACATCACCTGGACGTAGACGTGGGGGTGTGCACACTTTTGTGAAATACGTCAGTGTCTACAATCTGCTACATACAGTGCATGCACATGAGTACTACACAAAGGGTACCCTGTCCTTTCATTTGAGTATTTCTTTGACTAATAGAAATATGTAAAATGGAATGTAGAGCCATAAAAGGATTCTTTACTGCGTGGTTCAAAAATTTGCAGTCAAAACCACAAAAGAACATAGGATACTTTTACACATTGATGAGCTAATTTTGAGATTTTTCGACAAAAAATACCTTTGTTGGTGGGTTTCTCACTTAAGAAATGTATCAATGACTTGTGCCTTTGTTGTTTTTACGGAAGCTTTGGTCTTATTTATTATTCTTCATTTGACCCGCTCCTTTTTTAAATAAAATTTATTCACTACCTCCCATCTGATGCCTTTCCACTAATCGTGGTTTCTTCCCTCAAACTTATTATCAACTACAGATGTTTTATCTGATCAGACTACTTGTCTTGAGCTTTGTCATTATATTAGCGTTCTCCTTTGCCAAAGTCTTTTATACTCCTCTCACATACATTCATAGTATTTTTTGCTATATTTACTATTTTTTTTTATTCATAAATCACCTATTTTCTGCAGCAGTAGAGCCAAGAACCGATATAATAAGCTTTCAATTGCCTCCCCAATCAATCCGTTTTTTTATTAGCATCACCTATGAACTCCAACTACTATAACAGTTCTTCTTCAGGTGAATTTGCAGAATCAAGTGAGCCTGTTCTATTACAAGTAGTGAATCAACAATATGAGCGCATTAGACAACTTGAACAGAAAATAGATAGCCATGATCAAAACTTAGAAGCCCTACTCAACAAATTCAACCTTCAAGAAGACACAAGAAACGCCTCCGCCAAATCCAAGGGGAAGGAAACACAAATGCAAAGATTTCGTTCAAAAAGTCTCAATAAACCTAAACCACATAAAGATAGCCCAACCAATGTATTAGCAAATAATCAAAATACCACGCTTAAGACTCCACATATGCAAAATAAAATTCTTTACCAACAAATCTCCACCTCATCTCAAAAGCAAAGCCCCAACCAACTTCTACAAAGTGAAATTCCTGAGGCATTTCAGCCTACAAAGGTAAAGTAATATTATTTTATTCAGATTGGGTATATATTCAAACTAGCTTATGGCATTGATTGAAATTCCAGAAAGCATTCTGCGAGCACATCAAGATTTTGTGGGGCCTAATCTACCAAAACTCTGTACCCATGTCCCCTGACTACACCATGTTGAAAGAATTCAATACTTGCTTCTCCTTCTTGAGTGACATCATGACTCAATCAGAAAATCCTAATACGCTTCCATTGGTTCCTTTGGAAGAGATACTCACTTTAAGAAATACTCCCCCAGGGAAGAAAAAAATTGGAAACGCCATCATTCACATGACTGATTTTTCGATCAAATATGTTGTTGCATCTCTAGCAAGACTTGGTATTCATCGTTGGGCTCCAGATCTTAATGAGGCAAGCAATACACTCTATAACGAAGCATGCAGAGTCAGTGCTCTACAAACATTTCGTCAAATTGCTATCAGTGGAGCATATGAGTACATGAATATAAACTTAGTATATCTTGAGAATATTCAGCTACTCACCAATGTTTACAACCACTTTGTTCACTGGTATATGGCCCAACGATTCAAGAAAGAGGCCAAAGAAGCTGGAAAGCATGCAAAAGATCAATAAAGAAGAGCAATTTTGCAATACAGACTGAGGGTTAGTAATAGTTGATTCTAAATATGGAAACGTTGACTGACCAAGTTGATATTTTATTCTTCAGCTTAAAAATCTTAGGTATAAATTTGCTGTTGCCAATGGGTTTCCAAACAGATATCTGATAATCTTAGCAGATCCTGAGGCACACAGCAAGGATGAATTTGATCCAATAAGCAATAAATATATGATCAAAAAGTTGGAATGCCGTTCTGAGAAGGCCACCATTTTCATGCGCAGGGTCGATGAAGAGATTGCTAAGGCTGAAAGTACTAGCAGAAAGAAGAGCCAAAGGCGTGAACGTCATATTGCAGAAGATGAAGGGCATCAATAAGCAAAGTGGCTCCCAAAGGCCTTCCGATTGACTTCTATGATCCAGATTGGTTTAACAATCGCACTTCTGGCCAAAAAAGATCAATCGCTGACATCCATACAATTGCATTCCTTCCAGACGTGTCAAAATCACTTCTAGGAAAACCCCACCCTGATGAAAGGCTAAGTGAAAAACAATTTACTGCCTTACATTGGGAGGAAGTAATTGAAGCCTATGATATCTCACATGAAATACAAAATGACGATGAGTTAGATACTGAAGATAGCAATGGGCTTGAAGTTATAGCTTCTGAAGAAATTGATGATGAGGAAGAAATAAACAATGAAAACAACCATCAAGAAAAACAATACGATCACCTTTTAGATGTTGATATTGAAATGCAAGATGCTGAAAGTGACGATACACTCCAACAATCGCAAAATAGTTTTTTTAGCCTTCCAAATGAATGGAGCTCCTGAAAATGGCCATCATATATAGATAGCTGTTTGCATAATTCTTGTTGTAGCTAAAAATAAAAAAAATCAGAAAATTCACTCTCATATCTGTGTTAGTTATCACATTAGAAATTTTACATTACATGAATTGTTATTTGAGGTTATATAGTCTTAAGAGGTCTTTCAAATCAAGAAAATGTTTTTTGCGGTGTAAATAGGAATTCGGATTGGTTTGATGAAAATTGATAAAAGATATAGATTTTTGGTTTTGTTGGATTGATATGATTAAGTAATTTTGAAATTTTATTGGTATTTACTTGAGTGTGAATAGAAACTTCGTAAGCTTGAATTTTTAAAAACAACATTTTCTGAATATTCAACCAAAACGTGGGTGATTTCCAACATGAGTTAAATATTGAGAAAAAGGCCAATTTAATTTATGACTTTGTTAGTCCTACAACATAACGTGAAGAGATCTAAAGGAGAAAACTTTGTTTTAAAAAGAACTCATGTTCTTAACACAGAGAGGAAAAAATTAAATTTTTCTAATCGAAATGCTCCAGTCCCACCATTTTGTTAATGGGGAGAGCTAGGATACTTGGATCTTTGAAGCCGAAAGACCATGCAGGGACGTTTATGTATGCCCCTAGCCCTGAAATTTCCGATATTGATATGAAACCAACCGTATACTTTGTTTCCAAATGTTTGAGTTGCCACTGATCTAAAAAAGAAGCTACGCCTTCAAATCCTACCTCTTCATTTTTCACATCGTCCAACCAATGTACCATCAAGATGGGTCCTTTGTGAATTTTATCGTCTCCTAAGTCAAGAATATGCTTGATCTTGGCAAATTGAATTTCTGACTTCCCTTTCCTAACGTAAATAATGTTGTTGGGTGGTCGTCTAGAAATTTTGAGTCCAAAACACCATGAGAGATAAAGAGGTTCAGTTGCAAAACATCTCAAAACCACCGAGCCACATGGATGTGGTAATTTGCGATAATCACGGAGCATTGGTTGAGAGCTTTGTAAATGATTCAAAATCTGGATGTATGATACATCATCTAAAATTTTTTGCTTTCTGCATGAAGAACGAGACTTGCTAGAAGGAGTAAAGTGTAATTGAGGATCCAAATTTTGAAGCCTTTGGAGCTGGCCAAATTTCTTCATGATGGTTTGTTCAGAGCTTCCTAAAATCTCACAGAAGCAACATAGTAAGATTTTCGAATATATTTATCAATTTTTGTAGACACACCGTTTAATGAATTGGTTTTCAACTTTTGAAGTATTCCAACCAGCCTTTCTACACCATATTCTGATATTCCATTGAGTGGGCCCCATCTTTATAGCTGTTCGGGTATGTGCATAGCATAATGATGATTGGGAGTAGTTCTAACATTGGGGAATAGTACGTTGGAGGTTGTTTGATATGTGTTGTAAGCCTGAGAAAACAGCTGTCCATCTTCTTGGGTTACAGATCGTGCTCCAACAATTTGAGTGCATTGAATCAGCGTACTAATGTTGATAAGAAGCAAGTGATTTTTTGGTCCTAGATCCCAGAAAATATCTAAAATAGTCAATGGTAGGTAAATACTAAATAAAACCAACCATTAATTTGCTTTCAGCTTTCCATTTGATGCTGTACCTATTCCAACTGGAATACGACAGATGCCTTCTGGAACAACCACTTCATTTAGTCGCTTTTTGAGTCTGTTGATTACTTCTTGAGGAAGAAAACATTTAATATCGAAGCTATCCTCATTTTCAGATTGAAGGCTGTCCTCCATTAGTGTATCTGATCCTGAATCGGATACTTCTGAATTTTTTGCTTTGTTTTTTATTACTTCTGAATCAAAGCCCCATCGATAGCGAAAATGGTGCTGGAGAACACCTTCATACCAGTTGTGAAGGACACCTAAACAAATTTTGGTGACTGGATCCCAATATGGCAATTGATTCATCTCGGACCATCGAATCCCAGTGTATTGAGAGAGTTGTTGTTGCACCTTTTTCGTTTTTGCATTATGCCATCTATGAGATGCACTTAAAACAGCCCTTCCATTTCGCAGCTTCCCAAGTTTCAAATCAGATCGTTCATTGGCTTTCAACTCACACCACGAACAAAAAGATTTTGCTGAATGTGACATAAATCCTCCAACTTTGTGAGTTGCTACAATATCTCCAAATAAGCCAACCAACTTGACAGTAATCTTTCATCCATGTGGATAATTTGGGGTATTGATATTGATGCCATGGTTTAATTCTATGAGTTCGTCAATAAGTGGCTTCAAGACATTGTTTATTGTAATCATATCTGGCTGGTTTGGTGAAGGTATCACCCCAGCCAGACAGGTATGCTGCTGTTGAAATCGCTCTCTTGGTCGCAGGTTGAGGCAATGGAGAGCTAGTATTCCCATTGAAGCTTGCTTACCTGAAATTTTGTTTCCTCTTGGGTTGAACCAGTCTACAAAAAGACTAAAACCTAATTCAAGACTTTTGTTTGATGATGATTGAAATGGAAAAAGGTTTCTCCAAACTTCCCCTTGTGATACGTCGGAAATAATATCACTTTGGTGGATAGATAGTTCCCATTTCCAGTCGTCGATTCCCTTTTCAATGCCTGGAACATTGAGAAACCACTGTATCCAAGAGAGTAAAGATTGCGAAAAAAAACTTGCTTGTGGGATAAGAAGACATGGCTGTCCTTGTAAACGGATGTGGCCTGTTCTGCGATGTTGATTTTGAGAGGTAGAACTGTATGACGTAAAGTGGATGTCACCCAAAGGCTGTATTTTATGTGGGCGGAAAAGCTCAATTCCACATGGAGGACAAGTAGCAGTGGGTTTGTAAATACAATCATCTGGGGCCACTTCAATGTTGTAAAGTGAGTAACACTGCGGGCAGTACACATGCTGTTCAAATGGAAAGTTGAGCCCCATTTGTTTTGAGATGGTTCGAACATCGCATGGTATATTGATTTGTGGAATTTTGTCCAAAAAGGTTTGAAAAAGACAATTTTGAAGGATATTGACAAGCATATCTCGGGCTTTTCGGCAATTATCTCTGCTAAGTCCACAAGAGAGATATAACCACATGATGAAATGGGTGATAAGAGCTGGCAAAAAAAGAAACACCTCTTTAGACTATAACATGAACACAATATTAAAACGGAATTAGAACATACTAATGATGGTTGATTTAATAGCCTTTTCATTTCTTGGAGGAGTTGTATGTGAGTTTTCATTTGATTCTTCATGGTCAATTGAGGACTGTGTAGTAAGGTCCTCATTTGGATGTAGTGATATTGGAGGAGACACATTATTAAAAGCTAATTCAGCCTGTTTCGATGGGTCCTTGCGCCAATGCCTTCTTCGAGTGCTGGGATCAACGAAAAGTCCATGGCGAGTTTGTCCATTGGCACAGGTTATAGAATTCTTCCTGCAGCTTGTGCAGGTGCAAAAGTCCATGACGTGTGTTTTTGAGAAATTGAATTTTGAAAATTTTTACGATTGATATGAGAAGTGAATTAGAGAAATAAAAAATAATAAAATTAGAGCAAAACGTTTGTGAGAAGGAGATCATGCAAATCGTGGAATTGTGATAGCAGAGAGAATGAGGGGAAAAAACAGAGGGGGTAACCAAAAAAGGAGTTTTGGAATCGTAATATTAATTATTGAGAAGTACTAAAGTTAGAGGGCTAAGAGAAAGAGAAAAGAAAATTCTGAAACTATAATAGGAGAGAGAGTCAGGGGGAAAGATTTAGGTAGAAACAAAAAGAGAGGATTGCGGATGTAATCTGTAGAAAGCCATAGAAAACTAAAGAAAAATGCTGCGCAAAAAAGAATAGAAATCCATGGAATAATCACTTAAGTGAAGTAGAGCTGTGGTAAGGGACTAACTACAATAATGCATACGTCAATGAATAGCCACTTGCAAGTGTCCGGGTGACGTACAACTGCGTACGTCACCTGTTTGCCGGGGGTGTGGCTCAGCTATCTGGCTGGTATGAAAGCCGTCATATTCAACCTAAAATTCTGTAGGATTTTCTTTTGGAATCACTTTATGAAGATTTCTCGCCATCTAGGTATAAAAAAAATCTTGTTAGTAGGTCAAACCCGTCCAAGAAATTAGTTGTGAACTTTTATTGTTATTATCGATAGTAAATTGGTCGCAATAGCAATGAGAAATTGAATTATAATATCAAACAATTTTCATATCCCTATCCCATCCTACATCACCGAATTAAATTGGACAATGTGTAAAACCTGGTGAAGACATTAATTTTGAACTCCTACTGCTTATCTAAATATCACATTGGTCGCAATACCAATGAAAGATTCAAGTATAATCCCGACAAAATTGCACATCTTTATTAAATTAAACATCTTCAAAATTGATTTAGCCTTTATTTGAACCTCCTTCAAGAGAAACACTAAATGATTGTTTTTATTTGAACCAGTGTTTCTTCACTCCAAGGTCAGTTTTAATACCCGCATAAAACTATGATCCCGTTGTATACCCCACAATGATAAAAAGTCAATGAATAAATGAAGCTCTTAGGACAATCGTATATGAGGAAAAATCTCTTTTGGAGGGACATAAATACCTTTTACAAACTGTAAACAATTTAATATTGTGGAAACAAATGATCACTAACTTCAAATTGTTTGTCTTACCGCTTTCGAGGAAGAAAAAAACTTCAATGTTTGAAAGGTTTTTTTTAAGATCTCTGAAGAAGAAATGATTATTTTGAATGACTAACCTCATTTCATGTTGATATATCAGATTTTCAATGAAAAAAAGGCATACCCTGGGGTCATGTGCGGAAGGTCAAAAAATTTCTCAAACTGAAATTAAAGTGAATCTAATCCAACTTCCAACATGGAATGGTTTATGTGCACCCATATTTGTATTATTGTGTTTATTTTTCCAGTTGATTGAATATAAACTGTAATCTTATGACTTCCTGAAGATGGAATAAATCAAGTACCAAAAGTCATTATATCGCTGATTGGTTAAAATTTTTGAAATAATATTAAAGACCTCATTTTTACATGAATATTTACAAAATTCCTTATGCATTATATGGATTATTTCTAAAGTATCACCCTCACTAATTTAATGAAAGTATTAATACCAATTAATTCACAAAACGATAATAACAGTTTGAAATAATAATATAAGTACTAAGGAATACTTATCATGGAACTCAGGGGTTTTTATTCGAATCTCTAAAGTATGCTAAATCCTCAATTTGACTCAAAATTAAATTCCCATCCTTCAAAAGTCTTAATTCTAAGATTATTCAATCTCACAGATATGAGGTTCATTTAATCACAAAAGGTCAGGAGATGCAAAAGTAATAAATTCAGCTTCATGACCTGTTAAAAAGGAATGCTGTTAAATAAATAGGTGATTTTTTATTTTTCAGTTGCAATTGAATGTTTCTGGGAAATATATTTGGGTCGACATAAATTAAAAAATTGCCAGAAATGACCAAAAAGAGGCTTTTGCGGCTGTTATTTTGAGATTAATCTTATATTAACAACCATTTACTTTCAATTTTTTAAATGAACAAGAATCTACGACATGATTTTGCATAAAGTATTTCAAAACATAGACCACATCCCTCAAAATCAGGAAAAGTAATAATGACTAGGAAGAAGTTTTGATTTTATTGATATTACCATACATGTATTATTAATAGTATCTTCAAGGAAGCTCCAAGAATATTTATTTTTTCCATTAACTCGCATAAAGCCTTTATCCAACTGATACAGAATTATGTACACTGATTTGTCAAGAATTTTTTTTCTTTGACATAATCTCCAAATTATCCGGAGGGATTTCTTTTCAAAGCTACAAAAATAATTCAGCAGTTCATTGAGGAGGGTGTTTCTTCATTAAAATCAAAAATTGATTTGAGAGCGGTAGAGATCCTCTCAAAGCTCCTTGATGTCACAAAAATGAATATTTTAGAAGTTTTATTATTAAATTCATGGAGATTTAGTTTCAAATCTCAATATAGTTAAACCACAAATGTCAAAATCTCTCTTTTTTCGGATTATTTGATGAAAAAATGACGCAAATCCAATTTATACCTATAATGGTACAAATAATAAGTATTGGTGTTAAGAGGAAGTGAAATTAAAGGTATATTTTCGTTTGATATGCTTTATTAAAAGGCATAAATAGTAATATTTTTTATTGAAATTGATTTAATATCAAAATTGGGATCAAATTCTTACTTTGGACAGGATTTCTTTTCTAAAATATTGAAAAAATCCAATTCCTTTTAAAATCCTTTGTGTAAATTGCCACTAGAACTTCATGTATTTTCTTGAAGTTTCAAAATAGCAAGAATTATATGAAATTAAGATGAAGATGAGGTGAGAAAATAAATCTTGAATATGATTCCTTTCCTTTTTTGAGTGAGTAATTCTGGTTTTTGATTCATTTCTTACCCTTTGATTTGAATAAATTAACACAAACACTATTTGAGAAATATTTCACGAAAGAACTTCTTAAATTTACCATTTTCTTCAGAATAAAACTCCACATTTTCTGAAAAGATGAGTCTTGAGTACTTAAAAAGTTTTTGGAAAGTATATTTCATGGGAGGATACTGGTAGTTTCCTTAATTCAAAAGAGAAGAAAAACCAAGCCTTCATTAAGTCCTATTTTGAGTGTCCCCATACCAAACTGTCTTATATAAGTTTTTTCATTGTAAAGATGCTTAATATATTCATTTTAAAAATGTTCGAGCTAGGATATATTTTCTGAATTAAATATTTATGGTTTCAATTGGGAAAGAAAGAGCTTCATTCCAGATAAGATTTTTTGCGGAGACTCTCTCTGTATCTTCATCAGTCTCCAGAAGAGTAGAAGAATCATAAATAATCTCTGCAATAAATCTCAGTTTTTATAAACAAGCCACAAATGTGTTATTTTTTCTCTTTCCTAATTGTATAATTGTTAGAAAGCTCCCCAAAAATTTCGGGCTCAATCATTAGCATTACAAGATTCATTTTATTTCTGGACTCTCAGGAAATATGAGTCAATTTAATGAGGCTTCTTTAGCTTTTCTTAATTTCATATTGAGTATTTGCATAGCTTTGAAAATATGTCATCATGATTTTTTCCCTCAAACAAAACACACTATTTCGAGGAATTTTTCAGTATTATGCGATGAAATCTCCTTTGGATTAAAATAGATAAAGAATAAATTTGTAACAACAATTAAATCATTCAATTGAATCCTGGGTTATGAAGATTCAATAAAAACCATTTTTTGTATCAAAAGAAGATCAATTCCCATACTGTGAGCCTTGAGGTATATTTTACATACCCAAATAGGCCACAATTATCTTAAAAAGAAATTTTGAATTATGCAAAACTCATAAGTCATGCATATATCCAAAATTCATCATTTTCAATTTCAGAAAAGATGAATAACTTTTTATTGAGTAAGTAAATCCATGGATTTAAGACCAGATTTGGATTCTACACATTAATTGACCTAGGGTAGCTCCATAGAGTGAATAAGCTCAATTTAAGTATTTGAGGTGGTAAAATGGAAAATACTTCAATACCACATCATTAATACCACATAAAAGATCCGTGAAAATTTTTGTTTTTCTTGATTTTTAGCCAAAATAATGGGAAAGTGAGAAATCCCATGTTACATATACACTAAGAATAGTGTTATGCATGTTTTGAGCACTTAATATCATGGTATTCTTACATGGACTTTTGGTACACCCATAGTGGATATCTCACTAAGCTTAAATTACTATTTTGATGTAAAAAATAAGCAAGGGGGACAAAAGACATCAAAGAGAGCCAGGGTACCCAACTTCTGAGGCCTCAGAGGCGTGGATAGCTCCAGAGCATGGATCCATGGCTCATCTTGGCCCAATTGGTAAACTAAAACTCTTTGGGAACTTGGTTACCAAGTTACATCTACTGTAATCATAAGAAAAATAGCAAATAACCTGCTATTTTGACATGCCAATGAGGTAATGAGCTACTTAGACTCCTGTAACCACGTCAATTCTTGATGACTTTCCATGACTAGACCCTAAAAGAGTAATTAAAACCCTTTTGGGATCCATATTCATTGATTTACCTCATAGCAACCAGCAAAATACTGCTATTTGCAATTCTACATAGAAATGAGGTAAAAACTTCAAAAATTCATTAAAAATACAATTCTTAATTAATCTTTCTCAAATTTTCAGGACCAATGAAGAACTGTATTATCTATGGTACAACCAAAAGGAATTACAGTTTTACTAGTAAAATTAAAAGTTTTACTTACAGTCCATTTTTGACCATTCTACGTGAAACACTGAATCTTCAAAAATTCACAGTAATTAAAACCTGTGATGAAATTGGCAATATTATTGATAACTTTGAGAAATTAATTATTATTTTAGAATAAAAGAAGATTTACTGTTTTTACTCCTTTTATTCTTAACCATATTGGGGTTGGTAGTCACGTAAAAGCATCAATTAAGTAATTATGATAATCTTACGTGACAACAGATGATGCAATAATTAATCCAAAAGGGTTAATTGTTTTCTCACTCACTGGTTTTTCAGTTTGCTCCATGGCATGCCTCTGTGAGCTGTTGTTGACTTAAAAGAAGCCTCTTCTTGCTGTTTTTTCCGTATAATCATCTTATCAATTTATTAAATCATTATTACCAACAAAGTAAGTATTAGTTAAAGCTATTCTTAAGTGTTTTAAATCTTTCAAAATCATCCAGAAAGACGTAAAATCATAGAATCCAACTATATATTGTTGTAATACTGTTATAAATCCTTTTGATCCCTTAAATCCACAATTCCACGTCAAATTTCTCTACTCTTATCTATCAATAAGTTCTTTGGAGTATTAGTGAGTCATTTATTTTTAATTCTTAAAGTTTTTCTCTAGTAATAGTTTTCTTCAAGAATTATATTTATAATTATTCTTGTAAAAGATAATTATATATTAAAATAATTTTATTATTTTAATAAAGAAGTTTTTATTATTAAATTCTTCTTGTAATTGATTCTAGTAGACAATTACTGCTCACTGTTATAATCACTAGTAGTGTATAACACGTGAAAGAAATAATTTTATAATTATTTAATTGTGGTTATAATAATTTTTTCTTATTATATTTCATAAGAACAGACATAGTACTGTTGATTAATAGTAATATTATCATCAGTTTCAAAGTCACATCTTACACATACCAACTTCAAAAGATCTTTGGAAGTGGAGAATACAAGACCTTTCTTTTGGTATGAAAAACAATTAATAGAGATTTTGAATAAGAACTTAACTTTTGAAATTGATCAGATGGAAGAGATATAAAGACAATTCAGATATTTCTTTTTTAATATGATGTCATTGATGTTGTTCATATGTAAAATATGTGATAGAATAAATCTTATCAAGAGTGACATAAAGATAAAATGAATTGGAATTTCTTTTTCCAAGACATGGTTCTTCAATTTTTGGAGCTTTAGCTCTAATATTTTTTATTTTTCTGATTTTTCTTCTGTGGGTCAACAGGTAAATCTGTCTTCAAGCTTTGAGGATGATGGAAGGACCTTTTCAACAAGGTTTGCAAAACATTTTCCCTATGATATTCCTCCACAATTTCAACCCATGTTATTTGAAAATTCCCCATTCTTCTGAATATACCCAAAACATATTAATTATGGCCCATATCTCATAATTCAGATAGCTTAAGGGAGAAAAAGGGTTCCTTTTCAATTGTAAATTTTCAATTGAATATGAGAGTTTTGAATTATGGGGCATATCTGTTCTACAGAATGATTGAACTTAGTTTTACATTCCTACTGATTTTTGGTGTAGTAGACCTGAAGATTGTTTTAAAGAAAAAGATATCAAATGAATTCCAATTACAAAAATATTGAGCTCAATTTATCATAATAGAAGCTAGTATGAAGGCTATAAATGTTGGAAATATTTATTAGATGACATATTTAGTATAATTTTCTATTCAGAGTCAAATGAGACCACGTTTGATTTGGAATTATAGGGGAAGAAGCACCTTTTATTTGGCAATCTATCGAAAGAAGGACCTTTATTTATCACATTTTCTGAAGAAAAAGTGCAAATGGAACAGGAAGCGTTTTTCATCTTTCAAGTAAACATTATTTCTTTCCACAAATTGGCTCCTTCTTAGGGATTTTTTTAAGATCTCTGAAGAAGAAGAAGTGATGATTTTGAATGACTAACCTCACTTCATGTTGATATATCACATTTTTGATGAAAAAAAGGCATACCCTGGGGTCATGTGTGAAAGGTTAAAAAATTTCTCAAGCTGAAATTAAAGTGAATCTAATCCAACTGCCAACATGGAATGTTTATGTGCACCCATATTTGTATTATTGTGTTTATTTTTCCAATTTATTGAATAAAAACTTTCATCTTATGATTTCCTGAAGATGACATATCTCAATGATTGGTTCAAATTTTTGAGATAATATTAAAAACCTCATTTTTACATGAATATTTAAGAAAGACCTTTTGTATTATATGGATTCTTTCTAAAGTATCACCCTCACTAATCTATTGAAAGTATTAATACCAACTAAATCACAAAAAGATATTAAGAGTTTGAAATAGTAAGATAAGTACCAAGGGATACTTACCATGGATCTCAGCGGTGTTTCTTCCAAGCTCTACAGTACTCTAAATACTCAATTTGACTCAAAATGAAATTCCCACCCTTCAAAAGTCTTAATTTTAAGATTATTCAATCTCACAGATATAAGGTTCATTTAATCACAAAAGGTCAGGAAATTAAAAAGTAATAAATTCAGCTTCATGACCTGTTAAAAAGGAATTCTGTAAAATAAATAAGTGATTTTTTATTTTTCAGTGCCTATTGAATGTTTTTGGGAAATATATATGGGTTGACAAAAATTAAAAAGTTGCCTGAAATGACCAAAAAGAGGTTTTTGCGGCTGTTATAATTTTTTGTCTTTGACATAATCTCCAAATTATCTGGAGGGATTTATTTTGAAATCTACAGAAATAATTCAGCAGCTCATCGAGGAGGGTGTTTCTTCATGAAAATCAAAAATTGATTTGAGAGAGGTGGAGATCCTCTCAAAGCTCCTTGATGCACAAAAAATCAATATTTTAGAAGTTTTATTATTAAATTAAAGGAAATTTAGTTTCAAATCTCAATATAGTTAAGCCACAAATCTCAAAATCTCTCTTTTTTAGGATTATTTGATGAAAAAAAATCCCCAAAATCAATTTCTACCTATAATGGTACAAATAATAAGTATTGGTGTTGTGAGCCTTAGAGGTAATTTCATATACCCAAAAGACCACAAATACAAAAATAACATATTAGTATAAATAAAATAAATTTATTTATATTATTAAAATAAAAATCAAAATATAAATATAAAATTATATTAAAAATAAAAAATTAATTACAATTTAAGAATAAAAATACATTAAATTTTGTAAGTATAAAATTACATTTATACTTGAAAAAATTAAGTAAAAATGAAATTTTAACAAAATTGTGAAAAAATAAATAAATTTGGAAAAAAGTTAAATAAAAATTATTATAACTTTTTATTCAATAAATAAACACATAAAAATTATTTCACCATTGGATTCCTCATAAAAAATCAGGTGGGGTCACCTCTGAGTGAAATTCTTGTAGCTCAACTCTAAATAAGCTTAAATTAAGTTTTTAGTATTTTCAATACAAAATTTGACAATCCTCAAAAACTTAATTTAATTCACACCACATGTGGTGTTAACCATCAATTTTTGTGTTAAAATTGAGGTGTTGTGTTTAGTTTAGAAGTTATGAGGAATTGAAGTATTTTCAATTGAATTCAATTGAAATGTCAAAATGTGTGCGTGTATTACATAAGTGAACTTTGATTTACATATGAGGTGTCAATTATTACTGTATTGTACTGTACAATTGAATTGAATTACATATGTAAATTATAAGTATAATACATGATGAGGAATTAAAGGAAAAATAAATTTGGGGGGGGGGAAAGGAACTCCAGCTCTAAGGGGGAGCTAGACCCCCAAAATCCTTGCTGACAGGCGTGGGATGTCAAAATTCATGCAAAAGTTCATCACTTTTGGCCTGGAATTGAGTTACAGGGTCTGTGGACTCAATTGATGATGAGGTTTTGATACCAACTGGGGTAGTTTTAGCTGTTGCCAAGAGGGTAAAACTACCCTTAAGATAAAACAATCATAGTAAAAACAGTTTTAACTTGTTTCTACGCCTCTGACACACATTATGACGTGTTTTGAAGGCTCTAGGCCTGGTATTGCTATAGTAATGGCTGATTTAAGGGTCTAAAATGGCTAAAAATGGCTAAAAATGGCTTAAACCAGCCCTTTTTGGTCTAAACCAGGGTTCAATGATGCCATAATTGGCTTTTCTGTTGTCAGACTGTTTTTCACGACTGACAAGAGTAAATTTTACTTTTGGAGTAAGAGAATTGATGGCTATAAAAGAATGTCTTCTTTGCCCGACTTTTCTCTTCATGTTAGAATCTTTTCCTTTTATAATTAGTTTAAACACTGTTAAACCAATCAATCAAAGATTCCAACCACCATTTTGAAATCATTTTAATCCTTTTAACCATGTGAAAAAATCATTATAATCATTGTTTGTAACTCTTATAATCATTTTTACCCCTGAACCACCCCAAAAGTGAATTAAAGCATCTTTCATCACTGTAAACTTTGTCACTTTGTTTCCAAATTCACTCTGGTCACTTTTGGCAGTGTTCTCTCTTTAATATTCTTTTTAAAGCCTTTGTTCTTTAATTAATTGCTTGCAGTTCTTTGCTCAATTAATTCCAATTGAAATTTCTCTTGAAGAAATTTTCTTTGTAGCCTTAAAATATCGCTTGTAGAGTATTTTTTGGATAAATTTTTATTGTTGGTAAAACAATTAATTTTTATAATATTATTTTTTTATGATAATAAAGTTATGAACAATAAAATTGGCGTTTTTTCTCTTAAAAATAATATTTCATACTATTTTTAACTGAATTTTACCTTATACAAATTTTGAGGACAGTTTCACAGGGGCTCTTATGGAAGCAAGAGGGCCTGGCACTCACGAATCAAGAACTCACTTGGAGGGCTCTAAAAGATGATAAGAAATACTACGGAATATATTTCTTAAGCAGGAATAAGAGAAAGGACAAATATGCCAAAGATAAAAAAGAATAGCAAGAGTGAAGCCAGAGGCCAAGATAAAAGAAAGCCAAAAGCCAAGAAGCCAACCAAGTGAATCCTCAATTCACTGTTTCAACCTTCCAGAAAGAACAATGGAATTAGTAAAGGATATGACCACCAATATCCACTGACAGGCGAAGAAAGAAAAGAAGAAGGTGCTAATGACTGACTTAAGATTATCAGTATTAACTTTAATAATGTAAAAGAAAATAAGGATAAAAATAAATCCAATATATTAATTAACTGGGGAAAAAGTCCCCAGGTGATGAAAGGTAGCTGGTATATGTGAAAACTGAAAGATTGATCCTGGAAGGTGGATCAATGGCTGTATTGTCTGGGTCGGGAAATACAGTTCTGGCCATCTTGAATTTTGAACTGTGTGATGGAATTCCCACAGTGGAATATGAAATGACCCAATTGGGCCAAGACCATACAGGTTGATTGAATGAGGCCTGTACGGATGAATTGGGTTGTCCAAAGGAGTATTGAATACTTGATGCCTTGACAACTGATTGAAATGATGTAATACCTCTTGAGAATTGCCCCTGGAATAATCCTGAATGAATTGTGCCAACCCAAATCTTGCAGATACAGGTGGTTGGGATCCTTGAAGAGTCTTCTGATTGCCGCCATAACTTGTCAGACTGATGAGCTGATTACTCCTCCTTCGAAATGGGAATTGGGATTTGAGACCTTGAGTTGGGCAGGTGGAAATGGATCCTGAAAATGTCACGATTGGATTGCTGAGCAAAAATGGTGCATAATGGTATATAATACCATATATGCACCATGCCTGCAACCTTGAGTATGGATGGTATGAAGGAAAAGAGGAATTCCCCTGGAGTTGAGGAGAAAGACGGGCTGAGCTGATCTGGTGGTTGCCAGAGGCCATGGCTGAACTATTGGTCCATGGTGGTCCATGAGGTTCTTGGTCATTTTTTGGGTCCAAGGAGGTGATGGCCAAAAATGGCTTAGGTGGGCCCAATTGTGGTTTGGGACCCACCTGGCCTTGGGGCCTAGGTGGCTGGCCCCTTTTGGCCTCATTGGATTAGGCCAAAGGGGCCTAATTAGCCTACGGACCGCGGACCGTGAATCAGGGCCCACCGGCCGTAGGAGCCGTAGGGGGCCTAAATGGCCCAAAAAGGCCATTTAGGCCAAAAACCCATTAATGAAAGGGGTGGCCCTGAATCCAAAAATGATGGCTAGGGGGCCTGGAGGCCCCTAGAAGACAAAATGACCCCCCAGGTCCAAAATCAAAGATGAAGGCCTGGGGGTTGGTGAAGTGGGAATTGGCCAAGAACGCCAATGACGGCAGGATATGGCCTGAGGCCATAAAATGGCCATGGGAAGGTCTTATGGCGTGGATGCCATAGAACACCCAAGGGGGCCAATTGGCCATAAAAGCTATGACGTGGCTAATTGGCCCCAATTTGGCTCCAGGTTGATTTGCTGCAACCATCAAGGAGGAGGGTCAAACTCGTGGTTGTGACAGACAGGAAAAGTACTTGATTTTTAATCAAAGTTTCATATCCACACCTTACAGGTGTTGAGACGAAGTGAAATTAAAGCAATATTTTCATTTGATATGCTTTATAGAAAGGCAGAAATAGTTATATTTTTTATTGGAATTGATCTGATATCAAAATTGAAATCAAATTCTCATTTTGGACAGGATTTTTTTCTAAAATATTGAAAATATCATATTCCTTTCAAAATCCTTTGGGTAAATTGCCAGTAGAACTTCATGTATTTTCTTGAAGTTTCAAAATAGCAAGTGTTATATCCAATGCAGATGAATATTAAGTGAGAAAACAAATCTTACTTATTATTAATTGCCTTTTTTGAGTGGGTAATTGGGGTTTTTGATGCATTTCTTACCTTTTAATTTGAATAAATGAACACAAACCCCTTTTGAGAAATATTTCACCCAAGAACTTTTTATATTTACCATTTTCTTGAGAATAAAACGCCACATTTTCTGAAAAGATGAGTCTTGAGTACTTAAAAAGCTTTTTGGGAATTATAGTTCATGGGAGGATATTGGTAGTTTCATTAATTCAAAAAAGAACAAAAACCAAGCCTTCATTAAGTCCTATTTTAAGTGGCCACATACCAAACTGTCTTATATACATTTTTTCATGGGAAATATGCTTGATATATTCACTTTAAATTTTTTTTCGTCATGATATATATTCTGAACTAAATATTGATGGACTCAATTGGGAAAGAAAGAGCTTCATTCCAGATAAGATGTTTTGCGGAGACTCTCTCTGTGTCTTCATTAGTCCCCAGCAGACTAGCAGAATCACAACTAATCTATGGAAGAAATCTCAGTTTTTATAAACAAGTCACAAATCTGTGACTTCTTCTTTTTACTAATTGTATGATTGATAGAACGCTCCCCAAACATTTTGGGCTTAATCATTAGCATTATGAGATTCATCTCATTTCTGGACTCTCAAGAAATATCATCCAATTTAATGAGTCTTCTTGGGCTTTTCTTCATTTGATATTGAGTATTTATATAACTTTGAAAATATGTCATCATAATTTTTTCCCTCAAACAAAACACAGCATTTCCAGGAATTTACCAGTAGTAGGTGATGAAATCTCCTTAAGATCAAAATAGATAAAGAATAACTTTGAAAAAACAATTAAATAACTCAATTGAATCCTAGGCTATGAAGATTCAATAAAACACATTTTTTGTATCAAAAGAAGATCAATTCCCATACCAACTTCAAAAGATCTTTTGAATTGGAGAATACAAGACCTTTCTTTTGTAATGAGAAAAAATTAATAGAGCTCCTGAATAAGAACTTAACTTTTGAAACTGATCAGATGGAAGAGATGTAAAGACAATTAAGACATTTCTTTTTTGATATGATGTCATTGATATTGTTCATATGTAAAGTATGTGATAGAATAAATCTTATTAAGAGTTACATAAAGATAAAATGAATTGGAATTTCTTTTTCCAAGACATGGTTCTTCAATTTTTGGAGCTTGAGCTATGATATTTTTGATTTTTCTTATTTTCCTTCTGTGGGTAAACAGGTAAATCTGTCTTCAAGCTTTGAGGATGATGGAAGGACCTCTTCAACAAGGTTTGCAAACCATTTGCCCTATGATATTCCTCCACAATTTCAACCCATGTTATTTGAAAATTCCCCATTCTTCTGAATATACCCAAAACATATTAATTATGGCCCATATGTCATAATTGAGATAGCTCAAGGGAGAATAAGGGTTCCTTTTCCATTGTAAATCTTCAATTGAATATGAGAGTTTTGAATTATGGGGCATATCTGTTCTACAGAACAATTGAACTTAGTTTTCGAGTCCTACTGATTTTTGGTGTAGTAGACCTGAAAACCTTTGGAAAGAAAAAGATATCAAATGACTTCCAATTACAAAAATATTGAGCTTCATTGATCATAATAGAAGCTAGTATGCAGTCTTTAAATGGTGGAAATATCCATCAGATTACATATTTAGTATAATTTTCTATTCACAGTCAAATGAGACCAGATTTGATTCGGAATTATAGGGGAAGAAGCACCTTTTATTTGGCATTCTAGCGAAAGAAGGACATTTATTTATCACATTTTTGGAAGAAAAACTGCAAATGGAACAGAAAATGTTTTTCATCTTTCAAGTAAAAATTATTGCTTTCCACAAATTGACTCCTTCTTTGGGATAAATTATACATTTCAAGCAGAAGGAAGAGACATATTGGTTTCCATTGAGATTTTCTTATTCTTTTCAAATGGAAAATACGGAAAACCTTAAAAAAATCACTTGCTCCTCTTCATTGAAGGATATTTGTTTGTTTTTTGTTTTGGATACCTTTATGAATTGGAGTTGTCTACTAGATCTAAAGCCTCCTGAGAACTATTAATGAGAAAACTATTCATAAGGAAGTCAACCTGACAGATACCTACAGAAATAGGCTGTTAAAATCATAGTAAATTATTGTTAGAGAATTCCACAATAATTTTATTTTCATGTCACAATCAAAAAAAATCTTGACGTCATGATTCAGTTAAGTTTTATAACTGTCATAAATCAAAGAGATCATCCTTCACTGAATCAATCATTCCTATTTATAATTACATTTTTTGTCAATTTTATCAGCTATCTATCTCTTACAAATTTATTTCTTCCTTAATTTTTTTGGCTTATTAATAAATGTAATTTATCACAAAAGGTATATATTTATTGTTAAAATTTGACTTATAATCTCATTTGATGGCAGAAGTGACCAAGAACAAAGATTCTTGTCACAATTGTGGTTCAAAAGACCACCATTCCAACAACTGTCCAAAGGCAAGGAAAACAGTCTATTCCATTGAGAAAGTCCCTAAGGAGGAATACCCAAAAGAGGCTGCTGAGTCAGACTCTATGGGTGATTCCATCAGAAAACAATCAGATGAAGAGCAAAAACCAAGAGAAGAATTTATAGTGGAATACCAAGAGGAACCCCCATTGCAAATCCAGGACATAAACTCAGAAGCAGGCATGCCATAAGACACTGCCAATAAAAACTTGTGCAAACAAACACAGGGTGAACAAACATTCCTGGTCACACAAACCAGAGTAATGGCATAAATACATGGGACAGCCACAAAAATGACTGTTTGCATTGACAACACTCAACACCCATTGATCATTGAAAGTGGGGCACACTGCTCCATAGTGGCCAGAAATTATCTTGAAAACCACTTCCCAAACTGGGAAAAACAACTCTTTCCAACCAAGGCACAGAACTTAAAAAGTGCATCAGGGAAGATTACTTCCATTGGGACAATTATCAAAGAGATAATTATACCCCATAGGAAGGGTAATATAAGACTCAACCCAGAGTTTGTAGTGCTTGATGATTCCCACATCCAAGGGTTATTACTGGGGACAGATTACCAGATGATGTATGGTATTGATATTTACAACAGTACAAACAGGCAAATTATCATTGGTACCAACAAAGAAAAGCAATTTTAACTTGATATATACCAAATATCTTCCCAGGATCCACTGGAAGAACTACTGAATGAATTTATAGAGGGCCAGTTTAGCACTACCATCACTAGTAAACAGAAACTAAGTTTACTCAAGATTCTGAGAAAGAACAGACCAGAATTTGCCATTGGTGAAGAACACCTAGGATAAGTTAGAGGCCATGATATACAACTATATCTGGATGTTGAAGGACCTTATCCACCCATGTTCACAAGACCTCAATACTCAGAAAGTCTGGAAACCAGGAACGAAATTGAAAAACCTATCAATGAACTCCTGCACCTGGATGTCATCAGAAAGATTGGACACAATGAAATAATGGAAATTACTACTCCTGTCCTGATCACCTGGCATGATAGCAAGTGGAGGCTGTGTGGAGAATTCAGAGCTCTGAATAACTACACAAAAGCTGACAGATACCCTATACCCAAGATACCTCATGCCTTATAAAAACTGGAAAAATCCAAACCAATAACCAAGATGTATTGTATGAACAGTTTCCATGAGAATGGAGTCAAACCAAACTCCCTCAAATTACTAAGAATAATATGCCATATGGGAATATATGAGTATACCAGGATGCCATTTGGAATCAAAAATGGACCAGCCCACTTCCAAAGGATGATGGACAAAATATTTCAAGAAGAAATATTGGAAGGATGGATGATTGTATATATTGATGACATCATTATATACTCAGAGACATGGGAAAACCATGTGCAATACATAGACAAAGTGGTAAGTCAATGCATACCCATCAACCTGAAAATTTTGCTTAAAAAGTGAAATTTTGGCCAACAAGTGCTACTAGATGTAGGACATAAAGTCTCAGGCCATAGTCTGGCAATTTACCTGAACAAAGTAGCAGAAGTCCTGCAAAACCAGTACCAAGAAACATCAAAGAGATGAAATGTTTCCTTGGGTTTTCTAGCTACTATAGAAACAACAAAAAAGATTTTGCCCACATAACTAGTAGTTTATACAAACTATGTTTAAAATATGTAGTTTTGAAATTACCAAGGAAAGAAGGGATGCATATGAGAGGATCAAACATGAACACACAAGTGCACCTGTACTCATCTTTCCTGACTTTGAACTACAATTGGAGTTATACATAGATGCACCATGTAGCCATGGGTTGGAAGCAGCCCTTCACCAAAGACAAATTGTAGATGGTGAACCAAGAAAGGGAGTTATATGTTACATCTCAAGACAACAGAAATATTCAGACTCCATGTATGAGGCCAACCAGACTGAATGTCTATGCTTAGTCTGTGCTCTGGAGGCATTCCATCCTTATTTGGAGGGTGTAGTCTTTGAAGCCTACACAGACTGCACAGCGTTGAAGTCTTTACTGAAACTCAAGACATCCAAGAGTATAGAGGCTATATAACCATCATATAAAAAGAAGTTAAATTCATACCAATGCAGATGGCCACTGGAAAATGTCAAAAGAAATCCAGCTTATGACCCTGACGTAGCACCAAAGATCCCTATTCATTTCATGGAAATAGATAGGAAGAAAAACTTTAAATTTTCTGAATGGGCACCAGAAAGTGGTGCCCCAGACAATGGAAACACTGATTCAGAAGGAACAAAAACTCCTATATTTGGAATCAGCTGCTGAGAACTGCATAATGAATTCTTCAATGCAGTGTTGAAGACATATGCCAAACACAAACAGTGTGGCATATTGTTGCAACTCCTTAAAGAAAAGGACAGGAGCACAGAACTGCAATCCCAGTTAGAGGAACGCTGGTTGAGGGAATGTAAGGATAACAAATGTTTTCTTATAGATGCCCTGCTCTACCATAGAGAGAATCACAGTAGTGCACTCACAATAATATACAGAGACAATATATCCTTGATCTTCCAAGAATACCATGACTGACCTTATATGGGAAACATGAGTGAGGAAAGAAAAAAGGAGAGGGTAAAAAGAACAGCTTGGTGGCCCAAATGGGAACAAGAGTTGGGTAAATACAGAAACACTTGTGAAATATGCCAAAAGGCAAATAGAAAACATGGGAAGAAGTATGGGTTACTTCAGCAAATAGAAGAACACAAGCACCCATGGGAAACCATAAACATGGACTGGGTCACAGGACTTGTACCAGGAGGCAAAGAGAACTTCAATTCCTACTTTATCATATTTGATAGCTTCAGAAATAGTGTAAGGTTCTTACCATGTCACAAAGAGGCTACAGCCATGGATACTGCACTGTTATTTGAGAAGAACATAGTATCCACCTGTGGAGTACCCAATATTATCATTAGTGATAGGGAACCAAACTTCACATCAGAGTTTGGACCAACCTCTATGATATTCTGGTTACTAGCCTTGCTTTCTCTAGAGCTTACCATCCACAAACAGATAGATTAGCTGAGATTATGATCAAAACAATGGAAGACATCCTTAGAAGATTATGTGCCTATGGCACGGAATACAAGGACCATGAAGGATACACCCATGACTGCATTAAAATTCTACCAGCAGTCCAAATGGCTTATAATAATAGCCAGGACTCTACCACAGGAAAAACACCTGCACTGGTAGAGAAAAGGTGGAATTCCCTATTGCCTGTGGATCACTTGAAGAGTAATCTTCTGACCATCCACCCCACAGCCAAAGATTTCCATGAAATGTGGAAGAGGGCTTTTGACACAGCTGCCAAATGCATAGCTGAGGCAAAAGAATATAATAAGGAGAGCTGCCACAAATCACACATGGAACATGAATTTAAAGAAGGGGACCAAGTATTAGGGTCTACAAGGAGCTTTAATAATCTCAAAGGACCTAAGAAGATGAGAGACTCATTTGTAGGGCACTTCAATTTCACTCAATTGATATGGAAGAATGCAGTGGAAGTCAAACTCACAGGGAAATTTTCAAGGAAAAACCCATTCTTTCCAGTAAGTTTGGTCAAGCCATACTTCCAGAAAGAGGAGGACAAATTCCCCTCCTGGAAGAAGAACCTCACCTCACCAGAAATAGTGGATGTGCAGAATTCCCCTGGACCTGTGAAGAAATTCATCAAGGCAAGGAAGCTCACACTTAATGGGAAGAATAAAATACAGTGATTAGTCAGACTCAAGAACCAGAAAGCTGACAAAGATAAGTGGTTGGAAGAAGATGCCATACCAGATGGGAACCTTCACCTAAGGAGATCCAGGGTCTCTAGGAGGACTGATGTCAGGATGATACTATGATAAAGGTATAACTAGGCCAATTACAACTTTAACTGTGTATGTGACACGACAGAAAATGATTTAAAAAAAGATTTATAAAGGTTTATAATAAGATAGGAGGGTTCTACTATTGAGAAATAGTGGTGATGAGCGCTATTGAGAACCCTGGGTGCAGGCTTCATCTGTTGGATTACAATAATAAAGTCTACAATAATTAAAGATTATAATTATACCTGATTATTTAACCAAGAGTAAAACTGTTTTTGACAGTTTACTACGTAGGTTATTCAAGAGCAGGTTGAGGAGAGGATTTTGGCTGTGAAAAGCCCTCCTTTTATCCTGAAATTGGGGTGGAAAGGCTGCTAGACCTTTCCACGTAGAGGAAGTGAAGATTTTTCACTCTCTATGACAGGCTTGTGGTTTGCAAACAGCCTGTATACCCTGTATTGTGCTCAGATGTGGTTTTGAAACCACATATGGGCAGTTCTCACCAATACAGGGTGAAAATTTTCATCTGGGGACCTCACAGCCTGATTCTGACGTGTATGACGCGTAGAATGCTGTACAGAAACTGTATGGGACCCCACTATTGACTGACATATGAGGTATTGAAGTAAAAACATGCTTCTTTGTCTATTTGACACCTCATATTCATGGTTATGGGATATTATCCCATGGTAAGGCTGTATCTGACAGCAGGTGGGATTTTGAGCTTAAAATGGTCATAACTCTGTCAGTTTTTGAGATATCAAGCTCAAAGTTGGTTCATTGAATAGCTCTGTATGAGCTCTACACAATATTACCCAACTTGACATGGTTATCATTGAATATGACAAAGTTATCCCATGTACAAGTATTTTTGTACATTGGCGTGGTCTGGTCAAAAGCTGTATTAAGCTTGTTTGGCCAATAACTTCTGTTGTAGTTGAGTTATGAAGAAATTTATGGCACCATCAGATAGCCCTTATTGTGCTCTTTCCAAAAAGACCCCACTTTAGGTATCTCACACTAAAACTGTAAAAGTTAGATGAGAGGTGAATGTTTTGTTCACCCTTATTTGGTCTGAATTTGACCATAACTCAAGTAATACTGGTGCTAGCTCAGTTTGGCTAGCACCATTAGATAGCCCTGGCTTAGAGCTTCATTTTGAATACCCATTTGATGGGGTTAAGCCTCTCCTTCTAGATTTTTGATGGGGGTGAAAATTAAGGTTTATGCTCAGCAATAAGTTTGAGCAGGAATAACTTTGTTATTTCTTTTCCTATGGTGATGGGACTTATATTTTCAGAAAGAGGTGAGTGTCCTCTTTCTTCTGATACCTTTTGAGCTAATTTGGCTCAGCTCCTTGTTTTGGTGGTATTTGGCTATACCATTGGTTTATGGTATTTTGGCTGTCATGCTTGTGCTCTGGTTTTGAGTCACAGGCTGACATACCCTCCCTCTAAAAAAGGCTCATCATTGATGAGACTGTTCAGTCCTCCTAGAGGCTCTGAATCTCCTTAAATGGAGGTTCCCATCTGGTATGGCATCCTCTGCCAACCATTTGTCTTTGTCAGCTGTCTGGTTGTTGAATCTGACTAGATATTGTCTCTGATCCTTCCCATTAAGTCTGATTTTTCTGGCCCTGATGATTTTACTCACAGGTCCAGGAGAGTCTTCTACTTCCACTATTTCTGGTTGAGTGGTGTTCTTCTTCCTGGAGGGGAATTTATCCTCCTCTGTTTGGAAGTATGGTTTGACCTGGCTCACTGGAAAGACTGGGTGTTTCCTAGAAAACTCCTCAGTGAGCTTGACCTCTACTGCATTCTTCCCTATCAACTTAATGATAGTGAAGGGCCCTACAAATGAGTCTCTCATTTTCTTAGGTCCTTTGAGATTGTTAAAGTTTAGTGTAGATACTAACACCTGGTCCCCTTCCTTGAAGTCAGGCTCCATATGTGAGTTGTCCCACCTTTGCTTATTATACTCTTTGGCCTCAGCTATGCATTTGGCAGCAGTATCACAGGCTTTCTTCCACATATCATGGAAGTCTTTGGCTGTGGGGTGGATGGTCAGAAGACTTTTCTTCAAGTGATCCACAGGTAACAGGGGATTCCACCCTTTCTCTACCAGTGCAGGTGTTTTTCCTGTGGTAGAGTGCTGGCTTGTATTATAAGCCAGTTGGAATGCTGGTAAGAGGGTGACCCAGTCATGGGTATATCCCTCATGGTCCTTATATTCCATGCCATAGGCACAGAACCTCCTGAGGATGTCCTCCATTGTTTGGATCATCCTCTCAGCTAGGCCATCTGTTTGTGGATGGTAAGCTGTGGAAAAAGCAAGCTTGGTGCCTAGCATGTCATATAAATTGGTCCAAAATTCAGATGTGAATTTTGGGTCCCTGTCACTAATTATGATCTTAGGGACTCCACAGGTGGATATGATGTTACTCCAAAATAACAGAGCAGTGTCCATGGCTGTGTCCTCTTTATGGCATGGTAGACATCTCATGCTCTTTCTGAACCTATCAACTATGATTAGGCAGGCATTGTAGTTTTCTTTGCCTCCTGGGACAAGTCCTGTGACCCAGTCCATGCTGATGGTTTCCCATGGGTGTTTGGGTTCTTCTATGTGTTGAAGCAACCCATATTTTTTCCCATGTTTTCTATTTGCCTTTTGGCATCTTTCACAAGTGTTGATGTATTCACTCAACTCTTGTTCCCACTTGGGCCACCAAGCTGTGCTTGCTACCCTCTCTTTAGTCCTGTCCTCACTCATGTGTCCCATGTAGGGGCAGTCATGGCATTCCTGCAGGATTAAAGAGATGTGGTTTCTGTCTATCACTGTGAGTGGACTGGTGTGCTTTTCTCTGTGATAAATCAGGCCATCTATAAGGAAGAATTTATTGTCCTTATAGGCCCTCAACCAGGGTTCCTCCAGCTGGGTTTCCAGTTCTGGGCTCCTGTATTTTTGTTGAAGGAGTTGGAGTAGTATGCTACACTGTTTGTGTTTAGCATATGATTTCAGCACTGCATTGAAAAATTCATTGTGCAGTTCTGAGGAACTTATTCCCAGTATGGGGGTCTCTGTCCCTTCTGGATCTGTGTTTCCACTGTCAAGGGTACCACTCCCTGGTGCCCATTCAGAGAATCTGAAGTTCTTCTTCCTATTTATTTCCACAAAATGGATAGGAACTTTTGCAGCAACTTCAGGGTCATAAGCTGGATTGCTTTTGACATTGTCCAGTGGCCATCTGCCAAGGCCATCTGCATTGGTATGGCTTTTACCTTCTTTTTATATGATGGTCATGTTCCCTCTATACTCCTGGATGGCTATTTGCCATCTCAGCATGTGTCTATTAGTAGTCTTCATGTTTAGTAAAGACTTCAAGGCTGTGCAGTCTGTGTAGACTTCAAAGACTGCACCCTCCAAATAATAATGGAGTTTTTCTAGAGCCCAGACTAGACATAGACATTCTGTCTGGGTGGGCCCATACCTAGCTTCTTAATCTTTCAGCTGCCTGGAGATGTAACATATTACACCTTCTCTTGGTTCACCATCCACAATTTGTCTTTGGTGAAGGGCTGCTCCCAAGCCTTGGCTGCATGCTGCATCTATATATAACTTGAATGGTAGTTCAAAGTCAGGCAAGATGAGCACAGGTGCATTTGTGAGTTCATATTTGATCCTCTCATATGCATCCCTCCTTTCCTTCGTTATTTCAAAAACTACATCCTTTGAGCATAACTTGTATAAACTACTAGCTATGTGGGCAAAGTTTTTGATGTGGTTTCTATAGTAGCTAGCAAATCCAAGGAAAGATTGCATCTCTTTGATGTTCTTTGTTACTGGCTTTTGCAGTACTGCTGCTACTTTGTTCTGGTCAATTGCCAGACTAAGGCCTGAGACTTTGTGTCCTAGAGCTAGTAGCTCTTGTTGGCCAAAATTACACTTTTTAAGTGAAATTTTCAGATTGATGGGTGTACATTTACTTAGCACTCTGTCTATGTATTGTACATGGTCTTCCCATGTCTCTGAGTATATAATGATATCATCAATATACACTACCATCCAGCCTTCCATTATTTCTTCTTGAAATATGGTGTCCACAATCCTTTGGAAGTGGGCTGGTGCATTCTTGATGCCAAATGGCATCCTGGTGTACTCATATATGCCCATATGGCATATTATTCTGAGCAACTTCATGGAGTTTGGTTTAACTCTATTTTGGTGGAAGCCTTTCATAAAATCCATCTTGGTTATGTATTTGGCTTTGGCTAGCTTATCCAAGGCATGAGGTATCCTCGGTATAGGGTACCTGTCTGCTTTTGTGTAGTTATTCAGGGCTCTGAAATCTCCACACAATCTAGACTTGCCATAATGCCAGGTGATTAGGACAGGAGTGGTGATTTCCACTATTTCATTATGTCCAATCTTCCTAATGACATCCATGTCCAGGAGTTCATTGATATGTTTCTCAATCTCTTTCCTGGTCTTCAGACTTGCTGGGTAATGAGGTCTCCTTAACATGGGTGGATAAGGCCTTTCTACATCCAGATATAGTTCTATATCATGGCCTTTGATCTTGCCTTATGGTTCTTCACCAATGGCAAATGCTGGTCTATTCTTCCTCAGCATCTTCAGTAAACTTAGCTTTTGTTTACTGGTGAGGGTAGTGCTAAACTGTCCCTCTCTGAATTCTTTCAGAAGTTCTTCCAGTGGGTCCTGGGAAAATATCTGGTATATATCAAGAGAAAATTTCTTTTCCTTGTTAGTACCAATGGTAATATGCCTATTTTTACTATTGTAAATATCTATGCCATACATCCTCTGGTAATCTGTTCCCAGTAAAACTCTTGGATGTGGGCATCTTCAAGCACTAAAGACTGTGGGTTGAGTCTGATATTACCTTTTCTGTGGGGTATAATTATCTCTTTGATAATTGTCCCAATAGAGGTCATCTTTCCAGATGCACTCTTCAAGTTCTTTGCCTTAGTGGGCAAGAGCTGTTTTTCCTAGTTTGGGAAGTGGCTATCCAGATAATTTCTGGCCACTATGGAGCAATGTGCTCCACTGTCAATGATCAGTGGGTGCTGAGCATTGTCAATACATACAGTCATTTTTGTGGCTGTTCCATGTATATATGCCATTCCTTTGGTTGGTGTAACCAGGAATGTTTGTGCATCTTGTGTGTGTTTGCACAAGTTCTTGTTGGCAGTGTCCTGTGGCATGCCTGCTTCAAACTGTATATCCTGGATTTCCAATGGGGTTTCCTCTTGGTATGCCACTAGAAATTCCTCTCTTGGGTCTTGATCATCATTAGATGGTTCTCTGATGGCATCTCCCATAGAGTCTGATTCAGAATCCTCTGTTGGAGGTTCTTCTTCAGGGACTTTTTCTATAGCATAGACTTTTTTCTTTGCTTTTGGACGGTTGTTGGCATAGTGGTCTGTTGAACCACAATTGTGACAAGAATTCTTCTTCTTTGCCACTTCTGCCACTCTTTCTCTGGGTTTGTCTTTAAACTCCACCCTGAAAGGTTGTTTCTCCTTGAAACTACTGCTTCTATATGGGGCGGAATTTCCCTATATTTGTCCTCTTCCTTATGTCTTGTAAGGTATTGGCTATGTCATCTAAAGTGCAATTTTGGTTGCATCTGCATTTCACTGCATGCTCTAGTTCTCCTGGCAGTTGTGTCAAAAGTTTGTGATTCCTCATCTGGATGTTCATCTGAGGATCAATGGCTTTAAGTCTTTTAGACTGTCTGAGACACCACTCATATGGATCTTTGTCCACAGAGTATTTGTCATTTTCAAATGACATGATATTTTGCCATATCCAAGTTCCATTACTGTACTTTTGCATTATTTGACTCTTCCACCATGGCCAATTTCTTCTGCCATGGATTTCTTTCATTTCTGTGTACCATATACTTGCATGACCTTTAAATGAAGTATTCAGTCTAGCAGTAATCCAGTAATCTGGTATGCTGGGTACATCAATGAAGAGTCCATCAATATAATCTATGAGTTCCATATGATCATATTCTCCTGATCCAGAGAATTTGGGCCAGTTTGAGGCCTCAGGAAGCTATTTCAAGGCTTCCTTCTCTGAATAAGACATGCCATCTCCATCCTGGTATTGTGATGGAGATCTTGCCTTATTCAACAACATGGCATCTGGTTTGATTTTATCTGGTTGATATGGATTCTCCATAGCTTGGCCTTGCGGTTGGGGCTTTAAGCTATGATAGGCATCAAACAATTTGTTGATGTCTTGGTTCAGACACTCCCTGTCCCTGCTGCTATGGTGTTGTTCTTCAGAGACTTGATTCAGTCTCTTGTTGGTTTCTTCATAGGCTTTGCTCAGTCGAGCATATCCTTCCTGAAGGTTTTTAACTATCTGCTCCAATGAGGCTTGAGTTTTTCTCATCCTCTCTTGGGCAGCTGCAAATTCTGCAGCCTGCTTTGCAGATTGCTCAGCATATTGGGACATTTGCAACCACAGTGTGTCACTGTTGATGTTGCTCTCAGATGTGATAATATTGTTTTCAGTCTGAGTGGGGGTAATGTTTCTATTACTAGGACTACTGATTCTAGAGTGGTTTACAACTACTTCTGGTTCTTGTGTACTTCTTTTACCAAATCTAACAGCTTCTGGATCATGGGGTCTGACTCTTTCCTCATCTGGTTGAAGGTGGTTTTGTTCTTGCCCTTGTTTCCTTGTCTTCTCCTGGAAACTTCCTGGAATTGTGAAGAATGGTGACTCTTGGCCACTGATCTGCTGGTGTCTGAATGGTGTGAAGCCACTGGAGAGTTGATTTGGCCTGCTCCTTGTGAACCTGAAGGAATCTGAGTAGGCCCTGTCTGGGTCAACTGTTCTTCTATAGCTAGGATAGTGGCTTGATTCTCCCTTATCCTCTGTGCCCTTGCCTGTAGGAGTCTGCGCTGCCTGGTAGGATTCCAACCTTTGGTGATTACCATAAGGTCTTTGAAGTCTATCTCTTTGAGACAGATCTTCTGGCAACTTGATCCCAGTTCTGCCCAGTGAGTTGCTAGGTTGAACCTCTTGTTGTCCATGCTCCATTGAAATAAATCTTTGAGGAGTTGGTGGATCTGAAGAACTTGATCCATATCCTTCCAGTCCTCTGGTTTGAGGTTTCTGTTGAATTGGAGTGTGAATGGCAAGGTTGATATTATCTCCCTCATTGTTTTGCCATCTAAAACTGTGTCCAATGTGTCTTCTTCCAGGTCTTCTGGTTCTAGACATTCCTGCTCTATCCTCTGGCTGGTTCCTTTGGAAGCCAAGGTCTCTGAGGTATGCAGGGGACATATCAGTGTTTGCAAGCAGTCAAAAACTTTATGTTCTTAGGGTATTTACCTTTGACTGTGCCTTGTACAAATTTGTTATCTGCTGATTTGGGCAGTTTGCCTTTGGAGGTTACAACTGGGTTAATAATTGTAATCTTCCCTGTACAAGTGGTTAAGGTTGGTTTACCTTGTATTGAAGCAGAGTTTCATGGTTTTCTACTCCTCTGAGTGGCTATTGGTGTCCACTTCTTGGCTGTAATGAGGCCTTCACTAAGCCTTTTTCCTTTACCCTTGCTGCCCTCTGGTTCTGAGGGTGTCACTGGTGTGTTGGCCTGTGACTGGGTTTCAAGTGGGATGTAGTTTTCTTCCACTGAATCAAAACAGGAAAAAGAGGGCTTATGTCAGTTAAGACTTCTTAAAAGGCTGGTTTTGCACGTCTAAGAATGCCCTCTGGGCTTGTATATTATTACAGTATGCCCTTGTATAATGACAGTGTAATTGAATTAAAAATTTCATGTCAAAAATACAGCTTATGGTATCCTGTCACACTGTTTGTGTGTCAGTATCCCTCAGATACACTTGTGGTTTGCAAGTGTATTCTGTAAAAGTGGTTTGTATACAAGTGTTATTGAATTAACAATACACCTGACCACGCCTCAACTGATGGTTTTTCAGTCAGAGGTGTCCTTATTCAGTCAAGAATACAGGACTTTATTAGTGGCTTATGTGTTTTTATATGCAAAACACGCCAAAAATAATAAATTACTGTGGGTGTTAACCACATAAAAAATACTCTTAGATTATGAGTATATAAAAAAAAGGTAAAAATATATAAAATATATATATTTAAATAGAAATTACGCCTAAAAAGGATAAAACAATGTGTTAATAAGTCATAAAAAAGAGAAAAGACTTACTTGTAAGGTCCAAAAAAAAGTCAAAAACAGGGCCAGGCCCCCAAAATGTCAGGATGATACTATGATAAAGGTATAACTAGGCTAATTACAGCTTTAACTGTGTATGTGACACGACAGAAAATGATTTAAAAAAAGATTTATAAAGATTTATAATAAGATAAAAGGGTTCTACTATTTAGAAATAGTGGTGGTGAGCGCTATTGAGAACCCTGGGTGCAGGCTTTATCTGTTGGATTACAATAATAAAGTTTACAATAATTAAAGATTATACTTATACCTGATTATTTAACCAAGAGTAAAACTGTTTTTGACAGCTTACTACGTAGGTTATTCAAGAGCAGGATGAGGAGAGGATTTTGGCTGTGAAAAGCCCTCCTTTTATCCTGAAATTGGGGTGGAAAGGCTGCTAGACCTTTCCACGTAGAGGAAGTGAAGATTTTTCACTCTCTATGACAGGCTTGTGGTTTGCAAACAGCCTGTATACCCTGTATTGTGCTCAGATGTGGTTTTGAAACCACATATGGGCAGTTCTCACCAATACAGGGTGAAAATTTTCATCTGGGGACCTCACAGCCTGATTCTGACGTGTATGACGCGTAGAATGCTGTACAGAAACTGTATGGGACCCCACTATTGACTGACATATGAGGTATTGAAGTAAAAACATGCTTCTTTGTCTATTTGACACCTCATATTCATGGTTATGGGATATTATCCCATGGTAAGGCTGTATCTGACAGCAGGTGGGATTTTGACCTTAAAATGGTCATAACTCTGTCAGTTTTTGAGATATCAAGCTCAAAGTTGGTTCATTAAATAGCTCTGTATGAGCTCTACACAATGATACCCAACTTGACATGGTTATCATTCAATATGACAAAGTTATCCCATGTACAAGTATTTTTGTACATTGGTGTGGTCTGGTCAAAAGCTGTATTAAGCTTGTTTGGCCAATAACTTCTGTTGTAGTTGAGTTATGAAGAAATTGATGGCACCATCAGATAGCCCTGATTGTGCTTTTTCCAAAAAGACCCCACTTTAGGTATCTCACACTAAAACTGTAAAAGTTAGATGAGAGGTGAATGTTTTGTTCACCCTTATTTGGTCTGAATTTGACCATAACTCAAGTAATACTGGTGCTAGCTCAGTTTGGCTAGCACCATTAGATAGCCCTGGCTTAGAGCTTCATTTTGAATACCCATTTGATGGGGTTAAGCCTCTCCTTCTAGATTTTAGATGGGGGTGAAAATTAAGGTTTATGCTCAGCAATAACTTTGAGCAGGAATAACTTTGTTATTTCTTTTCCTATGGTGATGGGACTTATATTTTCAGAAAGAGGTGAGTGTCCTCTTTCTTCTGATACCTTTTGAGCTAATTTGGCTCAGCTCCATGTTTTGGTGGTATTTGGCTATACCATTGGTTTATGGTATTTTGGCTGTCATGCTTGTGCTCTGGTTTTGAGTCACAGGCTGACAACTGAACAGTCTCATCAGTGATAAGCCTTTTTTACAGGGAGGGTATGTCAGCCTGTGACTCAAATACAGGGCACAAGCATGACAGCCAAATACCATAAATCAATGGTATAGCCAAGATACCACCAAAACATGGAGCTGATCCAAATCATCTCAAAAAGTTATCAAAGGAAAGAGGAAACTAAACCCATTCCAAATATACAAGTCCCCTCCTCATAGGACAAGGAATAACAAAGTTATTCCTGCTCAAAGTTGTTCCTGAGCATAAACCTTATTTTTCACCTCTAATCTAAAATACAGATGAATATACTTCACCCCATCAAATGGGTATTCAAAATGGACCTCCAAGTTAGGGCTCTGCAATGGTACTAGCTAAACTGAGCTAGCACCATAATTCCAGGAATTACAAAAAAAATGTCAAATAAGGGTAATTAAAATATGAACCTCCCATCTAACTTCTACAGTTTTAGTGTGAGATACCTAAAGTGGGGTCTTTTTGGGAAGGCACAAACAGGGCTATCTGATGATACAATCCATCTCCTCATATCTCCTCTAGAACAAAAGTTATGGAGCATCCAAGCTCCAAACAGTTTTTGGGAAAATCATAAATGTGTATAAGTAAACTTGTACATGGAATAACTTTGCAATATTGAATGATAACCATACCAAATGAGATGTGGTACCCAGATGAAAATATTTACCCTGTATTGTTGAAAGCTGCCCAGATGTGGTTTCAAAACCACATCTGAGCCCAATACAGGCTGTAATGGCTTTGTGAAAACCACAACCCAGTTCTTGGGAGTGAAAAATCTTTACTTCCTCTACGTTGTGGGAACTCCTTTTGGTGTGGGATGAAATAAGGCAGTACCTTGAGGGGGAAATTATTGGTAAGTCTGTTTTGAATTTCAGAATTGTCCAATAACCATGGGTGCTAAGGTGTATTAGCTGCCCCTCTAAATAATACTGAATAGTCAGCCTATAGAGAATCACAAAATAAAATAAGATTTGTGGCTTTAACAGATAGAGAAGACTTATCAGCAGTCTCTAAATCAGACCTATCAATAACACTACAGTAAGAATTCTGATCTAGAATTTCTGATAAAATAAACACTAGATTTTTTTTATTTTATTTTAATAAAAGTGATGATAATATATATATATATATGTTTTGGGTTTCTGTTATTTTAATTAAACTAATAAGAATATTTTTTTTTTAATAAGAATGATAAGAATATATATATTTTTTATGGTTTTAGGTTGTTTATAATGATTTTTTTTTTGATATGAGTACTAATAATTAGACTACTGGATTTGATTCTTTTAGGATTTTTTTTTAATACTGAGTTTATATCACTACTACTTCTCTTTGTTAATAAAACTAAGCTTTTGAGCAAGGCTACTAAGCTTTTACTATGGCTATACTACTATTCTTCACTAATACTAAGCTATTGAGCCAGGCTACTGAGCTTTTACTACGGTTATACTACTATTCTTTACTAATACTAAGCTACTGAGCAAGGCTACTGAGCTTTTACTACGGTTATACTACTATTCTTTACTAATACTAAGCTACTGAGCTTTTACTACGGTTATACTACTATTCTTCACTAATAATAAGCTACTGAGCAAGGCTACTGAGCGTTTCACTACTAAAACACTACTACTATTCTAGATATCCTGCTAGTTCAGGGATGGTGGTGATCCTGGATAGTGGGAACTTGTTCCATAATGATGGGAAAAATGAGGGAGAGAGGACCTCTATTTATAGCTTTTGGGCCTCCATAGAGCTTCTCGAAATAGGGTACTTAGAAAAAATTATAGTTGAGAGGTTTTAGCTAGTGAGACGTGGAGTTTTGGTGTAGCAGCGTGTTTGCTGAGAGAATTATGCTGGTGGTGCTTTTTCTTATCAAGATCATTTGATGTATTTGAGATAATTTGGCTGGTGCGATTTTCTTTTTATCAGAGTCATGTGAGGTCATTGAGATAATATGGCTGGTGATGTTTTCTTGAAGGTGGGGAAAGTATTTTTTGTTTCTTTTTTTTACGTATGTTATGAGAGAATTATGCTGGTGGTTCTTTTTCTTATCAAAATCATGTGATGTATTTGAGATAATTTGGCTGGTGAGATTTTCTTTTTATTAGAGTCATGTGAGGTCATTGAGATAATATGGCTGGTGATGTTTTCTTGAAGGCGGGGAAAGTTTTTTTTGTTTCTATTTTTTACAAATGTTCTGAGAGAATTATGCTGGTGGATTTATTTTAGTATTGTATGATTTCATATGGAGATTTCATCATTTCTATTAAGTTTGATGCGTGTTATTATTACTAAGCAAACATTTGTTCTTGGAAAATATATTGAAATTTTATGCATAGCCTTGAGGTATTTCTTCTTTAAATTGAATCAAGGTGGGGAAAATACATCTTCTGATGCTTTCGTCTATTTTCATATACCTTTATTTAGATGAACTGCCTTTAATGACGTAATTTGTTATTGATGATGCGATAAGGTGGATATATCCTTTGATACTATACTGTTTTGATAAGATCTTGAGGCTGTGTATTGTATATTTCTTTTTGAGATTTGTAGTTGTAATGTGTAAATATGTTTTTGCGTAATTCTTTTTATTATCATTTTTTTTCTTTTGTTTTATTGGTAAGCTTGAAACTGGTACTAATGGTATGGAATACCACAACGTCAAAAGGTCTAGAAGACTTTTCACCCCATTTTAGGATAAAAAGGGCCCTGTTGACCGCCAGAAAAGGCTTCCCCATCCTGCTCTTGCATTCCTACCTAGTCAAACTGTCAAAAACAGTTATACTCTTGGGAAAACATGTTATACTTTAAACTTAAGTATTGTAGTTCTTATAATAGTAACCCAACTGGTAAGACTTCCCCCTGGGATTTCAGCAGCGCTCACCAAAACTATATTATTATAGTAAATCCCTTACTATCTTATTTTAAGCCATCTATTATCATTATCAAAATCATTTTATATCATTTTAGCCGTGTAAGAGTCATAGTTAAAGTTTTTAAATACCATTATACACCTTCATCATAGACTCAGCCTGAAATTGAGTCTATGATGAAGTGGTAAATAAATGTATATACAGCTTTAAATCTGAATTGGACATGGATTATAAATTAAAAAAGGGTTTCTAATTGATAATTTAAGGGATTTACTGTGAGGATAGTGCTGGTGAGCACTATTGAAAGGCCTGGGTGCAGTCTTGCCATTTGATTTACTATAATACGGACCACAATACACTAATTAGTGTATACCTAGTTATTTTCCATGATTGGAACTTATTTTGAACAGTTTTACTACATAGGAATTCAAGAGCCGGATGGGAATTCCTTTTCTGGTAAATAAAAGCCCTCCTCTCATCCTGAAATGTGGTTGAAAGATCCTCTATATCATCTGCATAGAACAAGTGAAGATTTTTCACTTCAGAGCACTGTCTTGTGGTTCTCACAAGGCCTGTATACTCTTTTTTGGGCTCAGATGTTGCTTCGGAACCACATCTGGGAAGGTTTTCCCAATACTGGGTGAAGACTTTCATCTAGGGACCACACAGCCCGCTCCTGACATGTATGACATGTAGAGAGATGTACAGAACTTGTAGGGGAAGCCAATATTGATTTAACTATGGGATACTGAAGTAGAAACAAGTTTATTTGTTTATTTGAAAACTCATAATCATATTTATGGGATAGTAGCCCACAGTAAAGTGCATTGGCCACACTGTGGAATTTTCACCTTCAACCTGCTATAAATTTGTTGGGTTTTAAGATATTGAGCTCAAATTTGGTTTATTATGTAGCCCTGAATAGGATCTACACAATCGTAACTCATTTGGTATTGTTAAAATTAAATATGGCAAGCTTATGCCATGTTCAATGTTTGTTATCTAGATATTTGTTCTTCTCAAAATCTGTATGGAACTTGTTTTCCCCATAACTTTTGTTCTAGATGGGATATGGGGAAGTGGATGCCACAATCAGATAGCCCCAAGTGTGAATTTTCCAAAATTACCCCACTTTAGGTGTCTCAATGTAAAAATGTTCAAGTTAGATGAGAGATGAATATTTTATTCACCCTTATTTGACTTTATTTTGGCAATACCCTCTGTAGTTTTGGTGCTAGCTCAGTTTGGCTACTATTATTGGATGACCCTTACTTAGAGATTCAATTTGAATAACCATTTTCTGGGGTTAAGCATCTTCCTCTGCATTTCAGATAAGATGTGAAAATTAAGGTTTATGCTCAGAAACTTTGAGCAGGAATAACTTTGTTATTATTTTTCCCATGATGATGCTATTTGTATATTTGGAAAAATGTGATTTTCATCTTTTTTTTGATATCTTTTTAGCTGGTTTGGCTCAGGTCCATGTTTTGGTGTTGTTTTCCACTACCCTTTTTTGATGGTATTTGGCTGTCATTCTTGTGCTCTGGTTTTGAGTCCTAGGTTGACTTACACTCCCTCCAAAAGATTCATCATTGATCAGAATTTTAAGCCCTACAAGAGGCTCTGAATTTTCTCTGGTGAAGGTTACCATGTGGTATGGAATCTTCTTCCAACCATTGATCCTTATCTGCTGTTTGGTTCTTGAATTTGGCCAAATATTGTCTCTGGTGTTTACCATTCAGTCTGATCTGCCTGACCTTGATGATCTTTTTCAAAGGGCCAGGGGAGTCTTCCACCTGCACTATGTCCTGTGTGATTTAGGTCTTGTTCCTGGAGGGGAACCTGTCCTCGCCTGTCTGGAATTAAGGTTTGACCAAACTCACTGGGAATGCTGGGTGTTTCCTAGAGAATTTCTATGTAAGTCCAACCTCCACTGAACTCTTCCCTATTTTTTTATGATAGTAAAGGGTCCCACAAATGAATCTCTCATTTTCTTTGATACCTTGAGGTTATTCAAGTTGAGTGTAACACTAACACTTGGTCCCCTTCTTTGAAGTCTGGTTCCATGTGTGTTTTGTCATACCTCTGTTTGATGTATTATTTAGCAGAAGATATGCACGTAAAAGCTTTATCACATGCTCTCTTCCACAACACATGAAAGGTTTTGGGTGTGGTGTGGAAAGTCAGAAGATTTTTCTTCAAGTGATCCCTAGGCAATAGGGGGTTCCACCCTTTTTTCACCAGTGAGGGTGATTTACCTATGGTAGAGTGCTGGTGGGTATTATAAGCCAGTTGGACTTCTGGTAGATGTGTGAGCCAATCATGGGTATAACCTTCATGGTACTTATATTTAATTCCATATGCACAGAATCTTCTGATGATGTCCCCCATTGTCTGGATCATCCTTTCAGGTAAGCCATCTTTTTCTAGATAATAAGCTGTAGAAAATTCAAGTCTTGTTTTGAGAACTTAATAGATTTTTGTCTCAAATTTTGATGTGAATTTTGGATCCCTATCAATAATGATGATTTTAGGGATCCCACATGTGGATATGATGCTATTCCAGAATGACAAGGCTTAAACCATAGCTGTTTATTCCTTGTGGTGTGGTAGGAACCCTAAACTGTCACTATACCTAGCAACTATGCCTAGGCCAGTATTCAAGCTTTCCTTTCCTCCTGGGACTAATCCTGTGACCCAGTCCATGATGATGGTTTCCCATGGGTTTTTGGGTTCTTCTATATGTTGAAGTAGATGATATCTCTTCCCATGTTTTCTGTTTACCTTCTGGCATCTTTCACAAGTGTTGAGGTATTCACTCAAGTATTTTTCCCATCAGATCCACCAAGTTGTGCTTGCTACCCTTTCTTTTGGCCTGTCTTCACTCATGTGTCCCATATAGGGGCAGTCATGGAATTCTTACAGGATCAGGGATATTTGGTCTCTATCCATAACTGTGACGGAACTATTATTATTCTGTCTGTAATAGTGTAGTCGATCTATAAGGAGTTTATTATCCTTATAGTCCCTTGACCAGGGCTCTTCTAACTTGGATTCCAGTTCTGTGCTCCTGTAATTCTGTTGAAGGAGTTGTAACATTATGCTACTCTCTTTGTGCTTTGAATAGAGTTTAGTAACTGAACTGAAAAATTTATTATGCAGTTCTGAGGAACCTATTCCCAATATGGGAGTTTCTGTCCCTTCTGGTTTGGTTTTATTACTGTCTTGGGTACCAAATTCCGGTGCCCATGCACAAAATTTGAAGCCTATTCTCCTATCTAATTCCATGAAAAAGATAGGAATCTTTGCAGCTAATTCAGGTTCATAAGCTGGGTTCCTTTTGATATTATCCAGTGGCCATCTACCAGGGCCATCTGATTTGGTATGGCAGTTGCCTTATTTGTATATCATGTTTATGTTAGCTCCATAATCTTGGATAGCTATTTGTTACCTAAACATGTGTCTATTTGTAGTATTCATGTTAAGTAAAGACTTCAAGGATGTGCAGTCTGTGTAGACTTCAAATACTGTACCCTCCAAATAATAGGGCATCTTTTCTAGAGCTCAGACTGAACATGAGCATTCAGTATTAGTGGCTCCATACCTGGCCTCTCAATATTTCAGGGATATTGGTAAAATCACATGAGCAAATTAATGAAAACACATAAGGGGTACCTTGAGCCAATTTTTAATTAAAAAAAAACACAACATGCCCGTATTGGGCCAAAACATGCCAAATAAAGGTTTTTTCCCCCAAAAACCCTCTAACTCCAACTGTCTCAGATTTTATTCCAGAGCCCCCCCCCCAATGAAAAAGACCAAAGATACAAACAATTCATATTATTCACACTGCAAACAATTTTTTTTGAAAAACAGCATTACCAAAGAAATTTTGCCAAGCTTTTCACACTTTACTCTCTTTTTTCCCCCCAAATACTGCATTTTCCAGCACAAAAACCTGCTTCCAAGCCTCTAAAATTCCATTTTTTTACTGTCTCTCATCCATCAATACCACATTTAAACCAAGTTTTTCACTCTTAACCACTTCTCTTGATTTTTCACACCTTTTATCACTTCTTTTTCACAAATCAAAATCTTCTTTCCTCATTCCAAATGCCCAAAATCCCTTTTTTTTCAATTTATACATCCTTTTCACTCAAACATTCTGCAACCCCCAACTGAAGGTGAATTTTAGACCCTTGAGCCTCTTTTGCAGCATGTGCAGAATGTTTCCAGGGCTCAGGGGTATGCTTCTTCCACCTTGATGTCCAATATGACCCACAACAAAATTGAAATACGTTGGGATAGGTCTGGGAGCCAAAATCCCAACAAAAACTCCTCCAAAAAAGTTAATTCAAGAAATCTTGACTGTCCATGTAGACTTTATGCCAGGAAATATGCCAAGAAGACCACATGGACAGTTAAAATCAAAAATCATGAACATAGCCATTATGCCACTGAAAATATTATGGCACATCCTGCTTTCAACTTGAGGTCCAATATGACCCACAAACAAATTGAAATAGGTTGTGATAGGTCTGGGACCCTAAATACCAAAAAAAGCTCCTCCAAAAAGTTACTTCAAGAAAGCTTGACTGTCCATGTATACTTTATGGCAGAAAATATTCCAAGAAGACCAAATGGATTGTTAAACTTAGAAATCCTGAACATATCCATGATTCCACTGAAAATATTATGGCACATCCTGCTTTCAGGAAGTGAAATGAGCAAGAAACATCCCAAATTGATCAAATTTCTGAATCACTGCTTCTTCCAAGGCAAATTCAGGCCCAATTTTGCAGCCACAGGGAATATTATTGACCTGTAATACTTGGAGGAATTTACAACCAAGTCAAGAATATCAAGAATGACAAACTGCAAGGCAGAAGGCCCATTGATTCTCTTATTGACACTCTCAAAGAAGGGAGCTCTATTTGGTACTCTTCAAGGGATTCTGATGGACACATGACCTCCTTGTTTTCACTCACCCCCTTGCCATAAAACTCCTTCATGGCTTTCCTCAAGTCAATCTTATGGATTTTACTCATAAAACCAATAAGTACAAAACACCCCTTTTTCATATTGTTGGATTGACCTAAACCAATAAGACCTTTTATGTGGCTTTTTGATTGATAAAAAATGAATCTGAACCCTCTTTTACTTGGGAATTAAATAAATCCATGGAAAATGTCCTCAACAACACCAATCGTGTTCCCCCTCCATTCATTCTTATTGACAGGGATCTGGCCTTGAAAAACTCTCTTAAGCAGCTCTCCCCAGACTTCAAAGTCATGTTATGCATTTGGCCCATCCATAAAGATGTATCTTCTCATTGCATGAAGAAAAGTGTTCATGGAACTGATTTTTAAAGTTTTATGGGTCTTTGGAATCAAGTAATATAGCTTTATGTTTCACTTTATTTCAATTTTTTCATATCATTGTTTATATTGATGACTTTGGAATTCATTTCTCAGGTCATATGTTCATCCACTGAAAGGTCTTTCAAAGACAACTGGAAGAGGCTTCAAAAGAAAGTCAAAAATCCTGAATTCTTGAAATATTTGGGAAATACCTTGCTTTCTCTAAAGGAGTATTATGTGCCAGCCTGGACCAACCACCATTGCCACCTGGGTGTGGGCTCCACCTCCAGACTTGAAGGTGCCCATGCCATGGTTAAACCTTGGCTCCAAAAGTCCACTGGTACTCTCCTGGAGTTAGTTAGGGCTCTCCACATGATTTTCAGAAAACAATTTTTTGGAATAATCAACAGAATCTCCAAAAAAATGATTGTAAATGTGAAGAATTTTCCTCGACACATCTGTGCTCTCAATGGCAAGGTGTCTCATTATGCCAGTCAGATGGCCTTTGAAAAATTCAAAAACAAATTTCTGCCAATGAAAAATGCATAAACAAATACAACAACTGTCAAGGCATTCCTTTCAGGAATAAGACCCAAAATGCATTTTCCAAGTGGCAAAGGCTTGAGATATCAGACTTCCATCCTGAGTGGCATTTGAGTACTTTTCCTGTCCTCAAAATTTGTATAAGGTAAAGAATGATTAAAAATAGTATCAAAAAGTATTTTTCAGAGAAAAAATGCCAATTTTGTGTTTTAAAATTTATAAGGATAAAAAATATTATTAAAAAGATTTATTCTTTTACCAAAAATAAAAATTTATCCAAAAATACTCTACAAGGGATATTTAAGGCTATAAAAGAATTTTCTTCAAGAGCAATTTCAATTGAAATTGATTGAGCAGAGAACTGCAAGCAATCAATGAAACGGAAAAGTCTTTAAAAAGATATTTTAAAGAGGAAACATGCCTAAAAGTGATCAAATTGACAAAGCTAACAGTGATGAAAGATGCTTTAATTCACTTATGGGGTGGTTTAAGGGGTAAAAATGATTATAAGAGCTACAAACAATGATTATAATGATTTTTTCACGTGGTTAAAAGGCTTAAAGTCATTAAAAAAGGGTTGTTAGAATCTTTTATTTATTGGTTCAACATTGTTTAAACTAATTATGAAAGGAAAAAAATCTAACATGTGGAGAAAAGTGGGGCAAAGAAGACATTCTTTTATAGCCATCAATTTTCTTACTGCAAAAGTAAGATTTACTCTTCTCAGTCGTGGAAAATACTCGTACAACAGAAAATCCTATTATGGCATCATTAAAACCTGGTTTAGACCAAAAAAGGGCTGGTTTTAGCCATTTTAGACGTTTAAATCAGACATTACTATAGTAATACCAGGTCTATAGCCTTCAAAACACGTCAGAATGTGTGTAAGAGATGTAGAAACCAGTTAAAACTGTTTCTACTAATATTTTTTTGACTTAAGGTAGTTTTACCCTCTTGGCAACAGTTAAAACTTCCCTGGTTGCTATCAAAACCTCATCAACAATTGAGTCACAGACCCGGTGACTCAATTCCAGTCCAAAAGTTATGTACTTTTGCATGGATTTTGACATCCCAGGTCTATCAGAAAAGATTTTGGGGGTCTGGCTCCCCCTTGGAGCTAGAGTACCTTTCCCCCCCTGTCAGGATGAGTCTATGACAAAGGTGTATATAAGTATTTACAGGCTTTAACTATGACTATGACACGGTAAAAATAGCTTTAAAAGATAATAAAGTTGATAATAAATGATTAAATTAAGATATTAAGGGCTTTACTATAGGGATATAGTGGTGGTGAGCGCTGTTGAAAGCCCTGGGTGCAGCTTTACCTGTTGGGTTACAATAATAAAGACTACAATACTTTTAATTTAAGAGTATACCTGATTATTAACCAAGAGTAAAACTGTTTTTGACAGTTTACTACATAGGTTATTCAAGAGCAGGTTGAGGAAAGCTATTCTGGCAGTGAAAAGCCTCCTTTTTATCTGAAATGGGGTAGAAAGGGTACTAGACCTTTCCACTTAGAGGAAGTGAAGATTTTTTCACTCTCTAGTACTGGCTTGTGGTTGGCAAACAGCCTGTATAACCTGTATTGGGCTCAGATGTGGTTTTGAAACCACATCTGGGCGGTTTTCACCAATACAGGGTGAAAATTTTCATCTGGGGACCTCACAGCCTGATTCTGACGTGTGTGACGCGTATAATGCTGTACAGAAACTGTATGGGACCCAGTATTGACTGACATATGAGGTATTGAAGTAAAAACATGCTTCTGTGTCTATTTGACACCTGATATTCATGGTTATGGGATATTATCCCATGGTAAGGCTGTATATGACAGCAGGTGGGATTTTGACCTTAAAACAGCCATAACTTTGTCAATTCTTGAGATATCAACCTCAAAATTGGTTCAGTGAGTATCCCTGTATGTGCTCTACACAATGGTCCCTCATTTGATATGGGTATTGTTAAATATGGCAGAGTTATCCCATCCACAAGATTTTGTGCATTTGCGTGTTTTGGGCAAAAAGCTGTATTGAGCTTGTTTGCCCCATAACTTTTGTTCTAGTTGAGCTATGGGGAAATGGTTGACACCATAAGATAGCCCTGATTGTGTTCTTTCCAAAAATAACCCACTTCAGGTATCCCACAATAAAACTGTAGAAGTTAGATGAGAGGTGAATGTTTTGTTCACCCTTATTGGGCCTGAAATTGACCATAACTCCAGTAATATTGGTGCTAGCTCAGTTTGGAATGTACCATTGGATAGCCCTGGCTTAGAGCTTCATTTTGAATACCCATCTGATGGGGTTAAGCCTCTCCTTCTAGATTTTAGATGAGAGGTGAAAATTAAGGTTTATGCTCAGGAATAACTTTGTTATTTCTTGTCCTATGATGATGGGACTTATATTTTCAGAAAGATGTGAGTTTCCTCTTTCGTTTGATACCTTTTGAGCTTATTTGGCTCAGCTCCATGTTTTGGTGGTATCTTGGCTATACCATTGGTTTATGGTAATTTGGCTGTCATGCTTGTGCTCTGGCTTTGAGTCACAGGCTAAGAAATAGTCAGAACCAATGATCCAGAATATGTTGAACTTGGTGAAGGAAGTATAGCAGAGCCAGAAATAGTTGTAAATAATTCTAGAATCAGTAGCCTTACTAATAGATATATTACTCCCACTCAGAATGAACACAATGTTGTCACACCTGAGAATAACTTGAACAGTGATCATGTCACAGGGGCTCTTATGGAAGCAAGAGGGCCTGGCACTCAGCAATCAAGAACTCACTTGGAGGGCTCAAAAATATATAAGGAATGGTAAAGGTTAATTTCTTTAAAGAAGAAGAAAGGGTAAAGAAACGTATACCAAAGATAAAAGAAAAGATAAGAAGCCAAAGGCCAAAGATAATAGAAGAATCCAAAGGCCACAAAGCCAACCAAGTGAATCCTCAGTTCACTGTTTCAACCTTCCAGCAAAGGAAATGGAATTAGTAAAGGATATGACCACCAATATCCACTGAAAGGCAAGGAATAAAAGAGAAAAGGTGCTGAATGACTGACTTAAGATTATCAGTATTAGCTATAATAAAGTAAAAGAAAATAAAGATAAGAATAAATCCAATATATTAATTAACTGGGGAAAAGTGCCCAGGTGCTGAAAGGTGGCCAACATATGTGAAAAGTTGAAAGACTGATCCTGGAAGGTGAGTCAACGGCTATATTGTCTGAATTGGGTCAATACAGATCTGGCCATCTGGAAATTTGAGCTGTGTGACTGAATTCCCACAGTGGAATATGAATTGGCCCAATTGAGCCAAGTACATACAGCTTGATTAATTGACGCCTGTATGGACCAATTGAGTTGTCCAAGGAGTATTGAAATACTTGATACCTTGAAAGCTGATTGAAATGATGCGTAACCTTTTAGAATGCCCCTTAGAATAATCCTGAATGAAATTGCCAACCCAACTCTTGCAGGGCTAGGTGGTTGGGATCCTTGAATGGTCTTCTGATTGGTGCCATGGATTGCCAGAATGATGAGTTAAGAAGTCCTCCTTCGAAATGGGAGTTGGATGTTTGGACCTTGATTTGGAAAGGTAGAATTGGTTCCTGAAAGGATCATCATTGAATTGCTGAGCAAAAATGGTGCATAATGATATATAATTCCATATATGCACAACTCCTGCAACCTTGAGTACAGGGTGCATGGAGGAGTGGAAAAATTCCCCTTAAGGTGAGAGGAAAGATTGAAATGATCTGATCTGGTGGCCTCTGCTGTTTACCAGAGGCCATGGGCTGAAAAGTGGTCCATAATGATCCTGGGCCAAAATGGGTCCTATGGTGATTTATGGCCATTTTGGGTTTGATGAGATTTGGGGCCAGATTTGGCCCAGGTTGGCCCAATTGTGGTTTGAGACTCACCTGTCCTTGGGGGCTAATGGACTGCCCCCCTTTGGCCTCATTGGATTAGGCCAAAAGGGGCCTAAATGGCATATGGACCGCGGCTTACGGCCCACGGACCATAGAGGCTGTAGGGGGCCTAAATGGCCCAAAAAGGCCATTTAGGCCATGGACCCCCTAATGAAAAGGGTTGGCCCATAGCGGATGAGGGCTAGGGGACCCAGAACCCCCTAGGAGAAAAAGAGACCCCCCAGGCCCAAAATAAAGATAGAGGCCTGGGGGTTGAGGATATGGAAATTGGCCAGGGAGGCCAATGATGCCAGGATATGGCCTGAGGCAATTAATTGCCAGGGAATGGTGACATGGCCAAAAATGCCATAGAGAACCAGAGGGGCCAAATTGGCCATAAAGATATGGTGTGGCCATTTGGCCCCAACTTGGTCACAGATTGGAATTGCTGCAACACCAATGGAGGAGGGTCATTCTTTGTGGTTGTGACAGATCAACTTTGGTCAAAAATGTCACAATTTTGAGGGAAAACTCAAGAGAAGTTTGAAGAAATCCATAGGAGAAATGAAAGGTTGAAAGAATTGACAACCTTACATGAGGCCACAATAAAAGCCATTGATGAGAGCTGTGTTAAATTAAGCCAAGACCCTGAAGAAAAAAATAAAAGACTAAATAAAGTCTTTGAAGAAAAATCCCACTCCAAGAGGTATAGAGATTTTCTGGATAAAGACATAAAAAAACTGTTTAATTTCTGCCAAAACATGAAGCCTCAACCACAACGCCATGTGTTGGATAATCCATACCAAGAGGACATCAAACCAGATGTCTTGTTGGATAATAATACAGGATCTCCATCAACATACCAAGATGGATATAACATTACTTATTCAGAGAAGGAAGCACTTAAACAGCTTCCACAGGCCTCAAACTGGCCCAAATTCTTTGTTGTAGGAGAATAGTATCACATGGAGTCATTGATGATATTGATGGACTCCTAATTCATTTACCAAGCATACCAGATTACTGTATTAATGCTAGATTAAATACTGCATTCAAAGCACATGTTAGTATTTGGTACACAGAAGTGAAGGACATCCATGAAAGAAGAAAGTAGGCAATGTGGAAGACCCAAATAATTCAAAATTATGGCAATTGTACTTGGATATGGCGAAAGAAAATTGCATTGGAAAATGAAAAATACTCTTTGAACAAAAATTCATATGAGTGGTGTCTTAGACAGCCCGAAAGGCACAAAGTCATTGATCCCTAAATGAAAATCCAAATAAGCAATCACAAGCTCTTGACACAGATGCCAGGAGAACTAAAGCATGAAATAAAGTGCAGATGCAACCTGAGTTGCACTCTAGATGACATTGCCAATACCTAAAAAGCTGTGAGGAAAAGCACGAATAAATGGAGATATTCCCATAAAAAAGAATCACTTTCAAAGGAAAGCAACCTTTCAGGGTGGAAAAGAGGACAAACCCAGAGGAAGAGTGGAAGAGGTGACTGAGAAGAAAAACCCTTGTAAAAATTGTGGGTTAATAGACCAATATGTCAACAACTGTCCAAAGGAAAAGGAAAAATTCTATCCCATTGAACAAGTCCCAGGGAAATAATCCCAACAGAGGATCCTGAATAAGAATCCATGGTTGATGCCATCATAAAACCCTATGATGATTACCAAGACTCAAAATAGGAACTTTTAGTGGAGTACCAAGAGTAAACACAACTAGAAATTCAGGATGGACAGTTGCAAGCAGGAATTCCATAAGATACTTCAAACCAAAACATGATTAAACACACACCAGATGCACAGAACTTTGTAGTCACTCAGAGTAGAGGAATGGAATGTATACATGGGACAGCCACAAAGATGACTGGTTAAATGATCATTTTTCAACACTCATTTATCAATGATAGTCAAATTGGGATAGACAACTCTTGCAAACCAAGGAAAAGAACTTCAAGAGTGCATCAGGGAAGATGACATCCATTGGGACCATTATCAAAGAGATAATCATACCCAATAGGAAAGGTAATATAAGAATCAACCCAGATTCTATAGTATTTGAAGATGATCACATCCAGGGATTCATACTGGGAACATACTACCAAAGGAGGTATGGAATTGTAATTTACAATGGTAAAAAAAGGCACCATACCATAGGTACAAACGCAGAAAGAATTTTCACTTGATATATACAATATGTCTAACCAAGAACCTCTAGAAGAATTTCTAAATGAACTCAAAGAGGGCCAATTCATTGCTAACGTCCCCAGTAAGCAAAGCCTTATCTTACTGAAAATACTCCAGAAGAATATACCAGCCTTTGCCATTGGTTAAGAGCCCTTGTGAAAAATCAGAGGCCATGATATAGAACCATATCTGCATGTGGAACAACCTTATCCACCCATGCTCAGAAGACTTACATATCCAGAAAGCCTAGAAACTAGGAAAGAAATTTAAAAACACAGCAATGAACTCCTAGATATGGATGTTATCAGGAAGATAGGAAACAATAAAATAGTGGAAAGAACCACTGCTGTACCTATGACCTGTTATGATGGCAAATCTAGGTTGTGTGGAGATTTTGGAGGCCTGGAAAACTACACAAAAGCTGATAGGCACCCTATACCAAGTATACCACATTACCTAGACAAGCTGGCAAAAGCCAAATACATAAGCAATATTTATTGTATGAAATGATTTCACCAAAATGGAGTTAAACAAAACTCCATGGAGCTACTCAGCATTATTTGTCATATGTGCATATATGAGTACACTAGAATGCCATTTGGCATCAGAAATTCCCCAGCCCATTTCCAAAGGATGATGGACCCAATATTTCAAGACTAAATATTGTAAGGCTGGATGGTAGTATATATAGATGAGACAATTATATATATTCAGAGACATGGGAAGACCATGTTGGGTACATAGACAGAGTCCTTAGTAAATATAAACCCATTAATCTTAAAATCTCACCTAAGGAGTGTAATTTTGGTCAACAAGAACTATTGGCACTAGGAAATAAAGTCTCAGGCCTTAGCCTGGGAATATATAAGAACAAAGTAGCAGCAGTACTGAGAAATCCAGTACCAAAAAACATCAAAGAGATGCAATCTTTCCTTGGGCTTGCTAGCTACTATAGAGACCCCATCAAAAATATTCCCCACATCAATTGTAGTCTATACATGTTATGTTCAAAATATGTATTTTTTGAAATTACCAAAGAAAGGAGGGATACATATGAGAAGAGCAAATATGAACTAAATTGTGGATGTTGAACCAAGGAAGGAAGTAATATGCTAAATCTCTGGGAAATTGAAATAGGGTGTGGGTGAACACATGTAATCCCTTACATGTTTTTACCAACTAGCTACATGATTTTACCTATTTATGGCCAAAACATACAAGTTTATGGTAAAAACATGTAAGTGACCCTATTCTTTCCAAAGAAATTCCTCAAGCTCAGTCTTTAGGTTTTTTTCAAAAATTTTTGCCATCCTTTTTTTGACATTTCATGTCAGAATCTCAATTTTTTTTTCAATTTTTTTTTGCCAATTTGACAAATTGGAATGTTTTTTTAAAAAATTGATATAAAGCTTTCCCACTTTCGAATCTAATTAATTTTTTTCTAAAACAAAGTGTTCAATCTTGACAATAAATAGCTAGCAGCCCATGATTTTGGAAAAAAAATTGGTGGGACAAGTGAAGGCCCAAGAAAGGGTTTTCTTTTCAAATGTTTTTTTATGTGTTTGTAATATGACTCATTTTAAAGAATTGATTTAAAATCTTCCCACTTATTGATTTCCTTCACTGTTTTATGAAAAATGAAGGTTTCAATCTGGACAATAAAGAACCAGAAGCCCATTTATTTGGGGAATTCTTTTGGTTGGACAACAAGTGAAGGTGCCAAAAGTGTTTTTATTTCAATTTTTTTTTCTCGTTTGTAATATGACTATTTTTAGGTAGAAAATTGCTACATGTTTGTAAAAAATGAGACTGAGGTGGGATTTAAGCAAGAAATAGGGCCAAGGAGGGGTATAATTGGCATAAATTTTATATAAAAAAATCAATCAATCTGAATCAACCTCCAAAATAGTTGGTTTTTTCTGAGGGGGGGAGGAAGATTGGAAAAGTATGACATCTTGTGTTTCTTAAATTTATTGGCCCACCCCAGGGCTTGTGTTTGGTCATGAAATTTCCAATTCACAGTAATACAGTGGACTCAATAAACTTTGGCAATGATTATATCCAAAGGAAAAAAATGAGAACAGCTATCCAAGAAGCAGATGAAAATGGGGGGATTATCATTTGGAGCAAAAAAATCAGGGGCAAAAGAGAATGATTGGACTTTGGAATAAAATAAAACTGGTCTTTGATAATTTTTTGCAATTGCATCCACCATGTCAGGCATGGACATCCACTTGCTTTTTGGAGCGTGGTCAACATCTTCATACCACTAAGTTCTGTCAAAATAAGAGGATACTGAGGGAATTAAAGTGTTCATGGATTCTTAAAGGTCTTGATTCTTTGGATTTCTTCAGCCAAGTCACCTGTTACATCAGCCCATTTATTGAAAGTCTTGTGAATATAGTGGGATACTTTTCTGTAGCCACAGTTTCCATCCCCCTGGAAATTGATGTGCTTGAAGGTGTATTTCAATAGAAACTTCTGAAAGGCTTCTGAGCCAGATACCTAATAAAATAAGGTCAAAAAATCAATAAATATCAATTTAAAAAAGAGAAATATACATTCAAAATAATCATAAATTCACAAAGAGCTTGGAGCATTCCTCACTTGTGTGATGACTGATTTGACAATTCTCACACATGAAGTCAATTGCATTATATATCTTCTATCTGGTGGTAGGCATATGGGAATTTTTTTATGAGGTTTTTCTTCCAATTTCCAATACTCTGGACCTTCTAAGGGTGACTTCTTATTTTACATATTCATTTATTTCAGTTTCTGAGGGTAGTAAATCTGATGAACTGATTGGTTTTAATAATGCGGCCTTGGAATCTTCAGAATATTCAGAATCTTCAGATGAGTCCACTTCCATACTTGGAGAGGACTCATTTGACTGTGATATTGATGTTTCTGTGCTAGTCACTTTTGATGGGGGTCTTCCTCTTCTCTTGCATTGACTTTCAATTATTTCAAATCTTGAGGGTTCTCTTTTTTTGATTTTTATTTTTATTATTGGCTCATTAAGGTCTTCCATGGTTATTCTTGAGTTCTAGTGGGCCTTCATAATATTGAACATCCTCATGACTCTTGGTAATTTGATTGAATGGTGCTTTTCCAGCCAAAACATCTTTAAAATGTCAAATAATTGGGGTGATTTCTGCCATTGGTCTTTGAAAAAGATCTTTGCAATATCTTCAAATATTTTTTTGGCTTCATTCTTTCTTTCTTTTTCAAAACTTTGATCATCACCTGTGAGCCTTAAAGGTATTTTTCATATACCCAAAAGACCACAAATAACAGAATAGGATACAAATATAAATAAAATAAATTCATTTATATTATCAAAATAACAGTTAAAATATCAGTAAGAATCTATATACAAAGACAAAAATTCAATTATTGTTGAAAATAAACTTTACATTGAATTCTAAAATTATGAAAAAGATGTTTTACTTGAAAAAATTATGTAAAAATCAATTTTTATTAAAATTAATGAAATTAAAATATTTTTAGTAAAAGTTTACATAAAATATATTATAGCTTTTTATCCAATAAATAAACTTAAGCAAATTAGTTCACCATTGGATTCCTCATAAAAAAAAGGTGGGGTCACCTCTGAGTAAAATTTCTGTAACTCAACTCTAAATAAGCTCAAATTAAGTTCTTAGTACTTTCTGTACAAAAGTGGAAAATACTCAAAACTTTAATTTGATTCCATCAATTTTTGTTTTAAGATTGAGGTGTTGTGTGTATTTTAGAAGTTATGAGGAATTGAAGTATTTTCAATTGAAATCTCAAAATATGCACATGTATTACATAAGTGAATTGTAATTTACATATTAGGTATCAATCATGACATTTGTGTACTGTAAAACTCAATTGAATTGTATGTGTAAATTACAAATGTTGTAAGGTGTGGATATGAAACTTTGATTAAAAATCAAGTACTTTTCCTGTCCTCAAAATTTGTATAAGGTAAAAATCAATTAAAAATAGTATGAAATATTATTTTTAAGAGAAAACACGCCAATTTTATTGTTTATAACTTTATTAGTATAAAACAATAATATTATAAAAATTTATTGTTTTACCAACAATAAAGATTTATCCAAAAAATACTCTACAAGAGATATTTTAAGGCTACAAAAGAAATTTCTTCAAGAGCAATTTCAATTGGAATTAATTGAGCAAAGAACTGCAAGCAATTAATTAAAGAACAAAGTCTTTAAAAAGAATATTAAAGAGAAAACACGCCCAAAAGTGACCAGAGTGAATTTGGAAACAAAGTGACAAAGTTTACAGTGATGAAAGATGCTTTAATTCACTTTTGGGGTGGTTCAGGGGTAAAAATGATTATAAGAGTTACAAACAATGATTATAATGATTTTTTCACGTGGTTAAAAGGTTTAAAATGATTTAAAAAGGGTGGTTGGAATCTTTTATTGATTGGTTTAACAGCTTTAAACTAATTAATAAAAGGAAAAGATTCTAACATGAAGAGAAAAGTGGGGCAAAGAAGACATTCTTTTATAGCCATCAATTCTCTTACTCCAAAAGTAAAATTTACTCTTGTCAGTCGTGAAAAACAGTCTGACAACAGAAAAGCCAATTATGGCATCATTGAACCCTGGTTTAGACCAAAAAGGGCTGGTTTAAGCCATTTTTAGCCATTTTTAGCCATTTTAGACCCTTAAATCAGCCATTACTATAGCAATACCAGGCCTAGAGCCTTCAAAACACGTCAGAATGTGTGTCAGAGGCGTAGAAACCAGTTAAAACTGTTTTTATTATGATTGTTTTATCTTAAGGGTAGTTTTACCTTCTTGGCAACAGCTAAAACTACCCCAGTTGGTATCAAAACCTCATCATCAATTGAGTCCACAGACCCTGTAACTCAATTCCAGGCCAAAAGTGATGAACTTTTGCGTGAATTTTGACATCCCACGCCTGTCAGCAAGGATTTTGGGGGTCTAGCTCCCCCTTAGAGCTGGAGTTCCTTTTCCCCCCCAAATTTAATCTTTCCAATTTATTTTTCCTTTAATTCCTCATCATGTATTATACTTATAATTTACATATGTAATTCAATTCAATTGTACAGTACAATACAGTAATAATTGACACCTCATATGTAAATCAAAGTTCACTTATGTAATACACGCGCAAATTTTGACATTTCAATTGAATTCAATTGAAAATACTTTAATTCCTCATAACTTCTAAACTAAACACAACACCTCAATTTTAACACAAAAATTGATGGTTAACACCACATGTGGTGTGAATTAAATTAAGGTTTTGAGGATTTTCAACTTTTGTATTGAAAATACTAAAAACTTAATTTAAGCTTATTTAGAGTTGAGTTACAAAAATTTCACCCAGAGGTAACCCCACCTGATTTTTTATGAGGAATCCAATGGTGAAATAAAATTTATATGTTTACTTATTGGATAAAAAGTTATAATAAATTTTATTTAACTTTTTTCCAAATTTATTTATTTTTTCACAATTTTGTTAAAATTTCATTTTTACTTAAATTTTTCAAGTATAAATGTAATTTTATATTTACAAAATTTAAAGTAATTTTATTTTTAAATTATAATTAATTTTTTATTTTTAATATAATTTTATATTTATATTTTTTATTTTTATTTTAATAATATAAATAAATTTATTTTATTTATATTAATATGTTATTTTTTATATTTGTGGTCTTTTGGGTATATGAAATTACCTCTAAGGCTCACAAATGTATTGCATGATGGGGAATCAAAGAAAAAATCAATTGGAAAGATCAATTCTGAGGGTAAAAAGGTACTCTAGCTCCAAAAGGGATCCAGACCCCCAAAATCCTTGCTGACAGTCATGGGATGTCAAACTCCACCCAAATTTTCATGAATTTTGGCATGGAATGGAGTCACAGGGTGTGTGACTCAATTGATGATGAGGTTTTGATACCAACCAGGGCAATTCTAACTGTTGCCAAGGAGGTAAAACTACCCTGAAGTCAAAAAAACATTATTAGAAACATTTTTAACTGGTTTATACATCTCTTACACACATTTTGACGTGTTTTGAAGGCTCTAGACCTGGTCTTACTATATCCATGGCTGATTTGAGGGTCAAAAATGGCTAAAAATAGGAAAAAATTCCTAAAAGCAGCCCTTTTTTGGTCTAAGCCAGGGTCCAATGATGCCATAATTGGCTTTCCTGTTGTAAGAGTATTTTCCACCACTGAAAAGAGTAAATATTACTTTTGTATTAAGAAAATTTATGGCTATAAAAGAATGTCTTCTTTGCCCCACTTTTCTCCACATGTTAGAATCTTTTCCTTTTATAATTAGTTTAAACACTGCTCAAAAAATCAATAAAAAGAGTCCAACCACCCTTTTCTAATCATTTTAAACCTTTTACCACATGAAAAAATCATTATAATCATTGTTTGTAACTATTATAATTGTTTTTACCCCATGAACCACCCCATAAGTGAATGAAAGCATCTTTCATCACTGTTAACTTTGTCAATTTCTTTTCAAATTCACTCTGGTCACTTTTGGGCATGTTTTATCTTTAAAATATCTTTTTAAAAACTTTGACCTTTAATTAATTGCTGCAGTTCTTTGCTCAATTAATTCCAATTGAAATTTCTCTTGAAGAAATTTCTTTTGTAGCCTTAAATATCTCTTGTAGAGTATTTTTGGATAAATGTTTCTTGTTGGTAAAACCATAAATCTTTCTAAAATGTCCAAATTTTCTGAGAAAACTCAAAAGAAGTTTTCAAAACTCCAAGCAAGCCATGAGAGGATAAAAACATTAACAGCTTCCATGCACAAAATTGTCAAAATTCTTCAAGAGGGACATGATCAATTTAGCAAAGCCTCTGAAGAGACCATCAAAAGACTAAATCAAGTCTTTGAAGAAAAACACCACAGCAAAAGGCACAGTGATTTTCTGGATCAAGACATAAACAAACTCTTTAATGTCTACCATAACATGAAGCCCCAACCACAAGGCCATGTTATGGATAATCCATATTGCCAAGAGGACATAAAACCAGATGTCAGATTGGTGAATATAGAAAGATCTCCATCTCAATACCAGGATGCAGACAATATGTCTTATTCTGAGGAGGAAGCCATAAAACAGCTTCCAGAGGCCTCAAGCTGGTCCAAATTCTGTGGCACATGAGAATATGATCACATGAAGATAATTGATTATATTGATGGACTCTCCATTGATGTACCAAGAATTAAAGATTACTGGATTACTGCTAGACTCAATACAGAATTCAAAGGACATGCTAGTATTTGGTACACAGAAATGAAAGAAATCCATGGCAGGAGAAACTGGAAATGGTGGAAGAGTCAAATCACCCAAATTTACAGTAATGGTACTTGGATATGGCAAAACACCATTTCATTTGAAAATGACAAGTATTCTGTGGATGAAGAGCCATATTAATGGTGTCTTAGACAGTCTAAAAGACTTAAAACCATTGATCCTCAGATTAACATTCATATGAGGAATCACAAACTCCTGACACAAATGCCAGGAGAACTAGAGCATGCAGTAAAATTCAGATGTAACCAAAGCTGCCCTCTAGATGACATTGCAAACACCTCAAAATATTTAAGGAAAATAACAAATATAGGGGAAGATTCCCAATATAAAAGCAGTGATTTCAGAGAAAAACAAGCTTTCAGGGTGCAGTTTAAAGACAAACTCAGAGCAAGAGTTGCAGAAGTGACTAAGAAGAAGAATTCTTGTCACAAATGTGGTTCAACAGAAAATTATGCCAATAACTGTCCCATGGCAAAGAATAAAGTCTATACTGTTGAGAAAGTCACAGAGGAGGAATCCCCCACAGAGGATTGTGAATCAGACTCTATGGGTGATGCCATCAGAGAACAATCTTATGAAGAACAGGACACAAAAGAGAAATTTCTAATGGATTACCAAGAAGCAAAACCACTAGAAATTCAAGACATACAGTTAGAAGCAGGCGTAAACAAGACACTGTGAACAAAAACTTGTGTAAACACACACAAGATGCACAAAAATTCCTAGTTACACCAACTGAAGGAATTGCATACATACATGGGAAAGCCACAAAAATGACTGTTTGCATTTAGAATGCTCAACACCCATTGATCATTGACAGTGGGTCACACTTCTCCATAGTGGCCAGAAATTATCTGGCAAACAACTTCCCAAATTGGGAAAAACAACTCTTGCAAACCAAGGCACAGAACTTCAAAAGTGCATCAGGGAAGATGACATCCATTGTGACAATTTTGAAACAGACAATTATACCCCACAGGAAATGTAATATCAGACTCAATCCAGATTTTTTTGTACTTGAAGATTCCCACATCCAAGGGATTTTCTTGCGAAAAGACTGCCAGAGGATGTATGGCATTGATATTTACAAAACTAAAAATAGGCATATTACTATTGGTACAAACAAGGAAGAGAAATTTTCACTTCACATATACCATATATCTTCCTGTGACCCTCTAGAATAATTACTGAATGGGTTCATGGAGGACCAATTCAGCACTACCCTCACCAGTAAACAGAAACTTAATTTTCTGAAGGTGCTGAGGAAAAATAGACCAGCATTTTCCATTGGTGAAGAACCATTAGGCAAAATCAGAGGCCATGATATATAATTTTTTCTGGATGTGGAAAGCCCCTATCCACCCATACTAAGAAGACCGCCATGCCCAGAAAGTATGGAAACTAGGAAAGAAATTGAGAAACACATCAATGAATACCTAGAAATGGATGTCATTTGGAAGATAGGATGCAATGAAATAGTGTAAATGCCCAATTAATCTTAAAATTTTACTTAAAAAGTGCAATTTTGGCCAACAAAAATTACTGGCACTGGGACACAAAGTCACAGGTCTTAGTCTGGCAATTGACCAGAACAAAGTAGCAGCAGTCCTGAAAAAGCCAGTACCAAGAAAAATCAAAGAGATTAAATCTCTCCTTGGGTTTTCTAGCTACTATAGAGACCACATAAAATTATTTTGCCCACATAACTAGTAGTTTATACAAGTTATGTTCAAAAGATGTAGTTTTTGAAATTACCAAAGAAAGAAGGGATGCATATCAGAGGATAAAACATGAACTCACAAATGCACCTGTACTCATCTTTCCTGACTTTGAACTACCATTCAGGTTATACATAGATGCACCATGTAGCCATGCCTTGGGAGCTGACCTTCACCAAAGACCAGTTGTAGATGGTGAACCAAGACAGCGAGTGCTATGCAACATCTTTAGGCAACTGAAAGATTCAGAAGCCAGGTATGGGGCCACCCAGACTGCATTTCTATGCTCAGCCTGGGCTCTACAGAAACTCCAATATTATTTGGAGGGTACAGTCTTTGAATTCTTCACAGACTGCATGGCCTTGAAATCCTTATTGAACATGAAGACTACCAATAGACACATGCGGAGGTGAAAAATAGCCATCCAATAATATAGAGGCAATATGACCATCATATAAAAAGAATGCACAAGCCATGCCAATGCATATGGCCTCAGCAGATGGCCACTGGACAATGTCAAAAGCAATCCAGCCCATGAAGCTGAAGTAGAAGCCAAGATTCCTATCCATCAAATAGAGATATATAGGAGGAAGAACTTCAGATTTCATGAATGGGAACCAGGAAATGTTACCCCAGACAGTGAAGACAATGGATCAGAAGGAACCTAAGATCCCATAATGGTAATAAGTACCTCAGAACTGCATAATGAGTTCTTCAATGCAGTAAGGAAGATACATTCTCAACACAAATAGTGTGGAATATTGTTGCAAATCCTTCAACAGAAATCCGGGTTAGGGGACCCCTGGTTGAGGGACTAGAAGGACAACAAGTTCTTACTTATAGAGTGCCTGGTCTACGATAGAGATCAGCACACAAATGCACTCACAGTAGTAGACAGGGACCATATATCCCCGATCCTAAAAAAATGTCATGACTGCCCCTATATGGGACACATGAGTGAAGATAGGACCAAGAATGGGTCGCAAGAACAGCTTGGTGGCCCAAATGGGAACAAGATTTGAGTGAATATATCATCACTTGTGAAAGATTCCAGAAGGTCAACAGGAAACATGGGAAAAAGTATGGGCTACTCAAACACATAGAACAACCCAAACACTCATGGGAAACCATCAACATGGACTGGGTTACAGGACTTGTCCCAGGAGGAAAAGATAACTTCAAGGACTGCTTAATCATAGTTGATATGTACAGCGACACTGTGAGGTGCCTTCCATGTCACAAGGAGGATACACAGATGGATCCTGCCTTGTTCTTTTGGAATAACATAATATCCACCTGTGGAATCCCTTAAATTATCATTAGTGATAGGGACCCAAAATTCACATCAGAATCTTAGACCAGCTTGTATAACACACTTGGTACTAAACCGGCATTCTCCACAGGTTTCCAAGCACAGACAGATCATTTAGCTGAAAGGATGATCCAAACAATGGAGGACATCATCAGAAGATTCTGTGCATATGGCATGGAATACAAGGACCATGAAGGATACACCAAGGATTGGGTTACTCTTTTACCAGCATGCCAATTGGCTTACAACACAGGCCAGAGCTGCACCACAGCGAAATCACCCTCACTGGTAGAAGAATTGTGGAGCCCCCTATTGCCTGTGGATCACCTGAAGAGAAATCTTCTGACTATCCACCCAACAGCAAAACCAGAGGGCAGAGAAAGCCAAATAGTTTTCAGAAGATGCTATACCAGATGGGAACCTTATTATAAGGAGATTTTGGGACTCTTGGAGGACGGAACAGTGTCATCAATGATAAACCTTTTTTGGAGGGAGGGTATGTCAACCTGTGACTCAAAACCAGAGCACAAGCATGACTGCCAAATACCATAAACCAATGGTAGACCCAAGATACCACCAAAACATGGAGCTGAGCCCAAACAGCTAAAAGAAAGCATCAAAAGAGATAGTAAACTCACCTCTTTCCAAATATACAAGTCCCATGATCATAGGAAAAGGAATAACAGAGTTATTCCTGGTCAAAGTTGTTTCTGAGCATAAACCTTGTTTTTTACCTCTGATATGAAATCCAGAGGAAGAGCCTCAACACCATACATGGGTATTAAAAATTAAGGTATCAGTCAGGGCTAACCAATGGCACTAACTAAGTTGAGCTAGCATCATAATTACTGAAGTTATGACCTAAATAAAAACAAGGGGGAATAAACTATTCACCTCTCATCTAACTTCAACAGATTTAATGTGAGATAACTAAAGTGGGGTTCTTTTGGAAAGGCCACAATCAGGGCTATGTTATGGTTCCATTCCTTTCCCCATATCTCATCTAGAACAAACTTTATGAGGCAAACAAGTGTGTACGAAAATCTTGTACATGGCATTGCTTTGCCATATTCAATGATAGCCATACCAAGTGAGGTACCATTTTGTAGAACACATTCAGGGAAACAAAATGAACCAAACTTGAGCTTCATATCTCAAAAACTGACAAAGGTATGGCAACTTTCAAGTCAGGATCCCACAATGAGACCAATACAGCCTTACTATGAGATATTCTGCCATAATTTTGATTATGAAGTGTCAAACAGACAAAGTCCCCTGTTTAGACTTCAATCACTAATAGGTTGGTCAATACTGGGGTCATTTATAGGCTCTGTGCAACATTCTATGTATCATACATGTCAGAAGAGGGCTATGTTGTCCCCAGATCAAAATCTTCACCCTGTATTGGTGAAAACCTGCCCAATGTGGTTTCAAAACCACACCTGAGCCCAATAAAGTTTTTAAAGGCCTTTTTAAAACCACAAGCCAGTCCCTGGAATTGAAAGATCTTCACTTCCTCTACATGGAAAGGTCTAGAAGCCTTTTTCACCCAATTTTAGGATAAAAAGGGACCTTTTCTCCGCCAGAACAGGTTTCCTCATCCTGATGTTCACTTCCTACCTAGTACAACTATCAAGAAAAGCTATACTCTTGGAAAATAACCAGGTATAAATATAATATTAATTAATGTAGTCTTTATTATTGTAACCCAACAGGTGAATCTGCATCCAGGGCTTTCAACAGTGCTAACCACCACTATTACTCAATAGTAAAGCCCTAAATATTATTTCATTAATCTTTATTATCATTAATAAACTTTTTATTACTATTCTCACTGTATCACAGTCATGGTTAAAGCTTGTAAATAGTGATTAATAAGCTTCATCATAGACTAAGCCTGACACTCCTTCTGTCTGTGGCTGAAAGAGGTCTTGTTTTTCCCTTTTTATCATTATCTCCTCCTGGAAACTACCTGTTATTGTGAAGAATTGTGACTCTTGGCCACTCTTCTCCTGGTGCTTGAATGGTGTGAAGCCACTGGAGATTTTGGTTGGTCTACTCCTTGTGAGGTTGAGGGAACCAGAGTAAGCTCTGTCTGCTTCAATTGTTCTTCTATAGCTTGGATAGTGTGTTTGTTTTCCCTTATACTGCTGGCGCCCTCCTCCAGGAGTTTGGACTGCCTCTTTAGATTCCATCCTTTGGTGACTACCATGAGATTATTGAAGTGTATATCTTTGAGACATATCCTCTGGAAACTTGCTCCAAGTTCTGCCCAGTGTGATGCTAGTTTCAACATCTTGTTTTCCATGATGGATTGGAATAGATATTTGGGAAGTTTGTGGAGTTTAAGAACTTCATCCATATCCTTCCGGCCCTCTGGTTTGAGGTTTCTGTTGAA